>CM053789.1:916211141-917523641 GCA_028749045.1 Cupressus sempervirens | reverse complement strand
GTTTACCTTCTCAACAATATGAGCTAGTTTTTCTGTAATAGGTGTCTTCTCATTAACATTATGAATCTTAAATGCATCAAAAAAAAATGTCTTCTATTTCATGCATTACCTACCTTTTCTGATTTTCTCTTCTTAGCTCCTCTTTCTTTGTCTTCCTCTTTAATAGTTCTTGCAAAATTTTCATTTCATAAAATTTTATTGTCTCAGGGTCATACTTAGGAATTACAATGACCTTATCTAATCTCATTGAATTTCTACATGACTTGACCTTCTTCTTCTTTTTTGACCTAGGTGTGTTAGCACTCAGCAATGTGAGTTGTAATGGTGTCACTTCAGCACTTAGCCTTAGCATCTCTTGGACTATAGTTGAAACTTCCTTCTAAGTAGATATAACTTATTGTTCATGTGTGGTAGTTGATGTGGACACAACACATGGTATTTGCACTAATGCTTGGATTGCCTCTTGCTTAGGTTGTTGAGACTACTCAGTATTTTGTGGGTCAACCTCCTTTTCTCCCTCAATGTGATGTCCTAAGGCATCAATTACAGTGTTATTTTCTTTTTTGTGTTTGTCTCCTTCTTTTTTAATGACAAGATTGGTTGTTGGTGTTGGACGTAATAGTATAATCATTGCCTTGCCCTATTCTTTGGCTTACATCTTGTTGACCCTTCTCCTCAATTGTGAATGTTGATTTCTCTGGTGTTGAATCCATAGTTGATGCATTCTAAATCCTTGGATATTCCTAAATTTTTATCAACATTGATTGATGCATAGCAGAGGAGTGTTCAAGGTTGCCTTGATAACTACATCATTTTTTAGATTGACCTCAATTAAGACATTGATATTTGTCGTTGTTTCATCGGGGATATCTTTTATAGTGATACCATCTTCTTGTTCACTCTCCTATACCTTTCTTCTTATTTGGTCCTCTAGATTATCTAGCTCATCATAATCTTCTTGATTATCTAGTTCCACTAGTTCTACCTCTTTTTCTTCTTCTAATGTTGGAACTAACAACCCAAATGTCTTCTTCCATACTAATGTACTCTCTTGCACTACATCTTATATTTTATTTTTTAACCTTTTATAGGACCTTTTCTTGGGTAGAAACTTCTTAGATAAATCCCTTAGGGCTATAGACATGTGTGTCTTCCCTAAATCTGGCATGGTCTAAGCTAATATAGCTTCTCTGATTTTCCTTTTAATAGATCATTATGCCCATTTCCATTTTGTGTCCATATTATTGTATAATTCTTTAGGGATTTACTTTCCTAACTCTATAGGAGTATATTTAAACGTTATCATCATATATATCACTTCTTTCTCTACCTTTTCTTTATATATCTTCTCTAAAGAATCATATTTAACTTTTTTAAATCCTAAAATCCCTATTGAATTTCTGATATTGACACATACCTGATCAATATCTTAAGGAGGTTACCTAGGAATAATTTGGAACTTGCTCATATGATCTAAATCTACTATTTCTCCTTCATCCTCTTCATCATCAGGAATAACGAAGAATTTCCTCCTCGACTTCTTCTTTTGACCCTGTTGGGTCCCTTTGGTGGCTTTTTTTCTCTTTGTTGTGCATTTTCCCTTAACTAACTTAGTTATTTCTATTGTCCCTTTCTTTGGCTCAATGGTTGCAAGAAATGTTGCCTTAGATCCTAGCCTCGTTACTCTTCTTTTAGGTGTAGAGGTGGGAGGTGTAATATCTTTCTTCATATTACTCTTTACCTTAGGATCTATAATCACAATTTTCTTCTATTTTGTTGCCTTAGGCTCAGCTACCACTAACTCTTTCCCTTTTGATTCCTCTTCTTCTCCATCATCCTCATCTTCCCCTTTGCCTTTAGTTATCTATAAGGGTCTTTCTCCAAGTTTTTCTTCAAGATTAGCAGTCATTTTCTTTCTCTTTCTATCCATCTTAGGCACTTTGGTTTGCATTCAAATTTTTATCTTTGTTGTATCATAGATGTCGAATGGCTCGACATTCTTATCAATTTCCTTACATAGCAAGGTTGTCACTGCTACATATATCTCATCTACATTCACCTCATATTCCATAGGCCTTAGCCATGCAACCCTTGGTAATACAACTTGTGTATAAGTATAGTCAAGTCTACCATGAAACAAATTTCATCATAATATTCATTAACAAGTGACTTAGGGATCCACATTATGTTCTTCATTTTACCTTTAAACTCATCAAAGTATCCATCCAAAATAGTCTCAAAATTTTCTCCCAATTACTCAATGAAATCATTGATTTTTTTGATAATTGGTTTGGTCTTATCCCATACAAAAATTAAATTTGACTAATTTTTATAATTTTTGTCATTTTTTGACTAATTTTTATGTTTTTTGATTGTTTTTGATGATTTTTAATTTGGTAGTAGTAAAAAGAGGAAGGAAGTGAGATTTGTTGGAATATGGAGATCACTAGGGCCAACATGAAGGCCAAAGGGGACATTTTAGAGCATGTAAAGAGTTAAGGAGACCAAAAGTGGGTTTGTGTGTATTTATGAAAGCTAAAAGTAGGTTTTTGGGAACCCATACAATAAAACTCATAGCCAAAATTGATCCTCTCAAGTATCTTCTTAGCAAAATAGTGTTAATAGGAAGGCTAGCCAAGAGGGTCATGATTCTAAGTGAGTTTGACATAGAGTATGTTGATAGAAAGGTCATAAAAGGACAAGCCATTGCAAATCAGTTGGCTAAGGCACCCCTAGAAAGCTCGAATCCCATCTTAGCAGATTTTCTAGACACACACATCCTTCAAACAAAACTAGTCACATGAAAAATTTATTTTGATGGATTGTATTCACATCATGGTTCAGGTGCATGGATTCTATTCATCACACCTTTAGGCGTGACCATACCGAAGTCATACAAATTGTTGTTCTCATGTACTAATAATATGGCAGAGTATAAAGCCTTAGTTTTTGGTCTTAAATTAGCCTTGGAATGGAAATTGATGACAATAGAGGTCTATGGGGATTCCTAGGTAGTTACCAATCAGGTGAATGACACGTATCAAACCAAAGATGAAAAATTGCTACCTTATAATCATTTGGTTGATACTCTCAAAGTATGATTTGTTCATATTACATTTGAGAAGTTTCCCAAAGATAAGAATAGAGTGGTCAATTCTATGGCTAATTTGGCCTCTTTACTATAGCTACCGAACCAACAAGAATGATATGAGTTGTTAGTAGAGGAAGTGGTTCAACCTACATTTACTCAACCAAAATCCCACATTGTTTGCCTCTTATAAACTACTAACTCCCCTTGGTATGACTCCATTTCCACCTACTTACACAGTAACATTATGCCTTCTAACCTATCTAGAGACTAAAATGAAACTTTGTCCAACAGACCTCGCGTTACATATTGGGGGCTAATATATTGTATAGGAAAGGTCTAGATGGAACTTTATTTAGATTAGATGTCAAGAAAATGATGAGTCTAGGGTTGCTTTGCAAGAAGTTCATGCAGGTATTTGCAAGTCACATTCTAGTGGATTCACCCTAGCTAAAAAAATCCTTAGAATGGGCTATTTCTAGTCCACCATGGAAAAGGATTCTATCAACTATGCTAAAGCTTGTAATAAGTGTTAGATCCATGGTAATCTAATTCATGCACCAACTCAGGAACTCAACCCCTTGGCCACACCATGGCCCTTTTATCAGTGGGGTTTTTACTTGATAGGTGTAATTAACCCACATTACTCCAATGGACACAAGTGGATTATCATAGCGATAGAGTAATTCATTAAATGGGTTGAAGCAGTACAACTCACAAAAGAAATCGACAAAAAAATCTCCTCATTTCTCCATTAGTACATAATTTGTTAATTTGGCATACCTCATGCTATTCTGATGGATAATGCCTTGTATTTCAAAAACCAAATAGTTGATGAGTTGTGTGAAAAGTTCCACATCATTCACCATTCCTTGTCAATCTATTATCCACAAGGCAATGGCCAAGTAGAGGCCACCAACAAGTTATCATTCAAATCCTCAAAAGAATCATCAATGACACTAGTTGTAACTATCATTTACAGCTAAGTCTTGCATTCTGGGCCTATAGAACAAGTGTTTGAATGCCTACGGGCACAACCTCCTTCTTGTTGGCCCACGAAAGTGAAGCAATCCTTCCCCTAGAGGTTGAAATGTCATCTTTAAGAGTCACCTTACATGATGTTATGACAGATGAGGACTATAGAGTGGCCTATTTAGAACAATTGGAATTCTTGGAGGAACATTAGCGCACAACCCATGAACATCTCAAAGTGTATCAGAATAGGTTGTCTAGACACTATAATAAGAAGGAGAAGCTATGTTTTTTTCAAATTAGACACTTAGTCCTCTGAGAAAACCCTAAAAGCTAGGTAAATCAAGAAAAGAAAGGCAAGTGGGAAGCCAATTAGATTTGCCCTTATATCATCATAGAATCTTTTGGGACAAGTACATACAAACTTTTTGATTGTGATGGAGAAGAACTAACAAAACTCATTAACATCATTCATCTTAAAATTTCTCTAAATCTACGAGGAACCACCTCATATCTGAAAATATCAAAAACATCTAGAAAACATTACAACCAAAAAAAAGAAAAAAAAAAAAAAAAGCCATCATAAATCATCAAAAAACAGTCAAAATGTATCAAAACTATTAAAAAAAAATCAAAAGTCAAACAAGTGATCAAAAATATGCCACAAACATTTTTGCTAATTTTGCATGATTTATTTGTATATTTTTCAATTCGATGATCCATTAATTTCATGTCGAGTTGGTGTTTGTCTATAATTGTCGCTCCTTTGGGCCCAGTTTGCGTACCTTGATCAATTTTATATGAAATCAATGGTGAGGCCCCCTACATTAAAAAATAATTAAATACTTAATGGCATAATCATTGCCCTATTACTTCTAGCAAAGACAACAAACAAGGGCATAAATAAATCAAGAAGCAATGTTGTTATGTCTTGAAACATATCTCGAGGCTTGGGAAAACTTGACACAACACGGATAGCTGAAGAATTCTACCTCTAATCATCTCACAACAATATCAATAGATTTTTCAAACTTATTTATGTTGCAACAACACAATTGGTCCAAAACCCTTCAAAAAATATATCAATGCTATCCTAAAACATCCTTGCAACCTCATGTCTCATCTCTATGATTTAGGGACACATTGGTAATCTAAACATCACTCAGATTGTTGTAGATATCTGTCACACTCTTTCATCCCCATCTAGCTAGGACGCTATTTTTTTTCACATCGACAATGTTGCAAGCACTCTATTAGCCTGGCCCACTTCTGAATTGTAAGAAATTATACATGAGGCTGAATGTCACACCCCTTGACCCTTAAAGCCAATGGTGACACATAATAAGTAAGTGTTTGAGAGACCACAACGGCCTCCCCCACCTTATAGAAGCCTAAACACCCTTTTGGGGTCCCCTAGTGCCTTTTTAAGGCCTTCTAGGACCTTTTTATGTTGCTCAACATGTTTTATAGGCCCAAAACACTTTTTTTAGGCCCCAAGTACCTTTTTAGGCCACTCAACACCTTTTATAGGCCCAAAATGCCTTTTTTAGGCCCCAAGCGCCTTTTAGGTCACTCAATGCCTTTTTTAGGCCCAAACACCTATTTAGAACCCCTTTAATGCCTTTTTAGGCCCCAAATGCATTTTTCAGCCATCCAACACCTTTTATAGGCCCGAACGTCATTTTCAGGCCACCTTGCACCTTTTTAGGCCTCCCAATGCCTTTTTTGGCCACCCAAACACCTTTTTCTAGGCCCCAAACGCCCTTTTAGGCCCACCCACCTTTTCACTAGCCCTATAAGTATCTATCTCAACCAAAACCTGGAGAAAAAATCATGGCTTTGGCCTTAACTTATCTATAAAGGCTATTAATATACACAAAATTTCATAATCCAGTTCTACCTAAAATTCATGGATTATCACTTCCTAGTTTTTCAACCCTGTGCACTTCCTCTCAAAAAATGCTACATAAGTTTGTACTCATCTTTCATTGAGAGCCCACATTTGATTCTTTTTAGCATTCAGTTATTACACGTAAGGGAAGGTTAATATTCCTCTAAATATCCCATTGTTCATTCTTTAATGGATTTCAGCAACTTTCCACTCTCTCAAAAATAACAAAAACATCTAAATAGTCTCAAAAATACCAAAAACATCTAGCACAACTTCAAAAATACCAAAAACATCCAAATAGTGTCACCTTTGCCTTGCTAGCCGCCAATTGCTCTTACAACTGCAATGACACAATGTTCATTTTTGACACTGCATCCTTAAAAGACTCTAACTACACCTGCAGTAACACCAAATCATTTTGTGCACTTTCCAAACCTATTTGCAACATCCTCAAAGCATCCTCCAACCTTTTTGACCATGCTCACTTAGCTTGAAACCCTACACTTTTTCCATCTTCTCATGATCTTTCCACCCACATCTTAGCTTCCAATGATCTCACTTGTACCCACTCTATATTGAACACCCCTTGGAGTCATCTGGATTCTATTTGTGCTCCATCCTCACAAGCTTTATCTGTCAAACCCAACAAAATTGTGACTTATTATTTTGCATTTTTTTCCCTGAATCTCTTTGTAGCCAACATTTTCTACAACTCCTCCACTTCACTTGTTGCTTGTGCCCCACCTTGAGCCTCTAGTTGTGGCTCCACAGCACCCAATGTGCCCATCTCCTCACTCATTGACCCTTGTACCAAGATTCCAAGGCTAATCAACTGACTCTCTACACTCATCACCCTACCCACACTAACATCCTTATTCACCCTCTACACTTTTTCTACAGTTTTTCCAAGAGATTCCCTCTCCCCCACACCCATCGCTACTTCTAGCATGCTTTTTGTCACCCAGGAGGACTACTTTTTGCTCTCATCATATAATCACTACCCAATTCCTCCTGTTGCACTACACTCCTTGACAATATTAACTTTGTTGACAAAGGAGTTTCTTCCTCCCTAACTCCCAAGCCCCTAGGTTGTGCTTGCATTAACCCTATCTGACTCAACTCGCCTTGCTTACAAACCAACACCTGGCACTCGAGTTGATACACTAGTTCACTTGACATATGAAGAACATGCTTTTTCCTCTATCCTTGCCTCATCCACCCTTCCTGTCTGACATCCCCCATCTCTACTTCCTACTATGACTGGTCTGGTGAGCCCTCCATGCTAACAATCTGACAATTACTTCACCCCTCTAACAATGAACCTCCCACCAATTGCGATACTTATTCCTTCATTGTGCTTCCTTTTGCATATGCATGCTCATCTATTTATGGTTATCACTCAACATGCATTACACTTCATTAGCCTTACCACATATTCCCTCTATGCAACCCACCACACCATTACCAAGTACACTCACCACTCTACTCTAACATTACTATGCCATGATGCAACTACTCATCCCCCACTGACACATATCTTCCAACATAATCACCATGCACCCCACTACCATATCACCACTATTCCACTCCATGGCTTGTTTCACACATCACACAATGAGTTTAACACATAGGGAACTAAAAAAACTTGATACTATTGCACACAATTGTGGGCATTATTATCCGCAAATATTAGATTTTTCATTGCCATGTGTTTCTAGTACCTCAATGATTTACTTGACTAGAGGGATCAAGATGAAACCATGACATTTTATTTTCCTTCTGCTTTCATTATTTTGATCCCATGATCCTTTCGTCTTATGCATTATTTTTGTCCACTTATAATTATCTCCTCTCGCTTGGAAGTTCATTTGTACCTTGACTAGCTTTGCATAACATCTTAGGTGAGGTTCCTTATCTGACATGTGTCTATTTGTGTAACTTCATGATTTCTTTTATTGTGGCAGATTGTTCTTAATGATTATTATATGTTCCATGTACATTATTTGTTTTCTCTGACAATTCTCATCATGATAAAGTATTTATATTACTATAGCTAAGCTAGTGGGGATTGTATTGTATCCCTTTTTATTTAGGTGCTCAATGATGACATTTAATTTGCATCTCTTTACAAAATGTGATAGTTAGTTGCATTCATGTTGCTTGCATTATATTTAGGTTCTCCTTTAAATAAATGGTTGGCACACAAACAAGGAATCAACGGGAATGCTTACATAACATCATCCAAAAGATTGGTAACAAAACTAAGACATGACAACAAATGAAAACCTACTATTCTATAGGTAAGGGTGATGTATGTTCATTAAGCTTTTGAGTGGAAGTAGTTATGACCTCCAATGACATTACCTCATCAACAACATCACCATCACAACAAGCTTTCAACATTCAAGTAATGTGGACTTTGTTTTATCCCAACATCACCATGATTCCTCCCACTTCATCACCTTATTATCCCATAATATCCATTCTGCCTATTGCATTATGTGACCTTTGAATCTCAAAACTTCTAGTCATGATTTCCTCTCATTATGTTTCCTTTTCTTCCATCATCAATCATGTTCTCTTTCATTCACGACTTCACATTTCCCATTTGTTTCATCACTTGTGCCTTGAGATTTCTTTGTGGCCTTCGAATCTCAAATTTTGAGTTGTATGTATATCCTATTACATTCATTCTCATCTTTCGTTATTCTATATCACTTCCTTTTTTCATTTTCCTTCATCCATTTTCATCCCATCCTTATTTTATTATTTTAATCATCTCATTCTCTTTTCATTAATCTATTTCATTCCATTTCATTATCCCAAATCATTTTATTTCTCGTTGCATTTTCATTTTGTCATCCTTTTATCATTTTCATTACTTTCATTTTTACATCAAATTCCATTAAAAATCCACATTACATCCACATATAAGAATATCATAACAATAAAAAAATAGGTATAATATCACCCCTCGCATCACTACATGCCACTATCAACCATATAAATACAAAGATACAATAATCCAACATAAACACCAATACAAATTCTCAATCTAAATAATCATATATCAAAAGGTCATCATCAAAAATTGATACATTCGATAAGCTAATACATGCACAACAAATGATACACAAGATCACTCTTGAGTCACACCAACTGGGCCTCCAACGCCATTTGTATGTATCTAATCAAAAGTTTCTTAGTCACTAAGGGCACTCATCTCATCTCTCAAAGCCTACTCTACTGAAACTATCCCTTGTGTCTTGGGAATGGTTGAAGCAGCCTAACTCGTGGTCACTCCATTTGTGCTTAGTTCTTGTTAGTTGGTTGATCTTTGCATCCACAAATCTCATATGGGCCTCCATCTTAGACGAGACACCTGGTATAACTAGAGGTCATACTGGGGCTACGAATACCCATGGTTGTACCTATGGTTGTGAAAATTGTACCCCTATGGTAGGATCCTACACCCAAGACGTTTGTTTCATAACAAACTAGACATCATCTAATAGCATGGCCCTAGTTTGAATTACCCTACCCTGACCCAAATCATCTTCCCTCACGCTTGGCCCTAAACCGCTACCTGTTCCTACTCCCATCACAATCCCACCTCACCCATAGAACTCTCTAGGCCCACCACTACCCACATCCCCTAGTCTCTATACTGGCATTTGCCTCTATACTGGAATCTATGGTTGAACCCTTCACTACAGCAACACCACGACCCTACCACTACCCCAATATCTCCCTCGCACTCTAGCTCCACCTATGGTTCTACCTCTAGCTCTACTTGTAGCCCTACCTCTCCCTTGACCACCCTCATCATCACCATCCTCTCCCCTACTTGATTGCTCCTCTATCCCAAGTATCAACTCTATTAGATCTGTATGTCTCAGAAATGGATGCTCTATGAACCACCGAGCATAGTCTCCCTCCATCCCCACATCCACCTCTTCATCCCTTAGTGACCATCTCTAAGGCATCCCTATTATCTACAAGAAAGCCTCTCAACATGCCTCATACTCCAATCTAGGGCCCCATACTAGTCTCTCTACCTACACCCGAACATAATGTGCCAATCCCTCTAGCATCCCCTATTGGCAACCAAACTATTTAACTACCCTCATGAAACAAAATCTCTCAATCACCGAGGGGATCTAGCCAAGAAAAAATTGAGAGGAAAATAAATACACCATCTCATCATCATCCTCTATCCATGGCTCTATAAACCTGTATGGTCTCCACACAACCTCATCCATGTCATCCAATATATATATATATATATATATATATATATATATATATATATATATATATATATATATGTCTCCAATACTTTGTTTTGCCCAGATGGGGTTGGACAATCACACCTAAATACAAATATGTAAGGCATATCTTGTGGTTGTTGTCACACACATATTGGTTTAGTAATGAGAAGATACTCCATGTCCATATCTATAATAACACCACACTTGACAAAAGTGATGCAACCCCTGAATATACCACCTGATGCAAATCTTGACATAGATGGGCTAAAATGTAGCTACCCCATGAAAATATCCATGGTCACTCGATCATGTCCTAAATAATGCAGCCCCATCCAACTAGACATCTGCACCCTCACCTATCTAGGAAGAGAAATCCTCCAATCAATCTAGCCAACATTTTTGGTAGAGACTCATACTACAACATCTGAAACCATGGCACATTATCATCTCCTATATCATCATCCACAAATATATCTCTTAAGTTTGTCCGATCATCCATCTGATCATAATATACCAGATCTCCCACTGTTAGGATCTTGAGAATCTTGTACACATCCTCTGGGGTAATTATCATCTACCCAAGTGGCATATGAAAGGTGTTGTGGTCTGAGTACCACTGCTCGATCATTTTTGTCAATAATCCTTAGTTCACTTGGAATTGCATCTGAAGAAGATATGTGAATTTGCATCTATCAATAACATGATGATCGGTTGCTGATAATCTACCAATGGACTCTAGTGGCCACGGATATAATCTCCACCCCATGAGCTTCCACCCACATATGCGCCAGATAATTGAACAATGACATAAATTTATTATCACAAGTGATTATCCTACATTGTATTAAGGGGAGCACCCACTTGATGAAGGGTGCTCCCCTTAATACCATAAACACATAACAGAAACAAAGAAACAAAAACAATTGTTGGAACAAAATATGAGCTTCTTATTACAGTCACAAATGCAGAATTACATAATTTGAAATTACAATATGCTGACCCACATGGGCACCTTCATTACAGTAATCTGCAAGACAAAGCTGTGAACTATCACCCAGAGTTGTTCTAGACAATGTTTGGGCATTTCTTAAATAGGCAATTTTATGTCACCCGAGAAGGTTCTAGACACTCAAAGTTAATACCTAGGTCTGATGGACCCTAGTAATACATATAAAGTTGGCCAAATACATTTTTGACATTTATTTTGGATTTTTTGGTAGGCCCAACTTTTGAACCGTAGCTCTGATTGGCTATTATAACCACTTTTCAAAAACCTCAACTCTTGATCTATAGGCTTGGATTGGCGCAAACACCCATCCGTCAAGTTTTCAAGCCTCATCCAAGAACTTTTAGGCCTCCAATGGTGAGCCTAAAGTTTATATACCAAAATTGCAAACCAAAAATCCACAATAAATCTATGAATACACATGATATGTTTATGAGCCTTAACTGGTAGGCCGATATATCTAAGATGAATATCTAGCTCTAAAATTAGGACATTCTAAGCTTGTATGAATGAGTTACTAAGTAGCAAGCCTCCATAGACAACCTTTGTTGAAACAACTAAAATTAAATATTTTTGGTTGATGCAAGATTGCTCTTACACCCAGGATGCTCCTGCATCAACATCAATAAAAAATAAACATCTAGCTATCCAACTAATGGTTTTATCTTGAACCTATTATTTGTCCCACTCTATATCTTGAGAGGGACATGTTATTTTTCCCTACTTTGTATCCTGAGGGGGGCAATTTTTCTATCTATCCAAAATCACTCGATTAATCCTATATATCACTTTGTGACTACACAACCCTATTGTTTTGGTTCATTCTATGAGTACATTTCTAGGCTAATATCAAGCTTATCATTCTTTTGTGACCATCAACATTTTATCTCTGACTCTAATCATTCCTCGCATGCTCACACCTTCCTATCTAGACACTTTGCTACTCAACAAACCCTACATTGACCAAATGTGCTATTGAATGCAACAAATGCACTACAAGGTTACCTCACACTATTGCATACATCATATGCACTATAACAATGAAAAGTGTTATATCATTAATTATGTGTATTTTTTCATCTCATGGATGCACTATAAGCGGTGACAATGCTACTCAGTTAACTATATGTGCTATCAGACTTGAATGCACTATAGACTCCCTCATATGAGCTAATCCATCACATAGATGTGCTACACTATATAGATGTGCTATGGAACAATGCATATGTGCTACATGACTCACAATTTACAAACATATGTCCATCACCATGCGTAATTCAAACCAAAAATCATATGCATTATTTCTCCCAATATATTTGCTATAAGACAACATGTATAAGCTATAATAGGTAAAAGTGTTATAATCCTAGTTGTATGTGCTATATTTTTATGCCATGCATTATTTTGCTACCTTAGGATTCTCGTATAAGCATTATTTCAAAATGTGGATGCGCTATGACATGCTACAAATGTGCTAAAAGAATTCATATGTGCTACAACAATCAGTAAATGTGCTAAAACATGCAAACCTAGCATTTATAGGTAAAAATCACGCAAACACCTAAACATTCCTGGAAAAGTTCAAAAATTCACAATCATGGAGGTTCTCAATAACTTACTGGGGCACCATAGCCAACTAGATGCTCATATTTGTGACTCCTATCAAATTTTTGCTCCCACAATGGGACTACCATCTTTGTCAAATCAGAGCTAAAAAGGGAGGAAGGTCAAAAGGGCATGTAAAAATAAAATAGGTAAAAGTTCTTTTGACCTGTTTACCCCTTACTTGGGGCATTCTATGATATTTTTGAACATAATCTACCCTATTTAATGCCTTTAGACCCATTTTTTTCAAACTGGGTATTGTTGCATCCCATTCAATGACATACATACAACTGAATTTCCCGTCAATCTTTGTCCTTAACATTTTTTTTAGAAATAAAATTGAAATCTCCATCTATTGCAAATTACATTTTCCAATTTAATTTCTGAGGGGGCAATATACCTATATCAAATTGGGGCATCAAAAAATTTCAAAAATAAAAAGTGTTCTACTCCAGCCAAATTTCAACATCAATCAAATAAACTAGGGCATCCAAGAAAACTATTATAAACATCATAATTTCAAAATCAGACATCACATCAACATCAAGCATCATATCAATATCAAATCAACAAAAAATTAGTGACCAAACGTTCAATCACCAGAATTTGGCTAAAAATTAGAAAATTGAGACATTCTTTGAACTAATATGCTTCTCATATTAGCTCAAAAAGGGGCATTCATAGACACCGTAAATTTGGCAAAGACCTAAAATGACGTGAATTTTGATCAAACAAGAGAAATTAAATAAAAAATCAGATAAAATGAGCAAAAATAACGAACTTTCATAACAACTACAAATATCAAGTTATTCGAGTGGTTAATTGATTAATCACTTATACCTTTCATCAAATTCAAAAAGACCAAAATCACTTTTAAAAGAGGAAAACCAATTCATAAAATCAAATAAAATGAAATAAAAAAGGAAACAGGTAAAGACAAAAGTTGAAAATAAATGTGCAACATTTAATAAATCAACAAGAGAACATTTATCCTCTCAAAAGGTGAAATCCACTCTTTTTGGAATTTAAAACAATTGAAAATCCTCATTTATCCTCACAAACCAAGTCTATTGGATTGTTCCTATTGGGGTCTTATGAGATATTTTCAATTTCACCATTACCCCCACTAAAAGGTAAACCCTAGATCTTTACAAACCCCCTTCTAAAATCCTATAAATATAAGGAAAAATCAAGAGCAAAGGGACCCAAGTTTTATGCATCTATACTATAGGCATATTAGAGCTCTCATTTGATCATGCATTTAGCATCATTTTTGTAGAGATTTAATGTCATTTTATTGTCATCCTAGCATCATTTTAATATTTATTTAGCATTTCTTAGCATTGCTTAGTCTTATGCATACACTTATCTTAGCATTTTCATATAGATCTCATATAAGCATTCCTAGATAGCATTAATAGCATACTCTCATTCTAGAATTGTCACTAAGATGCTAGTTTGAGAGAAATTTTAGCAATTGTAGTTAGGGAAACATGAGATGTTCATAAAGCCATCCTTTGGCAATGTTTTCTTGGATCTAGATTAGTTTATTACTGTTCTGATTGCACTCTACACCAAGGTCTCGTGAATATGTGGTTCCACCATGTACAAATTGTCATCCACCATGGGGCTGAGTTCTAAAACCTCGTTGTTCTTAAATTTTTTGTTCTAATCTTTGAATCTCCTTGTAGATCTGTGTGTTACTCTTATTTCTCATACAGATATGACCTTTTTCATGATTAACAGTGTTTGGGAAGACTCATAACCAAAGAAACAACCTTTCAAAGATGATTATGAATGCAAAATAAAAAATCTGAGATTTGTCTGATGTTCTAGCACTTCCAGACACTATTTTAACACTTTTGCATTGTCTCATTACACATTTGAAGTGTTTTGTAACACATTTGAAGTGTTTTGTAATGCATTTGAAAGATAGAATAATGCATATGAAAGATATTCTAGCACATTTACAATATTCTCTAGCACTTTTATAAGATTATATAATGCATTTGAGTAATCTAGCAGTGCATATGTGCATTTTTGTAGCGCATTTGATCAAACTTAAAATTTTCCATATCTAACTTACAGATCTAGTTTATGGGTGTTTACAAGCCTATTCTGAGATAGATAGGAGCTCCAGGGTCATTGAACTTGCAAGAAGGGAATGAAGATGATAAAAAATGCACCTAGCCTTTGCTAGTGTTGAATCAGGTAGGCCTAAAACTCTCATCAATTAGATTACAGCATTTCAAAGTTCACAACCTAGTTTAAGTAAGAAGTTGATTTCCCTAATCTACTTAGAAATAAGCCTATGCTCTCAATTATTTGAGTTGATCAGAATGCCAAACCTTCTGAAAGGGTCAACATGAATCAATCTGGGAATGAACAAACACAGACTAAATAGGAGCCTCTTTTTTCCTAGTTAAAGGCTCACAACTAAACATCCTACTTGTTGTGTTTAAGAAGCTGGAGTAGTAGGGATATGCTCTCATCCTTTTAGGGTAATCAAACTTAAACCTAATTTCAATTTTTGTTTCTCATGCTCTTCCATAGGTAGTTTTACTCAATCATAGAAAGGCATACCTCTAGAGATTTGCCTTAATAGGGTCAGTGAGAGGGATAGTCTTCCATCTTGTATTCTTAATTGAATGCAAGTCGATTATGTTTGAAACATAGCCTTCCTCTAGTAGTCTTGAAAGAGATTATGCCAAAAATCCCTCACATTGTAGGAAGCTCTCTTTCACAGGGAGGTAAATTTGAGCATAACTAGATAAACACTGAAACCTCCTAGTCACCAACCTTAGCAAATCAATGATAGGAAGTAATTTTTTTTACATTCTAGGGTTTTGCGTGGAATATTTTATTTTAATTTTCTATTGGTATGCTTGAAAGTTCATGTTTAATGCATGGTAAAGAACTTCAAATTGCATCACCTTCAAGAAAACTCAGACATGATTGCAAGCCAACCCTGAATCGAATACAAACATTGCAATATACTTTGAAACAATACATTTAAGACCTAAAATAACACATTTGTGTACTCCTAGAACACATATACCAACTAAAATAGCACATTTGAATAGTAAAACAATGCATATGAACAATAAAACATCCCACTTGAGCACTCAAATAATGTATATGTATTTAAAACAATGCCTAGTATAGAATGAAATAGCACATTTAAGGAATTAAATTGTGCATGCAAGCATTTCTATAGTACACTTGAGAAATTTTTCTAAATAGTGGTAGTTTTCACATAGAATACCCCAAAATAGAGCGCATATCTGGATACCCTTTTCCTCTATTGATACTTTGCAAGTCTGAGGACCTTAGAAAATGACCAATATCTCTAAGATCAAGCAACAAAAAAAATTTCATCATCCAAGGCTTTTAAATGATCCTGCCTAGGGATTTTTATCCAACCAACATCGTTACTACAGCCTTGTACATCAAGTCAAATATGAAAGGACATACACATCCTTTCGTTACCTAACTTCATGGAGCTAGGTCCTATCACTAATGGTATTGCTAGAAACTATTTGCAAGATAGCTTGATACTTCATCATAACTTTGTCTAAAATAATTATCCTCACAACATGAATAAATAAAAGGATTAAAGGATTCTATTCACATCTCATGCCATTGTGCAAAACTAGTGTAAGTGCTAAACAAAAAGAACCAAAAATATTTCACATACGAGTAAGTTCCAGAATAATAAAGAAAATAATAAAATATGCACAATCCTTAAGCACCATTGATCCTATAACACCTATTGATTGCTTGTTAGCCACCATTTTTGAAGAACCACCCTTTTTTGAATAATAGAATCCAAAACCCGCTAATGAAATGGGTTCATCTCATGTGTGGGGTGAGAATAGCCTTGAATCAAAGATCAAAGACTTTCAACAAAACCCATAACTTGTCAATATAATGGATAAAGTACTTGAATGACATAAACAATGCTAACTTGTTATCATTGGCACAACAAGGTGCAAAACTGCCCATAGATTTTGATATATCTAACCTGAAGAGGGGTCAAGAAGATTCATCCTTAGAGGTCGTTACACAAAAGCTCCAAGACCTGGAAATGGAAATGGAAAAGATGAAATGAGGGAAAGTCCAACTAGTTGAATTTAGTCTAGAGAGGATATGTCCTCTCCCTTTTGATTGAAGTATCATCTTGACACTTTTTCCAAATATGCAAATACGAAAAATATGATAAATATTTTGGTACATCTGATCCCCAAGATCATCTTTTCCAATTCTATACCTTAAGTATGGAATTTGTGCATGACACAACCTATCTTATGTGCCTATTCCCTAGAATTTTGGGAGGACAAGCCATGGAGTAGTTCTCAAAACTCCCCTCAAATATCAAATCATTTGATCAACTAGCATATGTCTTCATTGCACAATATTCCTATAACATCAAACAAGAGGTCGCTATGATTGACTTATGCAACACAAAACAACTCCTAGGAGAGTCTTTCAAAGTTTTCTTACAAGATGGAGGCATACCTTCACCAAATACCATTGGGATATCCCAAACAAAGAGAAAATTGATATATTTATCAATAGCCTCTCCAAGCCTATAAATTATTGGTTGCAACTTCAAGGTCTTAAAGATTTTTAAACCACATTGGAAAATGAAAATTTGTACAAAGTGGAATCGTGTATTCATGAGACCTAGGTGTAGAGTGCAACTAGAATAGAAATGAACTAATCTAGACCCAAGAAAAAATTTCCAAAGGACAACTCTACAAACATCTCATGTTTCCCTAACTACAACTCCTAAAATTTCTCTCAAACCAGCATCTTAGTGACAGTTCTAGAATGGGAGTATGTTATTAATGTAGATCTAGGAATGTTTACATGACACTATAAGGTGAAGGTAAAACTAGGGTGGGGATGACACCCACAAATCTTCACTACAGTAACAATAGAGTGTACATGTTAAAGCTACAAAGTTTGATCACTTATGGTGATCTACCCTATGAGGGGTCTACCCTACTAAGAGCTTACAAGACTTATTTAGTCTATCTTGATTAAAGGATTTAAACTTACAACTAAGTAAGAACTCTATTAGGAGATCTTAATAGGACTGTTAGGACCACTTTGTTAAGAGGTTTACCCTGATTCACTTGCTACAATATATCAATACTTGATCCTTCAATTAGCACTCTAATGCTAGAATATGGATGTTCTCTTTTTACTTCTAATCTGATCTCCTTATCTGATATACTTTGGTATGTCCTTTGCTTCTAGGTTTATCTATCTAATCTCTACTTTTGATCAAATAACATAGCCTTCCTTCACTCATACTTGTCTCTTCGCTCTCTTCTGATCCATCTTGCACACAAATTGATTTAGGATTTGGACCCTTCTTAATAACCATCTAGAGAAGGTTCTAGATCATAATCAATGATCTAGATTTCTCCCTTTTTCCACATAGTCCCTCCATTTTTTTGATTAGTTGATCACCTTGCATAGGGATCAATGATCTCTGACAAAACACCTTAGTTGTCTCTACAATATTAAAATCCTATATAGAAGTTGGTCAAAATGGTTTACATTAGTGTTTGTGTCATTATCAACACGTGCAAAAACTGGTTTACTCAGCACTTGAATACCCTAGTGCTCAGTCACAACTACTATTTATATTCTCCCTTGACTTTTTATGCTTGACATTGTCTATGAAACTTGGCATAAACTAAATCTTCTTAGCTCGGTGTCTGCTAACCTCACTCAACATAAACTAGCACTCAGTCCATACTGGGATTCTTGGCAACCTAAGAATTTCTCAGCTCAACCTGAAATTCAAACAAATCCATAATCATTTGGCCTTCATTGGATGGCTCGGTCGTAGTGATGATCAATCAATGTTGCCTAGGAAATGACTAAGTGTTTGACACTAATAGGTAACATGACTTGGAGATCAACAACACCTCTAATAATAAAATCAAAAATAGGTTCATAATTAATTTTATATATAGAATCATGAATATTTATAATTTTTTCATTCAAACTTCTAATACCAATAACAAGTTAACATTTGTAAGGATTAGATCGCTCAATATATGTTGCATAAAACTATGAAATTTTTAGATAAAAAATTACAATAAAATTAAAATGCACTTCATGAAATTTAAAAACTATACAAGTTCAAAACTTTTTTACATTTTACTTCCCAAACACAATGTTTGTTGTATTTTCTATCCCGACTAGCAAAATTAGTTCGACACCATTCAAAAAAATTATTTGAATTCTCTATCATGTTACCTACATAAAAAAAATTTTAAAAAAGTAAATTACTTTAAAGATCAACTAAAAATTGAAGTTAAATGTACAAGTTATGTGCATTAAACATATTGAACACCATTTGCACACCTCCAAGTTTGTATTGTCTAAGTGCACACTTCACACATGCTTCTTCTCAATCATGATCTCATTTTCCATGTTCACTTTCAAATAAGTACTTGATGAACTTAATATTGTGTCTAGCATGTTACATGAATAACCAATTAAAGGCTTTTGCAAACTTAAATTTCCTAGTGGAAAGTTGTACATAGACATGCATTTTATACATAAAATAGCATTTAATAAAATATACATGCAAATTGAAATTATAAATATATTGTAGTTGAATTAAAGAAGCATACTTACCTTCATAACCATAAGACCAAATTCAACATTATGAAGCATTTATCTCATGATTTGTGTGATCCTCAAAAAACACTGCAAAATAATTAGCCACATAACTTCTATCATGTGCCTTATCATCGCTGATATAGAAATGAACGTTCTTGATGATAATGTGTTAATTTGAATAACTTTATACCTTATCCAAATCAAATTTTACATGTGTATAGGTCACTTTAAATCCTTCTATTGTAGAATTATCAAATGAGAATACCACACTTATGTGCCTCTCTTTGTATCTTTTAAAAATTCATATAGAATGGTAGGCCTAAATCATACCATTGGCTTTCAACATATGACCCATTTTGGTGTGGCATACTTCCTCATATCATCCTTCACACTGTAGAACCCTAAAGTACCCATTCTTTTATTTTTTTAGGCTCATTATTTGTATCACCCTATCTTTTTGTACCAACTATGAACTCTTCCAAATAACCACAATAAAAAATTGGGGTCCATTGTATTTCATTTCACTTATTTTTCTTTATCATACCTCATGCTTCCATGACTTGTTCCTAATGCTTAGTGATACTCAAGAGGAATCCAAGGACATGCAATATTCTAGAGAATGAAAGACCCTACTTCTTTGCATCCTTCTTTTTAACATTCATAGTGACCCTATGGGAATACATGGTATACCTTTCTTTCCAAAAGAACAATAATTATTTGAAAACATGGAAGGTGACAAAAAGACAACTAAGATAATTTAAAAGGGGGGGTGTTAGCATGAGTACTAATGATATTCCTATGGGGGATTATCCTAGCACTGTTGGAGCATTAGAGAGATTGACAACATGACTGTGTGTTGTATTCATCACCATGTTTGTCATTGATGTCAACGTACTAAGAAGATTGGCAAAGTAGAAAATAGTGTTTGAGGTTGTATGAATTTGGGATTGAAGATGAGGTCAAGCGTATTTGGGGACATGTTCTACAATGTTTTCTAATTCATTGGTCAAGTGCACATGCAAAAAGTTGAAGACTCATGAGAGTTATTCGAGATTTACAGAAAATAGTTTGCAAACAAAGTTCTTGAGAAGCAATTTATGATGTTCGGATTATATTTCCTAACAATGATAGAATATGGTTGAGTGTAGTTAGACAAAGGAAGATATCCTAATGATGGTTTCAGCAAGTACCTAAAGTCTAAGGTTGCATGTATGAGAAGTTGTAAAGACTATGAGCCAACAATGTCTTGTAATTATGAAAAGATGTAATGTAGTGTGTTATCTTAATGATGTCCTATTGTAATTGTTATTGGGAAAGCCTCAAGGCCAACTCAATGAATTATTTTTAGGACTTGGTATAAAGGAATTTTTTTTTCCTTATGATGAAGAATGAGTTAATCAAGTGTACACGATAAAAAAAGAAGATTGGTAAATGTGAGTAAGAGATCAAGGGGATTATTGTGATGCGAAGTTGTAGATTTCATATTAAGATCTAAGAAGTATTTAGTGTGGAAGAGACATGATAAGAGGATAGAGAAATTATTTGAGTTGTAGAGATTAGTTATATTTCTATTATTCTGGAAGGAATAATATAGAGACCAATTAGATAGTGATTTTGGTGATCTTTCCCTTGAAGATGTTTGTATAGTGGGTCCATCTTCCTCTTACAACTCCTAACAGGGTTGGAACCTCCTCATAGGGATTCAAAGTCTCCTAGAAGGGATTGATATGTACTAAGATTATTTCATCAGCTCCTAACAGACCAATCCTCTTACAAGGAGTTTATATATTGGAACATCATTTTGTGGGTACCATCTCCACTAGAGTTTTCACTCTGATCAAGGGTTTCCCTAGTTAACATATATGGTGTTATTGCATATGTGTATCTTCTTATGGTTGTTGTTTATTTTGATTACATATTTGAAGTTTAATATGTTTCATAAAAGTAATATTGATATGATAATTGATTCACCCCTCTTTGTGGATTCTACTTTCTAACAATTGGTATCAAAGCATCAAGTCCTTGAAGGAAAAGCTTAACAACTTAAGGAGATCAGTGGTGGGTCACATCTAGAAAAGAAAGTCCTAAATTAGATGGAGTTAACTATTATAGTTGGAAAGAGAATATGAAGACATATCTTCTATGCATGGGTCTAGAATATTGGTTGATCACAAAGAATAAGAAGACCATTATGGAAGAAAGAAAACTTGAAGAATGTATAGAAGCTTAAAGAGATTTTTTAATGTGTATCATGCTTACCAGAGAAGCACTTTTGTCAGCTCTTCCTAAAAATGAGTACAGTCTCTGGATTATCTAGTGAGATTTGGAAAGCTTTGGAATCTACTTATGAAGGTGATAGACATGCTAAAATGGTTAGATTGAAAAATTGGATATGTTAATTTCAAGAAGCCATGATGATGGAAGATGAATCTATAAGAAGCTATATTGGCAAAATATAAGAAATTATTGCAAGAATCAAGGCTTCTGAAGGAAATAAAGAAGAAGATAAGATCATATGGAAGATCTTGATGACTTTGAGACCACCATTCAAGAAGACAATGTAGATGATTGACAAAGTGATACCTTGTATGGAGAAGTTCTCTAGAGAGACTCTTCTTGGAAGATTGGAAGCAATAGAACTAAGCTTGAAATAGTCTTGAGATTTTCCTAGAGTAGAAACTACATTTAGTGGACTAAGTGTTTCTCCTTCCTTATCAAGGACTGCAAGAACAAGTGGAGATTATGCTGGCAGCAGTAGATCAAGATCTGAAGAAGGAATTTCCTTGCTTGTAAGAAGAGAATCATATGGTAAGAAAGTATTTAAATGTTGGACTTGTAATGAATTTGGTCATTATTTTTCTAAATGTCCTAAGAGAGTAAAGAAGTATAAGAAGATTTTCAAGTATACAAGGCCTAAAGAATTTTTGTATGCAAATGATGATGATGAATAAGATGAAAGAGTACAGAGTGAAAGTGATAATGAGTTAGGTTTTGTTACTATAAAAGAAGAAAATCTTGAAAAATATGTTAGAGAGGAAAAGACCCTAGTGTCACAAGTTGAGAAGAAAGTTGATTGGATCATAGTTAGTGGTTTTTTACATCATATGACTAGTGATATGAATAATTTTATTGAGTTCAATAGTTGTGATGGAGGAATTGTTAGAGTTGGTAATAATGTAGGTTGTCACATTAAGGGAATAGGATCTATTAATCTTGATGGAAAAAATAACATAGATGATGTCTATTTTCTTGATGGACTAAAGCATAGTATTTTAAGTGTTGAACAATTGGTTGACAAGGGATATTGATTACAGTTCATAGAAGATATGTATCATCAAGGATAAGAATGGTAAGATGATTGGCACTAGCACAGGATCTAGAGGTAATTTTTTTCAGCTGAATCCTACATAGATGACATGTTTGGTTACTAAAGTTGATAATAATTGGTTGCTGCATAAAAGGTGTAATCATATTTTAAAAAATTGACATTGTAAAAGCAAGTAGTATATTTTTTTTAGAGATCTTCCTAAAATTGTAAAGCCTACTAATGTTGTATGCAAGGAATGTGTTATGGCTAAACGGAAGAAAATATCTTTTCCTAACAAGAAGTTTACTACAATAAAAAAGTTGGAAATTGTTCACACTAATTTGAATGGTCCTTCAAAGACAAGAGGATTCTAAAGTGAAAGGTACTTTCTGATTCTTGTCAATAACTTTACTAGGATGATGTGGGTAGCATTTCTTAGAGAACAAAGTGTATACAATGAATAAAGTGCAGATAACAAAAGGTACAAATAAGATTTCCTATGAATTATAGTTTGGAGATGCACCATCAGTGAAGTATTTCAAAAATTTTGGAAGCAAGTGTTATATTAAGAGAGATGATGATATCAGTAAGTTTGATTCAAGAAGCAATGAAGGCATGTTCCTTGGTTATTCATTGAAAAGAAAAGCTTATAGATGTTTTAACTAGAAGATTAAGACTATTGTTGAGAGTGAAAATGTGAAAGTGGATGAGAAGTTTGGAGTTCAAGTCAGAATACTTGATTATAATTATGATGAAGAATCTATTCCTAAGGCTAACCAATAAAATGATAAGTTGTTTTATGAAACTAACAATGATTTACAGAATGATATTTAAGTTGTGGAACAAAGAGGAACAAAGATCTAAACCTAGACCAAGAGGTAAGGGTTGTGATAGTGACACCTAACAATAATTTGGTAAGAATCACCCTATTGATCATATTATTGAAAGCAAAGCCAAGGGAGTTATGACAAGAAACAGAGTACATGAAGAGTTGTGTCTAATTTCTCAAGTAGAGCCTAAAAGTACAAATGAAGCCTATAAGGATAATCATTGGATTCAAGCAATGAAGGAAGAATTAGATCAGATACTAAAGAATGAGACATGGGAATTGGTCCCTAGACCAAAGGAAAAAAAAGTTATAGGAACTAAGTGGGTTTTCAGAAACAAAATGAATGAACAAGGAGAGGTTGTGAGAAACAAAGCTAGACTAGTATGCAAAGGATATTCATAACAAGAAGGTATAGATTATGAGGAGACATTTGCCCATGTTGCTAGAATTGAAGTAATGAGAATGTTCTTGGCTTATGCAGAAAACAAGAAATTCAAAGTGTATCAGATGGATGTGAAGTCAGCATTCTTGAATGGAGAACTTGAAGAAGAAGTCTACATTGAGGAGCCTAAAGGTTTTTCTTTGACAGAAGAAGGAGATATGCTATGCAAGTTTAAGGAGCATTATGCAGACTAAAGAAAGCACCTAGAACATGCTATGTGAGGTTGGATAAGTATTTGGACAAACTAGGATTTGCTAAAGGTACTGTAGATAGTAACTTGTATTTGAAAGAAATTGAGAATGGTCTGTTGATTATTGTGATATTCATGCATGATATAATATTTGGAGGTGATGACGATGAAAGTGGAAAATTTTCCAATGAAATGAGGAATGAATTTGAAATGAGCATGATTGGTGAGATGGAGTATTTCTTGGGTTTGCAAATTGTGCAAAAATAGTGAAGGTATTTTCATTTTTCAGACTAAGTGTTGGATACAATTGTCTAGTTGTATGTTGTCTTTGATGTTACATAAATGTCATATCAGTTGGCAGTCAGTGCTTACCGAGCTCACTTGGTCAACAAGGCAATTTTCCTTGTCTATCGAGCATTCCTAGAGATTATCTATGAAGATAGTGTCTACCAAGCTCACTCAAGCGTCAAAGGAAATTATGGTAGAAAGCAATGTTAACTGAGTTCTCATGGTTAACAAAGGAAAGTTGGTCAGAGTCAATGTTCACCGAGTTCACTCAGTTGTCAAAGGATTTTGCAAGTTTATAGTGTTAACCAAGCTTCCATTGGTTAACACAAGAAATCATTTTAGGATCAGTGTTTACTGAGCAAGGTTGGCCAATGAAGGATTTTGTTGATCTAGGATATGAAGTTTAATTATTTCAAGTATTGATTCCAGCCGACTGTGGTAATGATTATTGGTCATTGTAATTTGTAATTGAGCCCACTTTATAATATAAATGAAATAAATATAAGGTCAAGTTGAGATTCTAATGTATATGAGAGAATGAAAGTGTATTGATTGAGAAGGAAAGTGTGTGAGTGAACTTGAAGGAAGGTCAGATATCCTTGTTGAGTAGCAAAGTAATATTCAATCAGTAAGGATCTAGCATGAATTAGAATAGAGATCTGTAATCAGCAATTCAATTGCATCTCATTCAAGTCATTTCATTGTTACTTTCTTACCATTGTAGCAGTGATTCCAAAATCTCTTAACAGAGTTGGCTTAACAGCTAGTTGTAAATTCTCTAACAAGGTGACAGTTCCATTGAATTTTTCTAAAGACCTCTTGCAAGGCCATTCCTTATAGAGTGATTAAATCCTCTAATAAGGTCACACCTAACAGTGTGTTTTGTAACTTTTAACAAAGTTGGCTTGTAATAAGGCTCACTTTAGAAGAGTGAAAATTAGTAGCTAGTTATATTGGTGGTTTTTCCCATATTAGGTTTCCACGTTAAATCCTGGTGTCTCATGTGTTCATGTTATTTCTTTTATGCTTTTTAGTTAATCATTGTGAATGTTCAAGATCAATAATAAGTAGATCACACCACTTTTACCAAGTTACAGCATTTTCTGTATACTTACCGAATGTTAGTAGCAAACATTTTTGTTAACATCCAACGGATCTAAAATATTTTTGTGGTAACTGATTCAATCCCCCTCTTAGTTACTCCATCTATATTTCCAACAATTGGTATCAACACTTTTGGTACTTGTGGGAAAGGTTTCAAGGACCTAAGCTAAAGATTAGGATGTCTTACAAGAGAGAAATTCCAAGGCTTAATAGAAATAAATTTTCAGCATGGCAAGGACTCATGAGACTTCATCTGGCTTCCATTGGTGATTCAAGATGCAAATATCTTGATGAAGAATACACAACTCCCACTGGTACATTATCTGTTGGAGACATTGTTGAGAAAAAGAACCATAACACCATGATGATAGTTATTGCATCTAATCTAAGCTATAAGGAATTTGATGATATCAAATATTGCAAATCCACCTTTTCTATGTGGAATAAACTAAAAGAAATCTATGGTGGTGATGACAATGTGAGGAGAGCCAAAGAAAAAAGCCTTAGAGGACAATTTGATCAGATAAGAATGAGAGAAGATGAAAATATTGCAAATATGTGGAAAGAATCAAAGCAAGTATCAGTGCAATCAAAGCTTTTGGAGGAGATATCAAGGAAGAAATTGTTGTAAGTAAAGTTCTCAGAACATTGCTTCCTATCTATGCAATTAGAGTATCTACTATTCAAGAAAGAAAGTGTGAGACAAATCATTAGATAACTTTGGATACCTTAGTAGGAAGATTGACAACCTTTGAGCTAGATAAATTTGACAATTATGTTCTAGCTTCCAGGATTATTGGATCTGCATTTGAGGTCAAGCTTTCACTTAAGGATAAAGGCAAGAAAATAAAGGACATTTAGGCAGAAAGTGAAGAAGAATCAGAGGAAAGTTCTAATAGTGACCTTGAATTTGTTGAAGCTCTACTTGCAAGGAAATATTCTAGAGGCAGAGGAAAATATAAAGGTAAAGTTTCCCTAATCTATTTTTCATGTGAAGAAATTGGTCATATTGCTACCAGGTGCCCAAATAAAGAAAGCAAGGATGAGAAGAAAAATCACAAGTGCAACGGCAAGAAGGATTTCAAAAATCACAAATCATTCAAGGAAAAAGGTAAGAAGACATGTTTTATGGCTAAAGATTCTAATAACAGTGAAGATGAAATAGTTTACATTGTTGTAAGAGATGAATCTGATGATGAAGAAGATAAGATGGCTTTTATCTCTCATGTGAGCAAAAATGATACATGGATCATAGATAGTGGATGTTTACATCATATGACTAGTGACAAAACAAATTTTGAACACTTTAAAGACTATGATAGTGGTTGTGTAAGGTTTGGAAACAATGAACCTTGTTGCATAAAAGGGAGAGGTCGAATATCATTAACCAAAGAACTTGTATGTGACAATGCCTATTGGGTTGAAGGATTAAAACATAATCTACTAAGTGTGGCATAGCTAATCAACATTGGATTCAAGCTAGAATTCATGCATGGCAAGGCAAGACTACTGGATGACAAAGGAAAACTAATTAGATCAGGCAAATAAACAAAAGGTAACCTATTTTATCTTGATCTTGGTGAGTGCTCATGTTTTATTGCTCAAGTTGAAGAAACTTGGTTATGGCACAGAAGCTTATGTCATGTAAATTTTGATAACATGGTGAAAAAAAGAAAATTTAGGAAAGTGAAAGGTATTCCTAGTTTGAAGAAACCTAATGTTGGTCTATGCAAGAATTGTCAAACTGGCAAAATGGGAAAGACTAGTTTTAAAAGAAAAAACTATCAATCTGAAGATATCTTGGAAATTGTGCATATTGATTTGTGTGGATCTATTGGAATAGAAAGCTATAATGGAGAAAAATTATTTATTCTTTTTTTTGATGAATACTCTAGAATGATGATTGTTATGTATCTAAGAGAGAAGTTAGAAGCATTTGAAAAATTCAAATGGTATTTGGCAAGAGTAGAGAAGGAAACAGCGAAAAGATTGAAATGCTTAAGATCAGACAAAGGTGTTGAATTCATCTCCAATGAATTCAATAACTTTTGCATTGAAAGATGAATCAAAAGACAGGTATCAGCCCCTGGAACTCCCGAGTAGAATGGAATAGTGTAATGAGCCGAGATTAATATGTTTTTCCTTTATCAAACATGTAATGTGTTAGTTTAAATATTTAAGATTGATATATTCAATATATTACTATGATGGCATTACTGTTGAATTATGTCAATCAAATAGTGTACAAGTTATAATAAATATTATTAATATTAAATTTATAATCATCGAGTCCCATGTGAACCTTCATAATTATAAACATATTATTATTTTAGAATACATTAATATCATTAACTTTAAATATATTAACCTTGCCATTATAAATATTTTCAATTCTAAATAAACCTAAACCTAATTTGATTATTAAAACTTTCTTTCAATCCAAAGAAACCCTAATCTATTAATTACAAATGTTTCCAATTAATGTATTAGTACTTTATATATATATAATTACAAGTACTTACCAAATAAATATAATATGAACGTCTAGACTATGCTAATAAGGAAAAAAAAATTAAAAACTATGATCAAATCATATTTGGAAGAGCATGACTTTACATTCATGACCGTTCCGAATGATATGTGTGTGTGTATTAGGGTTAGGTTTAAAAGGACAGGAGAGAAGTAAGAATATAGCATAAACAAATAGGATGTAAAGTAAAGGAGAGATAATAGCATTATATCTACATGCAAATTCGTGATCACATTGTTCGGTGCCTGGCAATTCCCCATGACACCATTGTCATACTGTGTACTGAGAGACAATAGAGCTTCTGTGCTATAGGTACTAACACTGCCAGAATAACGACTCTAGATTCAATCCATTATCGTATATATAGGTACGTCCATCTGAACTCCGCTACCGAATCATATCTCAAAATTGCTATAGCATTCATGATATAAAGCATCGCTAATTAAATTTTAATATAGATAGTCACATTTAAAATACATGTATAGTGCATTACATGGATCAGTGTAATATGTATTACATAATTCTGAATTAAATAATATGATATTTCATTCACCAATTTGAATTGGTAAAAATAATTTGTGAATATACATTGAATGTAATCAAATCAATTTATGTTATAAAGCATTTAACATTGAAATAAATTATATATATATATATATATATATACACACACACACACATAATGATAAATATTTCAAACAGTTAATAATGTATAAATAAACATTGCAAATAAGAAGATACTGGTACATTATACTTATCTACATACATACATTCTTAAGGATTATCATCGAAATGTATTTCAAATTATAGTATAGGAAGTCTTACTCTCATATGAGTTATGATTTCTTAAGATAGAGAGTTGGTGGAGGGAGAGGCAGAGTAAATTCAAGCACCTGATGGTATCCTCCAAGGAGCCACTTGTAGCTTGTTTCACATGCCCTCTACACTGTCAATCTACCGTCTCGAGATGATCATAACCAGGAGAAGAAGATTGCCTGGTGCTATAAGAAATAACTTGCTAAACAATTAAGTAAATTGATTAAAATGCTCATCTCCTCAAACATTTTGAATAACAATAAGGATCATAAGCTTTCTTAATTTGAATGACTTCCTAACTTATGCCAAATTTTGAATATCAGGTCAAAGAATTAAAAAGGGGTCATTACAATTGGTATCAAAGCTAGATCTTGCCATCTTGAAACATAGTAAATGAAAAAAGGAGCAAAAATGAGTGAAAAATTATCTAATGAAATTAGAAATGTTATGGAATAGACAAACCAAACCTTAGCAGAGCAAATAGAAAGATCAAACCAAGCACTTCTTCAAGCCCTACAAAACATGGGAAATTCCATAAACAATCTTAAAAACAATAATTCTGGTGGTAGAGACATATGTTCAAACCATTTAGAAAATAATGGAGCTTCACCATCTCAAGTACCCAAACCCCCTTTCTTACTGAGGCAAGGCCCCTCAATGGAAGAAGAAGGACAGGCAACCAATACTACTATTGAGAATGCAAGAGCTTATGCCAACCTTGAACCAGAAATCAGAGAGTTAGTAACATTCAAAGAATTCTGTGAAGCCAATAGGCAAGAAATCCATAGGAAAGAAAAAAGACATCAAAATAAAGATTTTAGAAGTAAAGTAAATAAAGTGACACTTCCAAATTTTGATGGATCAGAAAATTTTACTACACGTGTGTGGTTACAAAAATTGAACACTTATCTTACCCTTAGTCCAATGATGGAAGAAGATGCGCTTCAATTCACAATCCTTCACTTAGAAGGCACATCACATGATTGGTGGCATCATGGCCTTATTACTCAAGGACACCAAAATATTAATTCTTAGGAAGAATTTTCTCAAAAACTCATTAAGAGATTTGATAGAAGGCATCCTCAAGAAAACTTTAAGAAATTAACTCAAATAAGGCAGCAAGGAACAGTACAGGATTATATTAAAGAATTCCAAAATATTTCAGTCCAAGTCATAGGAGTAGATGATGAATGCTTTACCTACTTTTTCATAGAAGGATTAAAAGATTCATTAAAGGGTCTAGTAAGTGCCTTGAAACCTTCATCCTTAGATGATGCTTTTGAAATGGCATTAAGATTGAAAGTTTCAACCACAAACAGCAAATCATGGAATAAACCCACTACTAAAAATCACAAAAAAGATAAGTCCTACAAAAAGTTCATTCCTACAAAGGATCGAGAAGAACTAAAGAAGAAGAATTTATGCTTCAAATGCCATGAGCCATGGGAGCCAGGCCATAACTGCAACCAAAAAAGAAACACTTGTTGCAATTATGGAATAGACTGGGGGCCCAAACATAGATGTGGAAAGAGAGGCCGCATCCAAAGAATGGAAGAAGATCTTGAGGAAGAAAATGTCGAAAAAAAGGCAAAATGTGACAAAAGAAATGAAGAAGAGATAGAGGGAGAAGAATATGGAGTGATAGCTACTATGACTCAACCCTCTAAAAATGAAGTCTTGAGAATTAGATGCACTCTTAATGAACAAAAAGTCATTGCACTACTTGATAGTGGAGCATCCCATAATTACATTGACAAAAAGCTTGTTAGAAAAATGAAATTAAAAACTAAGAAATTCAAAGGTTTTACTGGTGTTCAAGCCACAGGATCATTGGTACGATGTACAAAGGTAATTCCACAACAAGAAATCACATTAGGGAGAAAGCACACCATCAGAGAAGACTTGCATGTGGTTCCATTAGACTTAGATATAATTTTGGGGGCTCCATGGATATTTTCTTTGGGATGTTTTAAGTTTGACCTCCCAAATTTGAGAATCCATTTTGAGCACAAAGGGGAAGAAATAACGTTGGAAGGAATACTTGTTGGTTCTACAAAACTAGTCTCATGCAAAAGAATAGAAAGAATATTACAGCATGATCAAGGAGAATGGGTTGCACAATGTTTAGTATTAAATAAATCCACTCCACAAGAATCAGCCATCCATATTTATATTGAACATATCATTAAGAAACATCAAAGGGTGTTTGAAGAAATTCCACCGGGATTACCTCCCAAAAGAGGATTTGAAAACATTATAGAATTGCAAAAGGATGCTAAACCAGTGATCACCACCCCTTACCGACATCCTCAAAAGTATAAAGATGAAATTGAAAAATTCATTCAAGAACTCCTAACAATGGGACATATTCAACCTAGTCCTAGTCCTTTTGCATTGCCAATAGTACTTGTGAAAAAGAAGGATGGGACAATGAGAATGGGTATAGATTATTGAGCACTAAATAAGAAAACTATTAAAAATCATTATCCCATTCCTAGGGTGGATGAACTCATAGATGAACTTCATGGAGCAGTATATTTTCCTAAGATTGATTTACATTTGGGATACCATCAAATTAGAATGAGGAAGGAGGATGTTTCCAAGATAGCATTTAGATGTCATTATAGGCATTTTGAATTTTTGGTTCTACCCTTTGGCCTCACTAATGCCCCAACCACCTTCCAATCATGTATGAATCATATCTTTCAGAAACAACTCAGGACATTCCTCCTTATTTTCTTTGATGACCTACTTATCTATAGTAGGTCATGGGTAGAACATCTCCAACATAGTGAAGAAGTCCTAAGCATATTGGAATCTGAATCCTTATTTGCAAAAGCATCAAAGTGTGAATTTGGATTAGAAGAAATTTTCTATCTCGGTCATAAAATCAATGCCAAGGGTGTGAGTGTGGATGAGGAAAAAGTTAAAGCAATAAGGGAATGGCCAAAACCCAAAATCCTAACCCAACTTAGAGGATTCTTGGGCTTATTCAGCTATTACAGATGGTTTGTGAAGAATTTTTCCAAGTTAGCATCTCCTTTAACAAACTTAATGAAAAAGGGAAATTTCGGATGGAATGAGGTAGCACAGGAGGCTTTTGAAGAGTTAAAAGAGAGAATGAGTTCTTGCCCAATCTTAGCTGTTCCAGATTTTTCACAACCTTTTGAATTACAATGTGATGCTTCTAGCAGAGGAATTGGGGCTATGCTTATGCAAAACAAACACCCTATTGGTTTCAAAAGCCAGAAACTTTCAAAAATAGAATGACACTACTCAATTTATGATAAGGAAATGTTGGCTATCATGCACGCATTGGCAAAATTCAAACAATACCTAGTATGTGGAAGGTTCAATATTAAAATAAACCATAATAGCCTAAGGTTCTTCATGAATCAAAAAGACCTTAATGATTGCTAGCAGAAATGGGTAAGTAAAATCCAAGCATATAATTTTGATATTGAGTACATCAAAGGAACCCATAATGTGGTAGCAGATGCTTTATCTAGGCAAGGAAAATTGAATACCATTACTAGTATCACAGGTGACTGGAAAAATGAAATTGTTATAGAATATTCTAAAGATCCAAGGACTAAGGAGATCATGGAGGGAAACATAACCAATGATTAAATCAAAATTGTGGAAGATCTCATACTATACAGAGGAAAAATATTGCTTGCAGCAAATTCCAAAGTTAAAAGGAAGATTATGAAGGAGTATCATGACAACCCTCTATCTGGACACATTAAGTTCTATAAAACTTACAAGAAGCCAAGGGAGAGATACTCTTGGAAAGGTCAAAAGAATAACATTATGAAATATGTCCAGGAATGTATAACATGCCAGAAAAAAAATTCTGAACAGAATTACCCATCTGGTTTATTACAACCATTACCCATTCCAAATAAAAAATGGGAAAGCATTTCCATGGATTTTATTACAGGATTACCAAAGGTGCAAGAAAGAGATTCCATCCTGGTAGTGGTAGATAGGCTAACCAAATATGTACATTTCTTTCCCATATCCATACATTATAAGGCACCACAAATAGCGAAATTATTTTTCAAAGAGATTTTTAGGCTACACGAATTGCCAAGGAATATCATAAGCGACAAGGATAGAAAAAATTTTAGCCTATTTTGGAAAGAACTCTTTAGGTTAGCTGGAACTCAATTAACCCCCAACACCAGTTATCATCCCCAAATAGATGGACAAACTAAAATTGTTAACAAATGGATAGAAGGTTACCTCAAAAACTATGTGACGAGACCGTAAAATGCATGGGTCAAATGGTTATACTTGGGAGAATATTGTTATAATAATACCCATCACATGTCAATTGGGATGAGTCCATTTAAGGCATTATATGGATATGAGGCCACTACATTTGGGGATCTAATCGTTCAAGAAAGCAGGGTACTAGGAGCCAAGGACTTCATTCAACAAAGCACTGATATTATGAAAATTCTCAAAGACAATCTCCACCATGCTCAAAACCAACAGAAGATATATACTGACCAGAAATGAGTGGAATGGTTGTTCCAAATTGGAGATCTGGTATTTTTTTATGTTGCAACACTACAAACAATCTTCACTCAAGGTTAGTGGAGCAGAAAAACTAAAACCATGTTTCTATGGACCATACCAGATCCTAAGAAGGATAGGAGAAGTAGCCTATGAGGTAGAGCTGCCTGAAAATAGTAAGATCCATAATATTTTCCATGTATCTAGACTTAAGAAAGTCCTCAAGAAACATATAAGCCCTTGTGTTGATCTGCCACCACTAGACAATGAAGGAAAGCTCATTCTAGGGCCTAAGATTATTCTTGAAAGGTGAGATAGGAGACTAAGGAATAGGACTATTCCAGAATACTTAATAAAATGGAAAAATCTTCCCAAGGAAGATGCTACCTAGGTTGGAGAAGAAGTCATTTTTCATTCAACTTTGCTTGGGGACAAGCAAATTTAGGAAGGGGGGACAGTAATGAGCCGAGATTAATATATTTTTCCTTTATCAAATATGTAATGTATTAGTTTAAATATTTAAGATTGATATATTCAATATATTACTATGATGGCATTACTATTGAATTATGTCAATCAAATAGCGTACAAGTTATAATAAATGTTATTAATGTTAAATTTATAATCACCAAGTCCCATGTGAACATTCATAATTATAAACATATTATTATTTCAGAATAAATTAATATCATTAACTTTAAATATATTAACCTTGCCATTATAAATATTTTCAATTCTAAATAAACCTAAACCTAATTTTATTATTAAAACATTCTTTCAATCAAAAGAAACCCTAATCTATTAATTACAAATGTTTCCAATTAATGTATTAGTACTTTATATATATATATATATATATATATATATATATATATATATATATATATATATATATATATATATATAGAATATGAACGTCTGGACTATGCTAATAAGGAAAATTTTAAAAAACTATGATCAATCATATTTGGAAGAGCATGACTTTACATTCATGACCATTCCGAATGATATGTGTGTGTGTGTGTGTATTAGGGTTAGGTTTAAAAGGACAGGAGAGAAGTGAGAATACAGCATAAACAAATAGGAGGTAAAGTAAAGGAGAGATAATAGCATTATATCCATGTGCAAATTCGTGATCATATTGCTCGGCGTTTGGCAATTCCCCATGACACCACTGTCATACTATGTACTAAGAGACAATAGAGCTTCTGTGCCATAGGTACTAATGTTTCCAGACTGACAACTCTGCATTCAATCCATTATTGTATATATAGGTACATCCATCTGAACTCTGCTATGGAATCATATCTCAGAATTGCTATAGCATTCATTATATAAAGCATCGCTGATGAATTTTAATATAGATAGTCGCATTTAAAATACACATATAGTGCATTACATGGATCGGTGTAATATGTATTACATAATTCTTAATTAAATACAATGATATTTCATGCACCGATTTGAATTGGTAAAAATAATTTGTGAATATACATTGAATGTAATCAAATCGATTTATGTTATAAAGCATTTAAACATAGAAATAAATTATATATATATATAGATATAGATATACACAATGATAAATATTTCAAACAGTTAATAATGTATAAATAAACATTGCAAATAAGAAGATACTAGTACATTATATTTATCTACATACATGCATTCTTAAGGATTATCATTGAAATGTATTTCAAATTATAGTACAGGAAGTCTTACTCTCATTTGAGTTATGATGTCTTAAGATAGGGATTTTGTGGAGGGAGAGGCGGAGTAAATTTGAGCACCTGACAGTATCCTCCAAGGAGCCGCTTGTAGCTTGTTTCATGCGCCCTTTGCACCATCAATATACCGTCTCAAGATGATCATAACTAGGAAAGAGAAGATTGCCTGGTGCTATAAGAAATAACTTCTTAAATAATTTAATTAATTAATTAAAATTCTCATCTCCTCAAACATTTTGAATAACAATAAGGATCATAAGCTTGCTTAATTTGAATGACTTCCTAACTTATGCCAAATTTTGAATATTAGGTCAAAGAATTAAAAAGGGGTCATTAAAAATAGCTGAAAGGAGAAATAGATCTATCATGGATTGTGCAAGGACTCTAATGATTGAAAAGAAAATTGCTATCAAATACTAGAAGGAAGCTATTAGCACTGCAATTCATACCTTAAATTGAGTACAGTTGAAGGACTCATAGAAAACTCCCTATGAATTATGGTATGGCTAGAAACCTAAGTTACCTAAAAGTATTTGGAATTAAATTTTATATCTTGAAAGAATCTAGAAAAGGCAAGTTTAATGTGAAAGGTGATGAAGGTATATTTTTAGGATATTCTTTCAAAAGTAAGGCATATATATGTTTGAACTTGTCTACTCATAAAATCATAGAAAGTACACATGTGAGAATTGATGAGTTTGTAGAAAGGACTGAAGAAGAAAGCAAAAAGGAACTAGAAGATTATAGGGAATTTGTCTACATCAAACCTAATACATTTCTACAAACATCTTTCAATAAGGAGACTTCTACTTCTGAGTCTTCCATAGTCACCGAGTTGCAAGAAGTTCAAACTGAGTCACAAGGACCTGAGTTACATTCTAAAGCTACCAAGCCAATGCCTACCAAGTCTAAGCAACCAAAACCAAAAGTTGAAGTTCATGAGGATGACAATGCAATTCATTCAAAAGGCAAGGAACCTGTATTAACCAAGTATGTCAGGAGGCATCATGCACCAGACCATATTATTGGAGATAAATCAGAAGGTACTGTGACAAGAAGTAAGCTAAAAGGTACATGTTTACTTGTTGATTTTGAACCTAGAAATGTCAAAGATGCATTGGAAAATAAAATTTGGATTGAGGCTATGAATGAAGAGATAGAGCAATTAGAGAAGAACAAAACCTGGACTCTTGAACCTAGGCCTAAAGACAAAAATGTGATTGGAACAAAATGGGTATTCAGAAATAAGTTGAATGAAGATGGTAAGGTATCAAGGAACAAAGCTAGATTGGTATATAAAGGCTACTCTCAAGAAGAAGGAATTGGTTATGGTGAAGCTTTTTTTGTTGTTGCAAGATTGGAAGGTGTCAGGACCTTACTTGCATATGCAGCACATAAAAAATTTAAATTATATCATATGGATGTTAAATCTGCATTTCTCAATGGTATTCTTGATGAAGAAGTTTACATTGAACAACTAGAAGGTTTTGTTGATACAGAAAAAAGGGACATGATCTGCAAATTACACAAAGCATTGTATGGTCTAAAACAAGCCCCTAGAGTATGGTATGAAAGATTGCATAACTATCTTATATAGATTGGTTTCCAGAGAACTAATGATAATAGTAGTTTGTACATTAAGGAAGGATCAGATAACAAGATTATTTTAGTAGAAATATTTGTGGATGATACTTTATTTATAGGGGATGATGATCTATGCAAAGAATTTATAGAGAAAATGCACAAAGAGTTTGAAATGTCTATGTTTGGTGAGATTAAGTTCTTTTTTGGTTTTCAGATACATCAGAGCAAGAATGGTATCTACATCACTTAGTCTAAGTATATGAAGGAGATACTCAAGAAATTTGGTATGGAAGATTCAAAACCAGTTGGAACACCCATGTGTATTGGACTAAAGCTTACAAAAGATGATGAATAAAAAGAGGTAGATCAGACCTTATATAGATCAATGATTGGAAAATTACAATATGTAGTTCATACAAGGCCTAATATTTCTCTTGCAGTTGCTATAGTGGAAAGATTCTGGACAAAACCCAGAGAAAATCATATGATGGCAATCAGAAGAATCTTGAGATACTTGAAAGGTATTGAAGATTATGGCTCATGGTATAAACTTGGAGGAAATCTAGACTTAAAAGTATTTACTGATGCTGATTGGGTAGGAAATATTGATGACAAAAAGAGTACAAGTGGTGGAGCATTCTTTCTTAGTAAAAGATTTGTATCTTGGACAAGTAAAAAGCAAAATCACACATCCCAATCTATAGTAGAAGCAAAATATGTTTCAGCAACAGTAAATTGTTCTAATATTGTTTGGTTTAAATAGTTGTTGGAAGGCATGAAGGTTGAGATCAAAGAACCAGTTGTCATGTTTTGTGATAATACAAGTGCAGTTAACATATCAAAGAATCCAATGATGCATTCCAAAACCAAGCACGTTGCTATAAAATACCACTTTGTCAGGGAATTGGTGTAGGATAAAGAAATTAGATTGGAATATGTCCAAACAAAAGAATAGATTGCAGACATATTTACCAAGCTATTACCTAAGGATGCATTCTTGTATCTAAGAGGTAAGTTAGGGGTCATTCCCCTATCTAAAGCTCACTAAAATAAAGTTTTAGTGATGCATCAACAGGAACCAAGTTGAAGATCTATCAATTGATGTAGCATAGTCAAGAGAACATTGCATATGAATTATTACTCAAGGTACATTGATAATCATTTGGTATGTGTTGTCTTTGGCATGTGTTGTCAAAGAGGGAGAATTTGTTGTCATATCTTTCTAAAAAAAATTTTGAGGAAGAAGCTATATAATTCCTTCACAAAGGGAGATTACTGCATAGAAGAAGAAGTTTGTGGTATAAAATCTAAGAGGGAGAAAACTTTTTTTTAGAGAAAGTCTTGTTTTAAAACTTCATTGTACTATGACATGTTGTGTTACCATCAATGCCAAAGAGGGAGATTTTTTGACACAATTGTCTAATTGTGTGTTGTCTTTGATGTTACACAAATGTCATATCAGTTGGCAGTCAGTGCTTACCGAGCTCACTTGGTCAGCAAGGCAATTTTCCTTATCTACCAAGCATTCCTGGAGATTACTCTACGAAGAAAATGTCCACCAAGCTCACTCAAGCATTGAAGGAAATTATGGCAGAAAGAAGTGTTAACTGAGTTCTCATGGTTAACAAAGGAAAGTTGGTTAGAGTCAGTGTTCACCAAGTTCACTCGGTTGCCAAAGGATTTTGTAAGTTCGTAGTGTTAACCAAGCTTCTGTTGCTTAACACAAAAAATCATTTTAGGATTAGTGCTTACCGAGCAGGGTCGACCAATGAAGGATTTTGTTAATTTGTTATATGAAGTTTAATTATTTCAATTATTGATTCCAGCTGACTGTGGTAATGATTATTGGTCATTGTAATTTGTAATTGAGCCAACTTGATAATCTGAATGATATAAATATAAGGTCAAGTTTAGATTCTAATGTATATGAGAGAATGCAAGTGTATTGATTAGGAAGGAAAGTGTGTGAGCGAACTTGAAGGAAGGTCAGATATCCTTGTGGAGCAGCAAAGTAATACTCATTTAGTAAGGATCTAGCATGAAGTAGAGCAGAGATCTATAATCAGCAATTCAGTTGCATCCCATTCAGGTCATTTCATTGTTACTTTCTTACCATTGTAGCAATGATTCCAAAATCTATCAACAGAGTTGGTTTAACAACCAGTTGTAAATCCTCTAACAAGGTGAAAATTCCATTGAATTGTTCTAAAGACCTCTTGCAAGGCCACTCCTTATAGAGTGATTAAATCCTCTAACAAGGTCACACCTAACAATGTGTTTTGTAATCTTTAACTAGGCTGGCTCCTAAGATGGCTCACTTCAGAAGAGTGAAAATCAGTAGCTAGTTACATTGGTGGTTTTTCCCATATTGGGTTTCCATGTTAAATCCTGGTGTCTCATGTGTTTATGTTATTTCTTGTATGCTTTCTAGTTAATCACTTTGAATGTTTAAGATTAGTAATAAGTAGATCACACTGCTTTTACTAAGTTATAGCATTTTTTGTGTGTTTATCGAATGTCAGCAACAATCAGTTTTGTTAACATCCAAGGGATCTAAAATATTTTTGTGGTAATTGATTCACCCCCCATCTTAGTTACTCCATCTATATTTCCAACACTAAGGATTTAAAAGATTTATTGAAGACCTTTGGTTTGGAAAGTTGTAAACCTATTGGTACACCTATGATAATTGGTCATAAGTTATCTAGCAAAGATGAGACACCTACATTTGAGAAGAAGAAGTATAGATCCATGATTGGAGGTTTGAAATGTCCCACTCACACAAGACTAGATATAGCAAATGTAGTTGAAATAGTAGCAAGATTTCAATCTGATCCAAAGGAACCACATTATGCATCAATAAAGAGAATTTTTAGATATTTTAATGGTACACCTAATTTTGGGTCATGGTGTGATAGATCAAATGACTTTACTCTATGTGCATACACTGATGCGGACTGGGCAGGTAGTATGGATGATAGAAAGAGCACAAGTGCTAGAGCATTTTTTCCTTAGAAGAAGATTGGTTTCTTGGCTAAGTAAGAAACAATATTGTATTTCACATAGTACAACTAAAGTAGAGTATGTAGCAGTGGAAAACAATCGTAATCAAATTATGTGGATGAACCAGATGTTGAAGGATACTGGGATAGAGTTTTCAGAACCTATTATCATACATTGTGATAACACAAGTACAATAAGTATGTGTAAGAATCATGTGTTACATTCTAAGAAAAAGCACATATCGATTAAGTATCATGTTTTAAGAGAGAAGGTTTCAAAGAAAGAGATCATATTGGAGTAAATTAATACAAAGGAGTAGATTGTAGATATTTTTACAAAGATTTTTCCTAAGGATACATTTAAGTATTTGAGAGGTATGCTTGGGGTTATGCCCCTGCCTATTTCAAAGTAGATGATGCAAAGACTGCATCAGTCTAGTGGTACAAAGCACTATTATTTATTTGGACTAAATGATGATGCTTCCTTTATGGGAGAGTATCCATGATTGAGAAGAGTCATGAACGACTCTCTGTAGTTGGTATTGAATAGTATCTTTAGATACTTGAGCTAGTCGAATATATTGAGAAGCAAATTGACATAATGATGTCTTTGTCATTGATGTTAATGGGGGAGAATGAACACATGAAAAAATCTCTTATGAATGGGGGAGAAGTGAGTGCATGTGAAAAATAACTCCTGTGATTAGGAAAGAGTTATGAAGAAAAGATTAATGTCAATGGGAGAGAGATATGTAAGGGAATTATATCAATGGGATCAATAGTTGTTTGTTAGAGTTTCAGATTTTATTAATGAAGAGAATTTGAAAAGATGAGAGCAACAACAGCAGAACAGTAGTATGTTTGGTATTCTTGGAACTTAGATGTTTTCCATCTATGTTACCATCAACACCAAAGGGGGAGATTTTTAGCATTAATGATGATTATATTCCTATGGGGGAGTACCATAGCATTATTGGGGCATTGGAGAGACTAACAACATGACTATGTGTTGCATTCATGACTATGTTTGTCATTGATGTCAATATATTGAGATGATTGGCAGAGAGTAGAAAAAAGTGTTTGAGTTTGTATGGATTGAGGATTGAAGATGAGATCAATAAAAGTTAGGGATATGTTCTACCATGTGTTTGGATTTAGTGGTCAAGTGTACAAGTAGAAAGTCAAAGACTAGTGAGAGTTATTCAAGATTCACAAAAATAGTTTGCAGAAAAAGTTCCTAAGAAATAGTTTATGATGTTTGGATTATATCTCCTAACAAGGATAGAATTTGGTTGAGTGTATTTAGATGGAGGAAGAAGACATCTTGATGATGACATCAACAAGTGTGCACAGTCTAAGGTTGCACACATGATAAGATGTAAAGACTATGAGCCGATAGTGTCTAGTAATTATGAAAAGATGAAATGTAGTGTGTTATCTTAGTGAGTTTATATTGTAATTGTAATTGGGAAAGCCTCATGGATGACTTAATGAATTGTTTTGAGGACTTATTATAAAGGAAAGTTGTTTTCCTTGTGATGAAGAATGAGTTGATCAAGTGTGTGTGATAAAAAAAAAAGATTGGTAAATGTGAGTAAGTGATCAAAGGAATTATTGTGATGAAAAGTTGGAGATTTCGTGTTGAGATCTGAGAAGTGTTTGGTGTGGAAGAGGCATAGTAAGAGGATAGAAAAAGAATTTGAGTTATTGAGATTAGTTATATTTCTATTGTTTTGAAAGGAATAATACAAAGACCAGTTGGGTAGTGAGTTCGATGGTCTTTCCCCTAAAACTATTTGGATAGTGGGTCCATCTACCTTCTACAACTCCTAACAGGGTTGGAATCTCCTCATAGGTGTATGCACCCTAAAATGGTCACCTAGACTATGGGCCCCCATTATTCAATTTATTAATTTATCAAATTTCCTAAATCAATGGTTTGCAATATTTTATTAAATCAATTCAAATCAATTTCCTTGATCAAATTCGATTATTTATTTTTCTAAGGTTGATTATTTTATCCTAATTTTTATTTAATTAAAAGAAAATATCTCTTTTAATTAAATAAAATAAGTCCCCATTTAATTAAAAGAAAACCTCTCTTTTAATTAAATTCATCCACATTTAATTAATTAAGAGAAAATCCCTCTTTTAATTTAATTAAATATTTCCTATTTAATTAAAAGAACTCGCTCCCTTTTAATTAAATAAAATTCCCACTTAAATATCTCTTTGTGATGAAAAAAGAAATAAAATAATTAAAAATTAAAAATTCCTCTACACTTAAATGCACATATCTCTAAATGGGATTCCTCTTTTTCCTATTTCCACTTTTTTCTCAAACACTCCTCTTTTCTCATTGGTAAAATTTTGTCTCACATGGATCAAACTCTATTATCCCATATGAAGCCTCTCACCTCCACATTTTCCTTTATAAGGGAGAGCCCTCTCCTCATTTTAGACATCCACAATACATCCATGATTGATCCATAATTCATCCACGAATATAAATCCATTATTATGCTATTGTTGTGTTGCAGGTTTGGAAAGTGGTTTTTGAAGGAGTTTGAATATTAAAGCTTTTTGTGGAGAACTTCTATCTTCTTTTCTTCTTCTCTCATGCATCCATGGCTTCCATCATGAGGTTTCATCCTTGCATTTGCATATTAGCATAGATCCATGTTTGCTTCCATAGATTAGGTCTTGCATTGTTATTTCCTTTCATAGATTAGATTTCCTTTCTTGCATTGTTATCATATAGGTTAGTTTTCATCTCCATTTGCATGCATATTGGATCCTTGAATCTCTTGTTTAATGGTTTACTTGCATGGGCATAACCTAGGTCAAACTAAGGGCCTCCATTACAAACCCTTGCACTCCATGAATAAAGAGTTATGAGCTGCCATTCAAGACCTCATTTTTGAGAAATTTTGGATATAATGACTCATAGAAGTGTGCTCACATTTTAGGCATACATTTTTGGCACCCACTGTGGGGCAACCCACCTTTGCTTGCTAGTTTTAGATATATTTCGAGTTAACCCCCTTGTGCAGATTTATTTGGAGACAAAAAACCTTAGATCTAAAAGATTTGATCATATCTTCCAAATAGTTAGGTATTTTGATCTATAAAAAAAATTTGCAAGGTGGCGACATATCAGACAAGCTTCAATCCAATTTTCATATTTTTTTGAGGTAGTTTCGATTTTTTATAATTTTATCATTATTTTTAATGAAACTTTGTTTTAAGGAGAAATTTAGAAAAAAATTTGAAAAAATATGCATTTTTGGAAAGCTCTCTAAATTCTAAATAGAGTTGGTTCTATGTGTTTTGATTTTAGAGATCATATTAGGACTCATTAATTTGATTTGCAAAAATTGGTCTATTTTGACAAAATGGTTCCCTAGGGCACAAATGAAAAGATACTTTCAAAATTCTAACATTTTTGCAAAGCTCTCTGATTTTTGATAGGGGTCACTTTTCTGTATTTAGGGTTTTGGACCCAAATTCATATCATATAGGTCCAATATTTATGACTAGGTCAAAAAATTAATTTAAAAAAGGGCATTTAATAAATAGCTTGCATTTAGTTTTTACAATGGATCAATGCATGATATGAGCTTTCATTTGGGTTATTTTCTGATTATTATAAATTTTTAAAATTATATTTTTAGATCTAACCCTAATTTTGCATAAGTTGGATATATATTGCATATCTTGTGTTTGCTTGTTTTGTTTGTTGTTTTGTTCGTTGCGAGCTAGCGTTCAAGCGTAAACAACAGGTACAATAGAGAGAAGACATGTTGCAAGGATTATCAAGTATTTTGTTGGATCTCTATAACATTTGGATTTGGAGGTAAAATAAACTCTCTCGTGTGTTTGGCTTGAGTGCTTTTACATGCTTTTATACATTCACACTTCGTTTGGTGCTCTAAAATTGGATCTAGATTTGCTTTCACGCATTTGTGTTTCACATAGTAATTAGACCCTATGAACACTATTTGGGAGATCTTGAGAGTCTGAGCTTCATTTGCTTGCTTTACATGCAAAGTTCCTCCTGACGACGGATCCCCTTGTAGGTAGGGAAGGATATTTGTTATTATCTCACTATTTCGCTTGGATTTGTCTTCAACATGCATTGGTCCTCTCTCTTTTGAGATTGGTGGTGTTTGTTGTTGAATTTTTCAAATAGTTGGTGAGGTGATTTCAAATTAGCGTGTCAAAGAATCGTGTTTGCTATGTTTGAGTAAGGTGAAGAGGCTAGAGGAGTATGCTCTGTTCCCTTTTGGACACATCAGAAACTTGGAACCCTTGAATCCAAACCAAGTCCCCACATGGTACAACTTTGTGAGTCTTCCTTGATTAGAGAGGGTTAAACCATAGTGGACATTCCCTTTATTAGGTCAACCATGTCAATGATACCTCAAGCAATAATAGCCATTTTTGACATGATAGTAGCAACCGCTATATAAATATTCTTGTGGGGAAAATCCTCACGGATGTAGTCTTTTTTTGGGTTGTCAGATCTCCCCAATATCTTTGATTGATTAATTCTTGGAATATGTCAAAACCCTAGTGCACCAGGATTGGATTTTTCCCACTCTAGATTACAAAAGCTAGAGAATTGAACATTACTAAGAACCATAGTGCTACCAAATTTTCTTTTTCTAGGACTATGTGCATGATTGGAAAACATTTTGAGAACATACATAGTAGTGGTTCTAGGGATTAGATTGACGCTGCAACACTATTCTTGCTCATGTGCAAGGTTACTTTGTTCATTGCTCATTGTTTGAAGACATTTGCTTGAAATCTCTGATTGTTGTCTTGCACGCTTGGTTCATGATTAAAAATCTATTGATACACCTAGTTGGACATTTAAAAAAAACAAAATCTGAGTTCCTGAGTCAAGACTTTATGATCAAATTACTTTGTTGTCCTATTATTTTAAATCTACCTAGGTTGATCCAGTTTAGATTAGGCTACTTACCCCATTGTTAGAAGCCTATTTTCACCTTGGGTTATTGTGATTTGACCTCTTGAATTAGTAATCATTGATTTGGAGTTGGTGAGTTAGAGACCATCCTTGTTGAGAAAGATATACCTTGGATTCTTTGATATTATGCTTGGAGACTCTTAGTAATCTCTTGTCCATTCACTTTCATCAAAATTCAATTTTAATTAATTAAAATTTGGGTAAATCATCCTCCTAGTCCATATGTGCTAGAGTATTCACCCAAAGTTGTGGGCACCTCTGTGGCAGTGTTGGTTTATGCCTATTGTAATATTTTATCTCATCATTTCTCTTTTGGACAAGTGAGTACTTTTACTATCCTAGTTTGGTAACAATGTTTCTTAGGGTTATCCTATCAACTAGTACCTTTTCTTTCATGTTGGTTACAAGTGCTATTACATGTTGCTCAACATTAAAATGGTATCAAATTTCACAAAATGACTCTTGGTCTTCTTTCTTCTTCATCTTCCATGTCTTTCAAGTCTCCCATTTCCATTCTTCCTCTTCTTCACATCTTCTTGATTCTTTTCCTCCTATTATCATATAGTCTATCTTCTTCTATTCATCCTTTCTCTTCTTCCATGCTTGATTCTTCCTCTTCTAGAACCATGAATCTCGACTGTCTTGCTATGGACCCTCACTTGAGAGAAGATGATCTTACCTTCTTGCTGAATTTGAAAATTGTTGTCACTCCAATAGATACATGGATGCTAACATTGCAACAAAAATTATATTAAAAAATGGATAAATTAGACGCCTTTGCTATGTGTCATATGCAAGATCACCTTACGATATCCTTCTTCCAAGCATTCTTCATCTTTGAAGTATTACTTTGATTCTTCTAGATTTCATTTGTATTCCTCATATTCAAAGTCTTACCATGATTCTTCTAAATATCATTCATCTAGGTCTTCACCTACTTCTTCTTCACAATATCATTCTTCTTCTACTTCTACCAAGAGTCATATTCCTCTTATTGAGACATATGATAATGAATAATGAGAAAAGTCTTGTGATATGTATATCTATAATAACTATAGTGACAATGATTATGATGATGATGACTATTATATTCCTACACATCCTAAAAGTTCTTCCAGTCCTATGTTTATGCTTAAAGGGGATGAGTCACGAAAAGATATTGATGGGAATCCATATGACTCAAATCTTGAAAGCAACATTGATAAATTTTGTGAAAAATACCTAAATGATAAATCTGCATTTTTTGAGGAAGAGAAAGCATTTTTTTGCGCTGAAATACAACATCAATGGGATAAGAGTTCCTCTTCTAAGAACCCTCATGCTGAAAATAAAGATTACACTTGTGAGCAAGATCATGTTAATATTGAAATTTTGTCTTTTGATGCTCCCCTTCCATCTTCTACTTCCTCCACTATCCATACATCTCCTAAAGATTCTGAGTCTCTCAAATCTTATACCAATCCTTCATCCAACAAAGGTCCTAATGCTTTTCATGTGGTTCTCTATAGTTATCCTCAAATGCCACCTCTTAAAGAAACTCAAGTTAACCTTCACTTGGCTGAAAATACTTTTGATAATACTAAACCTAAAGAGCCTAAGCCTTCATGCACTATAATGCCTACTTCAGCTAGTCCTTCATCATCTATTCCAAATTCTTCCATACAATTTCAACATGCTTCCTTCTCCTTAGGAGTGGCTTCATGTCAAGAGGACTCTAAAAATGATAAAGAAAATAATATTTAAAAAGATCAAGATCAAGAACCCTCCATGTCATCCAATTATTTTCAAGATGTCTCTAATCCATTTGATGGTCTTTTTGATCCTATGTGCCCTTCCTCATTCATCCCACCATGTCTTAAGTCTTCTCTTAAGCAAGATCAAGCTACTACTTACACTGCTAAGCTTATTGACAATCAAAATGACCTTAATACAGTTGTGCCTTCCAAAGATGATACTTCCATTAAGGTTATTAAAAATAGTGTTGTTACTTCCAATGATGAGCCTATTGAAAATCAAGAGCAAAACTCTACACTTATGTTATCCAAAGATCTTTGTCAAGATCAAAGTCTTCCATCTTCTTGTTCTACCACTCCATGTTTCCTTCCACTTTTTACTCTTCCTAAGTCTTCTCAAGCTTCAAGTAATCCTATCAAAGAAGTTGCTCCTATTCAAGATATTCATGATCCTATTGAAAATCACAATACTCACTCTAAATATGTTAATGTCCTTGATTGTCATATAGATGTTAATGAACTTATTGATTACCCTTTTGCATCTTCCACATCCATCCTTCAACCTCCCCCACTGATACTAAATGCTTCACATATTCCTTCCATCTTGGGTCCTTATGTCCCTTCACTTTCCCCTCCCAACTCTCCTCATTCATCATCCATCTTAGTTCCTTACATCCATCCCTCTCCTATCTTTCCTCAAGATCAACGTAGATGCATATCCTTGTATCCTTTTCATCCACCCACTTACCTAAACCAGTCATATCATCCTTCTTCTTCCACAAGTCCCAAGTATTTTGGAAGTAACTTGAATGTTCAATACAAGAAAAAGAAACAATTCAAGAATCCATATAAAAAAGAAGACCACCATGTCTCCTCTAATCGACATGGGGGCATAAAGTCAAAAGAGATATCTAAGAAAAAAATTATAAGACAAGTATGGGTTCCAAAATCCATCATTGAAGATATTATTTCTAAATCATCAAAAATAAATTAAAAGAGGCCTACGGCTATATGGATTCCAAAGTCTTTCTTGAGAGAGTCTAATGTTGAACAACAATCAAAGTTGACATTCAAGCTTACAAAGAATTTCACTTCATCTTCTTCCAAAAGAATTCTTCCATTCCATGCACCTAAACCACAACCTCTTCTATCCATTCACCGTATTCCTTCATTCATATTTTCTCCATCCTCTTGCCACCCTTCAAGGTGTGTGTTGATGTTGATCTTGCCTTCATTTCCACCTTCCAATCTTACTCACTTTGCATAAAACCATATCCTCCATTTTTGTCTTCCATCTTCCTTTCCCTATCAACATCTTTGAGCATATCATTTCAACTCCTTTGCATGTCATGGTTTAAAATTTCAAGGAGCATTATTTAAAAAGCTTCACTTCTTCCAAAAAATTCAAAAAATTTGAAAAAAAATTGAGAAAAAAAAATGAAAAAAGAAAAGAAAATGAAAAATTTGAAAGTGTACCTTGGTGAAAACCTGGTAATTAAGCACCTTGGTAACAAAAATAAAGAGAAATAAATTTGTCCTATGGTGAAAACCACTCCCTTGTGGCACCTTGGATAAGTACCATGATGAAAACCTATCAATAGGGCATCATGTGTAGTTCTTCTACATCTTTCATCCATTTTGTCTTCTCTCTTTGATCTTGACAATGTTGACCTATACACAAACATTTGGCTATTTTATGAGCTATCTTATGATGATCTTGTTTTCATTCCTTTCATGTTTAGCCTTCATATATATTTTTCTCCATTCATTCTAGTCTTTCACTACCCTTTTCCCATTTACCCCTTTGGTCTTGATCTAATAAAAAAGAGTAAAATGTGATGCTATGAAGCCTCTTGACATGTCTACTCCTTCATCCTCTTGTCTTTCATTTCTTCCATCAGCTTGCTAATTACTCTTGTCCTCCACCTTGCTAGACATTGGGATTATACAGTGTGATCTTGCTTGATAGTTTGGTCCTTGTTTTTGTCTGGGGGCATTGTATATCTTTGTACATATTTATTGATCCTAAAAAAATACAAAAAAATAATATATTTCAAAAATCTAAAAAAATGATATATTGTGAAAATTCTAAAAATTGAAAAATGTCCTGAAAAAATAATCATCTTAGTAATAAGTTCTTTGATGTATCTCCAAAAAAAAAAAAAAAATCCAAAAAATACAAAAACAATTATAAGAAGTCCTGGAAAAAAAATTTTAAAAAAATCCAAGTGGTGAAAACTTGTACACAAGCACTACTTGAGGCCTTTGCACCCCTATTTCTTAGCGCATGTTCTCGACACTTAGCCTTTCTCCATCATGCCTTGTCCTTGTTTCCTTGGTTTGGAATTGGTCTTTGTCTAGGGGGCATAACTATGTTCACTTTGGTCTCTTGGCTGCATTAGCCTTTAGGACACCTTGCAAATGGTGTTTTTCAACACCACCCCAATTGTATTTTTCAATACAACTATTCACATCGAGTGTTTTTCAACACTTATCAGTTTGGTCTTACCCTATTTTGTCATGTGATCTTATCTTCTTGCAAGCATTTGATCCTTATCCTTGGAACTTAGTATCAGTTAACACACTTAAATTTTTTAATGCAACACTTAATGCTTGACTTATATCATGATCTTTTCTTTGTGTGTTGACTGTTATTGATTTTTGTTGAGTGTTCTTATCTGATAAGCCTCTCCGAGATGCATAGCTAGAAGACTTGGGGCATGGGGCATGTTTTTATTTGTTTTTTACTTGTGGGTGTGGTCTTGAAACTCTAGAGTGTCTCTTGTTGTCCCCTTGAAACACTTAGGATATTTGAGGCATCATCCTTGACTATTCTTGCATAACCGTTCTTCTAGTCATCCTGGCATCTATGCCTTGATATGAGCATGGTTTCGCTACATTAAATTGGGTAAGTTAACATCACAATCATCTTGACCTTTATGTCTTTGATGTTTATATTAGAATCTTTCCACATTCTAATCTGATATAAATCACATTCATATTTTCATAGTTGCGCTTGTGACTAGTGATGATTGTGTGATTTTTTGATGTCTGTTAATAATGGCCCAATGATGAAAATAAGTTCTTTTACATTCTCTAATGAATGATGAACACAAAATCCTATGTTAGAGTTTCTCTTTTGCAAGTACACCATTGCATTTTCATGTAGCTTGCATTATTAAACTTCATCTTAGTTTGCATTTTTAGGTTGCATTATGAGTTTGAAAGGCTTCTCCCTTCATCTTTGTTGTGGACTTTTAATCAACTGTAGTCATGTTTTGTGTAGACACCTAAATCTGATTACATCACTTAAGTAATCCTATTTAGTCATCTCCTAAGGCATCATTAATTAAGTATTTAATATTTAATTAATCTATTGTCATCCCCTAGTTAATTAGTTAATTTAATTAACAATAGTCCAATTGATAAAATTAAAAGATCACCCAAAATCAATTTATCAATTAAATCCCTATTCCTCTATTAAATTGAATAAATCCTCAAATCTATTCAATTTAATTCTATATCCCCATTTTATTAAATAAATCATTTAATAAAATATCTAAAATCCTAAAAGCCTCCCTAAACCCTATCCTAACCCCTAATCCAACCCATTCACACATACTAACCTCACTTAGTCACCTAACTAACCCATCCCATCAAATCTAAGCCACTTACCCCCTAATCCCCCTCTAATCCAAGCCTAATCCTCTTCTATTCATGTGCACAATCATAAACATGGGTTAAAACTTGCTAACCCAAGCCAAAGTCAACAATCTCATTCTCCCCTCACCCTCCAACATTTATGACCCAAGCCAAAGTCAACAATCTCATTCTCCCCCCAACCATCTCCATTTATGACCCAACCATCCCCATTTATGGCTCAACCTCCCTCATTACTCCTTTGACCAACCCATATCCTACCCTCTCACATCCAATCACCCTATGACATGTGTCACCTCCTAATTGGCTTCAAACAATCACAATCCATGTGCTCCCCTTTAAGTACATCCTAGCCCTCCCTCACCATCTTTCCATCATTGCATCTTGACCATCCATCCCTCTACCCCTTGGCCTATAAATAGAAGCCTCTCCCTTCACAAACATCATCCACTTCTATGCTAATGTTATAATGCTATTTTGAGAGACTAAGGACTATCAAAATACCATCATAATGGCAAAATCCATTCACAAATCCACTTTGATCCATATTTTTCATTGAAGCTTGAGCAACATTATTGAGCACACATCTCCATCCAACAATTCATCTACATCAAAGGACGCATCTACAAAATCAAGGAGGCTTTTGGAATGATATTCCTCTTAGTTTGCACTCTCTTACACCTTCTTTTGTCTAATCTTATATGTGAATGTAGTTTTTGTTTGTGAATGTTTTCCTTATTATTAATGTTCTTTGCACACTAAATCTTGTTCTACATTTTGATCTTCATTTCCTTATCTTCTTTCGTGATCTCAATCAAAATTTCTATCTTAAATAGTTGATTGATTTTGGAGCATTCTATTTCTTATGAAAAAAATTCTTTTCTTCTTTCTATTTCTTTTCATCTCTTCCAAACTTCTATCTTCCATTTTCTTTTACCCCACTTCTTTTCTTCTAATTAAACTTTGGGGCATAATATTTCATGCTTAATGATCTACCTTGGTTCTCTAATTCTTATATCTTTTATCTTACATCAAGAACTTTATCCTTTGTTTGATTTGATCAAATTTATCAATTTGATGTTTCTCCTCTATCTCTTTTCAATTTCGATCACGAGGGGGCAGTATCTATCAACTTCAATCCTTGATTCGGTTTTATCAATTTTATCTTTGACTTTTTTAAGTCAAAATTTATTTGTATTCTTTGTCCTGATGTGTTCCCGAATCGACCACACATCTGAGTTGTTTTTTGATCCCAAATCGATCTCACACTTCAATTTCTTTCTTTGACTACATGTGTTCCCAAATTGATCACACATTAGTCAAAGAGGGGCAAATGTGTGCACCCTAAAATGGTCACCTAGACTATGGGCCCCCATTATTCAATTTATCAATTTATCAAATTTCTTAAATCAATGGTTTGCAATAATTTATTAAATAAATTTAAATCAATTGCCTTGATCAAATTTGATTATTTATTTTTCTAAGTTTGATCATTTTATCCTAAGTTTTATTTAATTAAAAGAAAATCTCCCTTTTAATTAAATAAAATAAGTCCCCATTTAATTAAAAGAAAACCTCTTTTTTAATTAAATTCATCCACATTTAATTAATTAAGAGAAAACCCCTCTTTTAATTTAATTAAATATTTCTTATTTAATTAAAAGAACTTGCTCCCTTTTAATTAAATAAAATTCTGACTCAAATATCTCTTTGTGATGAAAAAGAAAATTAAATAAATAAAAATTAATCCCCACTTAAAGAGGAAATAAAATAATTAAAAATTAAAAATTCATCTACACTTAAATGCACATATCTCTAAGTGGGATTCCTCTTTTTCCTCTTTTCACTTTTTCCTCAAACACTCTTCTTTTCTCATTGGTGGAATTTTGTCTCACATGGATCAAACTCTATTATCCCATATTGGTTGTGAGAAGCCTCTCACCTCCATATTTTCTTTTATAAGGGAGAGCCCTCTCCTCATTTTAGACATCCACAATACATCCACAATTCATCCACGAATATACATCCATTATTATTCTATTGTTGTGCTGCAGGTTTGGAGAGCGATTTTTGAAGAAGGAGTTTGAATACTAAAGCTTTTCATGGAGAACTTCTATCTTCTTGTCTTCCTCTCATGCATCCATGGCTTCCATCATGAGGTTTCATCCTTGCATTTGCATATTAACTTAGATCCATGTTTTCTTCCATAGATTAGGTCTTGCATTGTTATTTCCTTTCATAGATTAGATTTCCTTTCTTGCATTATTATCATATAGGTTAGTTTTCATCTCCATTTGCATGCATATTGGATCCTTGAATCTCTTGTTTCATGGTGTACTTGCATGGGCATAAACTAGGTCAAACTAAGGGCCTCCATTACAAACCCTTGCACTCCTTGAATAGAGAGCTATGAGCCACCATTCGAAACCTCATTTTGAAAAATCTTGAATATAATGACTTATAGAAGTGTGCTCACATTTTAGGCATACAATAGGGACTCAAAGTCTCCTAATAGGAATTAAAATATATTGAATGTATTTCATTGGCTCCTAACTGAGTCCATCCTCTTACAAGGAACTTATATATTGGTACGTCATTTTGTGGGTACCATTCCTACCAGGGTTTTCCCTTTGATCAAGGGTTTCTCTAATAAACATATCTAGTGTTATTTTGTATGTGTATCTTCTTATGGTTGTTTATATTGATCACATGTTTGAACTTTACTGAGGTTGATAAAAGTAATATTGATCTGATAACTGATTCACCCCCGCCCCCAAACCCCCCCCCCCCCCCCCCCCCCCAGTTTTCTTGGTGGACTTTAATTTCTAATAGGGGGAAGTTATCCTTAACATGTGAGAATGAAAACATTCTACCTTTTGAAATGGGTGGGGGAACCCAATGGCACTCTTAATATCTTTGGTTCTATGGTACATTAAATTTCATCAAAATATGGGTCAGAAATTATCAGTTCTAACTTGTTATATAGTTTAAATTTGAGTTTGATCATCTAGAAATGAGGCACCTTGATTATCTTATTCCCAAGAATGGGGTGGGTCCACTCAATGTGGCTCAAATATTTACTCAATGTCCCATTTTCAAAAAGAAAGTTAGAATTGCATGTAGAATTAAGTTAGAAAAGTGGAATTAGATGCAAGAGGTTGTACATGGTAAATAGGGCCTAAGTGAGTAAGAAATTTCATAAGGATGTAGTTTTTAATGCTAAAATAACATATTATGAATGTAGAGAAGGGAATTCCCCACCCTCAAGATTGATAGAATACCAAGGATAAAATAGATACTTATACCACATTACTTCCCTAGTGCTCAAATAGGCAAGGGAAACCAATTTATTAATCTAAAACTAAGCTTTAGGATTTAATATGAATGTAGAGCAAGTGAAGTAGAGATAAATTTATATTATGAGCCAGTTGGTCCACTTTGATTTATTTTGTAAATATTTGAAGAAAGATTGATATGAAAAGTTTATTATAATGTGCACAATATTATTTGGAGAGTGTATCATCTTAAATTGGAAGCACTCCAATTAATTAAAGGTTTAGCACCTATTTAATGTGAGATCATCAACCTTCCCCTCTATTTCATTCCACTTCCCTTTTCCTTCCCTTTCTCATAGATGGAATGGGGGTAAAACCTCATAGATCCTCTTTAAAGCTCATATTTTCATGGTGATAAGATTGAGGTAGGATCTATTTCCCCTACATACTTCCTTTCCATCCACCTTTCCACTTAGAATATAATAATGGCACCGAAATAGGGTCTCCTCAGAATTTGAACATGATTTTTGGGTTTTAAGACCTATTTTGGGGTCCTTATATTGTCCCCGGGGTTTGTACACCTAACAATCAAGAGCATATTGCACCCAAGGTTTGTACACCTAACAATCAAGAGCATATTGCACCCCTGATGCATCAGGGGGACACCACACCCCTAATAGGCCAATCAAGGAGGCACTACACCCCTAATGACACCCTCTTTTGGCCCCTTTTTCTCTGGGTCTCATGTTTCAGATAATTAGGTGTTAACTTCTAAGATAGTCAGGCTGTGAAAGCTGGTTAATTATGATCTCTATATAAACCCTTCCATTTACTTCATTTCTCATCCACAATCATAACAAACAATCACATCACAAGTTCAAGCATCCAAGTTTTCAACTTCTCCTCAAGCATTCAAGGCATTCAAGGTTTCCTCCATTGAAGATAAAGGATTTTTGCATTAAATCCATAGAAGGATTTTATGCTAGATCTCCCATTGCATTTTCAATATTTAAGATCTGCCTTCATACATTTAAGGTCCTTTGTCACATATTCTCTCATGATTTTCAAAGGCACATTTCATATACATACATTCAAGAAAGTTTTGGTTTCACTTTAATTTCCTTTCTAGGGTTTTTTAAGTTGAGTCAAAGCTATTATATCTACATAATTGATTATATTCCAAATTCAAGAGATTATTCATAGATTTATATTACTTCATGTTAGATCTATCACTACTACTTGCTAACATTATATTTGAGTCATTTCAATTCAAGGTTAACTCCTAAACTAGGGTTTGATTGAAGCAAAGACACCCCCCCCCCCCCCCCCCCCCAAAACAATAATCAAACAATCCTTTTATTTTGCAGGTTTTAGATCTTGAATTGATGAACATGGTGTAAATTTGGATACCCTTTTAGGCTTTCTTTGGAACTCCCAAATTAGAATTAGTGTTGCTCACAATTAATTAGGGTCGCACTGCACCCCTGATGCACTAGTTTGCCCCTAATGCACTAGTTCACCCTTGATAGATCGTCGATAGATTTATGGGTTTTATCTACCTAAAAAATTTCACCATAGATCCTAAATTACAGTAGCTTCCTACATCATTCGACAATAAATTTTTAGGTTTATGTTCTATAAGGTATTATCTTATCCCTTCTATTTTCAGACTCTCTATTTCAATATTTCTTTATCTACATATATTTCCCTAAATCCTCTTTAGGTGGGGGTGAGAGAGAAATAAAACCAAGTCATTCATAATGTTATCCATTAGGTTTTGTATTAATACTCCTTGTGTCAATCAAACCTAATTCAAAAGGGGTGGATCTTGGTATTCCCCCTTCTCATTAATGCATGATGTGGTTTGCTTCCATTTTCCTACCCCACATGTAATGCCCCACTTGAGAACCAAAGATAAATAAACCTAACATGTAACAAAGTTTACTCAACTTCTTTTTTTAAAGTTTAAACAATATCAAATTAACAACGTGAAAAAAAAATACACATACACTTTAATTATACATATACACTGCAAAAAGTATTCATCACTCAAGGGTTCCTTCATGTTGACTCACATTTCAGAAGTTATATTAATTAGTTTAAGTCTCAAGTACAATGTCACAATCACAGATACATCATTTCACAAGCAAATGCATAGTCACAACTAATAGACTACATCTAATGAATAGAATCCACTACACATGTCGTAGGGTATGTGAGAATAGATACAATTACATCAAAATACAAGATACATGAAAAAAAATATACGTCAACTAGATAGAAGTCTCTAGGATAAGAATAGGAATGAAAATGGTACATTTGCATCCACAAACATCCAACAACTAGCAATCTGAGGGGGAACCAAATGGTAAGAAGTCACTACCTCTTGATTGTGTGGTCACCGAGTTAGACTTCTACTCCCACTATGCAGGGAATATAATGAATGATCCACAAATAAATATCAAACCATAAAAAAATCTTAGGCAAGGAATCCTAATAGACAAATCTACCTCAAGGGTAATAAAATACCAAAGAAAAAAAGATAATCCAAATTGAAAAGACATTAACTCCAATACCATCACCACACAACAAGTCAACATACACATACCAAATATAAATCAAGTATCAAAAATCAAGAGATAACATCAATGAAAGATATCCACTTCAAGTCAAAAGTCACATGTCAAAAGTACAATAGCCAATAGATCACCAATTGTCATCAATGAAAGTAAATCATCAAAAATAAATACATCCAATTATAAAACACCACCAATAAATACACCACCAAAGGAAAATACAAAATATATGGAGGAGACTCAGGCTACATACTAGGGAGTGTCATCACATGGTCAAACTACTTGAGTTACCCTGGACTGGTCATGCTGGACCCCATACCATCAACGTGACACATGTGGAACTAGAATATCCTCTCATGAAGAAGAGGAAAACCAATCATACCTCTCACTATATATCATCCCATTCCCATCCTTAGCCTATACAGGTGCTCAAGGCATGGGTGAGGCAAACATCTCTAACTTATCTTTTTAATGTGTGTCTAAACATTTTAAATTACTATATTAAATCACTTATTACATAACTTACAATGAGTTACCTTGGCGGCCACTCTGGACCCCCACCCCCATTACAAGCCACTCCAACTGGATGCACCTAGACTACCTTCCCAAAAACTCAAAAATCATAATTGTGTCCCATAACACAAAATAATAATGATCAAATTTGGTTCCATAATAGGCAACCCAAAAAAATATAAGTTGGTTCTCAAAATTCAAGTCATCATAAATGTTCATCAAATAAATCTCATAAACATAAGTCTCAATTTTGAATCATAAAGTATATCATGACATCCAGTCAAATAATCATAAAAGAAAACTCAAAAGCCTCTAGTGCACATCCTAGTTGGCCAACTAAACACTACACAACTCACATAAAACCATTATGAAATAGATGTCACAAGATCAAAAATAAAATATAAAGAAACGCATAGTTTTCAACCATATAGTTTAATTTCATGTTTTTCCATGTTTAGATTTAGCCATAAGGATGTGTTGAACAATAAGGTAAGAATATGCATGTTAATGTAAATTGTTATGCTAATATGCTTATTTAAATAAATAAGTATTTAAATATCAAATCTTTTTATGCATATAAAATATCATTCAAAATTATCATGTTTTTAATATAAATAATCTCAAATCATAAATGACTTAATAATTAATAGCATAAATATATATTATAATATTTAAATATTAATATCAATTTTATTTCTAAAATATTAATTTGACTTTTTTAGTCCACTATTAATATTTACTTTCTTTTAATTCATAATGCGACTACAAATAACTCAAACTTGAAATTATAATTATAATTAAATGATTTTAATTCCTTTCATAATAATAAATATTCTTAACTAGATGATTACATAGTGAACTCCACCTTAACTTCTCTTAGAATATAACAAAATTACAAATATTCATTTATTAACTGCCCACTTGCATTAATAAATATGAAATCATAGACAAGAGCCTACAACAAAACGATAACTTGTGAGCCTATCATGTGGGAGGTCTTGAGTTTGAATTCAATTAACACATAAAAATAACTAATTAAAATAAATAACAATAATTAATCTAAGCTTCGGCCATTTACCGATCAAAAATATATAAATATAAAATTGCTTCTATGCAACTAATAGTTAACTAGACTTAAGAAATTATTAATACTAACATCCACTTTACAAATAAATGAGTAATATTTATTTAATTTTTGAAATTAATAAATAATTTATTTTTCAAAAAAAATTAATAAATTTTTTTCAATATAATTCTGAAATTTAAATTTTATAAAATAAAATAAACACGCAATTGGTATTTTCACACACCTTTGATCTCTCAAATCATGCAAGCATAGTACTTAGTTTTCTATCTTTAGTATTTTTTATTTCACATACATATATAAGTTTAGTTACAACATTCTTTCCTCTTAATTAATCTTTTATTTTTTCAAATAATTTTGCAACTAAATTATTTTAGATACAACAAGAATATTCATCTTTATTTAGAAAATTCATGATAATCGCATGGTTCTAATAGAAAATTTAAAGTTGAAATCCTAGCTATTCAATTTGTTGTTTTCTTCCAACTTTCTATAATTGTATTTTCCCTATATTAGAAAGGGTTTTAAAAGAATAAAGTCATAATAATTTTTTAAGATTTTTCTACAGTTAGTCAAATTTTCTTGATCAATAAATTTTCCTTTTCAAAATCTACAACATAATTCTTCATCCAAAAATCAATACAATAAATTAATAAGCATTATGCAAGCACCTAGGAAAACTCAAAGTAGATAGATCTTTTCAAATGAAATATACTATTGCAAGTATCAAACTCTACATCAACCTGGTGAAACCCTTACTAAACTGAAACCCTTGAAAGATTTCAAAATTCCTTTTGTTTTTTAATAGAGTGAAGTACTGGAGAATGTGGAGAAGCGTTGGCTGCTGGCTGAGCTAGGGTTTTTCCCCTAGCCTGTTCTTGGTGTTTGATCTTTACTATTTTTTCTGTTCTATTTGGATTGCTAACTATTGGACATAATTTGCGTTGGTGTTTTTGGAAATCTTCTACAGTCAATTTTGGATTGGGGTTTTATTGTTTGCATGGCAGGGCCTGGGATTTCTTCTCCGTTGGTGAGAACAGATGGTTCTTCTCCAACTATGCATGCAATGCGATCTAAATTGTTTTATTCAGGGGAGAGCTCCAAGCTGAAAAAAGTTAATGGTTTTTTTTCGCGTAGCCATGATCGCCCTGTTCTGGTTATTCCTCAAACGGCTATAATGGAGGACATTGATTATTGGACCAAGCATGCTTTGATATGCAAATTTCTTGGAATCTGAATTTCCCTATCAGCTCTTGAGGCATGGATCCGCCGCTCATGGCAGGTGGAAGGTGATATGGAGATTATGTTGGTAGGGAATAGTTATTTTTTTGTTGTATTCTCTTGCATGTCTGATCGTGATCGTGTTTTTGAAGGAGGCCCTTATTTCTAGAACCATGTGGGGTTATTTGTCAAATCTTGGCATTCAAGTTTTAATTCTACTGAGGATCTCCCTTCAACAGTGCCAGTTTGGGTTCGCTTGCCTCGTCTTCCCTTGGAATTTTGGCATGAAGACATCCTTCGACAAATTGCTGCTTTGTTGGGGAAGTCGGTTGCGATCGCACATCAATCCCTCGATAAAAAGGTTATTTCTTATGCTATAATTTGTGTTGAAATTAATTTGAATAACGCATTACCAGATTCTTTGGAAATTTGTCTGGAGGATTCTTCTTGGGTGCAGCAGTTAGATTATGAATCCCTCCCTTTCCGTTGCTGGATTTTTCATGAGTATGGTCATTTGCAGGGTGAGTGCCCCCGTAACTCGAGTTTCAAAGGAGTGGATGGTTCTACAGCTGACAATGTTGGTGGTTTGGCAGATACTATAGGGAAAGGACAATCTCAAATGGCTAATACTACCAAGAGGATGAATCCGCAAGATGATACAGGTAAGGGTAAGGCTCAAATGCAAGATAAGGATGGATTTACTCCTGTTCGCCCTCAAGCTAAGGGACATGGTCAAAAGAGGCCTTTGAAAGAAAGATTATCTGATTCAGGTTTTAACCACTTTGAGGTGCTGGATAGTATGGTTCTAGACGAGGGTATTCCTCCTCCTATCTCTTCTGATCTAGTTTTCCCAGATGAGAGATCTGTTCCTAATGATGCTTGTGGGGCATCCCAAGTTGTAGTATATCAGAACTGTGAGGTCCCTGTAGCTCTTGTGACAAAGGCTCTGGTGACTCCTGCAGTGTTGGAGGATAATGATGTTGTTTTGGCTGACTTGGTTAAGGATGTGCTACCATCAGGTAAGGGAAAGGGATCTCCTCTCCCCTTGGGGTTGTTTCCTTGACCCTTTAAGTGGGCTTCTTCTACTCCCCCTCTAAGGAGTGGGTGCAAAATAGACCAAGAGAAGATTAAACTCACAGGAGATATATTGATTGAGTCTGGTTCAATGAAACTTTTGGATTCTCATTTTCCCAATTCTACCCAATGATGATTATTCTCTCTTGGAATGTAAGGGGGTTGAATAGCATCCCTAGACAAAAGGCTATTCATAACTTGGCGGTTGATCATAGTCCTGATGTTTTTTGTATCCAAGAGACTAAGCTTTCTGTGGAGTCTATGGTCCAACATGCCTCTAGTATTTGGTCTCGTGGCCAATGCCAGTGTGTTGGGGCAACAGGAAATGCTGGGGGTTTAGCTATATTTTGGGATCCTCAAAAAATTTCTCCTCTTGGCTGGATGTCTTCTCGCTCAGCTCTCTCTATGGTAGCTTCTACTCTAGACTCAGGAGAGGTAATCATGGTTACTAATGTGTATGCACCTGTTGATCTTGTGGGAAAGGAGGAACTTTGGGAACATATTCAATATGTTATAAATTGTCATCCTTATCATCCTTGGGTGTTAGCAGGGGAATTCAATTCAGTTTTAACTCTGGAGGAGAAGCATGGTGGTTTGGCTAGATTGGGGCCTTCTTCTGCTCTTCTTCGGCAACACATATCTCTTTTGCATCTCTCTGATGTTAAGCCTTCTAATGGTCTCTATACCTGGAATAATCGCAGGACTAGTGTTGCTGCTATCTCAGAATGTCTAGATAGATTTCTTGTTTCTTGCTTTTGGGTTAGTGGCACCTTTACTATCTCTTCAAAAATCCTTGATTGGAGGGGTTTAGATCATTGGCCAATCAAATTTTCTGCTATAGGGGCTTATGTTCCGAAGCATCCTCCTTTTAAGTTCTAGTTGATGTGGCTTCGTGACTCCTCTCTTCATGATTTTGTTTTTTGTTGGTGGAAAGATGGTGCTCCTGCGTTGGTACTGCAATGTTCTCATTTTCTAAAAGGCTTCAATATATTAAAAGGCAGCTCAAGATATGGAATAGGGAATGCTTTGGGAACCTTCACTTTATGAAGAGGCTTGCTCAAGAAGATCTTGATGTCATCACAAGGGAGATTAGAGATCGAGGTTTCTTAAAGGATCTTGGCAAGGCTGAATCCCTCGCTTCTAGAGCTCTAGAAGAATGGGAACTTCGAGAGGAAATTTTTTGGAAGCAAAAGGCTAGAGTTGATTGGCTCCAGGAAGGTGATCGAAACACTACCTTTTTCCATAAAACAGTGCAATCTCACCAGAATCAGAGCACTATCTCTTCTTTGGTTAATTCTCAAGGTATCCAACTGAATTCCTTGCCAGCTTTGTTCCAAGAGGCTATTTGGTACTTCTCTACCCTCTTCTCAGAGGACTCTCCTCCTGCTAATAATGAAGAAAATATTATTTGGTCCTATATTCCTTCCCTTATCACTCAAGAAATGAATGATTATCTCATGCATCCTATCTCTTTGGAAGAGCTAGAGGAGGTGGTCTTTGGCATGCCTAAGGGGAAGGCTCCTGGTCCTGATGTCTTTCCAGTTGAATTCTTTCAGGAATTTTGGGACATCATTAATCATGATTTGTTGGAGGTGGTTAAAGAATCCTATGCTAGCAAGCAGATGCTTCGAGCTTTGAACTCTACATTCTTGACTCTTATTCCTAAGAGAGAGGGTGCTAATCAATTGGAGTTTTTTAGACCAATTGCCTTATGTAATGTGGTTTAAAAAGTTATTACTAAGCTGATTGCTGAGAGACTGAAAAGGTGGCTTCCCATTATTATCTCAGAAGAACAAGGTGGTTTTGTTGCTAGCAGACAAATTTTGGATGGGGTGGTTATTGCTACTGAGGGTATTCACTCTATGGCTACTTCAAGGGAGAGAGCCATGTTTGTTAAGCTAGATATGGCTAAGGCCTACGATAGAGTTAAATGGAGCTTCCTAAGGAGTATTCTTCTTTCTTTTGGATTTAGCTCTGACTGGGTGAGTTGGATTATGAGTTGTGTTACTTCTGCCTCTTTTTCTGTTCTTATTAATGGTCAACCTTCTCAACTATTTGGTGCTTCTAGAGGCCTCTGCCAGGGTGACCCTTTCTCCCCATATCTATTCATCATCATGGTTGAAGGCTTGGGCAGATTCATTAAGCATCAGGTGTCCCATAATTCTATTCAAGGCTGGCGGTGGGGTAATGGCTTACCTTCTCTTTCCCATCTTCAATTTGTTGATGATTTTGCTCTTGCCGGTCTTGCTAGGATCAAGGAAGCTGAAGCCTTTCGACATGCTTTGGATGTTTCTTTTTTAGCTTCAGGCCATAAAGTTAATGAGCACAAATCTTCCATTTACTTTTTTAACACTCCTGATTCTATTCAGCACAGGATTGTTGGTATCCTACGATTTTAGATAGGATCACTTCCTTTGACTTATCTTGGCATTCCTATTGCTGTTTCTAGGTAGCCACGTCTCTTCTAGAAAAATTTGATTACCAAGCTTCAGAATAAGGTAAATCATTGGACTCATAGATGGCTTTCTACTGTTGCCCAGGTTACTCTTCTTCAAGCTGTTATCCAAGCTCTTCCTACTTATAGAAGCATGGTTCACGCTGCACCTATTTAATTTCTCAAGTAGTTTGATGCTCTTTCTCGACAATTCCTTTCGAGTGGTAATTTGTGTAGTACTAAATGGATTTTGGTTAATTGGGCAACTGTTTGTAGGCCTAAAAAGGAGGGTGGTCTTGGTCTTCGATCTTCTCTATTGAGTAGTCAAGCTTTGGCTGCTAAACTTTATTGGCAATGGTGCTCTAGACAACATCAACTTTGGGCTCGTATTATCACTCATAAATATTTTCATGGTGTTGATCCTTGCTCTGTTTTTGCACTTCCTCTTGAAGGTCGTGACTCAATGGTTTGGCATACTTTGAAGATAGGTGTGATGTTGGTGAAGAGGGGTCTATTCTAGATATGTAAAGGAGGTTCTTAGGCTTTGTTTTGGTCTAATTCTTGGGATGGATTCCCTTCCATTTTATCCATATACCCTCATCTTCAACCTCTTTGTGACTCTTTTCTTGCCGTTGGATGGGATAAAGTGGTTCATTACAAGACTCCTTATCAATTGGGACCTGTTGTTGGTTACAGATGGAAGCATTCCTCTGATTGGCCTCCTAAAGGTACAAACATGGATCGTTAGGAGCTTTCTCAAATTCTGGCCTCTAGAGAGTGTTCTTCTTTGCTTGGTCCAGATGTTTTGGCTTGGGGTGGTACCTTGTCTGGTAAATATCATGTCTCTGCTGGGTATCAGGAGATAACTAGACAATTATTTGGGGATGCTGAGGTCCCTTGGTGGAAGCAAGTTTGGAATAAAGTTTCTTGGTCCAAGTGCAATTTTTTCATGTGGCTAGTGGCTCACAACCGTTGTCTTACCTGGGATAATCTTTGTAAACGTGGATTTCAGGGCCCCTCTTATTGTGTTTTGTGTGGTAATGGAGAGGAGTCTATCTCCCATCTGTTCTTCCATTGCTCCTATTCTACTCAGATATGGCACCTTTGGTGGAGTGCTTGGGGTTGCTCTTGTCGGCATGCTTCCTCTTTGCCTAAGTTCTGGGCCCGATTGGGTAGTGCTCCCTCCAAGTCTTCTTCTCTCCATGCTACTTGGATGTCTGGCCCATATTTCATGCTTTGGCATATCTATTTGGAGAGGAATCGTCACATATTCCAAGATGTTAGGCTTGGTGTTTTGCATCTTTGGTGGAAAATATCACATTCTCTCCAGGAAACTATTCTTGTGAAGTGTGAGCTTGATGGGGGTATGGATCCGGTTGATCTTGCTATCTGTAATCGCCTCAATTTTCATCTTCAGGATGGGGCTGCAGCTCATAGGTTTCCTTCTATGTCCAGGCAGCTTCACCATCAGAGGAAGGGTCAAGTTAATCGGGATGGGCATTGGACTCCTCCTCCCTGTGGAGTTCTGAAAATTAAGACTGATGGTTCTTCCCATGGGAATCCTCGTCCGGCTGGTATTGGCGGAGTGGCTCGTTGTAGTTCTAGGGATGTTAAATTTTTCTTCTTAGTTCATAAGGGTGATTATACTAACAATCTCATGGAAGCTCGGGCTATTTTATATGTTGTGGAACAGTTTTGCTTGCGGGGATGGAGTAAGATTATCTATGAGTCTGATTCCCAGGTGGTGGTGAACATGCTTTCTTCGCAAGAGCTTGAGGATGTTAGTTGGCAGCTAGCCACTGTTGTTAAGTAGATTCTTTTCTTCTCTTCCTCTTTTCAGTTCATTAGGTTCATGTATATTCCTCGTGAATGGAATAGAACTGTTGATTGTTTAGCCAAATGGGCTTCTAGTCATGATCCGGGTTGGAATATTAGGGATAGGAGGCAACTGTCCTTTGAGATGGTGCAATAATTTGATGATCTTGTTGCTCAGGATCGAGCTCCTTGTTGAGCTCTCCTTGTTATATTCCTTTTTGTCTTAATAAATTTTTACCCCTCCTTTTGCCAAAATTCCTTTTGTTCAAAATCAAAAAAAAAAATGCTCCCCAAAACACCTATGTAAAATAATGAATAGGAAAACCTCTAATATAGAGCCCTAACTCCCTTTAGAGTTTCTATTTCTAAAAGCCCTAAAATATAATTATTTTATTTAATTAATCTTTTCATGCATATTTAACTCATTTTTTAATTAAATAGACTATTTTATTTTATTTTCTCACTTTATTATTTAATGCAAGCACATTCAAAGCAATTATTTATTATTTAATCAATAAAGATAATTAAAGTTCGTTATTTAAACACAACTCTAATTTTAATCAATATTAGTTAAATATTCACACTAAAATTATATTCAATATTTAAATCTTTTTATTTAGTTTTCTAATTTAGAATTTTAAATTAAATCTTTTAAATTAAGCATATATTCAAATAATTTCAAAGAACTAAATATCATCTATTTATAATATTTTTATTCTTTTTAAATCAAATAAAATTTAACAACCCAAATATGAATGATTAATCCAAGAGTCATAAATAAGAATTTTACCAAGCAAATCATAGAGTAAGAGCCACATAAAACGCATAAGGAAAAACTAACCAAAGTGAAAGTCAAGCAACATATGGATTGAAAAACATGGTTTAAAAATGATAGACAATCAGATATGAGTCCTCCTTATAGGACAAGTATTTAGGCTATGCTTGGGATTGGACCTGATCATTATCTTCCCATTCTTACTATTGAGTTTTTGCGATAGGGCTTACTCATCATGGAAATTCAAAGAAGTTGATGCCCAATACCTACAACTTGCATAAAAGACAAGCATGTACATATGCATATATATCTAAGTTAAACGTGCAATGGTGGGGAGTGGTACATCATGTAGATCCCTACTAGTAGGTGACTATGACTCCTTCCCTCAACCACATCAGACATAAAAATAAAACAAACATGCACACCATACACATGCAAGTATAACATAAGTACTATAATAAATCTTGAGTACAAATCACTGCATATTCAAACATAACAACTCATCATCATAAATAATAAATTATCATCATTTATAGACCTATCACATGACATCATCATAAGAGAAATCACATTTACTACCTAGGAATAATTAAATCATCATTACTACGCAAGTAATCATAATCAACAAATATAACTCATGAAATATAATCAACTAAGTAATCAACATTGATATACATGTAATCTAAGTTATGAAACAATATCATATAACTATAAATCCTAAAACTAACACATGCATTAAATAGGTCTTAAAAGGTTTGTCAATCAGAACTGAAAAGAAAACTATACCATAGAGAGAAACTTTGGAGGAATATGTTTTGAAATTGAGAAATCCTCATGGTAGGAGGTTTTATAGGAACCTTTATAAATCTAAAATAAACATAGATGCCAAGTTGCATAACATTGGGACCAATATTTGGTGTAGACAATTTGTAAGAATTTTCCTTAGGACAAAGTAACACCAAGATCAAGAAGCTCAAACACTAGCACAATATGGACCAATAATGGATGATTAGAATAACAATAATGAGAATATCATATGTGTACATACACCCTAGAAGCGCATGTATATAAAGGCATCTAGAATGACTAGGAGTTAACAAAGTGATAAACCTCACAACTAAGCACATGTCCACCAAGAGTGGATTATCCTCCATTGAACACAGAAGTTAGTGTGATGATGTGAGGATAAGCTTGCATAGATGTATCTCATAAAGAGATATTGTAGAAACCATGTGCTTAATTAGAGTGCGCAAAATTGTGTTGTCTACATGAAAACTCAAATGATTATGCAAACTTCCGTGTTGTCAACAAGACAACTCATCTAACTATGCATACTTCTAGGTGTCTTATATGATAAATAATAAAATAATGCATTTAACCTTGTAAGAATTTGGCTTAGTCCAGAATTCACCCAAGAACTAAAGAAATCAACACAAGCACACAGTAGACCAAAATAGATAGAGTATGATCAGACTGACGATATTCATTCAATAAATAGTTGAGAGTACACTAGGAGTGCCTGAATATAAAGGCCTCAGGAGAGCTTCTAGAATGCATAGAAGTTAGCATCATGATATGTCATACAACCAGGCACATGTCCACCAGATATGGATTATCCTCCATTAAGCACGAGATTAAGTGTGATGATGTGGGGATAAGCCTACAATGGTGTAGCATGCAAATCAGTGGAGTAGACAACATGTGCTAAATGAGGAGTGCGGATAACTGTGTTGTCAATGTGACAACTCAGTGAATGATGCACACTCCCGTGTTGTAGACACCATGTGTATAATTAGAGTTGCGTAACTCAATGAGAGTTCACAAACTCCTAAGTGTCTCACCTAAAATAATAATAAAATAATGCAAAATAACTAAATAATGCATTAACCTAAGTAAAACTTAAGTAAGTGTAATAAGTAAATACTTATTTACACCAACACCCCCCCTTAAGTGCAACTTAGGGGAATGCCCTTAAGCTTACAAAATCTAGGATGATATGCAAGATGGGTCCCAGCTACTAGGCCATGTTAGGTACCCATGTACATAATAATATGCAATCTCCCATAAAGCGGGGAAAGAGGGAAAACCTCGTGGGAAAAACCCTTCCCCAAAAAGAGAGATAAGGAAGGATGCATGGATGGATGGAGTAATCAAGACCCCCCCATTATGACATACATCTAGTATATACATAAGATAATAATGAGAAGAGGAAGAGAGACAGGATGGGCTCCCCCCCCCCCCCAAAGAAGAATGCCGAACAGTGACTACTCTGATGAAGAAGCTGATCCAAGACTGCAGAATGGTGTTCCTCCCCTTAGGAAGAAATAATGCCAAAGGTACAACTGAGACACTTTCACTATGTGAGGAAAGAATCCCATGGATAAGTGATGTCTCTGAAACCTACTCAACTAACTGAAGAACCTATCCCAAAGAACTATCTGTCTCTGCAACTGATGAAGAACCCTGCTGCAACTGTTGATCATAAGTATCCACAATCACTTTGACTTGTGAGGATTGATCATGTAGAGAATGAACAAGAGAGTCTAATAGAGCCCTCATGACAATTGAAGAAGGTAATTCTGCATGAAGAAGAAGAGGCAAATCATGAATACTATCTCCCAAATCTGTCACTGAACCTGTGTCTGGAAGAGTGGATGTACCCTATTGTGTTGGACCTATCACTGTGGCGATGTATGCATGTGGACTGAACTAATGAAGTGACCTCTCACTGTAACTGTTGATAGAACTCCACATGTCTAAATCTGTTGAAGCACTATAACTAAAATCACTATCAATATCCACACTGTATGATGAGTGAAGAGGAGTAGAGGAAAAGCTTGGTGAACTTTCCTCTGATGTGTCTTAGGATCTAGAAGTCTGTATGCCTTTACACCATCTTCATAACCAATGAAAGTACAAGGCTAAGATGACTGTGCCTTGCATCCCCTGGAAGATAGCTTTGCCCATGCAAGACAACCAAAGACTCTGAAGTGTGTCACAATAGGTTTTCTACCACACCATGCCTCAAAAGGAGTTTTGACATCTAACGCTGGATGAGGAGAACGATTAAGAATGTGAGTGGCACTCGAGATTGCTTCAACTTCTAATAATTGATCTAGAAACTTGGCATGAATCATGCAACTTGCCATAGACTTAAGAGTTCTAATCCTCAATGTTGCAACATCTGTCTTATGTGGACTGAATGCTGGCGGAGTCTGAAGATCAATGCCCTAATGTCTACAAAAGTCCTTAAGTCTTTTGTTCACATCCATGTTTCCATTGTCCATGCGAAGTACTTTGATGGCTTTCCTGGATTTCCATTCTACATGAGCCTTGAAGTATAGAAACTTGTCCAACACTTCACTCTTACTATGAAGAAAATAGACCCAAGTGAACCTTAAAAAGTCATCAACAAAAGTGAGTATGTAGCAACCCTGTCTTAATGCAAAAGGACCTACCAATACCATGTGAACCATCTGAAGAACACCTATTGCTCTTGAAGACTTCCCTCTCTATAGCTTCCCCTCTGGATGAATATCCACTGAATCTATTGAACATTTACCCTTAGAAAAGTTGATTTGAGGTAGACCTTTCACCATGTGGTATGAGAAAAGTTGCTAAAGGTAGCGGTAGTCAAGATGACCATACCGCTCATGCCATAATTGCATGTTTGAATTTGATTGAGATAACAAGGCCTTTGAAGGAGACTTGGGTACAAAATGAGAGAAAGAGTATAACCTCTTGTGATCATTCACTTTCTCCACTTCAACCAAGGAATCATCTTTAAGACTATGCACTTGAACCGAGTTTAGAAGGAACTCAACTCTATGTCCATCTCCAAATTGAGTGACTTGGTAGATTGAGAGGAGATTCAAACTTAGGTTTGGAACATAGAGAACCTCTTGAAACTCTCCATTTTCCTTCTCCACGTTTCCTTTTCCTTCAACTTCCATTTTACTATCATTCCCCATGAAGATGTGTGGTACCCTTGAGTGATTCAATGAAGAAAAATCCTCCTTTGAAGAACCCATGTGATATGAGGCACCTGAGTCAAATATCCATTCTTTTGAATAGTTTGCATTCACCATGAGTGCTTTCCCTTTGCCCTTGGAATCTGAAGATGATCCTTTCTCCTTGTAAGCATTAGGCAATGGAACATTATGTTTCTTCATGATGTGAGTCAACTCATCAATATTTTTAAGATAACACTCATGCTATTCATGACCCGATTTCTTGCAATAAGCACACTTCTTCTTCTCCTTATTGTTGTCCCCATTTTTGTTGGAATTCGAGGACTTTCCTTGTTGATTAGATTGAGGTGTTGTCTTTTCTGCATCCTCATATTTGCTCTTCCATTTCTTCTTGCCCTTTCCTTTATTTGAAGATTGTCCAGCTGAATGTTGAGAACCCTCATTGTTGGCCACCAATGCTTTTGACTGAGGTGATTTGAGAATCCCCATTGACTTCAACTTATTTTCTTCATCATCCAACAGTTTACATATTCATCAAAAGTGACTTTCGTGTAGGCAGACCCTAAGGTAGTCTTTGAGGTGTTAAAAGAAGATACAAATGTGGAATATTCCGATGGTAGCTTGTTATGTATGAGATAGATCAATCTGTTATCTTTGATAAAACTCCCACAATCAGTAAGCTTCATCCTTAATTCATTCACCTTAATGATGAAGTCCTGTATTGAGTCATACGACTTAGGATCTAAGGATACAAGAACATCTTCTATTTTGAACACATCCTCTTCAAACACTTTACCATAATGGCTTTTGAGGGTATCCCAAGCTTCCTTGGATGTAGTACATTTCTTAATTTGATACATGATTTTATCATCTACCCCCAAACAAATATCACCTAGGGCTTTCCTATCCATGGCTACCCAATTTGAAATATCACTTGCAAAAGCATTATCACCTGCTGGTTTAGGAAGAGTACCATCTACATATTGTGAAACTCCATTATGCATTAAGTGATACAACATTTTGATTGACCATGAAGCATAGTTATGAGGAGTTAATTTAAGAAACTTAAAGTTGCCCATAATGCAAAAAATGAAAGATAAGTGCAAAAAAGAGAGAATGCCACTTGCCAATTTTGGCCTTTGTGGACTTCTGATTTTTCTTATTACAACCTCTTAATGGAGTACAAATCTGAAACTTTACAAAGTGCTACAATTATAAAGCATTACAAAGCAAAGAAAGGCCCTATTGTTGAAAATGACAATTTTGTAGACACAACACTATAATCTAATACTAGATCTAGAAATTAGACAAAAAAATACGCACTTTCAAAAAAAATAAAACCTGTTTCTAACTCCAGATGTGCCTGTACGGAACATTTGAAGTTGTAAAATGCAAGATTATCCAGTACAATCGCCAAAAAATGCAATTTTTGAACAATCCGTGAACCAAAACCAGAAAATAGCTACACCACTAAAAAATTTAGGAAATTTTACCCAATTTCAAAAAAAATTGCACCTGATTTGGAGTTTGGATGTGCGAGTTATGGCCTCTTCAAGTCAGACTGCAAAAACCAAAATGAGTCTGGAGGAGGGGTTGCATCAGCGAAAGATGAGGTTAAATTTGACTGTCAAATAGTCATCGTAGTAGTTGTAATTCACCCTATTTTGACATCCAAATGAGTGTCAAATTTAATATCAGGGTAGGATGATGTCAGCAAAAAATAGGCCCACTGGAGGACGTGGCAGTACGGATGGTACACGTCACTGTCTGTATTATACGGACATACAAAAAATTTAGACTTGGATGCCCAAGTCGGATGATGATTGTATTTCTGCCATGTGGGAGCTGAGTTGGATCTTACATGGATGTTGACGTCAGATGGTGACTGGGCAGATGTCGCAGTGTACAGCATGGATTTCATCGTTGGGGCAACAAACCAACAACCACCACATGGAGACGTCTGTGGAGGATGCATGTCTGGAGATTTAGCGCTCGGATTAAACACCCGTTGTGTTGTCAAAATCCTTTTTCCAGTTGCTGGAGATTCTGTAGATACCGTCGGATTTTATGTGATTAGTCCCACATTCGTGGGGATTGGGAATAAGCGACAATTTAAAAGAAAACTGCGGCCCACGTTCAACCAAAGAGCCAACATGATGTTATGTACTCGCCGGTCAGAGTGGAAGGTGGGCAGGGTTCCGGTGAACTTTGTTGGTGAAAAAGTTGCTCTACACGGATTTGCAAAGATGCCTTCTTTCAGTACGACCCGATAATGTTTGTAGCTCGCAATGATAAGGCTCTCCTGCGAAAAATAATAAAATAATTTTGCCAAAGCACAGAGCCGAGCTGGGGTGTCACTTCCCGGTTCGAGAAAATTTTTTCTCTAATGTGCAATTGAAAAAATCCAAAAATATGCAGATTCAAAAATAAATTGAAGAGGAGATCCGAAAAAATAAATAATCAGATCAATTAAATAATCGTACCCAAATTTCAAATCGGTGCCTCCGGGTGCCGGTTTGCAAAAAAAAAATTTGCCTCACGATTAGCTTTGGCCAGATATAGCCAAATTTATAGTCAATCTTCACCGAATCGACACTCTAAACTCAACAGAGAGGTTAGATCTGGCTCTAGACACTCTCAATTCCTATGAATCCTCCAGATTAGTGTCGAGGTGCTAAGGCATGAACTGTCTCAAATGGCTACATGATGAGAATCCTCCTTGGCTTTGATACCATGTAAGAATTTTGCTTAGGCCAGAATTCACCCAAGAACTAAAGAACTCAACACAAGCACACAGTAGACCAAAATAGATAGAGTATGATCAGAATGACGATATTCATTCAATAACTAGTTGAGAGTACACTAGGAGTGCCTGAATATAAAGGCCTCAGGAGAGCTTCTAGAATGCATAGAAGTTAGCATCATGATATGTCATACAACCAGGCACATGTCCACTAGATATGGATTATCCTCCATTAAGCACGGAATTAAGTGTGATGATGTGGGGATAAGCCTACAATGGTGTAGCACGCAAATCAGTGGAGTAGACAACATGTGCTAAATGAGGAGTATGGATAACTGTGTTGTCAACATGATAACTCGGTGAATGATGCATAATCCCATGTTGTAGACACCATGTGCATAATTAGAGTTGCATAACTCAATGAGAGTTCACAAACTCCTAAGTGTCTCACCTAAAATAATAATAAAATAATGCAAAATAATTAAATAATGCATTAACCTAAGTAAAACTTAAGTAAGTGTAATAAGTAAATACTTATTTACACCAACAAACCTACGTAAACTTTAGTAAAGTGTAATAATAATTAATTATTTACACTAATACCCCCCCTTAAGTGCAACTTAGGGGAATGAACTTAAGCTCACAAAAGCTATGATGAAAATGCATGATGGGTCCCGGCTATTAGGCCATGTTAGGTACCCATGTACAAATGCAATGCTCTACATACAATGTTATGCAATGCAATACAATCTCTCTGAAAATGGAGAAAGAGGGAAAATCGCATGGGAAAAACCCTCCCAAAAAAAGAGAGATAAGTAAAATAAAGAAGATGAGAGAGAAGAAGACCTTACGTAAGGAAAAAAAATCCGTCTCATAAGAAAGAAGAGAGAAGTCAAGGGACTCCCCAATATAAAATATTCTGCACCCCCAAGAGATCTCGCAAATGAAGATACTTGACCTCAATGAAGGGTTTGGTGAAGATATCTGCAACTTGCTCTACTGTAGGACAATACTGCAATGCAATGACCTACTCATGAATCAAGTCTCTAATGTAGTGCATATGAGCCTCAATATGTTTGGTCCGCTGATGTTGAATTGGATGTTTTGAGATCTGAATAGCACTTTGATTATCATAATAAATGATTGTGGGTTTAGGTGTGTCAAATCCAAACTCCTTCATAATATGTTGTAACCAAATAGCTTATGTAGCTGCAAGGATAGCTCCTCAATACTCAGCCTCAGTTGAAGAAAGAGCAATAGTGTTTTACTTACTCTGCCAACAAATGGGGCCGAAACCAAGATGAAACATGTAACCTGAAGAAGACTTGCAAGAATCAAGATCCCCTGCATAGTCTAAGTCTATGTAACCCACTAACTGAAGTCCAGTACCTATTGCATAGTATATCTCATGTGAATGTGCACCCTGTATGTAGTGCAAGATGTGTTTAGCAGCCTTCCAATGAAGCTCATGTGGCTATTGCATGAAGTGAGAAATCATGACACCTACAAAAGCTATGTCAGGGCATATATGTGTCAAGTAGATGAGACTCCCAACCAATTGTCTATACAATGTAGCATCGACAAGTGGAGTGGAACACTTGGCCTCTAACTTAATACCTAAAAGAAAGGGAGTAGGAGTAGGCTTACAACCACTCATGTGAAATAAAGAAAGTAAATCAAGAGCATACTTAGGTTGAAAAAGTGTGATCCCAGCTAAAGATTGTGTGATCTCAATACCAAGGAAATAATGAAGTAAACCCAAATCTGTCATAGAAAATCTATCTTGCAAAGAAGTCTTAACAATAGTAATGATGGATGAAGTACTTCCTATAATGATCAAGTCATCTACATAAAGCACAAGTATCAAGTGTGAGTCATCCCTCTTAAGAATGTAGACATTTGAATCTAAATGACACCTGGTGAATCCTATTGAGAGTAGGAAGGAATCCATCTTGGCATACCAAGCTCAAGGAGCCTACTTAAGACTATAGATAGACTTTTTCAATTTTCAAACCAAAGTAGTATCCTTAATGAAACCTTGTGGGTGCTCCATATAAATCTCTTCAAGAAGATCACCATTTAAGAATGCACTCTTCACATCCATCTGATGAACAACCCAACCATAAGTTGTAGCAATAGCTAATGTCAAACAAATGGAGCTCATCTTAGCTACTAGTGCAAAGGTCTTAGTATATTCAATGCCAAGAACCTATGAGAAACCTTTGGCAACAAGTCTAGCCTTATACTATCCACACTTCCATCTACTGCAAACTTGGTCTGATAGATCCACTTACACCACACCAACTTTCTTCCCTTAGGAAGAGGAACTAAGTCCCAAGTGTTGTTTTTCATTAAATAGTTGTATTCTTCCTCCATGGTCTTGTCCCATTCAAGAACCCTTGATGCTTCCTTAAATGATTGTGGATCAGAAGCAATGGCAATATATGCATGTGGAAATGATTTGTGTTGTGACCTTGTCCTCCTAGTATCTGAAGGATTCCCCACCAATGAACTTGCTAAATCAATTAATGTTTTTTGTGTCCAACGAGGTCTAGTGGAAGAAGAAGAAGGAATATCATCAACTATTTGTGGACCCTGCAAAGGTGGTGTACTGCGAGTCGAAGTTGAAGGAATATCATCTTCCAAGTCACTATCATCACTATCATCACTTTCCATGAAGGAGGAAGAAGTAGGTGAAGGAGCCAAACTTGGACAAGTTTCTTCAAAGTGAACACTCCTTTCAAGTAATATTTTATGTGTCTCTAGATCCATGATTTTGTATTCCTTGCTGTGGTTAGGATATCCAAAAAATATACAAGGTTTACTTTGAGGTTCCAATGCCTTTCATCTTTGTGGAGGTATCCTTGCCCATGTTGGACAACCGAAAACTTTAAAGTGTTTTACACATGGTTTTCTTCCACACCAAGCCTCAAAAGGTGTAATTCCATCTAAGGCCTTATGGGGACTTCTGTTTTGGATGTAATTGGCACAACACATGGCTTCTGCCCAAAAAACTTGATCTAGAGACTTATGTTGAAGCATACAAGTGGTCATCTCCTTAAGGGTTCTATTCTTCCTTTCAGCAACACCATTTTTTTGTGGCATGTATGCAACTGAATGTTGAAGATCAATACCCTCATGAGTAAAAAAGTTGATAAGCCTTGAGTTCACATATTCCCTTCCATTATCTGTGCGAAGAATCTTGATGGCTTTCCTTATTTGCTTCTCAACTTGGGCTTTGAAGGTGATAAACTTATCAAACACTTCACTCTTATGAGCAAGAAAGAAGACCCAAGTGTAGCATGAAAATTCATCAATGAAGGTGAGAACATAGCGAGCCTTTCCAAATGATGGTACTGGAAATGGGTCAGCTACATCACTATGAACCAATTCAAGAACAATAGTAGCTCTCCAAGACTTCCCCTTGTCAAATTTCTCTTCAGGATGCTTGCCTACTTGACAACTTGTACATACACCCTCGAAATGCTTGACTTGAGGTAGACCAATGACCATATCATTATTGTTGAGCTGTTAAAGGTAGCGGTAATTGAGATGTCCAAACCTCTCATGCCATAGTTTACTTTGTGAATTTGAGTGGGTCAACAAGGCAAGGGAAGTGAACTTAGGCACAAAATGAGAAAAAGAATAAAGTCTTGTCTCATGATTAGCCTTTCCAATTCCCACCATAGAATCATCTTTTAGATTTTTCACCACAACTGAATTAGGAAGGAACTCCACTTTGTTGCCACATCCATAGTGAGTTATTTGGTAGATTAAAAAAGATTGGTACTAAGGTCGGGAACATGAAGAATATCCTTGAAGACTCCATTGTCCAACTCAACATTCCTTTTTCCTTCAACTTCCACTTGTGTGTCATTTCCCACATAGATGTATGGGACATGTGATGGTTTCAAAGAGGAAAAATGCTCCCTAAAAGTACCCATTTGATGTGTAGCTCCTGAATCAAGAACCCATTACTCAAAATTGTTTGTACTTGCTACCAAAGCTTGTCCCTTACCTTTTGAAGTGGTTGAAGATCACTTATCCTTATAGGCATTTGGTACATCAATTTTGTGTTTCCTCATTAAGTTTAGCAACTCATTAATTTGTTTATCCTTACACTCATTTTCATCATGACCATTCTTCTTACAATAGGCACAAGTTTTCTTCTCCCTTTTGTTGAAGTTGTTTCCCTTCTTATTGTTTTTGGAAAAAGATTTTCCTTGTTGTGAAGAAGATTGTTGTGTAGAGGAATATTGATATGTAGAGGAAGATTGTTATGTGTCATCTTGTGGCTTAGCCTTCCACTGCTTTTGCTTCTTTTTGAAATTTTTACCACCTTGATTCCCTTGATTAGCTACCAAGGCTTTGGTCTTGGAAGACTAGATAATTCCCATACTCACTAACTTTTCATGTTCTAAGACCAACATTCTTGAAAATGACTCAAATGAAGGCTTAGTGAAGGCACTACCCATTGTTAACTTGTGAGTATTATAACTAGGAATAAAATATGCATATTCAGGAGGAAGATGGGTCATCACATGTTTGATCAACTTTCCATCCTTGATGGATTCACCACAATCCTTAAGTTGTGCTCTATACATGTCGACTTGGGTAAGATAGTCTTTGATGGTGTCAAAATTTCTTGGATCCAATTTGAGAAGATTGTCCTCAATGGCATAGGCCATATCTTCATCTACTATCCCATACAATGCTTCAAGTTTATCCCATACTTCTATTGGATTATTAAGGTTCCTAATTTGATATTTGACAAGATCTGAGATATTCTTTAACAAGGTTCCTAAGGTCATTTCTTGTTTTGATGCCTAGTCTTCTTTACAAGACTCATCAGCATCATCATCAAGTTTCTTTGTTGCACTAGTTACATAACGTAGTAAACCTTTTTCAACTAATGGTTCCTTTATCTTTTCTTTCCAAGTAGCATAATTATGTGGTGTTAACTTAGAAAAAGAACCCATAATGCAAAAGAAAGAGCACAATATCAAGGAGACACAAGAACACAAGACACACCCCACTTTTCACTCAATCAAATAACCCCCCTAAAATGAATTCTTTAGGCACTTTTATAGGTAGTGCATTTACAATAGGCCAATTGTCAAAGTTCACAAAAGTGGACTTTTGATTTTGTTGTTTACAACCTCGTATTGGAGTTCAAATCTGGTACTAAGCAATGTAGCTCAGATATACAACAATTTTGAAGTTTAATCAAAGCAATACAATGCCAAAAAGGACCTATTTCTAAAAGTGGTATTTATGTCCACACAAGCCTATAATATGTTTGCAGATCTGGAAAGTAGACAAAAAATTATTCACTTTTAAAAAAATGGAACCTGAATATGTATCCAAATGAGCCTGAACTAAACCTTTAAAGTTGCAAAAATTGGGATTTGCAATTTGCAAAAAAAATTCAAGAATAGAGATCTCAAACATCTTTTACCAATGTGTACATCATGAAATTCTACCCCAAAATTAAAAAAATTGCTCGGAAAAAGGAGGCCGTATTACGGAGATATCACTGTTTGAAAATCTCCTTTGCAATTATTTTTCCTGAATCACCACCATCACACCTCCAAAAATCAATTGACTCTAGATTTCACCTTAAATGTCTAATTTTGATGAAACAAAAGTCAATTTCGGGGTTTTCTGTCCTTCTAAATATGATGCCAATATCTAATTTGTACCAACAAGCTCCAATCTTGTCCTACAAAAAAAATCTCTCCTATTGGCCTAAAAGGCCAATTTTTTAGCAGAATTTTGAAAACAAAATGTAGATCCAAAAAAATGCAGAGAAATTGCAAAGACACAAATATCTAAAGAGATCTGAAAAGATCATACCAATTTTGCAAAACAAGCCTTCGGGTTCCAGTGTACAAAAAAATTGTAAGAATTTGCCTTAGGGAAAAATTCACCCAAGACCAAGGAACTCAAACACAAGCACAAAATAGACCAAAGTATGATCAAAATAACAATATAGTATTCAATTCAATGTACAAGTCCACTAGGAGTGCTTGTATATAAAGGCCTCTGGAAAGCTTCTAGAATGCCTAGAAGTTAGCAACATGATAAGTCTTACAACCAGGCACATGTCCACTAGATGTGGGTTATCCTCCATTAAGCACAGGAGTAAGTCTGATGATGAGAGGATAAGCCTACAAAGGTGCAGCATGAAAATTAATGTTGTAGACACCATGTGCTTAATTAGGAGTGCAAATAACTGTGTTTTCTACATGACAACTCAGTTAATTATACAAACTTTAGTGTTGTAGACACCATGTGCTAAATTAGAGTTGTGTACTTCTGTGTTGTCAACATGACAACTCATAAAGGTACACAAACTCCTAAGTGTCAACCTAAGAAAATAATAAAATAATACATTAACCTAGGTAAACTTAAGTAAAGTGTAAATAGTAAATACTTATTTACACCAACACCCCCCTTAAGTGCAACTTAGGGGAATGCACTTAAGCTCACAAATGCATGATGAGTCCCGGCTACAAGGCCATGTTAGGTACCCATGTACAAAAGAAATGCTCTACATACAATGATGCAATGCAATCTCTCATAAAGCGGAGAAAGAGGGAAAACCTCATGGGAAAAACCCTCCTCCAAAAAGAGAGCTAAGTACAATAAAGAAGATGAGAGAGAAGAAGACCTCAGATGAGGAAAATATCCCTCTTAGAAAAAAGAAGAGAGAAGTCAAGGGACTCCCCTTTCTGCAACATCTCGCATCCCCAAGAGATCTTGCAAACTAGTATACTAGACCTTAGTGAAGGGTTTGGTGAAGATATCGGTGACATGCTTTGGTGTAGGACAATATTGTAGTACAATGATCTGCTCATGTATCAACTCTTTGATGTAGTGCATATGAACCTCAATGTGCTTGGTTCGCTAATGCTGAACTGGATGCTTAGAGATCTCAATAAAACTTTGATTGTCATAATGAATGATTATAGGTTTAGGTAGATCAAATCCAAACTCCTTCAGGATGTGTCGTAACCAAAGAGCCTTTGTAGCTGCATTGAGAGCACCTCGATACTCAGCGTCTGTGGAAGAAAGAGCAACATTATTTTGCTTCTTACTCTACCAACAAATAGGGCTAAAACCAAGGTTAAATATCTAACTTGAAGTAGACTTGCGAGAATCAAGGTCCCCTGCATAGTCTAAGTTTGTGTATTTAACTAGCTGAAGTCTTATACATGCTGCATAATGTATCCCATGTGTATGTGTACCCTTTATGTAGTGCAAGATGCACTTGGTGGCCTTACAATGAAGCTAATGTGGTTCTTGCATGAAGCATGAAACCATGCCAACTGCAAAAGCTATATCAGGGCGTGTATGTGTCAAGTAGATAAGGCTCCCAACTAACTATCTGTATAATGTAGCATCAACAAGTGGAGTGGTACACTTAGCCTCTAACTTGACACTTGAAAGAAAGGGAGTGGACATAGGCTTGCAATTGTAGAACAAGATTTAGTATGCAAAGAACATTAACAAATAAAGTAAACATTCACAAACCAAAAACTAAATTCACATATATGCTTAGACAAAGGAAGCAAACAAGAAGTGCAAACTTCACAAGAGAAAACACTCCATGCTTTCTTGATTCTGTAGATGTGTCCTTTTGCTGTGGATGTATGCTCAAGATGCTCAAAAGCTGCTTCAATGGAGATGGGTAATGGCAAATTGGTAGCTTTGTGAGCTCTTAATTTGGCATTATAAGGGTAAGATTGATGGCTTTGGTTCTCAAAATAGCATGGTAACTTTAGCTCAAAGATTGTTGATGAAATGGCTTGGGATGGGATTCAATTTATAGGCTAAGGGATAGAGGGATGGAGGGCTTAGATGCAAGGATGGATGAAGGCTTAAGGAGGGCTAGGATGCACTCAAAGAAGAGCACATGGATTGTGCTTGTTTAGCACCAATGGGAAGGTGACACTTGTCACAAGGAGGATGAGTGTGAGAGGGTAGGGTAAAGGGTTGGTTAAAGGCATGATGAGTGGGGTTGAGTATGTAAGAGGGATGTAAGAGGAATGAGTGTGGAAGAGGGAAGAGTGTGGAAGATGGGTGTAAGAGTCATGAGTGGGCTTGTAAGAGTCTTTTATGTTTTGTAAGAGCACTCATGACTTAGTGGTTGGGTTTTTTGAGGGGAGACTTTGGTTTGGATTAGGAAAGTCTTAAACTTGTTTAAGGAATGTGACAACATTAGGGGGTGGATTAGGCTTGGGTTTAGGATTAGATTAGGGATGTTAGAGATGTGCAAGTGGATGGCATTAATGAGGGTGGGTGAGTTAGTGGCTAAGCTTGGTTAGTATTGGTGGATGGGGTGGATTAGGCTAAATGGAGGATTAGAGATAGGTTAGGGGTTTTTGAATTTGAGGATTTCATTTATCAAATAGATTTATTTAATAAATGGGGATTTTTTGAATTAGATAGAAGAATAGGATTTAATTGATAAATAATAGATTATTTGATTTATCAATTAGGACTATAGATGATTAATTAAATTAATCAACTAGGGATGGAAAAGGATTAATTAAATAAGAATTTAATTAATGATGCCTTTAGAGATGGCTAAATTAGATTACCAAAGCAGTGTAATCAAATTTAGGTGTCTACATTTTGCCCCTCTTTGACATAGTGTTGAGACAACACTATTTCAAAGAAGTTCGAATGAAGACGACATGAGGAAGATGTTTTAGCAACAAGGTTGCCCCAGTCTCGGATAAGAAGAGGAGAGACTAGACTTAGATGATCCCCCCTCAAGAAGGCGGCAGGGAGAGAAATGAGGCTCGACGACTTCTTGAAAAGTACAAGAAATTGAGATGAGCTGAGACGCAGGTTGGCAAAGAGAAGGGGCTGAATTAGCTCAAACTCTCACTATGGGAGAATAATAAAGGGAAATCAGAGGCACAATAGTAAAGCAAGCTTAAGACTTTCCAGGATTGGGGGGGGGAGATGGAGGAGCGGAGCGCTATAAAAGGAATCCATGGTAGGGAGATGGATGATAGAATGATAAAGCTGATGCAATAGGATTTCAAAGAGTCAGATTGGTGGGAGATGGGTTTCAGAGATCCCTAGGACTAGGATTGTGGATCTCGAAAGATGAGGCTTGGTGGATTGATTTGATTGGTGGATCCCTAAGACTAGGATTGTGAATCCCTAAAGCTAAGCGTGAGGAGTGATTCAAAGAGATACTGATGCATAAGCTGGGATAGGTGTTGGATATGGATGGGGGATAATGGAGATGAAGGGAATCCATTGAAGCTTTTTGAGCGGGGGGATACTTCAAAGAGAAGTACCACCATGTAGTTGAGCACTAGATTTGCTATAGGATTGTTGGTTAATTTCCAGGGTTACCAAGAACATCAAGGCCTTTTTACTAACCGTCCAGAGGACTAACGAACTAACTCAAAATAAACACGCAAGGATCGCCCCAGTATCACACATGAATCCCAGAGGAAGGAGCGTGGAAATGACACTAGGTAACCCACAAGCAGAAAAAGAAAACAAGCAAAAGACCTGATCAAGACCTTATGCTCTGATTGCCCCATTCGCAGTATACCATGATATGGAAGATCGTGGCAACCTTGAGGAGGGAACAAGGAGATTGCTTGGAAAAGATATTTCAAGACCCAAAAGGGAAGATCCCAAATAAAAAGAAAGTGAAAATCCAAAAGAGAACTGTTTGCCAACGAGATGGGTAGGATGAGGTACTAACGGACCAAGATCAGACATGAGGAAAGCTATATCCTGCAAGGACCTATCAGAGAGCACCTAAGCTGATGGATCGGGATGAGTAATGCTTCTGGCAAGCTGAACTAAGAAGGATAACACTTTGGTGATAGGAGATCTAGCTAAAGGATGTATTGGAATAGCTAACCAAGGTGTGCGATGTGTGCAAGATGTTGACCAAGGATGAACTAACACGAAAGCTGGATAGATACAATGATACTAAGCTAAAGAGGATGTACAAGCTGATAGACCAAGATATGTTACAAATGTACAAGTTTGTTCATGTTTTGGTTTTTTGTGAGATGGAAATGTTTGTGAAGGATGGGATGTCTATAATAGTTGATAGGTGGCTAGGTAGATGGTTTTTGAAAAGCTTAAGAAAAATGGGATTCTATGTGTGCATGTGATAGGATGCAAGCTAGGATACAAGATTATTTACAAGCTGGAATATGGTACAAGCTTTGGACAAGATTCGGATATATGCAAGGTATGGTACAAGATTTACAAGGTATAATACAAGCTTTGGTACAAGATTTACAAGTTGTACAGGAGGTATTGACAAGCTCCATCAGATTTTGGATATTTGATTGGAACACCAAGGGAACAAGCAGGTGTTTTATGGGATGGTGGGTGGATGGATGAGGGATAGGATAGTGATAGATAATGGATTATTCTTTAGTGCACAAGGTGCCTGAATTACCAGGTTTTCACCAAGGTACCTGTCCAAGGCGCTTAAATTGCCAAGTTTTCACCATTGGACGCTTATTTCTCTTTACTATTTTTTTTCGTATTTTTCAAAAGCTGGGTATACCAAGGATCTTCAAGCATAGAACTTCTTGAGATGAATGATGTTAGTGGGATCATTCAAGAGTTCTCCTTCTGGTGTAGATAATTGATAGGCTCCGGAGCCAAAGGAGGCAGTAACCACATAGGGACCAAGCCATGTAGATTCAAACTTGCCTTTCTTTTCTCGATCTACTTGGACTTTCATATTTTCTTTGAGGACCATGTCACCTGGCTGAAAGTGTCGTGGGAGCACCTTCTTGTTGAAATTCCTTTTGAGATGAGTTTGATAGACTGTGAAATGGTCATAGGCTTGTTGTCTCTTCTCGTCTAAGAGATCTAGCTGAGTGAGTCGAGCTACTCTGTATTCTTCATCTGAGATTTGCCCTCGCAAAGATATGCGTAGTGAGGGAAGTTCAACTTCTATAGGTAATACCGCTTTGGCACCATAGACTAGGGAGTATGGAGTTGTGCCTATGGATGTACGGAAGGAAGTTCGATAGGCCCATAGAGCCGAATTTATTTGGAGGTGCCAATCACGGCCGGAATCATTGACAACTTTCTTTAGGATTTTGAGGAGGGTTTTATTAGTTGCCTCTACCTGGCTGTTACCTTGTGGAAAATATGGGCTAGAAAAGCAGTGATGGATGCGGAGGGAAGTGCATAATTCTTCCATGTTGAGATTTTCAAAATTACCTCTGTGGTCAGTGAAGATGGTGGATGGGATGTCGAAGCGGAAAACAATGTGGTACAAGATGAATTTGGAGACTTGAACTCCTGTAGCTGAAACTAGGGGGACTACTTCCACCCACTTAGTGAAATAGTTTGTAGCTGTTATTATCCATTTATGTCCATCAAATGAGAGAGGTGTGATAGTTCCAACTAGATCAAGGCCCCAACAAGCAAAAGGCCAAGGTGGTGCAATAGGCTGTAGATCATGTGCTGGAGCGTGCACAAGATTTGCATGCTGCTGACATGGGAGACACTTTCTGACAAAGTCACAAGAGTCTTCTTCAATGGTAGGCCAATAGTAGCCTGCTCTAAGGATTTGTCGTGCTAGGACAATACCACTCGTGTGGGCACCGCAAAGTCTGAAATGTACTTCTTTTAATGTCGTCGCGGCCTCATTTTCATCTAAACATCAAGAAAGGGTATCATGATAACCCTGACGATATAGGGTATTGGCTATGATAACATAGCGGGATGATTTTCGAATAAGGTTTTGGCGTTGGGTGCGTGTGAGGTGAGGGGATATGATACCATCGTTAAGATAAGCGTGAATTTCATGGTACCAAGGAGATTGGGGACCAACCAAGATACAAACACGGTTTGAATCCTCATTCGCATAAGCGGGTGTGAGGAGCTACTCAACTAAAAATTCATACTGCGTAGCTTCTTGGGGAATTTCCAAGAGCGAGCCGATAGTGGCTATGGCATCTACTGCCTTATTCTGCATTCGAGGCACTTGTGTAAACTGAAGCTTTGTAAAATGTTGGGTCAGCTGATCAACTAGCTCTTTGTAGGGTAATAGCTTTTCATCTTTGGTTTGATATTCATTTAAGACTTGTTTGATGATGAGCTGGGAATCGCCAAAGATTTCCAACTCAGTGATATTCCATTCTGTAGCTATCTTTAATCCTGCTACAAGAGCTTCATATTCTGCTATATTGTTGGTGCTAGAGAATTGTAGCTTGAAGGCTTTTGGAATGTAATTTCCTTGAGGTGTAACTAATAATATTCCTGCCCCTGATCCATGAGAGGTGTATGAGCCATCAAAATAAAGCTTCCATGGGGGCTGTTCTTCAATTAGGCAGATATGCTCATCTGGAAATTTTGTGAGCAAAGGATATGCATCTACTAGAGGTGCATTAGCTAGGTGATCTGCTATAGCTTGCCCTTTGATTGCCTTTCTGTCCACATATTGGATGTCAAACTCACTTAGTAGCATAACCCACTTTGCTAGCCGACCTGTGAGTGTTGTTCTAGAGAGCATATACTTGAGAGGATCAATCTTAGAGACTAGTTGGATGGTATGACTTAGCATGTAGTGGCGAAGCTTTTGAGTTGAGAAAACAACTACCAAACAAGCTTTTTCCATAGGAGTGTAATTGAGTTCATAACCAACTAGGGTTCTACTGATATAGTAGATGGCTCTCTCTCTGCTATAATCATCATGTTGTGCTATAAGTGCCCCTAGAGCAGTAGGTGTTGTTGATATATACAAGATCAAGGGACGACCAGGAACTGGTGGAACCAAGATATGGGGATTGGTGAGATACTGCTTGAGCTGATCGAAGTTGTGCTGACATAAAAGATCCCACTTGAAGTTCTCATTCTTCTTTAGCAAGTGTGAAAATGGTGTACACTTATCTGCAAGTTGGGAGATGAAGCGCCGAACAGATTGAAGTTTCCCCTGAAGAGAGCGAAGCTGTCATAGTGTCTGGGGAGGAGGCATGTCTAAGATAGCCTTGACCTTTTTGGGGTCGATCTCTATACCTTGTTTAGAAATTATGAAGCCTAGAAGATTGCCAGATGTGACCCCAAAGACACACTTCTTGGGATTTAGCATGAGATGATATTGGGCCAACCTATCAAAGACTTTTTCTAGGTCAGCAAGATGATCCATGAAGATGTGAGATTTGACTAGGATATCGTCCACATAATCTTCCAAAATGCTATGGATAAGATCATGAAAAATGGCTATCATAGCTCTTTGATAGGTAGCCCCAGCATTCTTTAGGCCAAAAGGCATCATGGTGTAGCAGAAGGTTCCCCAAGGGGTAGTGAATGTTGTCTTATGTTGGTCCTCTTCTGCAATCTTGATCTGATTATACCCGGAAAATCCATCCATAAGGGACAGAATTTCATGTCTAGCTGTAAGATCTACAATCATATCTATGTTGGGCAAGGGAAAATCATCCTTTGGACAAGCTTTGTTAAGATCTCTAAAATCAGTGCAGATTCTGATGTCACCAGAAGGCTTAGTGACAGGGACCATGTTGGAGATCCATTCTGAGTAGTCGATAGGTCGGATAACCTTAGCAGCTAACATTCTTTCTAGTTCAGCTTTGACTAGTAAGGCCACCTTGGGGTGCATTTTTCTAAGCTTTTGCCTTACGGGCTTGATCTTTGGATCGACTGCAAGATGATGAACTACAAGCTTTGGATCAAGTCCTGGCATGTCCTGATATGACCATGCAAATCGGCCAATGTTCTCTCGTAAAATCTCAAAGAGGAGGTCAGCTTGGTCTTGTGATAGGGATGCAGCAATGTGAACAATTCTAGGGATCTCTGAAGAACCAATGTTGACTTCTCTAGTATCCTCTATTAGAATAGAAGACACCTCTGGTCGATTATCTTGAGCAGGCAATACTAAATCCTCATGTTCTGCTTGTGGCTTTGGATTTTCTTGCTGAGGGGTTCTCTTTACTGCCTTAGCTAGTCCCAGATTTACCTTAGTTCTAGTTTTGGGTGTATCGAAACTAGGTTGGACATTTTCTCCAAAATACCCCTTGGGATCTAGCTTGAAGATGTAGGCAGAATCTGGCTTTGTCTTCTTATGAGGAGTTTCGGCTCCCATGAATCTTAGAAGCACTTCCTCTGATGCGAACTCATCAATATGTATGACACTTGGTTGGTCCCAATCTATGAGTTGTGGATGAGCAAGTGGTAGGTCAATGAGATGGATGGATAGTTCTCGAAGAACAGAGTCTCCTAAGAAGATTTGGTCTGGGATATCGTCGTAGGCTCTCTTTTCAACTTCCTTAGGAATGTCTTCGATTTCGACAAGGTTGTGGTGGATGTTCAAAAAAGCGTGACCGTTCTCGTTGGTGCCCCCAGTTGTGGGTATGCCAAAGCCAAGTCCTGAGTTAGTTTCCCAATTATGTGCTTCAATGGGACATTGCATGCCCCTTTCTTTTGGTCCTAGTCCACCTCCTTGATAGTTCCATTTTTCAGTGATGAGCTTATGTTGTTGGGGATACTTTTGGCTGAAGTGATCAAGGCGTGCTTGATTTTTTGGAGGTGCATCCTTATGTAACCAATTGTTGATATCTGGAGTGAGCTCTTCATGAAGAGGGGTTTTTGAGGACACAAAGGTGGTTGGGCCAAACTGTTTGTATCGAGGAGGTGGAATCTCCCTAGCTTTGTGATATGTCGGTCGTCCATGGGTATGTGGATCAAGTGGGATTGCTCTAACAGCAAATGCATCTGACAGACTATATTCTCCACAACCTTTGTTGTTGATCTTTATGGTAGATAGGGTGGAGGCGAGGATGGTTTCTGCATCATTACAAGTGTGGGATGAGCTGGCGATGGATGTGTCGATGTCTATTCCAGGGCAATGGTTATTATATGAAGCTTCAACCGCATTGCAGTAAGCAAAGGGTTCTGGATCGGCATGGATGGTTACCTCAGTGCCCTGATGCAAAAATTTGATGCACTGATGGTAGGTGGATGGAACGGCCTTCATAGCATGAATCCATGGGCGACCGAGGAGGATTTTAAATGGTAGGTTTAGATCAACAACATGGCAAACTATCTCTTGGATGACTGGCCCAACCTTGATTGGTAGCAAAATAGTCCCTTCTATGGTTCTTTCCAAGTTGTCATAAGCTTTGATGGTGATAACTTCACTGATCATATCTGCCTCAGTATACCCAACTTGTTTTATGAATTTTAGGGTGCAAATGTTCAAGGCTGATCCATTATCTATCATTACTCTTTTCACGGAGAAATTGGATACCATGATGGCTATGCGAAGCGAAAGGGTGTGATCTGGCTCAACCGCGGGTATGTCGATGGGTTTGAAAGATAGGGCACATGAGGATGAAAGGTGTCCAAAAAGATTATGAAAATCAGTAGTATTGATATCAGAAGGGACACAGGATTCTATGAGAGCACTGTCAAGGATGTCTTTGTACACAGGACTAGTGCGGAGAAGGTCTAAAATGGAGATTTGGGTTGGCATGTTCCCAAGGTGTTCCAAGATATTGTACCAGCTTTTTGATGGAGCTGATGGTGTTGATGAAACTGGTGGGCCTACGATGTTAAATCGCGCTCTTCGAGTGGTGACCGCACACTCATTGTTTGGTCCTCAGATATTGATAACATTGACAGAAGGCTCTTTCTCAGATATACAACCTATAAGGCTACCATAGTCTATATAGGATGAAGTGTGGTCATTGTTCTTCCCATGCTGTTGGTTTGGCTGGCGGTTGTTGGTGTTGTTTTGGATAGGTGCTTTTCTAGGATTTTGGTTTTTGTGTGGAGGAAAAGCATTTTGATAAATCTGTAAGCTTGCATTGGGAGAGGTTTGGGCACCAATAGTGATTTCCTTCCAATCAATGAGGTCCTACACATAGTCTTTCAGTTTCATGCATCTGAGGGTGGTGTGACCGTTTACCCTATGGAACTTGCAATACTCATTTTCCTTGTACCATGCAGCTTTGGATTGGCTTGGATCAATTTGCTGGGTAGGAGGAAATTTGATGAGGTTTTCCTCAGCCAATTTCTCAAAAATAACATCCAATGGCTCACCAAGGGGTGTATAGTTTCTAGGTGCAGGTTGGAATCTGGGCTTTTACCCTGCAGCTACATTGATGGCATTAGCTTGATTGTTAGACCCTTGAAAGTTGGGTCTTGTATTGTGGTTTTGATAGCTTTGGTTATTTTGTTGTTGGTAATTGATAGCTTGTTGGTTGTTTGTTTGATATGGTGGGTTAGACTGGTTTTGAGAAGGACCAACAATATTCACATGTCTGGTGTCAGTAACCCCATCTGTTGCAACATGCTCATTTTTGTTCCAATACCTAGACCTTTCATTGGAATGTGATTGATTTTGGTTGGCCTCTTTTTAAATCTTGACCACACCATCTTTGATGAGTCCTTGCTCAAGGATCATTCCTTTCTCTTTGATATCCTTATAGGTCTGCAAAAATTTCATGGTCATGTGGTGAGCCAAGCTGGGATGTGCATTATCAATAAACATTTTCACCACATGGCGTTCTAGCAAGGTGCAGGATATGCGGGTGGTAAGGGTTTGCCATATTTGCAGGTATTCGGCAAGGCTTTCTCCACCTTTTTGCTTGGTGTGGACAAGATCAACTATTGATAGCTCTGTTTCAACAAGATGGGCATATTGGGCTACAAATGCCTCAGATAATTCAGCAAAGTTTTTAATTGTGCCATAGGGGATTCTATAAAACCATTCAAGAGCTGGTCCAGCCAAGCTTTTGGGAAAAAGGCGCAAGAGGAAGACATCATTGTATGCCACGTCCTGGCAATGCATGTAAAATTCTTTGATATGTGTGACAGGGTCTCCTTTTCCTCTGAATTTGTCAAATTTGGGTACCTCAAAGTGTTTGGGAAATGGTGTCATGGTAATGGCTCTGTCAAATGGGTAAGGACACACATTCTCAAACTTGAATGTCTTTGGATCATTCCCTTCTTGGATGGCTTTCAGAGTTGTCTTCATTTGCTCCCATTCTGAATTGATAGGTGATGGCTGGGGTGCCCCCAATGTAGGAGTGCCTTGAGGTAGGTATGTGCTGGATGGGGCCACTGAATATGGATGGCTGTGAGGGATTTGTTGATAGGGATTGTACATTGTTTGGGCAGCTGCATGGTGGATGACAGATTGTTGAGGGGGAGGTAGCGCATATTGCTGCATGTGCTGCGAGGCTTGCTGTTGATATGGGATTTGAGGTTGGGATTGAGGAACATAAGCTGGCTGTGGGATAAATGGATTGCTTTGTGGGGGTAAGGTATAAGATGGTTGTGAGGCTTGGGGAAAGGATCAGGGGGCTTGTGGGGTTTGACCAATATATGTGGGTTGTGCCCCCATTTGGGATGGTATTTGCAAATAATTGGTGGTTGGCTGGGGTGGTGGATTACCTCCTAGAAGTGGCATTGAAAAGTAGTTGGTAATAGGAGGTAATGGATTAGTTGGTGGTGGAGGTGGTGGGAATTGAAAGCTTGGGAATGGAATTGATGGGGTTTGATAGCTTGGTGGCTGGATTTGGAAGCTTGGTAGAGTGGTGGCGAGAGCTAGGGTCACTTGGGAGCTTGGTAGAAGATTGGCAGTAGCTTGTGGGATTTGATAACTTTGTGGAGTGAAGGTAGTAGCTTGTGGATTTGTGGCTGGTGGTATTGAGCTCCCAAGACCTAATGGAAATGATGGGATTGTGCTTTGGGCTGTGGTGAACAAGCTGGGGGTGATGAAAGGTAGATTACTTGGCCCCATAGGTGGCATCCCTGTTGTATGTTGCTGAGGTTGGCCAAAGATGCTAGCACTGATTTGGGAAATGGGTGGATTTGGAAGGCTGGGTTGGGGAGCAGCAGCAACAATAGTGAAGGGGGTGAATGGTGAGGTGTTTTAGGTAAAGGGGGTTTGGAGTGGAGAGGTATGAACCAAGGATGGAGTGGTGGTGGTTGGGTTGGCTTGTGGCATGGAGATTTCAACTTGGGTGGATGATGGTATGTTTGGGTCTGTTGGGTCATATGGATTGGCTGGAGGCTCTTCTTTTGGCATATATTGAGGATAATTTGGATCATAAGAGCCTATGGGTGGTGGCAGCTGCCCAAACAATGGGTGAGATGGATCTGATAATGGAGGGGGTCTTCCAAAGTCAAAGGTTCCTACATTGTCCCTTCGAAAATTAGCCATGATTGTCTCTTTGTTTTTGTCTATCATGGCGTTTACCAATACTGCATTTCCTGGTTGGTTCATGAAAGCTTCAATGTCAGTAGGTGATGGCATAGCTTGCTCTGGGCTGAAGGATGGTTGAGTGCTCAAGGGGGGTTAGGCTGTTCGATCCAAATGATAGGGCTTCATTGTTTCTTTCTTCTTGGCTAAGTGAGTGATGGGTGGCATGAAAAATGCTCGTAGGGATGAGATGCAATAATGCTGATGGATGCAAAAGGGGGAAGGCTTTTCTATGCAAATGATTTCCTAGGTTGAGGCAAAGCTATATGACAAAACCTAAGGAGGATTGGGTTGGGGATTCTAACTCCAAAGATATGTTGTCAAAGCATAAAAGGTCTGCTTTCCTATGTGCAAGCTTGGTGGTGATTGTGTCAACTTAAGGATAGACTGATGATCCTTTAGGAAGAACACGAGATTAACCACTTGCAAATCCCAACCTTTAGCTCAAGGTGATGAGGGATAACAAGTGACAAAGCTAGATTACCCTAGACAAAGCTCTGTCAAAGGGATAACCTTGGTGAGATTGGTGGATTTGGAAGATTTTAGGAATGGCAAACTTTTAGCAAGGTGACAACAATTTTGAAAGCTTAGATGTGCAGATTTTTGATTGCTAGCTAGATGGTTTGATTCTAAATGAGATGGATGAGCTAATAATGCTTAAGGGGATAACCTAAGATGGCTGGCTTTTCTACAAAGATGACTCTAAAGTGAAGCTTATCCAAGAAGATGTGGAGAAAGAAGGGTGTCTAATCATAGAAATCATGCCTAGTTGGTAAGGCATAAGCAAGATTAACTCCTGAATGTTGGCTAAATTTGATGGTGCGCTCTAACCAGGCCTCTTGAAGTGCTTCGTCGGTAGCTTTGTCCTCTGCTTTGTGGAGTTTGGCAATTCGTGGGCTTGGTGTTATTTCTTTTCTCTTGGCTGAAAGTTCTTGGTATGCTAGAAATGGCTTGAGTTTGACCTTGTGAAACTTCTATTTGGGTTTGGGAAAAATCTCAGTTGTTTTGCTTCAACTTGTTCAATCTTCTAAAATAGGCAGTGACTATGCTAAGTGTGCCCTAAGCTAGGATTGACCAAGTTTGGCAAACAAACAAGTAAAATAAAAACAAGCAATAGATAGGAACACCCAGATAGAAGTTTGTGGTTCTCAGATACTTGCGCCGAGGAGTGTGTATGTTCTACAAATGTTTCGATCAGTCACTCCAAAGACATTAACATCCTAGATGGTTTTTTGCAAGGCTGACAGTTGGTTTAGCTAGGGAGTCCTCGATATACGCAAGGTACGTGAAGCCCAAATTCGTAGATGAGACCAAAAGGATGTCACACAGTCGAGAGGAGCGGTAACCCACTTCTCCTCTTTCACTTCTCAAGGGTATAAAGTTCCTTGAGGCTTAGCCCGAATGACAAAATCTTGATCCCAAGAGAGGTGTCTTTCAATTCACCTCCCGATTCTTATACTCTGCCAGAACGCTGGAGTTGAGGTCGTCCAAGGGGTGATGAAATCCCCAAGCAGGCCTCCTAAAAAGAAACAAGGTTTTGGATCCTAATCTTATGCACCCAAGATGGCCTCAAAAGACGACAAGGGGAGAGAAGACTTGGATGACCTTGGGCTAAAAAACACGCTTGCTCTTTTACCAACTGACTCTTATGTGTGCTAATCTAGACTTTGCAAGCACTCATGTTTAAGAGACAATGTTCAATTCCAACTTGAAGCGCCAACAAAAGTAAATCGATCGAAGAATGCAAACAATAAGAAGAGTTAGGGTCAACAAAAGCAAACTCACGCGCCCAAAGGCCCTCCACGTCAAGTATCGATTAATTTTCTTTAAGGCATTCAAGATTGAGTGTGAGTTTGTTTTAAGCCCAAAACAAAAGTGTGTGAGATTCGATTTAAAGCACACGCCCGGAGGCTCTCCACGTCAGTTGTTGTTCAATTTTAGTGCCCAAACTTGAAGTGTGATCGATTTAATCTAGAGTTTTGGCCATTTAAGAATTTTGATAAAGTTAAAGCAAACGTTCAAAGACCAAGTGAGTGAGTTAGATTGTGGAACATTTAACACCTTTTTCAAGTAGACCCATCCCCATAAATGGCGCTGAGATTGCAGCCAATGGTTAATATTTGATGGGTGATTAGAAAAGAGGTGAGTCCAAGGAACTACTCAAATTGATTTTTTTAAATTTTTATTTTAACTTAACAAAGTTTCTTAAATGTCCAAAAATCAAACTTTACCTAGATTGCATGTGGAAAAGAGATTTGTTTTGTTCAATTTTAGAAGCTCCAAATGAAGTGTTTGATATTGCAATGGTTAATTGATCCTTGGCATTCAAGATTGGATTTGTTGTTTTAAGCATGCATTCCAAGGAAAGTTGATTTTAATCCATGACATTCAAGAGTGTGTTTTGAGCAACATTCATTCAATGGAAAATGTGTTTAACCATTCAAGTTCATTTTTTTTAGCAACATGCATTCAAAGACAAATGGTTAAACATTCAAGTTCATTTTTTAGCAACATGAAAACCTGCAAGAAACATGGTTAGTGGTTCCATATGTGCTCCAACCTGCAATCAGACAAAAAAAAGCAATTTAGTTAGTTAGCCAAAATCTTCAAAAATGAGAGCTTAACTATGGGAAAAAAAAATTTAACTTTTTTTGCTATTTTTCATATGCGTAGAAATGCTTAAAATGGTCTACATCCTACGGAACCACTAAAATTCAAATTTTGATTTATACTCTTTTTTTTTTTCTTTTTTTTTAAGCTACAAAGTGCAAAAATAAAGATTTTAAAACAGAAATGCAACATAAGCAGGCAGAGACGACAGTCTATCAAGCGGAGATGCCAAAATACGAAGACGTTGAAATACAGAGACGCTAGTATTCGGAGACGACAGAACAGATTTGCGGCGCAAAAAATAGGTGACAAGCAGAGACGTCGATTTGCGCAGATGCGGATTTTCACAGACGATGATTTGGATTGGCGGTGGCAGAGACGTCGATTTGCGCAGACGCGGATTTTCACAGACCACGATTTGGATTGGCGGCGGCGGAGACGACTAAACAAGTTGCAGACGCCAAAACTGCAGAGACAACACTGCGCGAAAAAAGTTGAAAAATGCGAATTTTTTTTCAGATGGTATTTCTTCTTCCTAAGTGTGTTCTTTAACCTGCAAAAATAAGCAAAACACCCTCACAACACACTCAAACAACAACAAACATTAGATGGTTAGAAAAAATGACATATAGATGAAAATAGATGATTAAATGACCCATAGTGGGGTCCCACCGGGCGTGCCAAAATGTAGAACAAGATTTAGTATGCAAAAAACATTAACAAATAAAGTAAACATTCACAAACCAAAAACTAAATTCACATATATGCTTAGACAAAGGAAGCAAACAAGAAGTGCAAACTTCACAAGAGAAAACACTCCATGCTTTCTTGATTCTGTAGATGTGTCCTTTTGCTGTGGATGTATGCTCAAGATGCTCAAAAGCTGCTTCAATAGAGATGGGTAATGGCAAATTGGTAGCTTTGTGAGCTCTCAATTTGGCATTATAAGAGTAAGATTGATGGCTTTGGTTCTCAAAATAGCATGGTAACTTTAGCTCAAAGATTGTTGATGAAATGGCTTGGGATGGGATTCAATTTATAGGCTAAGGGGTAGAGGGATGGAGGGCTTAGATGCAAGGATGGATGAAGGCTTAAGGAGGGCTAGGATGCACTCAAAGGAGAGCACATGGATTGTGTTTGTTTAGCACCAATGGGAAGGTGACACTTGTCACAAGGAGGATGAGTGTGAGAGGGTAGGGTAAAGGGTTGGTTAAAGGCATGATGAGTGGGGTTGAGAATGTAAGAGGGATGTAAGAGGAATGAGTGTGGAAGAGGGAAGAGTGTGGAAGATGGGTGTAAGAGTCATGAGTGGGCTTGTAAGAGTCTTTTATGTTTTGTAAGAGCACTCATGACTTAGTGGTTGGGTTTTTTGAGGGGAGACTTTGGTTTGGATTAGGAAAGTCTTAAACTTGTTTAAGGAATGTGACAACATTAGGGGGTGGATTAGGCTTGGGTTTAGGATTAGATTAGGGATGTTAGAGATGTGCAAGTGGATGGCATTAATGAGGGTGGGTGAGTTAGTGGCTAAGCTTGGTTAGTATTGGTGGATGGGGTGGATTAGGCTAAATGGAGGATTAGAGATAGGTTAGGGGTTTTTGAATTTGAGGATTTCATTTATCAAATAGATTTATTTAATAAATGGGGATTTTTTGAATTAGATAGAAGAATAGGATTTAATTGATAAATAATAGATTATTTGATTTATCAATTAGGACTATAGATGATTAATTAAATTAATCAACTAGGGATGGCAAAGGATTAATTAAATAAGAATTTAATTAATGATGCCTTTAGAGATGGCTAAATTAGATTACCAAAGCAGTGTAATCAAATTTAGGTGTCTACATTTTGCCCCTCTTTGACATAGTGTTGAGACAACACTATTTCAAAGAAGTTTGAATGAAGACAACACGAGGAAGATGTTTTAGCAACAAGGTTGCCCCAATCTCAGATAAGAAGAGAAGAGACTAGACTTAGATGATCCCCCCTCAAGAAGGCGGCGGGGAGAGAAATGAGGCTCGACAACTTCTTGAAAAGTACAAGAAATTGAGACGAGCTGAGATGCAGGTTGGCAAAGAGAAGGGGCTGAATTAGCTCAAACTCTCACTACGAGAGAATGATAAAGGGAAATCAGAGGCACAATAGTAAAGCAAGCTTAAGACTTTCCAGGATTGGGGGGGGGAGATGGAGGAGCGGAGCGCTATAAAAGGAATCCATGGTAGGGAGATGGATGATAGAATGATAAAGCTGATGCAACAAGATTTCAAAGAGTCAGATTGGCGGGAGATGGGTTTCGGAGATCCCTAGGACTAGGATTGTGGATCTCAAAAGATGAGGCTTGGTGGATTGATTTGATTGGTGGATCCCTAAGACTAGGATTGTGAATCCCTAAAGCTAAGCGTGAGGAGTGATTCAAAGAGATACTGATGCATAAGCTGGGATAGGTGTTGGATATGGATGGGGGATAATGGAGATGAAGGGAATCCATTGAAGCTTTTTGAGCGGGGGGATACTTCAAAGAGAAGTACCACCATGTAGTTGAGCACTAGATTTGCTATAGGATTGTTGGTTAATTGCCAAGGTTACCAAGAACATCAAGGCCTTTTTACCAACTGTCCAGAGGACTGACGAACTAACTCAAAACAAACACGCAAGGATTGCCCCAGTATCACACATGAATCCCAGAGGAAGCAGCATGGAAACGACACTAGGTAACCCACAAGAAGAAAAAGAAAATGAGCAAAAGACCTGATCAAGACCTTACGCTCTGATTGCCCCATTCGCAGCATACCATGATATGGAAGATCGTGGCAACCTTGAGGAGGGAACAAGAAGATTTCTTGGAAAAGATATTTCAAGACCCAAAAGGGAAGATCCCAAATCAAAAGAAAGCGAAAATCCAAAAGAGAACTGTTTGCCAACGAGATGGGTAGGACAAGGTACTAACAGACCAAGATCAGACATGAGGAAAGCTATATCCTGCAAGGACCTATTGGAGAGCACCTAAGTTGATGGATCGGGATGAGTAATGCTTTTGGCAAGCTGAACTAAGAAGGATAACACTTTGGTGATAGGAGATCTAGCTAAAGGATGTATTGGAATAGCTAACCAAGGTGTGCGATGTGTGCAAGATGTTGACCAAGGATGAACTAACACGAAATTCGGATAGATACCATGAGTTGTAGCAATAGATAGTGTCAGGCGAATGGAGTTCATCTTGGTGACCGGTGCAAAAGTCTCTATATAGTCAATAACTAGAACCTACAAGAAACCTTTAGTGACTAGTCTAGCCTTATGCTTATCCACACTTCCATCCACTGAAAATTTGGTTCGATAGATCCACTTACATCAAACCACCTTTCTTCCCTTAGGAAGGGGAACTAAGTCCCAAGTGTTGTTTTTCATCAAAGATTTATATTCTTCCTCCATAGCCTTGTTCCATTCTTGAATCCCTGATGCTTCCTTAAATAACTGTGGATCTGAAGCAATGGCTATATATGCATGTGGAAATGACTTGTGTTGTGACCTTGTCCTCTAAGTGTCTAAAGGATTCCCCACCAATGAACCTATTGCATCAAGGGTTTGTTGTGCTAATGAAGTTTAGTGGAAGAAGAAGGAATGTCCTCAACTGTTTGTTGACCATGTGAAGGTGGTGTCCTGTGAGTCAAAGTTGAAAGAATCTCATCTTCTGAGTCACTATCATCACTATGATCATTGTCCACGAAGGAGGAAGAAGGAGGAGTTGAAGAAGCCAAACTTGGACAAGTTTCTTCAAAGTGAACACTCCTCTCATAAAAGATTTCATGAATCTCTAGATCCATTAGTTTGTATGCCTTGAGATGGTCAAGATATCCAACAAATATACATGGTTTTCTTTATGGTTCTAATGCCTTTCACTTTTGTGGAGGTATCCTTGTCCATGCTGGGCAACTAAAAAATTTGAAGTGTTTTACACTTGGTTTTCTGCCACACCATGCCTCAAAAAGTGTTATTCCATCTAAGGCCTTATGGGGACTTCTATTTCGGATGTAATTGGCACAACACACGGCTTCTGCCCAAAACACTTGATCTAGAGACTTATGTTGAAGCATACAAGTGGTCATTTCCTTAAGGGTTTCATTCTTCCTTCCAGCGACACCATTCTGTTGTGGCATGTATGCAACTAAAGGTTGAAGATCGATACCATCATGAGTGTTAAAGTCTATGAGCCTGGAGTTGACATATTCCCTACCATTATCTATTCGAAGAATCTTGATGGCTTTCCCTAATTTTTTCTCAACTTGAGCTTTGAATGTGATAAACTTATCAAATACTTCACTCTTATGAGAAAGAAAAAAGACCCAAGTGTACCGTGAAAATTCATCAATAAAGGTTAGAACATAGTAGGCCTTACCAAAAGATGGTACTAGAAATGGGCCAGCTACATCACTATGAACCAATTCAAGAACAATAGTAGCCTTCCAAGACTTCCCCTTGTCATATTTCTCTTTAGGATGCTTGCCTACTTCACAACCTGGACATACACCCTCTAAATACTTGACTTGAGGTAGACCAATGACCATATCCTTGTTGTTGAGTGTTGTAGGTAGCGATAATTGAAATGTCCAAATCTTTCATGCCATAGTTTACTTTGTGTATTTGAATGAGTCAACAAGGCAAGGGAAGTGGACTTGGGCACAAAATGTGAGAAAGAATAAAGTCTTGTCTCATGGTTAGCCTTTCCAACTCCCACCATAGAATCATCTTGGAGATTTTTCACCATAACTATATCGGGGAGGAACTTCACTTTGTTGCCACATCCATAGTGAGTTATCTGATAGATGGAGAGAAGGTTGGTGCAAAGGTTAGGAACATGAAGAACATCCTTGAAGATGCCATTTTCCAACTCAACATTTCCTTTCCCTTCAACTTCCACTTGAGTATCATTGCCCACATAGATGTAAGGTACATTTGATGGTTTCAAAGAGGAAAATTGCTCCCTTGAAGCACCCATATGATGTGTTGCTCCTGAATCAAGAACCCATTCCTTGGCATTATTTGTACTAGCTACCAAAGCTTGTCCCTTACCCTTTGAAGTGGATGAAGATCCCTTATCCTTATAGGCATTTGTACATTAATTTTGTGTTTCCTCATTATATTGACCAATTCATCAATCTGCTTATCCTTGCACTCATGTTCATCATGACCATTCCTCTTACAATAGGAACAAGTTTTCTTCTCCTTTTTGTTGGAATTGTTCCCCTTTTGGTTATTTTTGGAAGAAGACTTTCCTTGTTGTGAAGAAGATTGTTGAGTGGAAGAAGATTGATGTGAGGAAGATTGTTGTTTTGAGGAGGATTGTTGTGTATCATCTTATGGCCTAGCCTTCCACTGCTTCTACTTCTTGTTGGAGTTTTTACCAATTGAATTACTTCCATTGGCTACCAAGGCTTTGGTCTTAGAAGACTTGAGAATTCCCATACTTACTAAATTGTCATGTTCTAAGATCAACATTTCTAAAAATTTCTCAAATGAAAGCTTAATGTAGGCACTACCCATTGTTAATTTGTGAGTGTTATAACTAGAAACAAAAGGAGTATATTCAGGTGGAAGATGAGTCATGATATGTTTGATCATCTTTCCATCTTTGATGGGTTCACCATAATCCTTAAGTGGTGCCCTATACATGTCTACTTGGGTAAGATAGTCTTTGATGGTGTCAAAATTCCTAAGATCCAACTTGAGAAGTTTGTCGTCAATGGTGTAAGCCATGTCTTCATCTACTGTCCCATACAATGCTTCAAGTTCAGCCCATACCTCTATTGGATTGGTAAGCTTCCTAATGTGAAATTTGATGGGATCAGAGATATTTTTCAACAAGGTTCCTAGGGCCATCTCTTATTTGTATTCTTAGTCTTCTTTTTGAGCTTCATCAACATCAACATGAGGTTTCTTTATTGCACTAGTTACATAACGCAGTAAACCTTTTTCTACCAATGGTTCCTTAATATTTTCTTTCCAAGTAGCATAATTATGTGGAGTTACCTTTGAAAATGAATCCATAATGCAAGAGCACAATATCAAGGAGACATAATAGACAATACACACCCCCCCTTTTCACTCAATCAAAAAATCCCCTCCCCTCAAATGAAAGATTTTGGCACTTTATATGTAGTGTGTTTACAATAGGCCACTTGTCAAAATGGACAAAGTGGGTTGCTAGTTTTGCTGATTACAACCTCTGTTTAGAGTACAAATATGGAACTTTTACAATGTAGCTCAAAAATACAACAATTGTGAAGCAATACAATGCGAACAGGACCTATTTCTAAAAGTGGTATTTTTTCCACACAAGCCTACAATCTAACTGTAGATCTGAAAAGTAGACAAAAAAATGCACTTTCAAAAAAAAATGGAACCTGAAAAGGAGTCTAGATGAGCCCATATGGAACGTTTGAAGTTGCAAAATATAGGATTGGATAGGTACAGTTGCCAAAAAATGTTATTTTTGACAAATTCGTGCCCAAAAATTAGAAAAGAGCCACCACTGAAAAGTTTAGGAAATTCTACCCAAAATCAAAAAAAATTGCACTTGATTTGGAGTCTAGATGATGGAGTTATGGCCTTTCAAAGTCGATTTGATGGTCAAATGGTCGTCACAGTAGTTCAAAATTGCCTTTGAATGACGGTCAAATGATCATCAAACTTAGGCTATCAAATTACTGATGTCAGCAAAAATGTAGGCCCTAGCTGACGTCAGCAAAAATTTAGGCCCTTGCTAACGTGGTGATGATGTCACCTATATGACTAATGACATCAGCTATATGGACTTGTACAAGCAAGTACAACTAGAGCTGATGTGTCATTACATAGTTGGATCTGACGTGGCAAGTAGGAAGGATGTGGCAAGCAGGTACCTGCTGAATGTGTTGTCCATGTGGAAGGGCATAGAGCTGCATGGTTGGGACAGGTGGACGCTGTGGGTTCAGACATGTGATCACTGCAGGGGGCCATGTGTAGTCATCGGAAAGGGAAATGGAGCACTGGAGATCAAAACAATGGGCCAAAAGACACCACCCTCCAGAATCTATAATGTTAGTTGTCAGAAATGATCACCGCCGTGGATAAAAATGTTGGAAAATGCTTGGTTTCATCCCACATTCGATGGGGAAATAACGTCTACGTTATTTAAAAGTTCAAGCCCGTAGTTGTATTGTAAAGAAAGCTCGATGGTATTGAGCTTGTCCGTCCGTCGGGTCCTTTGGTGCAATCAAAATTTGTAGAGGTTCCAGCTGGTCTAGAAATTTCATCCGCCCGACGAAGAGTATTAAGCTGCCGCGTACTAGAATATTTCATAATAAGTACAAGGTCAAGGTGTGACTACCCAGTACCTATATAAAAAAAAAAAGGGGCTAAAAATTTTTGAAAATGCAAAATTAAATAGATCTGAAAATTAATTAAATAGATCAAATAATGACCATACCAGATTTGCAAATTGGGTCTTCGGGTTCCAATTTGCAAAAAAAAAAATTGCCTCAAAATCGACTATGGCCTAAAATAGGTGAATTTATAGTTGATTCTTACCGAATCGTCACTCCAGATGCAATAGCGAGGTCTACTTTGGCTCTAGATGCTCCCAATTGTTGCAAATGCTCTAAATCTGAATCGGGTCCCTTCGAGAGATGAAGCAACAAGGTCTCCAATGGTTCTGTGATGAGTATCTCCCTTAGCTCTGATACCATGTAAGAATTTTCCTTAGAGAAAAATTCACCCAAGACCAAGGAACTCAAACACAAGCACAAAATAGACCAGAGTATGATCAAAATAACAATATAATATTCAATTCAATGTACAAGTACACTAGGAGTGCATGTATATAAAGGCCTCTAGAAAGCTTCTAGAATGCCTAGAAGTTAGCAACATGATAAGTCTTACAACTAGGCACATGTCCATTAGGTGTGGGTTATCCTCCATTAAGCACAGGAGTAAGTGCGATGATGAGAGGAAAACAAAGGTGTAGAATGAAAAATAATATTGTAGACACCATGTGCTTAATTAGGAGTGCAAATAATTTTGTTGTCTACATGACAACTCAATTAATTATGCAAACTCCAGTGTTGTAGATGCCATGTGTTGAATTAGAGTTGGGTACTTTTGTGTTGTCAACATGACAACTCATAAAGGTACACAAACTTTATGGATGGATGGAGTGAATGAAGTAAGGTTTCAACAATGGATTCATGAAGTGATTCCAACATTATAATGGTATTTTAGTAGTTTATGAGCTCTCAAAATAGCATTATAACTTTGCATGGAAGGTGGTTGATTTTGTGAAGGGAGGAGGTTCAATTTATAGGCCAAGGGTTGGAGGAATGGAGGGCCAAGATGTCAAGATGATGAGATGGTGAGGGAGGGTCAGGATGCACTCAAAAGGGAGCATATGGATTGTATTTGTTTAACACCAATAAGGAGGTGACACTTGTCACAAGGAGGATGAGTGTGAGAGGATAGGATAAGGGTTGGTCAAAGGCTTAAGAGGGTGGTTGAGTATGTAAGATTCATGTAAGAATCATTAAGAGAGGTGCAAGAGATATTTTGGGGATGTAAGAGGTGTGGTTGAGTTTGTTGACTTTGGCTTGCATTAGCAAGTCGTAACCCATGTTTATGATTGTGCACATGATTAGAAGGGGATTAGGATTAGCTTAGAAGGGATTTAGGGGGTAAGTGATTTAGCTTTGATGGGATGGGTTAGTTAGAAGGCTAAGTGAGGTTAGTATGGGTGAATGGGTTGGATTAGGGGTTAGGATAGGATTTAGGAAGGCTTTTTGGATTTTAGATATTTTATTAAATGTTTTATTCAATAAAAAATGGAAGCATGGAATTAAATTGAATAGATTTAATGATTTATCTGATTTAATAGAGGAATAGGGATTCAATTGATAAATTGATTTTGGGTGATCATTTGATTTTATCAATTGGACTATAGTTAATTTAATTAATTAATTAACTAGGGGATGACAATTAATTAATTAAATAGTAAATATTTAATCAATAATGTCCTAGGAGATGACTAAATATGATTACTTATTGATGTAATCAGATTTAGGTGTCTACAGTGTCAACCTAAGAAAATAATAAAATAATGCATTAAGTTAGGTAAACTTAAGTAAAGTGTAAATAATAAATACTTATTTACACCAACAAAAAATTTTCCTCAAATTTGACTATGACCTAGGGTAGGCAAATTAATAGTCAAAATTCATTGAATCGTTCCTCCAGACACAATGGTGAGGTCCACTTTGGCTCTAGACGCTCCCAATGACTGCAAATACTCTAGATCTGAATCATGGTCCTCCAAGAGGTGAAGCAAAAATGATCTCCAATGGCTATTTGAAGAGAAGTTCCCTCAGCTCTGATACCATGTAAGATTTTTTCTTAGGGTAAAATAACACCAAGATCAAGAAGTTCAAACACTAGCACAATATGGACCAATAATGGATGATCAGAATAACAATAATGAGAATATCATATGTGTAGATACACACTAGAAGTGCCTGTATATAAAGACATCTAGAATGACTGGGAGTTAGCAAAGTGATAAGCCTCACAACTAAGAACATGTCCACCAAGAGTGGATTATCCTCCATTGAGCACAGAAGTTAGTGCGATGATGAGAGGATAAGCTTACATAGGTGTATCTCATAAAGAGATGTTGTAGACACCATGTGCTTAATTGGAGTGCAAACAACTATGTTGTCTACATGACAACTCAGTTGATTATGCAAACTCTTGTGTTGTCAACAAGACAACTCATCTAACTATGCATACTTCTAGGTGTCTTATATGATAAATAATAAAATAATGCATTTAACCTAAATAAACTTAAGTAAAGTGTAATAATAATTAATTATTTACACTAACACAATTTTTATCCCCTAGGGAAATAATTATTTTTTGCACACATAAATTTTGTAGTGGGATATTTTAGTCCACTAAGCATATCTAATTAAACCAGTGGTTATTCTTCATTTTCCTAATAATTTTGTATCCCCCTACCAATTCTCATTTCCTTATAACTTTGATAAGTTTTCAACATTTGGAAACCAAAAACAACTTTTTATTACTTTTTGTTGATACCTATTTGAGTGGCCTTCCATATAAAACTATATCTTTCACCTAGATGACCCCTACATCAAACCAAATGTTTTCTACAATTATTTGTACTAAAATGAACCCCTATGCCAATTTTCAAAGCCTTAATTGCTCATTCAATATTTTTTGAAGTACAAAACTAAAAAAAAAACAATTTATTATTTACACATAAGTTAAAGGTTGCTCAGAGTCCCAATTTGATATCTTTTGATAAGATGATTACCAAATCTGGTAGATTGATTACAGTGATTCTTTGCAAGAATGTCTACTGATGTGAAAAGTGATTAAGCCTTACAAGTCAGTTTGATACATATTCAAAGACAAAATTAGAGGCAATTTATGAAGGTTTGCAAATAGTATTTTTAGAAGATTTTGAAAGGGCCATTTGAATGATTAATAATTAGCATAAGAATAGTCCCCAAGCATCGTTGAGACACCAACATTGCCCTTAATCTACCATCCAGAATTGACCCATCTTCTCACTATATCAATGGTAGGCTTGAAATCGAGGAATCTCTCAACCAAAGATAAATGATAAGAGGTAGCAATGATATCCATAATCTTTTCTAGTAAATTGATTTCAAGTCCATCCTCACCTTGAGATACCTAGGGTTCTAAAATTTCTAACACACCATTAGGTTATCCTTCTAGCACATTCTTCTAGGCTCCATTTTGAACCTTTATATTATCGTGCTCCTAATTCACATTAGCAATAGTAGGGCAAACAATTGACCACTTGTGGATCCCAACCTTTAGCTCAAGGTGATGAGGGATAACAAGTGACAAAGTTGGATTACCCTAGACAAAGCTCTGTCAAAGGGATAACCTTGGTGAGATTGATGGATTTGGAAGATTTTAGGAGTGGCAAACTTTTGGCAAAAGTGACAACAACTTTGAAGGCTTGGATGTGAGGTTTTGATTGCTGGCTAGATGGTTTGATTATAAATGAGATGGATGAGCTAATAATGCTTAAGGGGATAACCTAAGATGGCTGGCTTTTCTACAAAGATGACTCTAAAGTGAAGCTTATCCAAGAAGATGTGGAGAAACAAGGGTGTCTAATCATAGAAATCATGCCTAGTTGGTAAGGCATAAGCAGGATTAACTCCTGGATGTTGGCTAAATTTGATGTTGCACTCTAACCAGGCCTCTTGAAGTGCTTCATCGGTAGCTTTGTCCTTTGCTTTGTGGAGTTTGGCAATTCGTGGGCTTGGTGTTATTTCTTTTCTCTTGGCTAAAAGTTCTTGGTATGCTAGAGATAGTTTGAGTTTAACTTTGTGGAACTTCTGTTTGGGTTTGGGTTGCTCTGACATCAATTCCTAAATCTACTTGGCTTTGAGAGATCTTGGTTGTTTTGCTTCAACTCATTCAACTTCTGGAATAGGCAGTGACTACGCTAAGTATGCCCTAAGCTAGGATTGACCAAGTTTGGCAAACATTCATTCAACAAATAAAAGATCAAGCAATAGATAGAAACAACCAGATAGAAGTTTTTTATTCTCAGAAAGTGATACTTGCGCCAAGGAGTGTGTATGTTCTACAAATGTTTCGATCAGTCACCTCAAACACATTAACATCCTAGATGGTTGTCTACAAGGCTGACAGTTGGTTTAGCTAAGGAGTCCTCGATATACCCAAGGTACGTGAGGCCCAAATCCGTAGATGAGACCAAAAAAATGTCACACAGCCGAGAGGAGCGGTAACCCACTTCTCCTCTTTCACTTCTCAAGGGTATAAAGTTCCTTGAGGCTTAGCCCGAGTGACAAAATCTTGATCCCAAGAGAGGTGTCTTTCGATTCACCTCCCGATTCTTATACTCCGCCAAAACGCTGGAGTTGAGGTCATCCAAGGGGTGATGAAATCCCCAAGCAGGCCTCCTAAAAAGAAACAAGGTTTTGGATCCTAATCTTATGCACCCAAGATGGCCTCGAAAGACGACAAGGGGAGAGAAGACTTGGATGACCTTGGGCTAAAAAACACGCTTGTTCTTTTACCGACTCTTATGTGTGCTAATCTAGACTTTGCAAGCACTCATGTTTAAGAGACAATGTTCAATTCCAACTTGAAGCGCCAACAAAAGTAAATCGATCGAAGAATGCAAACAATAAGAAGAGTTAGGGTCAACAAAAGCAAACTCGCGCGCCCAGAGGCCCTCCACGTCAAGTATCGATTAATTTTCTTTAAAGCATTCAAGATTGAGTGTGAGTTTGTTTTAAGCCCAAAACAAAAGTGTGTGAGATTCGATTTCAAGCGCGCGCCCGGAGGCTCTCCACGTCAGTTGTTATTCAATTTTAGTGCCCAAACTTGAAGTGTGATCGATTTAATCTAGAGTTTTGATCATTTAAGAATTAGATTGTGGAACATTTAACACCTTTTTCAAGTAGACCGATCCCCATAAATGGCGCTGAGATTGCAACCAATGGTTAATATTTGATGGGTGATTAGAAAAGAGGTGAGTCCAAGGAACTACTCAAATTGATTTTTGCAAATTTGTATTTTAACTTAACAAGGTTTCTTAAATGTCCAAAAATCAAACTTTACCTAGATTGCATGTGGAAAAGAGATTTGTTTTGTTCAATTTTTAGAAGCTCCAAATGAAATGTTTGATATTGCAATGGTTAATTGATCTTTAGAATTCAAGATTGGATTTGTTGTTTTAATCATGCATTCAAGGAAAATTTGATTTTAATCCATGGCATTCAAGAGTGATTTTAGCAACATGCATTCAAAGACAAGTGGTTAAACATTCAAGTGTTTTCTTTTGAGCATTCAAGATTGAGATTTTGTGTGTTGTTTTAAGAACTTTGAAGTGCTTTGTTTTAACCTTAGATCATTCAAGATTGTTTTGGACTCAAAAGTGAAAATGACTCTTTGGACTTTGGTTTTCATTCAAGATTTTGTGTTCTAGTTTGCATATTTTAAGCCCAAAAATGATATTCCTAGATTGTTTTGATGCATGAAAAACCTAAGAAACATTCAAGATTTTGCAATAAGACATTTGTTTGGAACAAATAACAAAGCTTTTAGGACAATTTTTGGCAACCATTTAGGACTCTTAGTTTTCATGAGATTTTTTAAAAGAACTTTAGTGTGCACTTAGTGTTGATTTTGAACCTTTTGAAATGGAAACTTGAAGTTCTTTTTAAATTCCCAAAAATGAAGTGTTCCTAATTTTGCATGAATGCATCTAAAACCTTGATGTTGCAAGGATGCAAATGATTAGATTGGTTTAGTTTCACTTGTTAAAAGATTTTTTCTTTTTTGCAAATTTTTAATTTTTCAATGGATTTAAGTATGATTTGGGGGTTCATTTTAAGCACTAAAAAGAAGTGTGTATGATTTTGCTTCCTTAAAAAAAAATGGCCAAGAACTCCCACAAGAAGAAGAAGAAAAAGTAGATGGAATAAGAAGAATATAGACAAGAAGAGGAAGAAGAATTTCAAGTTCTTTGTCCACCTATAAGCTTGAAAAATCTGCAAACACTATGAGATAGATTATGAGTTCCTTTGTCTTCTTCATGCTCATGTGGACCTACAAAACCAATTTATACAATCCTACCAATCACAAAAACAAGTAAAATTAGCCAAAATCAGCAAATGACATACAAAACTTGACTAAAAAAGCTAATGAAGATGACCCATGCGGGGTCCCATCGGGCGTGCCAAAATGTATATGAGCAATGTTAGTATGCTAATAGAAACCAAATTTAAATAAAGCTTCTACAAACTAAACAAAATTCATAAACTTCAAGATAGACTAAGATAAGCTCTCAATTGAGAATATGAGCCATTAATGGGCTCTCTCAATGAGAAGCTCTCTTGTTGAGTAGCTTTGTCTAAATAGATAGGATGTATGCTCAAGCTTATGCTTCAAAAAGGGCTTCAAATGGAGTTGGAATTTGGGTGTGAGTGTATGGTTTTGATGTAAAATGGCTTCTCAAAATGGCATTATGACTTTACTTCATGGATTGTGTTATTTTGCAAAGGGGAAGCATCCAATTTATAGGCAAGAGGCTTGAGGGATTGAAGGCTAAGATGCAAGGATGGGAAAAAGCTCATGGAGGGCTTAGATTGCATGAGAAGAGAGCACATGGATTGTGCTTCCTTATAGCCAATCAAGGAGTGACACATGTCACATGGTGAGAGGGTGGAGGAAAGGGGAAGGATGAGTCAACAAAGGAGGCTCGAAGGATAAAATCTTCATAAAGACCCTCATAATGACTTGTAAGAGCAATAAAAGGGCTTGTAAGAGTCATTTATGACCTAGTGGACTTCATAAAGTTTTATGGTTGAGATATTTTGAGGGTGATGAGAGCAATTTCGACTTGGACTTGATTAGGAAGGTTTTAAGCTTGTTTAGGCTTGTGCAAATGATTAGAGGATGGATTAGGATGGTTTAGGATTAGCTTAGGGATAGGCAAGTGGATGGCATTTAATGAGGGTGGGTGAAGGAAGAGATATTTGTTAACTTTGGCTTGGGTTAGTAAGTTTTAACCCATGTTTAGGGAATGTGACAAGGTTAGGAGGGGATTAGGATTAGGTTTAAAGACATCTTCTAGAAGAGTCTAGACTTTGGATGAGGATAAAGACTTTCTAGAATAGTCTAGAATTTCCTAGGATGAGGATGAAGACTTTCTAGAAGAGTTTAGAACTTCTTAGGATGAGGATAAATTAGATTTTTAGGAAATAAATAAAGTTTTATTTATTTCAAGAGTTTGGGTTGAGGAGATATTTATTAAAACTTTTTTAATAAACATGAGGATTAATATTTAATCTTAGTTAAATATTTTGAGTTGGGATTAGGGGTAGGAAATGATGGGATTAGCCTTTAATCGAAATTAAAGAAGGATTAGAAGATTTTGGAAGAGGTTATTGGTCATAAGGAAATTGGCCAAGTTTTGGGCAAAAAATAATTTTTTTATTTATTTTAAGATTTTTGGTCAATTTATTAATTAAATAATTAATAAATAAGGAAATAATGTTTAAATAAGATTTAAACATTTTTGGGAGGGATTCCTTAATTAAATATTTTTAATTAAGATAAAGAGATTTAATGACATAAAAATTAATTAATTAATAAATGATGATGTCATCAGAGATTTTTTCAAAAAATAAAAATACTTCATTTTTTAAAAGATTTTTAGGTGTCTACACTAACATCTTCATTCATCACTCTGAGAAGACTCTGAATTCAAAGAACTCTTCATTGTCTTCTTCTTCTTCTTCTCCTTCTTCTTCTTCTCTTTGCAATCCTTTTGGATATGAATAGTCTGCTCGCAATTCCAATACTTTGCTTTGGACTTCTTCTTTCTTTTGTCCTTCGATTTGTCTATAATAGTGAGAGTCTCCTTAGCCACCTCAGAAGATTTACTCCCTATCTCCTTTGACAGAAGTGCATCAACTACCTCATCCATCTTAAACTTAGTAGTTGTACTCTTGATGACCATCACAAGGTGGTCTCACAAATCAAGCAAAGAACTTAATAATTATGTATACAATGCCCCTCTTCACTTATGGACACACCAACATATGTCAATGGTGCAATCACCATATTGAATGCATTTAAATGATCTGTCAAAGTCGTTCCTCCATCCATCTTTAGAGAGTACAACTTCTTGAGTAATATCTCTCAACTTCTTCCATAAATAATGGTAGTTTTCTCCTCATGAATGTTCAACGGAACAAAATCCACAAGACACAACCTTATCAGTCCTCTAGCCTTTCAATTTGCTAGATCCCAATCTTCTTGTTTCACACTTGAAGGCTTGTTACCAAACACATCGATCCACAAGTCTCGATCAACCAACATATCTTCAACTTTAAGTTTCCACAACTCAAAGTTTGTATCATTGAACTTCTCAATGCCTTTTCTCCCTAACATACTTGCCATCTCAGCTTCTAGACGAACACTTCACAAAACCCCACTAGAAAAATCGACACAAACAACCAACCCTACCCAACAAGGACAATAAGAAATTGGTTTGGCTTGGATACCACTTGTAAGGAAAGCTACGTGCAAAAATGCCTTCCTAAAGCGAAATTTACAGGGGATATAATAAAGAGTTTGAATCACCTTCAGAACATTGAGGTGAACACAAGAAACAAGAACATAGAAAATACAATGCACATAAGACAAACATAGACAACCAAATTTATGTGGAAAACCTCCCGACAGTCACTCCTCCAATCGACATCATTGTACAATAGATACTACTATGCTAGCATCACCAATTGCCATGACATCAGTATACACTCGGTGGGTGTTTGAACACCATCTGTACGGTCTTCACTCAGACACCACCCGTACAGAAGAGTCACCCATAAGATAACCATTGTATGTACAAATCATCGCCCTTCACCATAAATGAGTTTGAACCCATTTTATCATTTCTACGTTGAAACTATAATTAATTTTTATTGTTAATCTTTGAATTTCAACCATCTTATATGTTTTATTACATTAATTCTCGACAGCAAAAACGACCGAGTCTTGCCCTATTTTTAACTAGTAAAAGAAAAGCTACACGTAAAGCAATTAGTTGATATTTTTCAGAGAGTTGTGCACGGAAAAAGTTAAGATAAAATATCAAAGGCAAAATTAGATTATAAAAGTATATATATATCAAAGGCAGAAGAGATCATTCCCAAAAAGTTAAATAGAATAAAGGTATTGGACCACTTCCAAGCAACTTGAAGCACTTTTAGAGCATCAAAGTCATTGCAAGCAAAACGTGCAAGGCCATTTCTTACTATTTCATTGGGAGTGGAAGTCTTAATGCAACGTGCTTCTTTGTGTTAGTTGTTGTTTTATATTACAAGTCATATATGTAGATATGGACTAGGAACCTTGCCCATTAATCTACTTAGAAAATAATGGTGATTGAAAATCCTAAAATCCTCACATACAATTTTGAGAAACATGAAATTGACTAAGATGTTTAACTCCTAATCCTCTCCCTATTTAGTGATTATTTTATTTATAATAAAATGTTGTTTCTTGGTTCAATAATGTAAAATTATTGTGCATTAAGTCAATTTTTTTAGTTTGTCAATGAGGCATATGTGTATTTATTGCTTTCTACATCTAAACAATTCATTTCATTCAATTATAAGGAGTCACAATCAAAATTCATAATTTTAAATTTATAATTACTAATATTATACTATTTAAAACATTAACTATTAAATCAACAAATGTTATCACTATTATAAAGCAACTTAACCTAAGGTTCTATAGAGAGCAAAGATCTTATAAGATTATTTTAGAGCGGACAATCACATTAGTTTTGTAGTGTAGTTTAAGCTTAACAAAAGATCCAAAATTTATGGAAGCTAATGGTCCCATAAATTTTTGTATTTGACGTTCTCAATTCAACTGTAATGAACATAAATTAAAATTGAAGAATTGAAATTTTTTAATTGATTCATAAATGGCAAAAAAGAGTATAAGTCAATGAGGTAATTTCTAACCCCCGCCTTCTCCACCTATTCGAATATGCAACCCTAAAAAGTAGGGACTATTATTTTTTTAGAAAAGACTCTAATTAATCTTGTGCTCCACCCAAAAAATGCCCTCATGGGACCCCAACCTTAGCTAATTAATTATTTCACTTAGATATTGTGATTGAAAAATTTGCATATATGCTATTTATGTTTAGCTTTATGTTAATTTAAAGAACTATTTTTGTATATGCAATATTGATAAATGGTGCATTTTTTGTGTGAAACTAAGTTCATTCTTTTAATAGTTACTTCATATACATATTTTTACATCTTTAGTTTCTACCTCATTTTTATATGTACATATATTATTACATGCACCCAAATTTACATTTGTTACATCAACAATTGCATCTATTTTATGGATCTCACATTAATGTGGTTTTTGTTTATGTGTTCAAAAAGATAAAAGAAATAGTTGATCATTAACTGTACATTAAACTACAATCATTTTGCATTATGTCTTTTTTTAAGTAGATCTATGTAACATCATTTCATTTGTTTCTTCCTTGATCTAAATCTTTCATTTCATTTGTTAAAAGTAGTCATGTAATCAACATTAACAACTAAAGTCACACTTACTAATGTTGTATTTTAAAATATTAGGTATTAAATCAAGAAATTTGATCACAACAATTTGGAACATGTTCAACTACTAGTTCTCTCCCATTGATATTGTAATGGTGGAATTTACACACTCGTGTCATTTTTATTTAGTGTTGCATTTATCAGACAAAAAAGAAATCATTTATAATGGAAAATGGATTCATTTTCTTCATAACATGTATTTTCACATGTTTAGTTACTACCTTATTTCTATATGTACCTACTCTAATATATTTGTCCAATCATTGCATTTATTATGTATACGTGCACACCTATTTCAATCTAGATTTGACAATTTTTCCACCCATGGATATATTTTTAGTTGCATGGTCTATACATAGACACACATATATAGAGCCTACTTTATTCTTATGAGCACATACTTTGTTGCATACATCCAAAACACGCGTTTATTAATTTTCTCTTACAACCAATCCAATATAATTATCAATAGTCTAGAATTGACAATAAGCCCACTAGGGTTTATTTCATAATTATTAAATTTACTCTTATCTTATAGAGTGAAGTTTTAGAATCTAGGTGGTTAATACTTGTTATTTAACATGATTAGTAAGTTAATTACACATTTCGTGAAATCTTATATTTTATTTTAGTATGTGTGAAGGTATTCATTGAAATTCATTATCATCTAAAACATTTATTATTGAGAAACAAATTTATAGATTACTACTAACATGTTGATTCGTTACTCATTTATCAGATTACTACTAACATGTTGATCTGCTACTCATTTATCATATAATTGAGAAAAAATGTTACAAAGAATCATTGTATGGTTAAAATTTAAACCAATTTTGCTTGTAAAGTAACCAAGTTTCTAATAAATGTCATGAGGATTGTAGAACACTATGTTTGTATAGATATCATCTAATTTCCTCTTTTATATTGAATCTTTGAATTTTCCAAGTAAAATATGGTTTAAACTCACAAATTTGTTTAGGACTTGAGATTCTATGAGAGACCATCTAGTAGAAAATAACCTGTTGGTTTGATTCCAAATAATTTGATAGTTCATTCAAGAATCCTTTACAAAATGACACCACTAAGATAGCAATTAAAATATAATGAACTTTAAAAAAAAGATGAATGATTTGTATTCAATATTCCTTCTAAACTTAGTTCTAATTATTTAACTTGTGTTCCTATCTTTAATGTCATTAATATTGCTTTCATTGCTCCATTCACCACGACATCATTGGATCATTCCCATCTCTCTCACAAAAGTATTAGACAAGTTTATATAGATGGTTACTTTGAAATCTGTCAAGTCACATGCCTTAGATGTCAACCAAGGCACAAAAGAACAAAAATGAACAAGTAATAGGATAAAAGATAGAAAAAATGGTAAGGACAAAGGGACTAGAAATAAAGTTCCTCAAAAGAAACCAATGAGACCTCTTTCTCAATGGGTATCAAGCCTATAAGGAGAAGGTCAAATGTGCCCATTATAAAAAGGCTATTCATGATGAAACATAAATGTTAAAAGAAATGAATATATCACATGACAAACTTTTTAGAGAACAATAATACCAAATATGTTTGTGAGTTAGTAAAATAGAGCTCACATAAAGGAGCTAAGAAGGCAAAATATAATAACAAGAGTAAAGGAAAAGGAAAAGCCCTTATATAATTTTCTTCTATACCATTCACTTGGGTTCTTGATTCAAAGACTATTCACCATGTATTGGTTTATCTTAGGACAAGTACACATATTTGGATTCTTATTTTATGCTAACTATTTTAATACATGATGGAACTCTTATTAAGGTATGCGGGATTGAGCTTTATAATGTAGGAGATGACATATTTTATAGTATTATTTGTGTCCACCTATTGTGAACTAATCTCAATTAAATTTATTGGATGAATTAGACAATTTCAAGAAAGGGGGTTCAATTCACTCCTAATTTAATGATTATAAATGAGATATGCACTAGCTATATAGTTATAATGGGGGGAGTGGACAATTACTAAAAACTCTATGTCCTTTCTTGCTTCATTCTTGGTCCTCTATTTTTTATCTCTCATTTATTTGAGGTGAGTAAGGTATGGTGTGAGAAATTTGGTCATGTTTAGTACTGCTACTTGTAGAAACTTAGCCATTAGAGGATGGTCATGTGGTTCTATGGTGTTTTCTTTTCTAAAGATGTTTGTCAAAAATGCATTCTTGGTCAATATTGGAAAACACATTTTTCAATACAAATTTTAAATTGAACCACCCAACGAGTAAAATCATACCAACAATTGGAGAGCTAGGCTACTTCTACACATTCAAATAAAGATACTAAAGTTTATTTGTCTATCACTGCATCAATTGCACATATCACCAAATATTTTACACATGAATAAGAATATTTCCAATTTAACATAACGATAACATATGTACACATTTAAATCAAATCATATGAAGTAGAATGCATTTTTTGTTATCTTTTGGAATGGTAAAATTCCAAAACTCTTTCTACACATATGGTCAATATAGCTTTTCTTAAAGTCTCTTTGGAAATTTCTCCCAACTTTCCTCCCTATAAGAGTACTTTTCACATTCAAATTATCCTATATAAACATCTCTTAACTACTTCATAACTACCTCTTAACTACCTAATTAACTACTTTCGAAACACAATAGCTTTCATGAGTTGGAGTTTTAAAATTATATCCTTGTTTTTAGGAAACAAAATCAATTTTCTAACTTGTAGTTACAGTAAGGGACATAAGTCAATTTTAGAAAAAATAATTAGAATCCCATAACATTGAAGAGAAAATAAGGTATGACCTTCTCAAAGGGGGAGTGTGTATTCTTCATGTAAGAAACCTAATCTTTGGTAAAAAAAACTCTGAATTTCATCTATGTGAAATTCTAACAGAATATTTTGAATGACACCAATACACTTCTTTATTTTATGATCATTTTGCCTCTAAGAAAGTGGTTGAATGATCAATATAAGAACTAAAATTAAACTTTACATCATCAATGCTTTACTTACCCATGAACTCATGAAAGATGTTGAATTTGTTTTGTTAATATGATACTAATGGAGGCTTTTCATGTCAAATATTTTCATACATTATTATATTTATTTTCCACTTCCTTCTTGGCACTAAGAGGTTGAATTTAATTAGTAACACCAAACTCTTTGAAAAATATATGTCATTGAAATGAGCATTGTTTAGGCCTGTGCTTGATAACTATACACTCCATATAAATTTATGTTCTCCGTTTTCTATATTAACTTGACATGCTTCTATGTCTCAAATTGGAACACAACATAGAAATTAAGAAAGGAGAGACTATATAAGATTTAATAAAATCCATAATTGTCACCTCATTGATTCTATATATCTCTTTATATAACTATTGAACAATGGTGATTGTGAGTTGGAATCAATGTATTCATGTTTAGCTCACCAAAACTAATGTTTAGCTCACCAAAACTAGTGTCTAGACATATTGATATCCGTTGTTATTCTTTCATTATTTTTAGCATTATGCTTGATTAATCTCACAAAATGATGTTGAGTACCCACATTGGTATGAAATAGCCTTAAATTTTTTAATTTATTTTTCTATAGTTAGTAGTGCAATGAAATTAGGAAGCTTTATTTTTGTTAGAGTAATTAGATATTTTGTAATTAACTCTATTATACTTAAACTAAACTTTGGGCATATAATAATTAATTATCTTATCAATTATTATCATGCAGCCTGGATTAGTTACCTTTTAGGGTTTTGGATTTCCTTTTATAAGGATTGATCTCTCTTTGTAATTTATTGATTCATTCACTTTTGATTAATATCAATTTCTCTTTTTGTTCATTAAGAATGTCTCATATGTGGATCTAGGAATTCTAGTCTCTGTAGCTTTTGCTTCTCTCTTTCTATGACAGGTGTTTGCATGCATTTGAATCTTAGGAGTTATGGGGTTGATCTTTCATCAACTTCAACTGTTAGAATTTTTTATCGTATTGAAACGCAAGGGAAATGCATGCATTTTCATACTATGAAAAGGAAAGGATAAATTTGAGTTCTAAAATGTTATTACTATTACCTGGATCTCACGGAGCCTAATTCGGATTTGATCATAGAAATAATTCTCTTATAACACAACAAAGTGTTTGCCTTTTGCCCAGGTTCTAAACCTCTTATTTTTGGAAAGAAAATTGGGATAGAGACACATTTTGATTTTGTTTTTTTTTTAGATAGAACTTTTTTTCTTATATCTCGCTACTAATAAGACGAGGAATAGTATAAGATTAGGCATAATATACTTCACTTTCGTATTTTTCATTGAAAATGACTAATTTCAATTAGTACGTATTACTTATAAAACTAAATAAAAATGAAAAGTATGTGAACCTAACTGTAATGGACACCCTTGGATGTCCCAAAAACTAAACCAAATTGCTGAAAGGAATTATGTCAAACAGTTTGCATTCAACTTCTTAAAACCCCTTATAACTCCGGAAATCAAACGTTTATTTGTTTGTTGTGTTTCATGCATGGAATTGGTATCATACAACATAAACAAGAAAGAAACTACAATAATATGCAAAGTGGAAATGAACTGCTGCTAATAAAATGTTATTTTCAGAATTCATAAAACCAAATACATGGCAGATTTATCAACTCACTAATTACTTCAGCAATATTGTCATAATACTCCAGCCCATGCTTACGAACTTGCTGCTACAATACTTTTTCCTCCAATCAGTCCACTACCTTCATAATACCATTCCCTCCAAGCGGCATAAGCGTCGGACAAGTAGTGAAGAAGATATGAGCAAAATATCAAATCTGCCTGTAGCCGGAAATGCAACTAAACTGCCTGATAATGAAGCCAATAAGAAAGAATTCCAAAGGCCAAACCCCAAGGGAATGACGTCTAGAATGTTACAAGAGAGGATAGACGTCCTCAAATGCCAAGAACAAAGCTGCAACTCACACACCAATTTCTTCTCATATTCAACCTGTCTAATGAAGCCACAGATGCTTCCTTTTATTCTATTCCCACGGGTCCGCTCAACTCATATGGGCAATGTGGGATAAAAGACGTGTAATATAAAACATATATTAAAATACCCCTTATGTCTCCCTTGGGTACACATCACCATAAAATAAATATTAAAGTAACACTTTAATATTTTACAATTAAATTAGACGTTACTTTAATAAAACTTCAGGCATTAAAATGTATTAGCAATCGGACTCCGAATAATGTGAGTGATAGCTCATCGAAAAGCTCTCACCGAGGAGTATCGAATCCAATCACCAAAATTGACCTGCACTGTGTCCTGCCGACTTACTAAAAATAGTAAGTATGCTTGAAATTGAGTAAATCAACTTCGTTTTGGCCCAAACTGGAAATGACTAGGCCAAAACACTCCAAGATCCCATTAAACCCTTCGTTAGCCCTCGGGACCATGTAGAACAAGGCACACACACTTGGTCAACTGCTAAAATGGGGACATTACACTAACCCATTGACTGATTAATAATATAAGTTATTCTTATATTGAAAATTGAGGTAGATTTTGAAAGTGAACCTTCATGAAATTATTCAAATACTCTCATATTTGGTTGTTAATTGGATATTCTGTCGAATGATTTTTTTCTTTCAAAAAAAAAAAACCAAAAAATGGATATGTAAGTCTGAATTCTAGATGGAAGTATTTTCCTTTTATCTTTAAAAGCATAATTCAATTATGATGTACCAAACATTCTTACTATGTTTGTACTAGACATTTTATTTTGGTCATTCTACCAATGGAAAATAGATTGGAATTGAGATAAAAAAAAGATAAGAAAAAAAGAAAATATAAACAACTTCGAATTATCATGCATTTACTATATATAAGTAATTCGACGTTCCGTCTGGACCAATAGGAAAAGGAGCTGCAATTAATTGACATTTTTTGCGTCTTATCAAAGTTGTTGTTGTCCGACTCAAAAATGGGTGAACACCACAAACATAAACTCCGTCACCCAATGATGGAAGATCGGTATATTTTTGAGCAGGTAACCAACCTGATACCTTGATGGATTGACATTTTAATTCTAAATTGAGTTGAGAAGCGACGTTGGATGGCAAAGATCCAAAAAGAACTAAGGAAGGGTGATTTGCATATTCAACCAATTCCTCTTTTTTTCTAGAATGAAAAGTCAAAAAATGTTGCATAGTTTCTTTTCGTTCACAAACGGAGAATTCTGGTTCTGGACAACGATGTGCCATGGCAGCTAACACAGTATCTTCTCCTTGAGTAAAGGCATAATCGAGTCCATTCGCTCTTGCCACTAGAATTGGGATTCCAATTTCCCATTCTAGTTTGGGTGCCATACCTTCCAAATCCATTTTTATTATCTCTATAGTACAAGTACCTATCCATATAATCACGCTAGGATCTCTATCTTTTCTTATTCGAATACAATTTTTTTTAAATCCTTCATAATCATTCAATTGAGCCGAGATATCTCCTTCCAATTCTGCCATTGCATAGCGAGGTTCTGCAAAAATCGTTACTCCAAGTGCATTCTGCAGAAAATAACCGCATGTCTTTGTACCCACAACTAAAAAGAAACTATCTTCAATTTTTTGATATAACCAAGATACACAGCTAATTGGACAAAAAGTATGATAATTACCTATCTCACATTCGACAATGAGAGTTTCATCAATTTTCACTGACATAAATTATTATAACTATGTGGATTAAATCGTCGTAAACCCAAGTAAATTTTCCTTATTATTTTGATGTTTCCCCTCATCAATAGGATTGAGATAAAGGTCAGAGAGTAGATTGAATAACTCCCGATTTGGAATCTCCTTTGGCACAATACCTTATGGTTGGGACAATATTTGATCCGCTATGTTTAAATAATATTCACATACATAGGGGGGTGGGTGAATTAGTTATTCAAGGTCCAAATGTCCTATTCAAACTTTTCACTAGGTGTAATGAGCCCATTCAACCATATATTCATCCAAGCTTTAACTTTTCTAACCAACAAGTTACTGTAAATCAACATGCAAGCATAACACACAAGAAATCAACACATGACACCATGATTTACGTGGAAACCCAATTTGGGAAAAACCGCTAATAACATGCTACTCAATTCTCACTCTTATGAAGTGATGCCCTGTTAAAGGCTTACAACACACTATCAAATGTGACCTTGTTAGAGGATCTAACCACCCTATTAGAAGTGGGCCTGGTTAGAGGACTTTAGAACATTCACTTGGAATGCCACCCTGTTAAAGGATTTACAAATGGCTATTAAACCAACCTAATTCCATAAGATTTTCAAATCTAATGCAATTGCTAGAGAGTATTAGAAAATATTTGACCTAACTACAACATATAACTTATCTTGCAGATCTTAGATCACTTCTCAACTCATACTCTTGCCTGGCCTTCAATCTCTGCAGTTCTGATAGCTTGCCCTCCTTTCAAGCTTAGTCTCCTTGAGTCTCCATGCTCAATGTACCAGTGCAATCATCTCTTCATGACCACTTGTAGAAGTAGATCCTTTGTGTTCTTCCTTCTCTAGATGTCTCCTCCTTGACACCCTTCCAACCACTTCGCAGATTTGGCTCTTCAGCAGCAACAGTATCAACAACTCTTTGCTTCTTGGTCTATGACTCCTTAAATAGAAGTCTTGGAGTTACTTTTCCTACTCAATTCTTCCATTCTTTAATTTCAATTCATATGGATTAGGTAGGATTCATTGCATCTAACCCATATTTTGTTTCCTCTAGAAATTTCTTGAATAATCCTTTTGAATTCACTAAAAAATGGTTTACATAGGATTCTGTGCCACCAACTCATCATCCTTATCTTCCAACTCATTCACAAAATTCAAGACAACCACTTTGTCAGCTCAGATTTGGCAAATCTTCGTTATTTGAAATAATGCAGCAGCTCGGCACTATTGAAATATTGGTGCTTGGCACATACTATGTCACTCAGCATCAACTATGTTTTTCCTGATGCTTGGCACCTGAAGATCACTTGGCACCAACTAAGAATTTTCTAATGCTTGGCACTTGAAGATCACTCGGCACACACTAGAATTTCCTGTTACTCAGCTCCAACTGAGAATTTGCTTGGCTTCAACTAGCTTGCTCGACACCCACTAATGATCTGAGTTTAAGCTTTGCATTCAACCTTGTTACAACTTCTTTCTCCAATGTTTCTAAGTGTGACCAACCTCTATATCTTTGAGTATGCTATCAATACATCATTTAACCATTGTCTTAACTGATCCTTGCACTTCATTACAACATCATAACTCAACCTTTCCCTTAGGTGCTCTTGTTACATCTTGTTGATCAAATCCTCTTCATCAATCAACTAAGTGATAGTACTTGGATCTTATAAGCAAATGTCATTCCTACAAATAGCAAATTTGACATCAATAACAAAACAATGATTGAAAACATTCTTTTACAACAATCTTCCTCTTTGATCTTCAACAATGAGTTTTTTAATCAAATTTCCAACATTCAACATGGTATCAGAGCACGAGATCTTCATGCCCATGTTCTGTTCTTGAGAGTTTTGGCATTAGTTTTCAGATCTGAGCTTTTAGAGGTATCTTGTATTGGATACGGGGGGACCCATTTTTAGAGCACTTTGAGCCCAAATGGACATCATTGTTAAGCTCAAAGCACTTAAAAATGCCCCATTTCCATATAAAGTATGTCTAGTTTAGACGTTGTTGAAATTTGAGGCAAATTATTTTTGCACCTAGGCCATTTTGACCTAGGCTCAAAAATCGAGGCGACAAATTTTCTTTCGTTGGGAAATTTTTAACAAGCAAGGTTTTTTGTGTGGAGTGGTTTGATTTTTTTGTCTTACCTTGCTCTCTTTCAACTCGTGAAGGTATTTTCTACTATTCTTTTTTTATCACATGCATAATGTAGTGCCTACCCCTAGTTTGTTTTTATGTTATATTGTTGAATTATTTTAGGCCAGCTTTCATGGTTATGTGATGTGATTTAGTGGTACTTTGTTACCTAATTCGATTAATATTATTTACATATTTAGATTATATATTTGATGAGATACGTTATACTCAGACATTTGATGTGTTCATGGTTGTTCTTTTGATGATGATGTTTTGCATACTTCATATAGTAATTTCAGTTGCTTTCATAAGGACAATTATATAGATGATTTATATGTGGTTTTATGGTTACTTACCCCATACTTGATTGTGTATGGTGTACGTGTATGTTTTACTTTATGTTTGACATATTTGATGTGGTTAAGGGAGGGAATCGTAGTCACATGGTAGTTGGGAATCTACACGATGTACCACTCCCGGCCATTGCCTGCTTAGTTTAGGTATATATGCATATGTACATGTTTAGCTTTTATGCAAATTGCAAGTATTGGGCATCAACTTCCCTAGATTGCCAGGATGAGTGTGCCCTATCGTAGTATCTTAATGGTAAAAGAGGGGAGATAGTTCTCGAGTCCAAATCCTAAACATGAGTCAATTGTCCTAAAATATAGGACAAGTATCTGATTTATTTACCTTTATGAATTCGTCAAAGTGAGGTGAATTCAAGATTTTTAACCTTTGGGTTCTATTCATACTTTGTCTTTTAGACGAGTTTTCTTTGCTTAGTTTGTGGGTTTGTTGTGATTTTCAAATATAATTAAATCAACCAAAGAGATTATTAAGTGATTTAATTAAACAAAAAAATTATAAAGAAAATTTAATTTTTGTTATATTTAATTAATTGAGAAATTATTTAAATGAAATAAATAAATTTAAAGATTTAATTAATAGTTATATTTATTTAATTTAATAATAATAGTTTTAGCAGTTGCATTTAAATAATGGACTTTAAATATTATTATTATTAGTTAAATTAATAAATATGTTTTCTAAAAATGTCGTTTTTATGTAAAAAAACCGAAGTGGGAATAATTTAAATAAAGTTTATTCTAATTAAAGGCAAAAGATGCACAAGGGAATTAAATAAATTAAAATAATAAAAGTCTATTTTAAGGAGAGGCCTTTGTATGTTTGAAAACTAGAAACTCTAGGTAGGGTAAACTCTTTATTAAGAGATTCGAGCTCATTTCTATGCACACAAGTTTTGGAGGAGCAATTTTTGGAGATTAAAAGACGGGATATTTTTGAAGGATCTAAGAGAATGGAATTTTTGCAATCATTGAGCTTTTGTTGGATTGTAGCATTAGGTCGAGGTAGGAATCTTGTAGAATTCATTGTATTAAATCTCTTGAAAAACCTCTATCTTCTTTGTGCTTGTTATATCATTTTTTGTTAATGAAAGATGTATCTTGAATGGAAACCCTTGTTGGAAAATTGATTGTTCTTCAATGATGAAACATCTGTGAAAATGAATTTCGAAAAAAACTCTTAATCAAAAGCTTTATTTTAGAAGTCGGATTTATGGGTAGGGTTTGCAGATTGAGAAAAGGCTATTGTTTTGTATTTGACTGGTTACAAATGTTTTCCCTATAAGATCTATATATAAAAAATTAGCAAATACACACACACACATATTAAATTACCATAGTAATAAATATATTATTGTGATAATTTAATAAGATCAGACAATGGATTTGTTTTTTTTTTTATTAAATAGGGGGGCATTATATATATATATATAGTGGACGAGGGCCACCACCTCCCATTCTTCCCTCCCTCACAATGACCTTGAGTTGTTGATAGGCTTTTTAAAGCATTGCATGACAATCTCTACTGTTGTCATGGGCAGTAGTTTGTTGCTATGTCAACAAAGCTACCATGACAGCAATAGCCTATGGGCTTTAAACAACAAAAAAAGAAAGGCTGAATTTTTTTTAAATTATTATTTATTTATTTATTAATTTAAAATTAGATTACTTAAAATTATATATATATATATATATATATATATATCTCTTAGTTTGCATTTTAAGTTTAATTTAGTTTTTTTAATTAAATTAATTTTAAATTGAATTAAACTTTAGTTATAAGTTTAATAATATTAAATTGATTTTTTAAAAATAAAATTTAATATTTATTAATAGTAATGATTATTTAATTTCTATCATTTGACTTTTTAAAATATTATTAAATGGGAATCATAGGTAAAGTTTAGATGGGATAATTTTTCCATGAGGATTATCATTGGACTTTATTAAACATGTAGTTTATTTGAGAAGGCATAGACAGTTAAGATATAAACATGAAACTTATATTTTAATCGATATGATCTTGAAACCTTTATCAACTTGGAAAACTTTGAAAATGAAAACTTGAAAACTTTATTGTGAATCAATTTTTATGAAATTATAACAAAAACTAAAATGTTTGATTAACTACACTTGTTTTACATACCTGTGGAGGTTTTTTTTTTAATCTTGTGATGGGTTTTTGAGGAAACCTAGTAGTTCAGCCAAATAGGATTGTTTACCAGAGGCTTGCGAAGTGATGGTTTTATGATGTTGTTATGTGATTTTTTTTCATGCTTATTTCATTCCCAACCATTGTGATGTATTCACATGTTTCTTGTGGTGAGAACTAGTTCTGTTATGTAAGCTCATGTGTTGTAATTTCCATGATATAACCTTCGAGGGTTGATCAGTTAGCTATTGGTGCTTTCCAATTGCTTGTATAAGATTGATGTGGCTATTATGAATTTATGAGATATTCTTTTATGAACTTTGGGTAGGTTATCTATATGTATATTGGGAAGTGACTTGCAATGGAGGTCAGAATCCTAAAGAGGCTGCCTGGGTAACTCATTGTAAGTTGTATTAATAAGTGATAGCATTTCATTAATGGGATTAAAATGAATTAACAAGAGTTAGTATATTACCTTGCCTATGCCTCGAGTGCTAGTGTAGGCTAGGCTGGGAGTAGAGAGGATTCTTGGTTGTGACCTTTCTTAATCAGTATACCTTGTCTGTAAGAAAGAACATTGACGCCACATAGAGTCACTAGGGGGCTGGAGTCCAGAGAGGCTGCCAAGGTAACCTTAGAGTTGACTCATGTGATGACACTTGCCCACATTCATATTAGGTTTCCAATGGGTCTTTGTTGCCTCTAGGATTGGGTATTACTTGTGTACTTGGTACCTTTGAGGTAGATTGCTCAGGATTCCTTGACCTAGATTGTTGTTATGACTTGTGGATTGTTATTTGTATGGGACTTGAGATTATCTCCTCAACATAGTGGGAGTGGGCCATTTAGGTTCCATGAGGTTGGGTGGTAGTGTTTCTTATACCACTGAGATATGATAGTTGGATGTCGATGTTGGATGTACCTTGTGCAGTTGTTCCACTCTTTTGATCTTGTGATTATGTTATATGGTCAAATTCTGGTATATTATACTTTGATTATTTGAGATCCTATGGGATGTTGTATCTTATCATGATGTATATTCTTTTAGCATTTCATACCTTGAGACAAGTGCAGAGGATGAGTATGCATTCTTGTTATGCCATGTGGCATCTTATGTACTTGTATATTATTTCATGTGATTTCATACCTATGGTTATCCTATCACATGGATTGTTGATATATGATTGAAATTGTTGAGTGTTTCAATCATTGTTTTGTCATTGATGTCAAACCTGCTACATGTTGGTAAGACAATTGCTTATATGTTTCAAGCACTATCACTTAGTTGATTGATGAGGAGGATTTGATCAACAAGATGTAACAAAAGTACCTAGAGGAAAGGTTGACTTGATTATGTATTGAAGTGCAAGAATCAGTTAAGATAGTGATAACATAATGTATTGATGATCTACTTGAGGTTACAAAATGATTGGCTACACTTAGAAAGTTCAGAAGAAAAAGGTTGAACAAATTTTATTTGCTAAGCTTGACCAAGTTGATAGAAGGTGTCGAGCAAAGTTAGTGCAAGCCAAGCAAAAAGTCAGTTGGAGCAAAGTGAAAGCAATTTCTAGTGGATGTCGAGCAAGTTAGTAGATGCCGAGTGATTTTCAATTGATGTCGAGCACCAGTAAAATCTAATTGATGCCAAGTGATTTTACAGTAGATGTCGAGTAACACAGTATGTGTCAAGCATCAGTAAATTGATAATGCCGAGCTGTTGCATTATGAAAAAGATCGAAGATTTGCCAATTAAAAGCGGACAAGTTTATTTTCTTGGAACTTGTGAATCAGGAGGAAGATAAGATTGATGAGCTATGTAATGCCCCACCAAGGGATCCAAAATAAATAACCTAAATTTTTACTAAGTTTGCCAACTTTTTTTTTTTTAAACAATAAAGATTAACATACACATCAAACACATAGTAGCAGAAGCAATAACATACAATCAACTAAAAGCATACATAGTAGGTTACATTCCTTAAGGATCCCAAGATGTTGAATCACATATAAATATAATTAATACTAAGTCTAACAACTACCACATCCACATGAAAGAATAATAGAAAGTCCAAAGTCCATAGTATACATTTGTTTTGAATGCCTCTTGGAAAATTAATTCGGAATGCTCAATCATCCACTGTACATGTCATAGGGTATGAAAGGCTAAAAGAATATACATATGAAGAAATATAAATACAACATCCTCCTCAGATCCATGATACAAAGTACAATGAAAATAAATGAAACCATCCATCATAAAAGATATAAACATCCAACATGAAATACAATTATCTGTCATAAAACACAACTAACTAAGTGTGTTGTTCCTCCCAACTGTCAATAGCATCATAAGACCATCGTGGGCCCTAGCCATCCCTTGCACGTAACATCCCAAGCCACTAATCAGATCATCGGTACTATTGTAATAGGGACGTCACTAATAAACATACTAGAACATAGCATAAGGAAATCTAACATGCTAATCATCAATATAAGGAAATGTGTTAGTGAATAACATCATCTAAACATGATAAATGAGCATCCCAAGAAGCTCCATCCACGGTGATGACGGATGGATCTCAATGTAAGAGTGAAAAAGCACTACCACCCAACTACGTGGAACCTAAATGGCCCACTCCCACATCACTGAGGAGATAGTCTCAAGTCCCAAACAGGATATCAAATCAAATATCACAAGTACACTCTAAGTCCAAGAAATCCTATAAGTATTCTAACTCAAAGGTTCCAAAATAGATCGACATTTAGACCCAGAGGCACATAAGACAGGTAGGAAACCTACTATGTAAGCGGGCAAGTGTCATTGCATGAATAACGTAGGAGTTACCTTGGTAGTTTCTTAGGACTCCAAGGTCCCTAGTGATCCCCATGCGGCCACTAGTATCCTCTCGTACTAACAAGGCATACTATGGAATGCAAGGTCACAACCAAGCATTCTCTCTACTCCCATCCTAGTTTGTACTAGCACTCTAGGCATGGGCGAGAACATACAATTATCTTATTAGGTTCATTTTAATCCCCATTTAGTGTAATGTTTTCACTTATTAAAACAACTTATAATGAGTTACTTTGGCAACCACTTAGGGCCCCTGCCCCCATTGCAAGCCACTTCTCGACACTACAAATAGATAGCCTATCCTAGGCTCAATAAAAGCACAAATTACCTCAGTCATACACAAGTGACTGGAAAGCATCATAAAGATAATCATAATAATCACATCAGTTCTTTGCGAGCAACTGTAAAGCATCAAAGATAAATCACAATACCCATCAGTTCTCAACAAGCAACCAGAAAGTATCCCAAAATAATACTAATCAAAGACTCCAAAATGGTCAAGTCAAACATGTCACAACATGGCATCATCAAGAACAAATCATTCAAAACACCTAAGTCCTCTCAAAACGACTGGAAAGAAAATAAAATATAACTGATCGAGGACTCAAAAATGGTTAAATAAGATTTCTCAAAACATAAGTCTTGCTATCCCACAAGGCATTGAAAACAATCATCAACAATATAAACACTCTCAACATAGAGCATACCATCACATAACATGGTTGGGTAAAAAAGATCGAGATCAAAACATCATAGCATCACAATCACATAACCTCAAGCCTCTGGTAACAACCTAAGACTGGTCAAAGCTAAAACAACCCCCAAAACCCCAAAGCATAGACAGTGCATAGAAAACACCATAATCTCATAGTTGGGTTTGATTTGTAACACACATTTGAGTTAAATAATATGGTTTCAGTCTTCGTTTCCAATGTATGTTTCAAGTGTATAAGATTCTCAATTTATTCCACACAATAACACATTCATTTATTCGACCCAAATATATAAAGTTACCCTCATGTTAAAAGTCAATTTCCTAACTGAATAATCTGAGGGTAATCTTTTTATTTTATTTAAGTTATAAAATAACCATTAATGATTTTAAATAAAATAATTACGATTTTGTTAAAATCAATATTATAAATTTTTTAACATCAATAATTAAATTTACAACCTCATTAATAACTTTCATTATTAATAAATCTTATTTAAATCACATTCAATTAAATTAATTAATAATTTATTTAAATATATTACATTCATTATTATTCTATCAATTTAATAAGTATTAATAAAATTTATTAACAAAATTAAAAATTAATAATTTCAATCAATTACAACTTAAACTTAATAACATTAATAATTAACTATTTAAAATTAAACACAATTTAAATTTAATAAAACTAATATTTAATAAATAATATTAAATAAAATTTAATTTTAATAAATTAACAATTTAAAAAACTTTAATAAAAAATCAAATTACATAAATCTGCATTTTTGTTTTTAAAGAAAATCGGCATTGTATTATACAATTGCCATCCCTTTTATAAGGGAGGCCACGGCTCTACCATGGCAGTGACCTGTCACGCAGCCTTTAAGGCTGTCGGTAGTCCACTATCGTGGACAATGCTGCCCGCTGGGGGGTGGGATGTGACTGCCCACCCTCCAAGCAATTTTAAAAAAAAAAAATTATATATTTTATAAAATATTTTTAATAAATATTTTTTAAAAATTTAATATAAATTACTTTTAAAAGATAATTTACTCTATGAAACGCTAATTATAATGAACTTCTTCTAATAATTTTTTTTTGTTTTTTTATTTTTTAACGAATTCCCAACATTATTCTAGTGGACAATTTAATACGAACCCCTATTTAATGTATATAATTTTTTTGTTTTAATAAGAAGAATTCTCTTATTCATTCAAACCCCTCCCAGTTAATTTCTTATTTCTTGAATCTACTAAAGAGGTTTGTATAGATCTTTTGGTTTTCCAATAAACAGGAGATTTAACACACGCTCTAGAAAATCACAATATGATAAATTTCATTACAAGAATTATTCAGGCATCCATTAAACAGACACGATGAAGACACGAAAGAAAGAGTGTATTAAAATATGCAAAAATCACAAGCGTCTACCTGGACACTGATGCTAATCTCTACGCCTCAGAAAACTATAGAGAAAAATCCCTCCTCTTAGGACCTTCACCTTTCCGAAAATTCCTTCATTCTCCAAAATTCGCAGTGAATTGAAAAATGAACGCCCAAGTTGTGATATGGTGTTCTCTCCCAAAAATCGGAGCACTAATTGTGCGTTCACCCCAGCGAACTCCTTGCTCACAACTCTTAACTCAATATTAACTTTTATTTATCTTTCTTTTATCTTTCCCATGCACATTAATTAATTAATTAAATTACTTTATTTTAATTTCCACTTGGTTCTTTTAGATTAATTTATTAAATTAAATCTCATGCACACATCATGCAATCATGGAATTTTTAATAAATTAATTTCTTTTTCCACTTCTAAATTTATTTTTGAACATTAAATTTGATAACTATTTATTAACTTAAATAATATTATTATTTAGCATTTATTTAAAAATAAATTCTATATATATATATATATATATATATATATATATATATATATATATATATATATATATATATATATATATATATATATATATATATATATATATATAAAATTAAATTAAATTAATACTATCACGTTCCAAATTTATACTATAACTTTTATCTTCAAATTTATTTCTTTTATTTAATTCATTTTTGAATTAACTAAATATAATTAAATATTAAAATATCATAATAATTTTCCATTAAATTAAATTATTAATTTTAATCTTTCAATTAGACTTAATTAATAGAAAATTCACCAAAGACTCATAAAAATAAAACACGAAAACCCATCATAGAAAAACACACACAAATCAAAGTAAAGGGTTATAATCACTAATTAACATCATCTGACACATTCAGAGGGTACACGACTTAGATACTTGTCCTAATTATCAATTAGGAGAAATGGCTTAAAGGTTTGGGATTTGGACTTAAGAATTTATCTCCCCTCTCTTACCATTGAGATAATGTGATAGGGTACGCTCATCCTGACAATTCAAGAAAGTCGATACTCGGTACTTGCAACCTACATAAAATCCACGCATGTACATACACAATATTCTAAACTAAACAAGCAATGGTAGGAAGTGGTGCATCGTGTAGATCCCGACTAGCAGGTGACTATGACTCCCTTCCTTAACCACATCAAAAATGCCATACATAAAGGAAAAAAAAGTACACCATACACATGCAGTATGGGGTAAGTATCCATAAGAAAACACGTATAAAAAACCATCTAACTAATCATCATCAATAACTGAAAACTATGAAATATAGAGTACCAAGTAATCTCATCATATAATCAACTAAATCTAAAACAATACTACTAGGAATCATGCATAAAACTAGCCTAAAAGGGTTTGGCAATGATAGAAAAATGTAACTTAGGGGCAAGCATTACAAGCTAGAGGCATAAAATCTTATGTAAACTATTTTGGAGGCGAATTCAAATGGATTCTAGGAGAAGCTTCTAGAAAAGATGAGATATGGGGTAGATATATTGTATCATACCTAATCCATCGAAAACCCTAATTTTGGTAATGGACAATGAGCGAGAAAAGTGTTCTAATTTTCTATATGTAGGGATGTCTAGTCATGAAGAAAAGAGGTTAGAGAGAGTTTTGGATGTGAAAATCTGACAAGGAGAAGAAATATGGTTTGCTTCATCTAGTGACCCAAGAGAAGAAGTCTGCAATGGTGAACTAAGCAAGAAGGGTTAAAGAGGATGAATGCTTGAAGGGTGAACAAGCTGTCAGAGCTACAAAGATTGGAAGCCAAGCAGATTTAAGAACTGAATAGTGATCTATAATCTGCAAGTAAGGTTGTAAGTTGTATCAGATCAAAGCTCTACTGTTACTTTCTAACAATTGTATCAGCATAGGATAAATCCTTTGGAGAAAGGTTGACTTAATAGTCATTGGAAAATCCTTTAACAAGGTGGTATTCCAAGTGAATGGCCTAAAGTCCTTTAACAAGCCTCAGTTTTAACAGGGTGATTGAAATCCCTTAACTGGGTTATATTTAACAGTGTGTGTTGTAACCTTTAACAGGGTTGGCCTTTAATAGGGCATCACTTCATAAGAGTGAAAAAGGAGTAACATGTTACTAGTGGTTTTTCCCAAATTGGGTTTCCATGTTAAATCATTGCGTCAAATGTGTTGATGGATCTGTTGTGTTTTATGCTTTACATTTTTGCATGTTGATTTAACAATAACATATCAGTTTTGGTTAACACACAATGAATGCATGCATGATTAAGAATGTTTTATGGGTTCACTGAATTGTGAAAAGTTTTATTTGTACATTTGGACCTTAAATAAATGATTCACCCCCCCTCTCAGTTATTCTAAAAGATTTTCCAACAATGGACTTTGTTTACTTATCAGATTTAATATTGTTAAAAAACTTATGTGTGTGATTCAACGTTACAAAACCCTTGAGAGATGTAACTATTATTACATATTGCTTATGTATGTATTTGAGTTTTTGCTTCTGTTATGTTATCTCTTGATTGTTTTAATCTTTCAAAAAAAAATGTTTAGCAAACTTAGTGATATTATAGGTTAATTTCTCTTGTGTTCCATGGCAGGGAATTACACACATGGTCCTTATTTTTGTACCAATAGGGATTTATTGATTTGTCCCATCTATCTTCCTTGGCCAACGATCCAACCAAACCATCAACTCCAACACATGGAAGTGATTTGGCATAAATATTGGTGCCCTTTTTGGTAGAAGTGCCTCATTTGGTGGCCCTTTTGTGGGTCCATGTCAATGTCCTGAGTCCCTGTCAGTATCGGTCATCCCAAGCTTGCCCTTTGCATTCTCATTTTCTCATGCGCATGTGCAACTTCCTCTAGCCCATTTGGTCTATTATGGTTTTTAGTGTGTTTTGTAGGGTATGCAATATTTTTTGACAGGTGGGTTTGGCAACCACATAGTGGTTTTCGGCAATGGATGATGTTTTCTTGGCATTTAATGTGTGATTTGACCTTTGTGCACCAACTCTTTCATGTTGGCCTTGTCCTTTTTGATGACTCACCTTAGGCCTTATGCTTCCTCACGTTAGCACAACTCTTCCCAATGTGTGCTTCTCTTGGTGATTCATGGCCACCCTGGTTGGTCAACGTGTGCAATTTAGACATTATATGTTGGTGGTTTTGTAATGTGATGGGTGTTTGCATGCAGGTGATTCTTGGGAGCTGTGGGATCAATCTTTTATCAACTTCAACATGGTATTGGCATAAACATACCTATGTGGGGTCAAATTACATAATGAGGGAGTTGAGGGAAAACTCTGATCATGCATAAAAATACCAATTTTTGGTGGTTTTGGCATAATCAACAATTTCCCAAGATCACTGATAGTTTTTGAATTTTATAGGTGGGTCATAGTTCCTTTTGGCGAGCTTTTTGCCATAGGCATGTGTGATGATTATCCCGTGGGCAAGTTTGAATTTTTTTCAAACAAAAGTTATTTGGGGTTTTTTTTCCCCCAAAGATGTGCCTTTTCTTTGGGCACCAGATTTTTTTTTCCAGCACTGGCCCTTGGTTTTAGGTAGGGGTCATTTTTTTGGCATGTTTTTGCCTCGACGTTCATTTGACCATCGAATTTGTGTTTGTCACTTGTTGATGTCAGCAGTGCATCGATACTCATGTCACCCCTTCTAGCTCTATTTGGACTTGCCTACACTTTTTTGCTCATGTCTCAGGCATACAAATTCCATTTTTCATAAACAATATATCACCAAAAAGATAGTTTCGAGCCCATCATAGTAGTATAGGTAATTCTTAGTTTTAATACTTTTTATGGCATTTTTTGTTGTCAAATTCAGGAGTTCTATTTTGCACTCTAAGAGACATATCTTGAGCATATGATCTTCAATTTGGGAATTCTTTATATTATTGGAAATTTCTTTTGGAGCATTTTCCATTCCTGTTGGTTATTTTTCCAAATTCTTCTCCAGACACATTCTATTGATTTTTTTGGCATTATGGTGGATATCTTGGTTGTTTCAAGTCTAGGGATTGATTTTGTTGCTTTAGATTATTTTTCATGGGTTGTACTATCTTTTGTACCATCCTTATGTCTCTTTTGGTCTATTTAGACATCATATTGTATGCATTTATGCAAACACATTGAGATAAAGTGTCATATTCCATCTGTATTTTCATTTGAGTTGTTTTGCCTTGTTTTGCCTTATTTTTCCTTCTGATTCGAGTAGTATCATCTGAGGACACTCATGTAGATTATTGTATTCTTGTGATTCATTATATCTTGTGTCTTATTATACATGCACTACTTTAATTACAGTGCAATGGGGGGTTAATGTTTTGCCTTTGTTTGTCATCTTCCTTTGTATAGCGAGTTTTCCTTTTGTAACATTATCCTCATGACATGTCTAAGATTGATCACCTTAGTACACACATATGTATTATTTTGTGCATCTTGATTGTGGTTCCTTAAAATGTAATTCTTTTTGCCCACTTTTCCAATTGTCTATCACCTCACCCTTGTCTGCATTAGTGAGGTTCTTCTGTTGTTTCTTATGCTTCTTGGATTGATGGACTGAGCTATGTGTGCAATATTTATTCTGTGTACTAGACACATGCATTGGCTAGGTGTTGATGCATTTCAGTGAGATGGATCACATTTACCATGTATACACCTTTGTTTTCATTGCTACTTTGGTTTCAACCTTCCATGTTTGTTTGATCAACTCTTCATGCTTTGGTGTTTCATGTCATTTGTATCTTTATGTTTAGTTGTTTGCCTTGTTTGCCTCCTGATTTGAATAGTGTCTTCTAAGAGAACTTGTGCATATTATAATCTTCTCTACTTGGTTAGGTTCTATTACAGTGGAGGTTCTTCAGATTAGTGGTTACTTTTTGACAGAGCTTTGCAACTTCTACATGCTTCAGTGGTGTTCTTCGTGATCATCTCTTGTTCCCATCTTCTAGGACATTCCCTAGTTTGGAGGCTTCTTTAGTCCTTCACTAGTTCTTTAAAGTATGTCCATCTCTTTTGGGAGTAGGGTTTTTCCCATGTGGTTTTCTCTATTTCTACTCTTCACAGAGATTTGGTTGTGCTTGGGTACCTCATTAGGCTTTGTTGTCAGGACCCAAATCTACTTTCAATAGTAGTTTCTAATATTTTAGCTACTCCCTAGGTTTATCTTAAGGGGGGATGTTACAATAATTATATATTTTCTAATTAACTCTATTATACTTAAGCTAAAATTTGGGCATAAAATAGTTAATTTTTTATTAATTATTATCATGCAACCTGGGTTAGTTACCTTTTAGGGTTTTGGATCTCCTTTTATAAGGATTGATCTCTCTTTGTAATTTACCGATTTATTCACTTTTGATTAATATCAATTTCTCTTTTTGCTCATCAAGAATGTCTGATCCGTGGATTTGGGAATTCCAGCCTCCATAGCTTTTGCTTCTCTCTTTTTGTGACAGGTGTTTCTATGTAGGTGATTCTTGGGAGCTGTGGGGTTGATATTTTATCAACTTCAACAATTTTTTTATCTCTACTTTCAAGGATAGTTGCTTTTGTATCTTGTTTTATCCTTGATTTATAGATAAAGATGTTGTTGCTCAAATTTCCACTAAATTTTTATTACTTTTAGCATTCTACTTGATTACTCTTGAAAAATAATGTTGAGTATCTAATTAGTACTAATATTTGTATGAAATAGACATGAAAAACAATTTATTTTCTATAGTTTTCAATGGAATAAAACTAGAAAGATTTTTTTTAATCCCTACTTTCAAGGATAATTGCTTATGCATCTTGTTTTATCCTTGATTTACGGATAAACAAGATGTTGCTTATTTTTAAGCTAACTAAGCAATAGCCATATTTTTCAATTTTATTCTATTTTTTCCTCCACTTTTTGCTTTGAATCTCAGAAATTCTTTCTCTAAATTTTTCCTCTTTTATGTGCAAGTTTTTTCTATCTTTTCTAGCTAAACCAATTGTGATGTGCATGTTAAGCTAAAATTTTATATGGCATTAAAGCTAAATAAATCTCACATGGTAGTAATGCATAAAGTTTTACATGGTATTAGAGCACATAATTGCTAGAAATAAGAACAAAAATTTCTTTTTCACATATTGAAGAAATTTAGAGTTTAGAAAGAATGAAATTTCTAGCCTCTACAAATCTGATGCTATATTACTATTCTAAATACAAACCAAAGGTTATGTTCTCCCTCAAAAGTAGAGACTTACATCAAATAATAATGCTAATAGATTGATTCAATTTTTGTTGGTCCATCACAAATAGACCAAGATCGTGATTTTTTACGTGTCTTGCCTTCATCTTCTTCTTAGTGACACATCACTCCATTGAACCTATTATGCATCTTTTCTCAATATTATTGAGGGGTTTTCTACTATTCATGTTGATGCTTCTATGGTTCTACAAATGATCAATTTTATAGATAATTGACACCTTTATTTTCAACCAAAAATTTGTTCTTGCATGGTTGAGTAGTATCATTGGGGTCATCCTTATAGATTCATGTGTCATCGACATCTTTGGCTAATAGATTGGCCTTTAGTTCCCATCTATTCATTGTTTGAGGAGGCCTATGCAGATTATTATCTTTTATATCTTTGTTTGGCATATGTTTTGGCTTTGTTTTTCATTTACTCATTATTTTAGTAGTGTTATCAAGGGAACTCATGCAAATTGATCATAATCTTCATCTCATCTTCAAAGGAGATCCTTCATTTAGCACTATGATAATTATCATTCGATAATCATCCACGCTTTTCTTCATATCTTAGAGGATTTTTTTTAGTATATATTTTGAGGAGAGTTTTATTCCCACTAGGTTTTACCTCTTTCCTTTCCTTAGGATTTTGTCTCCTTAATTAGACTTAAGGGAGGTGTTAGTATGATAAAATAAGAAAGTTTTATTTTTATCCCTACTTTCAAGGGTAGTTGCTTTTGCATCTTGTTTTATCCCTGATTACAAAAAAAAGTTATTTTAGTGTGATTTTTAAATTGAATAAGGAGTTTCTCTATTGTTTTAGTTTTATTATGATTTTTCCTCAGCTTTTCACTTTGAAGAAGTTTATATATTGTAAATTTATTCATTTATAAAACGAAAAATTCTTGCTCTAAATTTTTCCTCTTTTATCCACAAGTCTAATTTTCTTTTCTAGCTAGATCAACTATGATGTGCATGTTAAGATAAAACTTTACAATGTATTAAAGCTCCATTAAATTTACATGCTAGTAGTGCATACAATTTTACGATGGTATTTTTTATTTCATTACTTTTGACATTTCTATGTGTTTTCTCTTAAATATTGTTAAACATACCATGAATACTAATAATTGGACAAAATTGATTACGCAAAATTTTATTAGTTTCGTATTTCTACTTAATTTCTCTTGCAAATAAGGTTAAGCAGCTTATGAGTGCCAACCTTTGTACAAAATTTTTATGCAAAATCAAAGTTTTATTCCATAATGTCCTTCATTTCATTGGACTCTAGAAGTGTCCATACAAAAATAAATTACTATTAGCCTTTGAAATGCATATTGCGTGGGAATTTAAAGCCTTTAAAGATCCACTTTTAGCTTGTGCAAGGGTTGCTACAAATTAAATTATTTTGTTAAAATATCCATATATATATATATATATATATATATATATATATAATGATTCTATATTCGCACTTGTCTCCTCTAAATTAGTATTTTGAATAAATTTATTTTCTACACATGCTAAAATTGTGCATCATCTATGAGATAACATATTTGTGACTCTCTTGGTTCATATTGTAGTCATAATAACTCGCTCCTCTTCTACGATGTTTGGTCATTGACCCTTTTGATGAGGTTCTCAAGTTGGGAAATGTCTAAAAAATAACTAAAATTCATATCGTACCAAGGGGACACTTTTTTTTAATCATCTTTATATATTTTACATTTTAATTAGCTATTTAGCCAATAGCCATAACCACTTAATCAAAGTTGTTGAGGGAGAGCTATAAACTAGTAGGGTGTCAGGAAACATAATATCTTGACTCTTACCTAAACTCTCTGAAGGTAAGTTTTGCCCTTACCTGTAGGGCTAAAGTTACCTTTAAAGAGTTCAGATAAGGGTGAAGATGAGTTATATTTTTTGATGCTATACTAGTTCATAGCTCTCCCTCAATAACTCTGATTGTGTGGCTATGGCTATATGGGGCCCACCTTAAATCCAATTGCGGGGAGTTTAAAAAATGGTTGTAATAAGGGAACTCAATCTCTATACACATGATATTTATTGAAAAATAATGTTTATTTTGAAGAGGGCTGTTTGAGTTAAAATATAGTTAGATCTCTCCACATCTTACATTTACATTAGGGTCACCTTACCTAGATGATCTAACATTAGAAGATTTAAATCTGCCTAAGAAACTATTGATGATAAACAATCATCATCCTCTACTTTGATGATGAAAGTGATGATAAGGATTCCTCTTCTTCCCCTCTTATTCATGATTTAGAGGTTGATAATTCTCTAGTTTTGACTTCAAATCTATTTTGTTCTTTGTATACATAATAGTTGTAGGTGATCATTTTGGGTTTATATTAAATACTAGTTGGACATGTTCATAATTGGAGGGGTCTTTAGATTTTTAGTAACTTACTACCTAGATAATATCTAGTCATTTTGGGAGGCATATGGAATTCTTTAGTAGGATGCTATTATATAGAATCATAGGCCCTTAACTAGAAACCATGCTTGGGATGTTTCCCTTCTTAAGCGAATTCAATTTTTTCAGTTTATGTGGATCAATGGTATAAAAATTACAATAGACGGTTAGTAGATAGATATAATGAATAGTTAGTTACAAAAGGATTTTCTTAAGTTACTTGTGTTGATTTATCTAAAATATTTGCACTTGTTGTCAACACAAATTTCATTAGACTTACACTCCATTATTGTAGCACATTGCCAAGAGGCTCACAAGATGGAATTGAAAAGTGGCTTTCTTCATGAATATCTCAAGGAGAATATATGAATGGAGAAACTACAAATATTTTTTCCTACGATCCTTCTTTGATTTAAAAAGTTAAATAAATATCATCAATTTTAACCATCCGCTTGAGCTTGGCATGCAAACATAGGTTTCTTCCAAGCACCATAGTTGGGTTCTATAGATTTCATTCGAAACTAAACATCTACATTTTTACGAGGATGCATTATCATTTTTTTTGGTTATTTGTGTTGAATATGCATTCATCATAGTAAGTTCTATATCAATTGTAACATTGAAAAGTACTCTTGATGATAGATTTTTTATGACCCACTTGGGCTCATTACATTACTTTTCTCAAAATTGACATATCTCAATACGATCCTAGGACCATCACTACACAATCTAATCATGTTCTTAATTTTCTCTTAGGGATTCACATGGTTGATTAAAAATATGCTTTAACTCCTTCACTTTATAGATTTCAACTTTAAGCTTAATACTCTTTCACCTTTTCTTGATGGTACTTCATATCACCAAATTGTTTGGAGCCTAAATATTTGACTCACACAAGGCTTTATATTTCATATCTAATACATGCATGACATATTTTTTTGTAGGAACCTAATGAGCCACATTGTAAGGAAATCAAGGTGATTCTCCCCTCTATATAAGGTATTTATAGTTTTTGGATTTGCAATGCAATAAGAAAATAAATATTTGACTCGGTAGGTTATACATATATAGATTGGATACATGATTCTTAGGATTGTAAGTATACTTCAAGTTAGATATTTTTTTCTCCTAGTTTCATCCCTACTTGATGGTCAATAAAATAATATTTTTTGTATTCCTCTATTTAATTTAGGTTGAGTATCAAGGATTTGTAAATATTACCACAGAGTTAAATGGATTCAACATATTCTCACTAATTTAATCCTCAATTTAGAAAACTTTAATAATGTTTATGAAAAAATATTTATATTTATTTATTTAGATATTAGTCCATCATAACACGACCAATATAGAGCTTCACATGTGCTAGATTTAGGAACTCATCTATGGATAGTTCATGGCTATTTTCCTTTCCGAAATTCAACCTATGTTGTCAATATCGTTATGAAGCCATTCACGAAAAGAAAATATCTCCATCTATAAGCCCTCCAAGAGAAGTCCAAACTCTATGTGCATGATATCATTAAGTTTTTTGGGCCCACCTTTGTTGCAGCTTAATCTATGGTTAAAGAGAGGTGTTACTACATATTTTCTTTCTCTTGTTATAGGTTTATCCTATGATTTTGTTCAAGATTACTTAAGTTAGTAAAGTTAGTACTAATGTTAGTAAAAATGATATATTCCATTGTAGTTAAATTTTCACATTTTTATGCCTTTTAGAGTATTCTCGCATTTGTTATATTTTTCATCTCCTCCCTTTCTCATAGCTTATATTTTCTCAATCTCCTAGCATATTTAGTATACTTCTATATACGTTTACATCGAAGTTGCTTCTTTTAGAGTTATTTTTCTCATTAAGAATTCTATAGTTCTCTTTGAAGCTAACTCTATTATGATATTTTGATTTCCTAAATCATATTTGGAGTTTTATTGTATGTGAAATTTATTTCATATATGAAATTCTAGATTTTAATCTATTTTACAAACTCTAACACTACACGGTATTGTAAAACATTTCTTAGTATCTTTGATCTTTTATACATATTTACAAGGCTTAACTTGGAATAACATATCTCTATGCAAGGTATTCATAACTATTATCAATAATCAAATGTTATAGAAGACCGAAGTAGATGAAGACCAATTAGGGGAACAAAAAATAAAAGTCCACATCATGCAAGGTCATATCTAGATGTAGAGAATGATTTTTTACCATAAAGTTCATTCAAGAACCTAAAAATTAATCTAAAAAAACCTATTCAACATAAGATTCAAGAGAGTTAAGTCATAATAGGTCACTATTTTTTTGAGTAAAAAAACTGACATTTAAACTCTTCACCAAAGATCCATATTCTTCAATCAACAAGTTATGTAACATTACCTTTATTTGAATGCAATTTTACAAAATATAATAGTTCACTACTTTAATTTATTAATGATTTGTACTAAATTGGTTGTATTTATATAAATAATTGTCAATTTAACCTTAAGATAATTTAATTTTACTTTGCAATTTTGTTAATACATGCAATATTAGGGATTTCCCTAGTCTTCAAGGGTTTTATATTTGTATTTCTTTTCTAATTTTATATGATACTTCTTAATTTGATCTTCATTTCCTTCACATTATTATATATATTTTATGTTGGTGTTTTTAGCTCTGTTAAGCCCTCTCTTTTGACCACCTCGCATTCCCTTATCCACCTTAATGGCTTCTCATTTTTAGATATATATGTATCATTAATTTTTTTATCAATGAATTCAAAAGGAATTTATATTTTATTGTCATGACTATCTCCCCATATTCCTTACAAGTCTTACCTTTTCAATTTGGCGTTACATGATGGACTTAACCCTTATAAATTATATAACTCAAATTGAAAATTAGCCAACTATCAATATTTATTACTACAATGAGATTTTATTTTAAATTTTTTTATAGGTAATCGACTGAAGCCTAGATTATTTATTATTCATTTATTATTATTGTTAAGATTAATTATTATGTATTGATCTCAAGTAGATGTGAACCCAAGACCTCCTTAATGAGAGGCACACAATTTACCAATGCATTGTAGGCTCAATTTCATCCCTCGAAATTATTAATAAAATCTAGATTTTAAAAGTTCCTATTTTAGGACCATACTATGTTCGTGTACAACAAGGAAAATTTGACCTAAATGAAATTGTTTCTATGAATCCTTTTGGGGAATGGTATATGACAATTATTTTTTGATGACAATTATGTCTTGTATTTTTTTAACACCTTTTAATTAATTTTTTATTAGACATAATTATTGTTTTAAAAATCTCTCATGTATAACAAGCATAATTTCACTAAAACATATGAATTCTTTTATCAAGCAGATGTAAAATTGTAGTTTGATGTCATTTTTTTTGGCAAGAAATGGTAAATATTTAATGTATTATCTCTACTTTGTAGACCTCTTTGAGAAGAAATTCAATGAAAAATTAATCAAACTTTAAAAAAAATACATATTTAGAATCTACAGAGCCTGATCTATAATGCGTATTTATTTTGTCAAAATATTCCTTTGAAAACATTTTTAGATATATGTCTAGAGTCCCTATTGTGTATGGACACTGGCAGAAACTTCAAGTTGCAAGTCAAATTAGGTCCAAGGCTACAATTCAACTACCAAGCCTCTTTCCAAACCAAAATCCAATGGTAAAAGCATGCTTGGAATTCCATTTTAATTAGAAACAAGATCTCATTTAGTAAATGTGACCTAATTTACCTTTTTTTAGAATCATAATGTATAAATGACTCAATGAACTTTTCCTTTAGAAATTGATATTTTTTCAAACTAGGAGCCTATTTCGAAATGGGTCCTATTTAATTTTTCAAAACAAGATGTTTCTAAAGTACATGTCAAAGATCCCAGAGCTAAATAAGACCTCATTCATTCTAAGCGAGAACCCATTTTATTCAGTTTGATTTTGCAAATTTGGGTAAGTATGAAAGTTCCACCATAAGTGGAGTCAACTTCTTCCACTTACCATAGAACAAGGTAGTTAAGTGTATCTTCATGTACTATGGTATCAGTGTGAAATGTTAGAAGCTATGGTGTTCGATTTTACAAAAGGTGATTTATAGTAGAAATGTGATCTTCCATGAGTTGAAACCTTCTATTATTGATGTGTAGCTAGATAAAGATGCAATCTTTAAAAAAAGAGGTGTTTTAGGTACAACATAGTTTGATGAAAGATGATCTACACACTCCTATTAAGCTTGATGATGAGGAGAGCTCGAGAAGCTCAAAAAGTTTTAAAGAAGAGAAATAATATCAACTTTAGTATTTTAAGAGGTTTACTTGTAATAGGAGGCAACCTAAAAGATATGGTTATTCACCAAAAAGGTTTGGATATTCATTGTTGGATTGTAATTGGACATATGCTTTTATTACTAACTCTAACGAGCCTAAGAATTTTAAAGAGGGTATGAGTGCGCATGATGCAAATTCTAAGATGGAATCCATTAGTGAATTAAAATGCTACATGAGATTTGCACCTTTAACTGAAGGATGGAAACCTATTGGATGTAAATGGGCATTGAAGAAGGAACTAGTTTTAGATGGTACTAAGCATCATAAAGCATGGTGACCAAAGGGTAGTTTTCAAGTGAAGGAAATTAATTGTGGTGAAACATTCTATTGTGTAGCTAAGTTGGAATCTATTTAATTTATTTTATCACTTACAACACCTTGTGACTTGAAATTTAGGTAGAAGGGTGTGAAGATATCATTCCTTCACAAAGATTTGGAGGAAATCTACATGGCGCAACCAAAGAAATTTTTGCAAAAGGTAAATAGAACCTTGTTTATAAGTTAAATAGATGCACATATGTTTTCAAATAGTTTTCTATAATGTGGGATCAAGAGTTTAAAACTTGTGTGTTGTCTTTGGTATTTTTGAGATATAAAATTAACCAATGTGTATATTTTAAATCTAAAAGTGATGAGATTCCCATGATAGTAATGAATGAGAAAATGTCTTGTTTATTGGGAATGGTAAGAGGATAATTTCACATTTGAAGTATCGAATAAAAACACAATTTGAGATGAAATGTTTAGGTACATTGAGATGTACTCTTGAAATTGCAATCATTATAGATAAAGCTATCGAGAACCTTTAGATGAGCCAAAGCAAGTATATAAATTTGTGTTCAAGAGATTCAACATGATATGTTCTATGCAACTACTTGTTCTAATTTGTTTCAAGTGATAAAAATTTATATGGAGAATTGCCCAAGATTTCCCATTGAGATGGATGACACATCTAAGTACCCTGATTATAACATGATGTATGTTATGATTTGTACTAGGCTAGACATTGTCCAAGAAATGGGAGTCCTGAGTCAGTTTATCACTAATCCTAGTAGGGTACATTAAGATGTGGTTAAGAGAGTGTTTAGGTGTTCAAGGGGCATTTCTAATTATTTTTTTGTTTTCATGGTTATCCCGCTAGACTTTTGTATTAAGATTTTGTTTGTGGATATGTTGATTCAAATTAGATAGATGGTATTGACAGTTGAAGGTCAACTAATATATATGTCTTCATGATGTCTGGTGGTGCTAGCAATTGGATGACTACACAACAAGTTATAGTCATTTAATACCCTACAGAAGTAGTGTACATTTCATCTACTCATACTTGCAAGGAAGATATTTGTCTTACGATATCATTTTTGATGCATGATATATAACTATTTATTGTGACAACTAGAGCACTGTTCACTTATTGAATAATCTTACTTTCAATGCCAAGACAAAGTATATTGATGTATACTTTCATTTTTATTGTGATATGGTATAAGATGGAAAATGTTTATATTGAATGTTACATATATATTGATGAAGCTGATCAAGGTAGAGGAGTTTAGATGGTGTACTAGCTCTATGAGCTTTAGGGTAAAGAGCTTTAGGGAAAGCAAATGGAAAAATATGACTTTTGATGGGTCTTCCACAAGTGGGGGAGTGTAGGAATTAAAGTGTCTCAACCTTAGATTCTAAATAAGTTTTATATTTTATTATTTATTGCACTAACTTTGGAATTCCTAAAATTTAGGGGACTAGCATCATAAGTTATATGTTAGGACTATGAAAGTTTTTTAATTACTATGACAACAACTAGTTTGATGAAAGAGTCATGGAGAGTTATTATTTGACATCTAGTATATATTGGGGAGTTCACTTTTTTATAAGTGGTGTGAGGGAGTTATATCATATGATAAGATGATTGTTACATGGGTGAGTCATAAGTTAGCACTTTGGAAAGTTGCCATTCACAACATTTCATAGAAATGATGCTTGTGTTTTTTGACACCACTTACCTTTTAAGCACCTAAGTTGGTTTTAAAAACCATGGATGCTTTCCACTCCTATATTGTGCTCCATAAATATGCGACTTCTTAGTATATTTTGTATGCTATAGTTGCCCTTGAAGAACATTGACTCTAAGATTACATTGTAGTTATTGTTGTTGTTGAATAATACAATTGAACTATATGTTTGGAGTATGAGTTTTCTCGTGAGAGAACTTTTCCACATAAGTTGAGTGTTTTTAATTTTAATTATTTAAATCCAAATTTATATGTGTTTATCTAATATCTAGTAGTCAAATATTTGCAAAAAAAAATTATTCTTTGTTTTTAAATTAAATTTACCATTTAATATGCTATTATACACTTCGCTTCCTTTCAAATTTTATATTCAAATAATTCATAAACAAAAAGTTAAAGCTATATTTACAAAGCATATTGTAACTAAAACACTAAAACTAATCCAATATAAAACAAATTAAAAACCAAAGATATATAAAATCCATGTTTTCACTTTACACGACTCTTTCAAAGTAGTTATTTGGCCTCAAAATCAACAATCAATACATATTAATATTAAAAATTAATTGCCCTCACTAAAGTTAGACTGAAATGCCATCCAAATAGTTAAATTTATCCCAACTAAATTTAGATTCAAAAGCCATAAAAATAATAGTTCTAAACAAGTTTGACTACCACAAGCCTTATAGGAATCCATTTTACTAGAATGATACTCCATCTTCTTCACAAGTTCTTATAAACTCTCACATGCAATCTTGCCCAACAAGATAAAAAACACATGAAAGTGCATATCCTACAAGCAAGCAAAATAAAGCTTAGTTTACATTATGTCCACATGCAAAGAAAGGCACACATTTTATTTTGTATAAGCAATCTTTCTTAGTTGATTAAGAATATTTAATTCAACATCTTCAACTAAATGACCTATAGGTAATGTACAACTTTGAGACATGTTTTTTCACTAATCACTTTAACAAATACCTTGGAATAGAGGCAAACACTAACACAATAGAAAACTAATTAATCTCCAATAGACACCCACACTATGTTCTCGAGGTTTCTGATGGGGGGAGAAAAATGTTGCAAATTTATCATTACAAGAAAACCTATGAATAAAACAATACACATTAAGATAAAAAGCCTCCACTAAAAGCTAAGTTTGTATATTTTCAAATTTGCCAAATAGATCTTCAACAACAACAAATAGAAGACTAGCACAATTCACTTGAACTCGCCAAAGTCCATGTTTCCTATCCCAACTTATGAATCAACAAATTCACTAACATGTAAGATTAAAACTATATTGTAGACACGATAACGATGAAAAATATAAGAATCACCTATCAAATAGAGGGTAATAGCTAATAGAGTAGCTCTATCTATTAAAACAACACTACATTGCAGAAAACTTTATAAGAAATCAATAAACTTTGAGAAGACTGAAGAATAAGTTTTGAAATTGAACGACTTTTCACTATTTGAATCTTTCATGGAAAATAGAAAACTATACATTACAAAGGGAATTTGTTCATACTGTAGAAAACTATAGGTTTCAAGTGGATAATCATTTTACCATATTTATAATAGTTGGATAGAAACATTATTATCTTGCAACCAAATATTCAAATGTTTGGATCATAAAACTTTCCCATCAAGAAACATAAAAAAACACATACTAGTGCTTTGAATGCTTTAAGATGAGTCCCATCGAAATTACTTAACCCCTGCTTCCAATGTGTACAAAGTTGATTGTACTAAATTGCCACATATAGTTCATAGCCAAGGTCCCTAAAACATCCACACAAAGTTTTGCATGAGCAACAAACTAATGTTAGCCATTTCCCCCCTTAAAGTACGATAGAAAATTAACAAAACACCCTAATCCTAACATTTTTTTGATGATGTATTTCTTTAGATCGATGGGGTACCATGCCAAAACAAACAAAACAAGTGACTTGCCTCAAGTTTTTGCTCAAAATTATACTGTGCTATTGCTGAAGAAAGGTGCATAATCTATGTTTAAAGAAACGTTGGTCACAAAATTAGGTGCATGGCTCCTCAAATTGTTGAAAGCAAAAAATGCATGGAGAATGCCATATGCCCTACCTTGTTACATGCCAACGAAAACTCTGCATAGAAGATGCACGTATATGTAGATTGCCACATCTCCCAATGAACCCATTTTCCGTCCAATTTTCTCAAGAGTAAAATAAAAGGACTACCAAAAAAAATAATGGAGTCAATTAGAAAATAAAAGCAAAACTTTAGATTTTCATTTTAATGAAAAACATTACCCCAACCATAATATAAGTGAAATGGAGACCAAAAAAAACTATTATACAACTCTTCCACAACACTTCTCTAGCATCAAAATCAAGAATAAGTACATATCAATATTCAAAACGAATTGTCCCAACTAAATTTAGATTCAAAAGCTACCCAAATAATAGTTTTAAACAAGTTTGACTACAACAAACCTTGTTGGAATCCCTTTTATTATGAGGACACTCCATCCTCTTCACACATTCTTATAAACTCTCACATGCAATCTCCCCTAACTAAATAATAATAAAAAACACATGAAAGTGCATATCCAACAAGCAAGCAAAACAAACCTCGGTTCATATTATGTCGACATGCAAAGTAAGGCACACATTCTGTTCCGTATAAGCAATCTTTCTTAGTTAGCTACGAATATTGAATTCACTAAACCATCTCAACTAAAATACCTATCACATTGACATTCAAACAGACAAAATTCATGCTACGGTTTCGAATTCAATAAGGGCGGCGGTAAAAACAAACAAAAAGATTCCAAGCTTGGCTAAGTAATTTAAGCCATGTGTTATAAAATATAAATTTAAGCTCCCGTTTGCACGGTAGTTTTCCTGGAGCAATTATTGTGGGTTGTTTGGAGTATTCCTGCTCACATTTCCGTCTAATTCTTCCCTGTTTGAAACCCTCATTTCACCTCAAAATTGTATGCACTCAATTTACTGTTTGCAAGATTCGATCATCTTCATCCAGGCGAAGCTGTTGAGGTATGTCAATTTCCAGCCTCGGCTGCTATGAAATTTCTGTTGCATTTTGTCTGAAGATTGTTTGCATGGTTTTGTATTTTATTTGATTGACGGAAAATAATTAACCGTGTTGGGGAATTGGGAAATTTTCATTTCAGTGGAGGACAGGTGCAGTTCTGATAATTTTTTCAGATCATTTGGTTGCTGCAGCGAATTGCTTATTTAATCTTTGATACTTGTTATTTGTTATCTGAACGAGTTTTTCTGCGGCATATTGTTGTGTTTTGTGATTGTTAGCAACAAGGGAACTGTTGTCCTGAGAGGAAGAAATTCTCTTTATCTTTTGTTTTCTGGGTTCTGTTTTATGAGAACATGTTTAAGAGCATATATGAATTTTGCTGCTGGAAGGATATTAGGTTGTTAGTCTTTTCTGGAGGCAATTGCAGCTTCAATTTTGTAGTGGCGGGGTTTTTAAGGAGTCCATAAATATTAATGTGCTTTACAGGAGGATTCTATTGCAAAGGGGTTCTTGTTTGATACTACTGTTTATTATTTCTTTTGATAACTTTGTCATTTAAGTATTAAATTATAGAAAGATGCTCCGTTGAGATTGATCTAAATATATTAGAGAGAACATTCTTTGGGGCAACTGCAAATTGAAATTCAAGTGCTCTTTAGTTGGTTGTATTTGTGGATTTTGGGTTGTATCTTGGCCTGATTGAATCAGTTTTTGGGCTAGAGGACTCATTTTATTAAAATAAAGTGTTTTTTCTGCTGCGTATATTGTAATGAAATTGGGAAGTTAGATGAGAAAGTGTATCTCTTCATATCTTTTTTAGTTTTGTGCACCTTTTTCTGTTTATATTTATACAAACACAACACTCTGCTGGGTATATGCCCTGTTTGTCACATCCAAAGTCAAGTTTGTTTTAGGGTCAGACAACTTCTCAGCCCTTAATATTTAATAAGGGAAACAAAATTCAGAATTCCTGAGTGCAAATGAAACCAATATGTTTCTGACAATGCAAATTGTTTTAGGTTTTTTAGTTTTGAGCTGGTGAGAATGAGGGCTTAGGTTTTATGCAGGAATTTGAAATGGAAAAATGCACCTGAACTTATGTGTTTTCGTTTTCTGAAAGAAAAAGAGATCTCAAAAACATGTCAAAGCATAGGATCACCATTGTCCTTCCTGGACCATAGCATTGTGTTTCTCGGAAGCCAATTCCATAAACTTTGTAAAAATGGCTCATGATCATGTTTACTATGTTCTGAATTTTTAGATAAGAAAAAAAACTTGTCAAAGGTGAAATAAACATTGTTTTAGGGTGAGATGTTTGATGCCTCTACAGTCAACAAGATTTCTGGGTACAAACTGGTGTGGAGATTTTTAGTGCTTCAGACGACCTCTGTTTTGGGGTTTTGTCTTTTGAGCTGCCGGGGCTTAGGGCTGAGGTCTTAGGCTATGAGGATGAAAATTGGTGAATCACCCCTACAAGAGATCTTTTAGAAAAGTTGATTCGGAGGCCTCATAATATTTTTACTACTTTTGATTGGCAAACTATAATATAACCTCATTGTGGTTTCTAGATCACAGCATATTGTTCTTTGAAAGCAAATTGCATTGTAGGAATGGGCATTAATCCTGTTTAGTTTCTTATGAATTTCGGATGAGGAGTGGAAAACCTTAGTAATTCTCTGTTTTACTATTTAGCATATAATATGATCTGAACCTTTGCATAGGTATAGCCACATTGTTTAAATAAGGCAATGCTTCATTTTGAATCAGGAAGGAATAAAGTTGTACACCTCATTAAAACATTATACGGTAAATGAAAAGACAACCCTGAATTGAATGTTTGCATAGTTGGGAGGTCTCATGCACCAGTGTTGCGCATAGCAATGACTTACAAATCTAATTTTACCCTTCTCTTTGTTACCGAACACCAATTCTGATATCTATCATTCCGCCCCATGGATTGCTTGGTCTTGTATAGATTATTACCAACATTCTTTCATTGTACTGATTGACTTCCGGGACAAGTGCATTCACTTTTTAAAGAGCCTTGCGGGTTCTAGTTGACAGTTATAATCCAACTTACTTTGCGGAAAGATAAATAAACCACTGGGGAGGTCAAATTCAGCTTAACAATTTTTCCTTAACGAAGATAGCAGAATAATTTGTCAAAAAGTAAAACATTATGAGATACACATCATGCCGAACTCCATTATTTGGAGCGCTGGAATCCAAGGCTTGAAAAAGTGTGGAGTTCTTTTCCTTGTTTATTCAAGGAGAGTGATTAAGTAATGGATAATCATTTTGTCTGGCCTAAGATTAAATTAATTTACAGATGGACCCTTTCTTATGGAAGAGATCTGTAGTTTTTTCTCATTGAAGTTGGTGGCTTTCTGCATAAAAGTGGTTTGAACAGTATAACTTAAAAACTAGAAGCCTTGGGCCCTGGTCCCATGGAGGGGGTTTTCTGAAATATTTTAGCAAGTGCTGCTGAAATCTTTTGGGAGCATTTTAAAGCAAGTGGTCCCACGAATTTTGTAATGCTGGGTATGCTTAAAATTATAAGCTCCAAAATCATTTGATGTTGGTGGTCTCATTAATTGTTTAACAACTTTTAACAAGAAGTAATGATAAATAATTACTGAAATTTATTAGGAAGTAGGTGGTTAAACAAGTATTTTCGCCACAAAATTATCCTTGAAGTTTATTGGTGGGAATTTGAATTTTGCAGCAATTTTTTGCCAGTCCTGGTTTTGAAAAATTTCCAGTCTCACCTTTAATAGAACTCTCTTAAATCTGAAAGCTAAGAAAAGGTTTGTTTTGAACACCTCCCCCACAACCTCTAATTTATCCTGTAGTGCAGGAATCTTAACAAAAAAAATTCTGATAAGATCCCCTGTTCCATGAAAAATTTCCCCCAAAAACCTTCCCTGGAACTGCCTCAAGTATACAGCTACCAAAATCTGTCAATAGAAGTGTAAACAACTGCCACCTGACCAAGTCTTCAACTTCTCCCCAGCTATTCAACATCTGCAATTCGATTAAAGAGATGCTCATAGGATGTTACTTGTTAGCTGCACAACTGTCTTCGATTCCTCACTAGAGAGAGCTAAGGTTAAAGATAATGAAGGTCACTTAACGCACATAAGATATGCCCCTTAGCTGAAAAAGTTGTATACGGTCGCATTTCATAGCTTTGTGGGTTTCAATCTGTGGTCAAATACATAATTCATAAGAACTGATGTCTGGGTGCATTCGGTAGCTTTCCTTTTAGTTGGTACATTCTGCTGCGTTCTCAATCCTGCTTTACTAAAAACATTGACTAGGATTGTTAGTCTCTAGGAGGATGTTGGTTTCTGATGTAGATGGGATTGGGGATAAGGCAGAATTACTCAGCTACAAACTCGAACTCAATTTCTTTGATTCTATTCCACCTTACAGTAATTCAAATCTATAGCTAATAACTCCAGTAGAGTGATCTAATCTCATATAACACAAATTCATACAGAGACAATCAATAGTATTTGGAATCAGCATCAAGATTATTTACATTTGCAGATATTTATTACAAAGAGACTTATGGTTTTTTTCTTACTCTGCCTCTGCAAAGATCACCCTCTTTTATTATTAGTTGTTCCAATAATCAATATCAACTAACCAATTCTCCAATGCCCACTACTTATTTCTTTATATTACCTTGCAGTAGTTAATCAATTCAAAAGAAATATCCTTTTATAAAAAATGAAATTAACTCTCAGCTGTAGGCACCATAGAAGCATTACTTCTCCGCCTTTTCCTTTTTTACAGTACTCTGGTCTATTTTCTTATGGCAGCTTGTACATTTTTACGCTGCTCAAATTTTAAATTCTCTGCTGGCTGTGTTAGATTTTCTCATTGCAAGTATTCATATTCTGCTTTCTCATTCCTTCTCTTCCTCACCCCTTCACTTCCAGCATGGCTTTATTTATTTTTTAATTTTTGAAGTTTTTGCGGTCTTTTCCAATTCATATGCAACCCCTACACTTTACTATTTAATCGTTTTGCTCTTTAACCTTCTCCAGCTGTGCACCTATCCTCTTTATGGGCCTTTTCCTAAATATAAATCTAGGTAGTCACCATTATAACTTATGCTATTTAATTTTGTACAGAAATTGAACAATATACCATAATACCCTGGCCATAGAAATGTCATTGCGGAACGCCAATTTAAACATCAAGAACACAAAACAAGTTTTCGGTGTTGCAGATTGTTTATTTCCCCGGGATGCGCTATCAGTTTCATGGAAAGGAGCTACGAATTTATTTATTATTAATTTATATGGACTGATGTTTTTCTTGGATTTATTCCATAGAAGGGGCTATAGCCACCTGCAATAGGCATCATCTTTAATATGATGATTAGAAACATACCGCAACAAAGGTAGGGAAGGGAAATTAGAAGGTATAGTAGCACGATCAATTCATCAATCAAATTAAAATCAAGCTGTACGAAACACTAACAAATCAATAATTAAATTAAAATCAATTCATGTTGTAGACATTTACATGGGGGTTAGTTTCACATTTTTACCTCAACTAGATATAGAAAATCCTACTCCTAAAGCAGACAGGCTTGGGTAAACCTTTAGATAAAAGCTAGCAAACTGAAAACCTTGAGGACATACATCATTAGAGTCTTTTCGCAACATAGACGGTAGAATTTAGCACTTCGATCGGTTGACAGACGTGGAATTTATATAGAGCAACATCGGTTAGGGTCGATATTTTAAAATTTAATATTTAAATGCATTTTCAGACCTAGTTTTTTAATTTAATCATTTGCCATTAATTATTTGTGATAGATTATGAATATTTGTTCGAATTATTTGATAATATTTTTATTATTTTAAGAAAACATTTTAAATATTTTTTTTAAAGACAATGTCAAAATTTAAGTACATATATATGTGAGAGACATTCCATACCTCCATGCCCCGACACCACATCTGCAAATTGCACTCCATATTTATGGGTAAAACTTAGTTGTCTTGTCTGCTCAATTTTAATCTTCCGTGGAGCCTTTTGACACCGTTCTTTTTTACAGAAATATCGAAATGGTAGATCAATTGACAGGCTTAAGGAGCTTTATAATGAATGATTTATAAGATATAATACTTGCTGAAGGTTCTGCAAATGAGAGTCTCTAGTAAAAGGGGTTTAATCTTGGAGGAAAGTCTGTGGTTAAGCATGCTTGAGCTGGAGTAGTACTAAGATGGGCAACCTCTTGGGAAGCTTTGGTGCTTCACGTAATGCTAATTGTTCCATTTATTTCAACTTGCTGTTACTCATGAAACATGGGTTAACGAGTTTGAAGCAAATAATATATAGTTGAATTCTGATGGCGATATCACAATTTGACTTGCTTATCAAAATATATATTTTTAACTTGATTTTTATAGTAATATTGGGGGTTTGCCACTTAGTGTGTTGGTTAAGTTGTGGCATTGTCGTTATTGTTCCCTAGCTCATTGTGCCTTCACTGATTCGATGTGCTCGTTAGTTTGTGCCCCAACTTTGTAATAAGGCGACAATGTCCCATAGTTGTGGACTCACCTATTTTTAGCTTTAGGTGAAAAGCATTCCACGCATATTTGGAGGGTATGTTGGTGCCCTTATCACCATGTACATTAAGAGGATTACTAAACACTTTTAAATTTTGTATTGTAATATTCACAATTTTCTCAATTTGATGCCGGATTATAGAGTGTGATTAAAAACATTGATGCAAATAGTCTTCAAGATCTAATGTATAATGTTCTTTAAAGCTAGGGTTATTTGAAAATATTTAAATTGGATACTAGATTAGCAAATAGAATAAGTAGTTTAATTATTATTTAATTTATTTTTTATAGTAATATTTACGCACATATCAAATTATTTAAGCTCTCTAGTATTTTTCATTTTTAATAAATAATGGTCATTAAGGTTGGGTTTTATGGAGGGGTACATATGAATTTTTTTAGTGGATGTTGTTGGGATTTTTAATAATTATTTCAAGAAAATAATATATAATTTGTGATATGAATATCAGGATTTAACTGTGTGATTTTGAGTCAAACTCGATGACCCATGTTTCATGAGTAGTGATTCAACATGAATCCATCTCTCATGAGAATAAATGGAACACTTAGCACTCATTGGATCTAGGTGATGCTCACAAGGGTGAAGCACCGGGACTTCCCGGGAGGTCACCCATCCCAGTACTACTCCAGCCTGAGCGCGCTTAACTACAGAGTTTCCTCCATAGTTAAACCCAAAGCTTGCAACCCCATTTGCAAAACCTTCACCAAGTGTTGTGCCTTATGAACCATTCATTAGAAAGCCCCTTAAGCTCATCAATTGATAAGTAGGAGATAATTTCCATAGCTAGTCAAATTGTGATATGAATATCAGGATTTAACTGTGTGATTTTGAGTCAAACTCGATGACCCATGTTTCATGAGTAGTGATTCAACATGAATCCATCTCTCATGAGAATAAATGGAACACTTAGCACTCATTGGATCTAGGTGATGCTCACAAGGGTGAAGCACCGGGACTTCCCGGGAGGTCACCCATCCCAGTACTACTCCAGCCTGAGAGCGCTTAACTACAGAGTTTCCTCCATAGTTAAACCCAAAGCTTGCAACCCCATTTGCAAAACCTTCACCAAGTGTTGTGCCTTATGAACCATTCATTAGAAAGCCCCTTAAGCTCATCAATTGATAAGTAGGAGATAATTTCCATAGCTAGTCAAATTGTGATATGAATATCAGGATTTAACTGTGTGATTTTGAGTCAAACTCGATGACCCATGTTTCATGAGTAGTGATTCAACATGAATCCATCTCTCATGAGAATAAATGGAACACTTAGCACTCATTGGATCTAGGTGATGCTCACAAGGGTGAAGCACCGGGACTTCCCGGGAGGTCACCCATCCCAGTACTACTCCAGCCTGAGCGCGCTTAACTACAGAGTTTCCTCCATAGTTAAACCCAAAGCTTGCAACCCCATTAATTGATGAGCTTAAGGGGCTTTCTAATGAATGGTTCATAAGGCACAACACTTGGTGAAGGTTTTGCAAATGGGGTTGCAAGCTTTGGGTTTAACTATGGAGGAAACTCTGTAGTTAAGCGCGCTCAGGCTGGAGTAGTACTGGGATGGGTGACCTCCCGGGAAGTCCCGGTGCTTCACCCTTGTGAGCATCACCTAGATCCAATGAGTGCTAAGTGTTCCATTTATTCTCATGAGAGATGGATTCATGTTGAATCACTACTCATGAAACATGGGTCATCGAGTTTGACTCAAAATCACACAGTTAAATCCTGATATTCATATCACAATTTGACTAGCTATGGAAATTATCTCCTACTTATCAATTGATGAGCTTAAGGGGCTTTCTAATGAATGGTTCATAAGGCACAACACTTGGTGAAGGTTTTGCAAATGGGGTTGCAAGCTTTGGGTTTAACTATGGAGGAAACTCTGTAGTTAAGCGCGCTCAGGCTGGAGTAGTACTGGGATGGGTGACCTCCCGGGAAGTCCCGGTGCTTCACCCTTGTGAGCATCACCTAGATCCAATGAGTGCTAAGTGTTCCATTTATTCTCATGAGAGATGGATTCATGTTGAATCACTACTCATGAAACATGGGTCATCGAGTTTGACTCAAAATCACACAGTTAAATCCTGATATTCATATCACAATTTGACTAGCTATGGAAATTATCTCCTACTTATCAATTGATGAGCTTAAGGGGCTTTCTAATGAATGGTTCATAAGGCACAACACTTGGTGAAGGTTTTGCAAATGGGGTTGCAAGCTTTGGGTTTAACTATGGAGGAAACTCTGTAGTTAAGCGCGCTCAGGCTGGAGTAGTACTGGGATGGGTGACCTCCCGGGAAGTCCCGGTGCTTCACCCTTGTGAGCATCACCTAGATCCAATGAGTGCTAAGTGTTCCATTTATTCTCATGAGAGATGGATTCATGTTGAATCACTACTCATGAAACATGGGTCATCGAGTTTGACTCAAAATCACATAGTTAAATCCTGATATTCATATCACAATTTGACTAGCTATGGAAATTATCTCCTACTTATCAATATATAATTTGTAATGCGATTTAAGTTTAAAAGATTAAGATCCAAAAATTGTGGGGCTACTAGTATCATGTACTTTATTGTTTGTCACATTTAATTCAGTAGAATAAATAAATATATAATTATTAATAACACAAAATTAATTGGTCAAATTTTGAAAAGTTTCAATTAATTGACAAGGGAAACAATGGAACAATTTCTAGTTCCCCACCTTTTTTTTATCTTAAATCCAAGTACTTAAAAAGTAATGGTGGTTATTGTTTAGGGAAAAAATTCAAATAATTTAATAATTAATTAGTAAGAAACTTGAAAAGAAAGTGTACATCGAATAGTAGAAAGAAAGGAATGCATGTTATTTGAAGAAGAAAATGTCAATTTAGATGACCAATTTCTTTGTCACAATTAATAATAGGTGGTGACATGGAAAGAGATGAAGGTAAATTGATGATGTTTTAAGTCCTATAGGCTAATTAGTCTTGTGGAGGTCATCATTTGATTGATTGTTCATTCATTAGACCTCTTGATTTAGAAAAAAATGGATTTGTAGCCTCCCCTTAGGATATTTAACTAGTCAATATTAAAGTGCAATGCTTTGCGTACCATTGTATTAAATGTTCAATATATGAAGGAGATAACTAGTTAAGCTTGTCTTGAATTGAATGTTCAATAATTCTAAAGAATAATATTACTAGTTGTGACTTAGATATTGTTATAGAACCTTGTGAAAAGTTGTCAAAATTAAATTGCAATACTTTGCATGCCACTATAAAGGGGAGAGAGTCAATTGAGCATGTTCTAATGGTTGTTATAATATATATGAATTTAATGTTAAATAATTGTAATAGAAGATCATTGGTAGGCGTGATTTCAATATTCTTCGTGTCAACTTTGAATGCTCATAATTTATTGAAATTAATTCTTAGATCTAGAAAGCAACAAATAAATAAAGACACCAATATAAGATGACTCAAATGTACAACCAACCATATACTTCTTTTTTGATCTTTTGAAACACTTCAACAAAAAGCACATGAATGTGATATTATTATTTATGGTGTGGGTCTAAATATTATTAATTATTGATGGTGTGAGCATGAATATTAATTGTTAGTAGAGATAAATATGATCTTAAAATTGTTAATTGCTTTTATTTCGTATTTTGCAACATAATATAAGAATTAGCTAAGAATTAAGATGAAGAGATAGTGGATCATTTGTCGTAATTGTGTAGTTTTGGAGTTCAACCCGTTGACCTTTATTTCATAAATAGCGATTCAAAAGAAATAAAATATTCATTGCATGTGATGCTAAGAGAGTTGATTGACTTAATAAAAAATGACAATTTCAAATAAAATGAATAACTATTATTTGTGAAATTTAGAAAAATAAATAAAGAAGAAATTAAAATATTGTTTTAAATAAGTGAATATAATTCAAATGTTTAGAAATAATACGAATATTTTTGAATACTTGTGACTTTAAAGTTGTTAGCATAGTGATGACTACCAAAAATTGAATGAAATGGACCCTTAATTGTAAAAAGTAACCAATGATGTAATGCCACATTAGCTATAAGCATGGGTACCCTTTATGCACGATCATTTGTATCACTTTTTATTTGGGTTGTTTTGGACAATTTGGCAAAAAACATGTTAATGTGGCATTGTAATTGATGATGTGGACTTGAAGCCTTAGCTATAAGTAGACGACTTGCCAAGTAAGCTTTTGTAAAATATTAAGAGTGATTTGAAATTTCCATGTAGGATTTTGATAACTCTCTTCTTAAGATTTGACATTGTAGCTTTTGAGTCAAACTCATTGACCCATGTTGCATGAGTAGGGGTTCATTGGAAAGGTGATGCTTCATTTAGATCCAATGAATGCTAAGTATTCAATTCATTCTCATGAGAGATGAGTTTGTATTATTGTATTGTAAATTATCAAATTAAAAATTATTTATAATTTAATAACTTTATTATGTTTTAAACATCTTTAAAGTACAATAAATTTATTGTCTCATATAATTTATAATATTATTTATTTGTGTTAAATACTTTATTAAATATGTTTATACAAGAAATGCATAATAATAATAATAATTTTTAAAAAAAAATGTGTCTAGTGATTGTTGATGTATTGAGACACCTATAAACTTAAAATATACTCTCATCTTTTACCTTTATGTATAACTAATCATTATTTATTTAACATAAAATTGATTTTATTATTTAAAAAGCTATTCACATAATAAAATTGCACTCTTCTACTTATTTATAGTTTATCTCGTGGTCATATTTTTTTCATTCATAATAGAAGTTTAAATTAATTAGTTATTTAATGCCTACATTTATTTATAAATGTAGTTAATAGGACAAAAACACTGCAATCATTTATTTTAAAATTAAATTATCACTAGCGTTTATCAACAATAAAAAATAATTTTCCACCGTCCACCTAATCTCGTTAAAGGAAACACTCTTTTATTTATTGACCGATATATTTTATCTAAGCCCTTTCTTGAGAATCGAATTCTATATCCACGATACCACAAACCCATGCTTTCCGGGAGATCATCATCTAAATATAAATAGACAGGGGAATTCCCGACGGATAAAAACGACACGCGTTCAATGTGGTGACAGTAAAAACAAAATTTGACCCGGCGAAATCTTATTTTAGAGTACGGAAATCAGTTTGCGTGCAACGTGGCCCATATAAAGAGATCTGTATTGGTGAGAATTCCAGTTTTCGTGATTGTTCAAATTGTGTAACAATAATTGCCATTTCGACTGTGTGCACTTGGAAGTGTAACCAAAGATCCGATCTTCCATTTACTTCAAACCCTTGCAGTCTTTAAATCATCTGTCGTTTGCGGACGATTTACAAGCTTTCAGATTATCACGGAGCTGAGGGAGAAGATCAGGGTGAGTGAATGGCTTTTAGGCCTGTCATCCGGTGCCGTTTCGTTTTGAAATTGGGTATTAGTCGATGGATTCTATTTTTAATCTATTGGGTTGAGGACCAGCGCAAATTTGGGTTTGAATGTGCATTTACAGCTCTTTTGTTGTGTATTGTTTTGTGCAATTCTTGTGGAGAAGTTTTTGGTTTTTCTTACGTAAGATTCCGAGTGGTGAGTTTGTTATGTGTTTGTGTTTGAAAGTAATGCTGGGTGATATAGATAATGAGGACAGATGAGATTTACAATTGAGGACTTTGTTATGTTATATATGTGCGTACGCGAGATTAAAACCAATTTGTTTTTCTGTTTCTTGAATTTCGTCGCGACAGGGTGGTTGTTGGGTAATTTTTAGCACATCTCCCAGATTGTAGAGACAATTTAGTAACATCAGGATGGATTTCGAAACGAATTCTCCTTGAGAGTATTGAAGCGAAATTCAAAGCGAACGCCCTTAGAGACTATTTATTACATTTTCTCCAAAAGAACTCAATTTCAAAGCAAAGCTTCCTTGAGCAGTGGGCATAGTAGTTTAAATTTAGTTATGGCGGTGTTTCTAAGATAAAATTTTGGGCTATTATTGTAAGTGGAGATGTTTTTGTTACGCATTGTCAAGCTATTAAAGTAAACTAAAATAGGATTTTCTATATTTTGAATTTTGCTATGGCAGATCCTAAGGAGTAATTTTAGGCTGTTTTAGGCCTTGGATAACTTTGCTGCTGATGGATTAGATAGTAAGAAAAGCTTCCTTGAGATTATTACATCTCGAGTTTTGTTTTGGCGGGGCTTTTCAGGCCCCAGGGTTCATTTTAATTTTTTGGAAACAATGGTTTTTATTTTTTTCCAAAATTCTTGTAACAGGACTGATTTTCTAAATTATGGCAGTTTTTGGCAGACATTTTTTATTGCAAGTGGGCAGATTTGAAAGAAAAGCCTCCTTGAGATATCTATAGCTTGAATTTTTATATGGAAGAGTTTTCAAGCTTTAATCACAGACTATTCTAGATCTTAGACAATGTCGTTGCTGAAAGAAAGAATTTCAGAGAATTTTTTTTCGACTGTCATAGCATGACTTGATATGACAGGGTTTTAAAGGAAAATTCTAGATTGTTTGGAATCATGATTTTTTTACAGGAATGAATTTCCCAAGGGAAGTTTGTTTGAGACCATTCTAGCGTGAATTTTGTTCTCAGTGTTTTTAGTTGGAATAATAGAATTAGATGGCACTTTTTGTTGTGAAGGGATTAAATTTGTACTGAACTTTTGTTTCAGATTATTATGCCTTGAATTTGTTTTGCAGGGACTCAAGGGTTAATTTTAGTATTTTGTTCCTTTTGGATACTATTTTGCCATGAAGGACTAAACTTTAAAATGAAGCTGTGTGAGATTGTGAGTCTGTCAGACCATCGTAGTTTCTGTTTTGTTATGGCAGAGTGTTGGGTGGTAATTTTAGTCTAATGTGCTGCTTTGGAGGCAGTTTTGGCTATATAGGGACTGAATTTTAAAATAACTCAATTTTGTTTGAGACTTGTATAGCTTGAATTTGTTATATTAGCAATTTATGGCATTATTCTAGGCTAAGGTTCTTCTTTGGAGCCAATTTTTACATGTAAATCTATAATAATTCTGTAGTTTCGTAGTCAGAATTTTCAAGAGTGTTCCATGGGGACCTGTCCTCGGGGTATAGGCTAGTTTTCCAACATCCTGGATGTCCCTGGAATTTGGAGTGGATAATTCCTTTGTTCTGCATTGGACAGCCTGCTCCATCGGGTGCATAGAAATATAGTAGGAAACTTTTTAAGAATAAAATGCTAAAAAATCCTTGAAATCTAAGAGGGAGTGGAATCTCATTGCAAATACAGTACATTGTACATTAGTTAAAGAGTTTGTTTAAATTATTTAGCCATTGCTTTGCTACCCTCCTTTCATTTCTTAGAGTTTAGAAACAAAATTCCATCTCCAAAACCTTCTTACCATGCCTTACACCCTCCTGTCCTCAAAACTGAAAGAAACACTTAAATTTTGTAAAAAGGAATTTGATAATGAAATTCTATGGTTTAAGTCCTCTCATTGGGATTTTTGTCTGATGGAATTATTTTGTTGCTGTACAACTGGATATTAGATTAGTCTGGACACATATTCTTATTATAGTGTGTTTTTGTAACTAGATGTGACAGAATGAAATTGTGCTAGTATGTAAACAGAGGCATCTGCACATACTTTTACTGAAAATGTATGATTTGGCATCTTGCATCAGATTTATTTTAACTTTTTGCTGCATTGTACTGTTTATATTCCATTGTATGGCACACAGATAAAATCCTGATGTAGCATATCAGTGATATGTTTTTGAGCTAACTAGGGTTAGATTAGCTCTGGGGCCCAAATTTTACTAAAAGGGTAAAAAATGAGACCATCTTTGTGTTAAAGTTAAATAGTTGCACCACGATTAGTAAGGAATACATGTTAACACATCTATTCTGGTCACCTATGACAACACAACATTCAAGCATCGTACATGTGTAGGAGATAGATATAGAATCTAGCCATGATTCATATGTAGAGAAATGACATCATTTCTATCTACAAAGGTTGGTTTACATCTCAACATGGGCCTACCACATGCACAAGCAGCTATCAAAGGAACAAACACAACTAAACCCAATTCTCCTGAGTGTTAGTCAATAGTACTAGATGCAACATAGCTTACATATCTTTTTCTAAAGCACAAGGAATTATAGCATTGTACTAAAGGAAAGGAAAGGTCTTTTTCTGTCCACGATACCAGCCATGTATTTTTGGGCTTACATATGGTGACAACAATATGGGACTACCTCGTACTCATTGTGGGAGGCAACTATCTGTGCTACAAATGATGCATACATATCCTACTTGCTAGTGGGATTTGACTTGTGACCTCTCTTGCAAGAGTACAAGTTCCTTTTCCAGTAGGCAAATTTAGGCTGTACATTAATCATTGGTCATTCATTTAATTCCATTAAGCAAGGTTATAAGAGAGATGATCACTAGGATTGTCACACATGTATTTCGACCCATTTGTAATGTACACGATAATTTAATACAAGGCTAATTTTTGCATCCACTTTGCTAGCTAGTGCAACATCTTATCTTGCCTACAAGGAGCAAAATCAATAAAAGTAGTTGAATCTAATAAGCATATTGAAATATATTAATGATCTCGCATTAAAAAGATCTCAAACCCTTAGATGACCTATAAGAATAAATTCCAATTTGCAAACATCAATGACAAAGGGATTTTTTGAATACATAAGCTGTTTACCTTGTAGTGAACTCTATTTGTGATATTTTAAAGAAACTTGTAGCTATACAATGACAAATTTTACATAATCCACATGATAAATTAATCAAATAAGCACTTAGAATCTACATAAAAAAGAATAGGCTACATACCCACATAAATGTGACACAAGATTTACCTAGGGAAAACTCTCATGACTGAAAAACCTAGTCTTCAAACTCATCTGTTAGCCATGTATTGTTTAGCAATGCAACATTACAATACATCCATGGAAGTCTTAGAAAACCCCAACCATCAACTAAGTGTTCCATGTGAATAAGCACGTCACCACACTTCTTATGCCATGCATCCAACCTCACAAATGCTAAGCCAACTTACCACAACAATTACCCTTGTGGTTGCTTTTATAAAAACCACCTCACAAGACCACCTAGTGGTATTGTATAAACCATGTGTTACCTAACCCCTTTACCTCACATCTAATATTGAGTACTTTGTTTAACGTATTTTCCACAATATTAAATAATTAAAAAAGCATTTGACATCAATTGGCCCTAAGAATATACCAAAAGGAATCTCTGCATGTTGCACACCCATTTAAGTCCTCCAAGGTGCAACATTACACAATAAATAAAAAATTACAATAATGAACATTATAATACGAGGTGCACTACACATATTTCCCCAACACAATAGACAACAAACATGCAGTTTTGTTAAGTTTGACAAATTTCCATTCAAAATGATAAAATGTTGTATTTTTAATTCAACAATGTTGCATGAAATTTGTAATCCTCCTTTTGGGATTACCTAATAGCCTGCCCTGGAATCACAAATTCAATAAGTTAGAGATATAACCTTGCCCAAAGAATGTTAGAGCAATATAGATCCTTGTTAAGATCTTGCAACTGGAGATACAAAGTTCATAAGATCAACCATTTTTAGGGTTACAGAACATACATTCAAAGTCATCTTAATCATATGACAGTCCTAATTTATTATATTGCTTCAACCATAATGGAACTTGGATAAGGAAACAAGATAGGGTGCCCAAACCAATGCCCTCGGCCCAAGAGCAGATATATAGCATCCCTCTTGGCCTCATGTGGCCTTCCAACATTCATCTGTCATGAGGTGGTGTACCTAGTGGGGAATCTTGTAGCAAGTTCTTTTTCTTGCTACCCTTGTTCACACTCCTATGATTGAGGCTTCCTTGAATTCATCCCAAAAATTGATCAATGTGGACCTTGGAGGAGAAACTACAACAGGTTACCCCAAGCGATCCTCTACCCTAGGGCCAAGAGTGGATATATAATTCCTCTTGGCCTCATGTAGCCTTCTTCCATCCATATGACATGGTGTACCTAGCAAGGATGCCTATAACAGGTATTCCTCTATGTATTCCCTTCCTTATTTTGTCATGATTGATCATTACTATTTGGATCTCCACATAATTAGTTATGTCTGATATTAATGATGTTATATGACAAATTCATTATCCTATATCAATATGTAAGGAATTGTGCATTATATTCCTGCATATATCAGGCACACATATTTAAACATATATCCGTGCATACCTATACAAGAACATCACTGCCTGCAACTCATTAACAAATTCTGGTCTGATCCTGACCACTGATATGAGATTACTGATGCTTTTCGATTTTTTTTTAATGCCTCCTTCCAAGAGAGTCTTCTTTTTATATTATTTTGTCTCTTATGAACAGAGACAACCTTTGGAGGTTACTCCCCTTAAAGTAATGCTCATAACCCCCTAATTATGCCTCTTTACCAAATTGTTGCCTTGGTTTATTCCTCAATCGCTGCTTTAGGTACCCTTATCCTAATCATTGGTGTATCTTAATTGTATTAATTGTTGTTTACACAAGATTGGAATATTTGCCTTAACTATCTTTCACTGTTGTTTGTAATGATATAATCGCTGCTAAGTGAGATTGCAGCTTCATAAAAATGAAATTGCTGCCCTTGTTTTCCATAATTGCAGCTGATTATTTGTTTCACATGCTTCCCTTAGGCAATCACTCCTTATTTCTAAAATATGCTAACATAGTCTTCATTTAAAGGGACTAAAGTTAAAATTCGATTTAATTTGTCTTAAGCATTAATAGGTCAACTGTTCTGGATAAATCAGTTGGCCCCTTGTAAACTTTGAACACTTACTTTGTATATATAATGCCTTTATGGTGGGAGGGTGGGGGATGACAGAATTCACTCTGATACATTGTGGGTATGATAAAAGTGAAAGAAACATCATATTAGACATTTAAAAACAAATTAAAGGTTTCGATGGCTTCATATGCTTGATTCACTTGTAGTTTAACTGTTGATTCCAGAACAATAAAGACCTACCCATAGACTCTTACAACTCTAAATCCACCTAATGACATATTTGTAAACGAAAATCCCAATTCTCAGTCATGGAAAATATTATGAAAAAAATCTTATGTCGCTGAAATTATCTTAACACATTTAATATCCATTTTCTTTAAATTTGATATGCACAAAGTAGTTTATAGTTTCCTTTACAAACTCCATATGATACATGGTTGAATCCACTTTGACAAATCTTGAATAATTTTAAGGAGCAACCTTATATAAGCCACTTTTAAAATAGAAAATAGATCCCCAAGTTCCATGTGTTTTAAAGCTGCAAACCTGTTGGAGTAAGGCTCCTCTTGATTAATGCAATGCTCTCAAACATTACACTACCTTGGTTAAGAGATGGTAAGCATAGATCTACATGCAAACAAATTGTAAGGAAGGCTCACATAAGGAATGTGAGGCTTATCTGAAGCACAATATGGAAGATTTTTGAACCATTAAAGGAAGAGTCATTGGAAGTTAATGCAAGAGAGTGTTTGAATTAAGGGAAGTCAAATACACATACAACCTTACTTCGTTTCTTCCTGGAATTTCAATGCCCAAAGTACATGTTTTGCGAGGGTAAAATGTTTTTAATAAATTTCATAAATCTAAATCACCCTATTATATCATTACACCTTATTCCTCCATATATGAATCAGACATAGGGCAGATTCATACCCTTCATGGGTAGAATCACATGCTCTTTACCTCCTACACTTGTGGCAATATGCATATTAAGAGTATCTACAACCAAATAAGCTCATATAACATTTGTAATGAAAATATGACACGTTATGCAGTATGCGATAATGTATATGAATTGCAAACATCATCATTGCATCATATGGAAACAATGGACCCAAAACGTTAATCATCACATAATAAAACTGCTATTTGTTGGAGCATGTCATGTAGCATAGAACATCATGTAGTCGCATACATATAAAGTGCCATCTGAAAATGATTAAGATAGCATCATACCAAACTATCGTGCAATAGTGGTGTAGTAAAATCACCAACAAAAGTGGCCCATGTAGCTTGAATGGGATGAAATGGGAAATCATTTTGTAAATAAAATATCTTGTCATTGTTTAGAAATATGATCACAAAATTAGGAGATTTTTTTTTTGTTATTGATTGCAGATTTGAACAAACGTGTCAGCAAAATGATATTCATTTGTTGAAACAAGGGTATATAGTCGTTTTTGGTTGATGAAATTAAATGTCTTGATCTTGTTAAGATATCTAATGATCATTATTGGAATTGTGGTCACAATGTCTGGTTTTATTGTATCCAGAAGAGATCATTTATGAATATTTTAGAAATGTTGGGTTGGAAGCAATGCAGGGTTGGAAGCAATGCCATAACACTTGTATGGGCAAAACTGGCAACTGCAAAATAAAAGAATAAATGTTCTATATAGAAAAATCAATGAGATTGAAACAAGCCCTAAATGTCTGTTTTGTTTATGTGGGCAAAAGTGGCAACTGCAAAGTGTAAGGAAGTTAAGGTGCGCGGAATCGCTTCCTAGACTAATCTTTGAGAGGATGATTATGCAAATTCAACTAACTATTGCAGAGATCTCAAGAAATGCATAATAACTTAATCAAAATAACAATGAACGCATAACACAATGATTACCATGGGGAACCCTTCCGGGAGAAAAACCCCACCCTCCAAAACCCGCACAATGTATTCTCAAATATGGAAGATTACAATACATTTGCAATGCAAGTTCTTACAGGAGCGCATCACCACAACTCGAACTCGAACTCAGAGAGACTCCTTCAAGCACTGGTCTTGCAAATTGAACTCGAGGATTCAAACACCTCCCCTAGCCCTCCTTTTATAGTGATTTACAACTTGGAAACTATTTGTGGTTTTACAAAACCAGGGGCCAAAACCATGCCACATGTTACCCACTTGTAATTTGTAACTCCAAGAATTTCATTTTCGTCCATAATTTTGTCCTCTAGTTTAGACCCCCATAAAAGTCATATAATGAGTTGTTTACACTTTAAAAATAGCCCTTCTACATTGTTCTAGAGACTAGACACATTTTTAACAACTCACACACCTTTTCCAACTCATAAACATGTGGAAAACTACCACAAACAAATTCTAGAATTTTCTAAATTTTTTTTGGAGTTTTCCGGAAAAAGCTTGCAAGTTTGAGACACAATTCTCAGCACAAAGGGCTTGCAAAATAAAAACAATTTATGGTCTTTGTAGGAAAATCAATGTGGTTGAAATCAGCCCTAAACATCTGTTGTTTTTTGCTGCTGGAGGGGGCTGCGAAGTTTTGAATTTCTCTCTCAAATAGAGGTGCAACTTAACTTGGTATTTTCTTTGGGATTGGATAAATTCGGGCAACATTGAGCTCCTTTATAAAGAGAAGATAGTCTTTCCACTGGAAATCAACCAAGCATTAATAGGTTTAATTGAGAAAGTTGTACTATCTGATTGTATGTTTCTATGTATCAATTTATTATGCATGTATCAAAACTACAAGCAACTAAACAAACTCAATTCACAACCATTTTGGTAAGAACAGTTCCCCATAAAATGGTGTATTGATTATGGCTCAAAATTTTCATTAAATAGCAAAAGATAACATATTGATATTTGAAGAATATATATGTGACTAATACTAGATCAAAAAAACAATGACCACACTAGAAAGGCAAGAAGAAACATGAAATGAGGTGGCTCAAACTTGGCCACATGATAGATATCTACGTGCCTTGTTATTGTGTATAGCAGCAGTAAATATTAAATTGTCATTTTTCCCCTTATGTCAAAAGGCTTCAAGGTTATAGAAAGACAAAATGTTTAACAATTGCATGGCAATTAGATATAATTATCAAGAAGTAAATCTTTGACAATTGCCCATCATAGGGAGGGCTTAAAGCTGCTTGTCTTTTTTTGAAATGTAATATTTTTAAAACCAAAAAAGGGGACATTGAAATGTTTTTGATGTGAGGGATGTTATATATCCCTTTGAAGTAGGTCCTCTCATGAGGCATTTGGAGACAGATATGAGCTCTGGGGGCCAAAACTTTGTCTAAAGTCAAATATAACTAAATTTTCTATTGGTGAAGTAGGTACACTACATGTAATGTGGGGATTTAGGTGTGGGCATCACCCTACTTATATTCAGGTGTCTCATAGGGACGATATTTGAATTAATCCATATTATTATTGTTCATAGATTTCCATTTCTTGTAAAGAATTTGTTTCCCCGACATGGTCTTTTTCATACATATGCAAACTCTACGCAATTTCCCATTCTATTCTAGGACTAACCTTACAAATTCATGTGTCCAGTTGAAAGAAATATTTAGTTCATAAAGATGTTCAAACAAGTTTTTAATTTGTAATAATTTTAAATTTCATTGTCAATAACTTTTTAACGTGACATGGTTTCCAAACACAATAATGAAATAGAACATGCAGACAATTACCTACTTAATCCTATAATAGGAGTATCATAAGTTTTTAGATCTTTTTTTCTTCAGTAGCATCTTGACGTTGTAACTTTTGAAGGGTAACAACACTTGGAAATAGAAATAGAAGAGGGTGAGGAAATTAGACACGACCACAAAAGAGAGTGACATTGGTATATCGTGGGAAAACCTTCAAAAGGTGAAAAAAGGGGGCTTGAAAAGCACCAAATTTTGAAACCAATATATCATTAGCAATTGTACATTACAATACAATATGAAGCTTCAAGCTTCATAGAAGATACACTCTCAATCCTAGAGGAATTCAGATAATATAACCTAGCAGAGTCATGGATATATATTATAAATGAATTGATAGAAATTAGAATATGCTCACCAAAACATGGGGAGGACAAGGTACTCTTTCTGCTTCACTCAAATATGTTTGATTATTCTAAAAATTCAATTACTAATACGAAATGAAAAGAGCAAGCAAGTAAATTGAGATAAGTCTAATTTACCACTAAAGTTTGTTGTAGTGAAAAATGGTTTCAGATTTAATATACTCTATGATTGAACTATAGGAAGGAAATTTTGTGAAGGTAGAAGCAACATCTCTAGTTTGCTAGTTGATAAATCAAAAGCCAATAGAATAGGGGTCTACCTAACATAGGTAACCCAAGCAATCCCAACTATTTTTCATGTCTTAGATACACGTCTAAGTTGCATTTGCATGTGCACATTAAAAAAGGCGTACAAGTTCTTAAAAAGTGGTAGGCATTTTTGTCAATTGAGGTACACACGGTCTAAAAGTTTGAAGTCTAAACAATCCAATGATGCGACCACAATTGTCAAGTCTCTACCACAAACATAGAGGCATCAGTTATTTCTAAACTTGCCAACCCGCATTACTAGTAATTGTGAGCAACTTAAAGCTTCAACATAAGACTCCACCAAAACTCTATTATTACTATTTCATACTAGATAAGAATGCTCTATTTCTTTGGTACTTAATTTGTTGCATCTTATATACGCCCATCTCATGTACTCTTGCATATCAATCTCCTTTATATACTTGCATCCATTGGTCAACTATAACTATTCTTTCATTTTGGGTCTTCTTGCACAATCACTAAAGCACCTTAATCTTGGGTGGCTATTTCCATTGCCAAAAGTTTACATCTCAGTCAACCCTTAATGCATGTATGGATATTAGAGGCACATCATAAAAACATTTAAATTGTTCGCCTTGGTGAAACTAGCAGACCCAATTATACAACCAAATTTTTTAGGGAAGTATTAAAAAAATTCCAACATTGATGTTGTCTTCTTTGCCTTGCTATTTGAATATATCTCGACTCCTCAAGTCCCAACAAGTGATAGTGGGAGGGCATCATTTACAAGTCTTGAATAACAAATGTTATTTGAAACAATAAATGTAGTGACCCTTACTAACAGGCCACTAAAAAACCCTAAATTTAATACACTGCTGAAAGTATATTGCTGAATTAAGAAATTTTTCTGCTTAAATAACTTATGTAAAATAGTGCCAATGTATTCATTCAATGATCACCAAAATTGTTTTACATATGATATGCAATTTTCAGCGTTGAAACATTACAACATGGCACATTGCAGACAAACCCTAACTATCTGAATCCAACTAAGAACTTGTTACAGCTACAGACTGAAATGAAGAACCTGGATTGATCAAGTGCTGGAGGCTGAATGCTGAAGATGATATGATGAAAGTGCAACTCCAGTTGAAACTCCAAACCAGCAATTAAGCACGAGTGAAAGGACTGAAATATCCTTCTCAGAGCTACAATAATTCAGGTGATCTTTCACACCCTCAAAATTGCGTACCAATTGAGAGTTTTCGTTCTCAATGGCCAATTGTGACTACTTGTAGAAACCCTAGGCTCCACAATGAACATCAGCAAATATCAATAATAAATCTCGATGATAGGCAATGAGCCCTCAGTGCCTATTTATTCTTTTTTTCTCAATAGGTCGGCCTCCTTTTTTATTTTTTTCTCCGCTTCTTCCAACAACCTCGAGAAGATTGTTTTATTTAATGACTTTATAAAATATATCACTTTATTAAGTTAATTAAATATAAAGTTATCTTGTAATATTTTTTTTTTATTGATAACTTTATAAATAATTAACACCTCCAAAAAAAGGGACATTACAGGTCCGCCCCTCCTAAAATTGCTTGGCCTCAAGCAATCTTAATGCTGGATGCTGCAAAATCACTTCTCCCTCCCAAGTAGCATCTTCAATAGGTAAATCTTTCCACTTAACCAGATACTCTCCGATTACTCTCCTGCGAAGCTGCTTCTCTCTACTATCTAGAATGGATTCTGGCACTAAGATCTGTTTCCCCTCATGATCCAAGGGAGGTAATACTGAAGAAGGCATCACATTCTGACCCAACGCCTTTTTGAGGCGTGATACGTGAAACACATTGTGCACTCTACTATCTGTGGGAAGCTCCAACTCATAAGTCACCTCACCAACTCGCCTGATGATCCTGAATGGTCCATAATAGCGCGGCTTGAGTTTCTCTGCACCACTCTTCTTGAGAGTGGACTACTTATATGGCTGCAACATGAGGTAAACCATATCATTTACTTTAAAAGTACGCTCAGTCCTCTTCTTGTCTGGATACGGCTTTTGCTAGTTTTGAGCTCTAGCAATGTTGTCTCTGAGAGTAGCAACTATATCCTTACTTTCCTGTAATAGTTCGCCTGCACGAGGTACTCGACTATCTCCAACAACAAATCTAAGAAACTAGGTGCCTCATAACCGTAACGTGCCATGAACGGTGTCATTTGTATAGTCATATGATATGTAGTATTGTAACAATACTCACAGAGATATATCCATCTGACCCAAGCTCGTTGTTGATCTGCCACATAATTTCTCAAATACCCTTCCACCCATTTGTTTACAATCTCCGTTTGACCATCGGTCGGTGGGTGATAACTGGTGCTAGGTGTAAGCTCAGTGCCACACAACCGAAATATCTCCTGCCAAAAGTGACTCATGAAGCGGCTGTCCTTGTCACTCACAATGCTCCGAGGCAAACCATGTAATCTAAAAACCTCCCTGAAGAAGACCTCTGCCACTTGAGTTGTTGAGTATGTAGTAGCGGTAGGGAAGAAGTGAGCATATTTTGTTAGCCTATCCACCACCACATAAATACAATCGCGCCCCTGGGCCCGGGGCAAGCCCGTGATAAAATTCATAGAGATGCACTCCCACTTCCTGTCAGGAATAGGAAGTGGTTGTAGGAGTCCTGCTGGATAAGTGTGCTCTTGTTTGTTTTGCTGGCAAACTTGACATTCATGCACATACTGGAAAACATCAGCCTTAAGTCCCTTCCAAGTGAACTGCTCTCGTACTAACCTGTAAGTCTTGAAATACCTAGGATGGTCTGCTGTAGGTGAATTATGGAATGCTCTCAAAATCAACTGCTTCACTTTTGATCCTGGGACTAAGTAAATCCTGTTCTTGTAAATGATCAAATCATCTACGAGAGTGTACCTAGTGTCGATCGCTTTTCCCTCCACTATATCAGAGGCCCATGTATCTCTAGCATATTCTGCTACAATCAAGTGTCGCCAATCTTCTTATATTTGAATCATAGAAGTGAGGTGTGGCCTACGGGATAAAGCATCTGCAGCAATATTCTGTGTCCCCTTAACATAGGTGATATCAAAATCATAGGCCTATAACTTACTCACCCACTTCTGCTGATGATCATTCAGGTCCCGCTGTCCCAAAAAGTGCCTCAAACTATTATGATCAATTTTAATACAAAATTTGCTGCCCACAAGATACTGTCTGAATTTGGCCAAGGCATGCATGATGGCCGACACCTCCTTATCATATATGCTGAATGATCTCTCAGGCCCTCTGAGTTTCCTGCTCTCATAAGCTATAGGATGCTTGTCTTGCATGAGTACAACACCAACTCCCTCTCCAGAAGCATCACATTGAAGCTTGAATGGCTTCGTGAAATCAGGCAATGCTAATACTGGGCATGTAGTCATTATTTCCTTGAACCGCATAAAATAGTCTTGTGCCTCCTGAGTCCACACAAATCCCCCTTTCTTCAGCAAATCTATCATGGGTGTTGCATGTCGTGAGTAGCCATTGACAAACTTGCGATAGAATCCACATAGACCAAAGAACCCCCTTAACTGTGTAAGGTTCTCTGGTGGTGGCCAATCAACAATAGCGCGAATCTTTTCAAGATCCATTCACACTCCTTCTGCACTAATGATGTGTCCAAGATACAACAGTTCTGTCATCCCCAAATCACATTTGGACTCCTTGGCATACAAGGACTCCCTCTGTAAAATGCTCAACACTGTCTCCAAGTGCTCTAAATGTTCCTACCATGTCCTGCTATAGATCAAAATATCATCAAAGAATACTAGCACAAATTTCCTCAACTGATGGTGGAAGACCTTGTTCATAGTGGACTGAAAAGTGGCAGGTGCATTAGTCAAACCAAAAGGCATGACTACTGTTAGTAAACAGTTTTGTCCTTCCAAAATTAAATAGAAAGTATGACTCAAGATACCCAAATAGAAGAACAATTGCCACTAACAGTTGGATAGATTATCATTTTATTGATAATCCTCCTCTGAATTGAGAGGTACAGCTCCCTCGTAAAGATATACAATGAATGTGATATATGCTTATGTCTTTAACCTGAAGACACGAAGGGTTTTCTAACATTCATCCATAAATATGGAATAAATGCGATTATCAAATTAATAAGCTGATTATGAGAGAAAAACCAGCAAACAGCTGTAGGCCTATTCACCAAGTCTTTCACAATACTAGAAGAGAATAGAGAGAATCAAACATATCATTTTTGCAAAAGACAACAACATAGGGCTGTATTTGAAACAGGATAGAAAAGACCACAGGATCTTTTTCCATCAGAAAATAAATATTCAGACCTTAAGATTTGACATACAAATATTCCTTTCCATTTCGAACACATAACAAAATAACAATAGTATTATTTCATCCCTTCTGTTACCATCAAATACAAAGAACAAAAGAAATCAACTCTCCACATTTCCCTCTACAAAATAGAAAATATTCTTCTCCCTGTAGCAGCAGCTGTAGAACTCCAACCCCTGGAAAAAGAAGAACCCTGTTACAATAGACCTTCCTCTTTTTAAAGACTTCAACCTCCCCTTGCTAACTGCCCTAACTTCCTTTTCTTTTGAAACTACTCCCCAATGATTTCTTCTCGTGCAATTTTCACAAATGCCTTAAGTTACAATAATAATTAATTTTTTAAAAGAATTAATTATTTTAAATTCTTCCACATTTATCTTACCCCCTTCAGCTTACCAATTCACTTGTTTAATCTTGTCCTTTGTATTTTCTCGTTTTCACCCTCACATCATAAAAATAATGAACTCTTTTTTTAGAATTGACTATGTGAGAGATTGACGTTGGTTTAATTTAAATAAATTATTTAATTATTTTGCATTTGATCTTGATAATATTTAATTCTTAAAAGAATTAAATAATATCCAATGCAAAATAATTTTTAAATAATAGTTTCTTTTTAAAACTTACCTTGTTTTTACTTCTCACATAGTTGAATGAAGAGGGGAAATACTCAGGGTTTCAAAACCCTAGGTAACATTGGCTCTTTCTGGGGGCTGCATTCTGTGCTGGGATGCAGAGAATTCTAGAATCTTTGTCTGCTATTGTCCAGTGCCTTGATCATTGGGCCATAGAGTCAACATTTGAACTAGCAAAGTGATGCAGTGATGGTTCAACAACTCTTGGTGCAAACAGAAGTGCTTCTAGTAATGAGTCGCTTGTAAGCCTGTCTGCATCATGAAGTCTCGTACATGCTACTTCACCTGCTACATATTGACCAACTATACATGTCTCTCCATAAAGTCTACCTTGCACTCCAACACACATGTAATGTGTAGCTGGTACCACTGGTATAGGATTTTTTTTTTTTTTAATGTCAAGGCCATGCCATACACTCTGCAACAATGTTTTGAAAATGAGAGAGAATTTTTCCCCCTTAGGTTTGTGGCTTATATCTAGTAAAATAGATCTCTCATTCCGTATCTTCAACTGATCATCAATATTGCGTACCATAACACCTCAGAGTGCAAGTTCTGTTCTATCACCATACGATGGCATGAATCTTTCCATAGCCTGATTATAAAGAATACCACCAGCTCCACGAACAGCTTCATATATTAGAAATGCATTTTTGCGCTTACAAGGTTTAATAGGTAGACTTTCATCAGCCAAAGTAGTTGGATGGGTACAAATTCCATATTTGAAATCATTATATGTGCTCCATGCGCCATTGCAATACTGTCTCTAGCAGCAACACATGGGTTTGTAATACTTGGATAAAGGAATCTGAATACGTACCTCAGAATTTGATGTTGCCGCTTGGGTTTGGTCTTCCACTGCTTGTCATCACATTTACTCACCATTTTGCACTTATTAACCAAATTAGGGTTCACGTTTTTATCTTGACACATCTTAAACCTCAAATCACGCACATAATTGGTGGCACACTATCATTTGCATTGAACCTCTTTGTGCTCGGTTAATGATCATACCATGTGCATCATCATGCGTGCTCTATAGTGAAATGTCACAAACAAGTGTATTGAGAGACTCCAAACTTAAGATTTTGATTGATCACAATCTTCAAACCCGTGCTGATTATATTATCTCTGTGACTTTTTACCTACTTGGTAGTGGTAATGATTGCACCTTTATGACTATGTAATAGATAGGATACCTCCTTAGCAGTTTGCCATGGGTGTAGGAAAGAGCTGAGTTGCAAGGCGAGACTCACTGTGGTACATGCAATGTTGCAGCTAACCTCACTAACATCTTCAATTTTCCTTTTGTTATATTATTCAAACCACCATTTATCCATACCGCCGGTTTCTTCATTGGATAGGTTTTGTTATTCATGCTCATTTTCAACAACTCATCTCCATGATATACAATGCCTTCTGTAGCTTCCTTCGAGGACATGGAAGTGAACACAACCAAGCGCATATTGCCCGCTACCATATCTGTCACAGCCGGCCAATCTTCCTCACATATTTCATATCATTGATGCACTTAATATTGTTCTCTCAACAATATTAATATGTTTTGCAAATAACCATACTTGTGCAGGGGTGAATCGGGTACATGGCAGCATTAGTATATTGCGTGAAAGATAGAATGAAGGAATGCAGAATATCTGCATTAGAAGTCTCCCAAATTGAGTCTTTTCAATATTGTTCCCATCTTACTCCGAGTGCACAAAGGATGTTTAAAGCTTCAGTGACCGGTGCAGCCTCATCTGCATTAGTTCATTGGAGCAGCAATAACTTTGTGTATGCCTGATCCACCATCATAGGCGTTGTTCTAATGACTTAGTATTTTTTTTTTACACATTTCATTGATGACAAAGATGAATATTATTACATTATACCAACTCATCATCATTTATTTTCAACGAACCCTAATTTTTTGAGGCGTAAGCACATAAATGTCTAGAGCCCATGTAGTTTGAAAAACATATCCGCTCCATTAATGAAAAGAGCCATGAGCTGCTTGCAGAGAGGAAAAGAGCAAGGGAACACCAAAAACACTAAAACTACCAGCACCACAAAAGCGAACACAACAAACCACACCTAGCCACAACAAAAACTTTATGTACAAAGAGTAGGGTAAGCAATCCATACTTAGAAGAATGTACCTGGCTGCTCACGGAAAACCATTAATTGGTTGAGAGAAGTATGCGCCAGTGCGAAACAATGGTTGGTGTACAAGTGAGCCCATTCCTGAAAATTGGAGAACAACCATTGAAAAGAAAAACTCCATAGATATAAGCTTTCCGAACAGCAGAATAAAACCAAGAAGCCAGCCAACATTATAGCTCACCAATTGTGGCACCTCCATGTCTTCTTGCGCAGGTTGTTTCTTATCAGTACTCTTGACATCTTCCATGAGATTCTTGGCAAATAAAATGGAGTCTCTATGGTGATAGTCTTTCCTGAAATTATTGAAGTGATAACCCACATAGTTCTCATTTAAATCTGCAACTTCCTCCTTCAAAGATTCAGGTTCCAAGAATCTGTCTATGAAGTCTATCTCAAAACAAAAGATTCTAGCATAGGACCAAAATCCATTAGCCCATCTTCACAATCAAACCTAAACACTTCTAATTGGGGTTGTGTGCATGGAATTGGTCTAGGGCTAAAAGAATTTCCTTTAACTTCCATCTCATCTTTCTCAATATCTTTGACTGCCTTGGGCTGAAAAGACTTTTCATTCATTTCAATGTGATCAAACAAAAACAATTCATAATCAGCTTCAATCTTTTCATGTGTATGTTGATCTCTCATACCCTCCTGAATAACATCATTTGATGAAATATCAATAACAGTCCCAAATATAAAAGAATCAAACTCCGCATTTGAAACATCCTCTGACAGGTTTTGATCTTCCACCTTGCAACCCTTGTTCATTAGGAGGTACATCTAGGCTAATCATTGAGTCAGATGATTGGGAGACATATTCATCCTTAGACTCAACATGTAGATGGTAGGCTCCAACTACACTACAGGAAGTACTTTCACTCACCGGAGGGATTTGAAGATCTTTATCATTGAAAACTGTTAGACTTTGATAAATAGGAGGCGCTGATTTAATTGCTTTGAGAATGAGCCTTTTTTGTTTAGGCTTTACCTCTAGACAATTCTGTTTTTCACAGAGATAAACTCCTTCCTGTGCAATGTCTTTACACTTCATTCCACTTAGAATCATATCATCATCTAAACTAATAGCCTCCCTTTGTGCATCTTGCAATGTTTGCACTTTTAAACGAAGAAGCAAGAATTTAATTTCTGTTTGCATGGCAGCAATGAAAACACACAATTGATTATTTTCAGTTGGTTGGCTGGTTAGGGGTATCTTACCAACAGTTCTATTGAATCTATCAATAAAATCTCTCATGACTTCCCCTTCTTTGATGGCATAAACCTTTGTAGAAATTTTACCTCAAGATCATTCTAGCAAGTAATGCGACTATCAAGTAAATTGTGGAACCAATCTGCTGCACTTCCAATGAGGCTTCCAACAAATAATCTAACAAAGACATTCTCCTCCTGTACACCAAGAATCCCACAGGCAACTGTAATTGATTTAATGTGATCATCAGGGTCTTGATTTGCATCACTGGAAAACTTCGGGAGATATTCTAATGAATTCTTAGGTAAGGCTGAGTATTGAGATAAAGAAAATGGCCCAATCTGAACCCCCCATGGTTGGGCTGCAACCAAAGCCATAACACCAAAATTTTTTCACCACAATCAATTAGAGTTGCCAACCTTTGTCCTCGAGGAGGTAACCTTCAGATTTCCAAGAAAAGAAAAGCATTGGAACTTGCTTTCTTTCCCCAGCAGAGTCGCCAAAAACTGTTAGTAAACAGTTTTGTCCTTCCAAAATTAAATACAAAGAATGACTCAAGATACCCAAATAGAAGAACAATTGCCACTAACAATTGGATAGATTATCATTTTATTGATAATCCTCCTTTGAATGGAGAGGTACAGCTCCCTTGTAAAGATATCCAATGAATGTGATATATGCTTATGTCTTTAACCTGAAGACATGAAGGGTTTTCTAACATTCATCCATAAATATGGAATAAATGCGATTATCAAATTAATAAGTTGATTATGAGAGAAAAACCAACAAACAGCCATAGGACTATTCACCAAGTCTTTCATAATACTAGAAGAGAATAGAGAGAATCAAACATATCATTTTTGCAAAAGACAACAACATAGGGCTGTATTTGAAACAGGATAGAAAAGACCACAGGATCTTTCTCCATCAGAAAATAAATATTCAGACCTTAAGATCTGACATACAAACATTCCTTTCCATTTTTAACACATAACAAAATAACAATAGTATTATTTCATCCCTTCTGTTACCATCAAATACAAAGAACAAAAGAAATCAACTCTACATTTCCCTCTACAAAATAGAAAATATTCTTCTCCCTGTAGCAGCAGCTGTAGAACTCCAACCCCTGGAAAAAGAAGAACCCTGTTACAATAGAACTTCCTCTTTTTAAAGACTTCAACCTCCCCTTGCTAACTGCCCTAACTTCCTTTTCTTTTGAAACTACTCCCCAATGATTTCTTCTCGTGCAATTTTCACAAATGCCTTAGGTTACAATAATAATTAATTCTTTAAAAGAATTAATTATTTTAAATTCTTCCACATTTATCTTACCCCCTTCAGCTTACCGATTCACTTGTTTAATCTTGTCCTTTGTATTTTCTCGTTTTCACCCTCACATCATAAAACTAATTAACTCTTTTTTTAGAATTGACTATGTGAGAGATTGACGTTGGTTTAATTTAAATAAATCATTTAATTATTTTGCATTTGATCTTGATAATATTTAATTCTTAAAAGAATTAAATAATATCCAATGCAAAATAATTTTTAAATAATAATTTCTTTTTAAAACTTACCTTGTTTTTACTTCTCACATAGTTGAATGAAGAGGGGAAATACTTAGGGTTTCAAAACCCTAGGTAACAACTACAAACTCGAAATGCCCACAATGACATCTGAAAGAAGTTTTTTCAATATCTTGCTCTCGAACTCTGATCTGGTAATAGCCTGATCTCAAATCAATTTTTGTGAAAAAACAAGCCCCATGCAATTCGTCTATCAGCTCATCGATGTGTGGGATGGGATACCTGTTCTTTATAGTTCTCTTATTCAACACCCTGTAATCAATATACATCCGTAGAGTACCATCCTTCTTTTTTTTCCAAAACAACAAAAGATGCAAAAGGTGACTTACTTGGTCGGATGTATCCCATAGCTAGCAACTCCTTGATGGTCCTCTCAATCTCATCCTTGAGTCGTTTTGGGTGCCGGTATGGTGTGATCATGACAGGCTTAGCGCCTTCCTCCAGCTTGATAATGTGCTCAATACCTCTATCTGATGGCCTGCCTGGTGGAATCTCACTGAATACCTTCTTGTACTCAATTCTCAATTTCTGAATATTTGGATGATATTCAGTCTTATGTTGCTCCTCTTGGGTAGGCATCAAGGTGCATATTGCCACCCACTCTAAATTATTATGCCTAGCTAATCTCTCCAACCGCCTAAAGGAGATAGTCCTGACATCACCATTACGAATAGCCTTCAGCACATGAGTCCTGCCATCCACCACGAATCGTATCTCCATATCCTCCAATCTCAAGGTAACCTCCTTCAAAGAATGTAGCCACTGGATCCCAAGTACTATGTCCATGTCACTCATGTTGACCACATGATAGTCTGCCTTAAACTCATAGTTGTTCAGGCGCAAAGGTAGATCTCGCACCATCCTATCACAACGAAGAGTATATCCATCGGCTACCTTGACTCTCAGTCCCTCAAACTCCTCAGTAATGAGTCCACGCCTCTCCACAAATCGTGCATCAATGAAATTATGCGTGGCACCTGTATCCAATAGAGTAATAATCTTCTGTCCTGCCAAGACTCCTCGAAATATGAAAGATCCCTCTCTTTGAATACTAGACAGACGTGCCTCCTGTAAATGTAGCTCTAGAGCCTCTTTTTTCTCAGCACTATCTACCTCTTGTTCACCCTCTGCCTCATCAGGATCCTCATCATGGTGCTCTGAGATGTCTGAATCTGAACCTTCGTAATAAGCCAACATCACCCGGTTAGCCTTCCCCTTAGGCCTCATAGGACAATCATGACCAAACTCATAGGGACCTTTGCAAAAGAAGCATAGCTTCTTCCTACGTAGGTCATTAAGCGTTTCCTTATCCCAAGGTGCAGCTGGCTTGCCTTTTGAGTCACTAACCTTCTCTATACCCTTGCTGAATTCCCCTTTGTTATCTCTAAATGATGAAGAACCCTTTGAACTAAACCGGTTTGCTGGAGCTGCAAGTTCCATACTGCGGGCTTTCTTCATGGCTTCTTGTAATGTAGGAGGATCAAAGGCCTTTACCCACCCCTTGAGTGGTTCAGTTAATCCCTCTGTGAATAAAATGACTAGCCTCCTTTTTGAAATGTCAGGCACCATCACTGCAAGCTTCTGGAAGTCATTGATAAATTGTTCTAAGCCTCCTAACTGTCTCAACTGGGCGAACTCCCAGAAATAAACTTTAGGATTTTTTTAATCAAACCTTTCTATCAATCTATCCACAAACTCCTGATAAGTGGTTACCTGATTGTGTTGCAATGTGATCATGCCATGTGTCCACCAATCATGTGCTGCTCCATCTAAGTGTAAAGTGGCATACTTGAGTGCTTCAAATTCTATCATAGTCTTCAGAGATAGGAAAGTGTCCACCTTATGAATCCAAGCACGAGCAGTCATTTTTCCACTGCCATCAAATGTGGGTAATACCAACTTGTTGGTGACCTGTTGCAACTCACTGTGTTTATCTGCCTGCTTCTGCTTGGCAGCTCTGTAGTTCAGGTACTTGTCAAATGTCCATCCATCCTATACATATCTTGGTAATGAATCCCACTCATTCCTCGCTTGTCGCAGTTCATCTACAATATCTGTTACCATAGCATCAGGTGTGCGTGCTGGAGTTTCTTCCCTGAATGTAGGACGTGTGGGTCTGTCAGCTGTTCCAGACCGTGTCCTATGTTGTGATCCTGTTATGCTCCTGTCATCCTGGTCATTATTATGATTATTTCTCCTATTTTCCCCAATCAAATGTTGCATCATAACCATCATTGCCTGTGTACTTGCTTCTATTGACTGTAGAAGCCTCTCCTGATGCTGTAAAGTCTCATCATTATGCATAGTTCTGGGTGGGCTTTGAGAATGTCTCTTAGCCATATTCTCAGTTATGATGGTTCTTTTGTAAACTAAATTGGCTACATAAACTCTATCAGGCTGGCAGGAAATCGCTTTGATACCACTGTAGTGACCCTTCCCAACAGGCCACTAAAAAACCCTAAATTTAATACACTGCTGAAAGTATATTGCTGAATTAAGAAATTTTTCCGCTTAAATAACTGATGTAAAATAGTGCCAATGTATTCATTCAATGATCACCAAAATGTTTTTACATATGATATGCAATTTTCAGAACTGGAACATTACAACATGGCACATTACAGACAAACCCTAACTATCTGAATCCAACTAAAAACTTGTTACAACTACAGACTAAAATGAAGAACCTGGATTGATCAAGTGCTGGAGGCTAAATGCTGAAGATGATATGATGAAAGTGCAACTCCAGTTGAAACTCCAAACCAACAATTAAGCACAAGTGAAAGGACTGAAATATCCTTCCCACAGTTGTAATAATTTAGGTGATCTTTCACACCCTCAAAATTGCGTACCAATTGAGAGTTTTCGTTCTCAATGGCCAATTGTGACTACTTGTAGAAACCCTAGGCTCCACAATGCACATCAACAAATATCAATAATAAATCTCGATGATAGGCAATGAGCCCTCAATGCCTATTTATTCTTTTTTTCTCGATAGGTCAGCCTCCTTTTTAATTTTTTTCTCCGCTTCTTCCAGCAACCTCTAGAAGATTGTTTTATTTAATGACTTTATAAAATATATCACTTTATTAAGTTAATTAAATATAAAGTTATCTTGTAATATATATTTTTTATTGATAACTTTATAAATAATTAACTCCTCCAAAAAACAGGGACATTACAATAAATATTCTAGTTGTTTTGCAAATATCAAGTTTGAATTTTTATTTTCACCAAGGATCATTGTGCCGTATGTCTATGCAAAGTTTCTCTTGTGTAGCATGAAAACCTAATCCAAACAAGTACGGTTTAAGGTTTCAAATATATGACACATAGTGGCATCGTATGTTGATTGCAATGACACGGAAAATGACAGTGTAAAAGGAATTCAAGTACACAATGTTAAATCAGAAAAAAAAATGAAATTGTTATTTCATTCTAGATAGTGTGTGTATAAAGAGAAGCAAAGTCCAAACTTAGGTTATTTCATTCTTTTAATCATCAAATCATTAAATCATAAATTACCCATTGTTATAGGTTCATTTGAAAACATACAAAACAATTTTTTTGAGTATCAAATTAATATCCTCCAAGTTATCCATGAACAAATATTGTAAGGTGGAAGTTGATGCCATTGCAATAACGACCATTTGCTCCAGATGAGTTTATAATGATGATCATCCTTCACCTCATTCAAGATATCCAAATCCTCTTTACTAATTTATTCTATTTAGTAGCTACAATTGATTCTGGTACGAGATGAATCTCATCTAGATAGTTAGATTTATCTTCTTTGGTGTTTAATCCGTTGTTAGCCGATCACTCCTACCAGTATCATCTTGGCCGAGTTCGGAGCTCATCCCTTCAAACTTTGCACGATCTTTGATTTGGTTTGGTTACTTTACAGAGGTAGGTTGCTTTGCAGACTCTGTTGATGGTAGACACCATTATGCCTACCTAGCTTATTGTTCCTCAACTTCGATTGCGGCTTTTGATCCCACTGGTCGTGCTAGATGGTGGTATGCTTAGGTCTCCAGTCTCCTCAGTTCCGTGGGTATTGATATTGACCACCTTCCTCTCTTTTAGTACTCCTTGGACGCTCCCGCTCATCTCCCCACACAGGAGAAGTTGACTAAGATTACTAGGATGGATATCTACATGAGGTTTATTCATGTGACTTGGGTTGACTCGATGGGGGGCCTGTGCCATATTGACATCTAGGATGGCATCATTATTCGACCATACTGCTCTTCTCGACGGTGAACCCACGCCTTACGTATCTAGTTAGGCTCTTTCAGAGTTGGCTCTCATCGACTCCGTATCTAGACAAATCACTAGACCAACAAAGATGAGCATAGTTTTCAATGTTGTGACATGGGTATGACTAAGATAGGGATCCATTTTCTCTTTTATTGCCCAATCTACTATGAGATTCGTAGGAGATTTCATTACTTATTTAGAGACTGCAAGTCTCTCCCCTCCTTCACTCTCCTTTAGGTATGATGATCAATGGTGCATTGCACTCTATCTCCAGGAGGCCTTCCATCTTTGTGATCTCACTCCTTGGGAGCTATACCCCTCTAGGTTTTCTTCCCGTCACTAGCATATCACTTCCTTTTTCACTCCAGTTACCTCTCCTAGAGGAACCAAGCAAGTTAGGGTCCCATCCACTGTTACTCACACTAGAGCTGTGAGGCTGCATAGAGACCTTATGCGCATACACCATCAGAGTTAGTGGTCCCCCTCTCTCCGGCAACGAACTCAGATTTCTCCCCACATGGATAGCTATCCTTTAGTTCTGGGCTACTTCTTGACGACTATGAACTGCTAGTTGTTTTGCGGCCTCATTGTCTCTTTTTTTTAGTGTTGTTTCTCCTTGTTTGCTTCTTGCTCTGTTTGTTTCATTCTTCTCGGACACCATTTGGTGGTCCTGTTGCCTTCTGGCCTTTGTTTGTTTGTATCTTCAGTTCCTTATGCTCGTTTGTGGTCTCTTGTTGGACATTAATAGTTTATCTTATCTTATCTTTGATAGAACGATTAGATAAAGTTTGAAGTTCACACCATGTTTGATTTGATGTGCAATCACTCGGGAAAGTCTAAAAAATTGTTTACTTGTTTCTCGAGAACAAAAAATGACAAAAGAACAATTTTGAGGTGCTTATAAAAAAAGTAACCCCAAGCTCATTTTAAAAAGCTTGATTTTTACCTATTAATATGTAGCATAAATGTTTTCTGATTTTTTAAACAATAGTTTGATCAAGTTCATTCTATTAGCATTGACCAATTTATTGAATAACCTATGCAAAATGATTTTAAATAGCATGCAAAAGTGGGCAGGAACCGGTAAGTGGTTAATTGAGCCTTTTCCTAGTTTCATTGCTACAGTATTAAGGTTTTTCCACAGTAGTCATACAAGAAACCCTTATTGCTCCAACCTTATCATTCTTGCCTTTTGATAAACCTTTATCTTTGATATACTACACCCCCTATATACCTGGAGGAATATGGAAGAGCGATGGCATGTAAGAGCAATCTTCTCAATATACCAAATCTCTCAATATACTAAATTTTCTTATATAACTCACTTTTATATACCTTATTGCATGTTGAAGAATTGGTGCAAGAGGGCAGATTGGCACAAAAAAAATGATGTGGAAATGTCTTGGGTTTGTTTAGGCCTGGGCATTGGAGTAGTAGCACCCCTCTCATCAGTAGAGCTTTTGAGGTATCTATCTTAGCCAATGACAACAGATTACTGGAAGAACAAAGAAGGATATATAACACAATTGCAAAGAAAAGTTTATTTACCTCTGTTATTACCTCAGCCTCAATAGCCCTTAAATTGGTGCACCATAAGAGGTACTTACAAATCATAAGTATTTAATAAGTTGCACAACTTGCCAATGTTTTTAGTATTTCACAAAAAAAGAAACAATTACACACACGAGTAACTAAATATGAAAAAATCCTTAAACCTGACCTCAGACCTCGAATATTAACATAGCAGAACCTACAATAAAAACCTACCACTAAATCTAATCCTTAGAAATTATTTGAGTTTCAGGGTTATGATTAGGGTGTACTTACCAACAAAAAACTGTAGTCTCTGATTTTTTTTTCAATCTATAGCAGTGTAACACTAGTATTGGGGTATGTCGGAATGCTAGGACGATTTTTCTAGATGGGGGGACAATGGGCCTCAATTTTGGGGTGACTAGGGGATGATGGCGAGGGGATGATGGGGTAGGGAGGCATGTTGTATACTATTCATATAGAACTTGAAATGCTAATTTTGAAATGATGTATCAGAATAACATACCAAATTAAATTACTTGAACATAGAAAAATTGCTACACGAACTAGAACGGTTGAACATTCAACATAGTAACATAGTACATACCTAATAGTAACATTCAAAAATCAAAATTTAAATAGAAATTCAAGTACCGATCTCAGCGGCAGTGTGGTTGTAGAATGGCAGAGGTGGGGTGCTCAGGTACTCCATCTACCCGGTGCGGGGACGTCTTAGGGACAAGTACTTAGAGGTTTGGGAGGGGGTGTGAGTCCCTGTGTTTCACTGGTATATAGGTCCAGGGCTAGGGCATATTAACTAAAAACCCTAACACGAACCCCAATATTTAAAAGGTAGAGTGCAGGGGTAGGTTTAAGGAATAAAAACCTTAACACCATCACAAAACTTTTAGAAAATATAAGGGTTTGGGGTTATGTTTAGGACATAAGAAAAATATAGAAACCCCCAACTCCAAGTCCTGAAGAAGTTCAGGGTTTACAATTCTGGTTAGTATGGCTGAAATACATACTACAGCAAGAGTTTATAATTAAAAACAAGTTACAAATTTAAAATTAAAAAAAAACTATCTTGAGGCTGGAAATAATAGGGTAGATTTGTAGAAAATTATGTTGATCTAATCTGATGGAAAAGGCCAGGTTTGTATATGATCAAATGCTGTTTGACATCATTAGTCATCTAATAATGCTCTGGAAAATCAAAAAAGTGCAACACAATGGAACATATAATAAAGTCACACTTAGTAATGAAAAAATAATATTTCAGTCTAAAAATTGTTTCAACTGAGAAAATGAAAAGTTGCAACCCAAATCTTGAGTTAGAATTCATTGTAGTTTTGTCTCTCTGAAACATAATCGCATATTTTTATGATTTCAATATAACATATACTTGGTAATATATCATATTAGGATCCTAGCACAACATGTGATGAAAATGTGAGATGCTTGCAGGAACCAATGGATTTTGTAGAACCAAGGTGCTGTTCCTCGAGATTTATATAGAATTCTTATGTTCTACTGTGTGTGGGTGATAACTGCCCTTTGGCAAGGAACCGTTGAAACCTGAATTCTTTTTTGCTCTATGCAACAATAGAAATATGTATAGCTTTGTGACTATAGAGGTGGAGTTTGGTGTGATTAGAACTGATTTGTCTCCACATATTAGAAAGCCCTCTAAAATTTGTTCTGTTCAATGGTCTCATAAACCTCAGGGGTGCTTCTAGGGGAGCTTTTATTTAGATATTCATATTGTTGTTGGATGTTTTTAATGGCAATTTTCCATTTCTACCTGTTTCTTCAGTGGCCTTAATGTCATATTAATATACATAATTAACAATTGTTAAAATAGGATCATTTTATCTTTCTATAACTTGTAATAACACTTGTGGATTTTATGTGTGTTTCAAGTTACTATTCTAATGAATATATATGTGATATAAAGAGACACGTCTCTTGTAGAGACATGTCTTTTCTATTTATATTCACTCACATTAGTTATTGTTATATCACAAATAATATTTTCTCAATGTAATATAATGGTTATATAATAATCTTATATATATATATATATATATATATATATATATATATATATATAATGGTTATATAATAATCTTTTATATATATGTATAATAGATCTCATATATATAGCATACACACACACACACACACACACACACACACTCTCTTAACATAAGTTAATTATTGCATATATAATATTTGCCATAAATTATTTATATATCTCATATATATAATTTAATTTATCCCATAGAATTATAACATTAACACTCCCTCTTAATGAAGAAGGATAAAACACAGAGATATTACACCATTGGTAATATTTCAAAAATAACACATTCAAGAAATCTTTGATTGGAAGATTTTCACTATATGATATCATATAAGTATTGGCCTATTAGAATATCAACACATGATATTCACCAATTACTATTTGATATCATATTAACGTTTAGGTAACATGAGCATTGGCCTATCAGAACATCAATCAAATCATATTCACCAAGTACTCCGAGTAATGGCCTATCAGAACATCAACTAAACGATATTCACCAAGTACTCAATGCGGTAATTGCCTCCTATCAAAATATCAAGGCAAGATATTCACCATATACCTATTTTATATCTATGCAAACAACTTATAGACTGTCAATTTAATGACATCTAACATTGAGTTGTTGATTTACAAGAGAAAGCCTTTCATGATCTATTTTAACATTTACATAAACTTTTTGCAAATACAAGTGATAATCATTTGGAAGTTGTCACTTCCTCATGATGTACACAGGAGAGCAGGCCCATACGCACATGACATCAAAAGTTTACATGATGTCACCATAGATACGGTCATGTGTTGTTGTCATGACATCCACCATGAAACATATCTAAGAATAAGGTTTTCACCTCAAACTTATCTCTCATAGACAAGAATGTATTACAAAGGATTGCACTTGGGAAATCATCTTCATGAAGAAACACTAAACTTTTGACCTCCTTGTCAAGGTTACTATAAAGTGTCAAAACTCCCTCGGAGTTTGATATCAACTTTTTTGACCTCTTAGTACAAGGTTGTCTCCGACGAAGTGTCACCTCCCTCTGAATCTGTTATCATCCTTCTAACCTCATGGCAGCAAGTCGTTTCATGCTTCCCTAGTTCAATAGGGATCCTAATAGCATAAGGCCTTCCAATCTACATACATGAAACTAGAGAATACATCTCGACATGGTTTACTTTCTCTGAATCAGTACAATGAAGATCATTAAAAGTTTGATTGAAGCACATCTCCTATCTGCTCCCTCTCTTTGTCCAATGTTGCCTCTAATGAACTTCTTTTCCTTCTTAGATTATTCGAGGATGAAACATTTCCTTAAAGATGGTTCAAGTGGGAATGGAACATTGTTTATTACATTTCTCCCCACAATGTGAAATTCTCACTCTTATATCATTGAACAATTTTAATTTTTTTTCACATCAAATATGATATGCTCCTTTATGTTCTTCTTTTTCTTCTTTACAAGGAATCATCCCTGGGGATCAGGAAAAGAACAAGAGCATAATAAAGAAAATAACTCTTATGCATGGATATAGTTAAGAAATTTGACTAAGATATGCAAATAAAATTAGTATTCAATACTTATCTAAAGATGCTCATTAATATCCTTCCTAACGCAATTTATATCTTTCTTCCTTCCCTTTTGTAATGTATTTTTAAAGAATTCCTCATTGTCCTTTAACAGCTAGAAGGGGAGTGCCCATTTCCTAGTAAAGACACCTACGAGAGCTGATGTTATCTTTACTGTAATAGGAGTACCACAAGGAATCACTCCAGTATTGTTGACATCAGTTCTTCTTTCCGAGTATTAGTCTTCTTCCAAGTTCTAGTTTAGTTCTTTCGTTAAATCAAGGTCCAAACATTTACTAAAACTTACCAAAGGAAGAAAATACTATACATGAAGATATGCATGTAGCCTATATGCAACAAGTGAGAAGAATCTTGGCTATATGTGAAGACCCACCGCTGTTCTATAATGAACTTAAGCCATCCCTCATAGACAGAAAATGTTGAATAAAGACTTCCATGGTTTAATAATCACCTCATCCAAGAACATAGTTATTTTGTATTTCATTTACCTTGTTGTTGTTGATATCAAGAGTTGTTGTTGCTAGTCACTATTTAGCAAAGCTTGAAGAGTATGTTCCATAAAATTTTCATTGTATATATGTGTCAACCAACATCTTGAATAATTCAATCTGTATGGTAGTCACTGCTTTTATTTCATGCCATCAATTTGTTTTGAAAACTTTGCCAATTTGGGGATCTTTCTATGACTCGCTTCCTTATCAAAAGAGTGTGAATCATTTTCTCATTATGTTGCAATCTCTAAACTGTCATTGGTGTAGCTTCTCGTACATCTTGAAATAGCTTGTCATTTTAGGTATATAATAGACCCATATATACAGAGGCTCCTGATTGGAAATTCTCCCAAGAGGCACGCAGAACATAGATATGTCCAATTCCTAATCCTTCTACTAGGTGACTGATGTTCCAAATAACTGCAAACTTCTAACATAAATAGTCACAGTATCCATCGTCTTCAGGTAAAAACACATCTTAGGAAAAATAGCAGAGCCTATTTCCTTTATTTATTTATTTCTGTATCATAAGCACATAGAAGCATATATGACGAATCTAAGGATTTTCTAAGTTGGAATGAACAAGGCCAAGGAGTTTATGATTGAGGCTGCATTTTGGACTGCATGCGTGCAAATTGCTATTCCAGTAGGACATTTTTGCACGCTTTGGATGCAACTGTCATCATTTTATTCACTCAGCCCTGAGAGATACAGCATCCTAATTAACCTCCATCCATGAATATATCTTCAACACCTCAAATGCTCTGCCATAACCTAAACCTTCAATTTTTTTGACTTTGTGGCAATGACTCAGTTCAAAATTCTCCTAAAGAATGTAATTATACAAAATTGAGAAGTGCCAACAACTTTGGGCATTTAATTATCTCCAGCTTTCCGACTGAACTTGGTATCTCCCTTGGGTATTATTATCTACAACTTTGAGAATCTCAAGAGCAGCGCAATTGTCTTTTGAGATGGAGATCTTGGACAATTCATCATCGTCTGATAGATCCATCATCTTAAGTTTTGTATAATAAAGAGCTAAAAGACACTACTCCAAGAATCCATTTGCTGACTTGATAGTGTTCTGTCGTTTAGGGCTTGTGATTTCTTAGATAGATGCAGAAACGGTAATTGTATGCCTATTTTATAAATGAATCTATGGTGCTTGATTATAGTTTGTGACAGACAATCTAACCATAAGCATTCTTCAGTAAGAGATGACCATTTCTCTGAGTTCGCTAACTGTAAAACGTGATTCATGTTCTTCTTATAATGCATCTGGTTACCCGTTTTTATATATATATATTCGGTGATCAAGGATTCCAATCCTACACATTCCTGGTACTAGTCAATAGAAGAGTTATCAAGAGATATTTACAAGCAATCTTCTTTCACTATTTGCATTGGCTCCTATGGAGGAGTGTATTAGCAAACCCGCACAACCATCCATCATTTCAATGACAACCTCTATATAACTTAACAAATCATATATTCCAAGTCTGTCTCTTCCGTGTTTCTTGAAAATGCTCTTATAAATTATGCAAATTTTTTATTTCCATTTCTACTCATATATCAAAATTTCAGAAGATTTCAATGCCTCTGCACAAATAAGCCTTCTTCACCGCTACTGAAGGTATTCCAGGTGGTCTTCTTTTACAACATTAAAACAACTTTCATTATTTGTACATTGTCTTCTTGTAAACTTCACAGGGCGTCACAGAACCTGCCCTGATACCATGTTAAAATAGGATCATTTTATCTTTCTAGAACTTGTAATAACACTTGTGGATTTTATGTGTGTTTCAAGTTACTATTCTAATGAATATATATGTGATATAAAGAGACACGTCTCTTGTTAATATATTAATTCACATTAGTTATTGTTATATCACAAATAATATTTTCTCAATGTATTATAATGGTTATATAACAATCATATATATATATACACACTCTTACATAAGTTAATTATTGCATATATAATATTTGCCATAAATTATTTATATCTCATATATATAATTTAATTTATCCGACAGAATTATAACATTAACAACAATTACAGGGCAAGAGAAACTTAAAAGAACAAATTCATTTAATTTTATAAGTTATTTTTCCAAATTTTTATTACAAATGGATATCCTTATGTTTCACAAAACAGAAAATCACAAATATATTTTGTAGAAAATAATGCACATGGACGAATTGAATGGTTTATAAATTGCAATGCACCATAAGGTAGCATCTCTAATAGCTTCTGTTAGATTTGCATTGAATTTTAATCTTTTTAGTAAACATGGTTCTTGCATGATAATTGAAAACATGACTTGCTTTTGGCAGTTCTCTGTGCTGGCTGACTATATTATTTTCGAGTCTCAAATGTTTTTTAGTTTGACTTGAGCTATCTCAGTTGAAGCATGTTCTTTGTTGCTATTGGGTATATATAATTTGAAGAGTCAAAGCATGATATGGTATCAATATTTGCCAAATGATTTGTGATATTTATCATTTCTGCTTTTCTGTAGGGCATTCATTTTACTTGGGACACACATTGTAGTCATAATCTAGAGCCAAATAGAATTACTGTTTCAGTGGAAAGCTGAGTGGAAATTGGAGACACGATAAATTGGCGTGATTACTGAAACCAGAATGTATCCAGGCAGTAGGTCAAGTTTATTGACTGCTTCAAATATGCAAAGGTCTAATAACTTGGCAAATACCACAAATTTTAATCTGGGAAATATGACAAGTCATGATGGGAGTGGCCTTTATACTCATGGCAGAATGGCAGCAAGTGGATTCAGCAGTTCAGAATGGATACCTGCTCAGGTATGCATTTCTTAAGCTGAAAAAGTTACTATTTTAAATGTCTTTCCTAGTCAACTTGTCCTGTTGTATACTCACTGGATCTAATTGTGCTTGTTTTTGACAACATTAAACAGGCAGCAGTTGGCAATTTCTGTTCTCATCCAGGTCCACATGTTTTGTCTGAAGCTGAACATATGCCTCATTGTGGAAATGGAGTAGGTGGTGGAAGAGCCAATCAGTTTTCTGATGGTGGAAGACGATCATGTAAACGAAAATCTTTTGAAGGTATATCAGGACATTCATCTCATGATTACCCTTCACATTCTTTTAGTAGGCAAAGGAATAGTTTATCAAGTTTCACAGTTCCCGTAAGGCATGATATAGGCAGTGTATCAAGTTTTTCTACCTCTGCAGGGGCACCTGCTAGTGTTCAACATTGGGAAGATCCGGGCATGCCTAGGCCTGGTCTTATCGGAGGCTCAGGCATGGCTCCGGACTACAGGGGCAATGCGTTATCTGTGACTGGGACAATAGATGGTCCTCAGAGAGGTTTTAGGAACAGATCAAGTCAAACATTTCATGAAGAGCGAAATTTACCTTATTTGCAACTGCCAGGCAATTATGCATGGCATGCGCGTCCAAGAAGCTCTCCAGCTGAGCAGTCAAACATGGATACAGCAGCTATCAATTCTAGTACTGTTTTGCGTGAACAGTGCCACTTTCCAACCTCATCCCTGTTTGAGAGAAGCATAGTTCTTAATGAGCGCAACGAAAATATGTCATCAATTGGCAATCATTTTACCTTCAATGCTGCTGGAAGGGAAAGACAGTCTTCTTTGCATGCAGAGGTTAGCTCAAGTAGCATGATACCCGCAGTACCGAATCAAGGATGGTCTGTGTCAGGTGCTGACAGGAGGACATCAAACAATAATTTATCAAGCAGGACCCCTTTAACTAGAAACTTAAATGGTATTCCATATACAGATCAAATGCTCAACAATCCAGCACTCAGCTCAAGAGTAGTGCCACGACACCTTCCACAAAATCTACACATGCAAGTCCCTAGGGCAAATTCTGGTTTTGCACAAGGATTGATGTCTTCATCAAGGGCTGGTCCAAGCAATCATCATGTCCGTGCAACTGACACTATTTCTTTGAACCCAGTGAATATGGCTATAAATCCGGAAACAGGCACACAAGGTCCTCACTATTTGAATTCATCATGGATGGAACATCATGGCAGTCACAATGCTAGATCTCTTGCGAGAAGTATTCTGGATATTCCATTAGAAAGATTCCAAGCTCTGCAGAATGAGAATGAAAGACACAATGGAATGATACCTGAGGTTTGTTATTTCTTTTTAATGTTTAATCATTGTTTGAGTATTCCTATATGTCCATTTAAGTTTATAGGTCTTTAAATGCCTCAAACTGAGTAGAAGACACTAATAACATAATTTTTGTAGTAATAAAGTAATATTTTAGTGCAGGAGCTTACATTTTATGATGTATATCACATGCTTTTATTTTGTTGAGTACTTGTGGATTGGATATTTGGTTGGAAAGCATAGTTCAACCTTTCAACATGACTTGTAAGGAAGAGGCTCCACAGTTGAATGGGGACAAATGAAACTTTCTTTTAGATGCTATGCAGTTGAATGGGGAGAAATGAAACTCTCTTCTGGAGTAAAGGGATTATATGCCAACTAAAGTATGACTATAGTAGCTTTATGGAATGATGTTACATATTCCTTATTGTTTATTGTTTATCAAACCAGGTACTGCTGCTTAGGGAGGACCATTCCCATATAAGTAGAATTGAGTAGTAGTCCAATCTGTCCTTTGGGTTACCCTTTCCCCATCTATGTCCAGGCCAGCCACGGTACACCTGCATCTCCTCTGTGATGAACCCATGAGGATGGGCTGGTTTGGACATACCCAGGATGAACCCTGAACCCAAGGCAGATGCATTTTCAATTTTTTAAGTTCTGATTAACAATTTAAAAAAGCGCCAAGATATTTGAATCCTTTTATTGATGCAAGCAGCCTAATATTTATGAGCATGATTTTTTTTCCGTGCAATATTGTATGACAACAAGAGAACATACACCATAGGTACATCTATAGGGCAGCGGTAAAGTAGACTCAAAATGCTTTGGTGAGAGATTGATATTAGTGGTAGGAGTCACCTATGAATAGTTAGAATTGACTCAAGGATACCGGGATTGCAAAACATGGGTGCACTGTGCCCTTTATGAATCTTTAATATATTCATTGTGTCATAGATCAAGATTTTATAATAAACGAAACATTAATCCACTTGAAGTTAGCAAAGCTAATCTCAGAAACTCCATGGGGTGATTCTGGATTTAATGTCCAACTGATGCAAGCCCTGTTGTTGAGTCTCTCCTTGGTACCAAAAGCTAAATTTGATTTCAGTTGTTCACCAATATTCATTTTAGCATGATAATTGTGGGAATGTCTCCCATCATATCAACAATGATGGCATCAATGCTGTTCAAATCTCCATTGATTGATTGCAAGTATATTTGCCCTTAGGCAATGTTGCCTCAACTTTTTGCCTAGACTTTAGGATCCGTTTGATTGCACCGTTAGTAACAAATATTTTTCTTGTACCAAATGGAATTTGAATTGCTTCAACTATCCATCCATCACTGTTTCTTGATCTGTTCCTATTAAGTTCTGTAATGTTATTAATATGTTACTTCGTATGGAATTTCTGTACATATTTTTTTCCATGTGGTCTTTTCTGTATCTAGTTATCTGTTGGGGTGTGTTGACTAGTCTAACATTAAGCATTGTCAAGAACAAGTGGAAGTTGAATTGCTTCTATTAGCTATCTGCCACTATTTCTTGATTTGTTTTATTGAGTCCCTAATCTCATTCTCAACATGCTTCTTCTACCACTCTTCCACAGAGCTACATTCATATTTGACATTTCTGCAAAATGTTTTTTTAAGTGCAGGTGTATTCATGTTAGTTGCCGGTTTGGGTATGATATCAAGTCCAGGTTTGCTAGTACAACAATTTTTTGAGTTCAGTATGTGTGGCAGGACTGTACCATATATATTATAATAAGCACATATAAAAATAATATGTTGTTTTTGACAGGTAATGGGCCGAAGGCTAGATTTTATATTTATTTTTGAGATTAATTATTATTATCATTATGTGTTAAGCTCGAGTAGACTCGAGCACAAGACCTCCCAAATGAGAGGCTCACAAGTTACCATTGTGTTTTAGGCTCTTGCCTTATATAAAAATAATATGTTTTTGATATAAAAGCAGCCAAAGCAAGGGGGCTGGCCCTTTACAACAGTGGCAAAACTACCAGCAGAAACCAGCAGACAACCAAACAGACCCCTTAATGATTTACATCAATATAAACATTAGATTTAATTATAAATATTATAAAAATAATATAAACGAGTAATTATAAAAATAATATGTTATTTATAAATATTTGATATAATTAATCAACATATATACATGATATATTAGATAAGAACATATGTTATACCAACAATATATTATTATAGATTAATATAACTAGCTTTTGCACCTAAAAGAAGTGCAATCGTTACACTGATAGTAAGATATATCTATAAAAATGCCTTTTAAAATATAAACAGTCAAACAAATCAATCATAAATTGTAGCTGATATTTGTATTTAATTATTTTTATTATATTATCATTGTGAAGGAAAATAATAATAATATCAATATAGAAAATTAGATGATGTAAAGAATTTAATTTTGTTTAAAGTTATTCTTTTTATTTATTTTTTAAAAATCACTTAAATTTAATAATTGAAACATGATGTCTTATTTTATTTTTTAATGAATTTAATATATTTAATATTTTCAGAAATAAGAAATTAATACATTTTTTATATAGTCTTTCTGCAAGCAAATGATTAAGATAAGAATTAATCTTAGCCACTAGTACAAGAGGTTTTTTATATCTCGCTCACATGATAAAGTTGTATGGTGGGTCTTCTTCTATCTTGGGATAACCGGCACAAGTAATGGCAAATTTGAATTAAATTCTAAACAACCATTCCTCCATGGGCATATATTGGTGTTCTTCCTTTGTGAAATCAATCACCGGTACGGTAAGCATGGTGCATTGTTAGAGGAGTTGTAGGTTTATTTATCAGAATTGTGGCATTGGAATTCTTGTAGAAATACTTGAATTAATGTGGAGCATTGTCTTCACACTCTCATTGAGGAAATTGCATTGTACAAGATGCTATAAGTATGATTTATCTTTTATGATAGTCCAACCACTAGCCCGAAGTAGAAAATTGGCGTTTAATATCTACTTTCTATTATTTTTGTGCTCCATTTCCTAAGTGTGATAAAACCAAAGTGTTTCTAATAGTGTTAAGTCTAAAAGCATTTAGGTCTTTGTAATTTTGTTTTAGTTCTATTTTGCCACTTCCACTGGTCTAGGGAGAAAACAAGAAGTGGATTATGTTAAGTTTTTAGTTTTCAAACTACAAGCAGATGCTTGCTATAAGATTTCAAAGGAGGCTACTAACATTAGTATTTGGTTGAAGTTTATATGAGAAATGTGTGGAAGTGGAAATGGTGACTTAATATATTAGACTATTAGTGGTGTAGCAACATACTTAGTCTGGGTGATGCACAAATTATGGATTTGGTGGAATAAACATCCCACATTCCTATTGTTGAAGAGTATTTAAAGGTTTAAATAGTTTTTTTCATGCATCGTTGTACTGAGTAAAGGCACACACTTTTTGATTATTGCCTCTCACATGATGTATAGTTTGGTGATTTGAGTTTATTGTTTGAAGTGTGAACACTAACTAATTGCATATATATAGAAGGTTGGAGGCAACAGAGGTAGGAGGATATCTATCATCCCGAGCCATCTTCTCTCTCTGAGATGATTTATTGCATGAGAGACACACTATTTGTGTCCTCGAAGAAAAGTGTTCTCTTGGCATCATGTTGGTCCTTTAAGGAGCAAAGGGGGGCAAGATTTTCTATAGGTATACTTGGTGTATTCACATTTGTTGAGATTTGTTGAGCACTTAAGGATACATTGTTCTATTCTGCCACTTCCACTTGGCAATTCATTGATGGATCGCTACATATGTTGTTGGTCATGCTTGATTGCATGGAGATGATGCAATGAATAATTGAAATATGCTTTGCTGTGGTGCACAACGTCCTTTGTCATGCACATCACATTTGAAAGCATTGTAACATAGCTCAGGGACTAGGTCATTTCAAAACATTTCTTTGCCCATGCATACATTTTGGATCCAACAAGAGGTAAGTCATGGTTGGCTCTCATAACTATGCAAGTTTCACCATCAATTTCCTTGGTCAACTCCCAAATCTATAATTTCAGTTTTTTAACCTCTTACTGGAGAAAGGGAATTATCCTCGTCTGTCGCACCTTTTCCTTCCCTTTCACCATCAACTTTTTTCACAACTCCCTATCTTAGACTCCATAGGTCACCTCTTGCCCCTCTATACTTTGTTCCATCAACTTCAACACTATGATCATTTAGTAGAGAGAAATTATGGAAGAAGCTATGCAACCAATAATTCTATGACTAACATAGACTCACCGTCATCTCAACATAATTGTTCCAGCCCATTTTGTACTCTTAATGTAATCTATTATCAAACTTGGTGTATGTTAACTTGCCTCATTTTTTGTATCTCCATATACCCTTGATAACCCACAACTAGGTCAAAAGCAAGTTACTTTAAAACAAAATGAAAAGTCAAACTTTAAGTTTCAAACAATATTATAACCATTTAAATCATTGCAAAAGAATTCAAGTTTTTTTTCATAAAAATGAAGGCCTAAGTTTTCTTTGATAAATGCATCCATGTTTTCTTAAAAATGCAACTTTATTGGTAGTAGTTGAGGAAAAACTCACGAAATTTATAGAGAGCTTATGAGATGAAATTTATAGAGTTTGTAGGTTTCTTTGTTTTACATTTTTTTGATGCTCCTTGCACTTGGTTGGCCAAGTCATGTGAGGTACTCATTAGGTATTCAAGAGAGTAGGGTTATGACCTAGGGAAGCCCAAGATAGTTCCATTCATGGACTAGGACTGTCCAATATGGTGATGTTGGTCTAAATTGAAGAACACAATAACTACTACACCCTAAATCATATGATATGCGTAAAGATATGAGTTGGCTTGTGGCTACCTTAACCCTTAATTAAAGTTATGAGTCATTGCAAAATTAGGCTTTCCATAAAAAAATCTCATTAGGCATAAATTTAGTAAGTTTTACCCTCTATTCTAAATGGTTGAAAAAGGGCGCATTGACATATGGTCCTAATTGTTAGGCATATGTAGTTGTTTTCTAAAATGTTATTGCAAATTGGGGTCTTGTCAAACTTACCCTTAGGTCTACAAATCAATAACATTCATGGAGACGTTTTATGTGGACCAAGATCTAGGCCTTGCCATGTTACTTTGTAATTTTCATATTGATTGGATTCATTTTATATAATGTATTGCAAATTTATTCTTTTGCGCCACCATGGTGACTTCAACAAGAGGCAAGCTAAGGAATCTTGCTAATCTTGGAAGGATTATGTTACAAAAAGGGTCCATTGGTAGAGGAGAGGGATATTGTAACCTTGGATGATTGTAAAGGGTGGAGATCAAGGTGAAGGACACAATCTAGACAAGGATGGATGTGAAGATCACTGGGCAATGGTTGGAGTCTTGGACAAGTTTCTAGAGATTCCCACCACATTGATCTCCACATTAAGGCTTGGGAGGAAGTAGAAACAAATGAAAAAAGGTTAAAGGTTAGTACATCAACAAATCTACAAGTCGTTATAGAGTTGTATTCAGTAGCTAAGGGGAATGTGCCTTCCAAAGTAGATCATGTTCATCCCATTCAAATAGTAATTGGGCACTACCTACCATCCATCATGTCTTCATCGATGAAGCACTCAAATGTTTGAGCAATATAAGAACACATTCAACATTAGCAAGAGTTGCCCTTTAGTCTCAATGACACGCAAGCAAAGACATAAATTGAAGAGACAAGTAGATCATCACAAAATTTTGACATAATCTTTGACCACCTTGTAGGTTGAGTTGATTTTCTAGGAAAACATAAAGGTACTTAGGTTTGGGAAAATCATAGAGTGCTTCCTTCCTTCATATGAAGTATTTTCTTATAAGATTTGGCACATGAGAAGATGAGGATTCTACGCAAAAGCATCATTGTGCTTTCCTAAGGAGCTGAGAATGTGACAACGTTTAATCCTATAGTGAGCATATGAGTAGTTGTCTTGTGACTACTAAGATATATAATCATCATTATGTTCTTATTTAGATAATTAGGTTCTCCTAGGTGTTATAGTTTGGTTTGTAAGTTATGGGTGACATCCAAGCCATATCTGGTGTATATGTAGGATCTAGTGGTAGTTTAATATCATCATATAAGTGTTGTGTTCTTATTGAAGACTATTGGAGGTATCACTCTTGAAGAAGGTTAGGAGGTTGCTTAACCAAAGTGGCATATTATTTTTTAGTGCTTCCATTGTTTTTATTGCTAAGTTGTACCCTAAGAATCTGCTTGAAGCACAATTAGTGGTATGAGATCAGCAAGTGCCCACATCGGATTACTTAAATCCCATTTGTCCCATACTTGTGATGGTAGGGTCACGCCCTATGTGAACCTTGGTGGAACTTTTGCTTGGACCAAGACTCTTCTTGTCTGGACAAGTATGGGAGCTCAAACTAAATATCTCTATCTATGTTTGTGCATGCTGTTCATGGTCTTGATTTTATGAGAAGTGTCAGATTCTGTAATACATCTATTTACCTTGGTGTATCCTGTTCATGGTCTTGGATAGCAGTAGAGTCCAATTCTCTTGACCAGTGCAGTTAAACTTTGTAGGTGTACTTCAAAAATGGAAATGTGAGCTTTTGAATGTTTGCATAAGTTCAAGTGATTGTGTTGTTGAGCCATCGTAGCTTCAAGGGGATTATATATTTATTACTTGATAACAGTCTTAACATTGAGGCTCTTTGGTTTGAAGAAAAGATTGATTTGATATCAAGAATTTGAATTATTTGAACATGCTTCTCTTTCAACCATTTACTATTGGTAGAAAGCATAGTTCTCGGACACGGACTCGACAAGATTGAGTTGACTCAACAGGACTTGGCAAAAACTCGGCAAGACTTGGCAAATCTAGGTTTTTGGGGAGTCTTTCCTAGGCTGTATTTTTGTGTAGTCCCGGGTCCTTGGGACTCGACTAGGGTCACTCTACTCGAGACTCGCCAACATTTGGAGACTGCTAATATGGTAGAAAGTTAAGCATGAATTGATAGGAGGCATCACCAGATGTTTGAAGATTTTTAAGAACTGTTTATGACTTAAATTACAAGGAAATACCTCAGGATAATTTTAATTTCGTTACGCCCACACGCACAGAGACAAACAGAGAAACATATATACTTCTATATACGCACCTATACATATATTAGGGCAAAGCTTCAACACCAAAACTAATCAGAGGAAGTAGCTTCCACTTTTCTTGCCCAATAGGATCGTCCTTGCAAAATGGTGCCAAAAAGTAGCAACTTGGAGATCTGTCTCAAGTTAAACTTTGTAATTGGTGTTTTATATATATGTATATGTATCATTTGAACAGTTAAGAAGAAACTGGCTAATCAGGGCAAAGGTTCAACATCAAAACTAAACAAAGGAAGCAGTTTGAAACAACCTTTGTTGCTTAATTGAACCGTCCTTTCAAAATAGTGCCACAAAGCAACAACTTGAAAGACCTTCAAGTTAAACTTAGTAACTGGCTTGACTTTTGGATGGCCACAATAGGCTTAAACAAAGGGGTTTGTCAGATTTATCATATTGGTGGGATGTAGCACTCAACTATCCCTGACAATGGTAAAATACTAAGAATAAACCCTCAACAACAAATCTTATACGCCTCTTTCTCTTATAGCTCAAGACAAACCTTCAACGAATTTTTTACCTTCAAGGTGAAAAGATGGTAAAATAAAGTGGTCACTACAGATGTGGCTATTTTTTCATCATGCAAACACACCACATCCACAACCAGACACACACTGCTAAGTAGATTAATGGGAAAGACATGAAATCTGTGAATTTGGTAGGTTAGTGAGTCATTCTCCCCACTAATTGGGGTCAAAAAAATGTTGGCAAACCAAAAGTATTCAACCAGTCAGTGAAACCTTGAGAATTTATAAAACACAAGGAGAATAAAGTGTTGTTTTCTAAATAAAGTTTATTCTGATTATAGTCCAACGAATCATTCTCCCAAGTAACTGTGGAAGATAAAGATAAGATAAATGTATGAATGTCCAGCAAGTGACGACAAAGAGGGTCTAAGGGACTGCTAGTGCAGAGCAAGAGGAGCCAACCAACAATGGGAACACCAAACGGTGCCTGGGGAAAAGAAAAACAAAATCCAGACAAAGGATGAAAACAACCGCAAACAAGCTAGTTGGCACCCACTGTGGAGAAGAAATCAAGAACAGAGGGGTAGTGTCGAGAGCGGGCTGAGGTCCTGTGTTGTCTCTTAGATCCTTTGGAAATGGAGAGTTGTTGTCATGTGTAGTTCCTGCAAGGTCTCATGGATCTAGTGTGCCGAGAAGGAGGACCAAGCGGTCGCTTGGTACCCCAAGCCGGAGAGAGCAATGAGGAGGAGGAGGTGATAAGCTGATATGTGGTCTGTCTCGAGGGGGACTGAAGCTGTAATTTATGGTCTTGAAGCCTCGTGGTCTCCTGGAGTTAAAGGACAAGGTGGTGCTGGTCCCTGTACCTGAAGAAGGATGAGAGAGACTGGCACCCTTTGAAGAGACCTCCCACAGACCTCATAGTAAATGGGGCAAGGGAAAATAAAGCGAGTCTCCATCTCAGTGTCCCCCACGTTGCAAAGCTGGCAGATTTGGTCCTCCCTATCAACCTAGTGATTTGTTTGAATACAGAGCTGATGAGAGCTCACCTTGAAGAAACTCAAGGAGTAGAAAAAAATTCTTTCTTAGAATCGATTGACTTGGCAAACCAAAAGTCTTCAATCAGCCAGTGAAACCTTGAGGATTTATAAAACATAAATAAGGAAAATTAAATGTCGTATTCTAAATAAAGTTTATGCAAAATAATTTGTTTGGAGCAACAAAAGTGTGTAAGTCGTGAAATATGGATTTTGTTCATTAATCTTGAGCTTGCTGATTATAATATGTGGTACATTTCTATACAGTCCTTTTTGTTTGTAAGTTCATAATTTGAACCTAGAAATCAATTACAAATTACAAATACAAATTCAACTTTCAAAGTAACAAAATACAGAGAGAACCTATAGAACTTGCCTCTACAATCCACTAAGGGCCCGCAGATCATGATGTTGAAGCTCTAAGGTCCAGGCTTGTTTGATCTCAATTACGATCTGTTTTGATTCTGAATCAATATTGTCAAGGGCAATTGATTGACTTTATTTGATGCCCATTGATAGAATTTTAATTGAATGCTTAAGTTCATGACATATATGGAATGAGTAAGCATATTATGCAGCAAATTCAATATTATTTGAAAATTGCAAGTTGTGAGAAATATAATAATCAGAAAATAATCAAAAGTAATTATGATCTCAAATTGTCTTGTCCTAAAGATACACAGTGGTGAACATCAACTAATAAATCAGTCATCTACTTTTGAGTCAAAGGATTACCTTTCTTGGAATGTATGTGCTTAAATCCTTGAACATATTTCATGGTTGGCTCAATATGTGCATCTCCACTGATCATATGTTTTTGGCTTCCTTGGTATAGAACAGAAACGTTGATTGCACTAACAAAAACCAAAATTTATCATTCTATCATCTATGATTTATTTAATATCTATAATGTATTTTAAGTTTCTAAGTTCAAACTATCAAATAATTATGAAACAATTCATATTTATAACTATTAAACTACTTAATAATGTATGTGCTATATTATTATACATATGTCTTCCCTGCAATTCTTATGTTCTCTTTAACTCTAAATCCTCATTATTTCTGGTTCGAGAATCATTTTAATTTTATTTTGTTTTTGTATTTAAAAATTTCTTTACAGCATTCAGCAAAAACTTAGGCATTTATGACATCCACCACCATCCCATCCTTATCACTTCCTTTGCTTTGTACTAAGCCTGAGATGTTTGTAATGTTTGAATTAAGAAATATCTGAGGAGAACCTTTCTAATGTTAAGATATGGGAGTGTTCACTAAGCAATCGATAACAATAATTTATAACCTATTTTAATAGACTATTGTGAGCCCAATACCTTGTAAGTATTCCATGTTTTTTCCAAGATCAACCCTTATACATGCCATCGTGCTGTCTGTCTTCTGTTTAAGGCTTTGACAGAAATCAAAATTGTTCTTGTAACATTGAGAAACATTGTTTGTCTCGGGGTCTCTGAAGCCCTGAGATGGACATGGAATCCTAGGCCTCCTATGGCCATCTCAGGGATTTCAGAGAGTCCTCGTAATGCCCCTTGCAAGGGAACACTCCGAGGATGCACTCTTCTTCGGCAGGGACATTTTGAGGATGTAGCCTTCTGCAGGTGACAGTAGAGGTGGAGTATGTTTCAGTTCATCAGTGAAATGGCACCTTTTTTTTAAGGGGTTATTGGTCCTCTGGAACACTGATATTAAGGCGATGCGAGGACATTTTTTGGTTAATGAAGGCATTTAGGTTGCAACAGCAGAGGAGCAAAATACTTCAAAATATGGATCAAGAGTAATTTTTTTTGGTCTGAATAGGGATACTTAATCTTCCAACAATGTTATATCTGGCTTTAACTTTTGTTATAATATTAATAAATCAAGTTTTAGCTTACATATTTTATAGAAACACCATGTTTAATACGAGAGGCCTGGCTTTAACTTTTGTTATAATATTAATAAATCACGTTTTAGCTTACATATTTTATAGAAACACCATGTTTAATACGAGAGGCCTGGTCGTCATTTGGGGGAGTAAATTACTAAAACTGCAATAAGTAACAATTGAATATCTCGTTGTGCATAAAACTGATAGACATATCTAAAGTGTCATCATGGCTTTCAATTTTTTTCTGTTGATATAGTGTGAACTCGTTGTAAGACTATGAGAATTCCACCAGTTTGTCTGGACACATCAGGTGGTGACTTTAATAGAGAGCTGAATTGTATACATAAAAACATATATAATTAAGTAGAAAATTTATTGTTCTAGGACTCCAGAAAAAAATTCTCCGAGACTCGCTGTTGATAGAAAGGCTATTGATGATAGACATTGTCAAGAAAGATCTTTGGTGCAGGTAAATTATTGTGTCGCAATTATCGGGAACAGCTAGTGTTTAATATTGGTAAGCTAGCAGTCTGAGGTATGTTATCTTTACGAAGTGTAATATCTTTTGACATCCATTCTTTAACACATTGTATGTTTAAATTTGTATTTCTTTGTAAACAGAATCCGTGCATTTCTTTCTCAGCTAATCAGATCTAAAGCAAAAGAACAATTTATTTCTCAGGATGAAAGCACCATTGTTGTGCTTGCTTATTGTTGCCGGCTTAGGACTATGAAATTCAGGAAGATGCTTCAAATGTTGAATTCAAACTGGTAAGGATGAGCTTTCCTTAAGTTGGTGTCTAGAGCAGTACTGTTGCCTGACAATGTTCTTGTGTTCATGTACTTGACAGTCAAATGCAGGGAAAAAAGTGTCCTGGTCCAGAAAGTGAGTTTCACCCTCAAAGTTCATTAGCGTATAATGGCTATTTGAATTTCCTGAGATGAATGTTACTTAGACTTCTCAGGGCCTAACATCCGTGAAAATCTGAATGGAATTCCTTGGCAGATACATGAATGCCATATGGAAGTCTCTGATTTCTCTCACACTCTGGATGATTGAGGCTAGTGATATACAGTGTTGAATGTATATCTTGAAACAAATTTATTATCCACCTACATACATATATTTGGGTCCATGCATGTGCATGTTGTACCTGCATTAACAACAAGAAGTTTTATTTGTAAATAGCTCAATTCATAGGATCCTTTTGGAAAGGTTTATGACAGGTGACTTATCCTATTGATGAGAGGTTATCCTCCAGATGCAGAGATTTCAGTTGATACTCTTGAGTGGGAAATGTGCACTTTATATGGTGCATTACACCTCTTGGTTTGAGTATTGTATAATCCAAGGAAGGCCCTGTGTGCATTTTATATGGTGCATTACACCTCTCCTGGTTTGAGTATTGTATAATCCAAGGAAGGCCCTGTGACTGTAAGGTACAAGCATTGTGCCATAGAAGGGACCATAGAAGAGTGATTTCTGGGATATGCTAAAGAATTTTTCTTATGCTGGAATTTTTTTCCAGGGAACAAAGTTCTATTTTCCATTTCAAAAGTTCTTGCAAAGTGGCTATTGTGCTTGAAAATCTGAGAACATACTGCTATACAAATTAAGCAGTATGTAATGGTGTGACAGTTTGTTATATGTTTGATAGAAGCATCATCTTATTTCTAGACCAGCTAAGAGTTGTATAGGTTTTTTCTTGTGTATATATATATGGGAAAGGTGATATGATTCTCGATTTTTGTGGGTAGACAAAAATATACTAATACATGGTTAATCCATAAATAATGCACATGTTTGATAAAATAGTGTTATAATTTCCGTTATCTCATTGGTCATTCTCTATCAGAATAGGAAAAATATAATTTGAAGAAACGATCCCTTCCTGGAGTTGCTTCCTCAGATACATTATATCAACTGGGAGTGAAATAAACCATATTATATATCACTACGTTTCCAACATAGATATTGAACATAAACTATATTGTCAACAGTATACATTAAATTTTAATCATAAGACGTGTGAATCAGGGACTCAAATTCAAACACTTTAGACTAAATTGCACAAGGTGTCATGTGACTAATGACTTGTAACATAATCACCATCTGCTTTCTCAGGTCAAAGATTTGATTCTAGCTGTAGTGAACAAATTCATAACAGAAGTATACCTCAAAACCTGCATCAAGTCAGCAAAAGAGAATCTCAAATAAGTAGTCTTAATTTGAGTAAGAATGGCTGAAGGAACCAATTTGCTTCTTGATTCAATGTTAATAGCAAAATGCCTTCAACAGTTTATAATAACATTTAAGTAAACACTTATGTGGTAATGGATGTTTTCCCCAAACAGATCTTCCTTTAATCTGCAAGAGACTGAATCACTCTACTGAGTTAATCTTACACATCTGCCTTGAACACAGAATAGACCAATTCACTCTTAGAATCATATTCTTACCTAAAGAAATCTGTTTCAAGCTTTCTTGCATTACTGGTTGGCTTCCTGAATCAATTACAATTTGGAGCAAAGTACAGTACAATACACTGCCTATTTTGAAAAACATGTCTGCCCTCAATAGTACACCCCAGATTTTTAGGTGAGGTCCCAGGAAATCCAAGACTGAAAAAGAAAGCTTAACATGTCAACAGTCTTGGAACAACATGTGCCCATTTTGAGAGAAAATCACATGGAATATTTGCCAATAGCAATGTGGCCATCTCCACTTAATATCCCAAAAACTTTGAATAAAATAGTTCAATGAATACTTAACAATATTGAAGGTAGAGTTCTGTTCCAGTTTTCCAATCTAATGTTAAACTAATGAAAAATGAGCTTTCGTTCACCAAATAAAATTAAAGTTACACAAGTAACAAGGTTGTGACATCTTCGCAGTGTGTTTGTATGCAGCATTTGAATATCATAGTTTGCTAAATGCACATTACCTTTGAAGATGCATGAATTCTATTTCAAGCAATGATTCCAACAGTTGAAAGAAGGTACCCTAAACAAAATGACTTTTAAATATCTAAGGTGCCCTATTGATGATTAGTTGGAGGTCATCTTTGGTCAACTCAACTAATATTGGAATTTCCTCATAGACCGAAGCCATATTGATTGGAAGGACGACAACAATTTATGAAATATTTTTTATGAACCCCCCGGTCATTTTCACCACATTTTCCCTAAGGTTTACAATGATGTTGTTCTATGATTGCTTGACCTTTATGTAAGCATGAGTTCTGTTCCAATCAAACATTGCAACAGATGAATTTTATTACCCTCCACCAAGTAAAACTTGGGATGCATGAGTGATGATGAATGGAGTTTCACTTACTAAATTATGAAATTTTAATGGAAAATTGGTGAGGATCAAATCTGCATAAGTGAGTTTTCTAGACAAGCTGCAAATGTTCTTTTATGCGATCCAATCCTGAACATAACATCCATACTAGTCGCTCATAAAGACGCCTAATAAAATGACTGGAATTTCGTTAAATTACAGATTGCTATGTATGCTTGTGATGCCTTTGAAATCAGATAAAACATTAAGCTACTTCCCTGTGGTTATTTGTGCTTAGAGATATGCTAAGTTCACCAAGCACATGTCTTTTCCTCTCTAATAAGAGGTGAGTTCAAAGATACATTGGCTGGAGTTGTTTCAGTTTCTATTGCTTTCTCTCTTTGTTGCATTTTAACCATTGAAACATGAAACCGTGTTGTTCTGGTCTGCAGCTGCAATAATTTCAACAATCTTAACTGGAATCCTAATCTCAGTAGGAATTTTTTTCCTTCACCATGACAGTGAAGACATGTCTATATGGCGTAAGGTATAAGTAGAACAGATCACAATTTCTCAATTGCCTTTTATTCTTACTGACAACTTTGTTCCATATACACTAGACATGCAGTCTTCAACTAGTTTCACTATATCCATAATTTTCTCCACTAAGTCTTGAATTACACTAATTTTGATCAAGTAGTCAATGAAATGGTGCTTGAAGGCTCAAGTCGACTTTAATATTCAAACGATGGTTAGTTGTAATTGTAACACTGCTAGGAATCCTGGGTTTATGGTTCACCATCTAAGATAAAGAATGCAGAAGATAAATTCTTTTCCGAAATTTCTGATTTTGTGGATGCCAAGCTTTTTCTAATTCTTGTTTCCACTATTTTCAGTGATCCCCGCCAAAAATTACTCGAGAAAATGTGAGATTCATCATTTACTATTTCGGCTGGCATTACATACATAACTTGATATTATTTCCCATGAAACATTCAGATTTGGGATCCCTAGCTAGTGAACTGGTGGTGAAATGATGCACATATCTGGTAAGTCCATTCACATGTGCACTTATATCCTTTATTTAACAGTGCAGTGAATTCCATTGAGATAGATTGCTCTTTTGATAAGGATCTTTACTGGCTTTAGCGCGTCCTATTCTTAACTTTGTTCCAGTTTAGTTTCCAATATAAAATTCCATTTTTGATCTTAGAATAGCACATACAGCTTCTGAATTTGGCATGAGTTGGAACTTTTACTCTGCCCAAGAGACTTTTCCATGTCCTAAACTGCTTCCAGTAATATCAGTTTGCTTCTATGCTTTGTGAATTTAGGGACTGATGCTTTTTAACCTCTTTTTTGTGAGATAGCTTCAATATGAATACAAGATGAGGTTTTTGGAATGATTAGCAGTTCACCTATATGTACAGGTTGCTTGCGACATGCTGGCAGTGGTTGGATTGATATCAGACACCTAATACTACAACTTGAATTCTAACCTTTCTCCTGAGTACACAAAGTTGGTACAATCGTGGATTTTGCGCAATGAGAATGCCTCACGTGATTCTTGAATTAATTACAAGTTACTCATAAAACATATTAGAGAAGCTAAAGTAAGCTACATTATGGTGATTATGCTTTTACTTCTGGCCTTGATTGCAACAGTCGCCATCTCAAATTACAGAAGCATTTTGCTTGAGCGGCTTGCTCAATAGAACTATAATGCTTGGAGCATGTTTTTGCAAAGTTACTCCCAGGTGTTAACTTCTGGTAACATGTCTTGCAAAAAAGGGTGAGCAAATATGTCATGAAATACTATTTTTTTTCAATATCCAGATTTAGACTGTCCATTCTTAGAAGTTTGACCATTACTTTGGCAACAGTTGGTAAGAACCGTTGAGCTCTGCCAATCTTTATTTGAAAATCCTGACAATTAATTTTTAATGGCTGCTTAATTCAGGGAATAATTTACATTTTATTTAAAGGTTTATGATTACTCTTTTATACCATTTGCCCAGGTTTATCACACATTCATTGACTTGCATGGAGGGGATAGGCTAGCTTAGCTTGACAGCTTCTCTTTTCCATTGCTGACATTGGAAAGCTACGGTGGCATAAAAAATAACTTTCGTGGAACATCAAATCAATGGAATTTAGACTTCTTCCTTTTCAAGGAATATTTCTAAAAAACATCAAAGCAATCATTTTGAACGTTGTTTATTTCTGAATCTACCACTTATTATTCTTACAAACTAGAGATGCAAAAAATATGAAGCTATATTAATTATAGTTAAAGAGTATTCTCTTTAGTCTACATTGGCTTCTTGAATTTTAGTCTTTGCAGTTACGGCAGTAGCATTCAATGAGTGCAAAACTTGAGGTCTCATTTTTGTAAATTTTGTGTCATATTTCTTTTGACAGGTTTTCCTAAATTTGAAACAGTACTCAAACATTTGAAATTCTTTTGTGTTTTACTTTGTAATCTTTAAAGTCACTTGCCAACAATAGCTTGATTTAGTCATTTAGACATTCTCATTCTTCTGTATAGGATGCTATATTTTATGTAGCTATACTTTTTAACTTACTTCTAATATTAGTTTTTTCTTATATCCTTATCCTTGCTCTGTTGATTCTATCATTCCTGAAAACTCTCTCACTACCTAACATGACTGATGAAGTATTTTCCACCATGCCAAGAAGAAAAGTATGCTCGAAGGAATGGAAAAAAAGTTCATACGTTTCCCAAAGTCAAGCTCAAAGAGTGCTGCAAATGTCATTTCAGAGATGCCTTGTAGAGTGCAGCTTCTGTGCTCTATTTGTATAACTCTTTATTCTTGTAACTTCTCATCACATTACCTCTTTTCTGGGTCTTCATATTATTATGGTATGCTTGATGGTGACTGCTGAGCCAATATCCTATTCAGTGGGTCCTATTGAATGCCCATGCCTAACCTCATTGCTCCCTTGTGCTTGGTTCATCACTCTTTGCGCCAATAACCAATCCAATATATTTTGATATGACCATTGTCTTGTGCCCCTTTGCCTTGATCCTTCTCTCTATTGAGTAAAATTTTCAGCCTTAATGCCACAATTTGGGCAAGTTTAAAATGCACATAGATCCTATATTTTAAATGACAAGAGCTAGCATGGGTAGAGTTGTTTGTAATAACAATGGCTTTTGCAAGTCGTCATGTTTCTCGATCTAATGGCTCATGGTGGGTATCCTTGGTTTTGTGCTCCTAGTGCCTTTGGCTTTCACCAATCGTCCATTGCATTCATCCATGATTCACAAAAGCCCATAGGGTAAATAAAGCTTCATTGACATTGGGCTACGACATAGTTATAGGAGTCTCCGTAACCCTTTTGATTCCTTGCAAGTCCTGAGACAAGTCCTACGGACATGGGGCTCTTAGGAACTTGCTCTAGGTCAGACATCTTTTTGCCGAGTCCACCTGATTTTTTGTCTCCCGAGTCGGGTCAGCCTTACCAATTCTGCATTGAATCCAAGTCTCGTTTCTATGGGCTACAGTATTGGTCGGCTCTATTTGGTTGTGGGCCTCTTTTTTGTGAGATGGGATTTCTAGCAAGCTTCTTATTAGATCAATGGGTGTGATTTGCACCATTGAATTTGGATTACATGGCACTATCATGCAGCTTGTAAGATTCCTTCCCGTGTCTTTGAGTGCTGTTGGTCCTAGGCACTAGCTGTTGGATCATTGTCAAAGATGAGTGTCAATCATCAGTTTCCTCCATTTTTCAAAATATCCCAAGGCTGTCTTGCCAACATGGTATCAAGTGAATTTGAACTGGCATTGTGTATATAAATTTATATACATCACAACAATTTTATCGGTTCTCAATAGGCATAAGTGGCTGAAGAAGCATTTTTTTATTTGCTTCATGAATTTTTAAATCTTTGATATAATGGATTGTGGGAGCTAGAGGGAGTAATAAAAAGAAAAGATCCTATGTTGTCGGATTTAACTCAATCAATGGTTGGGTATTATTCAAGTCTAGCTTTTGTAGCAACAAAAGATAGAATTTTGCTTCTGGGTTTTCAAACTTAAATACATCATGTATGGGGATGTTGAAGTTCTAAGAAAGTAATGAAAAGCATGGACCAAGCAGATAGGTATTTAATAGTGGTTTCAAAACTCAATAAGAGGATATAATGCATTAGTGGCTTGTGTCGATATTTTTGAAGAGATTTAGAAGTGAATTAAGTTTCATGGATTAGGTTGTTAGAAACTTGGTGTACTAGATAGAAGATGAGAATGCTCAAAGAGGATATGTGTGTGCAACATATAGAAAACACAAAATATAGTTCTCAAAGTGCAGGTGGCTGCACTTGCATTCATTTCAGACCCCCATGGATTGATAGAAGTATTTGTTATAGGTGGTGGTGTTTGTGATTGAGGGAGATTTCCCCTATCTCTATAGATTATAATTTGGTATGGATTTTTCTAGTGGCGTGTTGTTCTGCTTATTGAGAATTTGATGCCTAAGAGGGTTGATATAAATAATAGAAAATGACATGAAAGGGATCCAGGGTTTGATAGAAGTATTTGTTATAGGTGGCAGTGTTTGTGATTGAGGGAGATTTTCCCTATCTCTATAGAATATAATTTGATATGAATTTTTCTATTGGTGTGTTGTTCTGCTTATTGAGAATTTGATGCCTAAGAGGGTTGATATAAATAATAGAAAATGACATGAAAGGGATCCAAAGTTGTTTAAGTGTCATTGTTAAGCTGAAAAATATTCTGATGTAGAATCTCTTACAATTTGTGCTATCAACTGTAGTATAAAGAGGGATCTGAGATAAGAATTGAGAAGGAAAGAAAAAAATAAGATATGTAGAACTAGAAGAAGAGGATATGCAGATCTTAAATGGGAAATGTGCAAATTTGAAAAGCAGTAAAGACAGATTTGAGGAATGAGAGAACGGTTATAATTAAAGAAGTAAAAAGGGCAGGAGTTCTTGTCAAACATATTTATCTTTTCATAACCAAAGGGTGTGACCCTTTTATAAGGGCATTAACAAATGAAAGGGTCTGAATTCCTACGATCAAAGGAGATTTAAAAGAGAAGAACTTTATTTGAGAAGCGCATAAAAAAGGGGAAGATCAATTGGGAGAACAATATATTATTTTCAAAGGCAACAATGAGAAGTGGTGACTCAAATCATATGAAAGATGGCAACCATGTTGTAATATGTAATCTATGTGTGAAAAGTTTAGTATGTTTTCTAACTAGCCATGAAGGATTGTGAGGTAATCACCATTGAGATAACAGTGATGAAGTCATCTTTCCAAGCGCAACACCTCATGGTTGTGATTGGGGAGTTCCCATGGGGTCAAAGGGGGACAAATGGACTTCCTTCGAGCTTAGGAGGGATATATTCTAGGGCCTCCCTATGGTGAGTGATCCTCACATCCCTATCATGTTAAAGGGAATGATACATCCACTCTTGGGTTTAGGATAGGAGGTTTCTTGGGGAACCTCATCAAGTCACCTACCTTATCACTTTTATGATTTGGTCACCAAAAAAAATTAATTGTTGTTATCTATTGATTTGATTTATATGTTATTTCCATTTGAAGGAATCTAACTGTGAATTATGATTATGAATAAACCCTAATTGTGTTGTAGGGCTTCAGTTGGATTGAAAGGTATCTCTAAAGTCTACCAGCTTTAGATAAGAGTTTGTAACCTGGGGAAAATTTGGATAGTGATAATTTGGGGTCATTACAAAATAGTACATCAAAACATTTTGCATCTTGCTCTTCCTAGCTCTAGTAAAAGCTAGGGGAGAGGTAAAACTAGAGGGTCTAGTCCTAGGAGTTAGTTGTGGCTGCATTGCCTCACTCAGCATGACATGTTGCTTGACCTCCATCTTGGATGTAGATATAGGGATCGATATCATCCAAATCAATTGGACCGTCTGATATTTCGCCTACCTGCCTATTGCACTACCAAATTTTATATAGCACAAAGTTAAGGTCATGAGGACATTTTTGATCTAACTTATTCCTTTTTTTTTTGAGTGGATGGCCTTGAAGAAGTTTCAATTGGATGAACTACAATTCTTCACTCCTTGGTGCAATATTTTTACAAATGACCTTGTAGAAGGTTGGAAGGTTTTTTTCACTGGAGGAGCAAAAGAAAATAGTCAAAATGAAACTAGAATGAGCTTTTCTTACATCCCAGGCATTATTCTTTTGCAGCTGAGTATGTTGAGGGTTCTGTGTTCTGTAGTTCCCCGTTCAACATTGTTTACTTTTAAGTTCTTCAAAGATGGGCTTTTCTGCTCTGTAGGAGATAGTGATCATTTGTCAGCAAGAATCATTGTTGGTTTATTTGTTAATTATGATTCTGGGACAACATCGAAGAGAGCTTTAGTAGTGAACAAGTAAAAGGTTAAAAAATGTGCGAAGATCAGTGGTGCAAATAATGCAATGATTATTTTAGTTGGAAGAGATAGATTATTTTGAAACAAAGGAATTGAATATTGCATCTTTCTCAAAAAAGTAATAGAATATCATAATGTAAGTTAACCTGCAATATTTGACAGGTAATCTGGATCCTGTTACTGCTGTCTGAAAATGGAAGGTGCTGCGAGTGTATATTTTGCTATGGAAAAAAAGAAGCATATGTACTACACAATAGAGTTTATTCCAAATTAACATTGAGAGAGCGTTTGAAATGGTTAGCCAGTTGTAAAATAAGTCATGCGTTGATCCTAATAATGAATAGCCACTCATGGTTTGACATTAGTGACTTGAGGGCAAGTAAGCAACAGGAACATAGTATCTCAAAATAACCAGGTTTTATCATTGTTATCATGCATTGATTTAAGAAACACGGTTGTTGGCGAAGAAACATGTCTGATATCAAACACAACCTAAGCCAAAGCTGTATGATACATATTACTCTTAACTTTTCAAGTGATTGATACAACTTTTAATCCAGCTTACAGGTTATTGAAGTTATTTGTTTGGAAGGAATGTGAGGACACTCCAAGGAGAGAGATACTTAACAAAACTAATACAGACATTATACATTTTGGGATTTGGACATTTGACTTTATTTATATATTTTTTGCATAGAAAGGGTCCTTCATTATAGGAAAGCAGATTATTTTATAGATATAATAATTGTTATAAAAGATGGCTTAAAAGTTCATATCAAGTTCTTTAAATCTTACATTCAGTATATATTATTTCAATTAACTTCTTGAAACAATTTGCTTAGGGATGAGGAATCTGATGATAAATTTCAATATTTTGTGCTTTAGGAGATGCATATTGGTCATGACACTGAATTCAAGGTCATTAAAGTAATATTTTCATCTTAATTAAATCTAAAACCGACATAGATTCCAAATCTAGTGTAATGCCCATATCTCAGGAATCTCTTTGGAATTTATATCCCTACACTTTACCAAAGATCTAGAGCAATTACTAAAGATGAAAACAAAACCATAAAATTTTAACATAGTTAATTTCACTTGCAGCTAAATGTACCAGTCTTAAAAAATTAATGGCAGCTAGTGGCCCTAATGATAATGTGCCATCCTTACGCTTCTGCCCAGTTAAAATGGCTTTCTAGAATTTTGTGAACTTTTGGGTAAAGTTGAGTGTAGATGTGAGAATTACTCCAGTGTGCTGGAAATAGGCATTTTGAAAAAAAAGATGGGACCTATATCTGGCTGACGTGAAGGCATAGGCCCGGGTTTTATTAACTCCACTTTTTGTACGAGCCATCATCCAAGAGGCAGTCTGTGATTACGTAATATTTTAGATTTTGATTGTTGCAGCAGAAATGATCTTCAAAATACAGGGGCGGATTTTGTTTGGATGGTAATAATATTCAGTATCTTGGGCTGATATTTGGGACTCTAAATTCCTTTCTCTGGCGATTGTTTATCAAAACAAGGTATTTTGATTTGTGTCACATGTGGATATCTGGAAGTTTGCTTCTTGCAGAAAGTTTTTTCTGGGTATTCATCTTCAATAAGAGACGTAATCCTAGCTATCTAGAATCAATTAAAGCATAATTAGTGTGACAAGGAAATTTAAGGAACTTATTCGAAGCTCAAATGTGGGAACAAATTTATATCTGTCCCAGATGGAGAAATTTTTCAATGGTAGGATTCTAGGTTAAAAAAAATGTGATGTAAATGGGACACCAAGAACCAAAGCATACAAGACAGAAAGTTTAATCCAAAAAACTATTTTAAATTTTTTAGCCATTTAATTCCAGTTTTTTGGTTGACGTCCTTTTCATAAAGAAATGTATCATTTCTAATGTTTTTTCTTCAGACAAAATTTGCCTTGGTAATGAGCAACCAAGAGACCTAAAAGTTAAATAACTTAAAATCATAATTGAAAAATTGGATGCAGGTGGGAGAATTTTCATTCAGAAATTCTGAGACACTGTCAAGATGACATTTTTCATTCATTTTATCATTTGTGTGCTGAATGCCTCAACTTTAGGAGGCTGTGGAGCAAGAGTTATTTTGCTGGATTAGACAGGTCAAATTCTCTGTAGGAGTATGATTTTCTGGAAAAAATGACAAAAAGAGAAGGATCAGAGTAATGGACATAAAGATACTGTCTTGTTTCCAAGTTCTAACAATTATCCAAAGACCATGGGGTGGTTGCGGTGGAAAAACCAACTTTGCTCACTTCAAATGATCTTTAGATGTAAGATCACCGCATGGATGCTTGATTCCAGTAAATCCCTGCAGTGTTTTTTGGTTGAGAATAGCTATTGTTAAGATATATGTTTGGTAAATTTTTCATGGTGATTTTGGTATGCTCATTTTTTGAGGGATGGGGAAGGATGTAACTTATATTAATTACCCTAGAGATAAATGATTTATCTTGTAAATGAGGTGAGCATTATGATTACAAGGATCAACCTCAGAAAGGGAAGAAATTACCGAGGCCAGCCCCTCCATGAATAAAGAAAGCCATATCTTGTCTAAAATGTTGCAACCCTGTTTATATGGAGTAAGGAGGTGACTTTTTGAGAATAGCTTTATAACTTGTTACAGTGGAAGTAATAATGTCAACCAAATTGTAAGTTATTTAATTTGCTGTTGTTTATTTTGTGTACTTTTATTTCTAGAACCCTTAAAGCTGCTTGATCTCTTGGAAGATTGTAGATAACTCAGGCAACTATAGGGATTTATCTTCTTCCAGCTTTTTCAGTGTCTTGGGAAAAACAATTCAGGCTTTACTTTGACCAGACTACTAATATTTTGAGGATACATTTAATCATCCTTGAGTCCTTTGAATGAGATGGCAGTCAGTTTATGATCCTTGATTTTGTAGACAGCTGGCATGTGTCCAATGCTGTGTTGCAAGTTTCAATCATCTATTCCATTTTCGTCTCTTTCAGAGATAAGAAGAAGATAATGTGGAAGGTGAACTGGTTACTGAGCTTCATGCACCTGGACATGTTATCCTGTTCATATACATTTCATTCTTTATATTACAATCCACTTAGATTTGTTGCAAAAAACAACAAAAAATGTAATGTAATGTGGAGTACAAGAATATATATCTATGTCTTGACATCAAGGCAGAGCTGAATGAACATTGAAAAAATAAATAGAATAGTGGGGATAAGGGCTCAAAAAGGAGGCAATAAGATAGACCTTTGGCTAATCCAGTGAGCTCGTCTCAGTACTGCTATGCTGTCTCTAAGCTGAAATTACTAAAAAAGTGATTAGGTGGATGTCCTTGTCTAATATGATAAATGCCAAATCGTTTTCATCTTCATTTTTCAATCTTGCTTGTTGATGAATGTCATCTCTAAAACTTACCTTTAATAAGACAAATCGACCATTTCTTAAGTTCTTGTCCCTGCTTATCTTAAATAAGATAAAAATAATTTATTAATATCTCTAACCAAGTAGTAAACTATCCATGGAGAAAGCAAAATATCTTAAAATAATGAATTCCTAACAATGTGCTACATTGCTAACTATAATATATCTCTTAACACCCATTTTATAACTAAGTCAATTCCAACGAATCAGATTATTTAGGCATTACGTCAATTATCCAATACTTGTATAGAACCAGACAGAATGTGGGGTGAAGAGAACCTTGTACAAACTTAATCAATGGTGAATTTTTCTGCTCAGGTAATGAATATTGGCAAGGTCCCTATAGCCACCAAATCATCTCATTGAAGTACATGGTTAAGTAGCTGCTGGAGCTACTGAGTAAAGTAGATATTGTTGCTGAATACTAGGTTAACAAGTCTCACATTGTGTTTTCTTTTCTCATCTAATGTCAGTGTAACATTCTTGACATATTTGTTATCAGAGTGATCAATTCTGACTCCAAATATATTATGATATCCATAAACTATACAACATGATGACATCATCTACTCTGCAAGGGTAAATTTGTGTCAATCTTTTGAACATCTAATGACTGACATTATCCAACCTTTTGGCATATTGTGGAACATCTATTACACTCCATCACTATGTGACCTGTGACCTACTTCAGGATCAAGTTTCTGGTGTTGCACATTGAATGATGATTCTGACTTAGATGGGAAATTGGTTCACCAACCCCTCTTTTGCAGCATGGTGATCCTCCAAGAAGTTCAAATGATGAAAGTCAGAGTCACATTTCTAATGATCTAAGTTCAACTTAACTTACTGAACGCCATTAAGCCATACTCTTTAGGTGTGTGTCACGAATAGTTGTCTCTCATTAGGCAAACCAAACACGAAGTATATTCCTCTTAGCTTCTCAAAGTAATTTCATCACTTTTCGTCCCAACGTAAGCCTGAAGCTATGCTTACAAAAGAAGAATTACTTAAATAATTGTCACTGCTGTTACTTCATTCTCCAAGCAATCTTGAACATGCTTGTAAGAACAGGACATAATTTTTCAGGAAAACATGCCCATCAATCGCGTTGTCTAGTATGAGATAATGTTGGTATACGGCTGATCATAATTAGATGTAACCACTTTTGTGAAAAAATCACTGGAATGTTTTTAACTTCACCATATTTCCCTTCATACATTTGCTATTGTGAGCATAGCATAACATCTCTTTAGAGCAAAAGAAAAAACACAATTTTATACTCACATTACCTCATAGTAGCAATTTGATGATGTAAAAGACACATCTATTGGTGATCAAAATCAACTTCGAGTTACTTATACATCTATTGGTTTCCTTTTTTTCCACTCCCTCTTTGGTGTGATATTCTCAAGATCAAATTATATGATCTTGTTTCAATTTTGAGATGACATTTATCTATTAAATTTTGTTTAATTGTGGTACTCTAAGAAGGAATGGAGCTATTGAATGTCTTGAGATCTAAGTTACTCGTGGTAGTCAAATGTTAAGGCCTAATCTTTGCAAGTTCCTACCTTTAATATTTTGTGTCCCATCATTCTTTTGCTCACATTGATCAAAATCCAAATTATCAATAATTTAATGGTTTGATTTTTGGCTTTTCCTCTGAATCGCAATATACTTTGGTTTTGAATTTCCGGTCCATTCTCAGAGGTGTTCTACCTATAGAGTTTCTGTTTGTTTAGTTTATATATATATATATATATATATATATATATATATATATATATATATATATATATATATATATATATATATATATATATATATATATGTGGTCTCTTGCGTAAAGTGCACTGGATGCTCTTACAGTTCATGCCACCCATTTTTTAACTCAATATATGGTGTTTGGGTGTCCTTCAAAAACTACAGATGTATTTTATTCTTTTGGGTTTCTTCACTAGAGCCAAGTTAATCAGATATGTTGGTTTTCATCCAATAGAATTTACATTTATTTGCTGTTATAGCTTGCACTAATTTACATCAAGAGAACTAAGGGGAGCAGCTTGGTAGCAATTACATGGAGCTGCAATGAGACCTGTGGAAGAGGTAAAGTATGGTACACCACTTCATTTCCTAAAGTAATGGTTATTGACTTATTTTTTGTTCTCTGGATACACATTAGGGATTTTTTAAAAATCCAATACACAATTTAGTTGTTTTATAACCTCCTAATTGTCATATGGTACAAATGTTTTGTTTAGAGATAGCATTGCACTTAGTCTAATAGACAAAAAAAGTGGCGATGTTTTCCTTTGGACGATATAGATCCGTTTGAGTGGATTTTTTATTTTCGGGCTCCTATCATCTTCCAATCTTGAGTGGATAGGATTCTTGACAAGGACACTGAGTGAGATAACAAGCCTCCTTACAAATTCAGTACTTTTTGCTAAGGTTCACAAATTACATAGTGATTATTGGGAGAATTTCAAAACTCTTTGCAGAACTTTTTTGAGTCGTGGAATAGAGGACAGCCTCCTCATTGTTATTTTGTTGAATTCTTGAGAAAATGAGATTGAATAATAGCCCCAGAAAGGAAATGAGAAAATTATTCAGAATATGGTTCGGTTGAACCACAAAAGTTTTTCACACTGATAATAAATATCACAAGAATTGGATGATAAAGTCAGCTTTTGAGTCATTAAAGGTATATGGGATGAAAGGTATATGGGAGGCGGAGCTAGAATCAGTTGGATTTTAATAGACAAAAGTAGTGACAATGTTTGCCTTTGGACGATATAGATCCAATTAAGTGGAATTCTTATTTTCAAGCTCCTATCATCTTCCAATTTTGAGTTGATAGGCTTGATGAAGACCCTGAGTGAGATAACAAGCATCCTTACAAATTTAATGTCTTCGCTAAGGTCAATAAATAACATAGTGATCATTTGGAGAATTTTAAAACTTTTTACAGGACTTTTTTGAGTCGTGCCTGGAGAACAGCCTCCTAGTTATCATTTTGTTGAATTCTTGAGGAAGTGAGACTGAATAATAGCCACAGAAAGGAAATGAGAAAAGTAGTATAGTATGTTGAAGTCGAGCCACAAAAGTTTTTCACTCTGATAATAAATATCACAAGAATTGGTTCAGTTGGAGCAACCCAACTAAATGAGGGGAATTTCTTTTATATTATTTATTATTTAAAGGGACTGCAAACCCAAATGCATCATTGCTCTAAAAGACACCTGCTATTATCATTCGAAAGGTGAAAGACTTGCCAATGAAATCATCCATGGCCTTCTAAATCTGTTATCTTTTCTGTTGGGATGTAATAGAGAAGCTACTAAAAACTTTCAAATGGGCAATCTCAAGAAAACAATGGATTGAGATAACTATTGTTTACAGCCTTCGAGAACAAGAAACTAGAGATGGCACATCACTCAAATCAAAAGGACTGCCTGTTGAGTTCTATGACAAGATTTGATATCAGTATGCTATAAGAGGAGAATAATCTAAACCTGGGCAGTCAATTATTGAGTTGTGCATTTGGTTAAAGAGATGCAAGCAAGCATGTGATACAGTATCGTTTAACAGAAGCCTTTTACTAGGATAAATTGCGTTGGAGTTCCACTGAAGGTATTTGTATATCCCTTATAGACTAAGATTTCATTTTCATGACACTATCACTTATCGGATGACTGGTAATGTTGATCTTTATATGGGCCAATTTATCTTTATTTCTTAGTTTCTGCCTACTCTGTGTGTTTTCCATATCAATGCCATCATCTCATTCCAGTTTGGTGCAGAAATTTGGCTTTTCAAGTCTCTTGATCTTTGATGTCACACAGTTTTTCGACAAGCCGTACCTACTATAAGCAGTTCTGGGTTATATTTACATCCATATGAAATGGTTTATGTTTAATTTTTTAATATTTATGGGGTTAATTGAACACTGAACGGCACAATGATGAATCTGAAATTTAAACCCCAAAATAAGGAGTTGAAAATGTGTACATGGAAAATAAGCAGGGACTCGGTTCCAATGTAACCATTAACAACCAGAGTATGTTTTCCTCTCACCCTTTTGACGACCAAATGCTATATCTATATGATTTTTCACTGAATATGACCTTTTAGCCGGCCAGACTCTATAAACTTATAACAATATGGCATTCGCAAGATTCTCTGACTATTTTATTGCTTGCACAGAAATAAATTGCTACTTCGTCTCCTTTGTAAAATGCAATATTAACATATTATTTGCAGGATGTCCTGCTTTTTGATCAGTCGGCATTCTATGGTGCTATTGACTTGCATGATCAGCATAGAGACATGCGATTAGATGTGGATAACATGACATATGAGGTAATATCCTTGAGCTTTTTTGTGGGACATTTGGTGCCTTTTCTTTCAATTCTTCTGGCTAAGTGGGTTATTTTGGTCTTCGTGCCAGGAATTACTAGCTTTGGAGGAACGGATTGGAAATGTGAGTACAGGACTTACTGAAGAAACTACCTTCAAGTGTCTGAAGAAAAGAACGTATTCCGCCAGCAAAAAATCATCTAATCCAGATGAAATCTCACAAAAGTGCAGTATCTGTCAGGTAAGGCCATTTGCATGTTTTCTATTAACTTATTATGGCAGCACCCTTCTCTCAGTTGCATTTCTAGTATTATGTGATCAGTTATAATCATGGTTGTATGTTGCCTCATTAATGTCACGGTATGATACACCATAACATTGGAACGGGGAATGTCAATTACTGTTTAAAGATCCAAATGTTGGGCGGGATATATCAACAGTCTGTCTAAAATTGTGGCTTCACTCTTGAATATAAATAATTGGTTTATATTGGCTGCAGGAAGAATATGAGGACGGTGAGGAGCTCGGGACTCTGGAATGTGGACATGATCACCATACAGAGTGCATCAAGAAATGGCTTTTGCAGAAAAATGAATGTCCCATCTGTAAGGCATCGGCATTGAAGGCCTAATTGATGGAAAATAGGGTGGGTTTTCTGTAGTCACAGCCATATAATTTTCTAACCATTGTTCATCATTCTTTTAAGCAGCGATTGGTAGTTTCATTGTAATACACCAAATGTTGGTGGTGTTCATGTATGATTTTACTGTCCTTTTGGACATTGTACAGATAGGCAGTAATTTGTCTAGTTAACCCTGTCTATTCTGACAAGTCAAAATTTCCAGTGTTCCGCTAACACACAGTTTCCAAGTTCCAGAAATTTGGGAATGTCAGCAATGTAAATTTGTGATCGAATATCGTTTAGTTGTTTGAATTGTTAACTCACTTTCCATTGTGGAAAGACAAAACTCAGTGTCTAGCTAACCCAGAGTTTCTGAGTTTTGGAAATTTGGGGATGTCAGCAATGTAAATTTATTTCCAATTTCCAAATATTGTTCAGTTATTGCATTCCGTTCTTACAAATCAATATTGGCACTGACTGGTCAACCCAGACTCACTGGCTCTTGAAAATCTGGGATTCTTGACACTTCGCCGTCAGAGATGTAAATATTTGTTCACGTTAATTCAAAGCATTTATTTTGGAATGCCCACATGTTAAGTACACTTGCTTAAGTATACGGATCTGATGTTATTCGGACAAGCTTTATTTTGAATATCCATGACTTGTTTGTTTCTGTTTCAGTAACCATATCAAACTTACGATCATGGTTACTCGTGGAGGTCATTTTGAAAACACAAGGGTTAAAACGTGCAATAATTAAAACTAAAGTGAAAGACTGCAATACCTAGACACAAATGCATGACTGGATTGTACTTGGGTTATTACCACATTAACTATTATTGAGTCAGAGGTGTCTTGTAATACACCATTATAATATGTTAAGCCTCGCCTACGGGGAAAAACCTTAAAGAGGGTGAAAAGTGTAAAGATGCGAATTAGGCTCCTTGCTCGATCCCCTTTTAATTAATGCTCATTGCTCCTTGCTCGATCCCCTTTTAATTAATGCTCATTCTCGGTCCATGATGCTTAAAGAAAAGATCTCACACTTGAATATATCTTACTAGGCGAAGAGCTCTAGTATGAGAGTTTTTGTTGTCTTTGTATGTGAATTGAGGCCTTAAAAATATTGGTTGGCTTCTCGGTATGAACAAAACTCCATGTTCACCAAATTGTCAAAGATAAAACATAAATATACCCTATTAAGTTATTAAAAAAGCATTGAGGCTGTGAAGATTGAGGATGGGTGGATAGCGGTTAAGAGTAAGAGATCTAAGCCTTTTGCTCCCCTTTTAATATGAACCTTCGGTTGCATAAGGGAAACTTCAAATCAAAAGGAAAATCTTAAGTTCCCTTGTTCTTACTGGTTTTTTTGTGGTGGTAAGTGGGTTGTGGCACTGGCTCACTGGTTATTGGTTTGGGAGGTTTTTTTGGTTGCTTTGCTCTCTAGTTTGTTTACTTTCTAGGGTCCAGTGTATTTTTTGGTTATTTTTTTTGGACACATCTGTTGGTTTTAGGTCCCAGTAAAACTTGGTTTAGATGTTCAGCTGGTTTCAGAGCCTTTTATAACCTAGTAGGCTTCATGGTATATCTTTCTTTTTTATGTAAAGGGTTTCGGGCCCCCTTCAAAACCTGTTTTTACCTTAATCTAAAACAAAGCACTAAAATATCTAATTATTAAAATAAAATATCATTTAATTATAAAAGAAATCGATGACTTAAGAATGAGTTTTGATAAAAGCATTCACACTTTCCATAAATCATTCAACATTCCATTCAAATCATTCATCGCCTTTCGAAAATTATGAAACACCCAATTAAACCCATTGAGGCCCCATTCATATACACCCTAATGACATGTCAATGTTACTACGGTTAGCGCTTACTGATCGCAAAGCCTTAGACAACTTATTGTTTTGTAGTTTGGTTAACACAATGCCTCCACTTGAATTTTACCTTTCAATGTTGCAGTTTCATGTTTGTTATCATGATTCATCATTTATGTGTGTCCTTGATCTTTTGAGTTTGATATATAATGTGAAATGTGATGTGTATGCATTATTATTCGATCTATGATTCCATCATTTATATGTACGTTGTCGAGGGTTTGATTACTTTGATTTGTTTTGGTATATTATATGAAATATAGTGTGCTTGCATAATTATTATATGTATTCTTTCATCATTTATTTATTCGGCGTTGAGGGTTTGATTTTATTGAAATATAGTGTGTTTGTATTATTTGATGTATTTTTTCATCATTTCTATGTATGTCGTTTTGAGTCATTTGATTTGTTTTTTTTATATAATATGGAATGTTGCACATTTGCATTATCATTGAATGTAGTCTTTCACCATTTATTTGTATGTTGTCGAGGGATTGAGTTATTTGATTTGTTTCGGTATATAATATGAAATCTAGCGTGTTTGCATTATTATTTGATTTATGCTTTCATCTTTTATTTGTCTGTCATTGAGGGTTTGAGTTTGATGTATTTATTTGATTTGTTTCGATATATAATATGAAATCTAGTATGTTTGCATTATTATTTGATTTATGCTTTCACCTTTTATTTGTTTGTTATTGAGGGTTTGAGTTTGTTGCATTTTCATTTCTGTGTATGTCATCCACTGTTAGAGTGATTTGGTTTATTTTTCTCTATAATATGAAATGTTGTGCGTTTGTATTATTATTTAAAACACTCTTTCCTTATTTATATATATGTTGTCCAACGTTTGAGTTTGATGTATTCTTTCATCTTTTATGTGTATGTTGTTGAGGGTTTCAGTGTGATGTAATTTGTCATCATTTCTTTGTATTTTGTTGAGTGTTTTGAGTCATTCGACATCTTTGTCTAGGTATATAATATGAAATGTAATGGGTTTGCATTATTAATTGTTAGTTGTGATCATTTATTCATAAGTAAGAAATATAATTTGGCAACTTTGGTTTTTGTCTTGTGAGAATTGCTCAACATTATTATTTGAAATCTCGAGTATTTTTTTCATTAAACGTAATGGGTATATACTGTTCTTTTGAATGCTTGATTTTTTTAAACTTATAAAATGTAATTGGAATTAAATAATTTGCCAAAAAATAAAATGGTTTTTGGATTTGTCATCATACATGCTCTCAATATGAGAAAATCTAATACATGTGCTCTTTAATTTTTTGGGCAAGTCTTTGCAAACTCAAAAGTCCTTAAGTGTTCATTTTTTCCATTATTTTGGGACTTGTTTTCTTTAAACTTCCTACATTGCTTCGAGTGAACACTTCCCCTACTTATTATTTCTTTCTTTGTTGTCTACGGTCAAATTGAATCAATTTCTTTTCATTAATGAGTAAACAATATTGTGGCAATTATTATTTTCCTACTTTGTCTAGGGTTTCGTTTGCTAATGTACTCATTATATTTCCCCTTTTGTTGATTTAACAACTAGCACAGGCCAACATCCTTTATATTGATATCAAGAAATATCAAGAAATTTCCCTTACATCATTTTTACAACATTAGGGGAGACGAGCCAGTAGCTGCCCAGGTTAACCTCGCGCACCTACAACTCCTTATATGTACATTAGAATTCGCCAATTTTTTCGATGAACCTCCATGGGTGAGTGAAGATCTTAAAGCTAATCTTTTGACTTTCTTGCATTTATAGAGCTCTCTGTAGAACTTGTCAAGTGCGAGGTGGTCTAAAAGTGCCATTTTAAAACATTCACCCTAAACTTGCTAGTCAAACCCCCTACTGATAGTTACCTTTTAACCCTAAAAAATATATAGAACCTATCAAATTAGTGATAGCTTTTTGTCAATGAATTTTCACTTCATAATTTGAATCTGTGCGCTAAGTAGAAAAGGTGGTGATAGGGTCATATTAATAAAAACACTTTGTCCCTAGTGCTAATCAAAATCCCATCTTATTACAACCATTCATGCACCCCACTTAACCAACACTGACCCTAAACCTATTCACCTTAACACGTTTCCATGTTCACCAAATGCCACATTACCACCCATGGTTAACCCAATTACTAAGGTGAAATAACCCTAAACCGGTTCATTTTCATCGTGTAGAAGTCACTCATAGAGCTCCTCCGAATGGTTAATGTCGCCTCTGTCTCTACCATTTCAGTCAACCTTGTTCTTTTGCATCTGAGGTAAGAAAACACGAATTAGCAATATCTCATAGTTATTTATCATTCACTTATTGTTTCTATGATTTTCATGCAGTTTTTGTTGCATATTTTTTTTAACAAATTTTTGAAGTATCTTGTAGGTTTCAGCAGAAATATGGGCTTTTGTTTGTATTTATAATTTTTTTTGACATATTTACTGAAATCATTGATTTTAGTGTGTTTCAATCATTTTATAAGGTTTTGTTATGACTAATAATGTCAGTGAAGGAAATCATTATAGGAAAGGGGAAATGAAAAAATGAGGTTTTAAATGGTTTTTTTTTAAAAAGATGAAATTTAAAAGGGATTTTTAAAAAATGTTAATTGATTTGTGGTTAAGGGTTTTTAATCATTGAATGTACAATGATAGAAATAAATAATTAGTCGAAATGGTCAAGTAATTGTGTACATTATCAATATAATCTTTGGTTGGTGGTGTGATTTTGTGATTCTCCAAAGTTTCTTCATGTTGTCGATTTTAAAATGGGAGTTCGTGTTTATCATTATTCTCTTCATACTAAACCCTTTTTGTGTTCTATTGAGAAAATGTTGGTTTCCTAGAAGGGGTATTTGAGGGTTTTGGGATGATTCAAGAGTTTTTAATCATTGAGGTTAATGGTTTTAAATCATTTATTGTACAATGACATAAACAAATAATTAGTCAAAATGGTCAAGTGATTGTCTATATCGTTGAATAAATCTTGGGTTGCTATTGTGCCTTTATGATTCAACCTTTCCATAGTTTTATGTTTCAATCTTTTTGCCTTCAAATGATTGCATGTAATGTGATAGAAATAAATAATTAGAAGAAATGGTAAAGAAATAATGTACATTGTCGATTTAATCATTATTTGGTGTTGTATTGTTTGTGTATCTTCACAATTTCATCCACTATTCATTTAAAATATGAGGATTTGTCTATGTTCATCATTGTCTTCTACATAATGTTATTCTGAAAACTACAACACCCTCTCATGCTTTCCACCACCCACCTTTGCAACACTTACCTTATTTGTGAGCTTTCTTATTTTTTCATTCACTTGTTGAACCCTCTTAGTATACTCAATCACATACCTCTCTTTGACTACATTACCTCATTCAAGTAACTACTTGCATTATTAAGTTGTCATCATTGTATGCATTATTCATTTGACATTGACCATGAGCATTGTTAAGGTGACATTGACTATTTCAATTGTTAAGTTGATATTGACTGTATACATTGTAAAGTTGACATTAACTATATGATTTGTTAAGTTGACATTGACTGCATTGTAAAGTTGAGAGTAACTATATGATTGATTAAGTTGAAAGTTGACATTGAATGTATGCATTCCTTGTGTATCCATTTTTTAGTTCCCATCTAATGTATGCATATGTATAAGAATGTATCTAGTCTTCAACTCACATGCATTATATGCATTACTCTGGTTTTCAATATGCCACTTTCCATTACTCAACTAACATTCTCTCCATAACAAGTTTACTTGGACTTGATGTGCCCTTGAATCTATGTATACTGTTATGCATTGTTGTCCATAGTTAAGTGTTAAACTTCATTTTGGAGTCATTCAATAATTTTTTCAGTTGAATATCGCTTGTTTTTATTGGTGTGTTTCATTTATTTAAACCAACTACTTTTATAGATGAAGACTAATGTTGTAAGACTCACCAATTGTATTGAATTAAGCAAATGAAATCACAACAATCGAATTAGATTAAATAGATGGAAGCATAAATAATAAAGAACAAATAATAAGAATTTGAAAGCAAAAAGTCATCGCATGAAGTGAACAAAATTCATTGTATGAAATGACTGATCACTTCCCACCACAGTCCATAATTTAAATCAACCATCCATTTCTCTATTAGAATGATACAATGCCACATTATTTCTTTGAAAGACCCTTGTCTGAACGCTCCTCAGTTATTCTCTATAGTCTACAATTCTTTTGAGCTTGTTTAGGTTGAGAACATATTGTTCAATGCATGTTTCTTTCCTATTTAGTGGCTCAAATGCATTTTACTTTCCTGATATTACTACTTGTTATGAACAATTTTTTTCAATTTGACTGATTGCACTGCTAACTGATTGCTTTATGGTCATTATAAATAATGTATGTTGTAATTGTAATGTCCCCATTTTAGCAGTTGACCAAGTGTGTGTGCGTTAGCGTTGTTCTACATGGTCCCGAGGGCTAATGAAGGGTTTAATGGGATCCTGGAGTGTTTTGGCCTAGTCATTTCCAGTTTGGGCCAAAAAAAATTTGATTTATTCAGTTTTAGACATACTTACTATTTTTAGTAAGTTGGTAGGACACAATGCAGGTCAATTTTGGTGATTGGATTTGATACTCCTCGGTGAGAGCTTTTCGATGAGCTATCACTCGCATTATTTGGAGTCCAATTGCTAATACATTTTAATGCTTGAAGTTTTATTAATGTAAGGTCTAATTTAATTGTAAAATATTAAAGTGTTACTTTAATATTTATTTTATGGGGATGTGTACCCAAGGGAGACATAAGGGGTATTTTAATATATGTTTTATATACTACACATCTTTTATCCCACATTGCCCATATGAGTTGAGCGGACCCTTGGAAATAGAATAAAAGGAAGCATTTGTGGCTTCATTAGCCAAGTTGAATATGAGAAGAAATTGGTGTGTGAGTTGTAGCTCCGTTCTTGGCATTTGAGGAGGTCTATCCTCTCTTGTAACATTCTAGACGTCATTCCCTTGGTGTTTGGCCTTTGGAATTCTTTATTATTGGCTTCATTATCAGGCAATTTAGTTGCATTTTCAGCTACAGGCAGATTTGGTATTTTGCTCATATCTTCTTCACTACTTTTCCAATGCTTATGCCACTTTGAGGGAATGATATTACGAAGGTAGTGGACTGATTGAAGGACAAAGCACTGTAGCAGCAAGTTCGAAAGCATGGGCTGGAGTATTATGTCAATATTGCTGAAGTAATTAGTGAGTTGATAAATCTGCCATGTATTTGATTTTATGAATTCTGAAAATAACATTTTATTAGCAGCAGTTCATTTCCACTTTGCATATTATTGTAGTTTCTTTCTTGTTTATGTTGTATGATACCAATTCCATGCACAAAACACAACAAACAAATAAACGTTTGATTTTCGGAGTTATAAGGGGTTTAAAACATTAAACGAAGAAATAAGAGGTTGAATGCAAACTGTTTGACAAAATTCCTTTCAGCAATTGGTTTAGTGGACATCCAGGGGTGCCCATTACAGTGGTATCAGAGCTATAAGTCTTTCCATCCTGTGGAGGTCTTATAGGGAATTTGGAACAACCGGATAGAGGGAAAAGTGTTTGACGAAATGTCAAAACACTAAAATCAGAAAAAAAAAAAAAACACAAGCTAACCATTTATGTTTGAGCATGTGACAGGGGCCTTATAATTTCCGCGATACCAGAGCAAGACAAAATAGGATTTCAGACTTGCAAAGCAAACAGTCTAGTACATCCGTGCAGGGGAACATTGAATCCAACCATACAGACACAGAGGAGATATTCTTTGATCAGGACAACAATATGAGTGATCGAGATGACAGGAATATAGGATCAGGCGGAGGCAGGAATGTCGGTCCAGATCAGGGGGACGTAATGTTCAGACAATTATTGGATACATTGGAGCAGGGGCAGCGTATGCAGCAGGAGTAGAATAAGTGAATGGACATGATGTTGCAGCTCATGGCTAGACAGATGGGTGTCAATACTAATCCAGGTGATGCCAACAACAGAAACGATAACAATGAGGGAAACAATAACAATGGGGGAAACAATAACCATGGAGGCCAAGGCAACAACAATGGTCATGAGAATAACATTAATGGTAATAATGGACACGACAATAATGGGAATGAGGCTGATAACTTTAGACATGTTGCACGCCCAGCGCAGACTGTGAGCTCGAGACCTCTTCTACCCACCTTCCCACCCAGAGATTCGGTTCAACCAGTAAACGAACCGCAGATTACCAAGTTACAGGATCAGTTCAAGAGGGACTGGGAGGTTAGTGGACCAGAGTTTCAGGCGGATATTTCCCTCAAAAATTATATGGACTTGAGGATGAGACACATACCTAGAACAGGAGAGAGGAATCAAAACTTTGATCTGAGAAAGAAAGTTGGAAAACTTTCCTTACCTTATTATGATGCTTCAGGGAAGATGACTGCACGAGCTTGGGTGCAGAAGGTAGATACATACTTGCAGCTAAATCCTATGCCTGAGGAGGAGGCTATCAAGTATGCGGCTATGCACTTGGATGGCGTTGCACATGAATGGTGGCATCATGGCATGGTGACTTTGGGGCATAATCAGATTACATCCTATGAGGAATTCACCGAAACATTGATTGAGAGATTTGACACTAGGGATCCCGAGTTACATTTCAAGGAACTAGCACAGTTAAAACAGTCAGGTTCTGTGGATGCTTACATTGTCGAGTTTCAGCGCTTGTCTGTACTTGTTACTGATATCTCTCCTAGGAGATTGGTGGTGTTATTTTGTGATGGTCTTGCTGATCCATTACGAGGTTGGGTGAAGGGACATGATCCACTCACCTTAGTTGAAGCAACTAAACAGGCATGAGATTTAGCCCCTTCAATATACAAAAGAAAAAACCATTCAACAGATTCTTCCTACCGCAAGGACAAAGACAAAAAACTGTTTCAGAAAGAGTATAGAAAACCCAAAGAAGGATCAAAAGGACTAGACAATGAAACCTTGAATGAACTTCAAAAGAAGCTGTGCTTCCATTGTAGAGAGCCTTGGGGCTTATCTCATAAATGTTCTCTCAAGGCTAAGGCAAATCAAATGGAGTATTTTTCAGCAGAAGATTCAGAGTCAGAGGGGGAGGATCAACACTCCGATTCAGATGAGGGTAACACTATAGAGGAGAGCAACATTCCTAAGGATGATAGATCATTGGCACACTTGATAGGGGCCCAAAAGACAATCACATTTAAGGTCAAGGGTACTATCCAGGGGCAGAAAGTGATATCTCTTATTGACACTGGGGCTACACATAACTTCATAGATGCACAGTTGGTAGCCAGGAGAGGGTTACAGATAGAGGAGCATGATGGGTTTAGAGTCATGGTGGCTAACAGTGATAAATTATTATGCACTCGGAAGATATCTAATCTTCACATCAGGTTTGGAGATGGCTACGAGTTGAAGGATGAGTTCTATGTTGTGGACATGGGAGATTATGATGTCATCCTCGACATGACATGGATGGATTCACTAGTGGAGTTCACACTCAACCTAGCGAAATTGGAGATGAGATTCCAGCATGAGGGCAGAACTATGGTACTTAGAGGACTTTCAGATGGAGGTTGCAGAGTAGTGTCCTTGAGGATGCAGAGACTTTTTCGTCATGATGACATAGAGTGGGCGACAGAGTGCTACATTATGCCAACTTCACCAGAGCCACAAGAAAAGAGTCATCCCACTAGATATCTAGAAGATACTTGATAGACACGCTAAAGTATTTAGCGATATTCCTCATGGGGTTCCTCCTGACAAAGGGATGGAACATGTTATTGAGCTCGAGGAGGGAGCCAAACCAGTTATGATTACTCCCTGTCGTCATCCTAAGAAACACAAGGATGAGATAGAGAAGGCGATTAAGGATTTGTTGGAGATGGGGCATATCAGGCCCAGTAAGAGCCCCTTTGCTTCAGCAGTAGTATTGGTAAAGAAGAAGGATGGGGCGATGCACATGTGCATTGATTACAGGGCACTGAATAAGAAAACAATTAAAAATAGGTATCCCATTCCTAGGATTGATGAGTTGCATGGGGCATGCTTCTTCACCAAAATTGATTTGTGATCCGGATACCATCAGATCAGGATGAGAGCAAAGGATATTGAGAAAATAGCCTTCCGATGTTACTATGGCCACTTTGAGTTCATGGTTATGCCATTTGGTCTAACCAATGCACCCGCTACATTTCAAAGTTGTATGAACCAGGTATTCAGGAAGCAACTGAGGAGATTTGTCTTGATCTTCTTTGATGACATCTTGGTCTTCAGTAAGACCTGGGAGGAGCACTTACATCATCTGGAGGAGGTGTTATCTATTCTGGAGAGAGAGTCATTGTATGCCAAGGAATCTAAATGTGAGTTTGGCATGACTGAGCTCCTTTACCTTGGGCATATCATTAGTGCAGATGGCATTTGGGTTGATCCCGAAAATATTAGAGCTATTGTAGAGTGGCCTACTCCCACAAACCTTACATAGCTTAAGGGATTCTTTGGTTTATGTGGTTTTTATAGGAGGTTTGTTAAGGGATTCTCACAGATTGCTACACCCTTGACAAATCTTACCAGGAAAGGAGCCTTCGTGTGGACAGGGGCAACACAGAGGTGTTTTGAGCATTTCAAGCAGGTAATGTCTTCATGTCCAGTTCTAGCTCTACCAGATTTCATGAAGCCTTTTGAGCTTCATTGTGATGCATCAGGTGATGGGATTGGAGCAGTATTGATGTAGGAGAAGCATCCCATTGCATTCGAGAGTAGGAAGCTCTGGGGAGTTGAGAAGAGTTATTCTATCTATGACCGGGAGATGTTGGCCATAATGCATGCATTGGCCAAATTTCGATCATATTTGGTAGGTGGACATTTTGTGATCAAGACTGATCACAACAATATTAAATGCTTCATGAGCTAGCGTGATCTTAATGATCGGCAACAAAAATGGGTGACTAAATTGCAGGCTTATGACTTTGACATAGAGTTTGTCAAAGGTAAGAAAAATGTGGTGGTTGATGCCTTATCTTAGAGACCTCACTTATGTACTCTGGCAGAGATTTTAGGAGATTGGAGAGATCAGATTATAGCAGAGTATGTCGGAAATGCTTGGGCTTCTGGATTGATTTTAGGTACCATACAAGATGATCACTATGAGGTGATAGATGGATTGATCAGAGTTCAGGACAGGGTTTATTTGATTCCGTCATCACATTTGAGAGAGGCGATACGGAAGGCATTTCATGATGCACCTACAGTTGGACATCCGGGGGTCTTCAAGACCTACAGACAAATTCGAGAGCGGTTTTCATGGAAAGGGCTCAAGGATGATGTTCAGAGGTATGTCAGGGAGTGTGTGGTTTGTCAACAGAATAAGGGAGAGCACACATTTCTTGTAGGTTTATTACAGCCCTTGCCCATTCCTGATAGGAAATGGGAAAGTATTTCGATGGACTTCATCACTGGTTTACCACAAGTGCAGGGAAGGGATTGCATCTATGTGGTGGTGGACCGCTTGACGAAGTTTGCTCACTTCTTTGCTATTCCATCCACTTACATAGCAGCACAGGTGGCAGATCTTTTTTTTAGAGAGATATTCAAGTTACATGGGCTGCCCAGATTCATTGTTAGCGACTGGGATAGTAAGTTTATGAGTGTTTTTTTGGCAAGAGTTGTTTAGGTTGTGTGGTACAGATCTTACACCTAGCACTAGTTATCATCCACAAACAGATGGGCAAACAGAGATTGTGAATAAATGGGTGGAAGGATATTTGAGGAACTATGTAACTGCACAACAAAAGGCTTGGATCAGATGGTTGCATATGGGAGAGTATTGTTATAACACCACTTATCATATGTCCATCAAGATGACTCCTTTCATGGCACTCTATGGTTATGAAGCACCTAGCTTCATGGATTTAGTTTTGGGGGACAGTAGAGTGCCCAAAGCCAAAAACTTATTGCAGGATAGTCAGGACATCCTAAAAGTGCTCAAAGAGAATATACAACAGGCCCAGAATCACCAAAAATTGTATGCTGATCAACACCGAATAGAGCGTAGCTTCGAGGTAGGGGATATGGTTTACTTGAGGCTACAACCATATAGATAGTCATCGCTGAAGAAGAGTGGAGCTGAAAAAATGAAACCTAGATTTTATGGTCCCTACAGGGTGATTCACAAAGTGGGCAAAGTCGCCTATGAGCTTGAGCTTCCAGAGGGCAATCGAGTGGACAATGTGTTTCATGTGTCTAGGCTTAAGAAAGCCATTGGTCAGAATGTAGTGCCTTCTGCAGATTTACCCCCTTTGGATGAGGAGGGGAAGCTTGTATTAGTACCCAAGGCTATTCTGGACACCAGAGAGAGGAACCTTAGAAACAGGATAGTGAAGGAGTATTTGGTCAGATGGAGAGACCTGCCGGAGGAAGATTCTACATGGGAGAGTGAATAGGTTATTCAGCAGGCTGGACTGAGATTGCTTGAGGACAAGCAATTTCAAGGGGGGCGGACTGTAATGTCCCCATTTTAGCAGTTGACCAAGTGTGTGTGCGTTAGCCTTGTTCTACATGGTCTCGAGGGCTAACAAAGGGTTTAATGGGATCCTGGAGTGTTTTGGCCTAGTCATTTCCAGTTTGGGCCAAAACAAAGTTGATTTATTCAGTTTCAGGCATACTTACTATTTTTAGTAAGTCGGCAGGACACAGTGTAGGTCAATTTTGGTGATTGGATTTGATACTCCTCGGTGAGAGCTTTCCGATGAGCTATCACTCGCATTATTCGGAGTTTGATTGCTAATACATTTTAATGCCTGAAGTTTTATTAAAGTAAGGTCTAATTTAATTGTAAAATATTAAAGTGTTACTTTAATATTTATTTTATGGGGATGTGTACCCAAGGGAGACATAAGGGGTATTTTAATATATGTTTTATATACTACACATCTTTTATCCCACATTGCCCATATGAGTTGAGCGGACCCTTGGAAATAGAATAAAAGGAAGCATTTGTGGCTTCATTAGCCAAGTTGAATATGAGAAGAAATTGGTGTGTGAGTTGCAGCTCCGTTCTTGGCATTTGAGGACGTCTATCCTCTCTTGTAACATTCTAGACATCATTCCCTTGGGGTTTGGCCTTTGGAATTCTTTGTTATTGGCTTCATTATCAGGCAATTTAGTTGCATTTCAAGCTACAGGCAGATTTGGTATTTTTCTCATATCTTCTTCACTACTTTTCTGACGCTTATGCCTCTTTGAGGGAATGATATTACGAAGGTAGTCGACTGATTGAAGGACAAAGCACTGTAGCAACAAGTTCAAAAGCATGGGCTGGAGTATTATGTCAATACTGCTGAAGTAATTAGTGAGTTGATAAATCTGCCATGTATTTGGTTTTATGAATTTTGAAAATAACATTTTATTAGTAGCAGTTCATTTCCACTTTGCATATTATTGTAGTTTCTTTCTTGTTTATGTTGTATGATACCAATTCCATGCAAAAAACACAACAAACAAATAAACGTTTGATTTTCGGAGTTATAAGGGATTTGAAACATTAAACGGAGAAATAAGAGGTTGAATGCAAACTGTTTGACAAAATTCCTTTCAGCAAATTGGTTTAGTTTTTTGGGACATCCAGGGGTGCCCATTACAGTAATATATATGCCTTTTTCACTCCATGTTTCATCCTCCTTATTCCATGTTAGCATATGTTTAATATGCACTCTCTCAAAGTTCAATGCAAGTAACATTTTCAATTTTACATAAGAGCCAATCCAATGCAATGACAACTCCCAATTTTACTACTATGACTTCTTAGTGTTTATTGTTTCTAAATTCTTAATGGTGATGTTTGATGTAGTGCCTCTCGTGTTTTCAATCTGTACCTTGTTTATTTTGATTCGAGAGATACTTGATATTCTTATTTATGTACTTTGAGATGACCCAAGGGTCGAATGTTATACTTTGATTTAGTACCATAGATGCTTTGCTGCTATGATGTTTAGTTTATCATATTTGCATGTTGATGCCATCTTAAGATGACAATAGATCTACGAGGATATCTGATTATTTGATAGTTGGACATATTTTCTGATTATGTTATGTGATGGATTTTATGCTATGGTGATTTACGTCATTCTTGTATCTTTATGTTTTATGCGAATTTGAGTGATGTAAATGGATTAATTAGGTATTTAATACATTACTACTTTGGCTATGCTATTATATGCAATTGCACTTGATCGTGTGTTTTAGTGTGCAATAATTTTATCCTTGGCAGTGGCACTTAGAGTTACTGATTCAACTATTCATATTTTAACAATGTTGTCCCTATATGGTTGACATATCCTTATTTCATTATTTAAATTAAAACCTTTCGGTGATTATTAAATCTGAACTCATCTGCATTCTGTGATTAGACCAATGAGTGTGTCTGTGCATTTAGAGGTTCACATTCTCGTGAAATTTGTTTAGTCATTTCTTTGATTTTGGGTTTTTAGGCTTTAAATCTTCTCAAATTTAATTTTTGGCAGCTTTTCCTTGGGTGAATTCCCGTTGCAAGGAATAACCTATTTTCGTTTGGGTTGATTTGGAGTCTAGCTACTCTAATTGCTATTGGCTCTAATTGACTATTCACTCAAAAAGTGAATAAGTATAGAGAAAGGGATTTTATTATTCACTTCTCACTTTTTGAAAATAGAAATTTGAGAGCTATTTTGAAATCTTCTTCCTGAAGGATTGGATTTGTATTCGTTCTGGGAGCTGTGAGTGTGGGATCTTCACGAGGTTGGTCTTGTTGGATTCGGCTCATGTAGACCTTGCTTTTTCGTGATTTTTGACAGCTTTGGTGGGCATTTTATTTTATTGTGTGGGTTTCAGTTTTCGCTCCTTTTGCTGTCAAGTAGGGCCTTCCAATTTTATTGTTTCAATTCCGCTTTAGGTTCTCTTTTTGGTAGTCATTTTTCTAGAGGCTGAGAACTAGTGTTCCCCTTTGTTTCTATTTGTTGGTTTTTCTCGGTTGGTCAAGTATGAATGTTTTCCCTATTTTTAGGATGGGGGTTTGGGGTTTCGCATCGTTATGTTGGACATTTTTACATATGGTGTTCGAACCCAAATATTATTGGATTTTTGGGAGTTTTGTACCCATAGACCTAATGGGTTTTAATTTCAAAGTTTTCCAATTTTAGGGTTTTTACCTCATTTTGTGTACGACCTTATTTTCTTGGGTTTTCTTTGCATGAGTTTGGTTGTGGACCTAGATTATCCGATTGGACGTTGGTCGGACCTTTGTTGCACTCTTACGTTGTTGCATTGGGATGCATGCTACATCTATCCTCTTGAGTCTGTTTTCGGTTGAGTGACTTTCTGCATTGTTTTCTCATCCAATCCTTGTGTTATGATATTCATGATGGTGGTGCACCACACATGAGTACGTTTGCATACATTTATTGTGTGACTTGTGAGTCCTGATATTCTGTGGTACTTTCAAAAATAAGATCATTGGGGTTGGGTTGGGAATTTGCATGCCTATGGGCACTCATCATTGGATGAGCATGGGTAGGGTATGGTAGCATATGGAGGGGGCTTCTATCTTGTAGCTTGGTGTCATGACACCATAGGGTTGGTAGATGAAGTTTTAAGTAAGTGATAACTAAATAAATACTAGGTGGTAATAAAATACTTAGTAGCCCATTGGGTGTCTAACCGGGACCTGTAGTTATGCATTGTTTATGTCTTGGTTTTAGTTATCATATTGTTTGGTGTGTGTGTTAGCCATGGAAATTTTCTTGTGTGTGTTTGTGGTTGGATCATTATCTCCATCAACACAGTGGGTGTGGACCTACAAGTGCCACGTGGTTGGGAGGCATAGCTACCTATACCACTACTAGGGACTAGTGTACAGAAACAATTTCTTGTCCTAGTACGACAATTGCTAGATGTTTTCACTTGATACTTCAGGTTTCAAAGTATGCTTTCTTGTGATTTATGCTTTCATTGGGATGCTTGTATATCATGTTTAAATGATGTTAGTTATTGACACATTTCCTTATTATGATAAGTAGCATATGATAGATGATGTTATCTGTTTTGTAGGATTATCTTATGCTTTGCGTTTAGCATGTTAGATTTCCTTATGCTTATATTGTAGCATGTTTTAGTAGTGATGTTCCTATATGATAGTACCAATGATCTGATTAGTAGCTTGGGATGTTACGTGTGGGGGATGGCTAGGGCCCACGATGGGCTTATGATGCTATTATGGTTGGGAGGAACCACGTACTATTTTGGTTTGGTTCTACTGTACATTGCAATGTTATTTCTATTATTGCAATGTTGCTTTAGTACACTACAATGTTTCCTTCTATACTTTTCCTTTATTTCTTGTTTAGATGGTTAGATGTAGTTTTCGCCTTTCACTAGTGTGTTCAAGTGTTCACACCTCAAATTGTGGAGCCAGTACTCCCCAATGTGGAGGTTCTAAACTCACTTTAACCTTGTTGTTCATCCTTAGGAGTTTTTCTTTCTTTCCTAGATGACCATGTGTCAGCATGGAGCGATACAATTTTATGTCGCATGCTCATGGATTTTGTCGTGCATTCCCTAATTTTGTCACACGCCTCTTACAGGAATGTCGTGCGATACTTTCCAGTATCGCACCCGCATTAAAGAAGTGTCATATGATACTTGAAATTATCACACGCCCTTGAGAGAAGTATCGTCCTATCCCTGAAAGTGTTGCCCTGATTCTTTAGAATGGCACGCAATACTAGAAAGTATCACCCAGTGCTGATTTAAAGTATCACTTGGTATTTGTGAAAACCTGTCTGGGTGGACAACGAGCACTTTTTGGTAAGACCCAAACTTTTCAGGAAGTGTTTAGGGTACCCTCTTAGGTGTTCTTCAATCCTTTGGTGTCACATTTTGAATTTAGAATGTTTCGATATGAATTCAGTTATGCATCTTCTATTGTCAGTCATTTTGGTCAGTAGTGGAGTATGGAGATTCATTGGTGTCAGGATGTTTGGTTAGTCTTCCATTGCAATCATTGTGATCCTCATATGTTGTGTGCATTCGTACTTGTAATTTTATTTTTTTTAAATCTTGGCTTATAATTTCCAAGGATCTCCAAGCAGGGCATTACATCTGGTATCAGAGCCCATGTTGAAACATTGGGATCTTTGTATAATGGTTCTACTATGGTTTTGTTTTTTGTTGTGTATTATTCTATTAAGTTTGATTATTGATATCTCGTTGCTTCATGGTTTTGACTCTTATTCTTGTGATCCAAGTGTTTAGAAATTGTCTTGTTGTTCCCATAGTGATGCCTCCTGCATGTAGACCTGGTGGTTGGGGTGCTACCCATAGTGGTAATCGTGGGGAGGAATATCGGGAAGAGGGACATCAGGATGTTGGGGGAGAATAGGTAAATGCTAATTAGAATGTCATGGGGATATTGATGTTAGTGTTGCAAGAGATTCTTGCTTGGTTGAGCCCTTGTGTGGAGCAGCGCCAATAGGAACATAATTAGGAAGAGGGATCTCATGCATCATGGAGATTCCCAGTATTCAGAGCATAGAGAGGAGGAATGTGAGTGGGAACATTCTTGTACACCACTTGGTGGAAGAAGGCACCGTATCGATGGAGAGGTCATGGTCGAGATGATGTTGATCTCACTCAGATTGAGATGATGCAGGAACTTTAGAGGTCCAAACCACCAGAGTTTGATGGCTAGGGAACATGACTCAAGGCTAAGACCTGGTTGCTCGATATGGGTCATTATTTTTCCCTACTACCTAATGAGGGAAATGTGAAGGCTCGATGCACAATCACACAACTGAGGGAGCATGGTTCCATTTTGTGGGATTTAGAGAGTGACAAGCTCTAGATCAATTTCTCAAATCTCACCTGGGAGATCTTTGAGGAGAGGTTCATAGAGAAATTCCTGTCACCATAATACCGCGAGGCTCACATTAATGAATTCTATGAGCTTAGATAGGGATTTATGATGGTTAATCAGTATGAGAAGAATTTCCTTGGTTTGAAGCAATACTCAAGCTATAGGTATGTTGAGGCACTCACCACTCAACATTTCATCAAGGGCTTTAGAGACTCCATTATTGGAGATTTTTGTGCTCACCAACTGAGGACACTTGCTCTTGCCATTGAGAAGGCAAGGATCATAGAGAGCAATGTGGCTAGGGGATTTAGTGGTAAATCTGGTTCTCAAAACTAAGGTGCTTGAAATTTAGGACAGGATGCACAGTTTACCTAGTCCTCAAGGAAGGGCCAAGCCCAATTAGAACCTTCTCAAAGTGGTAAACATCGTGGTCATCAGCGGGGATATTGGACCAAGGGTGGTTAATGTTTTGGTACCTTTGGTAAGAAAGGAGATAAACAAAACTGAGGACAAAAATCTCATCAAGATCATCCTCCTCAGAGTGTTCAACAGAATTATAGCAAGGGTAGTGTACCTTATCCTAGTGCTACCCAAGGTGGTTGTGGAATAGGTCCCAACTTTGAAGGAAACTATTATATGTGTGGCCATCCTCGCCATAAATCTTTTGAGTGCTTCATTAAACCATCTACAAGACCTAGTAAGGGTGCAACGAGATCTGAGCCTATTGTAGGAGATGTTGGTAGGAATCCCAGAGTCTTTGTGGTGGTTGAAAACCATCAAGCTAATCATCAAGGTACGGTAGTTGAGGCTATAGGTATGCAGCATGGTATTTTGTCTTTAATTTTATTTGACTTAGGTGCTTCTAATTCTTTCATATCACCATCTCTTGTTCAACGATGTGGGCTAGTGGCAGTGCACCATGTCTATAGGTGGCAGGTTGAGTTAGCCATAGGTTCCAAAGTGGCTGTTGACTCATTGGTTAGGAGCTATGTTTTGAATTTGGGAAACTTCACAACCATAGTGGATCTACACATTCTACCTCTGGGATTGTATGACATTGTGTTGGGAATGGATTGGTTAGCCCCCCATTAGGTGAATATCTATTGTTGTCGTAAGATGGTACAGTATGTTGATGACATAGGTAGGCAGGTGGAACTTTTGGGAGTCCTGAGACCAATCTCACTTCGGATGATCTTAGCTAACCAGTTGAAGCAAAATGTGCAAAGAGGTTGTTAGTTGTTTCTTGTTTTTGTCAATTATCTTGAGGAAGCCAAGAGTTTTATGGTGACACTTGATGATCACCCACTCCTTCATGAGTATACAGATGTGTTTCCTAATGAGATTCCAGGTATGCCACCACAATGTGACATTGATTTTTGGATTGATCTTGTACCAGGAGTGGAGCCAATTTCACAAGCTCCTTACTACATGACTACTCAGGAGTTGAGTGAGCTTAGATTGTAGTTGGAGGAATTGTTGGCCAAGGTCCATATTCATCCTAGTGTATCCTCATGGAGTGCACCGATCACCTTCATGAAGAAGAAGGATGGTTCTTTGCATTTGTGCATCAACTACCAACATTTGAATAAGGTGATGGTGAAGAACCATTATCCTTTTCCAATGATAGATGACTTGTTCAATCATATGAAGGGAACACGAGTGTTCTCGAAGAGTGATCTTAAGTCAGGATACCATCAACTTCATATCCAGGAGGCTGATATTCATCAAACAAATTTTTGTACATGGTATGGGCATTATGAGTTCATGGTTGTACCCTTTGGGTTCGCCATCAGTATTTATGAGTTTGATGAATGGTGTATTTCACACTTACCTTGATTAGTGTGTCATTGTATTCCTAGATAATATATTTATCTATTCGAAGATTTTTGAGGAGCATGAAGTCCATTTACGTCAAGTATTGCAGTGCTTGAGAGACCATCAGTTGTATGGAAACTTGAGTAAATGTGGGTTTTGCCAGTCCAAGGTGAAGTATTTGGGACACATCATCACTAGTAATGAAATTGCAGTGGATTTAGAGAAGATTCATGCTATCATGGATTGGCTGGTATCCACTAATGTCTTAGAAGTTCATAGTTTCATGGGATTGGTGGGTTACTACCATTGCTTCGTGAAGGACTTCTCACAAGTAGCTCATCCCATCACTTCTCTTCAGCGAAAAGGGAAGAAGTATGTTTGGTTAGACTAGTGTGAGGTAGCATTTAATGCTCTTAAGGAGTGTTTGACCAATGCACCAGTCCTTGTAGTGCCTAATCATGTAAATGATTTCATGGTGTACATAGATGCTTTGTTGGAAGGTCTGGGTGTAGTGTTGATGCAGGATGATCGAGTGATTGCATATGAGTCTAAGAAACTCAAGGACCATGAGATTAACTACCCCACTCATAATTTGGAACTTGCAGCCATGGTGCATGCCCTTGTCCATTAGAGGCATTTTCTTTTGGGACACAAGTTTGAGTTGCATAGCAATCATAGGAGCTTGCAGTATATCTTTACTCAGCTAAACCTGAATGCATGATAAATCGTTGGATGGAGTTCTTGTGCAAGCATGATTTTGATGTTCATTACATTAAAGGGAAGGAGAATGTCATCGCAGATGCCTTGAGTAGGAGGCAACATGAGGTATCAATGTTATCATTGGGAGTGGATTTGTGAGGATGTATCTTGAAGGCTTTGTCTAGTGGCATTTGGTATTAGGAGGTAAGGGTGGAGATCGAGTCTAGACGTACCCTAGAAGTGCGATTCTTGGGTTATTTTCTCAAGTCAGATGGGCTACTGCGATACTTGGGACGTATCTATGGACCCATGTTGGGTGATCTTCATACCTTAGTTTTGTCGAAAGCACATCGTGCACCATATTCTGCACATCCCGATGTTAGGAAGATGCATGCTAATCTCAAACAACTATACTTTTGGGTAGGGATGAGGTGCCATGCTGTTGATTTTTTTGCTAGATGTCTTGAGTGCCAAAGAGTGAAGGCAGAGCATCAGCATTCAGTGAGTCTTTTGTAGTCGTATACCATTCCAGAGTGGAAGTGGGATATGATATCTATAGATTTTATCACAAGATTTCCTATGTCATCACAGAGACATGATTGTATCATGGTGATAGTGGACAAGCTGTCTAAGGTAGCACATTTTTCACCCATGAGAGCATCCTATACAACTTCTTCTATAGAACATGTTTTCTTGGAGGATATTGTACATTTACATGGGATCCCTTGTCAAATTATTTTGGATAGAGATCCAATGTTTACTTTTGCATTGTGGACATCTCTCCAACATGTTTAGGGTGCGCAACTCAATTTTAGTTTGACCTATCACCCAGAGCTTGATGGTTAGACTAAGAGAGTGAATCATGTTTTGGAGGATATGCTTCACATGTATGTTATGGATAGGAAGCTTAAGTGGGAGGACTATTTGTACCTTGTTGAGTTTGCATACAACAACGAGTATCATAGTTCTCTTAGCAAGTCACCTTTTCAAACCTTGTATGGTAGACCATGTCATATCCCTTTGAGTTGGGATCGCTTAGAGGACCGAGCTCTTTTGGGTCCAGAGATGCTTCAAGATATGGAGCAGCAAGTTGTCCGCATTAGGGAGCATTTGGTTACTACTTAGGACAGACATAAGAAGTATGCAGATGCCCATAGGTTGGAGTGTTACTTTTCTATTGGTGATAGGGTATTTTTGCGAGTGTGTCTACGGAAGAACCCCATCCATTATGGGAAAGACTCTAAGTTGGCACCAAATTTTGTCAGACCATTTGAGATCCTTGAAAGGATTGGTTTTGTTTCTTATCAACTAGTGTTTCCACCTAGCCTATTGCACATCCATGATATTTTTCATGTTTCTATTTTGAGGCAGCATATTTTGGATGTGACCCATGTTCTTGATTGGGATGCTTTATAGGTTGCAGAAAAGCAACTTACTTTGGAGCCCATTCGTATCCTATAGCACTGATGGCTGACCTTGCGAGGTCGAGACATCAAGCAGGTAAGGGTCCAATGAGTCCTGAGTGATGAGATCTTTGTGACTTGGGAGGATGCTACATGATTGAGGGGATTATACCCCTATCTTTTTGTTGGCTTCCAGGAGTAAGGCTATGCTAGTAGGGGAGGATGTAGTGCCTCTCATGTTTGTAGTCTATACCTTGTCTATTTTGATTCGAGAGATACTTGATACTCTTATTTATGTACTTTGATATGACCTGAGGGTCGAATGTTATACTATCGAATGTTATACTTTGATATGACTTTGATTTAGTACCATAGATGCTTTACTGCTATGTTATTTAGTTAAACATATTTTCATGTTGATGCCATTTTGAGATGATAGTAGATCTACGAGGATATTTGATTATCTAGTAGTTGGACATTTTTTGATTATGTTATGTGATGGATTTTATGCTATGGTGATTTACATCATTCTTGTATATTTATGCTTTATGCAAACATGAGTGATCTAAATGGATTAACTAGGTATTTAATGTGTTATTGCTTCGGCTATGATATTATATGCAATTGCACTTGATCCTGTGTTTCAGTGTGCAAGAATTATATCCTTGGCAGTGGCACATGTAGTTAGTGATTCAACTATTCACATTTTACCAGCGTTGTCCTTGTATGGTTGACGTATCCTTATTTCATTATTTAAATTAAAATCTTTAGGTGATTATTACATCCGAAATCATCTGCATTCTGTGATTAGACCAATGAGTGTGTCTGTACATTTAGAGGTTCACATTGTCGCGAAAGTTTTTTAGTGATTTCTGTGATTTTGGGTTTTTGGGCTTTAAATCTTCTCGAATTTAATTTCTAGTAGCTTTGCATTAGGTGAATTCCCATTGCGAGGAATAATGTATTTTCATTTGGGTTGATTCAGAGTCTGGCTACTCTAACTGGCTATTTTTCCTAATCAACTATTTACTCGAAAAGTGAATAAGTATTGAAAAAGGGATTTTATTATTCACTTCTCACTTTTTGAAAATAGAAATTTGAGAGCTTTTTTGAAATTCTCTTCCTGAAGGATTGGATTTTTGTTCATTTTGGGAGCTGTGAGTGTGAGATCTTCATGAGGTTGGTCTTGTTGGATCCAACTTGGGTAGACCTTGCTTTGCCATGATTTTCGGCAACTTCGACGAGCATTTTATTTTATTGTGCAGGTTTTGATTTCTGCCCCTTGTTGTTAGGTAGGGCCTTCCCATTTTATTGTTTCAGTTTCTCTTCAAGTTCTATTTTTGGTAGTTGTTTGTCTAGAGGCTGAGAACTAGTGTTCCCCTCCACATTTGTTTGTTGGTTCTGCCCCGTTGGTCAGGTATGAATGTTTTCCCTATTTTTGGGATGGGCATTTGGGGTTTTGCATTGTTATGCTGGCCATTTTTGCATATGGTGTTTGAACCCAAATATTATTGGATTTTTAGGGGTTTTCTACCCATATACCAAATGGCTTTTAATTTTGAAGTTTTCTAGTTTTGGGGTTTTTACCTCATTTTGTGTGCCACCCTATTTTCTCAAGTTTTCTTGGCATGAGTTTGGTCAAGGACTTGGATTATCTGGTTGGATGCCAGTCAAACCATTGTTGCACTCTCATGTTGCATTGGGATGTGTGCCACATCTGTCCTGTCGAGTCTATTTTTGGTTGAGTGACTTTCTACATTATTTTTTAATCCAGTCCTTGTGTTATGATCTTCATGATGGTGGTGCGCCACTCACAAGTACGTGCGCATACATTTATCAAGTGACTTGTGAGTCCTGATATTCTATGTTACTTCCAAAAATAAGATCATTGGGGTTGGGTTGGGAATTTGTATGCCTATGGGCACTCATTGTTGGATAAGCATGGGTAGGGTATGGTAGCATATGGAGGGGGCTTCTATCTCGCAGCTTGGTGTCATGATGCCATAGGGTTAGTAGAGGAATTTTTAAGTAAGTGATAACTAAATAAATACTAGGTGGTAATAAAGTCTAAGATAATAAAAATAGTGCTTCAGTGTGAAAGCCTTCCATTGAGAAGTTGAGTCCGCATAGATCCAAGCTTGGGCTTGTCGATGCCAAGTGACTCTCCATGATGTCAGCCCCTACTTAGTAGCCCATTAAGTGTCTAACTAGGGCATGTAGTAATGGAAATTTGCTTGTGTGTGTTTGTGGTTGGATCATTATCTCCATTAGCACAACGAGTGTGGACCTATGTGTGCCACATGGTTAGGAGGTGTAGCTACCTATACCACTGCTAGGGACTAGTGTACAAAGATAGTTTCTTGTCCTAATATGACCATTGCTAGATTTTTTCACTTGGTACTTCACATTTTGGAGTATGCTTTCTTGTGATTTATGCTTTCATTGGGATACTTGTATATCATGTTTAGATGATGTTAGTTATTGACGCATTTCCTTATTATGATGAGTAGCATATGACAGATGATGTTATCCATTTTGTAGGATTATCTTATGCTTTGCATTTAGCATGTTAGATTTACTTATGCTTATGTTGTAGCATGTTTTAATAGTGATGTTCCTATATGATAGCACTGATGATCTGATTGGTATCTTGGGATGTTACGCACGGGGGATGGCTAGGGCCCACGACGGTCTTATGATGCTATTATGGTTGGGAGGAACCGTGTACTTAGTTTGGTTTTACTATACATTAAGATGTTATTTTTGTTATTGCGATGTTGCTTTAGTACACTGTGATGTTTCCTTTTGTACTTTCCCTTTACTGCTTGTTTAGATGGTTAGATGCAGTTTTTGTCTTTTGGTTGTGTTTGAGTGTTCACACCTCAAATTATGGATCTGGTACTCCTTGATGTGGAGGTTCTAAACTTAGTTTAACCTTGTTGTTCATCCTTAAAATTTTTTTTTGCTTTTCCTGGATGACCATGTGTCAACATGGAGTGATACAATTTTATGTCGCACGCCCAGTAGGATTCTATCATACGTTCCTTGATTGTGTCGCACGCCTCTTATAGGAATGTTGTGCGATACTTTCTAGTATCGCACCCCCATTGAAGAAGTGTCATATGATACTAGATAAGTATCACACACTCTTGAGAGAAGTATCATACTATCATGGAAAGTGTCACCCCCTGATTCTTTAGAAATGTTGTGCGATATTGGAAAGTATCGCCCAGTGCTAGTTTAGAGTATTGCTTGGAATTTGCAGAAACCTATCCAGGCAGACATTGGATACTTTTCAGTAAGATCCAAACTTTTTAGGAAGTGTTTAGGGTACCCTCTTAGGTGTTCTTCAATCCTTTGGTGTCGTATTTTGAATTCATAATTTTTTGATTTGAATTTAGTTATGCGTCTTCCATTGTCAGTTGTTTTGGACAGTAGTGGCATTTGGAGATCTGTTGGTGTCATGATGTTTGGTTATTCTTCCATTGTGATCATTGTGATCCTCGTATATTGTATGCCATGTGCATTCATACTTGTAATTTTTTTTATTTTTTAAATTTATTTATATCTTGGCTTATATTTATCCTTGTTTCCAAGGATCTTCGAACGGGGCATTACATTTGACCTATGTTCAAAACTATATGTCTTTTTACAAATTAATTTAGTATTATAATGTTGTCATTTAGTTACTAGTACATTATAAAACTAATGTTGTTAATGAGTGCATTACATCATTGGGGTTTCATTGGGTATTATCAATTTTTTAAGGTGGAAATGAATACATTACAAAACTAACTCTGCATAGTGCATAATTACTTGTGTGATGTATTCGTGTGATGAGATATACTTGTATAATTACTTATGTCATTGAGCACGTTAGCAAGATAGTTTAGTAATGTCCTTAATGACTACATTAGACAAGTACATCTACATTTTGCATAATTAGTTCTATAATATTGTCAATGAGTTCATTATAAAAATAACTCTACATAGTGTACAATTAGTTTTTCCATGTACTCACATGTCTCACATTGTCTTAAAATTTTTGTAATATTGTCAATGAGTTCATTATAAGTCTACCTTTATATCACAACTAGTTTAATGATGCATCCTACAATGAAATGCACATGTCAATGTGCTTGTGTTCTTATCAATTTACTCTCAAATTTTACATTTTTGTCTTGGTTTTTTAATTTTCCCAATGAATACCAAGGTTTATGTTGATCATGTTGTCAATGAGTACATTACAAAACTAAATGTGCATTCTTCACAATTAGTTAGGTGATGTATTCATTGATGAAGTGTACTTCACTCTGCATTGCACACAATTAGTTATGTATATGCATTTTTGATCTTTCTTTTATCTTGCTTATTCCCTGTTATTGTATGCATAATGTATGCTTTCATAATGTTCAATGCAACTTTTTTCTCCAATTTTGAAGCTTGTATTGCATAATTATTTTCAAATTTTGTTTCTTTGACTGCTTCGTTTCTATGCTTAATGAATGCTTAAAGTTGATGTTTAACATATGTTGAAGACTATATGCCTTGTAGATAGTAGTTTTCCACAATCCATTAGAATTCTTAGCTGTGTATACTGGGTAGATTGTGTTACAATTTTTGCATCAACATTTCAGATCACACTCTGTGATCCATCATTAGGATGAGAGAGCTAAAGGAAAAAAGTGTGATCCTGATGATGGATCATAGAGTGTGATCTGAAACGTTGATGCAAAAATTGTAACACAATCTACCCAGAAAACATAGCTAAGAACTATATGCCTTGTTTATGTCATTGTTGTCCTATATATTTTCTCTCTAAGTTGTCAATGAGTACATTACTAAATCAAGTCTGCATAATGCATGTTTAGTTTTGTGATGTATTCATTGATGAAATGTACCCATTATTATTTTAAGTTGTATTTGTTGTACCCCTAGAACTCAGATTATTTTCTTCATTCTATAATGTTGTCAATGAGTACATTTCAAAACTAGTCGTGCATTATGCACAATTAATTTTATGATGTATTCTAAAAAAAAATGTACGTGTCTATCTACTATTGTTCTTATAAGTGTACACTCAAATTTCACAATGTTGTCTTGGTTTTCTAATGTTTTAATGAATACCATGCCATTTCCTATTCATTTGTATCATGTTGTCAATGAGTACATTACAAAACTAAATGTACATTATACACAAGTAGTTAAGTGACGTATTCATTGACAAAATGTACTTAATTGTGCATTTTGCACATATAGTTATCTAATATAATTACATTGTTATCTATGACTATATTACAATACTAGCTCTGCATAGTGCACAATTAGATGTCTTATGTAATCAATGAATTCATGTACTTGTCAATCTACTTAAGTTGTGATCCTTGTACTCTCTAATTTGAGATTTATGTCTATGTTTTGTAATTCAAACAAATAATACAAATGGTTACTGTCCGTTTCTTTGTTTTAAGTGTTCTTTATGGACATAAGTTCTGTACTATTTGCAAAACTGGTTATTCTTTTGGTTTCTCCTACTAACCTTAACACCACCCACTTTCCACACAAAAAAAAGATAAATGTAGCAAGATTTTTTTTTTTTTAAAAAGTTAACTCACACACAAAAAATTCATCAAGTTGACACAAATATTTTTTATGTGGAAACCCTCAATGTGAGGATGAAAACCATGGTGGGAGTAATATACCCACTAACCCTTATAATGCATGTAAAGGGGTAGCCTATTAAGAATTAACAATGCTTCTTTTGGAAGTTTATCTTGTGAGGAATGCCTACAACCTATTAGGGTTATGAAAGCTTTCTTAAAATCTATCTGGTTAGAGGATTTACAAATCTCCTTTTGAGAGACACCTTGTTAGAGGATTTACCCATAAATTATTTAATAAAGCTTGCCTTGTTAAGAGCTTATAAAGAGATGCAATGGTAATAAAGCATTCTAAGTGATTGACCTAGACATGACACTAATTTTTTGTGTAGCTCTTTGCTTTATTTCCTCTGAAGATGGATTGATCTTCCTACTCTCTTGGTGATTTTTCTTTTCTCACCTCTTCCTTAGTTGTCTATGACAGTTTGTTATAATTATCTCCTCTCTCTACTACCCCCTCTTTTTTTTACTTATTGTACATATCTCCTAATCGATATCAGGACATAGTTTTCCATACTTGAGTTATCCTACTAGTTCTTGAATTCAAATTTTGAATTCCAACCTTTCTTTGTTCACAGAGGACTTGTGAGCCCTATGCCTAGGGTCTAGGCTAGTAGTGCTTCCAATCTCTTCATGAGCCAATGGTGACACATCATCCTTGTTTACTTGCATCATTTATCTTTTCATCTTCTATCACATCATGGTGACTCATCACATTGATGAATTGGATCAGTTGTAATCCATATCTAATTTCTTATGCCAATGTGGGTGTGCTAGAGTGTATGTTAGTGTGTTTCTTGATCGATAACTCTAGACTTCTTTCTTCTGCTACTTCCTCTGACCGATTGTCACATATTTTTCCAAATAGATGTTCTTGGCCATCAATAAGAACACTTCTTGTTGGTGTAAATAAGTATTTACTATTTACACTTTACTTAAGTTTACGTAGGTTAATGCATTATTTTATTATTTCTTAGGTGAGACACTTAGGAGTTTGCGTACTCTTATGAGTTGTCATATTGACAACACTGGAGTAAGCAACTCTAATTCAACACATGGTGTCTACAACACTGGAGTTTGCATAATTAATTGAGTTGTCATGTAGACAACATAGTTATTTGCACTCCTAATTTAGCACATGGTGTCTACAACATAATTTTGTGTGCTACACCATTGTAGGCTTATCCTTTCATCATCTCATTTACTCCTGTGCTTAATGGAGGATAACCCATATCTAGTGGACATGTGCCTACTTTTATGACTTATCATGTTGCTGATTCCTATGCATTCTAGAAGCATTCTAGAGGCCTTTATAAATAGGTACTCCTAGTGTACTTACATCCATATTGAATGAATATTATATCATCATTGTGATCATACTCTCTTTGGTCTACTATTGTGCTTGTGTTTGAGTTCCTTGATCTTGGGTGAATTTTTCCCTAAGGAAAATTCTTACATGGTATCAGAGCTCAGGGAGATTCTCTTCACATAACTGTTTGAGACCATTGTTGCTTCAGCACCTCAACCTAGATTCAAAAAATCTATAGAAATTGGGAGCATCTAGAGCTAGAAAGAATCTTACCATTGCGTCTGGAATGTCGATTCAGTGAAAATCGACTATAAATTTGCCTATTTTCGGCCAAAGCCAATTTTGAGGCAAAATTTTTTTTTGCAAGCTGGCACTTGAAGGCCTGATTTGCAAACTGGGTATGGTCATTTATTTGATCTGCAAATTTTATTTTCAAATATGAATTTTTAAGTCTTTGCAATTATTTTTTGAATTTGGTATTTTCAAAAAAAAATTGGCCCTACAAGTCCCTGCAGAGAATTTTTTTTACAGGAACTAGGCAGTGACACCCTAGCTCCTGCAGAGAATATTCTCTGTGAATTCAAAATATTCTATTTATTTGGGGGCACTACATATTTATAGCAACAATAAATTTGGCAGTTTCCCACAAATTTTCTAGCATTCATAGTAGTCCCAGCCAAGCCCACCAACCGTACAATACCAACCTTTTAGCGGATGACAAGAAACTCGACCGAGTCTCACAACATACCGACAGGTTCATTTACCTTATTTCTCTACAGGATTTGTTTTATATGTTGGCAACGGAGTTCCCATGATCAATGTGGGATCTAAAACTCCCATTCACTGCCACTTGAAAACCTTTCTTGACACCGCAAATATAAATCCAGCAACTGCTGCGCACTCTTTCAACACCGGTGATAAAGTTCTGACTACTTGCGATACCAATACAGCTCCTTGCGTAGTCAGAGGACACATGACATTATAACAAGCTGCCATGACAATAGTAGCCCTAACTGAGCATTGGTCCACATCATCAATTTGACTCAGCAAGCTGCCACGTACATAGGAGTACACATCAGCAAACTGTGTCAACAATTGATAGCTAAACAATCGTACCGCCATGTCAACAGATACATCGACATCTATGTTAGCTCCAGATCACATAATCCATATGCCCAATCAGCAGACATGTTGGTTTTTTTCCATACAATCCATTCATCACACTAACATCGTCTAAGGGGCCTAAGTTTGCTAACGTTAGTAGTTCACTATCCTAAATTTGATGGTCGTCTGATCGTCATCTAGGGGAAAATTTGAACTACTACAATGGTTGTATGACTATCAAATTTAACCCTATTTTTTGCTAATCCAACCCCTCTCTAGATTGATTTTTGATTTGACAGTCCGACTTTAGGATGCCGTATCTTAGTCATCTCAACTCAAAATTAGGTTCAATTTTTTTTTTTTTTTTGTGGTTAAAATTTTGTAAACTTTGTAGTGGTGTAGTTCATTTCTAGTTTTGGTGCATGGATTTGTCAAAAATTGCATCTTTTGGCAACTGTAACTATCCAATCTTGCATTTTGCAACTTCAAATGCTCCATATAGGCTCATCTGGACACAAAAATAGGTTTTGGTTTTTTTGAAAGTGCGTTATTTTTTGTCTACTTTTTAGATTTGCAATCATATTATAGGGTTGTATGGAAAAAAGTCTCACTTTCAAAATTAGGTCATTTTCTGCATTGTAATGCTTTGATATATTTTTAGAATTGTTGTATATTTGAGATACATTGTAATGTTCCTGTTTTGAACTCCATAAGGAGGTTGTAAAAAGAAAAATTAGAAGTCTACTAAGGCCAAAATTGGCAAGTGGCCATTGTAAACACACTACATATAAAGTGTCAAAAGAATCTTTTTTGGGGGGGTTTCTTGATTGAGTGAAAAGGGGGGGTGTTCTTGGTGTTGTGTTCCTTTTTTCCTACTATTTTCTTTCATTTTTTGCATCATGGGACATTTTAAGTTTCCAAAATTAACTCCACATAACTATGTTACATGGTCCATTAAAATGTGGTGTCATTTAATTCATAAAGGAGTTTCTCAATATGTGGATGGTACCCTTCCTAAACCAACAGGTGATCAAGTATCTACAAGTGAAATCATTGATTGGCAAACAATGGATGGGAAAGCCCTAGGTGATATTTGTTTGGGGGTTAAAGACAAGATCATATATTAGATCCAGAAGTCTCGTACATCCAAGGAAGCTTGGGATACCCTCCGAAACCTATATGGTAAAGTGTCTAAGGAAGATTTTTTCAAAATTGAAGATGAGCTTGTCTCCTTAGATCCTAAGACATTTGATTCCATACAAGATTTTATCATAAAGGTGAATGATGATTGTGGGAGTCCTATTAAAAATGATAGGTTAATCTATCTCATTCCTAATAAGTTTCCATTTGAGTACTCCACATTTGTTTCTTCTTATAACACGTCAAAGACTACATTAGGGTCTGCCTATCAGAAAGTCTCTTTTGATCATTATGCTAAACTGTTGGATGAAGAAGAAAAGAAGTTGAAATCAATGGGGATTCTCAATTCACCTAAGTCTAAGGCATTGATAGCCAATAATGAGGGTTCTCAAAATTAAGCTAGTGAATCTTTAAATAAAAGAAAGGGAAAGAATAAGAAGTGGAAGAATAACAAATTAGAGGATGTAGAAAAGGCAACACCACAATCAAATCAACAAGGCAAGTCTTCCTCAAATTCAAACAAGAAGGGAGACAATAATAAGGACAAGAAAATGTGTGCTTATTGCAAGAAGTTGGGTCATGAAGAACATGAGTATTATCATAAAAAGATTGATGAATTGACAACCATCATGAAGAAACATAATGTTCCACTACCTAATGCTTATAGGGATAAAGTATCTTCTTCAAATTTAAAGGACAAAGGACAAGCACTCATGGCAAATTCAAGTTCTTCAACAAAATAGATTCTTGACTCAGGTGCCTCATATGATATGGGTTTTTCAAAAGGAGATTTTTCTTCATTGAAGCAGTCTAAGGTAGCACACATCTTTGTAGGAGATGATACAAAAATGCAAGTTGAAGGGAAAGGAAATGTGTAGATGGAAAATGGAGAGTTCAAATATGTTCTCTATTTTCCAAACCTAAGTTCTAATCTCATCTCAATTTACCAAATCACTCACCTTGGAGCTGGAAATAAAGTTGAGTTCCTGTCTAACTCAGTAAAGGTATGCAGTCTAAAAGATGACTCATTGGTTGCAGTGGGGAAAGTTAATCATGAAAAACAGTTGTATTCTTTCTCCCACTTTGTGCCCAATTCTCCTTCACAAGCCTTGTTGACTCAATCAAATTCACACATCCAATTATGGGATGAGTGGTATGGACATCTTTCCTTTGGTTATCTTCAACAAGTTTGCTCAAACAATATGGTCAAAGGTCTACCTACAATCAACTTTTCCAAGGGTGACTGTTCAACATGTTCAGTGGATATGCATCTAAAGGAGAAGTTAACTAAAGGAAAGTCTTCAAGAGACGCGTTGTTCTTCATTTGGTTCACATGGTACTAGCAGGTCCTTTTGCAGTGACATCAGTCAATTAGGGTCACTACATACTTACTTTCATTGATGACTTTTCACAGTATACTTGGGTCTACTTTCTTCATCATAAGAATGAAGTGTTGGATAAGTTTCTAGCCTTCAAGGCTCATGTTGAATAGAATTCAAGGAAAGCCATCAAAGTTATAAGGATGGACAATGAAAGAAGATATGTGAACACAAGACTTAAAGAATTTTGCAAACTTGAGGGTATTGATCTTCAAAATCCACCAACATTCAGTCCACACAAGACAGATGTTGCAACATTAAGGTTACAAACTCTTAATTCAATGGAAAGTTACATGATACAAGCCAATTCTATAGAACCATCACTTGAAGTCAAAGCAATCAACAGTGCCAATCACATACTTAATAGGTCTCCTCATAATTCCTTAGATGGAAAAAATCCTTTTGTGGCATGGTGTGGTAGAAAACTAGTTGTGATACACTTTAGAGTCTTCGATTATCCAGCATGAGCAAACATATCTTCCAGGGGATGCAAGGCACCACCTCTTTGGCCTTGTACTTTCATCAGATATGAAGAAAATGTTAAGGCATTTAGACTTATGGATCCTGAGACACGTGAGATCTTTGTGGAGAAGGATGTACATTTTGAGGAAAGTTCACCCAGCTTCTCCTCTAATCCTCTCCGCACATCATACATTGTGGAAACTAATATTGACACCAGTGATAGTGCTTCAAAAGATTCATATACGTGGGGTTCTATTGGTAGTTACAATGAGAGGTCATAATATCATCATATTCCACATGCATATATTGCCACAGTGATAGGTCCAACATAGTAGGGTACAACTTGTCTTCCACCACCAGCATCAGTGGATGACTTCTTAACAAAAATTTCCAATTTGTTTGTGGAGTCATACATAGTGGATTTGGGGATATCATTGATGATATACATCTTCTCTTTGATGGAGAAGATCCTTCTTTAGTAGTTATGAGGGCTCACTCTGACCCTCATGTCCATTCTCTACATGATCAATCTTCACAGGTTGATGTGATTATGGATACTTATGTACAACAGTAGCAAGAGGCCTCTTTATTAGTTGAGGAGATAGTAGATTCTTTGGGAAAATTTCTACATTCATCCTTGACAGGGACTGTTGAGCAGGTTTTAGAGGCATCATTGATCATCAAGATTCTTTCCACACACAGTAGAAGCATCTCATTTGTAGCTATGGTATTGTTTCTTCCAAAGGGGAGGAACACTATTCTGCAGTCTTGGATCAACTTCTACATTGGAGTGGCTATCACTAATCGACACTCTTCATTTAGAGGGGGAGACTATCTTGTCTCTTTTCTTCTTCTCTCTTGTGGGGGGGACCTTTTTCTCTTTTGGGATTGTGTTCTTCTCATATTTCTCTTTTGTATATACTTGATATATGTCGTAATGGGGGGTCTTGATTACTCCATCCATCCATGCATCTTATCTTTTCATCTCTCTTTGTGGGGAGGGTTTTTCCCATGAGGTTTTCCCTCTTTCTCCACTTTATGAGAGATTGCATTGCATTATGTACATGGGTACTTAACATGGCCTAGTAGCCAGGACCCATCATGTATTTCATCTTAGCTTTTGTAAGCTTAAGTGCATTCCCCTAAGTTGCACTTAAGGGGGGGGTGTTGGTGTAAATATATATTTACTATTTACACTTTACTAAAGTTTACTTAGGTTAATGTATTAGTTTATTATTTCTTAGGTGAGACACTTAGGAGTTTGTGTACTCTTATGAGTTGTCATGTTGACAACACTAGAGTAAGAAACTCTAATTCAACACATGGTGTCTACAACACTGAATTTTGCATAATTAACTGAGTTGTCATGTAGAAAACATAGTTATTCGCACTCGTAATTTAGCACATGGTGTCTACAACTTAATTTTTCATGCCACATCATTGTAGGCTTATCCTCTCATCATCACACTTACTCCTGTGCTTAATGGAGGATAACCCATATCTGGTGGACATGTGCCCGGTTGTATGACTTATCATGTTGCCGATTCCTATGCATTCTGGAAGCATTTCAGAGGCCTTTATATAAAAGCACTGCTAGTGTACTTACATCCATATTGAATGAATATTATATTGTCATTCTGATCGTACTCTCTTTGGTCTACTGTTGTGCTTGTGTTTAATTTCCTTGATCTTGGGTGAATTTTTCCCTAAGGAAAATTCTTACACTTCTCTTAGTTTTTCTATTAATGATACATGTAAGATCAAAAATATCCCTCTTTAGCATTGATGGAAAAATATTATTTACCAAAAAAACCATTCTTTGCAAATTTTTCTATCATGCCTTTGTCTATACTAGTAGATGATGTTGATAGATGAATGTGATCACATTTGTTAGAAGCTCCCCCTAACAATGCTTGTCCCTTTAAGTGTCATTCCATTCTATGGCTATTGTGATCTTGTTCTCCCTTGTTTCTATTCTTCCCCTTTGATATTTCTCCCTTTGGTTTTCTATTTTCTGTTTATTCTTCATCCCTTTTTTGTTTCTATTCTTTTTATTTATTATCCCCCTTTGTCATCAATGACAAAGGTGGTTGTGGGGTGACATAGGTTGCTGAATTTATCTTGATATTGACCTTGTATGGTGGAAAGATGTGTGTCCCATGATGTTTTCAAAATTTTAAGAGCAATGGTCTCACCCTTCATGTCTCTCAAGAGTGTTTCCAATTCTTTCATAGTGTTTCCTGGGATTTGGTTGATGACTGCTTCTGCTTTTGCAATTTGCATCTAAATGATGTTTGTCATTAGGAATAGTTTTCATTTTACTTCCATTAGCATAATGGTTCTCTTCTCCTACTCATAATTGATCTCATGTATGAGGTACAATGCCTCTTGAGTTTTGGACAAATATTCAGCTGCAAAGTCAGTGACTACATTGTAAGTATCTTTCAGATTTTGTAGGTTTTGTTGAGCTTGTTGGAGTTTTTGTTCTAGATCCAGAGATTGCATTCATGGATCTAATGTCTTCTTCATAATTGGGCCATAGGCCATTAAGGTTTATTTTATCTTTTCTATTACTTCCTGTAGGGTGTTTCAGTTCTTTCCTACTTGCTCTTGCAAAGTGTTCATTCTTTTGGTGTCGATCTTCTTTTTGACCAACACCTCTACACTTCCTTGGTAGTCTTTTTCCTTGTCAAATAATGTGAAGGGTTGGTTGATGAGATCCATATTATGATCATATTGAACATCAAAGGCTAGTTATACAATGATATTTATAGTGATTACTAGTGTGTTAGCCTTATTGTTCCTTCTTGAGTTTTGCTTGCCTCTTTAGGTGTTGTTTGTACTCATTGATCTCCTATATATATTTTTCTTAATTATTTTATTTCTTTTGAGCTATAAGTGAATCTAGTTCTACCTTTCCCTCAGCTACTCTCGCATCCTTTTCATAAAATTCTCCTTCATCTTCATAACTTGATGAATATGAGGATGATGAAGATGAGGACAATGATGTTGCCATGTGCTTGATTGGCCTTCTCTTCTTGTTAGCATATTCTCCTCCTATCATTCTAGATATGCTTGGTGCTCTCCTTCTTCTTTCCTGTTGATGTGTCTTACTTTTTGACACTCTTGATGAAGATGCAAGTCTCATTGTCATGCCTTGTCCTTCTTTATGTGGTTTTTCTTCCTCTTCACTTTTCTTGATTGGGGGTTTTATATACTCCTCCATTTTTGATGATTTATCATCTAGAGATCCTTTGTATGGTATATGTACCAGTATAGGTAATCCAATTTTATCATCACCATCTTTCTCCAGTCATGTGTCAACAGACACAACCATAATCTTGACTATTTCATCAATTTTCTATTGAGAAATGCCTTGTGGAAAATTTAATTTCTCTTATGTAGTCTATTTGTTGATGTGTATAACCAATGGTATACCTCCTAGTTTCTCATCTTGCTTTATTTATGTTCCATTCCTTTCTGCTTCAGTTCCCTTTGGTTCAGTAGACTCCTCCTAAGTTAATTGGTCATTTTAGGTTCTTCTCTTTGAGATATATCTTCCTTTCTCTAAGGACTAGGAGTTTCCTCCATTCTTCCTTCTTTCCTCTATGTTCTAGCTCCATGGCTAGTTTCTACCTCTATTGGTTTGGTCTTGTCTATTCCCTTGACTTTTTGACTAGTTGCCCCAACTCTTCCTTCTAGAAGTTCATTTCTCTTCAAGTAGGCATCCATGTTTGGAGTAAACTACTTCAGGTGTTGGCTTATACTAGCTTGGGTTTGATTCATTCAACAAATTATGAGGTCCATTATATCGCTCATGTTGTTATAGTTTCCTTTGTATATTTCTATTAATGTCTTCTTTTGAGACTCATTCATCTTTAGTCTCAACTTGATTAGAGAGCTTTTTACCATTTTCTCATATATTTTTACTCCTATACTCCATTTATCATTTAGGATCTTTCTCAAGTCTTTGGATAGTTTCAACCCAACATCATATGGCCTTCTTTCTATTATCCTTTAGTTTTTTAACACAACACTTGTAGCTTTTTTTTTTTCTTCCTTAGAGAACCTTGCAAATATATTCTTCAGAATGGTATAATCATGGTTCTTTAAAATTGTATTCACAAGTACACCAATGAGAATTGGTTTAGATTTCTTCTCACCTTTCCATGGTCCTTGTGATGTTTTTGCTCCCTCTTCTTCAATAGCCTACATGATCATAGCTACTCCTGTTGTGTCATTGTCTGATTTTGATTCTTCAATTCTTGGATCTTTTGGGGATGGTTCTTTTCTCTCTAGTACTTGAGTCATTGTTACTCTTTGTAGTGTGGGCTTCTATGTAGCCTTTTTCTTCATAAGTAACTTTTTTTCTTATTTATGCATAGGTACCAAACCTTAGCCAGATGTCTATTTCATTTTAGGCTAATAGTCTTTCTATGTATGACTTGGCCTCCTCACCTCTTAGCTCATATCCAAAGGGCATTAACCATAGGAATCTTGGTTATTCCAAGCACATAATACACTTATTCATACTTGCTAGAAAGAAAATATTGCCCTTGTAACTTTCTACCAAACTTGTGGGTATCCTTTCTCTCTGATTCATCTCCGTTTGGAAGTTATTAAAATATTCCCAAATAATGACATTTCCTTGACTTCCAACCTTCTGTACAAATCTCCTATTTGAGTTGTGATTGGTTGATCTTTGCTCCATTTGATGTTTGGGGGTCTAGGAAATTCTCCCCTTAGATAGAAGCAGATATATATTAGTATGGATCCAAACCTTAATGTCTGATTTTGATGATTATTCATTATCTTCCCAATGTTTTCTAATTTTTTCCTATGAAGATATCCACATAGATCAACCCTTGATTTTTTATGGATGATATGAACTACAACGTAAGCAATGTTTCCTAGAACATAATTACTTTTACAAGTGTGGCATAGTTTATAGCCTAACACCATGCCTGGAATGTCACCAATGGTACATCTCATTCCATCTTGTATTGTTTTTCTTCTAGTCAGTGAAGTTTCTTGCCTTTTTAGGACAACATTCATCAATAGATTTATGCCAAATGCATTCAAACTAATTAACCTTTCAATTAGGGCTTTAGTGATCTTGCAAGGTTGGTCTAACCACAAGTTTTTCATGAATTCTAAAAAGAATAGATCTTACCCATTTCTCTTGGTAGAAATTGGGTATTTCTACTGCTATGTTTAGCATGGATTCCACCATATATTTATGTTCTTCTTTCAGGGCTCCCTTTGAGCATAATGTGTCATACACATTCATTAGTTCATTGTCACCACTATCTTGTATCTCAACTTCTAAGTATGTGCTTACATCTTCTGTAAGTAACATCATCATACAGAGATGACAATTTAGTTTCATCTTCAATATCTTTCCCTCTTGGAATGATTCCATGGTATTTAGTATGATCACTTTTCTTGTTGTCAATCAAATTCACCTTGTTGGTCTCTTCTACCATTGTCTCACTTGATTCAAGATTATTTACCTGTGCAGAACGATAAAAAATCTTCTTAGAATTGATGCTTTTCACTTTTAAGCTTTTAGGGTTTCACAGTATGAGAGCACAAGTGTCTTCATAATGAAAAGTGTCAAATGAATCTCAATTCTTGTATTTATGTTACAAGAATTGTTTCATTAGGGTTACAATGGTTAGAAAAAGCTTTACCTCTCATATGACCTGTGTCATTAATGCTTTGAGTCATTCTACAATGGTTACTTCTTCACCATCTTGATTAACAGGCTACACATTGTTTCAGTGTCTGCACTCCTTACTTTCTGTAAAATTATTAATGGTTTTAAAGTAGGGGACCAATTTCCAATTATTACCTTCATTTACTAACCCTTCTAAACTTTTTGAGCCTAGTCAATTTGTGAAATCTCAACACTAATCAGTGAGCTTTCCACCTCTTCTAAATTTTCTTCATCTACTTCACTCTTCTCTATCCACTTGCTATGAATTCTTTCTATAGTTGTTTGATGGTTAGAATCCTCTCATTTTTTACTAGGGACTTATTGTGTTGTCTTTTACTACATCTATAGTCTCTTCTAAGATGACCTATCTTGTGGCAGATATAACATGTCATTCTAGTACCTTTCTATGGTCTAGTGTTGATTCATGGGTTCATCTACAACTTGCATTGAGTTGTTGGGTGACCTTTATTTCTATAGGTCATATAGACTGATGTGGGAATCTTATCCCTTACAATGGGACTCATTTCCTTAGGAGACCTTTGATTGTCTCAAGATCTGATTCAACAATCTTCTACTCTACATCCATATTTGTTACAATAGTAATGATGTCTATCAATTCTTTTCTCATTAAAATAAGATATAAATTGTTGTGTAGTGTGGCCATAGAGATGGAAGTTTTTATAGTACCCTTCATCATTGTTGAATAGGTGTAATCTATTTGAATCAACACATACTAGATGTGTGTCCCTTTTTACCACAAAAACTAGAGGTGGGTTTAGCAATACCCTTACTTTTTCAAAGACATGCTTATTGATCTCTCGTTGTTGAGGTTCTTTTCTCTAGAGGTCTTTTCCTCATTAGTCTTATTTTTCACCTTGGTAACCAAGACTGACTATACATTTTTCTTTTCTCTAAGCCTTTAGTTGCTCATCTATCTTTTTAGAGCTCTCATTGGATCTCCTCATCTTTTTATTTCATTCATTTGTGATTCTCCATTCTTCAATGATCTTGAGCTCTTTTTGCGTCAATTCCATGTTTGGATGGTTTTTCTCTTTAGTTTTTGGCTCACCCACTCTCCTTGGTGATGTAATGGCTTCATTTCTTGTTAGGATGGTAGCATCTCTCTCTACTTGAGCTTTGGAAACCTCTCTAGTCATCACTTCTTTTTCTTTTCCTAGTTAGGTTGTCATTTCTCTTAGCTATTCTTTTTTTGTCATTAGGTCAAAGATGGCTTCATCTGACTCCTTAGAGCCACTATATTGATGATCAATGAATTCTTGGCTTTCATTGAGTTTCTGCATCAACTATCTCCTTTTTTCTAAGGACTTTCTTAGCTTCTCCTTCCAGTCTTCGATGGTATCTAGGTCTTCCTCTAGTTTCCTTCTTAATCACATTGTTAGATCTTCCCTCAAGTTGTTAGACTTACTATCATAGGGATTTGTGCTTTGATACCAATTTTTGGTCCCAACTGGTACTTGTTGGGGGGGGGGGGGGGGGTGTGAATTAATGCCATTCACAAAACTAGTTACTCTTTTGATTCCTCCTACTAACCTTAACACAACCCACTTTACTCCTACAAACAAGATAAATGCATTAAGATAAAAACAAGTTAACCCACACACAAAAGCATTCATATATTTTGTATGTGGAAACTCTCAATGTAAGGATGAAAATCATAGTGGGATTAATATACCCAATAACACTTATAATTTTTGTAAAGGGGTACCCTGTTAAGAGCTATAAATGCTTCTTCTAGAAGCACATCCTATTAGGAATTATTGTAACCTATTAGGGTTACAAAGACTTTGTTAAAAGATACCTGGTTCGAGGATTTACAAATATTTTTCTAAGAAACACCTTGTTAGAGGGTTCTACAATAAGCTTTCTAATGAAGCTTTCCCTAGTAGGAGCAATGTTAAGAAATCATACTAAGTGTTTGACCTGGATGTGGCACTAATTTGTCATGTAGATCTATTGTTTGTTTTCTCTAAAGATGGACTAATAATCCTGCTCACTTGGTGACTGTTATTTTCTTGAAACTTCCTTAGTTGTCTACAATAGTTTGTTATAATTATCTCCTCTCTCTGCTGCCCCCTCTTTTTTTTAGACTTATTGTACATAGCTCCTAATTGAGTCATATTTTGCCATACTTGAACCATCCCACTCATTCTTGAATTCAAAATTTGAATTCCAAGCTTGCTTCATTCATAGAGGACCTATGAGCCCTATGCCTAGGGTCTATGCTGGTAATGCTTCTAATCTCCTCGTGAGCCAATGGTGGCCTGTCATCCTTGTTTACTTTCATCATTTATATTTAAATATCTTTTATCACATCACTGGTGACTTATCACATTGATGACATGGATTAGTTGTAATCTATATCTAATTTCTTATGCCAACATGGGCATGCTAGAGTGCACTTCAGTGTGTTTCTTGACCGGTAACTTTAGAGTTCTTTCTTTTGTTGTTTCCTCTGACCGATTGTTACATATTTTTCCAAATAGACATTCTTGGTCATTAATGAAAATACCCACAACTTCTCTTATTTTTTCTATTGAAGATGCATGTGAGGTCAACATAGAAAAGGTGGTGATTGGGTCATTTTGATTAAAACATATTGTCCCTAGCATTAATCAATTCCCCATTTGGGAACTCCACTAACCACAACCGACCCCAAACCTATTCACCTACCCACATTCCCATGTTCACCAAATACCATGTTATCACCTATGGTTAACCCAATTACTATGGTGAAGGAACCATAAACTAGTTATTTTCTTCATATATAAGTCACTCATAGAGCTCGTGTCAATGTTTTCCACCACTTTTGTCTGTCATTTCGCTCAACTTTGATATTTTTCTGCATTTAAGGTGAGAAATCATGAGTAGAGATGTCTTGTTTTTATTTATCATTCACTTAGTATTTTCATGAATGTAAAATACAATTTATTTATCAATGTAGTTCTTTTCTAAGATTACATTTGCTATATTCATTACTCAGTTGGCATTGACTACACACACATGATGTTCATTGTATGCAAATCTCTAACTTATTGTGGCACCATGTTTATATATATTAATTTGTGTAACTTTTGTTGACATAAAATATATGCAATTTTGTTAGGGGCTATTGTTCATCGATGGATTTAAAACTAATAAACTAGTGTATTCGGATATGATGGATCCACCTTTGGAAAACTTAATGTCGCAATATTTTTAGTGATGGAATTCCTCCAATACCCCATTTGTCTATGTTTACAAAATTTTATTGTTGAAAAAATTGGGGCCTAACTCATTCATTACCTGAGGAAAACCATATATTCATCACAACTAGTTTCTATCTTTCTATCACAGTGCATGAGCTTGTTGTAGTCTAGTTTTTACTCGAAAATCATTGCAAATAGTTATATTAACGAGTCTTTCCTTAAAAGGAATAATTTAGAGGATGTCATAGGGTCATACAACCTTTATAGTGGTGAGGCTTATGTGGCAAGTATTGTACACCAATCATTACTCAAGGACAACAATGAGATGAGAATAATATTGAGACTGATAATGGACTATATAGTGGATGGTCACAAGGATGACGTCAAAAGTGTTGGAATTCTTATAGAATAACTAAGAGGGGGGGTGAATCAATTATCCAAGGTCAAGATGTACAAATAAAACATTTCAATACTTAGTAGACCCATATCCATATAACTTCAACATGCATGCATCCTGTTGATCTCATATTGGTTTTGAGAATTGAGTGTCAACACACTTAAGATATTTACTAAGTTCATACCGAGCTAGTAACATATGCTAAGTATAATATGTATAGATATCGAATTGTAATGAGTGTCAAGTCAATCAAGTGCCAATAAAATAGACAGAGCTGAGCGAGTTCAAGTGCCAAGTGAACAGTTGATGCCAAGCAAGTTCAAGTGTCAAGCAAGACAAAATTACAGTAAGTGTCGAACAACACAGAATGGATCTAGTTGTTTTTTATGGCACAAACAACTATGCAAACCATTTTTGAGCTAACTTATGGATAGATCTCAAAGCTTTGAAGATAAAGATCGAATCTATTTGGATTCACTATACGATCAACATGAAACCAATCAAAAAAATGGAAAGAATTGAGCGGGAAAAATGAATGAATCTCAATCCTAGATTCATACCTAACCCTAGGCCACCAAATTATTTTTAAAGAGAGATGAAGCCCCATAATTCATTGTGTGTGTATGAATGAGGAAGTGATGTGAGTGAAGTTTTGAAAAAATGAAAGGGGTGAATTGATCAGTTTTAAGGTGACTTAGAAGAAGGACAAAATTGTAGAATTAGTTTGTAGAAAAGAGGATCGAGGATACAACAATTTCATATCATATTAGAAAGGATCAAGATGGATTGAGTTGAGATCCAAACTCAACAATACCAGATTGTAATTAGTCAGATAAAACATTCTACTGTACTTTCTAACAACTGTATCAACAAGATGAAATCCTTTATATTAAGGTTGATTTGACAATCATAGTGAAATATTTTAACAAGGTGACATTCCAAGTGAGTGTTCTAAAGTCCTTTAGCCAAGCACACTTTTAACAGGGTGTTAAAATCCTTTAATAGGGTGGGATCTAAAAATCCTTTGTAAGCCTTTAATAGGGTAGGCCTTTCACAGGGTAGATCATGAAAATGGTCAAATTATGTAACCTTAATAGGTGAACTTCATTGCTACAATAGTGAAGAATTGTGGGTGTCATCCCCACCCTAGTTTTACCTTCTCATTGGAGGGTTTCTAGGTAATCATATTTGGTGTCAATTGTTTATGTGGATGCATTTACTTTACATGTTATTTAAATATGTTTATGTATGCATTGTTTTAAAGTTAAAAGTTTTATTGGTATGAGATTAATACTTCTGATTCACACCCCCCCCCCCCCCTCAGAAGTATACATTTCCCATTTTTATTTCCAACAATTGGTATCAGAGTTGAGTTGTCATCAAGAGAAGCTTTACAACTTGGAGAAAATATCTTCAGATGGAAGTTTACAAGTTGGGAAAGACCATTGAAAATTAGGAGATTGAGATACATCTCTTACTACAACAACTAAATGAAGCCAACGATGCCTTGATAAGTTTTCTAAAGAGAAGGAAAGAGATTGCTATGGCAAAAAATGAAACACAATACAAAGAGATTGACACCGCAAAGTTATTTACAGATGGTAACTCCTATGAATTTGATGCAGCAACTAAAAATTTCATGGAAAAGAATAGAGCACAAGCTGAGGAGATCAGAAATCTCAAGTTGGAACAAGAATCACAAGCTATATTGCTATGTGAAGTGAATGAGAAAAAGAAGAAAGCTAGACAAGACAAGATCATGATTGAAGAAGACAAGAGAATTTTGGCAAACAAATTGGAAGAGAAGTCAACAAAGTTGTCTAGGATCTCAAACATACAATTGGACACCCTAAGCCAAATGATGAATGTCCATCATGAGTTAAATGTCAAGGACATTGAGATAACTACATTAAAGTTGTAGAATGAACAACTACAAAATGTTCTGAAAAGAGAAAAGGAATTTGCTAAAAGTTTCAACAAGCCAAATGAAGCCATCAAGTACTTTGAGCAACTACTGAAATCCCCTAGATCCAGTAAAGATGCATTAGGATTGGGCTACACAAGCACTAAAGAAGGAGAATCATCCAAAGTTTCCAAGGAAGGAAACAATAAAAGTAAGAATTCTAAACCTACTTGTCATCACTGTGGAAAGTAAGAACATACAACTAATGTTTGCAGGAGCATGAATACTAGTCAAAATGCTAAGCCTAAGAAAATGAATCATCATCACAAGTGAAAAAAACAAGGTCACTAGGCACATGAATGTAGAAAATCAACCATGCATGCATCAAAATTTGAAGGATGCTGCTATAATTGTCAGAAGTTTGGACATAGAGCCTTTGAATGTAGATCCAAGACCACATGGCCATTAAACAAGTCAACAAAGGGAAGAAGCTATGAAAATTCCTATAATTGGGATTATAATACAAGACATAGCTATCATTATTGTCAAGAGTATGGACACATCCTTAAGAATTGCATAAGAACACACTTTAGTGGTAGCTACAACAGAAGGTTGAGTCAAACTACATGCTTTAGCTATTTGAAGACTGGTCATATCAGCAAGCATTGCCCAACAAGGACAAAGGCACCTAACTCAGAGTTCAACAAAGGAAAAGGCAAGGTAGATGTTGAACACATTAGAGGAGAGATGAACAAAATATGGAGGAAGAAAGATGGATGCAACACATCAAATGAAGAGATTACTTCACCTAATAGGTCAAGTGATCACATCTCATCAAACTAAGAAAAATGAGGTATGTGGACTGATATTTAAAATGATTCATCATACAATTTTTCCAAAAGAAGTTAGTACTAAAAAAGGGATAAATTAGCATGAATAAAGATGCAAGTCAACAAGGAAAAACCAAGGTTAAATCTTCAAGTTTTCATCTTACTGCCGAGTGTGAAAAGTTCTCTTCAATTGCCCAGTAAATTCTAGTGTGTGCCGAGCTGACAGCCAAAGCCATTTGAAGCCGAGTAAGTAGTAGTTGCTGAGTGAAGGAAATTTTTATAGAAGTTGAGTGAGGGTAATTCTTATAGCTTCCTAGTGATGGGAAAATTAGTGGATGTTGAGTGAAACAAAAATTGCATAGAAGCTGAGTTTACAACTATATATGCATCATGCATTAAATGCGATGTTTTGAAGGGTATAAGGCCAATTTTTGCTCATTTTTTTCATTACAAACACAGAGCAAGAGTGAATAGAAAAAAGAAGTGTTTTTAGGCAAGAATAAATAATTTACATGAATAAAAGTGAAGATTGAGTGTTAGATCATCGATTTCAAGGTATTCTTCATCTATTGAGCTATGTAGTTTACATATTTGTTGAAACCCTAGTTTGCAAATATGGCCTCTAGTTCTAAGAATCCAAAGGATAAGAAACCATTTGAAGTTCAACTAGTTAGTAATGAGGTAGAACAACTAGATTTTAGAGCCATACCTGAAGTATCATACAAGAATGATCCATCAAGTGCATTATCTATTATTCCACCCAAGGTCGTAATAGTACAAGATGTAAGGAAATGTTATAATTGCAAGGTTGAAGGAATTGAAGACATGGAAACATGTCAGGCATATGATAAATTATGTAAAAAAAAAGTGTTAAAGGAAGAGTTCAAGATTATAGAAAGGAAGGGCTTAACCCGTGCCCTAGATTTCCCCACCATTTTCAAAATTGAATGGATTAGAATTTTCTTGAGCATAATACACAACGGTAGTTTATGGTTGGAAGGTGGACTCATCAAACTATCAAAGAGGATTGTACATAGGGTTACAAGATACCCAACCCTAGATCGGCCGAAGACCCTAAGGAGCAACTCTAAAGAAGTGATTGAGCAAAATACAGGAGCAAAATGGAACAAACATGAAATGATAATTGATACTATCAAATATCCACTTCTTGAATTTTCAGTGAGGGTCATATCACACAAATTCTTGTTGGCATTATGATAATTTTTGTCATTAGTGACAACACTTACTCAATTTTGAATGCTTACCGAGCATCTAGTGGTTACCTAGTAAGCTTAGCAATTATGCAGTTTACATCGAACATTCTTGAAGCTATCGAGTAAATACAGGCAATGTGAAGACCAGTAATGTCTATTGTGCTTCACAGTGTCTACTGAGTAGTAAGTTTGTGTCATGGAGATTCAGTGTAAACCAAGTGTTGGAAGAAGTAGTGTTTATCGAGTGAAGCAAGGTAAACTTAGTATGCAGTATCTACCGAGTGACACTACATCTACCGAGTCACTAGTGCTTATCGAGTGATTAGTATGGACCATGCCTTCACTTCTACTAAGTACATGACAATGCTGAGTAATGCAGTGGATGTCGTGTATCAGAAGGTCACTGAGTCAGTTCAGTGAACCTGAGTTATTTACTATTGGGCCGACTTTTTAATGTATTTGTTCACTTGTATTTTGGCCAACCTTGCAATTTTTTAAATTTGAAAGGTATATATGTAAGATGTATTGTAAGATATCAAATATATGAAGGAATAGCGAAGGAATGTGAAGTAATTTTGAAAAGTATCTATGAAGGATTTTCAATAGCAGTTCAAGGAATACAACAAGGTCAATACAGAGGCATCACATAAGGTGATCAGTGCATAAAGGATCTTATTAGAAATTAGTTGTAAGTAGATCCACTACTTCATCTTAACAGGTGAATTAGTTTTCTAAATCCTCTAACAAGGTAGACTTAACAGTCTTTGTATAAATCTCCTAATCGAGTATGTACTTCATTCTATGTTTGTAAATCCTTTAACAAGGTGGATCTAGCAGTCCTTTGTACTCATAACAGGGAAGATCACCAGAAGTGGTCAATGTAGGCCTTAATAGGCCAACTTTATGCTCCAATATTAAAGTTTTGTGGGTATCATCCCCACCCTAGTTTTACTTTCTATTTGGAAGGTTTTTGGGTCACCAAAATATTGTGTTCTTTTGTGTAATGAATGTTTTATGTTTCAGAACTAATGTATGCAGTAGCATAGATGGATGTGTAGTAAATTTAAAGTAAAGTTTTAAGGCTACTGATTTACCCCTCCCCTCTTAGTAACCTCTCATATCTTGAATATTTCCAACAATTGGTATTAGAGCTTTTTGGTTTTTAGGATAAAAGTTTGGCAGCTTGAGCAAAGATCTAAAAGACAAATGGAGATATTCAAACTTGACAAGGCAATTGAAAATGAAAAGCTAGATCTAGAGATGGCCATAGCTCAACTCAAAGAAGCAAGGGAGCATCTTTCCCAATCCATAAAAATAAGGAAGGAACTTGCAAGACAAATGGATGACCATCAGTATGTTGAAGAAAAGATTGAAGACCTTTTACCATCAAGCAGCTTAGATGAAGCTAACGAGGCAATCAAGGAACTCCTAGCAAAGAATGGCTCTCTGTAGGAAGAAGTAAGAAAACTAAAAAGAGAACAAGAAATCAAATCAATCAGGCTATGTGAAATTTTGGAACAAAGGAATAATGAAAATGAAGACTTGGAGGCAAGAAACAATGAAAGACACAAACAATCCAATCAGCATGAAAACCTCATTGATCAAATCACCAGAGCAAATGAAGAAATCTGGAATCTTAAAGCATAGAATGAAAGAATAATAAGTGATCTAAATTATGAAAGGGAAATTAATGAAAGAATATTGAGAGAACTGAGATGTGAAAAGAAAATTGTTGAAAAATTAAAGAATGACCTAAATACTGAAAAACAAATCAATGAAAGAATGTTGAAATCACAAGAAGACATGAATCAACTGATTCAACAAAATGAGCAAAATCTTCATAAACAAAAAGGTAAAGTAGGACTTGGATATAATGAAGAACAAGGTGAATCTTCCAAGCAAGGTTCAAAAAGGAATCTAAAACCCTCATGCAATCATTGTGGGAAAAATGGTCATACATCAAACAAATGCTGGAGCAATGGAAAAGGAAAATTCAATAGAAAGTGCTATAACTATAATCAGCATGGTCACAAAGCCAATGAATGCAAGGAGAAACCAAAATTTGAAGGTAATTGTCACAAATGCAAAAAGCATGGTCACAAGGCATCTCAATGTAGATCCAAATCATTCAATCTAGTTGAAAAACTTGTAAAGGCAATATTTGGATGGGACTACAATACCTGGTGCAAATGTCATTATTGTCAAGAATATGGACACATTGGTATAAATTGTTCAAGGCATCACCTAAGGAAGAACGACACTACTATAAGGTGTTACACATGCACTGAACTTGGTCATATAGCTAAAAATTGCATGAATATAGGCAAAATTGAAGATGAAAAGAAAGCAAGGGCTGACAACATAAGGAAACAAATGAAGCAGCAATGGATTCCTAAATCCACTAAAGATACAAGCTCAAATCATGGAAGTGAAGTCACTCAAGAAGTGGGTGACTTCATCCCCTCAAACTAAATTCCTAAGAATGCATTGGAGTTGTACTTAGCAAGGAAATTATAAGTAGTTCCAAGAAATATGAGGAATGCAAATGATCCAATCAGTATTCCAGATACACCAGGATCACAGAAAGGTTATCTTTCACCAATTGCATCAGACTCCAAAGAGGAAAGTGTTAAAGACCTTATCAAGCAAGGTCGAGAGTAAAAGGAATTTGGTTCATCTATCGAGTTTATACTCTTGTCGAGTTAGGTCAGTGGATGACAGTTTGTCACGCACTATGATAATATGTTACCTAGCATTAATGGTGAACTATTCATCAAAATGGGGAAAATTCAACTTCATTTTTTATCATATCCTCAGAGCAAAGAGATCTCTAGGTGCATTCAAGAAATTTCAAGCAATTTTGAGAGAATTTGTAGTTAGGGGATTTGTTTGAAGATTTACATCACTTACTGAGAAGCAATAACATCTGGAAGCACTAGCAGTAGCAAGGTGAAAAGAGGATCAGAGATGTTGGTCAAGGGTGTAGAATGGAAAGTACCAAATTTCAAGTTAGTTCCTGCAGCGGTGGAGGCACTCGACCCTAATGGTGCACAATAAAAAATTCCACCAAAGGTACTTCTGATTAACAATATCCACACTCATTTTAAATGTTCAATTCAAGAGATAGGAACCCTAGAAATGGATAGTGCTTTAGAAGAAATGCATGTTGATGGCTCATTGAAACCCGAGCACAAGCATTTGGAAAAAAAAGGGTTGACTCACATATCACATCTACCAAGAAGCTTTCAGATAAAATGGATTAGGTATATTATTAGCCTTGTTCACAATGGTCAGTTATGGTTGGAGCAGCCCGTATTGATCAGCAAAAAGATGATTCACAAGATTACTCGCCTTCCCATTCTGAGCAAAGCTAAATCCACCAAAACCCTAGGTTGGGATGAACTCCAAAAGAAAACCCTAGCTGAGTGGGACAGTAGAGGCTTGAAAACTAGCACTGTTACCAACGTAGAGCTGAGGTTCAGAATTCATGTAATTGCTCACAAGATTTACAATTGTAGTCATTTGAACAGCGTGCCATGTGAGGTAGTAGACTTAGCATTCAAAGTTGTGAAGAAAAACTTGGAATATGACCTGTCAGAGCCACTACTAAGGCAACTAAACAAGAATATGGATAGCATCAAGTCATCAAAGAACAATCCCTACAAATTTGGTTCTTTTTTAACATGTCTCTTCTTTTATGTGCAAAAATTCTTTCCATTCAAAGGTTCTATCGTATGGAGAAAGGATGTTCCCATTTTGTATTAGATAAGTGAGTTTATAGCAGAAATGGGTGTAAACTTTGATAGTATAATGGATAATTATTTTGAAAACTTCAAACAAAGAATGAACAACAAGTTCAAGATTCCTCCTAAACTTGTTGAGGACTATAAAGATGATGTATGTTTCATGGTAGACTGTAATAGAGTATACATTCAGGCAGTTAGGCCCTGAGTTGCATGGGTGAAACCTCTCCCTTATGAGGTCAATATTGATGAAACCAGGGACATCATTGAAGCACTAGTAAATGAGCCTGTAGATCCCAAGAAACTAGTATTTGGTACTTATGATGAGGCAAAAGTCAGGATTGAATTAGAAATTAAGCTACCTCAAGCAATCAACAAAGGTAAGAGAAAGATTGCTAAGATGAAAACTATCACTGGTCCCTTAATGCTTACCAAGGGAAAAGGAGATGATGAAGAAGAGGATCAAGAACAAGAAAATGAAGAGCAAGAATCAGAAAAAGAGGTAGAGCTAGCAAAGAAGAAAGGGAGGGTTATCATTACTAAACCTTTAAAGACCTCCACAACTGTTTTCACCGAGAGAGGCAAAGGAAAGAATTAAGGTGAAGTGGTATTCAACAAGCCCCAACTTACCTTCCAAGAAAGGTTTAAATAGATGGAAGAAGGAGTGGGCATCACAAACTTCAAAGCTTTAAAGTTTGAAACCAAAACTGATGCAGAGAAGATGCAGATTGAGGAGCTAGTACTCACCAAAATGGGAAAGTGGAAGTATTCCCCAGACCATATTGCTCCTCAAATCTCAAAAGAATTATTAGTAAGACTACAACCGAGGTGGGAATCAACCACACAAACAACAAATGACATCTATGAACAATCCTTGAAGAATCACCAAATCTCACTGAGGCAGAAGTAAAGGCAGCCATGAAGAATAATGAAGGTAAAATGATGATTAGATTTCACACATGTTTGATTCTAATTAAAGACATTGAGCATGTTGTAAGAGATTCAAAAAACATGTGGAATAATATCTATCATCTGCATAAGCCTAGTGATGATCTAGTTGTGATCAAGGATGATGATGGTGATAGTGAGATGAAGAAGATGACAACACTCCATGTACTACTATTGATATTGGAGATTATCAGGCACTAAGGGCTGATGATGAAGAGAAAAGGGAAGAAGCTGAAGAGGAAGACAAGGAGGAAGTGGATGAAGAAGATGACCCAATAAAGATTGCAACATAAGTCATTGGTTCCCTTCCTCACTCTCTACCTAAGCCAGCAACATCATTAGGGTTGGAGACAACTTCAACAAGATTGATTGCATCTACATTAGAAATATCATCTACTCCTGCCACCCCACAGCTCTAAGCATCTTCTATGGAAGTATTAGTTACTTCATCTACCGAGCTACAACCCTCTTCATCAACACTCGAGAAATCAATCACAACATCATCAACTGTGCCAACTTCTTCTGCTCCATGTACAGTAAGTTCGACAACACATTCTACAATTTTGTCTACCATAGCTCTGACTACACCAATATTTTTTAGTACTTCAATTATAAATATTCTAGCCTATACATTACCTATTGGTACATCATTTTTGGGAAGTGCATCAATTTTGGATACAGTTGGTACTTCTCTCAGTTTTCCTCCAGTTGGACCAATTCAAGTTTTTTCTGCTAGTCCATCTATATCAACTATTGTTTCTATTGATAAATCCAAGGAAGTAATCACTGAAGTAAAACCTAAGAATCCTCTAAAACATCTGCTTATTGGTAAGGAAATTGATGAAGATTTAGACTTGGATAAAGAAATTATTATTCCCAAGATAGATTTAGACATTGCCTCAGCCAACGAATGGTCAATCAACTTTTAGAGCTAAAGGCAAGGTAGAAGCAACTAAGAGAAGAGAGGGATAGAGAAAACTCAATAATCGAGAATGCCAAAAATATAATTACTGAAGCTATTGGTGTTGATGTTGATACATCTCAACACATTTTGTTACAATTAGAAGAGGTTGTAAATAAGTTCAATGAGGACAACTTTGGGCAAGATAAGCTCATTGAAAAAGTAGAGTAGAAAATTGACAATAAGGTGCTTGAGCACATTGCTCAGCACATTGCAATAAAGTAGGTAGAATTATCCACATTTTTGAGCAACCTTGAGCAATATTTTACAAATGTAACATTAATTTTTGGCAAGCTTTGTGATGTTACCGAGTACACCAAGGATGTTAAAGAAAAATTAAATAAGATAGATGTGGAAATGAAGGCTAGTGCTCAAAAGTTATAGCTTGACCATAGTTCAATCTCTTCACATCACATGAAGGTGAAATTTTTGTCACAAATGTAGGCAGAGTTACATAGAGAAGAATCTAGGATCAAATCTACATTGATTGACATCCAGAATATGATCTTTCTAGTCATGGACCAAATGTAGAAACATATTGCCTATTCAAAAACATTGATTCAAGACAACAATTTTTCTATACCATATCATATGATTGAACTTTCTACAGAAGTTCAAGTGGCTCTTTCCTCCTGTAAAATTTTGCAAGATAATTGGGATAAGACCTTGTCTCTTATTCTCAAGGTACACTCTGAATTTCTCTCACATTTTAGTGTCTCTATTTGAATTTATTGTATATATTCTTTGGCATTGTTGTCAAAAAGGGGGAGTATGAGATGAACAAGAAAAAAGAGCAAGGGGAGTAAAAGAGACTTGTGAAGAAATAAAAATAAATTGACATATGTACAGATAAAAGCTATGTATGCCATATGTATGGGGCAGATATGTAAGATATGTATATATAGAAAATTTACAAAGATCAATTTTGGTAAATCAAAATCAGAATGTTAGTTAACATAAGTTTTGGTTCATTAGTGTTTTTGTCACTAATGCCAAAGGGGGAGATTGTTGGCATTATGTTTATTTTTGTCATTAGTGACAACATTTACTCAATTCTGAATGCTTACCAACAATGCTTACCGAGTAAATATAGGCAATGTGAAGACCAACAATGTCTACTGAGCAGTAAGTTTGTGTCATGGAGATTTAGTATAAACCAAGCATTGGAAGAAGAAGTGTTTACTGAGTGAAGCAAGGTAAACTTAGTGTACAGTATCTACCGAGTGACACTACATCTATCGAGTCACCAGTGGTTACCGAGTTCAGAACTACCTCGAGTGATTAGTATGGACCGTGCCTTCACTTTTGCCAAGTGCATGATGATGCTAAGTAATGCAGTGGACATCGTGTATCAGAAGGTCACCAAGTCAGTTCAGTGAACCCGAGTTATTTACTATTGGGCCGACTTTGTAATGTATTTGTTCACTTGTATTTTGGCTGACCTTGCAATTTTGTAAATTTGAAAGGTATATATGTAAGATGTATTATAAGATATCAAATATATGAAGGAATAGCAAAGGAATATGAGGTAATTTTGAAAAGTATCTTTGAAGGATTTTCAATAGTAGTTCAAAGAATACAGCAAGGTCAATACAGAGGCATAAAAGTTATATTCATCACATAAGCTGATCAGTGCATAAAGGATCTTATCAAAAATCAATTGTAAGTAGATCCACTACTTCATCTTAATAGGGGAATCAATTTTCTAAACCCTCTAACAAGGTAGACTTAACAGTCTTTGTATAAATCTCCTAACCGAGTACATACTTCATTGTATGTTTGTAAATCCTCTAACAAGGTGGACCTAGCAGCCCTTTGTGCTCCTAATAGGGTAGATCACTAGAAGTGGTCAATATAAGCCTTAACAGGCCAACTTTATGCTACAGTATTAAAGTTTTGTGGGTATCATCCCCACCCTAGTTTTACTTTCTATTTGGAAGGTTTCTGGGTCACCAAAATATTGTGTTCTTTTGTGTAATGAATGTTTTATGTTTCAAAACTAATGTATGTAGTAGCATAGATGGATGTGTGGTAAATTTAAAGTAAAGTTTTAAGGTTACTAATTCACCCCTCCCCTCTTAGTAACTTGTCATATCTTGAATATTTCCAACAATTCTATCAATCAAGCTAACTGAATAGTGTTCCATGTATAGAAATTAATGTAGGATATACGATTGTGAAGAAAGATCATACTTATGATCTTGCAGAACTACAGTTGCAAAAAATAATGGAGAACTTAGGAGCAATAAGGAAGTCTAAAAGTGTTCAATGTAAGTTTAGTTCAATTTTGGTATGCATATTTTTCTATGTTCAAAATGAATTCCCATCTTTTGGTAGAGTAGGATGGAAGACCAATAGGTGTGTGGCTATGCAAATAAATGAGTACATTGAACAAATGGGAGACAATTTTGAGTCAGTAATGACTAGTTACTTTGAGAATTTCAAGCAATCAATGAAATAGAGGTTGAGAATTCCTCTTCCCTGGTGGAGAAATACTACAATGATATTTTCTTTCTATTAGATATTGACCATACCTTCATCCAGGCTACAGTACCTAGAGTGAGATGGCTAAGGCCTTTGGGATATGAAATAAACATTGATGAAGCTTCAATTGCCATCACTACACTTCTTGTAGAAGAAGTTGATAAGACAGCTAAAATATTTGGTAACTATGATGTTGTGAAATCAAAAGTTGAAATGGAATTGAAAATAGCCTCAACTCTAAAAAAGAAAGACAAAATGGTGAAGAAACTTAAAGCCAAGTTTGGTGAAGGAATTGAAGGCAATGATGAAGATGATGATGAAGAAGAATAAGAGCAGGGCCAGGAACCTCTTTCCCTAAGGCATGAGTGAAGATGAAGAAGAAGAAGGTGTTGAGGAGGAAAAAGCTGAGGAAGCACCAGTCAAACAAGAACTAAAGAAGAGAAAGGCTAAGACACAACCTGCAGCTCAGCCAAAAGGAAAGAAAGTTGCAAAACCAAGCCATGCAAAGCCTATTGCTCTAGCTACAAGAGCCAGCACAAGGGCCACCACTCAAAAGGCTAAGGATTAAGTAAATGAAAAGAAAAAGGCTACTAAAGAACAAGGTTTTGTGTAGAAGAAACTTAGGAGAAAATATGTGGCACAACTAGAAACTGGTGATGAAAGGATCGAGTTAGAAGACACAAGCCAATTTAGAGTGGTAAGTCATGCTCCCAAGTTTGATATTGAAAACATTTGTAATAATGTTAGGGATAATGTAGACTTAATAGGACTAAAAAACATTGAATTTGGTAAACTGAGTATAGAAGATCAAAATATGTTAGAAGAATCTATATATGCCATGATGGTAAAATTCAAGAATACCCCTCTTGAATTTGACAACACAATGCCCAAAGATTCGTATCCAATTGTTGAGGATAAATGGCACTATTGCCTAAATATGGAGAAAGAAATAAGAGAGTCTACATTGGCACAAGTGATGCCATAATTTTCAAAAGGGAAAATCACTAAGGCAAACAAGAAACATGATAGCAAATTTGCACCCAAGTACAGGGCATTTTGCATTTTGCAAAATAAGATTGAAGATGTTGTAAAGAAATCCACTCAAGTGTTGAAGTTGATATATGGGTTGACTACTATCAAGGAAGGAGAAGAGGGTCCCTTTGAGGGAAGGAATAATGGAGAAGATGAGGATGATAATAAGGATGGATAAACTAAAAAAGAAAAGGGAGATAACACAGTGGAGGAGACATAACAAAAGGAAGATGAAATGGAAAAAGTTGAGGAGCAACAAATAGAAAAGAGTGTGCAAGACACACAATTTCCACCATTAAGCCCTCCACATGACACAAACACACCTGCAAAAACAATAAAAGTGAAAGATGTTCTTGAAAACTCAGCTCAAAACATTAATCCTCTAACTACAAAGGATCTAAAGAAGATCCTTGACCAATCCACACTATAGGCTAAATTGTGTGATAATCTAGTGTTGGTCAATGTGGATGAACTATAGAAAGTAGTAGCTAACATAACTAGGGATCAGGTGAATACATAAGAACCACCTTCTATCATCCCTATAGCTACTAGTGGTCAACCTCCAATGCAAACATTAGAGGATACATCAACAAAGGTTGACACCACAGTCAAAGTTGTTATGATTGAACAACAGATTCGAACTACAAAAGAGTCTACAAATGATCAAGTAGGATAGATAGAGGTATCTATGCCTGACACACAAACTTAGGGTGTAGGAAAAACAATTGTGATTGATCAAGAAAAATTAGAAGAAGACAAGGACATTCCAAAGGAAAAGGAGTAGGAATCCATACAAACATTGGTTAATTTGCCAACAACTGCCACTCCTACCAAAGTCCTTCAAGAGCCAAGCACTGATGCAATGCCACTTCAGATTTTTGAACTAGGCTCAAGCTCAACAAAGGTTGCAACGGTACTTCACTATGGAGACCCAACACTAGATGAAGAAATAGTTATACCAAAATATGACTATGCAACCATGAACTTGGAACATATTACTTTCATGCAAGAGGCATTGGAAAGAAAGAAGAATCAAGAAATACCTTGGAAGGAGTATAAGCAAAGGCAAGCACTACATGAGATCAAGGATATCTTCTTAGATTTCTTCATCTTGCAAAAAAATGATGAAACCAAGCCTATATTAGAACAATTGTCAGAAATTGTTGAATAGGTGACAAATGAAGACCAGGAAACCAATGTCAAACTCATGGAATGGCCTAAAAAGAAATTTAAAGGAAAAGAAAATGAGAAGATATCCAGTAGAATAGCACTATCACAAGTAGAGTTGGCTACAAAGATTGAATAAGTGAAGAAAGTTCTTGAGAATATATTCTCATTATACACAAAATTGTGTGATTCCACACTCCTCACACAAGAGACAAGCCACAAGATTATGAGTCTAGAAAGGAATTTGAAGATATCAAGTACACAACTACCTCAAAATCCAACTCAAGGTGAGAAGCATTTCCATACAGTGCTTAATAAACAAAAGGAACTAGCTATATTAACAATAGAAGAGGCTAACACAAGAGTCAAGCTAGTCCACATTCAAGCCTCCCTTACACCCCACGTGGAAATATTAAAGAAGGAATTGGCCTATGCTGAAACAGTGCTAAAGAAAGATCCTAATCTTTCAACTTTGGGTGACTTAGTTCACCTTGTAGTAGAGACAACCATCCAAATCAAATCATTAGATGTTGCAATAGACAACTGGGATGATGCTCTAAAGATTGTAATGGAAGTTAACAAGAACTTTCTAGATAAATACACACTTATTGTATAGACCCATTGACATAAGTGTCAAAAAGGGGGAGATAAATGTAAGGAACAGATAAAAACTAGGGGGAGACAAATATGCAAGGGGGAGACATGTAAAAGGGGAGATTTTTAAAAAAATAGAGAGAAGAGCAAACAACAAAAAAGTAGAATTAGGGCATATTAGATCATATCAAATAAAGAGTACCATAATGATTGACGACAAAGAGTAACAACAAGAGGAAAATCTACTCAGATAGATTTTGGATACAGAAAAGACACATTTACTCAGGGGGAGCCACAAAATTTTGAGGTATATAGTCCATTGCAAAATTTTGAACAATTTTGAAGCTTTGTATATATGCCAAACTATGAATGTATATTATACTCGAGGAAATTAGATTTGTTAAGTTTTTTTGCCACTCATGTCAAAGGGGGAGATTGTTGATCTTATATTGGTTTTGACAATTAAGTGTCAACACACTCAAGATATTTAATAAGTTCATGCCAAGCTAGTAACATATGCCAACTATAATATGTATAAATGTCGAATTGTAATGAGTAACAAGTCAATCAAGGATCAAGAAAATAGACAAAGCTAAGCAAGTTCAAGTGCTTAGTGAATAGTTGATGCTGAGAAAGTTCAAGTGTCAAGCAAGATATAATTACAGTAAGTGTTGAGCATCAGTATTATCAAGTGCCAAGTAACAAAAAATGGACCTAGTTGTTCGTGACAGTACAAACAACTATGTAAACCATTTTTGAGCCGACTTATGAATAGATCTTGAAGCTTTGAAGATAAAGATCAAATCCATTTGGATTCTCTATGTGATCCACATGCAACCAATCAGAAAAATAGAAGGAATTGAGTAGGAAAAATGAATGAATCTCAATCATAGATTCATACCTAACCCTAAGCCACCAAAGTCTTTTTAAAGGGAGATGAAGCCCCATAATTCGGTGTGTGTATATGAATGAGGAAGTAATGTGAGTGAATTTTTTTTAAAATGAAAGGGGTGAATTGATCAGTTTCAAGGTGACTTAGAAGAAGGAAAAAAATGTAGAATTAGTTTGTAGAACAGAGAGTTGAGGATACAACAATTTCATATTATATCAGAAAGGATCAAGATGGACTAAATTGAGATCTGAAATCAACAATACCAAATTGTAAGTAGTTAGATCAAACAATCTAGTGTACTCTCTAACAACTGTATCAACAGGATGAAATCCTTTATATTAAGTTTGATTTAACAGTCATAGTGAAATCCTTTAACAGGGTGACATTCCAAGTGAGTTTTCTAAAGTCCTTTAGCCAGACACACTTTTAATAGGGTGTTAAAATCCTTTAACACGGTGGGATCTAACAATCCTTTGTAAGCCTTTAATAGGGCTGATCATGAGAATGGTCAAATTATGTAACCTTAACAAGTGAACTTTATTGCTGCAGTAGTGAAGAATTGTGAGTGTCATCCCCACCCAAGTTTTACCTTCTCATTGGAGGGTTTCTAGGTAATCATATCTGGTGTCAAGTGTTTATGTGGATGCATTTACTTCATAGGTTATTTCAATATGTTTATGCATGCATTGTTTTAAAGTTAAAAGCTTTATTGGTATGAGATTAGACAGCTGATTCACACCCCCCCCCCCTCTCAGAAGTATACATTTCCCATTTGTATTTCCAACTCATCCATTAGATCATATAATACTTAACCCAATTTGGAAAAAAATAGCAGTAACATGCTACTAATTCTCACTCTTCTGAAGTAATGCCCCATGAAAGACCAACTCTATTAAAGGTTACCATACACACTGTTAAATATGACCTGGTTAAAGGATTTTGATTGTCATATTAGGATTGAGCCTTGTTAGAGGACTTTAGAACATTCCATTAGAATATCACCTGGTTAAAGGATTTACAAATGACTATTAGGTCAACCTTAATCCAAAGGATTTACCCTAGACTGATACAATGATTAGAAAGTAACAGTAAGACTTGATTTGATGACAAACCACAACTCACTTGCAGATTACATATCTCCATTTCAATTCTCCATTCTATTTGGCTTTCACGTACACTTCACCTCTGATAGCTTGTTCACCCTTCAAGCATTCATACTATTCATCCTTCTTGCTTTGTATGCCAATTGCAGTCACTACTATTTGGCCACTAGATGAAGCAATACTGTAGACTCCTTGTCTTCCTTAGGTTCTCACACATGACAACCTTTTCTCTTGACTAGCTATCTCTATAAATAGAGAATTTAGATCTTTTGTCGCTTAACCACAATCGTCCATTTTAGGGTTAGGTAGGATTCAATGAATCTACCCACTTTTCCATTTGGTTCCTCAAGAAACTTCCTCTACAATCTTCCTTGCATTTGTCTCAAAATGGTTTACCTTGAATTGTGTGCCACCAACTCATCATGGTTATCTTCCATATGCTTCACATAATTCAAGAAATCAAATTAGTTAGCTCAGATTAGTTGAATCTTCAATTTAAAATAGTTTTCTTTCACTCACTAATAACTAACCTTTAATGCTCGACATGCACTCAGTTGCTTGGAATCCATTATCCTTCACTTAGCTAATGTTGTATTTTACTATCACTCGACACTATTTAGAATTTACTCAGTACATACTAAATTTACTTGGCATACACTATATCTTTACTTTTCTCGGCACTAACTAACTTTCTTCTCATCTTGCACTAGCATTGCTTGACACCAAATGTTCACTTGGTCAAGCTTGGCAGACACAATTTCTATTCTTTGTTCTTCTAGACTTAGTGTATTTGTCAACTTTAGTTTCAAGTAGATAAACAATACAACATATCATTCATGTCGTACTTGGTCTTAGTACTCCTTTTATACTCTAAATAACTCAACCTTTCCCTAGGTGCTCTTGTTATCCTTCCTTTTCAAATCCTTTTCATTAATCAAATAAATGATAACATTCAGACCAAACAAGAAATTGTCTCACCAGCAAGTAGCAAGTTTGACATAATTGACAATATAATGATTGTTTCCAAATTCCACATATCAAAACAATCTTGTTTTCAACAATCTCCCTCTTCTGCATTGATGGAAAACAAATACATGGCAAACCAACAATAATACCAAAAAGAAAATAAGACCTCATGTTGAAATCTCTCCCTTTAACAGTATGTGTCCTTCCTCTATATAGGGTAATGTGACTTTATCAATCTCCTTCAATGTATCTCTTCTTAATATCTCTATCTTTTTTATTTCCCTTTTTTGTATCTTCCTCATAGTGCCAATATTTCTCTATGATTTCTCTGATCTCTTTGTCTATCTCCCTCTTCATTAGGTATCTCTATATCTCAACTCTGCTCTTTAAGTTATTTCTCCCTCTTACTAGGTATGTCTTTGTTGTGTATCTCTCAGTAATTTCTCCCTCTTTAAGTTCATTTCTTTGTTATGTATTTCACAATTATCTCTCCCTCTTTGACAACAATGCCAAAGACTTATCATTTCAACATGTAGATGTTATCAATTTAGGTTCTCTCTCTATCACCTTACTTGTGACTGATCTTCTAGGTCAACTCCTTGATTACTTCACACTAGTAAATTTAGGCCTAAATTTCGACGCAAAAAGGTCAAAATTTTGACAAGAGTAGGTCGATAAGGTGACCAAGCTTGTTGTTGGTCTTTTTTGGTTGATTTTTTGCCACATACATTCTGCATCAAAATTTTGACTTCATAAAGGTGGGCTTACTGATGCAAATTTTGTCGATTTCCCTAGTCCAAGCTGAACTATTATTTCCTCATTTGCGAGCACCACTGCTCAAAATTTTGACATAAACCTACACCAATTTGGTGTCAAAATTGTGACAAAAACACCTTACTTTTCTATGTCAGTGCCATACAAGCGACATCAAAAGTGACCAGTTTGGTGTTGAAATTGTGACCAAAATACCAATTCTTATTTGCATTTGTGTCAAAATTGAGACCAAGATATGTAGAAATTTTGACGAGCTATCCTAGTTATTGTAAAAGTTTTTCTCTCATAGGAGCCTTCTAAACTGCACAAAACTTGATTCTAAAGCGTAATTGCTCAATGCATGAGAGTCAAGGTATCGTGCACATTTCTACCTCCACACCATTGTTTCATTCGTCACATGATTTATTTCATACAAAACAATTGTAGGGCCCATTTGCCGTTGCACCAAAAGCCATGACTATTAGTGAACATTGAACACCACATAGTTAACCACCTGTGGGCAGGGGAGTGCATCGCATCACCCAACAATCTCCCCCTCGACACGCATACCAGGTGCTTACATGGGTCAGGAAGGCACCGGGGAGATTTGAACCCATGACCAGGCCAAAACCAGGCTCTGATACCAATTGTAGGGCCCATTTGTCGTTGCACCAAAAGCCATGACTATTAGTGAACATGGAACACCACATAATTAACCACCTGTGGGTAGGGGAGCACATCGCATCACCAACAACAATGGGAAGGAGGAAGAAATGTGCACGATATCCTGAGTCTCCACCAAGACATTATGCTTTACAACTCAAATTTTGTGCAGTTTAAAAAGCTCCTATGAGAGCAAAGCCTTTGCAATAATTGGCACAACGTGTCTAAATTTTGGTTCCTGTAGGGAAGAATAAAATTAGGAAAGAATTATTTATCAGGAATGAAAGCCAATAATTTCATCTATTTTTCAAACAGATAAACATGACAAAAAAACTTACAGTCCCAATCACATCATCATAAGAGTGCATATATAACTATAACTATAACTATGTCTAAAACCAACATAATTTACAAATATCCACAATTAAAATATTATCCCTTTATGTTTTCTTTAATGCAAAGTTTTAAGTCAACTATGTTATCGCCCTGGATGTAATACCAAACTGTCATTAGGCTAAAGACTGCAGCAAGATTTACGATTTACAAATGCAAGGAGAACTACCCAACCAAAGTAGAAAATGACATGAAAAGTTAACAATCTATCAATTAACAATCTAGATGAAATATTTGTAGCAATTGAAATTTACATTATAGAAATAAAAAATTGCCTTAAAATTGACACCTCACCAGTTGTTCATATGCATCCGTAATGGCTTCACAAAATTTTAAAGCTTATGATTTGTCAAGAACACAAAAGGCACTCGCAGTTTAGCTGCATCAATAAAACTAAATTAGTTCAGTTGCACAGTGAGGACAAGAGACTGTCAATATCGATTGTGGAGTTGCAGATAGGTAAGTGATAAACATAAAAAGGTAGTAAAAGATTTTAATAGCAATGGTGACCTTCAGAGTTTTTCTCAGTAGTTTTGGGCCATTAAATTGGATAGAAAATTGATAGTAAAATGTGAAAGAGAACACACATAATGTCACATCAAAATAAGTTTGCATCCTACATATGAGTATGCATCAAAACTGAATTTTTACCTCCTCGATCTATCTATATCAATAAAGAAATAAGACATTTTTGTAATACAAAATTCTTGAACCCTATTCCACTATAATTGTTGTCACTTAGGTTTGCACCCTTGTCCAAAACCTATGCATGAGGACAACCTAGTGAAACATGGAAACAACCTCCAGGCTGTGGGACTTGAACTGTGAGGTTGAGTCTCCAGAGAAGGCCGGCTTCCTCTTACTATCAGGATGCACCTAACTACTCTTGGGGAGGAAAAGGGCGAAGGAGAGCATAAAAGCAAATCTACCTAATCTAATCTAAAGAGGTGATGCACCAAAATAGAGTGTTCAGACCAATCTCTGCCCATATATGCACTATTGAACCAGAATGAAACTAAAGATATTACACATTCAGACTTATTTCAATCAAATAATCACATGCAGATTAGAAGACCAAGATGAATTACACTAGGAAAGGGGTATTCACTTATATTGTCATTCATGGATCCAAGGAGATACAGTCATGCAAATTAGTGATTTCCACAAAACACCAGTAAGAGGCAAAGAGTTATGCACTTTCATACCAATGGTTGAAGGAGATAAGGTAGAATATCATTTAGTTTAGAGGCAAAGGGAATTTTTTACACTAAAATTGCAGAGCAACAACAGAGAAAAATTAGAGAAGGATCGACCTTAACAAAATCTACAAAATTTTCCTTTATAGTGCAAGCATAATTGAGATTTTCCCTCCAAAACTATCCTGCAACCACTGCCATCAAGTCCTGCAGGGAACAATCGTGGGGATCTAAATAAAATCTGATCTTTGTTGCAAAAAAGTGCCTTGAGAAGATAGAAACGGTGCCCTGACCAAGTAGATGGATCAACTTGGGGGTGGTGGAGTGTTCTTTCCTCATTCAGCATTCACTTCTGGGTGGTTGGAATTGATCGCAGAGATCAAATCGCGCGGCAAAACCTAATCTCCCCTATTTCTAGTTCATGAATCAGTATGATCAGCAAGTCAACCAAACTCTGCAAGAAAAATGAGCCACATGGACCAACGATCTTATTTTATTTTTCCACCTAGAAGAGTCTTCACGCAGTTGACCATGCCTTTATTCACTAACCGTGCTGGCTCCTCAAATTCTAACCGCAACGTTATACTGACGGCCGGTCACTAACTGTTAATGCCTTAACTGTTGATGCTACCTGAGCTGTCGGGACACGTGTCCTCTACTCGCTTCCCTACAATATTTAATCTCCTCGCATCTTCATCATGTAGGGAAGCACCGATTGTTGATCTCCATGAGATCAATGATCAAGAAACTCCTTCATGTACTGTGCTTGTACTTGTCCCAAGCCGATCACACCTGGCACCACCTCAACAATCCGTACCACACTGGACAACACCTAGCATCTGACTGGTGATCCATAGAGAAATTGGTCCCACAGAGACATGTGGCAGCTACCCTCTTTCTCGTAATATTTAATCTCCTCACATCTTCATAATGCGGGAAAGCCTCAACCCTTGATCTCTAAAGATCTGATGGTGCACAGAGGTCTATAGAACTGTATGTTTGGTCAATTGGATGGGCCAATAAGACTTTCCTTTGTACTCTAACCTACCTGACAGCTGCCATGAAAGACAAGCCACCTGTTGATATCCTCTAAGAAGTGTGCCCATGACGTCAGCGAGACAGGTGTCGCCAAACCGCTTCCCCACATTTTTTAAATATCTCGCATCTTCATAATGCGGGGAAGCGCCAGTCCCTGATCTTCTTAGATCTGACGGTGCCCGTCACTTGTACTTTTGGACCTACATGACCATTCATTGTGACATCACCTGGGACACGGGTCAACAACCTACTTTCTCGCATTGTCAAAAGGTCTGACAAAGCTCAAAATGTGAGGAAACGGGCACCAATCAATCTGCCAGCTCAGTCACCACCTGTCCAACCTACGGCCCATAGAAGGAACACGAACCCACTTGCCACGCATCGCAAAAAGGCTTTCCTTCATTATTTAAAGGTCACACATCTTGATAATGTGGGGAAGTTGGGAACCATAGATCTATCTCAATTTGATGATGAGGAACTTGCACGATGAAACTTGGCAAAGACCCCACATGACATCACCTATCCAAGCATCAAAAAGGGGTATTCTTGCATTATTTAACTTCCTCGTATCTTGATAATGCGAGAATTTGGTGATCGTCGATTTGGGAAGATCTGAAGGTGAGGAAAGTTGCAGGCGAGCAGAAGGAAAAAGTAAAATACACTAAGGTTTAATTGTTTAAATTTTTGGTATTTCTTAGTCATAAAATAATATTAAACTTGGGGACTAGCCGTTAGGTGAGGTTTGTATTTAAAATTCAAATTTGGCAGGGCGCAAAATTAGGTAACAGTAATCTTTCAAACCTGCAAAATAAAACAAAAGCCATAAGAACTAAAATAAAAGGATTTATTTCTAACAAACTATCATAGATGCTTTGTATATACCTTAGGACATGATACAAGCTATTTCACAAGCAACACTTAACATTCTAGTTTTTTTCTCGTTTACTAGAGTGATGATAAACTATATGCAAAGTAGAAATAGTGCAGCATAATAGATGATTAGTATCTACAATTTTTAATGCTAAAAATTATAAAGAATGTAATACTCACATTTGTCACTGGCTAAGAGAATGCAACCCAAGTTTATCATGATCTCTGCAGCATTCATTGCATTGGGAATATCCTACTTATTTGCAAACACCAGTAACACTGCAACTCGTAGTTCATCTTGCAACAACAAGAAACTTAAATGATAAAAAAAATTCTACGAATAACATGAAAATAATTGTTAAAAGAAGGAGGCCAATTTTACACATAATAACCAAAGTTGCCATCAGAAAGACATGAAATCTTCTTGATCCATTTTCCAATTGTGTTTATACAATCCTAAACATTCACTTTGATAGTTCTGACTAATTATTGTTAGAAGGATTTTATTTGCTTCATCAAACGAGTGTATATTGTAGTCTTGGCTTCTTGTATTTTTCAAGATAGTATCATTACTCGTCTAGTATTGTTCAATCTGAAAGGATGATATTGATATGTTGTTTTTCTATAACAACCAAAACAAGCAGTTGTTAACCTTTACACAAACAAGGGATGAAAGTATAAATATAGGGCATCAACAACAAAACAAAAAAAATCTCTTCTTATGCACTTGGACAAAAGTCTAAGCAACGCTATTGTTAGGATTGCAACAAAGGAAACCCCACTACAACCTGTCAACAAGGCCCAAGAGTGATTATTTAAGAGTCAGCATTATCAGTAGAATTTTGTTCAAAACAGAAGTGGGAGCAGTAACTTCAACAACATAGGCCACAAGGCTAGCAGGCATCGCACCTGAAATATGGTCTAACATCCAAAATTGTGACAAGAATGGAAGCAATAGAAGTCTAGCTTAGACCAAAAGCATGAGAAGCATCAATATAATCAAAAAAAGTTTCTTCTTCATTAGAAAACAAGTCCTCAAAAGGAAAATCTAAAACAGAATCAAAAGCTCTAATTGTCAAATGGTAATTTTTCACGGCCCTTAATCAAGTGACAACACCTATCCAACACAAAATGGCAATCATTAGGCATGTATCCTATAGAGATGCAATCTCTACAACAAAATGGAAAACCCTCATATTCAATGCTTCACCCATGGCCTCTCATCAACCATGATTGAAGTGGAGAGATCTCTATTTCAACTAGAATACAAACATAGAATAGCCCAAAATTGTATTAGATCCATCCAATTTTAGGAACTAGCAAAGGGAATTTCCAATGGCCTTGGGAAAAACAACTCACAAAAGTGAAATAAATATGAGGAAGGAAAACCCAAACATAACTTACATAGGTATAGCTCAATGTCACCAAACATTAGGGACTTCAAAGAATTAGTAACCCAACAGTGTAAATCTTAGAGGCACTAGAGACTCTAAGAATTTATAGACCATACTTCTACACTGATAAAAGTCCATGTTATCACCACAAAATAGGACAAACTTTGCATAAGACTTGACAGCCCAAGCATAGCTCCTTCAACCAAAATTTGACAAACAATTATCTAGAGCATTTAGCGGGTCTAGAACCACCAACAAGAGAAAATATCCTAGCACCTAGAAGCCTAGCTTAGTGCTACACCAGGAGACTCAAACCCCAACAAAAACCATCCAATGGATTTCTTCTGATTGGGTGTGTTACAAGTATATTAAGTTCCCCTCTTTCTCTAGAGTGGAAAACATCATGAATTTTGAGTTCAGATCTACGTTATGTAATACTGCTTTACTCATGTTTAGAGATCCTTACAGTATATTTAGAGATACTTATTATATCTACTCTATAATAAATGGTAGTGTAATAGCATACTAGCATCAAAGTTCATAACCTACATCAAAAGTGGTTAGTTACACAAGAAGAAGCATCGAACATGGAACATGAGAAACAAATTCAAATTGATTTCTCCTCTATTATCAGAGGATCATAGTAAGGCACAACACAAATTCTCAAATATAAATAATAGTCAACTGTCATTTTACTTAGATCCCTATGAAAATGTAGCACTAAAATACAATAACATTGGAGTTAGGAATTTGGTTGACAACCAAAATCAATTGAATTGAAATAAGAAACTTCACCAAAGAATCAACTAAATATGTAATTTTAAGCATATTTTTCTACTCAAAATGTTACAACTTCTTCCTTCTTGACCTTAAACTCGTTAAATTTTCTAGTTTTACGAGGGGAAACACAATCTCTCTAACTATTAGTTCTAAATGGCTTCCACCTTAGGCACATAGAGTCTTTGAACTAGATAGATAAAATACACAACCATGCTGAAGACCATGGAAATAAAGGATAACATGGAAAATACCAAACAACAAGTTGGATGATGATGAAGACTACAATGAAGGTAGAAGATCCCAGACATCATCAATTAATACCAAACTACCAAATGGAGTATACAAACTTGAAAAGATAAGACACACCTTACAACTAAATGAAACTCTAGAAGCTACCATCAAATGGCATGACATTGAATCATTACCAATAAATAAATACAACATAGAGAAGCTACTAGATATGGTATTTCTATTCATTTTTCAAATGAAAGAGTGCAGTAGGTATGCAACCACAACTAAGGAAAGAGCAATTTCACACCATTTTCCATGTTGATGTTGAGATACAGACTTGTGCAATCCAATCTCCCAAGGAATAGATAGCACCACGTATCGCTATCTTTGCCAAAACAGGATTTGTCATAAAGCAATGTTAGAATAGTTACTAAAATGGTCATAAATTATGTTGTTATAGTAAAAGAATACTTTAACTTAAGAAAAAAAACTATACAATATTAAAACATGATATCGTGCTTTAAAAACTAAAAAGGTACCTATAATGAAGAACTTCATTTCAACTTGCTAATTGGTTGTCACTATTAACTATAAGCTTATCTTTAAAGTTTGAGCTTCACTTGGTTTCAAGAATAGTTAAATATTCTCTACTTAATAGGGCCAACCACATGAAGGTGGAGGCTCATTTGGCCCCTCCCCCCCCCTAACATCACTCTAAATTCCCCATTAACAATTAATAACATTCAATTCATCCATTTTTGAAATATAACATTCAATCATTATAATCACATGATAATATTCATTAACACATAAAATTCATAAACACACAACATTCATGAATAATTCACGAGTAAGTCATTCATGAATAATTCATTAACACAATATTCATTAACACCCAACATTAATGAATAATATTCATTAACAATATTCAAGAGTAAGTCATTCATGAATAATCATATCTTTTTTACTTTCTTGCAATTTTTTTTTTTCATAAAATTTCTAAGAGGAATATCAATGTCCTCATCATCCCCCTCCTCTACTGGTTCTAACACATGTCTCCTCCTCATCTGTTCAGGAACATCATGAGGCCATTGCAATAACAAGTACTTCATGAGTTACATTTGCACCATTTTATATTAGTGAATTACAAGTTTTTATTTAAGTAAAAGAACTATAAATCAAAAAATTAATTTAAAAGAAAGGGGGTTCTGCTGCAATAACAAGTACTTCATGAGTTAAATTTGCACCATTTTATATTAGTGAATTACGAGTTTTTATTTAAGTAAAAGAACTATAAATCAAAAAATTAATTTAAAAGAACAAAACATAGATTTTCTTTACCTGAATGTGCGACATGATCTTGCAAGAAAATTCTTATTACAATATAAAAAATAATTATTTAAAGTACCTAGAATCTTAGGACATTTCAAAGGCATTGATTCATTTTCGTCAATCAACAACAATGTCTGCATAGCTCCCGTGCTAGAAATACAGGTAGCTCCAAGAAATGATGGTGAATTATCACCAATACATGCACTATGATCCGCATTTGGCAGCGTACCAGACGGTGCATCTCCTACCACAAAAAAAACAATACACTATGTGATGCACCCAAGATTAAAGTACATATTATCAACTCATAATTAACACAAAACCAAATATAGAAAAACAAGGATTTAACAGCTAGACGTCCCCTTGTTGCCGACATTGTAGTCAGCAATCTTGTACGGGCATTTGTCAACCTCGTAGGAGTCTCCTGCACTGGATGACTTGAACAATACATTATTAGCAAAGACATTCTGAAATAATAAAAGTAAGAGTTAAGAAGTTTTGAATGTTCGAAATAAAAAATTCCTTCTAACTTGTCAACTAAAATATTATTTTACCAGTGGCAGTCGGAGCTCTGCTACTACCGGCCTCACTGCGTTGTCCTTGACCAAGTTGTGGATCAGTTGCCAAAAATTCTTGTATAACAAGAATTTAGTAGTTAAAGTTTCTTACAACTCTTTAAAAAAATTGCATCAATAAAGTATTTTTGCACATATTACATATTTTACTTCACAACATAAAAGATTATAAAATATAAATATTTATTGAACTTTTGTTATAACTAAATATTTATTGGAGCTTACTTTATAATGACGAGCTTGCGCTCTCAAATCTGATAGCCTCTTCATCATCTCCTCAGATTCCATATTTGCCTCATCCAAAATTTTCATTGCTTCTAAATTAATTTTTTTTAAAAATTTCTTCAACATTTTTATGAAATTGGGAGTTTCAGTAATATCCTCATCAGAAGGCATAGCTAGTGGCTTAGTACTTATTGATGTTGCTTTACCCTTATCCTAAACATCAAATTGTGAGAGGAATATTAGTAAAACTATCATAAAAACTAAAAAATCATAAATAAAATAACGTAATAATATAAAAATTTTCAACTATCTAATTTGTACAATTTCAAAAAGGTTTACCCTCGCTAAAGAAGGGGTGGGAGTAGCATCCTGGTGACCTCTATCATCTTTCAGATCCATATCATCCTATCACAAAGACTAAACATAAAAAATTCAGCTAATTGAAAGCAATAGACAACAAAAAAAAACTTATTAACAAAATGGTAAATAGTACTTACACCATAAATAAAATAACGTAATAATATAACATTTTTCAACTATAAATAAAGTAACGTAATAATATAACATTTTTCAACTATCTAATTTGTACAATTTCAAAAAGGTTTACCCTCGCTAAAGAAGGGGTGGGAGTAGCATCCTGGTGACCTCTATCATTTGTCGGATCCATATCGTCCTGTCACAAAGATTAAACATAAAAAATTCAGTTAACTGAAAGCAATAGACATCAAAAAAAAACTTATTAAAAAAATGGTAAATAGTACTTACAACCCTCATGATAGTAACTTTGTTTGTATCTATGCGATTTAAATGGTAATTGATTAGCAGTTCTTCCCCTACACTTATTGATTTTATTGCACAAACAAAAACTTCATTCCCCTCACGCGCCCCAAATATGCAATTGGGTTGCTTACTAGTTGAAGAAGGTCGCGTACTATTTATAAAAGCTGCAATATTACCTATTGATTTTGATCTCCCATCAATGTACATAGAAAATCTTTTACTTTGATCATTTTCTTTCCATTGTATATAATTAGCTGATACCCCATACCTATGCATACTTTTTTTATATCGAACAATCTGCATCCAATTGTTTTAATTGTAACATGGACCGACATACCTGAACAATTCGACAACTTTTTTGTAACATACCTTTATCCCATCCATGGAAAATAGGCCCAAACCATGTAATGAGGATGGAGCAATGCGATATATCCTCTCATTAACACAAAAATCTATGTTAATTGGAGGTAGCTCATTGGATACCCATTCTTTCTCAATGTGTGAGTATCGAAAGGGCACCTTGATGTCACCTTTGGTCTCATCATCATAAGAGCATGACCTCCCATTAGCAAGGAAAAATTGCATGTGTTTATCAATTTTTTTTCTATTCTTTTGACCTCTAGTTGGTCTCCCTAATTTAGCCGTACTACATGTAGAGCTTTCATCTACCAGTTCCTCATTTCCCTCATTTAATGTAGATAGATCTGACAAGTACCTATTTGGTGGGTCCTACAATCCATCAAATGGAAAGTGTAAGTGATAAATATAAAATGTAGTAAGTTGAAAGTGATTATACAATTATATTTCTATACAGACCTTCTTTGTCTATATATACATTATATGATTATATAATATGTCTATTTATAACATATGTGCTCAATGATAAACAAGAAGAATATAAGAAAATTATGTCTATTTATTGACTTATACCTGCTGATCCATGTCACTGTGCACAATCCACGCCAAATGGGTCAAATTTCTTGTAGTCAATTGACTGTTTGCAAAAAGGGTGACAATCAGACACAATATAAACATTGGTAATTATAAATAACATATGTTGTAAATATTAGAAATGAACACAATAAATATGTAATCAAATTTCCTGAATATGTTAATTATTTACCTTAAGTTAGCTAAAAATTACATGATACACATTTGCTACAAATAACTTAGAAGACAACATGAACAATAGGCAACATCTCAAACATGAACAAATTTCCCTTATATATGGAATCCAAGATCGTCAATAGAAGGGGTGACAATGTACCTATAGTCAATTGACTATTTGCAAAAAGGGTCATAATCAGACACAACATAAGCATTGGTAACTATAAATAACATATGTTGTAATCATTAGAAATGAACACAATAAATATGTAATCAAATTTTCTACATATGTTAATCATTTATCTTAAGTTAGCTAAAAATTACATGATACGTGTATGCTACAAATAACTTAGAAGACAACATGAACAATATGCAACATCGTAAACATGAACAAATTTACCTTATATATGGAATGCAAGATCATCAACAGAAGGGGTGATGACATTTGTAGTCATTGATTATCATCATCATCATCATCATCACCATCATTATTGCCATCATCGCCATCATCATCATCATCATCACCATCATCACCATCTCCATCATCACCATCACCATCATCATCATCATCATCGCCATCATCACCATCACCATCACCATCATCACCATCATCACCATCATCATCGCCATCATCACCATCACCATCATCATCATCATCACCATCATCATCATCATCATCACCATCACCATCATCTTGATTTTCATCATCTACTTCTTCATCATCTTCAATATCTTCTTCTTCCATAACATTATACTTTATTGGCCCTCCTCTTGGATCATGTCTAACAACAAATGACCAACTCTATTTATGTGGAACCTTTGAGTAAAACACTTGCTCACATTCACTTGGAAGAGCATAGGGCTCATCTCCAACTAGCTCAAATGACCTTGTATTGATCATTGTAAATCCATTATCATGTTGAATAACCGTTCTATCTGGATCATTTTAATTTAGTCGTAACCTGTACCATTGGATGATGAATAAAACTAATTTGTAGGTGTTAAATTCACACTCAATTATATCATCCAAGATGCCATAGTATTGATTTTGAGATTTTTGAGGATGTATGTTGTTTCTAGATGATATATTGGTGACCTCAAAAATTGCAGTTATCCTAGAATCACAAGTTTTCTTTGTGTCCTCCAATCTTTTTATGCAAAATTTGTGGCCATGATAGTACATAGCTTTGTGGTGCTTGACCTGCAATTTTTGAAGTGTGTGTAAATTATTTTCATTGTGAGTTGATACGAAACATATGTCAAGTTATGATTATTAATAAATTTCTACGTACCTCTCCACCTCTTAAACCCTTTACTAGATCAACTACCATCGGCATAACATTGGAATCTCCATTACGATGAGCTTTTGTAACCAATGAAGCAACACCTTCCCATGTTAATGAGCAACCATTTTGTTGACATCGTTCAATCCATTCTGTCATCCAATCAAGATTGTTTGCAATATACAAATGTATTGCATCCCACTCTCGACCACCTATTTCAAAAAATACACCAATTAAAAATAACTTATATTGAAGATTTATAACAATTAATTAACTACAATAACATCTTAGATTCACCTCTCACTTTCCTCGATCTACCTTTTCCCATCAAGTACTCCCTTTGAATTTGTTAATTGAGTTGGGATCCCAAATAGGATCTACATGAATCTTTGCTACAAACTTAGGAAGATATTCACTAATGTAAACCATGGCCTAGTATACCATATATCCCTCCACCATAGAACCCTCGGGATGTGCTCTCTGTCGAACCAAGCCGTTCAAAAATTTCAAGTTCCTCTCAACCATCCACATTGACCTTGTTAGTATAGGTCCACACAATTCAATCTCCTCAACTTGATGTATGAGGTAGTGTTCTTGTGCATTGAAAAAACTTAGAGGTAGACACTTTTGCATTTCACTCATTAGAAGAGGAATTTTTCTCTTCCAATATTTTATATCTTCTTTATTGATTTCTTTAGATGACAACCACCTCATGTATTTTCCAAGATCATATATAACCTATTTGACATTTTTGGCGAAGTGGCATGGGAGAGATAGAGGTAGAACATACTGCAATACTTGTAAAATGATCTTGTCAATATTTTATAAAAGAATGCAATTGAAACTACATGCAGTATATAAATATATAGTGAATACAAAATAACATGAATTACCTTAATAAATGTATGCCAATCGTGTATTTTCAACCTTGGCCTAAATTCACTTTTATTTGATATGAAATTGTTTATGTTTGTAGAAAATCCTGTGGGAAATCGTATTTTTTTATGACTTCTTTTATGGAATTGCTTTGCTGCTCTGACAATAACCAACTAAGGGCACTTGTATTAATCTGGTCTCCATTGTTATTTGATTGAATGCCATTTTTCATTGCATGGTTGGATTCTTCAATGTCACTACAAGTTTTGACAATTTGATCTTTGTCATGCCTTCCATCCAAGATTTTCCATAATGTCTCTGCTACATTCTTTCCAATATGAATAGGATCAAACAAATGCACAATCGGGATTTTCTCATAGTACGAAAACCTAGTAAATTACGTAGGATAAATTTTTAGTCCTTTTGGAAGTTGGTCATTGATGTCTTGATGACCCTCACAAGCATCAATCACATCATCAGTAAACAAAACACAATATCGAAATATAAATTTGAAATAAAAACCATCAAATGGAATGACATTACCTCGACAATTTATTTTATTGTATGCCAACTTCCATAGGCAAGGTGTCATTCTCTGTGGCTTTGACGCAGTCTTCTAGACCATTGAAAAGATGTTTTTCAGTAATTCGATACTTATGATTTTTGTGCAGAAAGTGTCTATTCTCATCAAACACCTTCTTTCTTAAACTTTTCGAATGATGAGATTTCATCTTTGGACCACAAAATGGACATGCAAATTTACCCTTTTTCTGAAGACCTACAAGATCGTGTATAATTGGATTAAATGTGTTAACTTTGACATACCAAAAAAGAGGTGTCAAGAAGAGAACATACCACAAAAGTGTGTTAGCCCAGGGGCATCGTGTATTGTCCATACAAGCATTGCATGAAATTGAAATTGTCTTTGTCCTATTGTTCTACAAATGTCATACATAGTAACCCCATTCCATAACACCACCAACTCGTCGATAAGGGGTTCAATATATACGTTGATATCTTTAACTTGGTACTTACCTAGTTGAATGAGCAAAAACATTACATAATTATTTTGACCATTTGATGGATTAGTAATAATAAATTAATTTTGATGACCACTCAATCAAAAAATCCCTGGAACAATCAGTGTCAGCATTATGTGCTCTCTCTTTATGGACAACCAAGGAGGTATGTTATTGTTGATAACAAAAATAGGGCACACCGAGTAAGTAGATCTCATCTCTCCATAAGGATTGATACTGTCTGCTGCCAATGAAAGCTTGAGATTACGAGGTTCTTCTTTAAAGTGTGGCCATTTTTCCTCTATTTCCTTAAATTTTGAACCATTTGTAGGCATTCACATAATGTCATCTTGAATTCTATTGCGTGCATGGTAATCCATAAATTGTGCCAAGCTATTGCACTTGAATAATCATTGCAGACGTGGAATAATGGGAATATGCTAAAGAACCTTGTGAGGCACCTTTTTTGTGAATCGATCTCATTTATATCTATTGATATGACAAGTAGGGCATTGTGTTGCAAATTCATGTTGTTTATGATATATAATATGATCGTTCAAACATGCATGTATTGTTTGATACTCCATTCCAATATCTTTCATACTGGTAGATAATTCTCGATACGAGTGAGGTAGAATGTTTGATGGTGGTAACAAACACTCACCTATCAACCTACAACCAAAAATATAATTTCTTAATTTAAAGAATATTAATTTCTACACGAACCCAATGTTAATTGTAAGGGAACTATGAGTAAAATAATGAAAGAAGATGGCATACCTTAACATACGTGTCATTGCTACGTTGGATAAACCATTCATAACCTTCAAGTTCACCAATAGCAATACAACAGCAAGAAGAGTTGTTTTCGAGCCTTCATATAGGGACTGGTGTGCCTTCTCAAGTAAAGGTACATCAAGCTCTGCATCATCATCATCATCATCATCATCTTCTTGATCATCGTGATCATTTTGATCATCATGATCTTCATCATCCTAGTCTTCTTCCATGGTATCATTACCTTCTACTTCAATATTCACACCTCCATGTTCCCTCGTTTGGAAATCCGCATTCTCTGAATTGTCATGGTCCATAACATGAAACTCAGGGATGTTGACCTATATGAAGATGATGACCTTATATTAACCATGATCATGATGTCATCATCAAATCATGTCTTATGTAATTTATAAACTATTAAAATACATACCAATGGGCGATACTTGTTTCCCCCTTCAATGTGACCATGTTGCCTACAATGTTGCTTAGCTGTTGTGATTAGATATCTTCGAGTCTTTAAGCCCTTACACATTTTGCAAGGACAATAAAATTTTCTATCACCTTTTATTTTTAAGTTGGACCATAGTCTAGCAATTGTCTCCCTATTTTTTTGTGCGTTGATATCGTTAGACATGGTCTTTCTTGAATGGAATGACTCATTGGTGGAAGAAGGATGATTTGTTTGCAATCTGTAGATGGAGTAGTAAGAGGAAGACACATATAAAAAGAAGTTAGGTCTCTTAACCAAGTAGGAGTTAGGACATGTTGGAGTGGGGTCAGCCCAAGATATTTTGGAATCTTGAAGAACCTGGTAAAGGGTATCTGGAAAGGTGAAAACAAACAAGTATTTTTATAGCTACAAAGGAGGAATCGAGAGCATTATAAATAATGAAGAAGAAACTTAAATCCATACAAATTCACCTCTATTTACAATTTGACCTTTATACAAGTGAAATATGACAATATACAAAATTTCCAATCATATTTTCACTTTAAAAAGAAGACCAAATATACCTTTGCTACAATATCTTCTTCAAATTCTTCGCTATCAGATTCTTCAGAACTGCAAGCTCCTGTGCAAAAAAAAGATGAGATGTACTAAGTAATTTTTGATGGGCAATATTTAAACAAATCAACTATCAAATTGTTTTTTATGAAATTTAGTTGCTTTATTATGTACTGAAGACTTGGCAAGATATTCCCAAGTCTATCTATAGAATGCCTATTTGCATGGTTGTTTCCAAATAGTCTAGTATGGTGCCGCTTTTGAACAACAACAAATGTCACTGGGGCTGGTAATTTGGCTCAAGAGATGCACAAGCCTTTTGACACCATAGAACTTTTAGTTCATATAGTATTCAACTATCTTCTTTAACAAAATCCAAAGAGAATACAAACAAACTAATGAGCTGTGTCTATCTCAATTGAATAGCAAGTACTATAGTTAGTATTAGGAAACCGACCTTGCAAATAGCATCCAGTTCATAAAGTATTAGGAAAGTGACCTTGTTGATTAGTTTAACATAGATTGGTGAACAAAAAATTCATAATAAAAATTTTATTTTTTTTCACACTTGTTCAAACCATATAATGAAATGAAAAAAAATGAATTGTATACGAGTCACTCCAAATCCTTAGCTTTTAATACACTTCATAGATGAGATTGCATTATATGTTTTGAACAAGATGTGGAAAAAAATCAAATGATATAGATATAAGCATTCTCACACCATGAATGAAGCAACAATTACATAAATCTTTATTGCAAAAAAGTTGTCAATATTATTTATATTGTACATACTTGTTTATATAATGCTTCAATTCCTAAACTAAGAAACTATAGCTAGTGTTCTAACCATGCATTAAAATAAAATTACAGTGTAGATGTATGAAATTATATGCAAAACTACTCCTATACTAGTTTATAATACTATATTATAATACAAAAAATCCTCATCTGAGATTTAGAATACTACTTTGATGATAAGCCCGAGGCTTTTGTGACCTAGACCAACACACAAGCTGATGGAATAAGATGGTCACATAATAAGGAGAAGAAAGAGGATCAAAAGTTCAGAGTTACTAACTTGAAAAACTTAAAAATGATCCTCTTGAGGTCTTCTATGAGGGACTCTACCATATAGGTAAAACTTTAGAAGATGAAAATAAAAAGCCTACATGCAGTTTGGCAGGCACTCCATGTGGGAATTGTTAGTTAAATGGCACAATTCCCATCAAAACATGAAAAATTACCTACTAATTATTAAGAAGCAACACTTTGAAAACAAAACTCAAGGGGCATATGGGAAAGTGATGAGAGGATTGCCATTACTAAGGGAATTCGACTCTTTTTTCTCATCCATATTGGATCTAGCAGATGAGATCTAACTTTAGGATATGTCCTAAGGATTTCTACTTCTCATCCACTAAAGAAAAGTATGTCTGATAGTAACAACGTATGTCATTTGGTAAGCCAATAGAATTGCTAAAAGTCTTTACAATCTACTCCTTCCATGCTACAAGGCTTTTGAATGATCTCTTTCAATGCCTTATCAATGGCTTCTCTTGCCTATTTGCCCTTAGATAGTTAAAAGCCTGATGGTGAGTGGAAGATACAAAACTCTAGTATTGCTACTCTAATAATAAGGTTAAGAAATGACGCCCGCAACCATTTGTTGTCTGTTTCATAATCCTAATTATAATTAAAATTGGTTCATACAAACTTCCATTGTATTTACCTATTTTCAATGGTCCAATTTTGAAAAAGCTGCTCTTGGTTCGATTGAGAAGTTCAAGAGGGCATAAAGTGTTTTAAGCACTTTCTAACTCTCCAGCACACATCACAACTTGTCAGGCACTATTTGAAACCCTAGTATACTGATGCCCACCAAGATCTTGCTTGCAGTACTTTATGTTGCATCATATCTATATATATTCCATCTGCACATATTGAAATATAAAAACAAAAACAATGACAATGGAAATAATTGGATGACACACAGCAAAAAAAGGCCTGATTTGGGGAAGACTCTCTGATAGTAGACAACTAAATATAGTAGGGCTTTATTATCTCTTGCCTGGCCAAGGAAGAATGCCTTATAAACAATCTATACAAAAGCATGAGCAAAGAGTTAAAGAAGATTTTCTAGGCAAAAAAAACAACATCCTTTCATTTTAAGATGATATATAAAGGCATTCTTCCAGAGAGGGGCCAACTCGGTTCATTTTGAGTTTGTTGGGTTTAACCCATAGGCATTACTACACTGAACTGGATCTTAAATAACCTTTATATCAGACCTAGATCTAGAGACTATGAGTGCCAAACTGATAACTCAGCTTTTTGTACAATCAAATCAACATATTAAAGACATAAAGCCATTTGTACAAGGGTGATATTTCCTCAAGTTTTCTTTGTTGCTAGATTCCTTTAGATAAAGATAGCTACTGTAAAGAAGTGGATAGATTCACCCAAGAATCTCTCCTATAAATGGAATTCCTTCTCAATTTTGGAAGGATAATTTCACAAATATTGTAATGTAAACTTCTAAAATTAGTTCATCCAGACACAAAACCAACAAATGACTGCCAAATCTTATGAGAGAGAACAAAAAAAATGATCAGGAAATTGAAGTGGGTTATAGGATCAGACATTTCACATACATTTCCATGTAATTATTAGTCTAAAAGGTTGAGCCCTATCTTCCTTATGAGAGTAGTTTTGGTTTGGATAATAGTTTATAAAGCAAAAAAGCTATTTTGTGGATTGAATCCTTTGGTAGATACATATCTGAATTGGAGAAGATTATAGTGTCAAGTTTTATTATAAATGTTTTTTTTGTGATTTGACTTCCATATCCTTGAATCTTGATCTTAATGTTTTGTTTTAATTTGTATTTTGATTATGTAGGTATAATGGGAGAGAATTGGGGTATGTATAATTTCTTTTGTTCCTTGTAAAATTGAGCTTCAAATGAGGTTCAGGGGTGAACCCAATATCCATTTGCATTGGATTTTCTATAAGGTTTACAGTTTTGGCAGGTTTGAATTGTATTTTGAATGGGTGTCATGGGTGTTGGTGGCATTGCTCTATTCCAGCATTGCTTCAAAAATCCAGAGGTGAGTCATTTTATCCAATTAGATTGGATTTGCTGAAAGTTTTCAACATTCTAGTTGATTGGAAAATTATTTTATTCTTTTAGTTGTCATCTTTTCTTAGTTTTCAATCTTATCCTTATTAGACATGGTTTGTTACTCTTGTTAATTGAGACTTTCACTCCTTTATTAATATTGAATCTCTAGGTAATCATTTTGTGTGTTATTACATTTTGCAATACCCCTGTCCTCGAGATGTTTTGGATATCTAGGCATTATATCAATCCTGGCCATGCATCCACATGGAATTTCATTTTAAGCCACTAAAATCTATATGTTCAATGATATACTCCTCTCTAATTAGTTTCTGAGAAAATAGATACTAACAATATAATTACGCCATGGGATTTATCCTTCTATGAAATACATAAATTCTGAAATCTTTGATCTTAGGAAAATTTGACATATCTATCTATGAAGTCTTTAAAGATAACTGAAAATATCATGACTTTATCTTTGATGCCTTCAAAGATCACACAAAGTGAATTTTTTTTGAAGCCCTTGAAGATTACTGAAAATATTGTAAATTAATCTATGAATCCTTCAAAGATCAGTAAAAAATAATTGTAAATTTTGATCTATGAAGCCTCCAAACATGATCGGGATCTCAAAGCCGAAGAACAATGTGGCTGCATCACAGATCATCTTTTGTAAAAAAAAAAAAAAACATGTTAACAAGGTTATAGTAGTATATTAGTTCATATTAAGGGTTCCAATATCTATCTTCATAAGTCACACAATATGATCATATCCCCCTTATTTAATTAATTTTCTATATCCATTAGGAATGATTTTTGAATTTTTATGTTCATTGACTCTTTTCTAAAAAAATGAATATGTTGAGAAATCTTTTCTAACAGTGCCTTATCAACCATGAACATGGTTGTGAGGTAATATGTTTGGTTTCCAACCTCAACAAAAATTGGTTCCGTAGAATAAGAGCATAGTGTAATTTCATAAGCTATGTTAGCTTCTTCCCCTACATCCTCCAAGAGGCTTGAAAATTATATTTAGAAAATAAATGTTGATGACAGTCCTCGTTAATTATAATCCACCTTTTCCTATTCTATTTAGAATAATATTTACTCTGTTAGATCTAATCTGTTAGTATATCAAATAAGATTTGGGGACATTACATTGTGATAGAGGAGTGAATCTAAGTAAGCAAAAGACTAAAACTACACTAGCAAACAAAGTAGTTCATTGAGTTAGAAGCTCAATCACAATCACAATCACAAGAAATAGCTCATGGATAGATGAATGAAAGGGGGTATATTTTTTGGATGATAATAGCACACAGAGATCGCAAATCAGACTTCACAGTCCATCAAGCTTGAGTTCCCTTCTAACATCTCAATGTATCATACCTTGAATACATAGGATTAGCAACACATAGATCAGAAAAATGGAGCAATTCCAATTGATAGATGAATAAGTTTAAGTTCATTTCCATCATCTTGGTGTATTAGAGCCTTGATGTACAACAATATCAACTCATTGATCACATGACTCCAAGACTCCATAAATGTCCAAAATGATATAGGAGATATTTTTGTTCTTCTCAACCATACATGAGCCTCAACATATTAGCAATTTGGAGTCCAATAAACCTTTTGAAAGACTAACGTAGTATCTTGACACTATTTGAATTCTTATGAAATTGTAGTGTCTACTCTAGAAAATATGATTTTTTGTTTGTGTTGAAACCTTAGAGTTGAGTTATGCATGATGGCCTTTTGTAAATACTGTGTGGGGGTAGTTTAGTGTGATAGGTGATGTTATAGAGTCTGGAAGAGTTTAAAAAGTTTATGCAGTAGGTTGATTAAGTGAATTGGGTGCTCATACATTGGAAAGCATCAATTGGAAATGAAGCATGATATACATGTGGCGGAAATTGCTAAAGAGATTGCAAAGAAAAACTTTGTTCAAAATGACCTAATGGGTGCCATGGCTAAGATTGAGCAAAAAATGGCAGAAAAATGTGATAAGTACCTTGATTCCTTGTCTCTTCCTCAATTTTTGCCTCTTCTCCTAAATTTCTTGTACAGTTCCCCCGCGCATGCTCCGTAGAATCTTTGAAACTAGGGGAGACGAGAAAGATAGGAGCAAAGGCTTAGTGAACAAAGGCAAAGGCAGTAGTAGAGGCGGTGAAGGTGGATATAGTTTCAAGATCAGATATAGATTCTGTTGACCTCGTTGCCCAAGCATATTCAGATCCAAATTGAGATGCACATGCCCTATGAGCCATATACCTCCCACCCTCTGCATGCACCAACAAGCACTAATCTACCACCTCTTAATTTAACAAAATAATGAAATGGGCGGCTGAAACCATTTTTCATTTTAACGTGTTCAACTAAGTGTTGGTCAAAATTTTGACCAACACAGGCTTGGATTTAAAAAAAGAGAGATTTTTCCTTCCATATTCTGACCAATCTAAAACATTTTAATAGATGGTCAAAAATTTTGGTCCAAAAATGACCTCAAATGTACTAGTGTAAAGTAGATCCTAAAACAAAATCCACTGCATCAATGTGTAAAGATATAACATTAAACTCATTTGATGTAGGGAAAAACTCTTGCTCCTTAAACAACTTTGGATAGGGGTATCACCCCTAGTTTACCTCTAAGATATCCATGTGCATCCTTAGGTAAAGCTTTTATGAATATATCATCTACCTGCTCCTTTGTATTCACACATTCCATCCTCACTTCTTTGTCTTAAACCAACTCTCTCAAGTAATGATACTTGATGTTAATCTTATATTTGTTTTGACATATGAGTGCCAATATAATCAAGTCATTTGCTTAGTTCATGCCGAACAAGTAATATATGTCGAGCACAAGTTGCCAAATAGTATATGTTGAGTGAGAGATATACAATATGTGTCGAGTAACTAGTAAGTGCTGAGTCACTCAAGTGCCAAGTAGATAGTAGATGTCAAGTCATTCAGATGCCGAGTCATTAGTGGATGTTGAGTCATTTAGAGGCTGAGTTACAACATTGAAGAGATAGCAGATGTTGAGCATCAAAAACTTCAAGTGCCAAGTAAACAGTTGTGGACATAGTTGATTGTAATGGCACAAATTTCTATGCAAACCATTTTTAGCAAACTTAAGGATTGTTTTGTGATTCTAAGTTGATAAGGAAGAATATTTATTGAGAATCCCTATGCAGTTCATGCAACCAATTAGTTGAAGGGATGTTTTAAGTGGAAAAATGGGTGAATCACAATCATTGATTCATACCTAACCCTAAGTCACCTAGGTCTTCTTAAGGAGGACAAACCCTAAAAGATGAAAGTGTGAAAGGAGCAAAAAGAGAAGTTTGCATGTGCAAACAAAGCATTCATGGGGGCTAAGGAATTGTGAATTGAGATACATTGCAAAATTAGTAAAAGAAGAATAGAGGAAGGAAATTAGAGGACATAAGTGATACATCTAATCAATGACGATCAAGTACACATTAGGAAAGAGGTGATTTTTTATCTAGGAGTAGAGTGCTAACTATAGGATCATTTTTGATACATTCTAGCAGGTGAATCAGTTAAATCTCTTAATAGAGTAATCTTAACAGGTTGTTGTAAATCCTTTAACATGGTGTTTACTTCATTGTAAGTTGAAGTCCTTTAATCAGACACACTTCTGATAGGGTGTTAAAAACCTTTAATAGGGTAAGATCTAACAATCTTGTAAGCCTTTAACAGGGTAGACCTTTCATAGGGTAGATCATAGTTTATGACAAAAAATTGTAGCTTTTATTAGATACACTTTATTACTGAAGTAGTGGAGATTTGTGGTGTCATCCCCACCCCAGTTTTACCTTCTCATTGGAGGTGTTTTGGGTAACCAAATATCTTTTGTCATATATGTGTTGAATATTATTTTCTTTCATACTATGGATGAATATGTTTAGCTAGGTATCTTAGCTTACATGCAATTTGTGAGATGGATGTGTGGTGAATGAATTTATGGTTAAATATTTGAAGGACTCATTCACCCATGCCCCCCCCCCCCCCCCCCCCCCCTTAGAGTTTACTTTCCATACTATATTCCCAAAAATTGGTATTAGAGCATTCATTCTCTAGAAAGGACAACTTTGAAGATTTGAGGAAAGATCTTGAAGATGGAATTCTACAAGTTGGGAAAGATTATTGACAATCAGAAGATTGAAATCTAGCTTTCCCTACATCAACTAAATGAAGCAAGAGATGAGTTAAAGCAATCATTGAAGAGAAGGAAAGAGATAGATATTGAAGAGAATGACACACATTACCAAGATATTGACACTACTGAAATGTTTGCACATGGAAATACAAGTGAATTTGGTACAACAATTGCAAATTTAATGGAAAATATTGGAGCCCTAACTAAAGAGGTCAAAAATCTCAAGATAGAACAAGAAGTCCAATCAATATTGCTATGTGAGGTGATCGAGTAGAAAAAGAAAGCTGAAGAAGAAAAAGTCATGATTGAAGATGATGAAAGGATACTAACCAACACACTAGAAGAAAAGACATCAGAGGTGAATAGCTTTGCTCAGATGCAATTGGAAACATTTTAACCGAATGATGATTACCAATCATGAATTGAATGGAAAAGATCTTGAAATCACAACACTGAAGTTGCAAAATGAACAACTAAGAAATGATCTAAAAAGAGAAAAAGAATTTGTTGAAAGTTTCAACATACCTAGTGAAGCCATCAAGTATTTTGAGAAATTTATGAGATCTCCTAGATCTAATAGTGATACTACTAGATTGGATTAAACTCATACTGAAGAAGGAGAATCATCTAAAAGTGGTGAACAAAGGAACAATAAAGGTAAGAACTACAAACCTACTTTTCATAATTGTGGAAAGATAGATTATATAATAAATGTTTGTAGGAACAATAATGCAAATCAAAATCCTAAGATGAAATTCATAGGTAGCTGCCACAAGTGAAACAAACAAGGACATCAAGCACATGAATGTAAGAGAAATACATCTAGCACACAAATATTTAAAGGTTACTACTACAACTATAAGAAGTATGGACATAGAGCATATGAGTGTAGATCAAAACCAAACTAGTCATCAAATAAGTAAGCCAAGGTAAACCATACTAGAAGATCCTACAATTGGGATTACAATACAAGGTATAGTTGTCACTATTGTCAAGAGTATGGACATGTTGCTAAAAAATGTATTTAAACACATTTCAATGACTACAAAAGATGGTTGAGTCAAACTACATATTTTAGCTATTTGAAGAGTAGTCACATAAGTAAAAATTGTCCAACAAGGTCAAAAGCATCTAGCAATGAATTCAATAAAGGAAAAGGAAAGGTTGATGTTGAAGAAGTCAAAGTGCAAATGAACAGGACATGGAAGAAAAAGGAAGATTGCAACACATCAAGCTCAGATGGGATCACTTCATCCAATGGATCAAGTGATCACACCATCCCTAACTAGGAAATCAAGAGGTATGTATGGGACTGATATTTCAAAGTTCAATTATAGATAAGTTCCAAGGAGTTAGTTCTAAAAAGATCATATATGCATAAAGAAAGATGCAAAGTATTGGTTAGAACTTGGAAGAAATCTATAAGTTTTCATGTTACTACAAAGCATGAAAATTTTTACTATGGTTGTCGAGTGAAAGTTAGTTGCGTTGGAAGATTGGGAAGATTGTTGGAAGCATGAATGGTGATGATACTCCTATGGGGGAGTACTACTATGATGATATGTTACATTCATGACTGAGTTTTTCATTGATGTCAACATAGTAGTTTTCTATGGTATATGACAGAAGAAGAGTAGAAAGATCAAGTTGGTACGGATGGGTAGTTGAGAATCATAGCCACCTGAGGTTATGGGAGATACTTATGAGTATTTGGTATATGCAATTAATGTCAAAAGAAGAAAGGATAAGTCTAGAAGAAGTTATGTAAGTTTTGGTGATGTTTATTCTAAGATAGAGTTATAGAGGCATGTTCTAGTAAACTTGTTATATATCTTAGCAGATTTGATATCTTGAGAATTGAGGTTGAGGACATGAAGAAGACATGTTGAGGATAATGTGGATAAGATCTCTCATCATAATATTGCATGTAAAGAAAGTTATTCAAGTTGCAAGACAGAAGATTAATGTTATCGCTAAGTATAATGTGTTCTTAATGTGGTCCTATAATAATTAATTGAGACGGTCTAACAGCCGACTCAGGGAATTGTTTTATGGAATCAATATAAAGGAAGGAAATTTTCCTTTATCATGATGATCAAATGAATGGAATATGAATTGATAACAAGTAGTAGAGAGTACGAAATGCGAAGTTGAGAAAAGTAGTGTGGAAGTGAAGGAAACTTCATTGTCGAGGTTTTGCTGAGTGATCTGAGGTTTGGTATTTGGATCTGAGGTTCATGACCCAATCTACAAGGTTTGATAGTGATTGATTTGATTGAAAAGATAGAGGAAAGAGTAGAGAAAGAAGAAGATAATAGTAAATTACTTTTTTGAGCAGTGAGCTCTTCTTGTAGTTGAAATTGCATGTTTGGGCAGTGGGCTCTTCTTGCATACATTATACCACAACTCCTAATGGGGTTGGCACAACTCCTAGTAGGGTTGAAATCTCCTAACAAGTATTAAAAGTCTCCTAACAGGGACTCATTGTACTAAATGTTGTAATAGACTCCTAATAGGGTCCATCCTCTAATAAGGGGTATTTATATTAGTACATCATCTCGTGGGCATCATTCCCATCGGGGTTTTCCCTCTGATCAAGGGTTTCCCTAGTCAACATATTTTGTGCAGTTATCTATGAGCATTTTTTTATGGTTGTTGTTTACTTTGGTTGAATGGTTAAGTTTGTTTAAAGAAGATAAATGTTTTAATTGTTGGATAACTGATTCAGCGCCTGGCCCCGCCCCACCCCCCCCCCCCCCCCCCCCCCCCCCCCCCCTTAGTTATCTTGGTGGACTATTATTTCTAACAATTGGAATCAGAGCCTCAGGTCCTTCAAGATAAAGTTTAACTTTGGGAGATCCATGGTGAACATGTTTAGAGAAGATAGTCCTTCATCTGACAGAAGAAATTTTGACACTCGAGTGATGGAAATTCTTGGTGAGTTATCAGATTTGTGTAAAGAGCAAAGTATTGTGTTTACAGATCCAGAATCCTCCTATTGTATACAAGGGAACATTAGCACAAGGGAAGTTAGATCTAAATCAGAAGAAGACATAAAGATAAAGGAAGGTATTGGTCTACTTAAAAAGAGAGAACCTGAAGGTATGAAATTTTTTGTTTGTTGGACATGTAAAGAGTTTGGTCATTTTTCAAGTAAATGTCCTAAGAGGTTGAGAAAAGATAGAAAGAGTCTACTTTCTAATAAAGTTGGGGAATTTAGAGAAATTATGGGAAGATCCTTGAAAGATTTTCTTAATGAGTCTAAAAAGGTTAATGAAGATCAAGTAATAGAAGAAACTATTATAGAAAATGTAAATGTGAGAATTGATGAGAAATTCAAAATGCAAGATAGAATAATTGATTACAATTCAGATGATGATGTTGTTACTAAGCCAAGGAATGATGAGGTATTTCTTGAGACTAATAATGATTTATAGAATGAAGGAGAGCTAAGGCAGGAACAAAGCTTGTAACCTTCAATAGAGCCAAGAGTTGAGTAAAAACTCCTACTTCAGGAAAAAACATGATAAAGAATCACCCATTTGAATAGATCATTAGAAGCAAAGACAAAGGTGTTATGACAAGAAGTAGGGTAAATGACGAACTATGCTTGATATCTCAAGTTGATCCTAAGAATGCAGATGAAGCATGTAAAGATGATTACTGGAAACGAGCTATGAAAGAGGAATTGGATTAGATAGAAAAGAATGATACATGAAAATTGGTCCCTAGACTAGTAGACAAGAATGTGATAGGAACTAAATGGGTATTCAGGAACAAGATGAATGAGCAAGGAGAAGTTGTAAGAAATAAAGGAAGATTGGTATGTAAAGGTTACTCACAGCAAGAAGGAATAGATTATGAGGAGACCTATGCTCTAGTGGCTAGAATAGAAGTAATAAGATTATTCTTAGCCTATGCAACATAGAAGAAATTCAAAGTATATCAGATGGATGTCAAGTCAACATTTCTGAATGGAGAACTTGAAGAAGAGGTATACATTGAGCAGCTTGAAGAATGTCCTTTAATAGATGACAAAGACATAGTATGCAAACTATGGAAAGCATTGTAAGGATTGAAGCAAGAACCTAGAACCTGGTATGCAAGGTTGGACAAGCATTTGAAAAATCTTGGATATAGAAAAGGTATGAAAAATATTAATCTGTATTGGAAAGAAACGGATGATAGTTTGATGATTTTGGTAATTATATTTGGAGGAAATGATGAGGAAAGCAAAAATTTTGTTGAAGAAATGAAGAAAGAATTTGAAATAAGTATGATAGGAGAAATGAAATATTTTCTAGGATTGTAGATTGTACAGAATAAAGAGGGAATCTTTATTTCTTAGATTAAGCACTTGAAGAATTTACTGAAAAGGTTTGGTTTGGAAATATGCAAACCAGTTGGAACACCTATGGTAACTGGACACAAGTTATCTATGAGTGATGAGACACCTACTATTGAATAGAAGAAGTAAAAATATATGATTAGATGATTGCAATACCTGACTCACACAAGGTTGGATATAAAAAATGTAGTTGGAATTGTTGCAAGATTCCAGGCTGATCCCCGAGAAGCACATTATGTAGCAGTAAAAAGGATATTTAGATATCTGAAGGGAACATTAGAGTATAGATTGCGGTATGACAAATCTAATTATTTCACTCTAAGTGCTTATATTGATGTAGATTGGGTAGGTAGTATGGATGATAGAAAGAGCACCAGTGGAAGAGCTTTCTTTCTTAGAGGAAGATTGGTTTCTTGGTTAAGCAAGAAGTAAGATAGTACATCTAAAAATACAACAGAAGCAGAGTATATTGCAACAACAAATAATTACAATCAAGTCATTTGAATGAAGCAGATTTTGAAGAATATAAGGATAGAAATTAGTGAGGCTATTGTTATACATTGTGAAAACACAAGTACGATAAATATGTCTAAGAATTTAATGTTGCATTCAAGGACTAAACACATTTATATTAAGTATCATATGTTGAGAGAAAAAGTTACAGAAAAGGAAATCTGATTGGAGTATGTGAGCACAAAAGAGTAGATTGCAGATATATTCACTAACCCTCTTCCAAAAGAGATTTTTGAGTATTTGTGAGGTCTGCTTAGGGTTATGCTCCTTCCTACATCAGAGTAAGAAGATGCAAGAGTGAACTATTCTAGCATAACAGAGCACCATTATTTGTTTGGATTGAATGTTGATGCTTCCTAAATGGGGGAGTATCTGTGATGGACAGATTCATCTAGGAATCTTATTGGATGTTGTTTTGAATAGTGTCTTTTGACACTTGATCTAGTAAGTATCAATTGTTGTAGAGTTTGATACAGTAGAGTTGGTTACCTTTGACATTGATGTCAATGGGGGAGAAGTTTGGCATGAAAAACATTATGCTAAGGGGAGATGTTCAACATAAGCATGGTATGCAAAATAACAGTTTGGTATAGAGAACATTGAAGTATATCGATGAGGGAGAATGATTGATGAAGAGGATTTGAAGATGAACAACCTTTTTTTGGTATTCTTGGAACTATATATTTTTCATCTATGTTGCCATCAATACCAAAGGGGAGATTGTTGGAAGATTGGGAAGATTGTTGGAAGCATGAATGTTGATGATATTCCTACGAGGGAGTACTACTATGATGATATGTTGCATTCATGAATGAGTTTTTCATTGATGTCAACATAACAATTTTTTGTGGTATCTAACATAAGAACAACAAAAAGATCAAGTTGGTACAGATGGCTAGTTGAGCATCATAACCACCTGAGGCTATGGGAGATACTCATGAGTATCTAGTATATGTAGTTAACATCAGAAGAAGAAAGGATAAGTCTAGAAGAAGTTATGTAAGTTTTGGTGATGTCTATTTTGAGATAGAGTTTATAGAGGCATGTTCTAGTAAACTTGTTATATCTCTTATGAGAGTTGATATCTTGAGGATCAAGGTTGAGCACATGAAGAAGACATGTTGAGGATGGTGTGGCTAAGCTCACTCATCATAATATTGCATTTAGGGAAATTTATTCAATTTGCAAGACAAAAGATTAATGTTATCACTAAGTATAACACGTTATTAATGTGATCCTATAATAATTAATTGAGAAGGTCTCATAGCCAACTTAGGGAAGTATTTTATGGAATTGGTATAAAGGAAGGACATTTTCCTTTATCATGATCATTGAATGAATGGAATATGAATTGATAACAAGCAACAAAGATTATGGAATGCAAAGTTGAGAAAAGCAGTGTGAAAGTGAAGGAAACTTCATTGTCGAGGTTTTGTTGAGTGATCAGAGGTTTGGTATTTGGATCGAAGGTTCAGGACCTAGTCTACAAGGTCTGATAGTAATTGGTCTAGTTGACAGGATAGAGGAAAGAGTAGAGGAAAGAAGAAGATAATAGTAGATTACTTGTTTGAGAAATGAACTCTTCTTGTAGTTGAAATTGCATGTTTGGGTAGTGGGCTCTTCTTGCATACATTATACCACAATTCCTAATAGGTTTGGCACAACTCCTAGTAGGCTTGGAATCTCCTAACAGGGATTCAAAGTCTCCTAATTGGGACTCATTATACTAAATGTTGTAATAGACTCCTAACAGGGTCCATCCTCTAACAAGGAATATTTATATTAGTACATCATCTTGTGGGCATCACTCCCACCAGATTCTTCCCTTTGATCAAGGATTTCCCTAGTCAACATATCTGGTGCAATTGTCTATGAGAATTTTATTATGGTTGTTGTTTACTTTGGTTGAATGATTAAGTTTTTTTAAAGAAGATAAATGTTTTAATTGTTGGATAACTGATTCAACCCCCCCCCCCCCCCCCCCCCCCTCAGATATCTTGGTGGACTATTGTTTCTAACAAGTTGTTTCTGAGCTATCAAAGGTGATAGTGTTAGCTGAGCTTGTTGTTGTTTCCAAGCATAGAAAAAATTACATGGAAGTCAAGTGAGTTAGAATTGCTATTGAAGTCGAGCTTACAACTATGTAAGAACTGAGCATTAATTGTGAAGTTTTAAGGGCTATATGGTCAATTTTTTACTCATTTGCAATCATTTGAGATTGAAGAGAGCACGAAGAGATGAAAGTGAATTGGAGAAAAAGGATTCAATCATTTGCAAACTGAATTCAATAATTACTTAACACCATTCATCATATTTTTCAAGGTATTTATCATGTGCCAAGCTACATTGTTTGAATTTTTGCAAACCCTAGTGAGTTGTTATGGCATCTTGCTCTTTTGCTACTATGGTTAAGGAAGGAAAGGAAGTTTTGAATGTTTAATTGATAAGTAATGATATCAAACAACTATATTTACAGGCAATTCCTAACATTGTATATAAAGGAGACATGTCTGGTGTGTTATCTATGATACCACCACAAGTTTTGATGATACATGATGTAATTCATTGCTACACTTGTAAGGTTGGAAGCATTGGAGACATGGAGATAAGAGATTTTTATGGAAAATTGTGTGAAAATGGAGTATTGAAAGAAGAATACAAGGTTGTAGAGAGAAAAGGGTTAACTTGTGCCTTAGATTTTCCAAACGTGTTCAAGATAGAATGGATTAAGATTTTTCTTAGTAGAATTCATGAAAATTTTGTATGGTTGGAGGATGGCCCTATAAAAATCACAAAGAGTATCATTCATAGAGTGATAGGGTATCCAACCCTAGACAGACCTAAGACAATGAGGAATGATGCAAAAGAGACAATTGAAAAGAATACAGGGGCACTATGGAACAAGAGAGGGATGACCATAGACACAATTTATGATCCCCTAATTGCACTTACAGTGAGAATTATTGCACATAAGTTATTTCAATCCAGTGGGTTAAATAGTGTACCATGTATGGCTATGGATTTGGGTTACAAGATAGTGAAGAAAGATCATTCTTATGACCTTGCCAAGTTACAACTCCAACAGTTATCTAAGAACTTGGGAGCCAATAGGAAAACTAAAGTGAGCAATGAAAATTTGGTTCAATACTTGTTTGTATATTTTTTTATGTGCATAACACTTTTCTCTCATTTGGGAAAGTAGCTTGGAAGACTAACAAACTTGTTGCAATGCAAATTGGTGAATTTATAGAGCAACTTGGAAATAATTTTGAGACTATGATGACTAGCTATTTTGAAGACTTTAAGAAGTCAATGAAACAAAGGCTTATGATTTCAGTGTCACTAGTTGAGAAGCATTTCAATGATGCTTTTTTTCTAGTTGATGTTGATTTTACTTATGTTCAAGTTGTTGTTCCAAGGGTGAGATGGCTCATACCATTTCCTTATGAGATTAATGTTGATGAGGCACCTGCAACCATCACTACGTTAATGGTAGAAGAAGTAGATAATGATGCTACTACTTTGGAAACTATGATGTAGCAAAGTTTAAGATAAAAATGGACTTAAAAACAACTTCGATGATGAGGAAGAAGAATAAGCTTGTGAAGAAACTCAAAGAAAAATTTGGTGAAGGGGTAGAAGGAGATGAGGAAGAAGAAGATGATGAAGATGATGAAGATGCACCTACCCAAGCACCACTTACTCTCACACAGGGTCAAGGTGAGCACCAAGGAGAAGAAGAAGAAGAAATTGATGAAGGTGTTGAGGATGAAGAAGCCAATGAAGCACCTATTGCCATAGAAGAAAAGAAGTGAAAAGAAAAGAAGTAGGTAGGAAGAAAACCAAAAAGGGTTGTGAAGCCAAAGCCTACAGTTCACATTACCAAGGCTAGCACAAGAGCTACTACCAAGAAGACTCAGGAGGTCCAGAAGCCTAAAGGAAAGAGAGCTAGTACAACTACACAAGGAGATGAACTTGAGCAGAAGTAAAGAAGGAAGTATATTTCCCCAGTTGAATCAGATGAGGAGAGGGCACAGTCAGATGACAACAACCAATTCAAAGTGGTAAGTCATAGTCCCTCTTCTGATTTGGAAAAATTGTGTGAAAATATAAAGAATAATGTTGATTTAAGTGGATTCACATATGTTGAGTTTGATACACTTGGAAAGATAAGAAAGAATAAAGCAGAAGAATATACATATACCATGATGGAAATTTTTAAGAAGAATCCAATTGAGCTTGCCAACTCTTTACCCAGGAGACTACAAGATAGCGTTGAGCAAAGGTGGCAATATAGTCTCACAACTGAAAGAAACATTAGAGAGACTACACTTGCAAGATTGATGCTAGAATTGGATAAATCTAAAATGACAAAGGAAATTAACAAGTATAAGGGATGATTTTCTCCAAAATATTGAGCCTTTAACATTCTACAAAAAAAATTGAAGCTATTGTTCAACAAAGCACACAAATATGGAAGGTAATCTATGGGCTGACAACTCAAAAGGCTATTGAGAAAGCATCTAAGGAAGGAGGTGAAGACAAAGCATAGGAAGAGGTAGTTGAAGCAACCAATGATGAATCTGTGATGGAAGTACACGGGGAAGGCACATAGAGGCAATAGTTAAAGAAGAGCAACAACAAGAACAAAATGTACCAAAAGTACACATGCCGAGTGACAGTCCTCAAGCAAATATAGTAAAGGTTAAGGATGTGTATAAAACCACCATTTAGAACATAAATCCCCTAGTAGAGGAGGATATGCAAAAGATACTAACTGATTCCACCACCAAAGGATAATTATGCAATCATCTTGTGTTGGTGAGTGTGGATGAGATTGAGAAAGCAGAATTAGCATCTGCAAAGGAGAAACCACAAGAATTATCCATTTCCCAGACTAAATCTACATAGGTGCAACCTACAATGTCTACTTTAGAAGGATACCATGCCTTCACATATCAGCACCAAGGTACCAACAATTACAATAGTTGAGAAAGAACGGACACAAGTCTAAACAGGTCAAGAAGCCAGTCCAACACCTACACCATAAGCACAAGATGGAACATAAATAAACGAGAAAGAGAAGGATAGGACTAAAGATTTAGAATTGACTACAAATCTAGAGGAATTAATAAAAATATAGACATTGGTTACCTTACCAAACACTACTACTCCTAGTCCTACTCAAGAACTTCACAAGCTAAGTACTAAAGCTACACCATTGCAAGCATCAAGGCCAAGTCCTAACACATCTAAGGTTGATGAGGTGACATCCTATGGTGACATCAACTTAGACAAGGTGATTGAATTACCAAAGTATGATCTTACAAAAATCATAATATAGCAATGAGTATATTGCAGGATGCTCTAGGAAGGAAGAAACACCGAGAATTGCTCGAAGGGAGCACAAGCAGAAACAAACACTTCATGACATTAAGGACATATTTCTTGATGCATTTAGCTTCCCTACACCTAATGAAGCTAAGCCAATCATTAGATAGTTGGAAAATATTATGGAGAAGATTAATGATGAAGACCTAGATACCAATGTCAAATTATTGGAATGGTCTAAGAAGAAATTTCAAACTAAAGTGGATTAACAGATATCTAGTGCCATTGCACTACATCATGTTGAGTTAGCAACCAAGATTGAGGGTGTAAAGAAGATGTTGGAACATATTTTCTCTCTTTACACCAAGCTATGTGATGTTCCCCTATTCACACAAGAAGTGCAAAGACATGTTGAACATCTAAAGGGAGATCTGAAGAAAATAGGTAACATTCTAGAATAATCTCCTGGTCAAGGTCAGTCTCATTTTAGATATTTATAATTAGCACAAGGTCAGTAAGCAGCTTCACATGCTCAAGATGCAAATATCAGGGCTATACAAATCAATATCCAATCCATGTTAGCCCCTCACATGGAGGTGTTACATAAGGAATTAGCCTATGTGGAGACATTGTTGAAGATAGATCCCCATCTTTCTACACATGAAGGCTTAGTCACACTTGTTACTAAGTTAGACATACTGATAAAATCTCTAGAGGTAGCATGTGACAATTGGGATGCATCACTAAAGATAATGATGGAGGTCCATAAATCTTTCTTGGACAAATGCACAATTCACGTACACCCCATGATATAAGTGTTAAAAGGGGGAAATGAAATGAAGTGGGGGGAATGAAGAAAGGGGGAGAATGCATGAAAGTAGAGATAAGTTTTGGGGGAGACCAAATAGAAAAAAGCCAACACATCAGATCTACTCGACAGGAGCATTTAATTTTAGAATCATAATAGAACAATCAACTCAGGGGGAGTTATAGAATTTTGAGGTATGACATAAGTTTTGCAAAATTTTAAGGTTTTTTGAAATTTTATATGCATACTAAATGGATATTATCTGAGTTATACTTGATAGGTAAGGATATTCATGCATGACCAAGTATTTTTGCAACTCATGTCAAAGGGGCAGATTGTTAATCCTAGATTGGTTTTGACATATGAGTGCCAATATACTTAAGTCATTTTCTTAGTTCATGTCGAATAAGTGATATATGTCGAGCATAAGTTGCCAAATAGTATATGTCGAGTGAGATATATATAGTATATACCGAGTAACTAGTAAGTGTTGAGTCACTCAAGTGCCGAGCAGATAGTAGATGTTAAGTCATTCAGATGTTGGGTGATTAGTGGATGCCGAGTCATTCAGAGGCCAAGTTACAACATTGAAGAGATAGTGGATGCTGAGCATCAGACACTTCAAGTGTTGAGTAAACAGTTTTGGACATAGTTGATTGTAATGGCACAAATTTCTATGCAAACCATTTTTAGTAGACTTAAGGATTATTTTGTGATTCTAAGTTGAAAAGGAAGAATATTTATTGATAATCTCTATGCATTTCATGCAACCAATCAATTGAAGGGATGTTTTAAGCAGCAAAATGGGTGAATCACAATCATCGAGTCATAACTAACCCTAAGTCACCTAGGTCTTCTTAAGGAGGACAAACCTTAAAAGATGAAAGTGTGGAAGGAGTGAAGAGAGAAGTTTTCATGCAAAAATAGAGCATTCATGGGGGCTAAGGAATTGTGAATTGAGATACATTACATAATCAATTAGAGGAGAATAGAGGAAGGGAATTAGAGAACATAAGTGATACATCTAATCAATGAGGATCAAGTACACATCAGGAAAGAGATGATTTGTTATCTAGTAGTAGAGTGTTAGCCATAGGATCATTGCTAATACATTCTAGCAGGTGAATTAGTTAAATCTCTTAACAGAGTAGTCTTAAAAAGATGTTGTAAATCCTTTAACAGTGTGCTTACTTCATTGTGAGTTAAATTCTTTTAATCAGACACACTTCTAATAGGGTGTTGAAATCCTTTAACATGGTAAGATCTAACAATCTTGTAAGCCTTTAATAGGGTAGACCTTTCACAAGGTAGATCATATTTTATGATCAAACATTGTAGCCTTCATTGGATACACTTTATTACTACAGTAGTGGAGACTTGTGGGTGTTATCCCCACCCTAGTTTTACCTTCTCATTGGAGGGTTTCTGGGTGACCAAATATCTTGTGTCATTTATGTGTTGAATGTTATTTTCTTTTATACTATGGTTGAATATGTTTAGCTAGCTATTTCAATTTACATGCAAATTGTGAGATGGATGTGTGGTGAATGAATTTATGGTTGAAGATTTGAAGGATTGATTCACCCCCCACCTCTCAGATTTTACTTTCCTTATTGTATTCCCAACAACTTGATTGCAATTTGATTTGTCTTTGTGTGCATCACAGGGTTATTTGATATGTTTATAGCACTTGTATTATCACAATAAAGTAGCTTAGGTTCAGTGATTTCCTCTTTCATATTTTTGAGTAGTTGTTTGATCCATGCCACATTTGTACAATTTACTACAGCATCCACATATTCAACTCCTTTATTAGATGTTCAACATAAGTACTTTTAAATGTGGATTACTTTTAACCAAAAAGCGATAAGGCATCATGTCTATTTTTGGATAGAGGGAGAAATCAGATAAATAAAAATGAAGTAAAATGATCAACACATGTAACAATGGAAATGCACAATTTTTGCATCAATACATGCTTTCAAGAGGAACAATAACAAATTAACTAGATATAAGTAGAATTTGCATTATTTATGAATTCATTAACCTAAAATAACCCCACAATTAAGTATTGATACAAGAATAAACCAACAAAGAATAACCCAAAGCATAAAATCTTCGAATAGTTTATAAGATCTTTCATTCATTCAAAAATCATTCTATTTTTGTATGTTACTGATGATTCAAAATACTTGCAGAAAAACCAAAAGTAAATGCTAAACTAACATTTTCAATTTGATATCAATAAAAAACAACCAACCTCTACTACTATTGAGTTTGATTCATATATAGAGCATTGTTTGAGAATCTCCATTAAAACTCAATTCTTGGACAACTTTAAAAACTAGTTGAAATAACCAATCCATGGGTACACAGACCCAAAAACTAACTATTAAGAGTTTATCTCAAACTAACATCAAGCAATAAACATTTTAAAGCTAGTCATTTACTTGTTGCTTAAGTGGCTTCTCTCTTCTTCGTCATCTTCCTAGTTGATTGGTCTTTGTGCCAATTTCCATCCTTTGAACATGCCCATGAACTTGGACATTGTAGTCATATTTGGATTCTGTATACTTTGAAGCTAGTTCTTCCATGTGTCCTTATCTTATTTCATCTTGGTCATAATGTCTAGGTACTCAAAAAGTTGTTGATTGCACATGTCTATCATTGCCTCAACTTTGTCTACCTTAGTAAGATCGAATGTGGTAAGATCAACATTGTTTTTAATCATGTTCATGGGTTCTTCATACTGCTTGATTAATGTCTCAACATCAAAACCTCCTTCTTTCAAGGGTGTAGAATGGGTTGAACTGATTGTCTGAAAATCCTTGTTCACACTCTCTAGTGCAGTTTTGAACTCTTTCTTGAAAGATTGCATACAAAAGATTGATGAACCATAATTAGACACCTTCCAAGCTATGTTTTTCTGCAAAACATGAATAAACCCTTGACATAGTGCAAGGTAGGAGAATCCCCAAAGGAGATGTCATAGCCTCCAGCAAACAACCAAATAGCAAAAACTATACAATAAAGCGACAACAAGACAAGATCTGATACCAAATCACAAATCTTATTCGTAGATATAATGGATTACATGCAATATGCAAGACTACAAGGTCTTCCAAGTTAGGGCCAAATAGGTTTTTAGGGCCAAATACAAATAAAAATTACAAAATTAGTTTAGAAAGATCCAACAAGATCCACTTACAACTTGATTCCAACTAGTCTAGATCCACAACTAAATAAGAACATCAAGAAAATCCACACTTCTACCCTTAGGTCCACCAAGCAATTCCTTTGGTTCTCAAGCCACAACCTTAGCTCTTCAAAATTTTCATCTACACAATCCCCTTCACTCCTCCAAATGAATCAATCCTCCAGCTACCCTGAAGACTTCACAAAATTGTTTACTTATACCTAACTAAGTTGCGAGTCAGCCCAATGCATTACAAACTAAATTAAATCCCTTCCATTAAATATATATTTTTCCACAAGTTGGTCACAACACAAATTAAATACCCATACATAAATTAAATGCCAAAAGTTGGCTCATAGACAAATCGGCATGAACATAAGCAAAACCAATACTGGCACTTGACACATACAGGAACATTCAACATTTCCTAAGAGCTACAATAACTCGACATCGACTAGGAGCTACAGTAACTCAGCAACCATTAGGACCTACAGTAACTCAACATCCACTAGGAGCTACAATAACTCAACATCCACTAAGAGCTATAGTATCTCAGCACCCACTAGGAACTATAGTAACTTGACATCCAATAGAGCTATAGTAACTTGGCACCCACTAGGAGCTATAATAACTTGACATCCACTAAGAGATACAATAACTTGGCACCTACCAGGAGCTACTATAACTTGACATCCACTAGGAGCTATACTAACTTGGCCTCCATTGAACAACTCGATAGCAATGAAATATTGGAAACCACTGGCACTCGACTCCAACATGCAGGATTGCAAGAAAGCCTAGGATGCTCCTACATTAGACAACCCATGTTCAAAAAGATTTTTTAGTACCTGGAAGAACATCTTTTTGAATTCAAGACATAGATCCCAAACTAGTTCTTCACATACATATACTCCAAATCTTCAACTTGTACACTCATTCCCTTGTTCTTCTTTTGCTTCTTTACATCCATCTTAGGTGTTCTATAGGTCTACTTTCCACATTGATCTCCAACCTTCTTAGAATTTTCCAACTCAACTCAACTGCCAATACTTGGGTTCCTCCTACCAAGCTCTTCATTCTACAAAGGAATCAGGTAAAACTTCCTACCATTTTTCTCAACAGTAAACACATTCTTGACACAATCATGCATAGCCCTACAATCATACTACCAAGGTCTACCAAGCAACACATGACAACTATTCATGTGCACAATATCAAACAACACTTGATCCTTATAGTGTCCAATCTAGAAATCAACAAGGCATTGCTCCTTCACTTCCAAAGTATGTTGATCTTGCAACTAGCTAATCCTATAAGGATAAGGGTGTCTTACTCTCTTCAAACCAAGTTTCTAAACCATCTCCTTAGCAACAAGGTTATCAATACTACCACCATCCACAATCACTTTGTAGATTTTACCACCAAACTTACAATAAGTCCTAAAAAAACTAGTCCCCTGACAAGAATCCAATGTCCTCTCACCAACTAGTACTCATCAAGCTAGCAAATTTTCTCCTTGTTCAAGCTGACTATCTTGAACTACAACCTCATTCACAATAGTAGTTGTCCTACCAATCAGACATTCAAAAGATCTAGCCCTTCTTCCCCACATCTAAAACAATTACCTTTGAACTCACCTCTAACTATCCTTCCTTTCTAATCAACAAGTTTTGGTTCACCTTCAACACTTGGTTTAGCTTGTGCCAAGCTATCTTGCTTCTCCTTCCCTCTAGCATTACCTTGAATTTTCCTTTCAAACTTATCTTCTACCTTTAAAGCATACTGATAAGAATCCTCAATTGAAGAAATATTCAGCATACCAACCTCATCCTGAATATTGAATCTCAAACCATTAATGTACCAAGCTACCTTTTCCTTTGATAATTCTCTATGACTAGAATGAATAGTCAACTTGTAGAACTCCTTGGTATAATCTTTCACAGAAATATCTTTCTATTTTAGATTCTACAATCTCTCAAATAACTCAAGTTCATAATCAGAAGGAATGAACTTAGCCTTTAACGTAGTCGCCATCAATTTCCATCTAGTGATCTTCATTTCACCTTCCTCTTCTATGTCTCTTTGCAATTCTTTCCACCAAAGAGTAGCATGTCCATTCAGCTTAGTTTGTGCCAGCCTCACTTAAATTGGTTCCTCAATATCCTCAAGCTCAAAGTAGTCTTCCAATTCATGAATCTAATCAATCAAGTCTTCAGAAGTCAAAGTACTTGAGAAATTAGAAACCTCCATCTTATGCTTTAGCTTCAACTAAGATCTAGGTCTAGCAAAGTGACTAGCCCTAGTTCCAATAGGTGTCTCCACATGATCAATTATGTCCTCACCACTAGATCCAATGACTTTAAAGTCTTCAACAGCTTCCTCATAACTCCCTTCAATACCTACATGCCTAGGTACACCACCTAAAGTAATTATGATTTTAACAATCATGTCACTCTTCATCAATGCAATCTCTGATCCAAACTCTGCTCTTATCTTCTCTAAGATCAGTTCTTCCACATAATCACTAAGATCATCAATTTCTCAAGGGTCCAATCTTCTTGGAGGCATCCTCCAAAATTTTAGTAAACCTTAAGCAACAAATCCACCAATCGAGAAGATCAGTTAGCCACAAGATCAACATTCTCTACAAGTCCTGGTGTAAACTACCACAACTTCGATGATCTTCCCACACACTCAAGAACAACCTTCACTCTGATACCATTTGACGTAGTGCAAGGTACGAGAATCCCCAAAGGAGGTACCCTAGCCGCCAAAAAAAAAACCACACAATGGAAACAATACAACAAAGAAACAACAAGACAAGATCTGATACCAAATCATAACTCTTATATGTAAATATAACTAATTACATGCAATATGCCTGGCTGTAAGGCCTTTCAAGTTAGGGCCAAATACAAACATCAATTACAAAATATGTTCTATAAGATCCAACAAGATCCACTTACAACTTGATTCCAGCTAGTTTAGATCCATAATTGAATAAGAACACCAAGAAAATCCACACTTGTACCCTCAAGTCCACTAAGCAATTCCTCTAGTTCTTAAGCCATAACCCTAACTCTTCAAAATTCACATATACACAATCCCCTTCACTCCTCTGAATGAACGAATCCTCTAGCTATCTTAAAAACTTCACAAAACCCTTTACTTATACCCAACTAAGCCACAAGTTGGCCCAATACATTGCAAACTAAAATAACTCCCTCACATTAAATATATGTTGAGCCACAAGTCAGACACAAAATAAATTAAACACCCATACATAAATTACATGCCAAAATTTGGCTCATAGACAACTTGACACAAACAGAACCAAAACTAGTACTTGCACTTGGCACATACAAGAACATTCAACATCCACTAAGAGCTACAGTAACTTAGCATCCACTAGGAGCTATAGTAACTCGACATCCACTAGGAGCTACAATAACTGAGCATCCACTAAGAGCTACAATAAATTGACATCCACTAAGAGCTATAGTAACATGGCACCTACTAGGAGCTATAGTTAGTCGGCATCCACTAAGAGCTACAATAACTTGACACCCACTAGGAGCTACAGTAACTTGGTATCCACTAAGAGCTACAATAACTCGACACCCACTAGGAGCTAGAGTAACTCAACATACACTAGGAGCTACAGTAACACGACCTCCACTAAACAACTAAGCAACAACAACAAAATTGGAAACCACTAGTACTCAATTCCAACATGCAAGATTGCAAGAAATTATAGACAATGGCGATCACAACTTCCCCTTTTTCAAATCATCTATCAATTATTGATTCTCAGGTGCACTTGGATCAAATGTGAGTCATGGTTGATCATTGGATGTTGAATTCTGTCATTTCAGTGGACTTATATATTCAACGATTGCATTTATTTTCTCCTTTAACTTTTTCTTCTCAATTCCATATTTTTGAGATTGAAAAATAATTTTCTTGGTTGATGCTTCCACCCAATGCTCTTTTGTTTCATGGTTGATTACTCCTAGGTCCACACAAGTAACTTCAAAGTTGCTTAGATCAAGCTCATTTGTACCCTCCTAATTATATGTAGCTACTTCCACAATTCTTTTACCTATCACGTTGTCAAACACTATCCTGGTTGTGCTCTTATTTCTCTTAGGTTTTGGAGTCCTAGTAGTGTACTTGCTCATAATATCATCTATAGGAAAGAAAATAGGTACCAAGATTCATTTCTTATTTACTTAAGCAACTAACCAATTTGGAGTGGAAGCAACAACATTTTGTTTCTCTTGGATGGAGTGTTCATAATTTCTATTTGCTAAGGAGATGTGCCCACTGTCATCTAGACTCATTGACGATTGCTAATAAGTTTGCCAACCTATTCTTTGTCAGGTTCAATGTCAACCTAGATGACTTCATTAGATTCTGTAGGTGTTGAAATCCTGGCTTTACTCTTGGAATGGGTTTTTTGCATTGAGGAAGTATTAGTACCTTTCACACTATCACTTCTTGAAGATCTCCTATCACCTAAAAGTTCAAGGGAAACATTAGAACATTTGGGATCAGTTGATTTTTTAATATGCTTGTTCTTTTTCATCTTTAGTCATGAATTCATTCTTTCAAAGACATATTTTGTCCTTTCAAGACGGTTATCTTCCTCTTTAGATTCAACTGCTTAAGTGTCAATAAGATCTAACTTATCTTCTTTAATACCTATGTTGTCCATATCCATACTCAACTGATACAACTTAATATGAGAAACAGTAAACTTGGAAGATTCTCTTTTCCATACTTCCATCTCATCTGCACTATCCTCCCCAAAGTATTCAACATTATGAATAGGTAAAAACTTTACATTGGGTCCTAACAAGTTATGAAATATCTCCTTGCTATCAAAATTTAGTCTAGTATGATAGTGTTGAAAAAATTGATCAATTGTATATTATCTTTGATGTTACACAAATGTCAAACATATACCAAGCAATCAGTGCATGTCGAGATCACTCAAGATTCAAAGGATGTTGCAGTATATGACAAGCATCTCAATCTTTACCAAGTTCAAAGGGAGTGTTAACCGAGCTCACTTGGCTACCGAAGAAAGTTTACAGGAAGATAGTGTCTACCAAGCTCACTCGAGCACCTAAGAAGAAGTTGGAATGGAACTAGTATTAATTGAGATCACTTGGTTACCAAAGGAATTTAGTTTAGGATGTAGTGTTAATCGAGTTCGTGTGGTTAACAAAGGAGGTCTGAAGAAAGTCTTTTCTAAGTTAGTGTTGACCAAGCTAGGTTGAGTAACAAAGGATTTTCTTGAATCAGTATATTTAGTTTGTTGAATTTATTTGTTAAGTGTAGCCAACTTAAGGGATGAATATTGAATATTTGTAAGTGTTTTCAAGTCAATTTGATTAGGCAAAAGATATAAGTATAAGGTCAAGTTGTGGGATTGAATATGAGAAGCATGAGATTAAAAAGATAGATCAAGGAAGTGAATTTGGAGGATATCGAAGTATCTTGAGTTTTACCAAGCTACATTGAACATTTTGATAAGGGAGGATCAAGTATTCAAGCTAGAAAAAAGATCTAAAATCAGCAATATAGTTACATCAACAATTAGGTTATATCATTGTTACTCTCTAATAATTGTAGCATTGTATCAAATCTCTTAACAAAGTTAGCTTAATAACTATTTTCAAAATCCTCTAACAAGGTGGAATTTCTAGATTGAAGTGTCTAAAGACCTCCAACAAAGCCACTCCTAATAGTTTGATTAAATCCTTTAATAAGATCACACCTAACAGTGTGTTTTGTAACCTTTTAACAAGGTTGGCTCCTAACAGGGCTCACTTCAAAAGAGTGAAAAATAGTAACTAGTTGCAATTGGTTGTTTTTTCCAAATTGGGTTTCCACGTTAAATCCTAGTGTCATATGTGTTCATGTTATTTTATTTATGATTGTACAACTAAGTTAATTATGTTTAATAACACTAAACATCTTAAGAAGTATTTATTTATGTGATTATCGAGAACAATAATACTTAGTGTTTGTCAAGAAATTCAATGCTAACCAAGTTACAACAATATTTTTAGTTTCAAAAAAGTTTGGTCTTTATTTGTATTGACATCTAAAGGATCTGGGATAAATTTTTGTGGTAATTGATTCACCCCTCCCCTCTCAATTACTCCTCTTATATTACCAACAATTGGTATCAGATCTTTTGGTGCTTGGAGAGAAGGTTAATTTAAGGACCTAAGCTAAAGATCAGGATGTCTTACAGAAGGGAGATTCCTAAGCTGAACAAGGATAACTTCAAGCCATTGTAGGAACTCATGAGATTGCATTTGGAAATCATTGAAGACTCAGGCCTAAAGTACCTAGACACCAAGTATGTGACACCTACTAGAACTATGACTGTTGAAGAAATTACACAAAATAAGAATCATAATATCATGATGATTGATATTGCTTCAACTCTCAACTATGTTGAATTTGATGAAGTCAAAGACTGTCATACTACTTATGATATGTGGATCAAGCTTAAAGTCATGTATGGAGGTGATGACAATGTAAGAAGAGATAAGGTAGAAAGTCTCAGAGGACAATTTAATCAAATGAAGATGAGAGAAGATGAGAACATTGAAAAATATAGTGATAGAATCAAAGCCAATGTGTGTGCAATTAGAGCCTTAGGAGGAAAGATGAAATAGTGTAAGCAAGGTTCTGATAAAACTTCTTCCTATATATTCTATTAGAGTTTCAACAATTGAAGAAATGAGATGTGATCCTAAGAATGACCTATCATTGGATGCACTAGTGGGAAGGTTGACAAAATTTGAGTTAGATAACTATGATAACTATGTTACTAACACTAGCAACCTTGAGTCTTCATTTCAAGCAAAGCTATCACTCAAGAAGAAAGCTGCAAAATAAAAAAAGAAATCTGACAGTAAGGATGAAAATTTTTCTAATGAAGATCTTGAAGTCATTGAAGTATTATTTGTAGGAAGATTTCCTAAGGGCAAAGGGAAGTATAAAGGGAAAATTCCTTTGATCTACTTTTCTTGTGAAGAAGTTGGACACATTACTGCAAGGTGTCCAAATAGAGAAGACAAAGAAGAAAAGAAGAATGAAAAGTACAAGGGAAAGGAGTACTTCAAAAGCTACAAGGATTACAAGGACAAAGGTAAGAAATCTTGTTACATTGTTAAAGATTCTGATAGTAGTGAAGAAGAAGATGAAATGGTCTACATTGCTGTTAAGGATTAATTAGATGATGAGAATGATAAGATGACACTTATCTCACATATTAGTAAGAATGATACATGGATTATTGATGGTGGTTGTTCTCACCATATGACTGGTGACAAATCTAAATTTGAGAACTTAGTACACTATGATGGTGGAAGTGTTAGATTTGGCAATGATGAACCATGTTATGTGGAGGGTAAAGGTTGTATTGTACTAACCAATGATCTTAGATATGATAATGCTTATTGGGTTGAAGGACTAAAGCATAATCTACTTAGTGTGGCTCAATTGAACAACATTGGATTCAAGGTAGAATTCATGAATGGAAAGGCCAATCTGTTGGATGGGAAAGGAAATCTGGTTGGGACTGGCAATAAAACAAAAGGTAACCTATTTTACCTAGATCTTAATGAAAGTTCATGTTTAATTACTCAAGTAGAAGAAAGTTGGTTATGGCATAAGAGGTTATGTCCTGTGAATTTTGATAACCTGGTAAACATAAGAAAGAACAATAAGGTTAGAGGCATTCCAAGCCTAAAGAAACCTTACATAGGCATGTGCAAGAATTGTCAAATTGGTAAGATGGGAAAGACAAGTTTTAAAAGAAGTGCTTGAGCTGGTTCACACAGACGTTTGTGGACCTATTGGCACAGAAAGCTACATAGGAGATAAGTACTTTAGTTGATTTGTTGATGATTATTCTAGGATGATGATAGTTATGTATTTGAAGGATAAATCATAAGCTTTTCAAAAGCTCAAATGGTATCTAGCTAGAGTGGAGAAAGAAACATGAAAGAAACTTAAATGTTTAAGATCAGACAGAGGAGGAGAGTTCATTTCTAATGAATTCAATGAATTCTACATTGAGAGAGGAATCAAAAGGAAAGTATTTGCACTTGGTACACCTCAGCAGAATGGCATTGCTAAAAGGAGGAGTAGGCCAATCATGGATTGTGTAAGGAATCAAAAGGAAAGTATTTGCACTTGGTACACCTCAGCAGAATGGCATTGCTAAAAGGAGGAGTAGGCCAATCATGGATTGTGTAATGATAGAAAAGAATGTTGCTATCAAATACTAGAAGGAAGTAATGAGCACTACAGTTCATGCCTTGAACTGAGTTCACTTGATGAAGGATTCAAATAAGAAACCTTTTGAATTATGGTATGGCTATAAACATAATGTATGTTACTTCAAAGTATTTGGCAGTAAATGTTATATTCTGAAGGAGTCCAGAAAAGTAAAATTTGATGTGAAAAGTGATGAAGACATGTTTATGGGATATTCCAATAAGAGAAAAACGTATAAATGTCTAAATCTATCTACTCATAAAGTTATAAAAAGTGCATATGTGAAGATTGATGAATTTGTAGAAAAGAGTGAAGAACAAAGTAGTAAGGAACCTAAAGACTACAGAAAATTTGTTTACTGAGCCTGATACTATACCTAATGTTCATGCACATAGCAATCAACAACCTTCACCACCCGAGTCCCCAAAATTTCCAATTCAACCTGAGTTGCAACAAGTGCAACCCAAGTCATTAGAAGGACTTGAGTTGCAATCAGAAGGACTTGAGTTTCAGCAAGGGGAGACTAAGTCACAGTTTGATACACACAAGTCACAGATAATAGGACCTGAGCATGATTCAAAAGATCATGGTAAACCTAGTGATTTCAGAAAGAAGGAGTCCAGACTTGTTGGATATGTCAGAAGGCATCATGCACTCGAGAAAATCATTGGAGATCAATCAATTGGTACAATGACAAGGAACAAATTAAAAGGTACATGTTTGCTTATTGAATTTGAACCTAGAATAGTTAAATATTTATTAGACAATGAAAGTTGGATTGAAGCAATGAATGAAGAAATTGATCATATAGAAAGGAATAATACTTGGACTCTTGTTCCTAAACCCAAGGATAAGAATATAAAATTGGCACAAAATGGGTGGTCAAAATAAGTTGAATGAGAATGGAGAAGTTTCAAGAAATAAGGCAAGGCTAGTTTGCAAGGGTTATGCTCAAGAGGAAGGTATTGACTATGGAGAAACTTTTGCTCCTGTTTCTAGACTAGAAGGTGTTAGAACACTCCTTGCATATATAGCACACAAAGGATTCAAAGTGTATTAGATGGATGAGAAATCAACATTCCTGAATGGAATCTTAGAAGAGGAAGTCTACATTGAGCAACCATAAGGTTTTGTTGATCCTATCCAAAGGGACATGGTTTGCAGATTACATTAGAAAGATAAATTATTTCTATATTATTGTATTTGCTTTTCTAACTAAGAATATTGACATTTCTAATAGAAAAATATAAGACAATATAGAAACATCCTAATTATAATTCAAAAAAATATAAAGTATCTAATTTCTTATTTTATTTTTTTACTAAATCTACCTATATACACTTTTCTAACTTCAAGAAATAGAAAATCTAGAATTTTTTTAATAAAAATATTGAAAAATTAAATCCGAAAAAGCAAAATGCCACTTGGCATATTTAATATTGATTTTTATCTATTTTATATTTGAGAATCTTATTTGACAATTTACCTTATTTTAAAAAAAAAAGGTTTCTTGAATGCCAAAAGGCATTTTCTATTTAAAATTGTTTTTTTTTTAAAAGTTTGTAACTCCCATCAAATTTGTTTTCTATTTTTTTTCTTAATAGTTATGATTGTCAAATGGTATTACATATTTTAATATAGTTTTTTTAGTTTTTGTCAATGCCAAATGTCATTTGTTTTTTGAAATTGATTTTTAAAAACAAATTTCATTTGTAACTCCCATTAATTTATTTTTCTATTTCTATATGTTAATAATTGTGATTGCAAAATGGCATTACACATTTTATTAAAAACAAATTTCATTTGTAGCTCCCATTAAATTTCTTTTCTATTTTTATTTGGTAACAATTATGAGTGCCAAATGCCATTACACATCTTAATTTGTTTTTAAACTGTTTTGTGAATGCCAAATGGAATTTTCTATTTTAAATTTGTTAGAAATGGAAAAAGAAATCTGAAAATAAGCAATACCAGGAAAGAATCTAAGTGAGTAAATGCATGAAAAGATATTACCATAAAATAGGAGAGAGAAAGCTTCAAGCTCCAACACCATGAGACAAGATATTTGGAAAGGGGAAAGCAAAGAAAACCCCTTGTGACATTATGAATGAGGCATGAAAAGCCTAAGAAGGAAGAGAGAGAGCAAGAGAGCAATGGCTCATACAATATTTGAGAAGAGGAAGAAACCTCATTGTTGAAAGAGAGAAGAGGGTCATCTCCTAAATAGAGATGAGAGAGAGGAGTTAGAATGTAACTCCCATGTCTATGAATGCCACCATTCATAAGTGTGTGAGGCCAAGTGTGAGATTCCTCTTAAGGAGGAATAATCTAAAATTAGAAATTACAATATATATTTGTCCTCACATATTCCACTAGATGACAAAATAAGATGTAGTGGAAAAAGGACAAAAAAGAAATATATTAGGATACCTTGGCTTATATCCTAATATATTACAACAATAAAGAAAGGAGTTCTAACCTTGGTTTATAAATACACCAAGGAAAGATTACAACTTCTAACACCCCCCTTTAATCTTTACTTGGGGTAATTACATCAAAGGGTATTAAACCCATAATTTACAAAAATCTGCAACTTAATCTTCAATATGAAGTAATTTGATTGTCTTCAAGCCATATGGTACATTTGTAGATCCAAGAGAAGTACATGAGTCCTTTGAATGTGATCAAGTGGAAGCATAGACACCTCTTCATATGTGGAAAACCAAGAAGGTTCCTTGATGGATCACCTGAAAAAAAAAAACAACAAGACAAATATCCACAAGTAGAATGCCATCATATATGCAAATTCGAAATCCTTTTGAATAAGGATAATAAGGCTCTCATAGAGAAACAATGAGTAAAACATGTTACCACAAAACAATGGAGATAACCTGATATCAAGATAAATTGTATGCTCAAGAATTGTCAACAAGGACAAATTGAGTGAAAAGCTTGATCAATGCTCTCATGAAAAGTATATTATACTAATGCACAAATGACCACAGACAAGGCCAACTAATGATACGTGCATCAACATTGCATCAATCATGTGGATATAGATAGTCCACTTAATGAATCATCCCACTGCAAGCTAATGGGGGTGTCCCTCCATAACATGCATGACTCATGATCTAAGAAATAATGTATGCAGATCATTATCACATTAATATATGAAAATAACATAAAGGAGAGACATGCTGATCAAAGTAGAATTATCATGATTTGTTAGGATAATCAAAAGAATGGATTATGAGGATATAACAACATATTGCCTTCAAATTGGATCAAATTATCTGAATTTGGAGGGAAAACTCCAATAATAGTATCCTCTTCATTGAGGAACAAAATGGAACAACATGGAGGGAGTATCAATCTTTCAAAATGGAACCAATAGAACCAAATGGAGGGAAACTCAATAAAAATAGTATCCTATCAAAATGGAATAGATGGGATCAAATGGAGGGAAACTCCATATAAAATGAGTGCATACCAATATAGGATGGAGGGATACTCCATGGGCCAGATAAGGAAACTATGTATCAGTTATACTGAGGGGACCTACATAGTTAACCTTGAAAAAAATTGGCTCCCTATGCAACTCAAAACAAATATCATATAGATCAGGTATATCAATGGTATAAAACCATAAAATGCCAACATGGGCATAGAATGAAGCTATAAACGCATAATAGTGCAACTATGTGCACATCAAAATATCACAATAAGGTCAAAGGCAAATGTGAAAGATAACTCATAATCCAATCAAAATGAATTAAACTTTATTTTCAAAATGTAGAGATCTAAGGATGATCAAAATAAACAAAATATGTATATCAGGTATAAAACTCCATTGAGGGTAGACATGAGTATTTAATTTATTTGCAACGGTATATATTAATTTCTGAATCATTATAGTCATAAATTATATATTTATCTGGGCATATATGTGGGCCCCCATATATACTCAAATAAATATACGAAAATAGATTGGTTAAAGAAAATAATCACCTTTCCATACTTAATATTTTGGAAAGTCACAATTTATAAAAAGTCACAATATTTACCTTGGTTCAAAAATATAACCTCAAAGTAATAAGAACATAAAGTCATGGGGCAAGAAAAGATCTCCCCATTTTTCTCATACTATGCCTTCACGATGGAAAGTGATTCAAAAAGAATTTTTTTTTGAAATAAAACATTAAAAAAGATATAACTAAAAAAACTTAGTAATTAATGATAGAGGTCAGATCTAGCAGATAAGAATATACTAAAAAGAGTTTAAAAACTTTTCTAAAAAAAGTTTGAATAAAAGCTTGTAATGAGTAAGAGAGATTCAAAATAGAATTTTACACTTGTCTGACAATGAATGATTTCATGCCAAAAATAGGTTGACAAGAGGCAATGATAAAAGAAAAAGATGCCTCTGTCAGAGCTAAAAAAGGAAAAAGAATCTTGCATGCAAAGACAATAAAATATTACTAAAATAATATCGAAGAAGAGGAAGAGGAAGGTTGCCACGAACTCTACAATTCCTGCCCTCCAGAAAGACCATGACTTGAACTCCCCTGGCTCGAACAGTGGTGCAGGCCCTGGTTCTACGTAGTCCTTCTCCCTTGTTTGGGCAACCGTACATTCGTGTAGCCAGCCCGATATTCGATATAAAATGGAAACAATAATATTTTCAAGGCTTGGCCCAGTGATGGGGCCTGCAAGACTAAAGACTAAACAGTAACATGCAATTCAAATTTCTACTGCGCTATCGGGTTTTATCAGCAACATTTGAATCCCATTCAGGCGGGCTGTTGCAAACCACCGATTTCTTGTGGATACAGCTATGTAAATGCAACAGTCTGGAGTGGGACAGTGTTATACATAGATCCTGACTGTGCTCAATGGAGCAATGACCAAGAACAGTTATTCTATGATTGCAATTCATGCAAAGCTGGTGTTTTGGCTGATTTGAAGCGTAACTGGCATAAGTTTTCCATCAAATATTTCAACGAATCTTTTGAAAAGATTGGTTCTATAGACGAGGAAGGGGGGATTTTGGACTGTCAGACTTTATCAGACCAGATGAAAGACTAAATGACATAGTGGGTAGCGCGTACTATGTTGCACCTGAATTTCTTCATCGATCTTACAGTCTGGAGGTTGACGTTTGGAGTATTGGTGTGATTTTTAAAATTAAATTTGTTTTGTAACTCCCATCAAATCTTTTTTCCTTACATGGATTATTCCCGTGTTGCGATTTGCTTCTCCCATTGTATATGCCTCTCAGATAACTAGCTTATATATACTTATATATAATATGCTGAGAGTCATCCTTCTTGATGCACCTATTTTAATTTAAATCCTATGGTTTTTTTGTGTGGGTTAGGATTTGAATTAAAATAGGTGCCTCAAGAAGGATGACTCTCGGTATATTATATATATAAGTATATATAAGCTAGTAGCAGTCGTCGTGCATAATGGAAGACATTTTTGAAAAACTTTAATCTAAGTATATACTTATTTTATATTAATATTAGCCTATCCATTATATGAATTATTATATTATTAATAGTAAAGTGATAATTACTATTTTTTTAATAATTATAATTAAATTTTATTTAGGTTAAGGTTACAAATATAATATACCATATTAATATACCCCCCCTCTCTCTATTTGTCTATCCCCTACTACTAGTCTTCCTCTCTAAATAAAAATAAAAATATGAACATCTCTCTCTCTCTCTCTCTCTCTCTCTCTCTCACACACACACACACACACACACACACACACACACACCCATTTATACTCTCTCTAGATATGTGATCTAATCACTTGCTCTATCTTTCAACCCTCCCTCATCTCACCATCCTATCCCTCTCTATCCCTACCTCTAATATTATTGAAAATCTCCCCCCCCCCCCTCTCTCTCTCTCTCTCTCTCTCTCTCTCTCTCTCTATATATATATATATATATATATATATATATATATATATAATGCCCCCTAATCTCTCTCTCCATCTCTTTTATCCATTCCCCCATCTCTTTCTCAATCTCTACCTCCCCCCATTATCCATTACTTCCCTCTATACATATATCCCTAATAACCCTTTTTCAACCCCTATCCCTAAGTTCTTTTTCTATTAAAAATATATTAGGATCCCTCGCCTCTCTCTCTCTCTAGATATGCCCCCTAATCATATATATATATATATATATATATATATATGAATGCCCCCTAATCTCTCTCTCCATCACTTTTATCCCTTCCCCATGGATCTCTTTCTCAATCTCTACCTCCCCCCACTATCCATTACCTCCCTCTATACATATACCCCTAATAACCCTTTTTTAACCCCTTTCCCTAAGTTCTCTTTCTATTAAAAATATATTAGGATCCCTTGCCTCTCTCTCTCTAGATATGCCCCCTAATCACGTTCTCTCTCGCTACCCCCTATCCAAGTCTTCCTCTATCTATTAAAAACATACTACAACTCTCTCTCTCTCTCTCTCTCTCTCTCTCTCTCTCTCTCTCTCTCTCTCTCTCTCTCTCTCTCTCTCTATACTACCTAATATCTATGCATCTTTCTCTCCCCCTCTCTTACACATTCCCCACTCTCTCTCAATGTCTCCCTCCCTTCCCTATCCTCTCTCTCTCTCTCGCTCTCTCTCTCTCTCTCTATATATATATATATAGAGAGAGAGAGAGAGAGGATAGGGAAGGGAGGAGACATTGAGAGAGAGTATACACACACACACACCCTAATCATCTCCTCACTCACTCTCTCCCCTCTCTCATCTCGCCATTATATCCCTCTCTCTACCCTTATCTCTAATCTCTTTATTGAAAACATAAAAGGATCCCTTACCTCTCTCTATAGATATTTCACCTAATCATCTCTCTCTCTCTCTCTCTCTATATATATATATATATATATATATATATATATATATATATATATATATATTCCCCCTAATCTCTCTCTCCCTCTCCCTCTCCTTCCCTCTATTATCCACTACCTCTCTCTCTCTATATATATACCCTCTAATAACCCTCTCTCTACCCCTATCTCTAAGTTCTCTCTCTATTAAAAACATAATAGGATCCTTGGCCCCCCTCTCTCTAGATATTCCCCCTAATCATTTCTTTCTCTCTCTCTAGGCCTCCCTCTATACCTCTCTATTAAAAACATAACTTGAGTCAATCTCTCTCTCTCTCTATACATATATCACCCTCTCTCTTTATATATGTCCCCTAATCACCTTCTCTCTCAGTCTCTCCACTCTCTTATGTTACCATCATATTCCTCTATCCCTATCTCTAAGCCCTCTTTCTATTAAAAAAAAAGGATCACTTGCCTCTCTCTCTGGATATACCCCTGACACCTTCTCTCTAACTCTCTTCCCTCCATCTTTCTCTAGATATGTGGCCCCCTCTCTCTTAGACTATATATTTATTTATTTATATGCCCCCTTATCTCTCTCTCTTCCCCTCCCTCTCTCTTTTTCCCTTCCACCATCTCTCTCTCTCAATATCTCCCTCCCTCTACTATCTATTACCTCTCTCTATGCATACCCCCTAATCACCCTCTCTCTATCCATATCTCTAAGTTATTTTTCTATTGAAAACATAATAGGATCCCTCGCCTCTCTGTATATGACCCCAAATCATCCCCCCCCACTCTCATTATGCCCTCTACTCTTACTCTTCCCTATTATTTCACTAATATCCTTGTCTCTCTAAATATGTTTTCTAATAGCTATCTCCCTTTTTCCTCCCTCTCCTTTACCCCTTCCCCACTCTCTCTCAATCTCTCCCTCCCTACACTATCCCTTCCCCCCCTCTCTCTGACCATCGTATCGCTCTCTCTAACCCTATCTCTAAGCTCTCTCTATTGAAAACATAATATGGTCCCTTCTCTCTCTCTCTCTCACACACACACACACACACACACACTCATTATGCCCTCTAATAATGATTAATATTTTATTAAGATTACATGTGGAGTTATAATTAAATTTAGATTCCAACTTAATTGAGTAGTAGTGTCAAGTCTCAATTTTATTGGGTAACTTTCAATTTATTTAAGAAAATATTGTCATTTGAAACATGAACATTTATTGTTAGAGTTTAAGCCTCAATTAAGGGCGAAGTTGTGATTTGAAACATTAAGTCAAAAAGTACAACACAATTATATTTGAAAAAGAATTAAAAATACATATACACAATAGATTATAGATTAATATTGAATTCAAAAATTTGATGATCACTTTCTTTAATGATGAACCTTATACTAAACGTATATTCCATATTGAATTATTTTTCTCTATGATTTATCATTCATGGTATTCCTATTACTTTCAAGAACTCATTAACTATGATTAATAATAAAAAGAAAGAAATTGTTATCATTAGAAAATTAAATTGTTTATATATTATTATATTTATTTTTCTAACTAAGTATAATGACATTTCTAATAGAAAAATATAAAGAAAATATAAAAACATCTTAATTATAATTCAAAAAATAAAGAGGTACCTAATTTCTCATTTTATTTTTTTACTAAATCTACCTATATACACTTTTCTAACTTCTAGAAATATAAAATCTAGAATAAAAAATTATTAAAAAAATTGAAAAAATCAAATCCGAAAATGCAAAATGCCACTTCGCATATTTAGTAATGATTTTTATCTATTTTATATTTTAGAATCTTATTTGAGAATTTATCTTATTTATTTTTAAAAAGTTTCTTGAATGCCAAAAGGCATGTTCTATTTTAAATTGATTTTTTTTAAAAGTTTGTAACTCCCATCAAATTTGTTTTTACGCCGAGAGGCGTTCTATACAATGGCAGCACAAATGCCCAGCACGGGAATATGCCAAGATTCCTTGTCAATAAAAAAGAATTGGGAGCGGTTACAAACTTCCAAATTAAATATTAAAAAAGAATTCTCGAAATAATAGCTGGCCGAAATAATAGGAAGCCAAATGGAGGCTGAAATAATAGGCCCGAAAAAGTAGGACCCGAAAAAGTAGGACCCGAAAAAATAGGGCCCGAAAAAATAGGGGCGAAATAATTTCAATATGATTTTTTTTTTTGTTAAATATAATTTTGCATGCACATTCATGCTTTTTTTTTGTGGGGAGTGGGGGAATTTGAAACAAATTCGTGGAATGTGAAGAGACGTCTGTTGGGGGATATGAGGAGCCTCTCAGAAGTTATAAAACCAAGGCTCCTCATTTCATTTTCATTTTATGTTTTTGCAGGAAGGAAGAGGTGGAGGTTATTGGAGGATTAGATTGGAGTTTTTGAATAGGAGTAAATTGAAGTTTTGGAGTAATATTTTTGCAGGTGAGATTTCTATTTTTTATTTACATTTTCATTTAGATTTAGAGGTAGATGTAAATTGAAATTCAAAATTAGTTATAATATTCTACTTTGATTTAGATTTCGATTTTAATTAATTTCATTTAGATTTAGAATTTTGTTCATAACTATTTAGGCTTGCATTTAATAGTTTAGTCTTGCATGTTTGATTTAGATTTAGATTTGTATTTAAAATCTATTTGATATATATATATATATATAATACTTTTCATTGTTAATGGTGCTTGATGGGAGTGTTTTAGGGGTGTCTTCTTTTCTATTTCTGAAATATTTTGGTCCAATATGTACTTTCCTAACTAGATCTATCCATTTTCTTCTGATTCATGCATGGAGCTTCTTGACGCTATTAGCGCATTGCTGGGACTGAATGGGAATGGATTAAAGATAAATGACTGACTCTGGATCTGGATATGCATTTGGAATTGGCTCTGCTATGGCTCCAATTTATAGGTTCCTTCCTGCTACCTATTCTTTCAATGGTTTAATTTGGTTAAGTGTGGATTGAGAGGTTCTGGCTCATTCCCACCAGTTTGTAATTTTGTCACGATGTCTAGCGTGTGGCATTCTGATGGGATTCTTCATTGGAAAATGGTGCGAATAATTATGTCAATGTTGAACGACTTGTCCAATGTGATCATTGCTCTAGATATAGAATGCGGCCATGGTGATTTTCTTAGCAATACAATTGAAAAAAAGGGAAATCTGGTATTAACACAATGTTATAGGAAATCTCTGAGCAGAAATGCTTATAAATACATTCAAATTTCTTTTGTAACTCATAATATCAATCTCACTTTTTCTTGTGCTCCTTTAGTCTAAGAAAGATAACAAATTGCTTTTGTAACGGCAGTTGCAGGTGCAATTATTTTAGCAATTTTGGGCATTCTAACTGTTCCTGTGATGGGTACTTATGTTTTAGTTCTTAGATTATGTGATTTGGTTGTATTTAGAGTCTTTTTAATAATGTTTGAAACTACTATTAAATATAATAATAAAGATTAATTTAATGTTAAATATAACATGCTACAACACTTATCAAAAATATCAAAAACACAATTGCTATAGCAAAACGAGAATGGAGAAAAAATTTCAATTTTTGTATTAATTCGTCTGCTTAAAATATATTACAATTTCAATATTTTATATTGAGAAATGCCTCATATGGACTTTCACATGCTTATTTAACTACACTACAATCAAGACTAACTTTGTACTTAATCTAATTTTATCGAATGAGACTGGCCCAAGATTCCTATGTAACTATTGTTATAACAAACATAGACAGCTGTAGAACTTGTGATTAATAATTTATAACTAATTCTCCGTATTTCATGCGTAAATTCATGATTCTAAAAACTCAAAGTTCAAACTACATGTTACATTCTCTTCCTTATTTGGTGAATTGGTGCATGACTATTAGATTAAACAGTGCATGGAAGAGACAAAACACTGAAAGAAATTACTCTTTTCTTATTATTATTGTTGCTGCTATTTTTTATTTTTTTATAATTATTGTTACTCTTGATGTTGTTTTTAATTTTATTATTACAAATATTGATTATTAATATCTCTGAGTTCATCCAGAGAATAGTACTAAATCTAGAAAAACTTAGTAATAATAGTTTGAGATAACTGCAGAAAGTTTTTATTTTCACAAATATTCTCTTTCTTTTGAAAATCTGCTATTATTTTGGTAATGAATTGTAAAGTAGAAAGGAAAAAAATTCTATAAATCTTTTTTGGTTACTGTTTCGCTTGCAGTTTTCATTTTATATGAAAGTTTATTATTTTTTCAATTCTTAAAAATAAAGATTTTTATATATGTAATTTTATTTTATTATTAAAATAATAAGATTTTGGAGGTTGTAAAATATTGAAGTTTAGAAATTATTTTAGATTTTACAAATGAATTTTAACATAATATTTATATTAAAGAAAGAAGAGATAATAAAATTTTACTTAAATCAAATATAAAAATTATAAAATTTTACCTAAATTTATTAATTGTATAAAAAACTATTAAAGATAATTAAGTTCTATTAAATGTACTTGATTTTATATTATAGAAATACAAACAAAAATTATAAATTGGGACAAACTTTAGAAATGAAGTCAAATTTAAAGAGAGACAAATAACATGAGGTGACATGTGTGTGTGTGTGTGTGTGTGTGTGTGTGTGTGTGAGAGAGAGAGAGAGAGAGAGAGAGAGAGAGAGAGAGAATTAACATGAGGCGACTTGATATAGAGAAAGAGTGAGATAAATAACATGATGCAATGTGTGTGTGTGTATGTGTGTGTGTGTGTGTGTGTGTGTGTGTGTGTGAGAGAGAGAGAGAGAGAGAGAGAGAGAGAGAGAGAGGATAATCTTAGAGGGGGTAGAAGGAAAAGGGGAGAGGGGGAGAGATGAGCCATGGAGAGAAAAAGCATAAGAAGGGTCCAAAATAGATGGAGATATAGATGGTGGAGAGAGAGAGGCCATGAGAGAGAGAGAGAGAGAGAGAGAGAGAGAGAGAGAGAGAGAGAGAGAGAGAGAGAGAGGAGGGGAAGAGGGTGAGAGACATGAGGTAGACATACATAGAGCATTTTAGAGATATATAAACATGAAGATGGTGTGTGTGTGTGTGTGTGTGTGTGTGTGTGTGTGTGTGTGTGTGTGTGTGTGTGTGTGTGTGTGTGTGTGAGAGAGAGAGAGAGAGAGATCACATGAGGTGATGTGGTAGAGAGAAAGAGTGATACAAGGGGGAGAGAGTGAGAGACATGAGGTAGACATAGATGGATGTAGTGAAAAATAAAGAGGGAGAAAGAGCAGGACGGGGGAGAGAGAGAGAGAGAGAGAGAGAGAGAGAGAGAGAGAGAGAGAGAGAGAGAGAGAGAGATGATTAGAGGGGGCAGAAGATGTAGATATATAGAAGGGGAGTAGGGAGAGATGAGCTAAATAAGAAAAAGAATATATAAGGCCCAAAAGTGATGTAGACAATGATGGGGAGACGAAGAGTATGACGGATAGTGATAGACAATGACAATAATTATGGAGGGAGAGATGTATATATGTAGAGAAAGAGATGGACAAAGAGAACAACGTAGGGGGAGTGGGGAGGGTATACATTATTGGGGGGGCGGGGGGGGGGGGGGATTATAGAATGGGACATGTGAGAGAGAGTGTGATTACAATTAACCCTAACCCTAACCCTAACTCTAAATTATAATTATAATTTAGAGTAATAATATTTATTAATTATAATTTTATTAGCTATAATATGATTAGTAACCCAAAAATTATCTTAACAGAAATAATAACACAAACCCTAACTCTAACTCTAACTCTAACTAGATAATTCTAATTTTAACCCTAACCCTAACCCTAACTCTAACTCTAACTCTATCTCTAACTTTAATTCTCCCCCTAACCCTAACCTTAACCCTTTATAATCCTAAATCTAATGCTAATTCTAACCCTAACCCTAATTCTAATCCTAATCCTAGCCCTAACTCTTACCCTAACCCTAAATCTAATCAGGTAACTTTAACCTTAACCCTAATCTAACCCTGATCACAACTCTATCTCTAACTTTAACTCTAACTCTAACTTGAACCCTAACTCTAACTCTAATTCTAACTCTAACTCTTATATAAACACTAACACTAACACTACCTCTAATTTTAACTCTAACTCTAATTGTAACCCTAACCCTAATGCTAATCCTAACCATAACCCTAACCCTAACCCTAATGCTAACCCTAACCATAACCCTAACACTAACCGTAACCCTATCTCTAACACTAATTCTAATCCTAACCTTAATTCTAACCCTAAATATAACCCTAACTCTAACTCTAACTCTAACTCCAACCCTTATTCAAACTCTAATTCTAGCTCTATCTCTAACCCTAACCCTAACTCTTATTCTAACCCTAACACTAACCCTAACTATATTTGTAACCCTAATTCTAACCCTCACCTTAATTCTTACCCTTATCCTAACCCTAACTCTATCTCTATTCCTAACTATATTTCTAACCCTAATTCTAACCCTAACCCTAATCCCAACTCTAACTCTAATTTTAAACCTAACCCTAACCCTAACTCTAACTCTAACCCTAACTATAACTCTAACCCTAACAAGAACCCTAATTCTAATTCAAACCCTATCCCTTACCCTAATTTTCATCCTAATGCTAACCCTAACTTTAACTCTAACCCTAACCCTAACCTTAACACTAACTCTAACCTTAATTCTAACCTTAACCCTAACCTTAACTCTAATACTAACCCTAACCCTAACTTTAACACTAACCTTAACCATAAACATTAATTTGTCCCTAACTCTAACCCTAAATCTAACTCTACCATAATTGGACTCTAACCATAACCCTAACCCTAACTTTAATCTTGGCTTAAAACTTTTCCCTAACCATAACTCTAGAACCTTAACCCTTACTCAAGCCCTAACCCTAACCTTGGCCCTACTATAACCCTAACCCTGGCCCTACTATAACCCTAACCCTAACCATAACCATAAGTCTAACCCTAACCTTAACCATGAGCATAACTCTAACCCTAAACTTAACCATAAACATAACTCTATGCCTAACTCTAACCCTAAATCTAACTCTACCATAACTAGACTCTAACCCTAACCCTAACCCTAACTTTAATCCTAACTAAAACCCTAACCCTAATCCTAAACCTAACATTAACCCTGACTCAAACCCTAACCCTATCCCTACAATAACCCTAACTCGAGCCCTATAATAACCCTAACCCTAACCTTAACCATGAGCATAACTCTAACCCTAAATCTAACACTACCATAATTGGACTCTAACCCTAACCCTAACCCTTACTTTAATCTTGACTCAAACCCTAACCTTCACTCTAACCTTAACCTTGACTCAAACCCTAACCCTAGCGTTACTATAACACTAACCCTAACCATAACCATAACTCTAACCCTAACCTTAACTATGACCATAACTCTAACCCTAACCTTAACCATAAACATAACTCTAATCCAAACCTTAACCATAACCATAACTCTAACCCTAACCTTAGCCATAAACATAACTCTAACCCAAACCTTAACCATAACTCTAACAATAACCATAACCGTAACTCTAACCCTAACCTTAACCATAACTCAAACCCTAACCCTAACTCTAGCCCTAACCCTAATGCTAACCCTAACCCTTATTCTATCCCTAAGGTTAACATTAATTGTAATGGCAACTTTGTCCCTAACCATATATCTATGTTTGACTATAACATTTTACATTACAATATGCCAAAAAAAAATTACATTTTTTAACCATAATCCTACCCCTAACTCTAACACTAAATATAACCCTAACTGTAATTCTAACTCTACCATAATTAGACTCTGATCCTAACCCTAATCCTTAGTTTAACCTTCACTAAAATCGTAACCTAACCCTAACTCTAACCTTAACCCTGACTCAAAACTCTAACTCTAACCTTAACCCTTACTTTAATCTAGATGAAAACCATAGCCCTAACCCTAACCTTAACCCCAACTGAAACCCTTACCCTAACCTTAACCCTGATGTAACTCTATATACAACCCTAACTCTAAATATAAACCTAACCTTAACCATCACCCTAAAACTAACCTTTTCTCTACCCCTTTCTCTAACTCTAATCGTAAATCTAATTTTAACCCTAACCCTAAGCCTAATTTTAACCCTAATTATAACCCTAATTTAAACTCTAACTCTAGCCCTTATTCGAGCTCCAATTCTAACTCTACCTCTAACTCAAACCCTAACTCTAATTCTAATCCTAACCCTAACTATATGTTTAACCTAAACCCTTATTCTTACCCTCGCCCTTTCCTTAACCCTAACCCTAACTCTAATTCTAACCCTAACTATATTTGTAACCCAAATTCTAACCCTAATCCTAACATTAACTCTAACTCTAATTCTAAACCTAACCTTAACTATAACCCTAACAAGATTCATAATCCTAAGAATAACACTAGCCTTAACCCTAATGCTAATCTTGACTCTAATTATAACTCTATTCCTAACCATAACTCTAACCCTATCCATAACTCAAACCCTAACAATAGCCCCAACCCTAATACTAACCCTAACCCTAACTATAACTCTACTCTTCAATATAACATTTTACGTAACAATATGCTTAAAATAAAACTAAATTAAAGTGATGCAAATAAACACCATATATAGAATTTAAAAATAAAATATTCAAGAATAATTTTATAGTAAGTTTATACAATTGTATTTAAAAAGAAATAAATAATTCAGCACTTACCTTAAAAAAATAGAAAAAAATTTAAAAATACTTTTCCTATTGCACCGCGATTGCCACTAGCTTATATATACCTCTATATATATTACGCCAAGAGTAATCATTCTCGAGACGCCTATTTTCATTTTCATAAATCCCAACTGTGATTAAAATAACCTTGGGATTAAATGAAAATAGGCGCCTCGAGAACGATTACTCTCGGCGTAATATATATAGAGGTATATATAAGCTAGTCTATTTTGTTTCTTAATAGTTATGATTGCCAAATGATATTACATATTTTAATATAATTTTTATAGTTTTTGTGAATGCCAAATGACATTTTTTTTTTTATTGATTTTTAAAAACAAATTTCTTTTGTAACTCCCATTAAATTTCTTTTCTATTTCTATATGTTAATAATTGTGATTGCCAAATGGCATTACACTTTTTATTAAAAACAAATTTTGTTTGTAACTCCCATTAAATTTATTTTCTATTTGTATTTGTTAACAATTATAAGTGCCAAATAGCATTACACATCTTAATATGTTTTAAAACTATTTTGTGAATGCCAAATGGAATTTGCTATTTTAAATTGATTTTTAAAATTAAATTTGTTTTGTAACTCCCATGAAATCTTTTTTCCTTACACGAATTATTCGTTGGAATATTCTTGGGATTTGCTTCTCCCATTGTATATGCCTCTCGGTATAATTAAATTTAGATTCCAACTTAATTTAGTAGTAGTGCCAAGTCTCAATTTTATTGGGTAACTTTAAGTTTATTTAAGGTAATATTGTGATTTGAAACGTGAACATTTATTGTTAGAGTTTAAGTCTCAATTAAGGGTGAAGTTGTGATTTGAAACATTAAGTCAAATAGTACAACACAATTATATCTAAAAAGGAATTAAAAATACATATACACAATAGATTATAGATTAATATTAAATTCAAAAATTTGATGATTGCTTTCTTTAATGATGAACCTTATACTAAACGTATATTCCATATTGAATTGTTTTTCTCTAGGATTTATCATTCATGGTATTCCTATTACTTTCAAGAACTCATTAACTATGATTAATAATAAAAAGAAAGAAATTGTTATCATTAGAAAATTAAATTGTTTCTATATTATTATATTTATTTTTTCTAACTAAGTATAATGACATTTCTCATAGAAAAATATAAAGAAAATATAAAAACTTCTTAATTATAATTCAGAAAATAAAGAGGTACCTAATTTCTTATTTTATTTTTTTAATAAATCTACCTATATACACTTTTCTAACTTCTAGAAATATAAAATCTAGAATAAAAAATAATAAAAATTTGAAAAAATCAAATCTGAAAAAGAAAAATGCCACTTGGCATATTTAATATTGATGTTTATCTATTTTATATTTTAGAATCTTATTAGACAATTTATCTTATTTATTTTTAAAAAGTTTATTGAATGTCAAAAGGTATTTTCTATTTTAAATTGATTTTTTTTAAAAGTTTGCAACTCCCATCAAATTTGTTTTCTATTTTGTTTCTTAATAGTTATGATTGCCAAATGACATTACATATTTTAATATAGTTTTTATAGTTTTTGTGAATGCAAATGACATTTGTTTTTTGAAATTGATTTTTAAAAACAAATTTCTTTTGTAACTCCCATTAAATTTATTTTCTATTTCTATATGTTAATAATTGTGATTGCCAAATGACATTACACATTTTATTAAAAACAAATTTCATTTGTAACTCCCATTAAACTTATTTTCAATTTGTATTTGTTAACAATTATAACTGGCAAATGGCATTACACATCTTAATATGTTTTAAAACTATTTTGTGAATGCCAAATGGAATTTGCTAATTTAAATTTATTTTTAAAATTAAATTTGTTTTGTAACTCCCATAAAATATTTTTTCCTTACACGGATTATTCCTTGGAATATTCATGTGCTGGGATTTGCTTCTCCCATTGTATATGCCTCTCGACATAATAATTATGACGATAAATCCTAAGACATAATGGTAATCCTATTCATGAACTCTCACCCTAGTGAAACCTAACTCTAATCAAGATAATAATCTTATGAAACTAATAAATTTTTAAAAATTACAATATAGATTCATTTTTATTAACTTTAATTATTATCTACATTTTAATATAAAGATATTAAAATTTATACAAATTGGTTTTTACAAAACACCTATTGAAGAAAAATACTTAAAATGTGAAATAATGTTAATGGTGTTATATTATCAATCTTCCTCGTCAATCTATTAGTTAATTAATATACTTCCTTTTCCTAGATGCAAATTTATGTTATTTAAATTTTTTGTACTATAATTTAAATATTTGACTTTTTCTTTCCTGTTATTAACTAATTAAATATAATATTTTGTTTTAAATTCCTTTATAAATAAAATAGTCAGTTTCACATATATTAATTTAAATACAATATTTATTTAATCATAATTAAATAAACATATATTTAAATATAAATGAATAAACAAAATAATTACTTTAATATCTTCAAAATTATAACATTTCATAACAATTATATTTAATTAAATATAATGTACTATCATAAAATTTCATTTAATTTTGTTTAGTTACCTATCTAAGTAAATGGTAATTGAGTCAAAAATATACATCAAAAAAGTCAAATAAAAGTGATAAATTTTATACATCTCTAATTAGAATCATTTCTAGATAACGCTATTTGATGATGGATTGGTTTAGCGAATATTATAGAGTTGCACTCTTCTATAATGAGACACTTATGTGTGTCATTGGACTTAAAGTTAGAGTGCCAAATTAATAAATTATTTCATTAGCCTCCATGATTGAAATTCAATAAAGGGAAATGGTGGGATCTTGTGTGCATGTGTGGGGAGGCACATAGGTAGCCATATTTCAATTATAGCACTACGGAGAATGCCATGGTAGAGGCAAGACATGTCCAGTTACAGGGAGAGGCAGAGCTCTATGTTCATTTTTCGCTACCTATTTATTTTTAAAATTTTACTTTATGATGAGTGTTTTTTAAAAACCAGCTAATGATTCACATTGTTCTGATCATTTTGCAAGCCTAAGATTTGACTCACAATACACAATTTAGAAAGACAAAATGAGGCTTGAGAGACAAGCTTAAGGCAATATTATATTTCTCTTAAAATAAGTAATTGAAAATTGGGATTGAATGGCCAGACCCTATCCTTTTGTTTATAGAAATTACATTAAAAACAAAAGGAAACACAATGAAGCAACAAACAACAATTGCCTATTCATGGAATTTCATATTTAGAAATTGCCTTTAAAAAATTAAAATGTATATAAATTCTGCATCCACTCTATCCCAGTTCCTACCCTTCAAACGTGCCCATAAGCACACCCACACGCACCCAAATAAGAATCTGCAAGGTAAGGTACATATTTTTATCAAATGAAAATTTCCTACAACAAATGTGTAAATGATTGAAGCAAGAATTATTAAACTTGAAGTTGATTGAAATATATTTTTTACTACTGCAATACATATTTCACATAAAAAGTTTTGTTTAATTGCAATGAAGAGCTAAAAACTAAAGTAAACTAATAACTTATCGGTCAAATCCTATAAATTAAACCAAAAAAGAAGAATCTGAAACTAAAACATTTCCTACTCCGAATCTAAGAAATTGATCACAAAAATGTAATCTTGAAACTAAAAACTTACCACTCGAATCCAATAAATTGAAGGGATTTTGAAGGAATTAAATAACCAAAAAAATGATTGAACATGCATTAAATATTAAAGAAAATGATTGACGATGAAATGCTCAAAGTTCAGAGATCACTTCAGATTGATTCCCACAACAACCACTACAGTTGATACTTTGAGACAACGGGAAGATCCTGATAAATTTGAGTGGGAAACAATAAGAATGTACTAAATTTCTACACATTTTTCACTGTCCATGATAGTGTTTTTTCCCAACTAATTGCTAAGTGTCACACATGCCACGATACAACATTAACTATAGTAATAAAGTCTTCTCCAACTATGCCTCCTCCAGTGGCATAAGCAGCGAATTAAAATGAATGGAAATAAATGGTTCAAATTAATGTCATCATCTTGCATTGTCTATAATGAGATAGGAATTGTTGATTGGTAAGCGAGCAAAAACATCTCAGTATAGTACGCCTTTGGTGTAATAAAGCCAATAATCCAAAAATCCTAAATAAGGAAGATTAAGGTAAAAAATTAAATAATAGTCTAATCAAAATCCATTCTAGCACTTCTCAAAATATTGACAACAACATAACCTTTCCCCATTTAGTTTTCTTATCAAAGTTGAAGAATTTTTAAGAGATTCAAAACTCCCACTAAGTGAACAAGACAAGGAAAGTCTAGGGACCTATAAGGAAGAAATTGGAATCCTAAACTCGGACTTAGAAAATCCCCAATTAGGAAATTTAGAAATTAAATTGAAGTCCAAAGACATAGGATATAGTAATAAAATTATGGAATAATTAGAAAGAGAATGTTAGGACAAAGGAAAAAAAATTATTGAAATTTAGTGTACCAAATGCTAGTAGTAACTTAATAAACCTTAGTATTGAAGAAAATCTTGCAGGACAAGAAATCCCTAAGTGTGGAAAAATAAAAAATAAAAAGAGGTATAAAATCCTTAGTTGAACTTAGAGTAGCTACAAGTTTGGCAAAAAACCAAAAAAAAGATAAAATCCTCTTAAATTTAGGAAAGAGAAAGTTTCCTACCACAGGAATATGAAGATAACTACTTGGAATATTAGGGAGCTAAATGCTCCCAACCAAAAATGAATATTAAAAGATAATCTATCTTTATTTGATTCAAAAATCATTATAATTCAAGAAACAAAACTTAACAAGGAAGAAGGAGAAAATTTTCAAAAATAGTTAGGTATTTGCAAAATGGATTTAGTAGAACCAAATGGAGCCTCAAGTGGAATAGGAATTATATGGGATCCTAGGCGTATTGACTATTCTCTTACTATTTCTAACAAAAATTAGACAGGAGGTTATGTCAAAAGTTACAAAAATAATATACCATTTATAATAATTAATGTATATGGTAACTGCTAAGTGTCACACATGCCACGATACAACATTAACTATAGCAAGAAAGTCTTCTCCAACTATGCCTCCACCAATGGCATAAGCAACCAATTAAAATGAATGGAAATAAATAGTTCAAATTAATGTCATAGTCTTGCATTGTCTATAATGAGATAGGAATCATTGATTGGTAAGCGAGCAAAAACATCTCAGTATAGTACGCCTTTGGTGTAATAAAGCCAATAATCCAAAAATCCCAAATAAGGAAGATTAAGGTAAAAAATCAAATAATAGTCTAATAAAAATCCATTCTAGCACTTCTCAAAATATTGACAACAACATAACCTTTCCCCATTTAGTTTTCTTATCGAAGTTGAAGAATTTTTAAGAGATTCAAAACTCCCACTAAGTGAACAAGACAAGGAAAGTCTAGGGACCTATAAGGAAGAAATTGGAATCCTAAACTCGGACTTAGAAAATCCTCAATTAGGAAATTTAGAAATTAAATTGAATTCCAAAGACATAGGATATAGTAATAAAATTATGCAATAATTAGAAAAAGAATATTAGGACAAAGGAAAAGAAATTATTGAAATTTAGTGTACCAAATGCTAGTAGTAACTTAATAAACCTTGGTTTTGAAGAAAATCTTGCAGGACAAGAAATCCCTAATTGTGGAAAAATAAAAAATAAAAAGAGGTAGAAAATCCTTAGCTGAACTTAGAGTAGCTACAGGTTTGGCAAAAAACCAAAAAAAAGATAAAATCCTGTTAAATTCAGGAAAGAGAAAGTTTCCTACCATAAGAATATGAAGATAACTACTTGGAATATTAGGAGGCTAAATGCTCCCAACCAAAAATGAATATTAAAAGATAATCTATCTTTATTTGATTCAAAAATCATTATAATTCAAGAAACAAAACTTAACAAGGAAGAAGGAGAAAATTTTCAAAAATAGTTAGGTATTTGCAAAATGGCCTTAGTAGAATCAAATGGAGCCTCAATTGGAATAGGAATTATATGGGATCCTAGGCGTATTGACTATTCTATTACTATTTCTAACAAAAATTGGACAGGAGGTTATGTCAAAAGTTACAAAAATAATATACCATTTATAATAATTAATGTATATGGTCCTATAGAAACATCTAATAATAAATATTTATGGAATAAAATTAGCACTTTCTTGGAATGAAAACACTCTAAAAATATCCTCAATGGAAGAGATTTCAATCCAATCCTCAATTCCTCAGAAAATTTTGGTGGATCTTTGATGCAATACAAGGCAAGAGAATCCCCAAAGGAGATGTCATAGCCCCCAACAATTAACCACACAATGGAATATAATCAATTAAATAGAGAGAAAGATCCACAACAATGTCAATTCTCAAATAGAGTCATTAGATTTTCATTCAACATGCCTAGCTGTAAGGCCTTTCGAGTTATGGCCAAATGTAAAGTAATTACAATAGTAATTATGCAAGACATCTCAAGATCCAACCCAAACCAATCTAGATCTATAATACAACAACACTCTAGTAGAAACCTCCTACGACATCTAAATTTGTGCTTGCAAGCTACCAAGCAACCTCCTTGTTTCCCAAGCCATAGCTACTAGCTCTGCTCACAAACTTTGCTCCTCTTAGCTAATCCATGTTGAATGAATAATAACTCAAGACTTCCCTAAACCCCCTACTTATACCCAACTAAGCCACAAGTCGGCCTAACAAGTTACAAATTAAATTTACCATTACATTAAATGCATATTTAAGCCACAAGTTGGCTTGCAATAAACATTAAATATGAAATGTTAACCCTTGTGTTAACTCATGATAACCACATAACCAAGTGTTAGTGAATATGACCAATCTAAGCACTGTCGAGAAAATATGCATGTCAATCTCCCCAAGCATCATCGAGCACCAAAAGATTTTTTGAGCTCCTTCAATGACCAAGCACCTCTAACAACTGAGCTCCTTTAGTGACCGAGCTCCTCAATCAATGCTGCAACTAAAAAATACCACAAAGATGGTTGAGCTCCTCCAATATTCCACAAAAAATGCCAAAATATTTAGGAACCTCAGATTCCCCTACATAAGACTCCCAAGGTACAAAGAAAAGTGTGTCCCACACTTTGTTCCTTCAGGAAAATAATACTTCCACTTCATCTTCACCCAAGGCTTGCCAATCCATAAATCCAAGAAAATGAAAAAGTCCATCAACCAATTCCTCCTTCACAAATCTATAAACAACCAATCAACATATTCACTCAGAAGAATAAATTGAACAACATGGTAACCCATAAATAGAGTCGGCAACTTATCACCATAATCCATATCAACAACATGTTCATTCAACTCTACAAATGTAGCAACATCCACAACAACATGTAGATCTCCAACCTTATCATCAATAGTATGTAATTCCTCAACAATACATGTCAAATGCTCACCTTCAACAATCTCATTGTCCACAACAAGATGCTTTGCAACATATAACTCATCACCAACAACAACCTGATTATCCATGACCAAGTGCTATACAATTTTCATGTTAGATCCATCCAACTGATCATGAAAAAAATCTCCATTCCAACACCAACAAGATTAGGAATCTCTTCAGCAACAACCACAAGTTATTCTACAAGTTTCACATTAGACTCCACAAACTAATCAACAAAACCAACCTCCACCTTGACCTCGACATGTCCTCTTCATTCTTGAACAAGTCTCCTAATCGGCCAAACAACTCTCTTCTAGATTGGTAGAATCCAACTCCATAAATCTTTGTGAAACTCAAATATCCATTCCTTAACTCAATCCTAGCTTCCAACCAAGCAAATATCTTTGAAATATTTTTCTCCACTACATCATGAAGATCTGCAATCATCCCAGGGTCCAATCTTCTAGGAGACATCTTCCAAGATCTTTGTAAACCCTTTGCAATAAATCCCACCCAAGCACCTTGTGACAACCCCAAATTGTTTGCAAGTTAGATCACAACCTTCTACCTCGCAAAAACAACCAAGAAGAAATCAAAAGTCCAGGAAAATAGATCTGCAATACAAATTACACAAAATTTCTATGATCATACTCCAATAATATCAACTTTCCATATTCACAACTATCTCTTCATATTAGGATCCATCTACAAGTCCTCTACAATTGTAAGTTAGAACCATGATCAATCACCTCACAACCAAGATATCTAGGACTCTAAAAAGAATAATCCACCACAAGATCAAAATCTACTTCTTAAAATCAACTCGCTCTGATAATATTCACCCCAGGTCTTGGTGCAAACTGCCTCAACTTCAATGATCTATCTACACGCTTAGGAAAACATAAGCTCTGATACTATCTAATGTAGTACAAGGTAGAAGAATCCCCATAGGAGATTTCCTAGCCCCTAAAAATTAATGGCACAATAGAATATTAAAAATAACACAAAGAGAAAGATCCACAACAATGTCGATTCTCAAATAGAGTCATAAGATTTTCATTCAACATGCCTGGCTGTAAGGCCTTCTGAATTATGACCAAATACAAAGAAATTACAATAGTAATTCTGTAAGACCTCTCAAGATCCAACCCAAACCCTAGCTAGTCCAAATCTATAGCACAATAGCACTTTGGTAGAAACCTACCATGAGATCTAAACTTGTTCTTACAAGCTACCAAGCAACCTCCTTGTTTCCAAGCCGTAGCTACTAGATCTTCTCACAAACTCTACTCCTCTCAGCTACTCCATGCTAAATGAATAATGATTCAAGACTCCCCTAAACCCCCAACTTATACCCAACTAATCCACAAGTCATCCTAACAAGTTACAAACTAAATAAACCCTTACATTAAATGCATATTTAAGCCACAAGTCAACTTGCAACAAATATTAAATATGAAATGTTAACCCTCATGTTAACTTGCGATAACCACACGACCAAGTGTTAACAAATACAAGAAATCTAGGCACTGTTGAGAAAACATGTTTGTCAAGCTCCCCAAGCATTGTCGAGCACCAAAATCTTTGTCAAGCTCCTTCAATGATCAAGCACCTCCAATGACCTCAGGCAACACTACAACCAAAAAAGACCAGAAAGATGGTCGAGCACCTCCAGTCTTCTACCAAAAATGCTAAAATCTTAAAAAAACCAAAATGCCCCTACATCAATATTTGAATTCAAATCAAGTCATGTTGGATTTTAAAGAATGGTATGCAAATAATAGTTTATTAGATATTCCATTATCTAATAAGACTTATACAAGGAAGTTCTTCTATTCTTCCTCAAGCAAGTTCATATCACTTTCCATTCAAGTTAGATATTGGAGATCCTTTAGTCCCATTGAATAACCTATTTAAATGTCAAAGAATGTGGTTCTTAGATAAAAAATTACTTAACAAAATCAAACAATTGTGGCATGAAGAAACTTTTGTAGCATAAAAAATGTTATGTTTTATATCTAAAATGATATCACTAAAAGAAAAATTTAAGAAATGGAACAAAGAACACTTCAATGATATTTTTAAAGAAAAATTAGATAATGAGATAGAGTTAAAAAACCTAAATGACAAAATAACAAAGAAAGGAATGGAAAATGAAAAATATCACAAAGAAAAAGATCTTTTCTTTTGGCCAAACTAGAGCTCGTCTTAGCTAAGGAAGAGATATTGTGGAAACAAAAGTCTAGTAAAAATTGGTTGCTAGAAGGCAATAGAAATATTAAATTCTTTCATAACAACACTATTAATATAAGAAATGCAAATAGGATTTCAAAAAGTGAGGATCCCTTAGGACAAACTACTTCTAGCCCTAAAGAAATTTTGGGAACCTTTGTAAGTTACTTCTCCAACTTACTCAACAACTTCAACACTTCAAATCTAATAGCTCAAACTAAGATGTTCCAAACAATTCAAAATATCATAACAACAGAAGATAACAAAGATTTAAATAAAAAATTCACTAAAGAAGAAATTAAAGAGGCCTTGGTCCAAATTAACCCTAAAAAATCACCTGGTCCTAACGGTTTTCAACCTTTCTTCTGTCAAAAATTTTGGGATATTATAGGAGAGGATCTTTGGAAGGCTATTGAAGAAACTTTGCATCTCTCTTGGCTGAAATTAATAATACTTTCTTGGTTCCAATTCCTAAAAAATATTATTATGAAGATCCAAAAAAAAAATGGACCTATAGTGCCATGTAATACTATCTATAAAATCATATCTAAAGCTCTCGCGAATAGATTAAAAAAAACTTCTTCCTAAACTTGTATTAGAGGAGCAAACAAGTTTTGTACCAAATAGATCAAATGTTGATGGTATTATCATTATTCAAGAACTAATACATTCAATTCAATCTAATAAAGATTCTTGCATGTTAATGTAATTAGTCATTCAAAATGCTTACGATAAAGTCGATTGAAGATTTCTTTGTAATTCCCTTGAAGCATTTGGATTTTCTAACCAATGGATCAATTTAATTTTTTAACTGCATTTCAACTCTTAAAATCTCTCTATTAATCAAGGGATTCCAAGAAGGTTTCTTTAGTATTTCTAGAAATATCAAACAAGGAGATCCAATCTCTCCATTTCTCTTCATAATTATGGTTGAGCCATTTGGTAGAGCTATCAATAAAGTATAGATAGACAATAAAATCAAAGGCATCAAAGCAACAAAAGGAATTTTAAATATAACTCACCAAGAGTTTGCTAATGATATAGTATTACCAAGAGAAAGTTCTCTAGAAGAAGCATATAACTTTAAATAGATGGGTATGTGTAGGATCATGGTGGGCCAAAAAGTGGTGATGTGAAAAAAAAAACAAGTCTAAAAATGTCCATTACCTAATAAAATCAAACACCCGTTATATTGTGTATCTGATATATCGGATACCCAATCCTTCGTCACCCATACTAGAGGAATCTCATGGGAATTGGAGGGTTCAGATTTAAACTTAGTGAGGGGTTGAGATTCTCTCCTCTTTGGTCCATGTGATTAAAATGCTATTGGTATAGTAAAGTAATTATATAGTATATAACTATATATTATAATTATTATATAGGGACATATCTCATTTGTTCTCGAATGGGTCAAAAGGAGTCATAGGGTATCCAATGACCCCTTTCGACCCATTCCATGACAACATACATTCGTAGGGGTCCTAGGACCCCAAGGACATATATAATGTGACCGAATGGGTCAAAAGGGGTCATAGGGAAACTAATGACCCCTTTTGACCCATTTGATGACAACATATGTCTCTAGTGGTTGTAGGACCCCTAAGAACATATCTCACATGTAAAAAATGGTTGAAAGGGGTATACGAAAATATATGATCCATTTTGACCCATTCAATGACAACATATGTCCCTCGAGGTCCTAACACCCATAGGGACATATCTCACATGTTCAAAAGGGTCAAAAGGGTTCATAGGGAAACTTATGGCCCCTTTCATCCCATTTTTTGATAACATATGTCCCTAGGGGCCCGAGAACCTATAGGGACATATTTCTTATGTTGAAAAGCATTGAAAGGTCATAGGGTAACCTATGACCCTTTTTGACCCATTCAATGACAACATATGTCCTTAGGGATCTTAGGACTCCTAGGGACATATCTCGTATATTCCAATGGATAGAAGAAGGGTCATAGGGAACCCTATGACCTCTTTTGATACATTTCATGAAAAAAAATGTGCTTAGGGGTCCTAGGACCCCTAAGAACATCTTTCATTTGTTCATATGGGTCAAAAGGCATCATAGGATAACCTATTCGACACATTTCATAATAGCATATGTTCATAGGGGACCTAGGACCCCTAGGGACATATCTTTCAACACATTTCATGACAACATATGTCCCTAGGGGCCCTAGGACACCTAGGGACATATTTAATTTATTCATATGAATCGAAAGGGGTCATAGGATAACCTATGACCCATTTTGACACATTTTGTGACAACATATGTCCTTAAAGGTCTTAGGATCCCTAGGGACATGTCTCATTTGTTCATGTGGGCTGAAAGGGGTCATAGGATAACCTATGACCCCTTTCAACACATTTCATGATAACTTATATCTCTAGGGGTCATAGGACCCCTAAGGACATAATTCATTTGTTCATATGGGTTGAAAGGGTTCATAGGATAACCTATGACCCCTTTGGACATATTTTCTAACAACATATGTGTCTAGGGGTCTTACGACCCCTAGGGACATATTTCATTTGTTTATATGGATTGAAAGGGGTCATAGGATAACCTATGACCCCTTTCGACATATTTCATGATAACATATGTCAAGACCCCTGGGGACATATTTCATTTGTTTATATGGGTCAAAAGGGGTCATAAGATAACCTATGACCCCTTTTGACACATTTCATGACAACATGTGTCTCTAAGGGTCCTAGGACCCCTAGGGACATATCTCATTTGTTCATATGGGTTGAAAGGGGTCATAAGATAACCTTTGACCCCTTTCGACACATTTCATCATAACATATGTCCCTAGGGGCCTATGGGCTCGTAGGGACATAATTCATTTGTTCATATGGGTCAAAAAAGGTCATAAGATAAGCTATGACCCCTTTCAACACATTTCATGACAATACATGTCACTAGGGGTTTTAGGACCCCTAGGGAAATCATTCATTTGTTCATATGGGTCAAAAGAGGTCATAGGATAAACTATGACCCCTTTCGACATATGGCATGAGAACATATGTGCTTAGGGATCCTAGGACCCCTGGGGACATATTTTATTTGTTCATATGGGTTGAAAGGTTTCAATGAATAACCTATGACCCCTTTCAAAATATTTCATGACAACATATGTGGGACCCCTAAGGACATACCGCACATGCTCAAAAGGTTTGAAAGGGGTCATATGTTTATGGAAACATATGACCCCTTTTAACCCATTCAATCACAATATATGTCCATAAGGGTTCGAGGAACCCTAGGGACGTATTTGACATGTTCAACTGGGTCCAAAGGAGTCAAAGGGAAACCCATAATCTCTTTCAACCCATTTAATCAAAAAATATGTCCATGCGGGTCCTAGGACCCCTACAAACATACCTCATATCTTTGAATAGATTGAAAGGGTTAATAGGGTAACCTATGACCCCTTTCAACCCATTCAACAACAATGTATGTCACCAGGGGTCCTAGTACCCCAAATGACATATCTCATATGTTTGAATGGGTTAAAAGGGGTTATAGGATAACCTATGACTCATTCTACGACCTATTTTGGCTCATTCAATGACAACATATGTCCCTAGGGGTCCTAAGACACATATGTATATATTTCATATGTTTGAATGGGTCACAAGGGGTAATAGGGTACCCTATAACTCCTTTAGATCTTTAAGTACAATATTGTCCAATACTCGAGCATATTATTTATGTTGTTTGTTGAGATAATGGGTGTTGCACACATTGCATAATATTGCTTAAATTTTATTATTTTACTTTAATATGTAATGTTGTATCTAGGAGCATCTAGATGGGCATGCAACATGTAAAGGTTCCCATGGAATATTCTTGATAAGTTGTAGTGTAACATTGTGATAATATTTTATGCAATTATTTAATATTGGGGAAAAGAAATTAAATTTCTAATATTAAATGTGGGGTCAGTGGGTTAGGTAGCACATGGTTTATGTAATACCACTTGGTGGTTTTGTGGGACTTGCTACTATATAAGCAGCCACAAGGGTAGTTGTTGTAGAGTGTGACAAGGAGAAGACAAAAGGCAAGAGTCGAGCAAGACAAGGCTTGACAGGTTAGCCAAGGGAGCATTTGTAAAGGTTGGAAGCATGGCATGGGATGTGTGGATTCATGCTTGTTTACATAGTTTTCTCGGTTGTGACTATAGATTTGAAGGCTTCCATGGTTGTATTGCAATGGTATTTTTGTTAAATAATACATGGTGATGGATATTTTTGGAGGCTAGGTTTTTCTCTCTATGAGGGTTTCCTAGGGTATATCTTGTGTCGCAATTTTGTGGGTATGTTGTCTATTCTCTTGCATGTATATTTTAATTTTGTGTTTATTTCAAATCTATTATGGGTTATGTGGAAATGATTATATTCTTTGTTGTCAAGTTTCCTTACATTGTTAGGGGTCCTACAACCCTAAGTATACATAATGTGATCGAATGGGTCAAAAGGGATCATTTGGTACACTATGACCCCTTTTTAACCATTGGATAATATTGTCCACTGGGTAAAAGGGATCATAGTGTACCAAACGACCCATTTTGACCCATTCGATCACATTATGTGTACTTAGGGTTGTAGGACTCCTAACAACATAAATAATCTACTCGAATGTGTCATAAGGGGTTACAGGGTACCGTATGACCCTTTTTGACCTATTTAAATATTATGTGTTCTTTGGGATCTTAAGACCACTAAGGATATAGATAATGTGTTCGAATGGGTCATAGGATAACCTATGATCCCTTTTGACCCATTTGATCACATTATGCAGTATGCTTACAGATTGCAAGACCCCTAAAGACTTAGATGATGTGTTTGAATGGGTCAAAAGGGGTCATAGGGTACTCTATGACCCCTTTTGATCCTTTTGATCCGAGGATCCCCAAGGACATAGGTAATGTGTTTGAATGGGTCAAAAGGGATCATAGGGTACACTATGAACCTTTTCGATTCTTTTGAACCATTATATGTGTGGTTAAGGGTTCTAAGAGCCTATAAGAAATACATATTAAGGTCCCTCAAAATAGGTCATAAGAAATATTTTAAAAATAATAATTATTTTGTTTTTGAATTATTATTTTTTATTGAGGAAAAAATGGTATTTGATATATCAGATACTTGATTTGGGCTTGGTAGTGCTTTGTATACCAAGCCTACATGGTCAACGCCAAAAAATCCCAAAAATGTGTTTTTACACTATTTCTCTGAGTTTTTGACTTCGAGTACATAACTAACAACTTTTTTTCACCCATATTTGATTAAATGAAAAGGGTTTCTTAATAATGTTCTTGGCTTTCCATCGATATGATGTCTATCAAATTATGAGTTTAGTAATTAATTTTCACTTATTTTCTAATGGAGTTAGCTATAAAGTGTTGATTGCCATATTGATTGAAAATGACTATAACTTTCAAACTGTAAAAAAAAATTGAAATCCAAATGATGTGTCAAATTCTATGCTTCATCTACTACAATAAAATAAAAATAAAATTTGATAAAAAAAATTAATTAGTTAAGGTGGTCAGACATGAGAACTTTTTTTCTAAAAATGTTGTAGTGGAAAATTCATAATTAATTATTTTATTGGAATAAAAATACCCAAAAATATGTGTCACATCTGGGCACGAGTCTACTTCTTATATCTAGAATCTTATATAAAAAATATTTTTTGATTGTGATTAAGGTGGTAAGACATACACCAACTTCTTATTTTTATCCTTAAATTTTGTACTATTGCTTTAAAATAAGAATTATTGATAAATCAGATTAAGTTATTTATAGATAAGACCTAGTAGTTTAGAAACTAAATTCAATTTCCTACAAATTATATTCTTTCAACAGTTTAATATAAGCTTCATAGCTAGTTCAAAATTGCACATCAAGTTGACATAAACTTGATTTGTTGATTTTACACTAGTTTGACACACCATGATCCTACACATATCTAGATAATTAATAATTATATGGAAACCTCATGTCATATATTTAATGCTAAGAAATAATAGTTCTACTTTATTAATACTAAGGAGGAAATGGAAAAAGATATGTGTAATATTATGGGATACAAGGAAGGGCTATTCCCATGTAAATATCTTGGTATTCAGATTGAAAAAGGACTCAAAAATAGTAAATCTTGGGATCTAATCTTAGATAAAATAGATAAGTCAATTATCAGTTGGAAAGGTAGATGGTTAATCAAAGCATGTAGGAGGACTATGATTAAATCAGTCCTGTCAGTAATCCCTACTTATCATGTGCCTTGTTTACCTATGCTCAAAGGTATTAAAAGAAAGCTAGATATTTAAATAAAAAAATTCTTTTGGCAAGGAACTGAAGAAAATAAAAATCTAGCCTTAATTAAATGGGAAAACATCTGCAACCCTAAGGAATTTGGAGGTTTAGGTATTAAAAAATTTAGCTAACAAAATGAAGCCCTTTCGGCTAAATTAATTTGGAGAATGTATAAGGAATTCAATAGTAAATGGGATAAAATTCTTTTTCACAAATACCTTGAAAGTATCAATCCTACATCCCTATTTAGAATTATTAATCCTCCAAATGGATCTATAATTTGGAACTTTATGATGAGTTGCAGGCCTCTAATCTCAAAAATATTGACTTGGGATATAGGTTAAGGGAAAGATGCCTTAATCTGGGAAGATTCATGGGATGGACATCCTTCGCCAAACAACTTTAACCTACTTGTAAACATTAAAAATACTCTTACTCAGATATGGGGAAAATATCTTAGCAAATATATAATTAAAATTAATAATAACCTGTATGGGAGATGAAAATAGAAATCTCTAGATAATATTCCATTGTCTACAAAAGAACAAAAAAATTTTAAATCAATTCCTTAATAGCAGACTGATTGGCCATAAAGATAGGGAAGATAAACTTATATGGACAACTTCAAAGAATGGTAACTACAAAGTCAAACTTGGCTATGTAAAGATTATATAAATTCTCAATAATGAGATAGGATTGATATTACCTCTGAATCTATGCTGGGATCTAGTATGATTACCAAAAGAAGGTATATTCCTTTGGGTAGCCTTATAGAAGAAAATCCTTACATTAGACTGTTAGATTGTGGTGACTGATCAGGAAAGTACTGTACATACTTCATAAATAGTGGGCTTCGGGGCATCGGCCCGAAAAAAAAAAAATTTGGAAGTAGCCGACATATTATGGCCGACATATGGCCGACATGTTATAACCCTAAAGCGGTTTAATACTTGTATAAAAAGGGCTTAGGGTTGGGTATTTTTCATATGTGGTGATACGAAATTGGTTCTTGCGGCGGTATTGAGCTGTAAGGGATTACGGATTGTAATCAGGTTGTAGTCACTGGATTGTAATAAGATCGGACTTGCTGTTTGGTGGACGTAGCCCAGGGATTGGGTGAACCACGTTAAATCTTGGTGCCTTGTGTTTATTTCTATGTGTTCTATTATTTTCTGTTATTGGTTATATTTGCATGTAGTTTTTATTTCTGTCCATGGTTTTTTCCTAACAAGTGGTATCAGAGCAAGGTTGTCTTTCAGTTATCCTCTGCAGGAAAGTCTCACGGTTAAGTGGGAGTCTCACAGTTGAGTGGGAGCGATGGCAGATGAGGGTAAGTTGAGGGTTGACAGGTTTAATGGGCAGAACTTCCAGTTATGGAAGATGCAAATGGAAGACTATTTATATCAGAAGGATTTATGGAAGCCGTTGGAAGGAAAACCCAAGAATCAAGGAACTATGTCAGAGGCTGAATGGGATCTTTTGGACAGAAAGGCACTCGGAAGCATTCGGTTCTGCTTGGCACCATCGGTGGCATTTAATATTACAAAAGCAAAGACGACAGAAGATTTGATGAAAACCCTAGCGACATTGTATGAAAAGCCCTCCGCTTCAAATAAGGTATTTCTCATGAAGCGTTTATTTAATATGAAAATGGCAGAAGGTGGATCTGTTGCAGATCATTTAAATGAGTTTAATACTATTACTAGTCAATTATCTTCTGTGGGTATCAATTTTGATGAAGAAATTAGGGCTCTCTTGATTTTGTGTTCTTTGCCTGAAAGCTGGAATGGCTTGGTAATGGCGGTGAGTAATTCTGTTCCTGGATCTAGTACCCTAAAATATGATGATGTGATCGGTGTTATTTTAAGTGAGGAAACTCGTAGAAAATCCTCAGGTGGATCTACATCAGGAAGTGCTTTAAATGCACAAAGCAGGGGCAGAATGACTGAAAGAGGAAGTAACTCTGGAAATCGTGGGAAATCAAGAGGAAAGTCAAAGGGGAGGAGCTCTCAATCGAGAGGACCAAATGATTGCTGGTACTGTGGGAAACCAGGGCACAAAAAGAAAGATTGTTGGACTCGAAAGAAAAATGAAGGAGATAAATCAGATGGAGACAAAGAGGCAAATGTGGTAAGTAACAAATCCGAAGAGGATGCTTTGCTTCTATCTTTAGAGAATGTTGATGATTCATGGGTTTTAGATTCTGGTGCTTCTTTTCATGCTACACCTCATAGAGGTTATTTCATTGATTATGTCCAAGGGGATTTTGGGCTTGTTTATTTGGGGGATAATGAACCCTGTCAGATTGTTGGAAAGGGAAAAATTAAGATTAAGTTGCAGAATGGGAATCATTGGCTACTACATGAGGTAAGACATGTTCCAAAACTAAGTAGAAATTTAATTTCAGCAGGGCAACTCAGTGATGAGGGTTGTGTAGTTACTTTTAATGATAAAAATTGGAAGGTTTCAAAAGGTTACCTTGTAGTAGCAAGAGGTGTGAAAGTAGGCACCTTATATCTTTGTACAGGTCATATTGTTCCTTCTACTTTGATTGTTTCAGAGAAAAATGAATATTCAGGAACAATTACTGCAATTGAGCAGGGAGAACAAATAGCTGCTGTAGATTCTGATACAGTGTTGTGGCACAATAGACTTGGGCACATGAGTGAGAAAGGTATGAAAGTACTTCATTCAAGGAAAGCTTTACCAGGTCTAAAATGTGTGAATATGGATTTCTGTGAAAGTTGTGTGTATGGAAAACAAAAGAGAGTGAGTTTTGTAAAGACAGGGAAGGAAAACAAAAAGGAGAAATTAGAGCTTGTGCATACAGATGTATGGGGACCGGCTCAGGTATCTTCCCTTGGTGGCTCTCATTATTATGTTACATTTATTGATGACGCAACTAGAAAAGTATGGGTTTATTTCCTTAGACAGAAATCTGATGTATTTCAAACTTTTAAGAAATGGAAATGCTTGGTTGAAAATGAGACTGGTAAGAAATTAAAATGTCTCAGATCTGATAATGGTGGTGAGTATTGCAGTCATGAATTTGAAGATTATTGCTCCACTAATGGTATTCGTAGACAAAAAACTATTCCAAGGACTCCACAGGAAAATGGAGTGGCTGAACGCATGAATAGGACTATAATGGAGTGCGCAAGGAGCATGAGGTTGCATGCTGGGTTGCCCTTACACATGTGGGCGGAGGCTGTCAATACTGCAGTATATTTGATTAATAGAGGTCCCTCTACTCCTTTGGGCTGTGGTATTCCAGAGGAAGCATGGACTGGTAAGAAGGTGAGTTATTCTTTTCTCAAGACCTTCGGTTGTGAAGTTTTTGCTCATATAGACTCTGAAAATAGAACCAAGCTAGAAGCTAAATTAAAGAAATGTGTCTTTTTTGGATATGACATTAATGAATTTGGCTATAGGCTTTGGGATTTTGAAAATCATAAAATTATAAGAAGCCGGGATGTCATAATTGTACAAAGATCTGTTGCAGCAACATGAGAAGAAAGAAGATGATTATGTAGTGTTGGATGATACTCCAAAAGTTGATGTTCTAGCCATTCCTCATGATGTTCAACAACTGCAACAACAAATACCACACACACTAGTGAATGTTAGACGGTCAACAAGGCCAATTAGACCTCCACAAAGGTTTTCTCCCTCTTTGTATTCTATTTTACTTATTGATGCTGGTGAACCTGAAAGTTATGATGAAGTTGTGCAGGTGGATACTAAGATTCAGTGGGAGTCTGCAATGAAAGATGAAATGGACTCTTTGCTGAAAAATAAGACATGGGATTTGTGCAAGTTGCCTGCAGGTAAAAAGGCTTTACAGAATAAATGGGTTTACAGGTTGAAAGAAGAGGAAGGAGGTAAGAAAAGATTTAAGGCCAGGTTAGTTGTAAAAGGATTTGCACAGAAAAAGGGAATTGATTTTGATGAGATATTTTCTCCTGTTGTTAAAATGACTTCTATTCGTATTGTTTTAAGTCTTGTGGCTACTGAAGACTTGCATTTAGAGCAGATGGATGTTAAAACAGCCTTTCTTCATGGTGATTTGGATGAAGAAATATATATGGCTCAGCTACAGGGTTTTGAGGTCAAAGGTAAGGAGAACTTAGTGTGCAAATTGAAGAAAAGTTTATATGGCTTGAAGCAAGCACCTCGGCAATGGTATCTGAAATTTGACAGTTTTATGCATGAGCATGGATATAATAGGTGTCATTCAGATTACTGTGTTTATTTTAAGAGGTTGGATGATGATAGCTACATTATTTTATGTTTATATGTTGATGATATGCTTTTAGCTGGGTCTAACATGGATCATATTAAGGGGCTAAAATGCCAATTAGCACATGCATTTGCTATGAAGGATTTGGGGGCAGCAAAACAAATCTTTGGTATGAAGATTTGCAGAGATAGGAAGAATAGAACATTGACGCTATCTCAAGCTGATTATGTTGAGAAGGTGTTGCAACGTGTCTCTATGGAGAATGCTAAAGCTGTCAGCACACCTTTACCTGGTCATTTGAAATTGACTAAGGAGATGTGTCCCAAGACACAGGAAGAGGAGGATAAGATGTCCAAGGTACCCTATGCTTCAGCTGTAGGAAGTTTGATGTATGCTATGGTATGCACTAGGCCAGATATTGCACATGCAGTGGGAGTCGTTAGCAGGTATATGAGTCATCCAGGTTTTGAGCATTGGAATGTTGTCAAGTGGATTCTCAGATATTTGAGAGGAACATCCAATAAGTGTTTACACTTTGGGGGCTCTACTACTGATTTACAGGGCTATGTTGACTCAGATTTGGCTGGGGATATTGATACCAGGTGGAGTACTACAGGTTATGTCTTTACTATTGGTGGGGCAGCCGTGAGCTGGGTTTCTAGACTACAGAAGATTAATGCTCTCTCAACTACAGAGGCAGAGTATGTTGCTGCTACAGAGGCAGCCAAAGAGATGATATGGCTTCAGTTCTTCTTGGAAGAATTGGGACATCCTCAGAAGGATAATTATTTGTTCACAGATAGTCAGAGTGCCATTCATCTTGCTAAGAATTCAGCTCTGCATTCTAAGACCAAACACATACAGTTGCGGTACCATTTCATTTGGTCAGTTTTGGAGGATGGACAGTTAAAGCTGGAGAAGATACATACCAATGAAAATCCAGCAGATATGTTGACAAAGGTTGTAACAAGGGAGAAGCTGAACTCCTCTTCAGCTTCAGTTGGTCTTTTAGACTAAATGTGAATAAAAGAACAGTAGAGTCCAGGGTGGTTTGATCTAGTGGGAGCCCCATGCGGTAGTTGTATTGAGCTGTAAGGGATTACGGATTGTAATCAGGTTGTAGTCACTGGATTGTAATAAGATCGGACTTGCTGTTTGGTGGACGTAGCCCAGGGATTGGGTGAACCACGTTAAATCTTGGTGCCTTGTGTTTATTTCTATGTGTTCTATTATTTTCTGTTATTGGTTATATTTGCATGTAGTTTTTATTTCTGTCCATGGTTTTTTCCTAACAAGTGGTATCAGAGCAAGGTTGTCTTTCAGTTATCCTCTGCAGGAAAGTCTCACGGTTAAGTGGGAGTCTCACAGTTGAGTGGGAGCGATGGCAGATGAGGGTAAGTTGAGGGTTGACAGGTTTAATGGGCAGAACTTCCAGTTATGGAAGATGCAAATGGAAGACTATTTATATCAGAAGGATTTATGGAAGCCGTTGGAAGGAAAACCCAAGAATCAAGGAACTATGTCAGAGGCTGAATGGGATCTTTTGGACAGAAAGGCACTCGGAAGCATTCGGTTCTGCTTGGCACCATCGGTGGCATTTAATATTACAAAAGCAAAGACGACAGAAGATTTGATGAAAACCCTAGCGACATTGTATGAAAAGCCCTCCGCTTCAAATAAGGTATTTCTCATGAAGCGTTTATTTAATATGAAAATGGCAGAAGGTGGATCTGTTGCAGATCATTTAAATGAGTTTAATACTATTACTAGTCAATTATCTTCTGTGGGTATCAATTTTGATGAAGAAATTAGGGCTCTCTTGATTTTGTGTTCTTTGCCTGAAAGCTGGAATGGCTTGGTAATGGCGGTGAGTAATTCTGTTCCTGGATCTAGTACCCTAAAATATGATGATGTGATCGGTGTTATTTTAAGTGAGGAAACTCGTAGAAAATCCTCAGGTGGATCTACATCAGGAAGTGCTTTAAATGCACAAAGCAGGGGCAGAATGACTGAAAGAGGAAGTAACTCTGGAAATCGTGGGAAATCAAGAGGAAAGTCAAAGGGGAGGAGCTCTCAATCGAGAGGACCAAATGATTGCTGGTACTGTGGGAAACCAGGGCACAAAAAGAAAGATTGTTGGACTCGAAAGAAAAATGAAGGAGATAAATCAGATGGAGACAAAGAGGCAAATGTGGTAAGTAACAAATCCGAAGAGGATGCTTTGCTTCTATCTTTAGAGAATGTTGATGATTCATGGGTTTTAGATTCTGGTGCTTCTTTTCATGCTACACCTCATAGAGGTTATTTCATTGATTATGTCCAAGGGGATTTTGGGCTTGTTTATTTGGGGGATAATGAACCCTGTCAGATTGTTGGAAAGGGAAAAATTAAGATTAAGTTGCAGAATGGGAATCATTGGCTACTACATGAGGTAAGACATGTTCCAAAACTAAGTAGAAATTTAATTTCAGCAGGGCAACTCAGTGATGAGGGTTGTGTAGTTACTTTTAATGATAAAAATTGGAAGGTTTCAAAAGGTTACCTTGTAGTAGCAAGAGGTGTGAAAGTAGGCACCTTATATCTTTGTACAGGTCATATTGTTCCTTCTACTTTGATTGTTTCAGAGAAAAATGAATATTCAGGAACAATTACTGCAATTGAGCAGGGAGAACAAATAGCTGCTGTAGATTCTGATACAGTGTTGTGGCACAATAGACTTGGGCACATGAGTGAGAAAGGTATGAAAGTACTTCATTCAAGGAAAGCTTTACCAGGTCTAAAATGTGTGAATATGGATTTCTGTGAAAGTTGTGTGTATGGAAAACAAAAGAGAGTGAGTTTTGTAAAGACAGGGAAGGAAAACAAAAAGGAGAAATTAGAGCTTGTGCATACAGATGTATGGGGACCGGCTCAGGTATCTTCCCTTGGTGGCTCTCATTATTATGTTACATTTATTGATGACGCAACTAGAAAAGTATGGGTTTATTTCCTTAGACAGAAATCTGATGTATTTCAAACTTTTAAGAAATGGAAATGCTTGGTTGAAAATGAGACTGGTAAGAAATTAAAATGTCTCAGATCTGATAATGGTGGTGAGTATTGCAGTCATGAATTTGAAGATTATTGCTCCACTAATGGTATTCGTAGACAAAAAACTATTCCAAGGACTCCACAGGAAAATGGAGTGGCTGAACGCATGAATAGGACTATAATGGAGTGCGCAAGGAGCATGAGGTTGCATGCTGGGTTGCCCTTACACATGTGGGCGGAGGCTGTCAATACTGCAGTATATTTGATTAATAGAGGTCCCTCTACTCCTTTGGGCTGTGGTATTCCAGAGGAAGCATGGACTGGTAAGAAGGTGAGTTATTCTTTTCTCAAGACCTTCGGTTGTGAAGTTTTTGCTCATATAGACTCTGAAAATAGAACCAAGCTAGAAGCTAAATTAAAGAAATGTGTCTTTTTTGGATATGGCATTAATGAATTTGGCTATAGGCTTTGGGATTTTGAAAATCATAAAATTATAAGAAGCCGGGATGTCATAATTGTACAAAGATCTGTTGCAGCAACATGAGAAGAAAGAAGATGATTATGTAGTGTTGGATGATACTCCAAAAGTTGATGTTCTAGCCATTCCTCATGATGTTCAACAACTGCAACAACAAATACCACACACACTAGTGAATGTTAGACGGTCAACAAGGCCAATTAGACCTCCACAAAGGTTTTCTCCCTCTTTGTATTCTATTTTACTTATTGATGCTGGTGAACCTGAAAGTTATGATGAAGTTGTGCAGGTGGATACTAAGATTCAGTGGGAGTCTGCAATGAAAGATGAAATGGACTCTTTGCTGAAAAATAAGACATGGGATTTGTGCAAGTTGCCTGCAGGTAAAAAGGCTTTACAGAATAAATGGGTTTACAGGTTGAAAGAAGAGGAAGGAGGTAAGAAAAGATTTAAGGCCAGGTTAGTTGTAAAAGGATTTGCACAGAAAAAGGGAATTGATTTTGATGAGATATTTTCTCCTGTTGTTAAAATGACTTCTATTCGTATTGTTTTAAGTCTTGTGGCTACTGAAGACTTGCATTTAGAGCAGATGGATGTTAAAACAGCCTTTCTTCATGGTGATTTGGATGAAGAAATATATATGGCTCAGCTACAGGGTTTTGAGGTCAAAGGTAAGGAGAACTTAGTGTGCAAATTGAAGAAAAGTTTATATGGCTTGAAGCAAGCACCTCGGCAATGGTATCTGAAATTTGACAGTTTTATGCATGAGCATGGATATAATAGGTGTCATTCAGATTACTGTGTTTATTTTAAGAGGTTGGATGATGATAGCTACATTATTTTATGTTTATATGTTGATGATATGCTTGTAGCTGGGTCTAACATGGATCATATTAAGGGGCTAAAATGCCAATTAGCACATGCATTTGCTATGAAGGATTTGGGGGCAGCAAAACAAATCTTTGGTATGAAGATTTGCAGAGATAGGAAGAATAGAACATTGACGCTATCTCAAGCTGATTATGTTGAGAAGGTGTTGCAACGTGTCTCTATGGAGAATGCTAAAGCTGTCAGCACACCTTTACCTGGTCATTTGAAATTGACTAAGGAGATGTGTCCCAAGACACAGGAAGAGGAGGATAAGATGTCCAAGGTACCCTATGCTTCAGCTGTAGGAAGTTTGATGTATGCTATGGTATGCACTAGGCCAGATATTGCACATGCAGTGGGAGTCGTTAGCAGGTATATGAGTCATCCAGGTTTTGAGCATTGGAATGTTGTCAAGTGGATTCTCAGATATTTGAGAGGAACATCCAATAAGTGTTTACACTTTGGGGGCTCTACTACTGATTTACAGGGCTATGTTGACTCAGATTTGGCTGGGGATATTGATACCAGGTGGAGTACTACAGGTTATGTCTTTACTATTGGTGGGGCAGCCGTGAGCTGGGTTTCTAGACTACAGAAGATTAATGCTCTCTCAACTACAGAGGCAGAGTATGTTGCTGCTACAGAGGCAGCCAAAGAGATGATATGGCTTCAGTTCTTCTTGGAAGAATTGGGACATCCTCAGAAGGATAATTATTTGTTCACAGATAGTCAGAGTGCCATTCATCTTGCTAAGAATTCAGCTCTGCATTCTAAGACCAAACACATACAGTTGCGGTACCATTTCATTTGGTCAGTTTTGGAGGATGGACAGTTAAAGCTGGAGAAGATACATACCAATGAAAATCCAGCAGATATGTTGACAAAGGTTGTAACAAGGGAGAAGCTGAACTCCTCTTCAGCTTCAGTTGGTCTTTTAGACTAAATGTGAATAAAAGAACAGTAGAGTCCAGGGTGGTTTGATCTAGTGGGAGCCCCATGCGGTAGTTGTATTGAGCTGTAAGGGATTACGGATTGTAATCAGGTTGTAGTCACTGGATTGTAATAAGATCGGACTTGCTGTTTGGTGGATGTAGCCCAGGGATTGGGTGAACCACATTAAATCTTGGTGCCTTGTGTTTATTTCTGTGTGTTCTATTATTTTCTGTTGTTGGTTATATTTGCATGTAGTTTTTATTTATGTCCATGGTTTTTTCTTAACACAGACAAGTTCACCAAAATGGGTTATGAAGGTCCTTCGAGATGTCCTCTATGTGAAAATGAGTCAGAATCCTAAGAACATATATTATTCTCTTGTCCTATTGCAAAATCATGTTGGAACTAGTTAAGTAGCGGATTACAACTTTCCCTAATAATTTTTTAGATTTCATGAAAAGTTGGCCAAAAGATGGAAGTTTCAAAATATGTACTAACCTATGGAGGATTTCCCCTTCAATTATTCTTTGGGAGATATGGAAAGAAAGAAACAAATGAATCTTTTGTAACCAAACATTGGATCTATCTGAGCACTTCTAAACAAGATAGAAGAAAGCATAACTGAGGTTGCTAATAACAATCTAATTATTATTCCTTTGTTGTATACCAAAGCAAGAAAATTAGATAGAATATTGTGTAAATGGGAACCACCCCCTATTGGTTGTTCTAAGTTAAATTTTGATGGGGCTTCTAGAGGGAATCCTGGCTTAGCGGGCATAGGTTGTATTATTTATTCAAATCAAAGTAATTGTCTATCAAAAAGTGTCAAACCACTTGGACTTCTATCAAATAATTTAGCAAAAAATTGAAGTATTAATCGAGAGTTTAACTCAATGTCAAAAACTAGGTATTAAGAAATTAATAATTGAAGGTGAATCTCAAATCATTCTCAATGACTTAAGAAAAAGAAAAACCCCTAATTGGGTTCTAAATTCTAAATTAGAATATGTGTTGTTTCTAGTTGATTCATTTGAGAAATTAATATCAAACATGTTTATCAAGAAGGTAACAAAGAAGCTAATGTGTTAGCTAATAAAGGAGTAAACAATATTCCTATAAATGAAATTACTAATTATAATTGGTCTTTACCTCAACGTCTACTTTTCCTTTTCCCCTAGTGTTTTAACTTTTAGGCATATCACTTTGTAGAAGTTAAGACATGAAACTTGGACTATCTTGTCCTTGCTTTGTTGGTCTCACATTTCTCCAATAAGTCCAGTTAGTTATGTATTTAGGTTCTTTCTATCTAGTTGTTTATTAAAATCTTCTTTGTTCAAATTTTTCTTTTATATCCATCCTAAAAAACTTAGAGGTTATTTGTATTGGGCTAATTCCTCTTTACCTAACCAATAATAGTATTATAGCAAGGTAATATATAACATTGATCTATTAAACTATTTAATTAATTACCTATTTTCTAAAAAATTAATTAGTAAGGTATAAATTGAATATAATACATCTTTAGTGGTCTTTTAATAATCTTCTATATCACTCTATAATAGCACATGTCTTTTATAAATTTAAAACAAAAATCGTATATTGCTAACTCCTATACATGAAACCAATCGTTAGGCATCATATATATCTTATTAAGACTCTTTCATGTATTAATCTTCTGGGTCTTGCTAGTAAATCAAACTCTTAATTCTTATTATCATTTCGATTTAGGTAGTCTCCTATCAATTAATAATGATTCAATACCATGTCGATAATGATCACCTGTACCTTTAGAATTTTTAACTACTCTTTGAGTTAAACCCATTTCCACTAAATAACATAAAATGGTGTGATATCATAAATCAGAGCTCTCCTCTTTTTGTGTGTGGGATAAAACTATCATCACAATTTGATCATTCAATAATTATGCAATATTTGATGTACTTCATTTATCATCATTAATTTCATTATCTTGAAATCTAGAAGCACCTTTAAAGTTAATTTCTCTGTGAATTGAGATCCTCGGTTTCTAAGTTCTTAAAGTGTTTTATGATCCTTGGGTTTGATCTTTCTCTATTAGGATCATTAACCACCATGGATACATGAATTTTTCTCTTTCATCAGTATGAAAATAAGATCATATCATTTTTTAGCTCCGTAAAACTAGAAAGATGGAGTGGTATTCTGTGAAATCAAGAGGATTTGGCCTGGTATGTCGTCGAGAGAGCCTTATAAGGCAAAAAAAATTCTAACTATAGTAATTCCTAGAGAAATAATAGTGATATAGTAGGATGTTTCATATTGATTTCTTTGAAAGCAAACATTTCCCAATCCATTATAGGTAAGCTTAGTGAGGCAAGTGTTGAGCCTACCTAGTTAAAAGGGCTTCATCATGTGGTTTTTAGTATAAACTATAATATGGATATACCTTTCCTAGAATTGTACATGGACTGGCTATTGGCAGCCTCAAATGGGCAAAGGTTCCCAAGAGACAAGTCTTAACCATTAGAGACCAGTTGGCTTTTGACAAAGTCTAGATTGAGATGGATGCCAATATCTATTTCCTTGTCTGTTGGCGCAATATCATAATAGAAATAAATAATTTCTAGCCTCTCCCCCTCTTTAAGAAAGCTAAATTGAACCCTTCTCCAATTTTAATTAATGACGATCATAATATGTTTAGCTTTCATCTTCCTCATTTGAAAAGACCCAACTACCCGAAAAGGGGAACGAATGTAGCCCCTTTGGCTTGTGGTAAAGAGAATGATGGAGAAGAAATAGATGAGGAACTGATAGTCACTCATCGCCATGAAATCTAAGTGTAAATTCTCAAGTCTCTCATTTTTGGTCTTTTTGTTTTTTTGACTCTTACTAGAAGTAGGGTTATTTGCGCTATTTTCAATTATAGCACAAATCTTGTGTATAGTAGCTCATATTCATCCAAAATCTATGTATATTAGTACTTTACACTCTTTATATAAATATATGTTTGATATTAAGGTTATGTATCTAAATTCCAGTCTACTTTGGCTTATTCTTTCCCATTTATAATGGGTTGTTATGTATTTTTTCCTTCTAAATAGTTTTAGGCTTCCTCATATAATCTTCAATGGATGATTTAATATTGTTTAAAGTTATATTTCAAAGCTTATTATGAGACTAGGTTGTGAATCTTGTTTCTTCCTTTTTTGTGTGTATTAGGTGCTAATTATCTCTAGTTGTTAAGGTAATTCATCTATTATATTTTAGTAGTTTCTTTTGAATCTGACAATTTTATAAAAAATCTTCTTAATGAAGTTCAATACTTTATACCTTTTGTAGGCAATTTATAAGAACATTCATAATGCTTATAATTTTTTCATGGAAAAATTTAAATCATCAATGGATTATTTAGTCAAACTACATCTGTTAATTAAATCGAAACTATCAATCTTTAAGTGTCGTATTTTCCTTATGAGCACACACTTATAATTTTAATAAGATAGTTTATTAGATTTGCACGAGCGAAAAATAATAAGAATCTTAATTTGTAAAAGAAAACTTCAGATTTAATCAACAATAGTTTCAACCAAATTCAAAAGCATTCCCATTTAATATAGGTAATTTTTTCTTTGAATAATTGGTTTCATTTGATTTAAAAATCTTGGTTAAATTTTGAACAACGCATACTACTATTCTAACTAATTGTATTATCTATCTTCATTTATGGATTTTGACTATATAAGTTTGATTAGGTAATCTGCATAGATAAATTAATTTAGTATCTAGCAAGCTTATCGTCACTCCTTTCTTTTTAGATTTTCTCAATTTTAGCCACAATCTTTTAGATCCTTTTTTCTTCTCCTTGTCCTTATTTTTTGGCTTTTTACCTTCATCTCTTGTATTGCATTTATCTTTTTTCATAGGTAGGTTTCCCTTCTTTCCTTTTAGCCAGGTCAATTTTTTTAGATTTTCTTGCTTATTGATGTCATTTTTAGGTGAGCCTACTTTGGCCTTTCTTCTAGTTTCTAGAGTCTTGGGTTTTTAGCCTCCATTGTAGGTATTCATGTTTCTTGTTGTGCAGTGTCTCTTCCCTATTCTTCTCCCCTTTTTTAGCCTTTTAAATTCATGTAAGTTCTTTTCCCCATGTCCTCTAATCAATAGCTCTTTGTGGTTTTTTCTCTATTTTAAGCTTCTTTTCTCTTTATCTTTCTGTAAGCTTTAGGGAGTTTTTTTTGTTTATCTTGATATTTTCTCCTCCCAAAGATGAACATATCAGGAAACATAGTATGTTTGAAATAACTATCAGGTATTTAATCTAGTTGCATCAAACATAACAATGTTGTTGTTTTTCTTTTGTCCTTCCTTCATCTCCCCTTTCCTATGCCTTTTAGTTTCCTATTCTTTTTGTTGTTCTTTCTCTCTCATATTCCCTCCTTAGTTGTTGTCCTTTTATTTTCTTTATTTCTTTTTTTATACCCTTCTATTTGTTTTTCTTGTTTAGGTTCTTTAATTACTTTCTAGTCTATGTCTATTCAGATTCTCCATATAGGTACATAAATTGTTTCATATCCATTTGCAATTGCCTATTTAAAGGTTGATAGTATGTAGTTTCGATCAAGCTCGCAAATAGACCGAGAATATCTATTAAATGAAGACCATAATTAAATTACGTGAGCCAATGAACCAGATAGCTTCTTACGGTTCGATAATTGGACTTATGGTTAAGGACATGTTATTGTCCACGCATTTCTTAGTAACAAGGGAGATTTATCATACTTTGGGTAAAGAATTTATGTTCAACACTGATAGATATAGATTCTTGTCTAATATAATCTTAATGTTTGTTGCCATGGTGCACATAGTTAAAGCAAAAAAATTTGGGATAGATCTTCTCTATAGATGATTGTTCAAGAGTATGTACTTAGGAGACCTAGAAAAAGTTATCATCAATATAAATGAAGAACATTTGATTCCAAGGTCCTGCAACTACTATAAAAATATCTTGAGAAAAAATAATGTCCTACTCTTTCCTATAGTATTTACAAAAGATTGAAGGAGGTTAAACAAATGGAAATTCATGATAAGAAAAAACATTGATTTTCTAATATATTTCCTTCATGTTAGATTTCCACCTAGTTTTGACTGGATAAACAAGTTTATGCAAGAAGATTGTGTAGGATTATGGGAAGACATCAAGAACATCAATCTAGAATATATCAAGCCTATGCATCCCTTTGATGATCTTTCAAAGTCAAATTCTTTTTCTCATTAATTGCCTATGATTTCTTATGGAATAAGATTTTACAAATTGACATCTATAAATTTTAATTTTAAATATAAAAGTTAATTTTGTTTATTCAATTTTTATATGAATAGTTAAATGAACTTAATTTTTTGAATAAATTATATGTTGCAATTAGTCCCCATGGAAGGTTTGTAAATAGTAATTTAACTAATTCAATTCTTTTTCGTTGCTCTAACTTTTTGATCTTAGCCAAGATTTATTGTAGGTTCTATGGCACATTAGATGAGTAAATGGAATTGACAACAGAAATTAGAAGAAACTTACTTCAAAAAACAAGGCAACTAGAAATCAATGATAAATCTTTTTAAACTTAATAAAAACAAAATTGAACCCTAGGGATTTTTATATATAAAAATAAAATTATATTATTTTCAAATAATGTTTGAAGAAATATTCTTGTATAATCTTATGAAAATATAATCTTACTTAATGCCATTGGAAAGGATTTAGATTTATAATATTTCTAAAGCATATTATACAAAAGTATTATTTATGTAAAATGACAAAGTGTCATTTCTTGAAAAGATAACTATTCATGGAAGCTTAATATATTAATATTTTCTTTGAATGAATGTTTCCCTAGTAAGATTAACCTAATGTGTAATGTTTGAGTTTGTCTAGGGTACTAGAAAATCTTTACAAAGTCATAAAAGACTTTAGGTAAGATTATTTTTCTTCTAATATTTAAATGGGTATCTAATTGAATTATTTTTGTGCAAGATTCATCATTTGCACAGAGAAGCACAAATGCACAAGGATTATTTATCGGATAATTAGGGAATCTAGAAGCATTTTCCAAATAAAACAAAGAGAGATTAAAGAAATATTATTTGATTGTCAAAGATTTATTTCAAACCAAAGGACATGACTTTTCATAAAGATGGAAAAGTTGGCACAAATCCTTTGGATTAATAATTTAATATTTTAAACTTTGTGTTGTGATCAAATAATGTGTTAAATTGTATTTAGTTTTTAGCTAGGAATAGTCGTGATGATAAATCTTGTCATCCTTTCATTCTATATAAAGGATACCAAGATCATTTGCAATAGGATATAGTTTATATAGTTTTTTAAAGAATATTACAGATACATAAGAGATGGATGATTATTGCAATTTGAATAGGTTATCCAACTAAACATGGCTCAATTGTACTTCCTTATTTTGAATCAATAAAAGAACTTTGTTTTTGTCTCAAGTTGGGAAATTGATGTTCAATTTCTTGTTTACTATATTGTCCACTTAGATTCAAAACTATTGTTTGATAGATCAAACTTGATATATTCTCTTGATTATGAAATATTACATGCAATATTATGTTTTTCTAATTAGTCTCCTTTGGTTGGGGTTAAATTCATTTAAACAAGGGTTTCATGTTTTAAGTTCTTCATCGAGTAGTTGATAGTGTACGTAGTCATCTCCAAAAGAGTTTGATGATAAGTTCATGCAAGGTTGACTCCATATGCTCAATATTAGATTAAGGACTAGCCTTACATGATTTTTTTGAGTTGATATACAATTGTAGTTGATGTGGTCCTTTGCCTTGTTCATGTGTATATCATTTATCCTTTCTCATTTATATTTTCAATCATCATTTAAAGAATTTAGTTTATAATTGTGATTTCTCCTTGAAAGTTACTTGTTTCAAGAGTATCACCTAGAAAATTTGCAAAAGTAAGTCTTAAATTAGTTTGAAGAATTAAGATACAAGTTCACTTGCCTAGGTTTTGCAAAGCCTAAAGAACAAGGATATTTGATTCTCAAAGGATCAAACCCATTTGTTGGTCAAACTTGTTAATCTCATATTGGTTTTGACAAGTGAGTATCTACACACTTAAGTCATTTACTTAGTTCATGTTGAACAAGTAGTCTATGCCGAGCACATGTATATAATAAAGCATGCCAAGTCCATAGTGAGTGTCAAGCTACTCATGTGCCGAGTCACTCAAGTGTCGAGCAGAGAAATATATGCCAAGTGATTTAAGATCCGAGCAAGGAGTGCATGCCTAGTGATACAGATGTCAAGTCACAATATAGAAATTAGTATATGTCGAGCATCAGAGACTTTAGATGTTGAGTAAGATAATTTTGTCATAGTTGTTTGTAATGGCACAAACAACTATGTAAACCATTTTTGAGTTGACTCAAAGATTGAATTATGATATTTTGGAGATAATAACGAATCTCAAGTTGGATTCTCGATGCATTACATGCATCCAATCAGAAAAGGGAAGGTTTAAGAGGCAAAATGGATGAATCACATTCGTTGATTCATACTTAACCCTAAGTTACCTATGTCTTCTTAAGGAGGACAAACCCTAAACTTTCAAGTGTGTGTAAAGGAGAAAAGAGATAAGTTTTCATGCAAAAATAGAACATTCATGGTGGCTAAGGAGTTATGATCTGAGATTGCATTGTAGAATCAGTTAAAGGAGAATAGAGAAAGAAAAGAGCATATAACAAAGAGACATCCGATCAAGAAGGATCAAGAATACATCAATTTAGAGGTGATCTATCATCAAGAAATCAAGTGCTAATCATAGGATCAAGGTTTAGTCATTCTAGCAGGTGAATTAGTTAAATCTCTTAATAGAGTAGTCCTTACAAGTTGAATTGAAACCCTTTAACAACATGCTTACTTTATTGTGCATTGAAGTCCTTTAGCAAGACACACTTCTAACAGGGTGTTAAAATCCTTTAATAGGGTGAGACATAATAGTATTTGTAAGCATTTAACAGGGTAGACCTTTCATAGGGTAGATCATGTATCATGATCAAAATATTGTAACCTTCATTGGATGCACTTTATTACTACAGTAGTGAAGATTTGTGGATGTCATCCCCACCCCATTTTTACCTTCTCATTGGAGGGTTTCTGGGTAATCATATCTAGTGTCATATATGTGTGAATTCTTATATGTTTACATGATTTAGATGTACATGCTTTACTTGGTATTTCAGTTTACTTAGTGAATTTATGAGATGGATGTGTGGTGAATGTTTTATGGGTCAAATTTTAAACTACTAATTCATCCCCCATCACCCCAACCCCTCGCCAGAAGTTTACCTTTCCTATTGTAATTCCAAAAATTGGTATCAAAGCCTTGTTCTCTGAAAGAGAAGCTTTACGGCTTTAAGGAAAGATCTTAAAATGGAAGTCTACAAGTTTGGAAAGATCATTGAGAATCAGGGAATTGAAATACAACTCGTCCTACATCAACTAAATGAAGCAAGAGAAGAAATAAGGAAATCTTTGAAGAGAATAAAGGAAATATCTATTGAGGAGAATGAAACACAATACAGAGAGATAGACACTGCTAAGTTATTTTCTAATGGAGACTCTAATGAATTTAATGCAAAAGTTGTAGATCTAATGGAAAAGAATAGAGCCCAAGCTGAGAAAATCATAAATCTAATGTTAGAGAAAGAATCACAAGCCATACTACTATGTGAGGTGACTGAACAAAAGAAGAAAGTCATGGAAGACAAAGCCATGATTGAAGAAGATAAAAGAATTTTGAGCAACAGACCAGAAGAGAAATCATTAGAGCTAACCAAGATTTCCAACATGTAATTGGATACTTTTAGTTAAATGATGAATTCCAACTATGAGCTACATGTCAAGGACATTGAGATAACAACATTGAAGTTGTAGAATGAGCAATTACAAAGTGACCTGAAAAGGAAAAAGGAATTTTTTGAAAGTTTCAATAAACCAAATGAAGCCATCAAATAATTTGAGCAATTATTGAGATCCCCTACATACAATAATGATACATCTAGATTGGGATACACAAGTACTGAAGAAGGAGAGTCATCCAAAAGTGCTGAAGAAAGGAGCAACATAGGTAAGAATTCCAAACCTACTTGTCATTATTGTGGTAAGAAAGGATATACTACTAATGTGTGTAGGAGAAAGACTACAAGTCAGAATGTCAAGCACAAAAGCATGGTTCATGGCCACAAGTACAACAAACAATGTATTAGGCACATGAATGCATAACCAAGACCATGCACACTCAAAGATTTGAAGGATATTGTTATAACTATCAAAAGTATGGACATAGAGATTTTGAGTGCAAATCCAAACCCATGTGGTCATCAAACAGGAAAACAAAGGTAAGGAACAATAGAAACTCCTATAACTGGGATTATAATACAAGGTATAACTGTCATTATTGTCAAGAGTATGGACATGTTCCTGAGAATCGTATTAGAACACACTTCGAAGGTGACTACAAAAGTGGTTAAGTCAAACCACATGTTTTAGCTATTTGAAGATTGCTCACATTAGTCGCTATTGTCCAATAAGGTCAAAGGCACCAAGTTGTGATTTTGATAAAGGCAAAGGCAAGGTAGATGTTTAAAATGTTAGAAATGAAATGAGCAAGACATGGAAGAAAAAGAAGGATTGCAACACATCAAGTGGAGAAGGGATCACTTCACCCAATGGGTCAGGTGATCACACCTCATCAAACTAAGCAATCAAGAGGTATGTGGGACTAATATTCAAAAGTTATATAATACATCAGTTCCAAAGGATTTAGTACTGAAAAGATTACATAAGCATGATTAAAGATGCAAGATATTATTAGGAAATCAAAGAAAATCTCTAAGTTTCTTATGTTATTGTCGAGCATGAAAAGATTCCTATAAGTGCTGAGTGAAATGCTAGAGGATGTCGAGCTCGCAATGGTTGCCAAGTGAGTGAAATGCTAATGGATGCCGAGTGAGCCTAAAATTGGTTGATGTCGAGCTTACAACTATGTAAGCACTTAACATTAATTGCAGTACTCCAAAGGCATATTTGATCAATTTCAACTCATTTTATATCATTTAGAAATTGAGAAAGAGCAAGGAGAGCAAGAGGCAATAATGAAATTCCACTAAAAGAGATTGCAGAAGATTTGAGCAGTGATTCAACACTATTTCGTCAAATCTTGCAAGTTATTTATCAAGTGTCGAGTTACACTATCTATATTTTTGTAAACCCTAGTTTTGCATAATGACATCTAGTTCAAAGAATGTAGAGGGTAAGGAGGATTTGAATGTTTAATTAGTTAGTAATGAGGTCAAGCAATCGATATTCAAAGCCATTCCAACATTGCTTACAAACAAGACCCGTCTAGTGCATTATCCATGATACCACCTAAAGTCTTAATGGTTCAGGATGTTAGGAAATGTTACAATTGCAAAATTGGGAGTCTTGGTGATATGGAGATCAGGCAAGCATATGATAGACTCTATGAGAATGGTGTACTGAGGGAAGAATTTAAAATTGTAGAGAAGAAAGTGTTAAATTGTGCCCTAGATTTCCTAAATGTTTTCAAAATTGAATGGATTAGGATTGTGCTAAGCATGATTCATGATAGTTCACTTTGGTTAGACAATGGACCTATTAAAATAACCAAGAGAATAATCCATAGGGTAACAGGGTATCCAACCCTAGATCAACATAAGACTCTAAGGATCAATTCAAAAGAGGTTATTGAGAAAAATATAGGAGTTGTATGGAATAAGAGAGGTATGACAATTGATACCATTACAGATCCATTGATAGACTTTGTAGTCAGGGTTATTGCTCATAATTTTTACCAATCCAGTAGATTGAATAGTGTGCCCTATATTGTAGCAGATGTTGGTTATAAGATTATGAAAAAGGACCACACATATGATCTAGCCAAGCTACAATTATAGCAAATGATTGAGAACCTAGGAGCTATAAGAAAGACAAAGAGTGCTCAATGCAAATTTAGATCAATCTTGATATGTATTTTCTTTTATGTTCAAAACACATTTCCCACATATGGCATGATTGCATGGAAAACAAATAGGTCAATGGCAGTACAGATTGGTGATTTCATTGAATAATTAGGTGAGAACTTTGAGTCAGTTATGACCAGCTACTTTGAGGACTTTAAGTAGTCTATGAAGAAAAGATTGAGAATTCCAGTATCACTAGTGGAAAAGCATATGAAGATATTTGTTTCCTAGTTGATGTTGGCTACACATTTTGTTCAAGAAGAAACTCTAAGGGTAAGATGGCTAAGGCCATTAGGATATAAAATCAATGTAGATGAGGCCTCTATAGCTATTAAAGCATTACTTGCAGAAGAGATAAACAAAAATGCCAAGGCATTTGGAAACTATGAGATGGTAAAATCTAAGATTACCATGGAACTCAAGACTACCTCTATTATAAAGAAGAGGGAGAAGTTGGTTAAGAAGTTGAAAGCTAAATTTGGTGAAGGTGTTGAGTAGGAAGACAATAAAGAAGAAGAGGATGAAGAGGAAGAAGACACCCAAACCCAAGCAACACTTGCATTAACACAAGGAATGGGGGAAGATCAACAAGAGGAGGAGATAGAAGTTGTAGAAGGTACCAAGGATGAAGAAGCCAAGAAAGCACCTACTCCCACTGATAAAAAGAAAAGAAAGGTTAAGGCTCAACTAGTGACAAAAAAAATACCCCTGCACTATTATCCACTATCATCATACACCCATCACCCGCTATCAGCATACACCCGTTAACAATCAACAACCAACTCACCCACTATCATCCACTCGCCATCCCTTCTTCCCCTTGTACCATGTCTCTGTAGACCACATCCTCAACAGACCCCTCACCCTCTATACATAAAAAATTACTTTAGTACTTCTATACAAAAGTATGAATAGGGATTTTTAAAATATACAGGTTACCAATCAAGAAAACTGTCAAACCAAGCCAACCCAAACTAATTGCACCTACTACAAGGGCTAGTGCATGTGTCACTACACAAAAGAGCAAGGAGAAATCCAAACTAGTAGAGCAAGAAGGAGGAGCTCAAAAAAAGCCAAGGAGGAAATACATTGTACAAGTTAAATCTGATAAGGAGAAAACAAAATCAGATGACAATAGCCAATTCAAAGTGGAGTCACAATCCATTATCAGATCTAGAGAATCTATGTGAAAATATTAAGAATAGTGAAGATTTGTTAGGATTTTCTCATGTTGATTTTGATAACCTTGGCAAAGTTGAAAAGAATCAAGTGGAGGAGGCTATATATGCCATGATGGAAATTTTTAAGAAAGCCCTACTAGAGATTCCTAAGTCTATGCTTAAAATCTTATATGAGAGAGTGGAGAAAAAATGGCATTATTGTTTAAACCTAGAAAGACAAATAAGGGAGACATCACTTGCATAAGTTATGCCTAAACTTAGTAAGGCAAAAATTGCTAAGGCTATGAAGAAATATGCTATCAAATTTGTTCCAAAATATAGAGCCTTCAACATACTACAAAATAACATTAAAGATGTTGTGAGAAGTCCACACAAATGTGGAAGATCACATATGGGCTTGCTATAGTAAAAGAAGGAGAACAGGAACTCACAGAGGTTAAAGATGATGAGGAAGATGATAACAATGAAGACACTGTTGAGGGAGATACAAAAATGAAAGTGGATGACAAGGCAGCAACTGAGGTAGAGTAGCAAGAAGAACAGAGTGTACAAGATACACAATTACTAGATGTTAGCCCTCAACAAATAAAAAGTAAGAATACTAAAACAATCATAGTAAAGGATGTTTCTAATCTAACTACTCAGAACAGAAATCCCCTAATAGAGGAAGATTTGAAAAAGATACTTGATCAGTCTACACTATAGGCAAAATTGTGTAATAATCCTGTATTGGTGAGTGTAGATGAATTGTAGAAAATAGTGACTAACACAACAAGGGAAGAGGTGAATACACAAGAACCACCTACCATCACCCCTCAAGTCACGCATGTACAACCTTTGGATAAGATACCAGAAGCCACATCAAAAAAGGTTGATACAATTGAAAAGGACACAGTGGAAACCCAAGGCACCACTAAAGGACAGAGTGAAACAGGTCAGATACTCTCAACTTCACCTCCAACACAAGTACAAGGTGCATCACAAGGCATTGTGGAAAATAAGGACAAGCTTGAAGATACCGAGTTGACACCAAAGGCGAAGGAGCAAGTAGCAATTCAAGCCCTAGTAACTTTACCAAAACCTGGCACTCCTTTAAGTCATACTCTTCAGAAGCCAAGCACAGATGCAACACCATTGCATATCTCAGTGCAAAGTCCAAGCTCATCAAAGGATAAAGAAGTCATACAATATGGAGATGTAAGCCTTGATGAAGAGATTATGTTACCAAAGTATGATTATGACACAATGACAATAGAGCATATGGGTATTTTGCAAGAAGCCCTAGCTAGAAAGAAGCATCAGGAACTGCTCATAAGGGAGCATAGGAAGAAGTAGGCATTGCTGGATATCAAAGACAACTTTTTAGATGCATTCAGTCTGCCTACTCCAGATGAGACAAAGCCACTCAGTTAACAACTGACAAACATAGTGGAAAAGGTTAGTGATGCAGACCTTGATACAAATGCTAAACTGTTAGAATGGTCTAAAAGGAAATTTAAAAGTAAAGTGAATGAGAAAATGCAACAAAGGTAGAAAGTGTGAAGAAGGTACTTGAGAACATTTTCTCATTGTACACTAAATTGTGCAACCCCGCACTCTTCACACAAGAGACAAGAAGTCACATTTTAAGTTTGGAAAGTCAAATAAATGCATCAAGTACAAAATTGCCTATGACATCAGCTCAAAGTGAAAAGCACTTCAAAACTTTGCTACAAACCCAGAGTCAGTTAGTAGCATTTTCTGAGATGAACCCAATATAAGGGAAAAACTGGTTAGCATCCAAACAACATTGACCCAACACATGGAGATTTTGCACAAGGAATTAGGCTATGTTGAAACTCTTATGAAGAAAGACCCAAATCTTTCTACATTAGATGGCCTAGTCCACCTTGCTGTCGAGCTCACCATCCAAATTAAGTCTTTGGATGTAGCATGTGAAAATTGGGATGCAACTCTCAAGATTATACTAGACGTCCATAAATCTTTTTTTGGACAAACACACTATAGGTGTATAGCCCATTGACATTAGTGTCAAAAAGGGGGAGATATAGAATTTGGGGGAGATAGAGAGGAGAATAAGAGAAAAGGGGGAGATAAAGTGAAAGAGTATCATTTGAGACACATCTACTCAACAGGAATAAAAAATTTTGAATATAGAATAGACCTATCAACTCAGGGAGTTATTGAGTTTTGAGGTATAAGTTGTTACAAAATTTTGAAATTTTGAAGTTTTGTACACAAGCCAAATAAGAGATATGTTATACTCGTAAGAACAAGGATATCAATGCATGATCAAGTGTTTTTGACACTCATGTCAAAGGGGGAGATTGTTGATTTCAGATTGGTTTTGACAAGTGAGTGTCTACACACTTAAGTCATTTACTTAGTTCATGTCAAACAAGTAGTACATGTCGAGCACAAAATGTATATTATAAAGCATTCCAAGTCCACAATGAGTGTTGAGCCCTTCATGTGCCGAGTCACTCAAGTGCCAAGTAGACAGTGTATGCCGAGTGATTCAGGAGCTGAGCAAGTATTCCATGTCGAGTGATACAAATGCCAAGTCATAGTATAGAAATCAACATACGCTGAGCATCAAAGACTTTAGATGCTGAGTAAGATAGTTTTGTCATAGTTGTTTTTAATGGCACAAACAACTATGTAAACCATTTTTTAGCCAACTTAAATATTGAATTATGATATTTTGGAGATAAGAATGAATCTCAAGTTGGATTCCCAATGCATTACATGTAGCCAATCAAAAAAAGGGAAGGTTTAAGCAGAAAAATGGACGAATCACAACCATTTATTCATACCCAACCCTAAGTCACATATGTCTTCTTAAGGAGGAAAAACCCTAAACTTTCAAGTGTGCATAAAGGAGAAAAGAGAGAAGTTTGCATGTACAAACAAAACATTCATGGTGTTTGAGGAGTTATGATCTAAGATTGCATTGCAGAATCAATTAAAGGAGAACAGAGAAAGAGAAGAGCATACAACAAAGAGACATTTGATCAAGAAGGATTGAGAATACATCAATTTAGAGGTGATCTATCATCAAGCAATCAAGTGCTAATCACAGGATTGATGCTAAGTCATTCTAGTAGGTGAATTAGTTAAATCTCTTAACAAAGTAGTCCTAATAGGCTAAACTGAAATTCTTTAACAAGGTGCTTACTTAATTATGAGTTTAAGTCCTTTAGCAAGGCACACTTCTAATAGGGTGTTGAAATCCTTTAACAGGGTGAGACCTAACAGTCTTTGTAAGCCTTTAATAGGGCAGACCTTTCATAGGGTAGATCATGTCTCATGATCAAAATATTGTAACCTTCATTGGATACACGTTATTACTATAGTAGTGAAGATTTGTGGTGTTATCCCCACCCTAGTTTTACCTTCTCATTGGAGGGTTTCTAGGTAATCATATCTTGTGTCATATATGTAGGAATGCTTATATATTTACATGATTTAGATGTACATGCTTTACATGGTATTTCAGTTTACACAGTGAATGTATGCAATGGATGTGTGGTGATTTTTTTATGGGTCAAAGTTTAAAGTACTGATTCACTCCCCCAACCCCCTTCTCCAAAGTTTACCTTTCCTATTGTAATTCCAACAAAATTATGTTGGATTTCACAACATTAAGTGGGAAAGACTCATGGAAATTCAACCAACAATTTGAGGAACCAACACCCCACAAGTGACTTTGATTGTTTGCATTACACTTGATCTTACCTTTTATTAACGTGTCATGATAATGAGTTAATTAATACCTTAATAGACATATGTTTTCAACCATAAGTGTGGTTTTTCTTGTTTAAATAGAAGAATGCATAGTAACTTATTGACATATTATGTGTGTATGCAAATAGACACATACAAATGTATCTTAATACATATGTATGTGCATACATATATATGTATTTGAATATGTACATTTATACATACGTACGTACATACATATGTATATATGTGTGTGCATGTTTTAAAATATGCATGCGTGCATGCAGGCACAAATGCATGTCTATGTGTGTGTCTATTGAATTCAAAATAGAAATGTTAAATTCAAGTGGAGGCACCACCTAAACATTGCATGTTGTTCCTAATTTTTAACTATACATGAATATGCATCTATGTGTATGTATTGGAGGTGATTCATATGTAATTATGAAGGGATTAAAGAAATGGTAATAATGTTCTTTGTAAAATTTGACTTCTATGATGGTTATCAACATCTAACTAAAACTAGTAGAACTTGTATGCATATAAATAATGCATACACTAAATATAAACATATGAATAGTATTTTGATTTATGAAAAAATGAATTAAATAGTATATAAGTATCTCTTTAAAGAAATGAAAATGTAATTGTTTCTAAATTTGGATTGTTGATAATAGTGACATCTTAGTTAAAATGATATAATTTGTATGACTCTAAATTATGCAACATGTTAGTCCCAAGGGATCAGATTACTGAGAAGGGATGTGAATCAACAATCAACCAATTAAGAAAATTTTCAACCACTCAAACCTTTATTATAGTATAAGATTATAACAATAAATGAAAGCATGAAACATTTATGTTAGCCCTAAAGGAAATCTTAGTATTGTATATTAGTGCAAAATACTTAGTCACTTACTAGGCAGAGTTGATCGGTCAACACTGCGACTGAGCCACACTATAGGTTGAGCCATAAAGTGCAGAAGTATGCAAGTTTAGTATGTGTCAAAGCATATATATTTGTCGAGCACATTATAGTCACCAATCATTCTATTTGTTGTTGAGTGTCATATAAGCTAAGCCATTTAGAAGAGAAAATAGTTCAAGCCGAGGGAAGTTCATGCTAAGGGACAACATGAAGAACCAAACACAACCAAGTGTTAGTAAGCTATATGTGTCAAGTAATATAGTTTTGTATTTGAGTTTTGAATGGCATAAAATAACATGTAAACTATTTTTGCCAAGCTAGAAATGTGTTTCTATGTTCGAGGAGAGAATCAAGGATGTAATTACACCTGTGATTACACATCATTTATCCCTATGTGTTATGATCAACCAAATCCAAAATAGAAAAGATTAAGTAGCAAAAAGGATGAGTCCTAATCATTGATCAAGATCTATAATCTTTGTGAGATGGTTATAAAATATGGGTTTCAAGACAAAAAAAAGTTGTTGCAAGTGAGAGGAATGCATGAATGTGAAGCTGAAGGTGAATAATATTGTGAAGTAGTGAGGAGACCAAGAAGTGTAGTGAAGAGCTATTGAACATCAATCATAGAGAGGTTACTATAGTTTGGATAGAGAAGATATGTTTTCATCATGCCAGTGCATACTGAAGGATCAAGGTACTACTACAATATAACAAGTGTATTAGGTGAATCTCTTAACAAAGTGGTCCTAGTAGGCCTAATGTAAATCTCTTAACAAAGAGCTCACTTAATCATGAAGTTTAAATACTTTTGTCAAGGTAGACCTAAAAGTCTTGTAATGTCCTAATAGAATAGACCCCTCATAGCGTAGATCATTAGAAGTGATCAAAATTATAGCCCTAACAAGCACTTTATTGCTGCAGTAGTAAAGCTTTTGTGGGTCTCATCTCCACTGCAATTTTATCTTCACCTTGGAGGGTTTCTGAGTTAACAAATATTATGTTATGTGTTGACCCTTGTTTATGTAGTTTATTCATGTTATTAGATGTTAGATCTAATATTACATGTTATCAAATGATGATGAATGGTTAAGGTTAATGAAGTGTGTGGTGAAATAAGTTTTATATGGTTTATGTTTGAAGTGGTAAAATTTTTATAGAGATCCCAATTCACCCCTCCCCCCTCTCAACATCTTACCTTCCCATTAGATTTCCAATAATTGGTATTATTGTTGAGTTCTCTAAGAAAGAATTCTTACCACTTGGGAGTCAAAGACCTTGGAGATGGAAGCCTACAAGTTGGGAAAGGTGATTAAGTATCATAAACTTGATTTGCAACTTGCATTGGGATAAGTTAAAGATACAAAGGAGGAATTGAAGAAATCCTTGAAGAGAAGGAAGGAGATGGAAATCCACCAAAATGACACACAATATCAAGAAGAAAGCACTGAGGACTCATGTGATGTAGGAAGATCTAGTGAAACTGATGCAACAATAGTAGATCTATTGGAGAAGAACAACAATCTGAATGAATAAGTAAGAGAATTGAAGAGAGAACATAAAATACACTCAGTAAGGCTATGTGAAATCATTGAACAAAATAAAAATGTTTAAAAAGATAAGGTAATAACTGATGAAGATAAGAGGCAAATGAATACAAGACTTGATGAAAGGATCAAATAAGTATAGAGGTTGATACAGAATCAATTTGACATGGTCAATCAACTACTAAGTGTCAATCATGAAATTGAAAAGAAAGTGGAAGAGATTGTAGATATAAAATTAGAGAATAATCGAATAAAAAGTGAATTGAGAGCTGAAAAATAAATCATTGAAAGAATGAATAGATCTAAAGAGGCAATGAGACAACTTGATGAATAGGTAAGAACACAAAGAACCCCTCATGATACTACTAGATTAGGCTATATTGAGTTCATGTCATCTACCAAGAAAGGAGAGTCATCAAAGCATGGAGAAAAAAGGAATGCAAAACTAGAGAACAAGAAGCCTACATGTTATCACTATGGAAAACCTAGACATACAATAAACATTTGCAGGAGAAAAACTGGTAAATCCAATCCTAAGCCAAAATTCAATGGTTATTGCTTTAATTGCAATAAGCATGGATAACAAGCATAGGAGTGTAGATCAAAGAGTAGTAAGACACCAGTTACATCTAGATTTGAAGGTTATTGCTATACATGTTAGAAGTATGGTCACAAGGCACAAGATTATAGATCTAATGCAAAACAAAGTTGGACACTCAAAGGTCAAGGCAATGTAACTAGACAAGGTAATACAATAAATTGGGATTATAATACTTGGGTCAATTGTCAATTACGTGAAAGGTATGGATATATTGCAGCAAATTGTGCAAGGATACATCTTAAAGGAAGATCAGGAAACTAGAAAAACTTTGGTCCAATATGTTTTCATTGTCAAAAGGTTGGTCACCAAAGAAGAGATTGTATGAATTGAGCACCAGCATGCAATAATAAAGAGAATAATGGAAAAGAAAAGGTTAATGTTGAAGAAGTGAGAAGCCAAATGAATCAAACCTAGAAGAAGAAATTTGATGGAAGCAATAGTGCAAATAATGAAGTTGTGATCACCCAATCCAATGGATCAGGTGATTGCAACACTACAAACTGAGATAAAGAGGTATGTATGGAATTGTATTTCAAATTGCTACATCATACATCAGTTCCTAAGATTGAATGCATAAGAGTCCAAATTAGCATGATATAAGATGCATAAGGATAGATTTGAGGTTTGAATCAAGTGAATATCTTGAATCTCAAGTTTCTAAGTTAGAGATGGTCAAGTGTCAGTATTGAAGGATGAAAAGTGTTAAATGACCAAGTAAATTGTTAAGTGACCGAGTTGTGGTATTAGTTGAGCTGAAGCAACTTTGAAGTATTATTGTCGAGGATCACAGTATTGGCTGAGATAGTTGTTACACACCCACCAAAGGTATTGAGAATTAATGAGGTCCTAAAGTTGAATTTTTAAAATTATATAACAATTTTCATCATTCATTTTGACCACACTACATTCATTTTTTCAAGAGAAAATTGAGCCCAAGCGATTTGTGAGCATTATTAAGTGATTCTGTAAGATTTGTGTGTATATTATCAGTGTTTGAAGTGCTTTGTGAATGTTTTTGTTGTGGACAAGTAAAGAAGAGTTTCAAAATCAAATTCTAGTTGAAGAAATCGCATCTAGTTCATCAATGGTAGAGAAGAAGACTACACCAAAGATTAGTAGTGTACAATTGATTAGAAATGAAGTTATTAAGCCACCAAACTTTAAAGCTTATCCAAAAATTATAGTGAAAGGAGATTTTTTGAGTGCTCTATATTCAATCCCACCAAGGGTAATTATGGTTCATGATGTAAGATATTATTATACGTGTAAGTTCAATGAGGTAGGAGATTTTAAGTTGAGGAATTCTTGTGAGAAGTTGTGCGTTGATGGATTATTAAAGGAAGAACATAAACACATTGTCAAGAAAGGGTTAACTCATGCCCTAAATTTTTTGAGGGTTTTCAAATTTGAATAGATTAAATTTTTTTTAGTCAAATCCACGACATGAAGATATGGTTGGAAGGTGGACTTGTTAAGATTACAAAGCAGATCGTGCACCGAGTCATTTGACAACCTGTTACTAATAAACTGAAGACAATTTGTTGCCAGAGAAAGGATGTGATTAAAGTAAATACAATGGTAGTATGGAATAAGAAGAAGCATATCACTCAACAAATAAATAAGTTAATTAATCTATTAGGTGACAATTTTGAGAAAGTAATAGATGAAAAATAGGACAAGGATTCCTCAATCCTTGGTGGAAAAATATTATGATGATGTATGTTTCTTAGTGTATATTGATTGGACATACATTCAGGTAGTGATTCCCAAGATGGCATGGTTGAGGCCATTGGAATATGAGATTAACATTGATGAATCTATATGTGCAATAACGTATTTGTTAGATGAGTATGTTTATAAGGATGCCTAGCCATTCGGTAGATATAAAACAACAAAGGTTAAGATTATTGTTCAAATGAATGCTCCTAATATTAATAAGAAAAGGAAAGGAATGATAGAAAACTTGGAGAGAGTGTTGGGAGAAGGAGTTGAGCAAAAAGCATCATTAAAGATAATTGAGGGTAAAGGTGAAGATGTGTCCAGTGATGAGGATGAAGAAGATAATGAAGAAGAGGAAGTAGAAGGAGAAGGAAAAGAGATAGTGATTGTTGAGCCTCAAGTAGCAAGAGCACCAAAAGGGTCACCAAGACAGTCCTTATAACACCAAGAGTAACTATACAAAGGACAATGGAATCTACTAATCTAGTGGTCAAATCCAAGAAATGAGTTACAAAGATTAAAAAGCATACTCAAGACATGAAGCTAACAAAGAGGAATAATGTTGTAGAGAAAGATGAGCCAAGAAATCCTACAAAGAAACCAAGAAGAAAGGTTTTTATGCCAAAGGATGATGAAGAAGATGGGGAAAGGACCGGGTCAAAATATATTAGCCAATTCAAGATTGCAATGTAGAAAATTCCCTAGACTGTAGGTGAAATTTTTGAAAACATTAGGGGGAGTGTAGGAATGGAAGGTTTTTAATTTATGAAGTATGATACATTGGGCACTGTAGATAAAGCCAACATTGAAGAAGTAGTTTTGGATATCATGGCTACATTTAAGTACACACCATTAGAGCTAGGTAATTTGATGGCTAATGAGTTATATGGAAAGATTTAAGAGATATGGAATTATTCCTTGAAGACTTAAAGGAAGATTAGAGAAGGCACACTTGCAAATGTCATGCCAAAGTTGAGCAAAAAGGAAATTTCCAAAGCCATGAGTAAGTATAACAGTAAATCTATTCCTAAAAGGAGAGAATTTTTTATTTTAAAACACAATGTAGAGAATGTAGTAGAAGATAACAAAGTAATATAGAAGAATATTTATTGATTTATGGTTTATTGGTGGATGATGATGAGCAAGCCAAATCTAAAAAGGTTGAATTGGCTAATATTGAAAACTTTGATGATGACACTATTCAATAAGGTGGAGAACAAATAGAAACTATCATGATTGAAGATGAAATAGAGTCAATTCCAGTCAATGAGGTGAAAAATGAGATAAAATATAATGACTGAACCAAAAAAGATTACTACACTGACCTATCCAGAGAGGAAGGAGGAAGCTCTACATTCTAAGTCAACACATAAGACTTTGTTAGATCTAACCCTTCTAATTGTACAAGTTAAAGATTATCATAAGGTTGACACATAGGTGAGATCATAATATGTAGACTCAACACCTATTATTCTAACTATTCCTTTTATTTCATTGAATCTAGTTGATAGTTAGGTGATGTAAATATTAGTGAGGTTGAGCAATAGGTTGAGTTAGCTAATGAAAGAGAAAACACCCAAATGCTAGAAGACAAAGATGATGTCAAAGAGAGCAATGCTAATGTTGATTCAAAGGAAGAGAAGGATTAAAAGAGTCAAGAAGACAGACCAAATCAATCTTCTATTGGCACTAGATTGGACATGCCTCGAGACCTTTGCAGGAGGCAGAACAATAAAGATCAACAAGTGAACTCAAAGTTGGTGATGAAAAGGAAAAGGAAAATGAATCTATAAAACATGTAGGAATTGGGGAGAGTAAACTAGAGGAGAAAAATATAACAAGGAGCCTAAGAAGGCTAAGGGAAGTGATTGAAGAAGAAGGTGAAGCAATCACCACAAGCCATGAACAAAAAGCCTATAACTCTAGATGAGGATATTGTGATTCCTAATTGGGACACGTCAAAATTGAGTGTGGAGTATATGAGAACATTGAGTGACTTCTTGGATAGGAAGACCAAGCAAGAAAAGATGAGAAAAGAGCATCACCAAAGGAAAGTATTAGATGACATCAAAGATATATTCCTTGATAATATTATTGTTGATGATTTGGATGAGAAGGCCCTCATTATTGAGGAACTAATCAAGATTGTTGAAAGTTAAATGATCCTAACATTGATACTGAAGAAAACTTTGTGCAATGGTTAGAGAGGAAATTCAAAAATAGAGTATTGGAGAAGGTTGCGACTGAAATTGCAATAAAGAAGGTTGAGCTCTCCACTCTTATTACCAACATGGAGAAATTAGTTACTAGTGTCAACACATTGTTTGGAAAAATATGAAATATTCTAGGATTCACAAAGGAGATAAGGGAGAAAATGGAAAAAATAGATGTAGATCTACAGAAGTGTGGATCATATCTAAACTTGGATCCTAGTTCTAGTCCAGTTTATTTTTCAAAGATTAGATTTCTGCAAGGCAAACAATTTGAGTTGTTGCATGAGGAGCGCAATACCAAAAATGAGGTCAATTCTATATAAACCCTATTGTTACCTCATTTAGATGTAATGCAGAGACATTTAAAAGTTGAAAATGATCTCATGTTGAGTCTACAAGTGTTTATTGTAGATAACATGGTGGATCTTGCAGCCAAATTGGAGATTGAAAGACAAGTTCTTGAGACACTCAAGATAAATTGGGATAATACAATGTCTATTGTTATGAGATGACACTACCCATTTTTGAAAGAGTTTGGTATACTCCTTTATCCATAATTGAATGCCACTAGTCTAGATAAGTTACAAGAACAAGGGGGAAATGAATGAGATTTTGAATTTTGAAGGTATTGAAAAGGGGAAATGTAAATTATATGTATATTATGCCTAAGAAGACATAGTTTATTTCTCTGATGCTATATGAAAAATAGAGTAATAAAGAGTGATAATTATCACAAAAATATTTTTGGAAAATATTTTGATAATACAAGTTACAACGATATTAATGACCAAGCTAGAGGTATGGAGTACACCCTAAGGGGGAGTTAATGTTTTGAAGTTTTTATTATGTTAGATTTTTAAGCATGATAAGTGTTTTTTCCACTAATGCAAAAGGGGGAGATTTTTGACCCTAAAGGAAATCTTAGTATAGTCTATTAATGTAAAACACTTACTCATTTACTAGGTAGAGTTGGTCGCTGAACTCTACAACTGAGCCAAAATATGGACTAAGCCATAAAGTGCAGAAGTATGCAAGTTTAGTGTGTGTCAAGGTAGATATGGTTACTGAGCACATTGTAGTCATTGATCATTCTAGTTGTTGTTGAGTGCCATATAAGTCGACCCGTTCAGAAGAGAAAATAGTTCAAGCTAAGCGAAGTTCATGCCAATTGATAGCATGAAGAACCAAGAATGACCAAGCATCAGTAACCTATATGTGTTGAGTAATATAGTTTTTGTATTTGAGTTTGGAATAGCACAAAATCATATGTAAACCATTTTTCTAAGTTGGAAACATGTTTCTTGTAATGCCCCACCAAGAGATCCAAAGAATTAACCTAAAGTTTCACTAAGTTTGGTAGCATTTTTTTATTATTATTTATAAATATGAAAGTAAAACCATTCATAACATAATAGTGAAAGCAATAACATTATCCAACTGAACATAAACATAAACATACATAACAGGTTACATTCTTCAAGGATCCCTTAATGTTGATTCACATCTATTTAACTATTAATGATTCCATCTAATACTACATCCACATGAAATAATAATGAAAAGTCCAATGTTCATAAATTACATTTCTGAATGCTCAATCATCCTTTGTACATGTCACAGGGTATGATAGGCTTAAAAGAATATACATCCGTGAAAATAAAGTACATCATCCTATTCTAATCCATGATGCAATAACATAAATGAAACCACAAATCATAAATGATACATCATCATAAAAGATATAACATCCATCTTAAAAGATAACCATTTATCACAACATAATTAACTAAGTGCATGGTTCCTCCCAACTGTAAATAGCATCATTAGACCATCATGGATCCTAGCCATTCCTTCGTGCGTAACATTCCAAAATTTACCGAAGAGATCATCGATATTATCATAGTAGGAATGTCACTCCTAAATCATACTACATCATATGCAGAAAAAAAATCTAACATGCAGAGTAAAGCATAAGATAACATCATCTAACATATGCAAATCATCAATATAAGGATACATGTCCACCATCATAATCCATGAAGATAGATGTCAACAAAGAATGCATCAGCCACGGTGTCTCGGATGGATCTCAAATGGTAAGAGTGATAAAGCACTACCACCCGACCAAGTGGAACCTAAATGGTCCACTCCCACTATGCTGAGGAGATAATCTCAAGTCCCAAACAGGTTATCAAAATCACATAGCATAAATACTCTCTAAGTCCAGGAATCCTAAAAGTATACTAACTCAAAAATTTCAATCACAAAACTGACATCTAATCCCAGAGGCACATAATGACATGTAGGAAACCTACTCTAGAAGCAGGCAAGTGTCATCGCATATATCATGTAGAAGTTACCTTGGCAGTTAGCTTAGGACTCCAGGGTCCCTACTGATCCTTATGCGGCCACTAGTATCCTCTCATACTAATGAGGCATACTACAGAATGCAAGGTCGCAACCAAGCATTCTCTCTACTCCCATCCTAGTCTGTACTAGCACTCAAGGCATGGGCGAGAACAAAACAATTATCTTTTTAGGTTCATTTAATCCCCATTTAGTGTAAATGTTTTCACTTATTAATAAAACTTACAATGAGTTACCCTGGCAGCCACTTAGGGCCCCAGCCCCCATTGCAAGCCACTTCCCGACACTACAAGTAGATAACCTACCCTAAGCTCATGGAATCATAAATCACAAAATCACCACAGTCCTATACAAGCGATTGGAAAGAAACACCAAAAGATAATCCATAAAAAGAGCATCAAATCTCCATGAGCAAGTGAAAAGCATCCAATAATAATCATGACCACAATAGTTCTCTATTGGCAACTGAAGGTATCATTGATAATCAAAAATATCCATTGGTTCTCAATAACTAAAATATATCTCAAAATCATACTAATCAAATACTCCGAAATGGTTGAGTCAAAACATGTCACAACATGACATCATCAAGAAATAAATCAACACTTCAATCCCATCATGGCAATTGGAAAGTAATCCAAGGATAACTGATCGATGACTCAAAAATGGTTAAGTCAAGTGTCTCAGATACAAATAACTCAGCTTCACTCAAGAAGACTGATGAGCAATAACAATCAGTAAATACAAACATCTCATAGAGCATACCATCACATTACCATGGTTGGGTTTAGAAAGATCGAGATCAAATAACATCAACATGCCATCACAATCATAACCCTCGAGCCTCTGGTAGATGTCCTATAACTAGTCAACACTAGTCAACCGAAAACCCAAAACAAGAAGCATAGAGAAAACACAATGCAAACATATGTTTTGGTTTGCTAAATTTACATAGTTAAGCGTGGAGATCTCAGTTTCTATTTGCAAGTATACTTCAAGTATATAAGATTAATCATTTGACCTACAAGTCAACCCGTTTGTTCCCTTGATATCATTATCCTTCCATTATTAAAATTACATTCTAAGAATAACTGAAGGATAAATATTTACTCATTAAATCATTTGAAACTTAATAAAATCAGTCACTTAATTTTGCTAAGATCAATGTCACTAACTGAATAACTCTTCTTTAATATAAATTCAACTTCTCCAAACATAACCAAAATTGACTAGTCTTTAAAACTTACTTTAATGCCATGCTTTATTAATTAATCTTAATTAAATCATATAATTAAATTAATTAATAACGTGCACAATCCATGACTCTATATCATTCTAACTCAATTAAATATCACTAAAACTTAAGTCTCTTGATTAAATCATCACTAACAACCATTAAAATATCTAGAGTCATTATTCAAGTCCTTAGAATAAGACTTTATCAACTTTGATGTAGATACTTTACAACTTTGTTAAAAGAATCGATATTAGCATACCAATTAAAACTCTATTACATAACTTAATTATTAATTAAATTTAATTAAATCTAATCAATTTAATTAATAATTACATAACCATATCAACAACCCAATGAATATCGGTTGATTAATAACTAACTATAATTTGTAAGTTAAAAGTCAACTATAATCCAATTATTTAAATTGATCTATAACTTATTATTATACTTCAATTATTAACTAATCTCAATTAAATTGAATTTTAATTGAATTAATTATTAACATATAAAATTAACTATACTATCATTCATTAATAATTTGTTAAACTTAACAATTATTAATAAATAATAAACTCATTAATAATCCCAATATTTAATTATAATGATCAATATTCAAATCGGATTCATCAACCCTTCAATGAATATCAAATAAATATTAATATCTCTTTCCATTTAATCTATAGTATCGATAATCATTTCAATTAAAAATCTCCATTTCATAACTTAATTATCAATTAAATTTAATTAATTCCTACAATCAATTAAATTAATTAATAACTAACTAACTTATAATATCTCTTTTTCTTAAATAATAATTAACAAATTATAAACAATTTAATAATTCATATTTATCACTACTTATAAAATCATTAACAACTTATTAATAATCATAAATTATTATGTATATAATTAATAAAACTAATAATTAATAATAATAATTATTAAAATATATAATATTCAATATTTAAAATTTATTAATATTTAATAATAATATATATGTGAAAATCCAAATATTTAAAAATGATTTCATAAATCATATATTATAAACGTTTTAAAAACGTAATCAAAATTTATAAAAAACATCGTTGTCAATAAAGTGACTGTCACGCTGTGACTTTCGTCGCGGGTACTCTGCATACGCAAGTACCCTACGACTTACGCATATACAATGTTCTATCGTAGGTACACTATGTACTCAGGTACCCTGCGACCATTAAAGCACTGGGGTATGGGGGGGGGTGTAATCCACCCCTCTCATATATATAATAATTTTTTTTAAAAAAAATTTATAACGTTTTTTTATAAAAACATTTCTTCCAAACCAATTCGAATTTTTATAAATGTTTTTTTTTCCTGCTACGATTTAAATAAATAAGCAGCATTTAATATATATATGTATATATGTACATATGTGTGTGTGTGTGTGTGTGTGTGTGTGTGTGTGTGTTCGCAGATTATAATAAACTTTATAGCATTTTATATATATATATATATATACACACACATATATATACATATGTATATGTATACATATACATATGTATATGTATATATGTATATATAAATATACATATATACATATACATATGTATATATGTATATACATATATATACATATAGATACATATGTATATATGTGTGTATATATATGTATATACATATATATACATACACATATATACATTATATATATATATATATGTATATATATATATATATATATTATATATACATACACATATATACATATATATATATATATATGTATATATGTGTATGTATATATAATGTATATATATACATATATATATGTATGTATATACATATATATATATGTATATATACATATGTACATATATATACATTATATGTACATACATATATATACATAAATGTACATATATATATGTATATATAATGTATATATACATATATATGTATGTATGTATATATACATATGTATATGTATATATATACATATGTACATTTATGTATATATATGTATGTATGTATGTATATATACATCTATATATACATACATATATATATACATGTACATATGTATATGTCTGTATATACATATGTATACATACATACATACATACATACATACATACATACATACATACATACATACATATATATATATATAAGTATTTTTTTTAAAGAGAAGGTATACATAATTTTTAAAATAAGAAAGGCTTTTCAATTCTATCAAAAAGAAAATTTACTCATAATGATCGTTCCCCAGATTTACCTATTAACTCTTCTAATAGGTTTGATTATAAATTTTAACTTAGAATTAAAATACAAACCCTTGTCTAAACAAATCCTTGATTCTATTACAATTCGAACCCAAACCCGATTTAAAACTAATTTCTTTCCTAATTGGAACAAGGGTTTATCCTACTTGAGCTCTCTAATGATTTCTTCGCACAAGGAGAGAATCAACATGCAAATCTGAATTAAACATTCATCACAAGAATTATCCAAACAGTCATCTAGCAGACACGATGAAGACAGGAAGAGAAGGCGTGCAAAAAGAGAATATGCGAAAATCACGAGTGCACTTGGATACTAATGCTAATTCCCTTCTCCTCAGAATTTGCAGAGTAAGCTCCTTCCTTCTCCCATGTTCCCGATCCTCCAACCATGCTCCAAACGCTCCCCCTAAGCTTCTAAGAATGCCTCATTATAAAGAACTCTTAAGAAGCACCTAGAATGTCTCTAGAAACAACCAAAAGGTGTTGACAACTAAGCATGAGCTTTTTCCAACCTTCTAGATGAGTCATAAGGTTGTAGACACCATGTGCTTAATTTGTGCGCTAACTCCTATGTTGTTGACAATACGTGCATAATTAGAGTGCAAACTCCTATGTTGTCTACATGACAACTCCTGAGAATTCGCAAACTCCTAAATATTAAAATAATGCACATTAATTAATTTAATATTCACTTTACTCTTTCCAATTTTATTTATTAATTTTTTTAAATCTCATGCACTCACTTTAATAATTCCACTTGTTTTATCTCAATATATTTATATTTTAATCACATGCACACATCATGCAACCTATAATCTTTTAATAATTTTAATATGTTTTCCACTTTTAAATTCATTTTCGAAACTTAATTGATAAAATATTTATTAACTTAAATAAATATTATCACATTCCAACTTTAAAATTATAACTTTTATCTTCAAATTTAATTATTTTATTTAATTAATTTCCTAATTAATTAAATAAAATAAATATTAAAATACCATATTAATTTTCCATTAAATTAAACCATTAATTAAATCTTTTAATTTGGCTTAATTAATAGAAAATACACCAAAGACTCATAAAATAAAATACATAAAACCCACTATAGCAAAACACATACAAAATCAAACCAAAAGGGTTCATATCACAAATTACATCATCTGACGTATTCGGAGGGTACTCAACTCAGATACTTGTCCTAATTTCCAATTAGGACAAATAGCTTAAAGGGTTGGGATTTGGACTTGAGAATTTATCTCCCCTCTCTTACCATTGAGATAATGCGATAGGGTACGCTCATCCTAGCAATTCAGGGAAGTCGATACTCGGTACCTGCAACCTGCATAAAATCTATGCATGTACATACAATATATACTAAGCTAAACAGGCAATGGCAGGAAGTGGTGCATCGTGTAGATCCCGACTAGCAGGTGACTACGACTCCCTTCCTTAACCACATTAGAAACGCTATACAAAAAGAAAACAAGCACGCACACCATAAACATGCAAGTATGGCATAAGTATCTATAAGAAAACACATGTGATAATAAATCATCTAACTAATTATCATTAATAACTGCAAACACTGTAATAATCATCATACATACATGAAATATAAAGTACCAAGTAATCTCATCATATATCAATTGAATCTGAAACAATATCTGATAATCTCAAAATAATGTCACTAATAATCATCAACATATAATTGACTTAAAAGAGTTTGACAATGATAACAAAAATGCAACCTACGGGCAAGCACTACATTTCTATGTTCGAGGAGAGAATCAAAGAGATAATTATGCCTATGATTACACATCATTAATCCCTATGTGTTATGATCAACCAATCAAAAAGAAGGAAATACTAAGTTGCAAAAAGGATGAATCCTAATCATTTATCAAGATCTAGAAGCTTCATAAGATGGTTATAAAAGATGGTTTTCAAGATAGAATGAATTGTTGTGAGTGAGAGGAATGCATGAATGTGAAGGTGAAGGTGAACCAGTGTTGTGAAGGAGTAGGGAAATCAAGCAGTGCATTGAAGAGCTATTGCAAATCAGTCACAAATAGGTGATTATAGTTTAGATAAAGAATATATGTTATTATCATACTAGTGCATACCAAAGGATCAAGGTACTATTACATTCTAACAAGTGTATTAGGTGAATCTCTTAACAGAGTGGTCCTAGTAGGCCTATTTTAAATCTCTTAACAGAGTGCTCACTTAATTATGAATTTTAAATCCTTTACTCAAGGTAGACACAATAGTCTTGTAAGATCCTAAAAGAGTAGATCCCTCACAGGGTAGATCATCATAAGTGATTAAAATTGTAGCCCTAATAGGCACTTAATTGCTACAGTAGTAAAGATTTTGTGGGTGTTATCCCCACTGCAGTTTTACCTTCACCTTAAAAAGTTTTTGCATTACCAAAAATTGTGTTATGTGTTGCTCAATTGTTTGTGTGTTTTATTCATGATATTAGATGTTAGATATGATATTACATGTTATCACATGATGATGAATGGTTAAGGTTAATGAGATGTGTGGTGAAATAGGTTTTATATGGTTTATGTTTGAAGTGGTCAAAATTTTATAGAGATATTGATTCACCCCCACCCTCCCTCTCAACATATTACTTTCCCATTAGATTTCCAATAATGTAAACATCTACAAAATAATGCAACACTTAACACATATTTTTCTCTCATGGAAAACCAACTTGGGTGAAATTCACAGTGGGAATAAGTATCCATAAATTGTGCACTCTTGTGAAGTATGCCTTGTTAGGAGTTCCAAAGATATTGCTAACTTCCACCTGGTCAAGGGTTTTACCTCTAACCCTACTAGCTTGACCCTATCAAGAGTATCCTTGTTAGACAATTTAAACCACTAGTTAAATTACCACTCTGTTAAAAGATTTACAATAAAGGACTTGTTAGGATCCACCTAGTTAAGGGATTGCAACTATTAGAGAACAATAGATAGAATGATCTATATAACAACACCTTATTTTCTTGATCGAATCTAATTTATTGCACACAAACACTTCACTTGATTCCCAACTATCTTTTCGCTTAATCACACCTTCACACTTATGACTACACTATGATCAACACACAATTATTTTTCCTTCATCAAATATATAATCTTTTACAAAACCCTAAACTTTCCATTGAATTATACTTTCCCTAATACATTTTACTTTGAATCTCAAACTCATAGACGACATATCATGTGCCCAAACACACATCTCAATACACACAATGAATTTCCTATATCATGTTGTCCCACAATTAACTTTACATTTGAATTCATGAACTATAGTCAAACACATTTTGAATAAATAAGCCCTTCTTCTAGAGGGAAAAAGTGCAAACCTGTGTCAAACTTTTACCAAGAAAAAGGTTGACAACATGCAAATTGTTCAAGTTTAACGACATAAAAGTGGCATTTATGTTTAGACTTTGAAGACGATGTAAACTAATAAAATGTGTAAAATTGCATGAAGTTTATGTCTATAATTTTTCAATTTTTTTAGCAAGAATTTATGCATTCTTTAATTTTTGAAGTTTGTTTTTTTAATTGTTGATAATATGGGGTGTATCTCCCATCCGACAACTATATTCAAATAATATGTTTTCTCTTATGTCAAAATATGTTATAGATGACATGTATAGCTAGTGCAGAAAAAATTAATTAATTTTTGATGTATATTTTCTTTATTATATGTAGTCAAAGTCAAACTTATCATAAATCAATAGTTGTTTTCTCTCGTCAAAATATCCCTATCAAATCTACACCCTTTTGAGAAAAAAATTACATGTTATTAAAAAGGACTCTCTCCTCTAGTGCTAAATTTAAATTATTATTTTTTAATACAATTTACTAATTTTTACCTTTTTTGAAGGAACATCTTCTTGAATGTTAAAATGCCTACTTGTAATATTTTGAAATTATAACATATTATAACTAATCAAAGCACTATGAAAATTATATGACAATGATCTTAACACTAAGATCTATAAAAGAGTATTTTTAGTTTTTCAAGAAAGTTGAGCTTTGATGGAGAAATGAGATTTGGCCAAATAGGTTTGAATGTCCTCTACTATGATAAAGATTTTTGGAATATTCAAATATGGAAAGAATACTTATGAGAGGGGGGGGGGGGGGGGGGCGGGTGAATCAGAAGTATCACACTTTAACCAATAAAATTTTTTTATCTGAAAGTAAATTGCATGCATGTAAACACATCAAATAAACATAAAACTAATACATGCATCAACAACACATAACACTGGAATTTGCTAACCCAGAAACCCTCCAAAAATAAGAAGGTAAAACTGGGGTGGGGATGATACCCACAAAATCACTGCAGCAATATTGTTCAACCACTTCTGATGGTCTGCCCTGTTAAAGGCTTTACACTGTGTCAATAGTGACCTAGTTAAAGGATTTACAAACACTTTACATGAAGTGTCACCCTATTAAAGGATTTAATCACCTTTTGATAAGGATCTACAAATAGCTGTTAAGCCAACCTATCTACATAGGGTTTCCTTTCTAATACAATGGTAAGAGAGTATTAGGTATTATAAACCTGATAGTTTGCAATCTTTGATTGCTGAATGCAGGCACTTGTTCTGGCTCTCTCTCTGATGTCGATCCTCTGAGATCTAATTTCTATTCGTCTTCTTTTCTTTTTTCTGATCAATTGACTATCAAATTGCTGCTCTTACCCTCTATGTCTCCTTTCATTGAATTCCACTATGTTTTCCCCTTAACACTGTTCTCCTTCTCTCATCTTTGTTACAGAGAGACTTTTTGTCTTCCTTAAAAAGACTTTGAAGACTTAGGGTTAGGTATGGATCTACGATCCACATTGAATCTCAATTTCCCGCTCAATACTTGCCTTTTGCTGATTGGTTGCATGCCTTTCCAATTTTCCAATTGGCTACATGCAGATTGCATAGGAAATGTAAAAGATTTGTTCTTATCTCTAGATCTTTTGAGATTTACCTTGTATCGGCTACAAAAATGGTTTACATCATAGTTTGTGCAATTACAAACTCTTATGCTGATACTTTGAGTTACTCGGCTCATGAAGCATTACTGATGCTCGGCACATGATGTTTCCTGGATAGCTCGGCACCTAAACAAAACTGTATCACTCGGCACCTGATATTACTCAACACTTGATATCACTCGGCACTTGATAAACTCTGTATCACTCAGCACTTGATCATTCTGGATTGCTCAGTAATTGATGAAATTGGATTGCTCGGCACATAACTGTGACTCGACATGTATAGTGAAAAATGGTTAAGTGTATTGACACTCAGCTATCAAAATTATTCTTTAAACCAACAAAATATATGTACTTTTACCCTAGAATATTCATGGAATCCTTGCATAATTTTTGGAATGCTAGATCATAATCTATAATGATTGAGACATGTCACCACATTTAGTCTAGCTCTAACAAATTCACTACTTCATCCATATTGGTCACTGATCTTTGATCTACCATTGGTAGCTCAAGAACACACACAACTTATCTTGAAACTTTATTTCTATTCACAATGCCTTCTCACTAGTCATGAAATGTGTTGCATTCGTAACCACAATATCTATGAGATGTGTCCTACTTATTCCTATGATTCATCAACTAAATTCTTCATAAATTTGACAAAACAATCAAATCACCTATTATTTGTCATTAACTATTCTAGTAGTTGCACTTTCACTTCTCATCCAATCATAACTTTCTCAAAATTTCACATCAAGTCTAGTGGTCATACAATTGACTAGAAGACACACCCCTAAGTCTCCCATAAGGATAGAAACCACTAACACTCACTACAAAGCCTTTTTTATTACAATTATACTCAACAAATTTCTAGGAATACTAGATCAATACTTGACATCAATGACAACACAATTACCAACCATCATGCAATCAAATATGTATCACAATAGCTTCAAACATCTCCTACCACCATTGCATTGGCTATGGTAACAATCTCCCCCTTTTGCATTGATGACAATACCTCAACACTCTAAATTTCTGCTTCTTAGTCATTTATACTCTGACATCTATAGGAAACTCCTGCTTCCACTAATCTTCTATCTTCTTACTATCTTCTTTATTGTACATTCACTCTCCACATTTTCTCCCCCTTCAATATATATTATGGTCTTGCTTTTGCACTCACTACTCTCTTTTTTCTCTTTATCTCCCCCTTTGGTGAAAAATTCAAAGATGCATAACACTTCTAACTAGTCATATAGATCTATAAACCACTGACTTCTTCACTAAGTTGCTTCACTTCTTTGTACTCCCATGCATTGTTTTACTGTATTGATTGAATGACTTACTACACTAATTGTTCCTGCTAAGGAGTTGTCCAATAACATTAATCCACACATAAGATACTCAATAAATACAATGGACTAATGCATTTACATCTTATTCTAGTCAACTCAAATAGGGGAATGACCCCTAACCTACCTCTTAGATACTCAAATGTTTCCTTAGGTAATGACTTTGTAAATAGATCAACTACCTACTCATTGGCAAGAACATATTCCAACCTCACCTCTTTTTTATGTACCTATTCTCTAAGAAGTGATACTTGATAAAAATATGCTTGGTCTTAAAGAGAATCATTGGATTCTTGGATATGTTTTTAACACTTAAATTGTCATAATAGATAACTAGCAATTTTGTAAAATTCTCTTGGATGCCTTCCAATATCTACTTGGTCAATATCACTTGTGTAGAATTGATAGCACTAGAAAAATATTCAACTTCAATTATGGATTGAGATATACTATTATTCTTTTGCTTGTCCAAGACATGAGCCTATCACCAAGAAATAATTCACCATTACTTATGCTCTTCTTATCATCCATATTACCTACCCAATTTGCATCTAGAAAATACACTGAAGGAGAAAACATCTTTATGAGCATACCAAAGACTATAGTCTTTAGTCCCTTTCAAGTACCTAATTATCCTCTTTACTACCATCAGATTAGATAATTTAGGATTAATAGAAAATTTAGCAACTAATCCAATTGCTTTTGCTATATTAGGTGTATTATGCACAACTTACTACAACTTCCCTACCATGGACCTATAAGAGTTTCATCTACTTCCTTGGACTCATCTTCTTTAGATAGTTTACAACTGGTCACCACAGGTATACCAATCAATTTAGAGTCTTCTAACCCAAATATCTTCAACACTCCTCTGACATATTTAGATGGGATGATGTAGATTCTATCTATAAGTTGTAATACTTTCAATCCAATGAAGAACTTGATCTCATCGATCATTAAAATGTCAAATTCCTTCTCCATCTCATCAGTAAATATAATGCTCAACTCATCATTTTCTTCCTTCAAAAATGATATCATCCACAAATATCTTTATATTTAGCTACTTGTCTCATTTATCTACCTTAAGGTACACACTATTATCATCACTAGTTCTGATAAAAGTTCAATATTGATAAGATATGGATGCAATATTTCATACCATAATCTAGGTGTCTAATTTAATTCATATAGATCTTTCTTTATATTATATACCATATCTTTCCATCTGATGAAGCAAACCCTTCAGGTTGCTCAATGAATACTTCTTCTAGAGCACCATTGAGAAATGTAGACTTAACGTCCATATGATATACCTTGAACTTATTGTATGCAACACATGCAAATAGAATCCTCGCACCTTCAATTCTAGCCACCAGTGCAAATGTTTCACCATAGTCAAATCCTTTGTCTTAAGCATAACATTTACAAGCAAGTCCAATATTGTTCCTCACCACTTCACTAAATTCATCCATCTTATTTTTCAACACCCACTTAGTACTGATCACATTCTTATCCACCAATTTGGGAACAAGTTTGTATGTCTTGTTTTTCTCAATCTACTCTAATTCATTTTCCATTTATTTTACCCAATCATCATCCTTTAGATCTTCTTTTACTATTCTAGGTTAAAATGCAAAAAGAAAACATGTATTTTCTCTTGCCTTCCTTCTTGTTAACACACAAACACTCTTATCTTCAATAATTTGATAAACATAATAGTTCAACTTTACATACCTTAGAAACATAGGCTTAGTTCTAAGAGCCACCTCTTCTTCTTGTACTAGTTCATCTTCATTGTCTTGTATATTTGCATCTATAGTAACTTTCTCTACCAATTTTACATATACAATTCCTTTGTAGTCTTTTTGTTCCTTCTTGTTGGATTCATCATTCTATTAAGAGAATTCATCATCTCTCACACTTTTAATTACCACTATCTTGTTGGTTCTCTTGTCCAAATTCTTGTAGGATTTTCTATTTCTAGAATATCATAAGAATATCCCTTCATCACTATTAGGATCAAAATTGCTTGTATTCTCATCTTTCTTAATGTAGCACCTACTTCCAAACACTTTGAAATAACTTCCATCAAGTGAATGACCATACCACAACTCATAAGGAGTCTTATTTTTACTTTTCTTTACCTTTACTTGGTTTAATGTGTACAATGCAGTGCTCACATATTCTCTCCAAAATACTTTAGCCAAACTTTTTGTATCATTAGTATTCTTTCAAACTCAAAAACTGATTTGTTCCTCCTTTTTGCAATACCATTATATTTAGGACTCCTAGGTGCAGACATCTTCCTTTTGACTTATTTCTCATCTCAACATGAAATGAGACCATATGAGGTAAACTTTCATCCTCTATCTAACCTAAGACATTTTGGATCTTACTAGTCTCCTTCTACACTTTATCTTTCTATATATTTAACATACAAAAAGCCTCTAATTTGTCCTTAAGAAATACAACCCACATCATTCTAGAAAAGTCATCAATAAATAACATAAAGTACTTATCACCATGATAGCTTCAATTTCTCATAGGACTACACAAGTTAGTATGTACCAAATCCAAGTTATCTTTAGAAGAGTATGACTTAATGATGAAACTAGAACTAGTTAACTTACCCAACTAACAATCTTTACACATCATATTATATGGTTTGACTAGATCTATAAATCCCCTTACAATTTTCATCTTACTCATTTTAATCATATTGCCAAATTTAACATGATAGAAACTTTTATGTCATAGCCAACTATCCTCAACCTTGGCAACTAGACAACTTCTAATAGTAGTCTTAAGATGGAACAAGTTACCTTTGCTCTATTCATGAACATAAATTAGATCTCCTGATTTACCAAGACTCATGCACACACCTCTCTTTAACTTTAACACATATCATTTATTATTCAACTGTGCAACATTGAAAAAATGTACTTCAGACCTTCAACCCAATATACATCATCACATTTTGTTTTGTTATTCAATGCAATATGACCTTTACCTTTTCCTAGATAGGGAGCTTTATGACCAAATATTGTCGATCCTCCATCACATTCCTCTATTTAAATCAACTTTATTCTATAATCATTCATATGAGGAAAGAAACCACTATTATTATCCAATCTCCATTGTGGTTCATTTCAGAAACCAGAGCTTTCTAACTAACTCCAAAAGGTTCCTCCTTGACTATAACACACACAATCTCATTTGCCATCAAAATCTTTATCAATGACACCTTCTTTAGCTAGATAACATGCCTTTTTGACCATTTTTCTTTATATTTCCTTGGCTTATCTTTCATATCATTATTAGGACATTTGGAAGCTATATTTCCAATTGTTTTACATAAAAAATACTTCTACATGAAAAACACTTCAAAGGAAGTTTACCCTTGTAATTACCATTTCCTCTAGGAAGCCTCTTAAAATGAAATGATTCCATCTTTTCCCCTTCCTTTACTTAAAAATAATGAATTTGGAATCATTAGAATAATAGGTCAAATTAGAGGAACAAACATATTTTCCTTTCTTTGATGGTGCAAGAGTCAAGGATGACTTAAATGCATATTCAACTGTTGACATATCAGTCAAGTTTGTTATTAGTGACACACACTTATTCAGATTGTATATAGCTACCGAGCTTATTGTACAACTATCAATGTTTGCCAAGTATTTCAGTTGTTTCTGAGTTCTGTAGTTACTACTGAGTCCTTTGGACAAATCCTAGTGGTTACCAAGCAGTCATAGGTACAGTGAAGATTAATAGTGTAAACTGTGCATCTCAGTGTATGTCAAGTTTACCAGTGCAAGCTGAGCTGTGTAGTATTCACCGAGTTTGCAATGTATGTGATGCAAGTCCAATGTTAATCGAGCTTCTTAGTGTTAACCAAGTGACTCAATTTATACTGAGCTCAAGGTGATAGTGTTTACTGAGTCTCACCATGGTAAAGAAGTGATTCAGTTTATATGATGAGTTTCATAGTATCTACTGAGTCACCAGTGCACACCGAGTTGAAGACTACTTGGAAGTGATCAATATGGACTGAGCTTCTATGTCTACCAAATGTATGATGATGCCAAGCATTTATAGTGGATGCCAAGTATCAGAACCTCACCGAGTCAGTCTTCACAACCTGAGTGTCTTCATGTTGGCCAACTTTGTAATATTTTTGTTAACTTGTACTATGGACGACTTTGTAATTTGTATAATTGGATTGGTATATATATGTAATGTATTGTATCATATCCAAGTATGATGAAGATGTGAATATGAATGCAATGTAAGCGAATATAATCAAAGAAGAGCAGGAAGAACGAATTACAAAGGCTACAGCAGTATAAGGAGCAGCAAAGTCATATCTATCATAGCAAGGTGATTTGTACCTAAAGGAATCTCATTCAACAGACTAAGTTGCAGATCAAAGATCATCTACTATTTCATCCTAACAGGTGGATCAGTCAAATCCTTTAACAAGGTAAACCTAACAGTCTTTTGTAAATCTCTTTACCGAGTGCATACTTCATCGTATGTTTATAAATCCTTCACAAGGTGGACCTAGTAGTCCTTATTGCTCCTAATAGGGTAGATCATCAGAAGTGATCAATGTAAGCTTTAACAGGCTAACTTTATACTGGAGTACTAAAGTTTGTGGGTATCATCCCCACCCCAGTTTTACTTTCTATTTGGAAGGTTTATGGGTCACCAAATCTTTATGTCATAGTGTTATGAATGCTTTCATGTTTTTAGATTCTTATGCATGCAATTAGATAAGATTATATGTGATGGATTAAATGCTAATTGGATTGTTGGATTAAGAGTTGATATTGTTGAAGTTTTAGAAGTTACGGATTCATTCCTCCCCTCTTAGTAACTTAGCATAGTCTTGAATATTTCCAACATCAACCTTAGGTATACTATTGTCAAAATTACTCAACTCAAATGCAGTCAACTTCCCTATTAAAATGCCAAGTGTAAAAGCTTTAGTTCCTAAAGATATTACTTCTTGAATAGTTGAAACTCTAATACCATACTAATGTAACAAAGTTCTCAAATTTTTCTTATCACATCTTCTTCTTCAAGAGTTACACCAACTTCTTTGATAGCAACAACCACATCTTTGATCCTTTGATTGTACAACTCAATGTTCTCATTTTCCATCAACTTCATATCATCAAATTTCCCTTTTAGGATATCCACCTCAGCCCTCTACACATTTGAATCACTACCATAGAGAATCTTCAACTTCTCCCATATTTCATGAGTAATTTCTAGATGTTGAACATTACTGAATTTTTCATTAGAAAGATTACTTGTCTATGTTTCTTTTGCCCATACAACTTTTGCATTAGCCTTGGATGCAATGGGATTGGATTCTCTATCCCTTTATAGTTGGTGCTTCAGTTCCACTCTAAAATGAGTTTGTATTTCATGGATGTTCCCTTGTGTTATGTCTTGTTGTTCTTTCTAATGGGTTGTCTTCCTATACTCATGACCTCTCTTTTTCTTTCACAGTTACTTCTCTCCAAGTGTGCATTGGTGTTTTGATTGTAGATTTTGTCTTAGATGTTGGCCTTCATCTCAAGCTCCCTCTTCTTCCCTCATTGTGTGATATTATTATGTGCCCTTCTTATGTTGGAGACTACTATTTTGGGTTCTTTTGGTGGTGGTTTTGCTATGAGATCTGGAAAGGGAGGGGTTCCCTCCCAAGATATACTAAAACTATTAGAGTGGGGTTTTCGTTGCACCAAAAGACCGATCTATCAATGCTCGATACAACCACTCAACTTATAGTACACAACAGGCGATTGAGCCCTTGTCACAAATCTCGAGGGAAGCGCTGACAAAATTTCCAAAAATCTCCCCCTCTGTGTTACCCGATGGTCTAAGGATTTGAACCTGTAACCAAGCTTTGATACCACTTGTTAGATTGGGGTTGCCATTGCACCAAAAGATCGATCTGTCAATGCTTGATACAACCACTCAACTTATAATACACAGGAGTCGGTTAAGCCCTTGTCATGAATCTTGAGGGGAACACTAACCAAATTTCCAACAAAAACTAGTGGAAGGAGCTACACTCATGCTACTAAATCTACTACTACCATTCCTTTGAAGGTGACATTGTATTTCATTATTTTTGTGAATACCTTACAGTGGTTTGTGGCCCTAAAGTGGTGAACAATGTGGAGTTTTACCATTTTTGTGAGTTGGTTGGTATATTCACAAGACTTTGGATTTCTCTTTTGAATCATCATTGTTGGCTTACAAACTCCTAGAGAGCATTAGCCTCAGGTGACATTGATTTCTACCCTTGTGCTAAGGGTATTTTTTATTGCAAACATTTATCTTATCATACACTAGCTCTAGTGTACAAAAACACAACTCCCAAAGTCTACCTTCTCCTATATATGCCTAGTGGTAAAATTACCTTAGACGTAGCTTCTAAAGATCATGATGTGGTTTTGAAAAAGTTATGGTTTTGGGAGAATCTCTCCCTTTTTTCCAAACCTTGGACAATATTTGACCCTCTTACTAAACTATTTAATGTGTGTTCAATGTGGTCTTTCCTTTTGAATCTCCTACTCCATTTTTAGGAGATGTTTTTCTTTAAGGTCATTGGAAACTTCCTTGGCTAGTTCCTAAAGATCGATGAAGCTATGCCTACTATGGGACACTATGTTTGCTCATGCTTTAATTGATATAGACTTCTCTCAACCACTTTTGGTGGATGTAGTGTTCATGGTTGGTGAAAGGCCATGGGCTTAAATGCTTGATTATGAGAGCCTTACTTGGGTTGTCGATGTTGCTTCTCTACTTGTCACATGGCTATTGACCACACTCTCCTTTGTTGAAAAGGCATTTCTACTTGGTGGAAGGCTGCAAGTAATGATCATTTTATAGTCCATGCTTATGACTTTCTTTTAGATTCTTCATCTAAAGATTTGTAGGCTAAAAATTAAGATCAAGCCCATGCAAAAAATCTTGATGATGCCCTATTATAGATTGAGATCAGGCTTATACTACTATTGTGGGTCTTCCTCCTCCTGCAAATCTTGTTTCTTCCCCTTATCCTGCTAGTACAACTCCATCTATGCATGAGGACCTTTGTGCTCTCTCTATGTTTCCTTATGGGTACCATGTGGTTGGGAGACATTACTAACTATACCACTACTAAGGGTCAATGGATATAGAAAAATTCCTCTAGGTACTAGATTTGGAGCTTGTATTCTCACTCTCATAATTGCATAGTTATTTGATGTATTATGTATTAGATGTTACATCTATTTTTTTATGTTCATGGTTTTTATTCAAAAAAATTGATGCATTTGAGTGACCATAGCCTTGATATACATGTATCTAGTATCACCTATGTGGTGATAGACATATTTCAATTGTACATTGGTGTCAACTTAGTATTTCACTTAGTCTTTGTGTAATTCAATTAAAAAACCCCATTCATCATCTATTTATCTTAGGTCTAGGATATTTTTGTCTCAAGCCTTACCAGCAAAGATTTAATTGTAAATCATCATTTGCATAGATTGGCATCATGCATATCAATGTTTATGGTTGGTCAACATTGTCTTCAACCTCACTAGACTAGGTCTTTTATCAAACTTCATCAATTTACTAATCAACTTGTCTTTGCATATCAATGTTTGTGCTTACCAATCATTGTTTATTCCTGATTAATCAATGCCTTCATACAATATTTATTTGTTTCCAGTTCATGTTGATGGGTACTTTGTCATTGATGGGTATTGAGTGTTACAATTCATGGATGTTATTTGGATCTCCTTGAGTAATCTTGGGAAGGTGTGCTCTTGGTTCCAAGTATGTGGTTTATAGCTTGGGAATCTTTACAAGTGTTAGAAAGACTTTCACCTGTGTAGGTAAATTATGTTTTATATCTTGTTTAGATGATTAATTATTGCACTTGGTTACTCTATCACGTTGTGAGATTATTTATTATAAGAAAAAAAAATATTACAAGTTTTATCCTTATGTTCCAAGGATTCACAAGCAACATTTTAGATTAGGGTAAAAACAGGTTTTGAAGGGACCTAAAACTCTTTAACAAAAGCTAGAAGTAAGCATTAAGCACCACTAGGTTTTACAAGTACTCCCTGAGCTTTTTAGGAATGTTACCAAATTGTCTTTCTAGCTGTGCTCTCATAGCTTGTTCATGGTCTAGCTCTTTCTGAATAACCTTAACTTTTTTCTTGAGCACCACAATTTCATTGTAAAGCCAAGAATCACCTTAAATGGATGCTTCTGCTTTAAGCTTAGTAGTATGAAGGAATGATAATTTCACTTCATGAGACTCTTCCCTACACCCTTCATCAGCCCTAATCGTAGTATCAATAGTAGTTGTTTCTATATTAATCTAGATCTCAATATTAACATCTTGCTTCTTTGTACTCTCCTCTTTCTTCTCTTTACTCTGGCTATTATCCTACATGACAAGGACTGTAACCTCATTTTCCTTTCCAATAACCTTCTCCATTTTCTCCTCACTTTCATTCCTCTTAAGAGGAGAAGGAAGAACATTATGTTTCTCCTCATCATCCCCTAAAGCTTCTGAACATTAGACTCAGTTATTCTGTCCTTGCTACCTTCTACATTATCCTTGCCAGTCAAAACTCCTTTTCTCCTAGAATAACCTTCCAGGTTGGAGTCGAGGTCCCCCATTTCTGTTTTGTTATCATCATCAATAGAGTTCTCAGACTTTGTAACTTCCTCCACATTTTTCTTTTTACTCTCCCATTTGTTACCCTTTTTGATACTCTTACTGTCACTAGTACCTTCCTCACTTTTGACCTTAATTCTCTTAGAATGAGGATCATTGCTAGACACTCTCCTTTTCTTCTCCACAACTAGAGAAGGTTTAATAGCCTTGATTTCATAGAAATTTTCAATTAGTAATATTAAACCCTCATGAAGCATAGGATGGGACTCCTTCTTCCTATGGGCATGGAGGCTTTGTAGCAAAGAGTATTTCAAGTAAAACAGGAAAGAGATTCTATCTTTATGCCTAAAATGATTTAGGAAAATAAAGTGAAACTTATGGACCCTCTTAGCTCTACCATGAAGGATAGAGTACTCACGAATTTACAACAACACGTCCCTCTAGATTACCTTGATTAGTCTTAGGTTGTAGAAGTCACCACTCTTCTCTAGATTTTTCTCTTCTTCATCCGTATTTAGGAATTTCTTAAAGGCCACATTTGAGATACTAGTCTTGTTGCTGAATTTTAGTCCCTCCAAGAGAAGTCTATTAATCTCAGCTATAAATTCCTTAGATAGATTCACCGTGACCCCATGCAAAGTGACCCTTTCTTCAATCCAATTTTTGAAGAAATTCTTTGTAATATGTGGCTTATACCCATGGAGTTTCTCGATATAATCATAAATTTCCCTTTTTGTACAAGCAACATTACATGCTCATTTATACAAGTGATACAAGAATCAACATTTACAATGATAATGAGGTAGATCATGGTAGATTACTAAAAAGTCTTATAGAGCTTCCTTTGAAGAGAAAATATATAGATAAAATTAATTAGATTCCACATTATTTTCAACATATATGGGATGAATATAATCAATTAGAACGAGATCACAAGAGATAATATGATTATTTAACAATGATTTTTCCTTAAACATTATGTGGTAGTATCCAAGTCCTGTTATAGATTTGTATATCAGGCACTAACAAGACTTTGGTGCCTTATTCACCATGCTCACAATTCTTTCCTCCATATCTTAATTTAGAGAGAATATTAAGTTTTAGACCATAACATAATTACAACTCCTTGTAAGGAGGATTATTGTGAAGGGCATAATAAATATCATATGCATCACATTTTTTTCTAGAAACATAATCATCTTTACAATAGATATAGGGGAGAGGACCCAGTAGTTGAGTAGGGTCCAATAGTTGATCACCCTCTTGTGAATATTTTATCCAAACTCCCCACACATTTTTACTAAGGCCCCGTTTGTTTGTTGGAATTAACTTGGAATAGGGAAACGAGAATAGGAAAATTGGAATAAATCTATTCCAATTTTGGCCCAAAATGAGAATAAATCGAATTCTAATTTTTTTTTGGGATTCGATTTATTCTCATTTTGGGCCAAAATTGGAATAGATTTATTCCAATTTTCCTATTCCCGTTTCCCTATTCCAGGTTAATTCCAGCAAACAAATGGGGCCTAAATATTGTAATTAATTGATCTATTTGTAAATAAGAAAAAATCCAAATGTTGATAAAAAGTAGACCAATACTTGAACACATGAAAACCTAGAAATGTTATAGAAAAAATAAATGAATGAATTCATTAATAAGTGTAATAAATAACTTTTCGTTTCAAACAAAATATCATATCTATCTAATATATGTATATCACTTAAAAAATAATATGCTCACTTAAATAAATATCGATATCTTAGTGTACAAATACTATTTTCATGTGTATAACTATTGGGTTAGCAATGTATATGTACATAGTAAGTCATTTTAATAATATGTCTTATCACAAATATAAAAGGTGAATACTAATAAATGTCTTGTATTTTCACATGAAATGTGTGAGATTTTCAAAAACTTTCAGTGTTCAACTATTGGTCTCTTTGTGTTAGATATAGGGGAGAGGGACTAGTAGTCATGAGGGTTAACTTCATCAACACTTAACTATTGCATGGTATATCATAAGACATTCATTTTTTTTAGAAATGTAAAGAGGACATTGAACTACCTAAAACTAAGGTTTGAAGGTGTGACTCATCACACAACTAATTAAAATAGTGTATCTAGTGAAATGTGTCCAAAAATGACTTTTTAAACATTCAACCAAAACTTAAAAATCTCTAATAGTTAAATTTAAAAATAGCATTTGTTGTTAATAGAATATTGTATAACTATATAAAATGTAACATATATGCAACTTAAATGGACCAAGTTATTATTACTAATCATAAATATTTGGTATATACGAGTTTTATATTTAATACAAAAGGACAAATACTTCAACACAAAAAAATTAATTGATGCTATAAAAATAACATATTATTATATAAAATACAACCTATATCTAACACAAAGGGACCAATAGTTGAACACTAAAAGTTTTTGACAATCTCACACATTTCATGAGAAAATACAAGACATTTATTAATATTCACCTTTTAGATTTGTGATAAGACATATTATTAATATGATTTACTCTATACATATACATTGCTACCCCGATAATTATACACACAAGAATAGTATTTGTACACTAAGATAACGATAAAAAAAATTTATGAATAGTTCCTTTCCTATTAATTAAATATTCAAGTTACATATTCACAAAAAAAGGGTTGGAGGATACGAGATCACCCTGCAAGTTCAAACAACAAGTGGCAGAAGAATTCAATTATTCGCTAAAAAACATAAAAGCCCAAAGACTAAAGATGGGGCAACAAAACACAAAACAAGAACAAAGCCCTTGGGTTGTAAGAGCGGTGCTAGCTGAGGGAGGATCTTTGTCATCAGAACCCAAAAAATTAGCGAGGTTAGTGGATGGCTTGGGGGGATCCCATCCATTAGCAGCAATGGTAGTAGCATCATCTTTATCTTTTTTCCCTTCGGCCTAAGAGGAGAGGTAGCTAGATCCATCTAGGGAAAATCCCATTTAGGGTGCCTGTAGACAGAGGGCCAACCCACATTAGGGGCAATAGGAGGAACCACCGGGGACCAACTCGAACTTGATCTCTGTGGAGGTGAGGCCAAGCGGTGATGACCACCAAAGCCACCACTAGGAGAGCGGCATGAAGGTTGTAACTTGGGAGTATGCGAGTGACAAGATGAGCTATTACGACCTCTTCAACAATAGTGAGCAATCACCAAATAAACTATTTGGCAACACCTTGACAACCATGCAAGGGCAATCACCCTAATGAGAAAAAGTTCCTATAGATGGACCACCTCTAGCATTATTTTGTCAATTTGTACTTGAATCTGCATCATGACATTATTACAAGTATACGATGTAGCATACATAGCAACATTTATATCAAGAAAGTTGTGAGAGAATAAAATTGCATTGCGATCTTTCCAGATATTAAACAAAATCTCCATTCTGAAAGCACGTCAAATCTGAGAATACTTACATGAGAGTCTAGTCAGGTCTCCCAGAACAACCGTATGCTTGGAAAAGGCCTCTAGGAAAAAGGGTTTGAAGAAAGCATGAATCTAGTGATAGTAATTTTGGGCTCGCCTATAGAACCAAAAAATATGCGAGAAGCTTTCTGGCTATCCACAAAAAGGACATTTGGGGTCTGAGATACCCAAGTGCCAGAGCTGAGGGCCCAAAGGTAGCCCCTAGAAGATAATACACTAGGAAAAGTGAGCTCAGTGATAGCTTTCCAAACCATGGAAAATCTAAGACTCTAAGTCTTGTGCGAGGACAGTAAATGCAACGATGGTTGAGGGTCTCAACCATAGGAAGGTGGGGATCCAACCACCGATAACCCATCTTCGGTTTATAACTAGACAAAGGAGTGATAGGATACCACTTCCAGTCCTTCCACCATGGGCGAGAAGATTGAATGTCAAGTTTGTGCAACATATGGGGAGAGAGGCACTATAGAAACTAGAAGATCAACTATCTGTCGATCCAAATGGTTAAGTTGGAACTTCACTTGCAAGTCCTCCCATGAGCAAAGACTCATGGTAACTCTGAAAAAGATATCTTTGGGTGTCTTGATTCCCCGTCTAAATAAGCACAAAGTGCTAGCTCCTTGAATTTTGGCAAGGGGCGCACCTTGGATAGAAAACAAAGGTGACCACTACAAGTTTTGACGGTTCATAGAGAGCTCATCTCTAAACCCATTGCCTACCTAGTGAAGCCAAGGCTTAATGGCTTCCCAAGCTTTCCAAATGCTTTTAGCAAAAAAAGTACCCTAAATTTGCACTAGTTTAGTAGTCAAAAGAAGGGTTTGAAAGCCAATCCCCTTCTAGGGTAGTTGGTTAACCAAAAAGCCTGAAGAAATGCAGTGACACAACAAAATTTTCCAAGCCTCATCGCCAGTAAGAGCTTGAATGACCCATTTTGCACAAAGGGAAATGCCTTGCTTTTGAGTAGAAAGTAGCCCAAGACCACTAGAGTCTTTGGGAAAACAAAAAAAATTGCAAGCCACTTTGTGGAAGCCATGATGTGATGCATCAGAGGCCCAAAGGAAGTTTCTCAAAAGGCATTCAAGCTTGAGGTATGAAGCTTTTGACAGGGCCCATCAAGAGGAATAATAAACATGTGTAGCAGGAAACACGTTTGAGCAAATCTAAAATTTCCTAGTGAGGGAAAAAGGTTTGGTGATCCAATGATCTAACTTCTCAATCTGAGCCAGGACTACATTCCATAGCTCCAAAGGGGAGGCTTGAAAGCCAAAGGGGATGCCTAGAAAGCGAAAAATTTCTCCATGCTACACCCATTTTTGCTCATAGAATTGAAGCCATTGGAGGCTTGACAAGAAAGATTGTCTATATAAAATGATCTCGTGCCATTGAATAGTGGACCTTGAGGTGAGACAAAAAGTATCCAAGCATTGCAAGACATTGGCAATATTGTGCTCATCTTCCAGAAGTGTGAAGAAAGAATCATCTACAAAATGGCCATTCACAAGCTACGCAGTGGAATTAGGGAGGGAGATGCCACACACAAAGACCAAACAAATGACATTAGCAAGAAGATAGTCAAACCCTTTAGCAACTAGAACATAAAGAGAAGGCACCAAAGGACATCCTTGATGAATAAATTTGTAAAGTGAAAAAGCTTCAAACTATCATCCATTAATGGTAATACAAGTAGAAGCATCCTCGAAAATTATTTGAATTGACTGTAGAAAAATAGGACCGAACCCCAGGGCTTGTAGCATGGCCAAAATCAAAGGCCATTCAATCTGGTCACAGGCTTTAGCAAAGTCAATCTTAAGGAACAAGGCCTATTGCTTAGATTGACAAGGCCACTCCATACCTTCCCAAACAACAATAATATTATCCATAATATATCTCGACTTAATGAAGCCAATTTATTCAGGGCAAACAATTTACGGTAGTAGATGGATGATTTTAAGGGAGAGGGCCTTGGCAATGATTTTGTAAGAGACCTTCAATAGAGTGATGGGCCTCTAGTTGCATATGTCTTTCGAATCCCCAAATTTACGTATGAACTTAATATTGCCCTTATTAATTATGTTTCCTAAGGAATGAGCATTATAGGCTTCAAGATAGACTTTATGTGGATTAGGACCAATCTCATTCCATAAGACCTTGTAAAATTCACAAGGGAAGCCATCAAACCCAAGGGCTTTATCATCAGCCATGGAGAGGACAACCTCTTTGAGATCAACAAGCATAAGCTTCTACTCACAAAAGGCATACTGCTTAGGGGAAAGCCTGTTAAGAGTGGCAGCAACACAGGCTTGTAGAGCTTGGTCACACATAGTAAAAGGATCATGCACAGTGAAAACCTTTTCATAGTGGTACACAAAAGCTTTTAGAATATTAGGAAGATTCGAAAAAATTTGATGGTCCTCCCTAATACGCTTAATGCCAACAATAGAGTGGCAAGGCCGTAGGGCATTGGAAAAATTCTTAGAAGCCTAATCTCCAACCTCCAACCAATGGAGGTTGGCTTTGATCTGAGCTCGCCAAGCTGCATAACTATTTGCAACTTGTTTTTAGTGATGAATATTAGAAAGTTGAACCTATAATTATGTTTCAAACAAATTCATGGAAAGAGCTTCAAAGGTCGTACAAAGATATTTTATGGTGGCTTCATAAGATTGTCTGTGGTACTTGGTCAAATGTCACCTGCAAATGCAAAGAAATCTCACAATATGATTAATGGCATCATTCCACCATGTAATCCACCCAATTGAGGTATGGGTTCTAGACTCAAGGTTCTAGACATGAAGAATGTGGGCAATAGTGGGTGCATGTGACAACAAGGAAGTATTGAGATAAAACTAGGTTTTACAAGTACAGGGTTGGGTTGTGTGATAGATAACAGAAAAAAAGAATGGGGAAATGATCTGACAATGTCACATCTAGTAAAGGGATGACAAGTAACTCATGTTCTTGGGAAAAAGAAAAGAAGGAATGAGTCATAAGCATGGCGTAGTTCAGTCTCTTAAACACCATGTTAGATACCACTCAAAATTTGGACCAAGTATGCCAAACCCCACCAGACCGGTGGTGGTTAGCATTGGGATAAAAAAGGACCAGCTTGTTACATATGTAGAACCAGGTTTCTCTTTTGCTAGCTGACCATTGAAAAGGCAAAATCCCTTCCTTATCAATAGCAAACTCAACCATATTAAAGTCCCCACAAAAATCCCAAGTGGCAGGTGACAAGTGATCTGCCAACTAGTGCCATAGGTGTGAGTGCTAAACCACATCATGGGAGCATAAATGTTAACAATACTAAAAGAATGATTCTGAAAAGACAACAAGATCCAAAAAATTATTTGCATGGGGTTAGAACCATGCAAAATAACAGAAGAAAGTAAATGAGGGGAGAGAAGAGTGACTACACTACCTCGGCCAACCTCATGTTGGGAAGCAAACATGACACTATCTAACCAAATAATAGGACATGTTGAGTTGAGAAGAAACCAAACAACTTTAACCTCTTGAGGGCAAAGAATGTCAAGAATACCAAGCCGACACTTGGTATCACAAATAAAGCATTTTCTAACGATTTTTGTTAGCCCTGACACATTCTATGAGAGACAATTCATTGTAACATAGCTTGCATGTCATCCTTGTCCCTAAGAGAGGAAAAGTTGTTATGTAGAAACATAGAGGAATCGAACAAGGGATCACCAAGAGAGGTGACCTGCCATATCTTTTCTCCATTATCAAAAACCTCATCTCAGCCTTCTGGGCTATGTGAACGATGAAGGGATCATGATGAAATCATCAAAGGCACTTGTGGCACTTGAACCCACATGGGGTGAGACTTTGGGGTATGAACATCTGCCACCCCTTGAGCACCAGTGTTTGAAATGAGCAAAGGCATGAGCAAAGGGACTGATGAAACTGGTGGCACCAAATTTGAGATGGGTCAACCATTATTCGAAGGCAAAGATCTTGCCTTAAATGTTGCAAAGCCTTTGCCCTTCTTTACAACAATACTCCATTTATTACAACAATAGTCCATTCATCCTTTTTGGTGTTCGGAGCCGGTTTGGCTTCTGGGGCATGCTGATGATTGCATTCTAGCAAGGGACAATCCTTAATATTGTGTTTTGCAGAGTGGCATCTATAGCAAGTGTTCAAGAGATTCATGTAAAGTGCCTTCTGGGTGAAGGTGATACCACCTATCTAGATTTCCACATATTCCTTGAGGGCCCTGGATAGGTCAACCTCAACACAAACCCTATGTTGAGGATGAGCATTAAAAAACTTGTCAGGTTGAACGCAAATGACCTTTTTGACAATTTGTGCAATAGCTTGCAAGAAGTACCAACATGGAATGAGAAGCCTAAGGAACTGGACCCAAATGGGGACCTTAAGTTTGAGGTCATCAGAGGTGACAAAATTATGATACCATCTCTAAAAGACAAGCATAGAAGACTTGATAGACCAGGGGCCTCGAACAAATACATGCACAGCTTGGCTAGGGTTGCCCAAACGAAAAAGTCCTTGGTAAAGCTTTGGACCCCCTCAAGGCTATCCAAACGTTGGAAACCCATCCTGTAGTATGCTTTCAGAAGGAGTGCAACCCACAAAATAACCTATCAAGATTTGTTGTTCTAACCATGCACATGCACTATCAAATTCCTTGACATTCAAAACAATATCAGGAGGGCGATTACCTCATGAAACTGTAATACCCCTCCTTTGCTATCATTATAGACTTAATTATTAAAGTTCTATATGACTCTTCTATAGATGTGTTATCCCTTATTTGATATTTGAAATGCAATACTTTGATATGTTGAGTAATTGATTATGTCAGGTTGTAACAAATTTGTATTTGTAGTGATGATGTTTTAATTTCTCTTAGTTAGTTAATCAAATTACTTTTGTGACAAAGTCATATGGCGTATCTTAGAAAGATGTTTATTATTTCCTCATGGTGATGAGATGTTCATGTTAGAATATGATGTTATTTATATTTAGAATTTACTATTATACTTACCCCATACTTGCATCTGTATGGTGTGTGTGTCTGTTTTACATTTATGTTGACGTGCTTGATATGGTTGAGGGAGGGAGTCGTAGTCACCTGCTAGTCGGGATCTACATGATGTACCACTCTATGTCATTGTCTATTTAGCTTATATATATATATCTTTTATACAAGTATCAGGCATCGACTTCCCTGAATTGTTAGGATGAGCATGCCCTATCGCAATAACTCAATGTAAGAATGGGGAGATAATGGTCGGGTCCAATCCTAACCATAGCCTAATTACTTGCCTTGAGAAGGAGGACATGTATTTGACTTTCCACCCTTTTTAAACCCACAAGTTTATTTTTGCCTATGTTGTTTAATTTTGAGTTTTGGTCTGTTTTGGTAATGTTGTTTTATGTGGATTTGACTATGTGATTTATTTGGTATATATATGATTTAGTTATAATATTTGAGTTAATCATATAATATTGAGAATTATTAAATATTATTTGATTAAAAATAAAATATTAAAATAGGAAAATATTTAATTATTTAGAAATTAATTAAATATGTGCTTCAATTTAAAAGATTAAATTAAAAAATCTAATTTAAGAAGTTGCATTAGAAAAATAGTTAAAAGATTAAAGATTTAATATTGCTATACTATAATTATACAATTAATAATAATTAAATTGGAGTTGCATTTAAATAATGAGCTTTAATTATTATTAATTTAAATAATAAACTATGCTTTAAATAGTGTTTGCACTAATTAATAAAGTGGAGGAAAAGAAAAGAAAAGAATATCTTAATTTAAAAGCTCTCTAAGTGTGCATGAAAGGATTAAATAATAAAAGTAATTATTATTAAACAAAGTTAGTGCCTTTTGAAATATTGGAGAACATAAACCCTAGTTAGGGTCATGATTCTTTATAAGGGGGTTGGTAGTTCATTTGAGAGACACAGGTTTTGGGTAGCAAAATTTGGAATTGGATCAAAAGAATTGTTGAAAGTTTCAGATGGTTTGAATTTGCACACATTCATAGATTGTCTCGGATTTTAGCTATTGTTTTGAGGTAGGGTTTGAAAACCCATTGTAGAATTTTATTGAAAGATTTGTCTACTTCAAGTCTTCCTGGGTGCTTGCATAATGCTTATTAATTTACTATATTAATTTTTGAATAAAGAATTATGTCGTAGATTTTGAAAGAAAAACATATTGATGGAATTAAATCATATGGATGAAAGCTATGTGTTTTCTTATATTCTATTTATAGTCTTGTGATGTTTATTTTTGTGATGGTTTTCTTTGTGGGTTGTTTAGTTGGCCAAGCTAGGATGTGCACCAGAGATGTTTCCATATTTCTTTTATGATTATTTAACTGGATGTCATGATGTATTTTAGGATTCAAATTGAGATGTATTTGATAAGATTTCTTTTGATGAGTATTTATGAGAACTTGAGTTTTGTGAACTAATGTTATTTTTGGGTTGCCTATTAAGGAACCGAATTTGATCAGTATCACTTTTGTAGTATGGGACACAAATGTGTTTTGTGAGATTTGGGAAGGTCGTCTATGTGCATGTCTATGGGATTTACTTGCAATGGGGTCAAGGCCCAAAGAGGCTATTAGGGTAACTAATTATAAGTTGTGTAATAAGTGATAACATAGTTAAAAAAATATTTAGAAAATATTAAAAATATAAATTAGATATTATGCCTCGCCCATGCCTTGAACGGTTGTATAGGCTAGGGATGGGAATGGGATGATAACTAGTGAGAGGTATGACTAGTTTGCCTCGTCTTCATGAGAGGCTATTCTAGTTCCATATGTGTCACATTGAGGGTCTGAGGTCCAGAGTGACTAGTTCAAGGTAACTCAACGCTTGAGGGTTCGAGGTTTAGTGAGAGACTAGTGCAGGGTTAACTCAAGTAGTTGTTAGGATTAACCTTAGATAGAAATAATAGTTACATGCAAATATAACCAATATCAGGAAAATAATAAATCACACATAAGAGAATACAAGACACCAATATTTAACGTGGTTCACCCAATCCTTGGGCTACGTCCACCAACAACAAGTCCAATATTATTATTATTATCCAGTGATTACAGTTTGCAATCCCTTACAGCTCAATATCATTGCAAGAAGCTACAATATCACCATTATATTATGAAATCCCTAACCCTAAGTCTTTTTATACAAGCTCTTTACCACTTACACAACTAGGGCTAGAATTAGTCGTCCAATAGGAAAATAGTAGCCCACAACTTTTACAATATAAGGTCATTTTTGGCTTCGGGGGCATTGCCTTTGAAAACCCTTGTAAGGGCATTGCTCTTCAACCCCACCTTATACTACGACAGGGAGTGCACTTGTGGTATTGCCCCTTGATCTCATCTTGGGAGCGCTGCCCCCAAACCCCTGTAGAAATAATATGGGGAGAAAATTGCGCTGAATAAAACTCCAAGTTTGATTAGGCTCCACATCACAATAATAGTTTGACCATGTGATGACACTCCCTAGTATGTAGCCCGAGTCTCCTTCGTGGTTTTTAACAATATTTTCCTCTAATGGTGTACTTGTTGGATATTACTTTTGATGGTGTATTTATTGTGAGTTGTTACTTATTGATTGGATGTTGTTTATTGTTAATAGTTGACTTTTATTGATGAGTGTCATCTATTTATTGGTGGTGTACTTATTGTTGGATGTTATTATTATTAGTGATTTACTGTTATTGATGACGATTATTATCTCTTGATTATTGTTCTTGAACATGAGACTTTTGACTTATGGTGGATATCTTTCATTGACTTTATCTTGATTTTGATACGGTACTGTATTTGGTATATGGATGTTGACTTGGTGTGTGATGTTAGTATTAGAATGAGTGTCCTTTTGATTTTGATTATCTCTTCTTCTTGAGTAGTTTGTGTTACCCTTGAGGTAGATTTGACTCTCAGGATTCCTCGTCTAGGATTGTTTTATGATTTGATTATCTGTGTATGGATCATACATTGTCTCTCATGCATGGTGGGTAGTCTTATCTTATCTTGGAGACACAAATGTGTTTTGTGAATTTTGGGAAGGTAGTCTATGTGCATATCTATGGGAGTGGCTTGCAATGGGGGTTTGAGCCCAAAGAAGCTGCTAGGGTAACTCATTGTAAGTTGTGTAATAAGTGATAACATAGTAATTAAAATATTTAGAAAACATTAAAAAGATAAGTTAGATATTTTTCCTTGCCCATGCCTTGAGCACTTGTATAGGCTAAGGATGGGGAGGGGATGATACCTAGCAAGAGGTATGACTAGTTTGCCTCATCTTCATGAGAGGGTATTCTGGTTCTGCATGTGTCACATTGAGGGTTTGAGGTCCAGAGTGACCAATCTAGGGTAACTCAACTCTTGAGGGTCCGAGGTCTAGTGAGAGACCAATCTAGGGTAACTCAAGCAGTTTGACCATGTGGTGACACTCCCTAATATGTAGTCTGAGTCTCCTTCATGGCTTTTTATATTTGCCTCTAGTTACTTTTGATGGTGTATTTATTGTGAGTTGTTACTTATTGATTGGATGTCATTTATTGTTGATAGTTGACTTTTATTGATGAGTGACAACTATTTATTGGTGGTGTACTTATTTTTGGGTGTTATTGTTGGCGATTTTTTTTTATTGATGACGATTATTATTAGTTGATTATTGTTCTTGGACGTGTGACTTTTGACTTAAGGTGGATATATTTTATTGGCTTTATCTTGATTTTGGTATGGTATTGTATTTGGTATATGGATGTTGACTTGGCGCGTGATGTTGGTATTGTAATGAGTGTCCTTTTGATTTTGATTATCTCTTCTTCTTGAGTAGTTTGTGTTACCCTTGAGGAAGATTTGGCTATTAGGATTCCTCGCCTATGATTGTTTCATGATTTGATTATATGTGTGTAGATCGTACATTATCTCTCCTAGATGGTGGGAGTGGGAACCTGATTAGGTGACTATGTGGTCGGGAGGTAGTGTCATCTTACCATTTGAGTCCCCCTCATATTAACGAATGTTGGATGCTCGTTGGTGCAGTTGTATCATTATCATTCTTATCTTATCCTGAAGACTTGGTCGGGAGGTAGTGTCATCTTACCATTTGAGTCCCCCTCATATTAACGAATGTTGGATGCTCGTTGGTGCAGTTGTATCATTATCATTCTTATCTTATCGTTGGTGTGTGATGTTGGTATTGTAATGAGCATCCTTTTGATTTTGATTATCTCTTCTTCTTGAGTAGTTTGTGTTACCCTTAAGGAAGATTTGGCTATTAGGATTCCTCGCTTATGATTGTTTCACGATTTGATTATATGTGTGTAGATCGTACATTATCTCTCCTGGATGGTGGGAGTGGGAACCTGATTAGGTGACTATGTGGTCGGGAGGTAGTGTCATCTTACCATTTGAGTCCCCCTCATATTAACGAATGTTGGATGCTCGTTGGTGCAGTTGTATCATTATCGTTCTATTCAGTTGATGATGTATGCTATCATGTATCTTGTATTTTGATGTGCTTGTATCTATTCTCACATACCCTACGACATGTGCAGTGGATGTTATTCATTAGATATATTTTCATTGTATTAGTTGTATTCATGCATTTTCTTATGAGATGATGTATCTGTTATTTCTTTATAATCATGAATATGTACTTGAGACTTAAACTAATGTATATAAACTTCTTAAATGTGACGCAACATAAAGGAACCTTTGAGGAATGGAATTTGTGTTTGTATTGCTTTTGTGTAAATATCGTGTTTGGGTATATTGCTTTCACATTGTTACTTTGATGTTGTTTGAACTTATTAAAAAAAAAGATAGTTCAGTAAACATTGTAATGTGTTAGGTTTATTTCTCTTGGGTTCTCGAGTGAGGCATTACAGAAACACGTTGGAAACGAATTTGCGAGGGCGGTTGTTCAGCGGAACCATTTTCACCAATAGCAACAACTCCACCACCAACATCAACTGCTAGGCCAGAGAAGGCCGAGGCCATTATAACCCAAAATAAATCCCACAGTAAATGCGTCATGACAGGTGATAGAAATGAAAGGATTTAAATAAAAGCTGTACAAACCCTAGCAAAGTGCAAATATCGATATTTATTAAGTGAGCATCTAATTTTATTAAGCGAGCATATTATTTTTAAGTGACACACATATATTAGATAGATATAACATTTTGTTTGAAACAAAAGGTTATTTATTACACTTATTAATGAATTCATTTATTTTTTAATCAACATTTGGATTTTTTCTTATTTACAAAAAGATCAATTAATTATAATATATAGTAAAAATGTGTGGGAAGTTTGGATAAAATATTCACAAGAGGGTAATCGACTATTGGACCTTGCTCAACTATTGGATCCTCTCCCCTAGGTTGCATTTTATATAATAATGTGTTATTTTTTATAACAACAATTAATTTTTTTGTGTTGAAGTATTTGTCCTTTTGTATTTAATATAAAACTCATATATAACAAATATTTATGATTAGTAATAATTATTTGGTCCATTTAAGTTGCATATATGTTATATTTTATGTTATTATACAATATTCTATTCACAACAAATGATATTTTTAAATTCAACTATTAGAGATTTTTAGATTAAGCTTTGGTTGAATGTTTAAAAAATCATTTTTTGGACACATTTCACTAGGTACGTTATTTTAACAAGTTGTGTGACGAGTCACACCTTAAAACCTCTGTTGTAGGTAGTTCAATATTTACTTTACATTTCTTAAAAATGAAGGTATTACGATATCCTATGCAATGGTTACATGTTGACAAAGTTAGCCCTCACCACTACTTGTTCCTCTCCCCTAAATGATATCTTAGGGATGTTATGTGAAATGAATTGACTCCATGAAGTCCAAAACCCACATTTAAGATCTTAAACTTCTCACCACAACAAGGGTAACATATAGTATAACATTGATACTAGTTATAAGGATATTTTCAAAATAGACACTTCTAACACTTTGTGGAAATTTGAACCATCCGAATTTTCTTCTTTCTTTCAATCCTATAAAACAAATTTGATATTCTAATACAATTTTTACAAGCAATCAAACAAATTTGATATTTTAAAACAAATTTCTACACGCAATCTATGTGAACTTGTTGCAAGCAAAATGTGGATGGTCCCACAAGTGAAGCTTCATTGGTTGGAGTCACACAGAACTCCCAAGAATTTTAATTAAGATGGGCTTTTTCATTCTTAGTGCAATGGAAGAGCAAGTTGGAGCAAAGGTAAGGATTACGACTGAGAAGCATGATGAAGTGTGAGATGAATGGAAATTAGGAGCCACACTTCAGCTATCGAGATAAATCCTTGTGACTGAATTTACTTTACATGTTAACAAAGTTAGCTCTCACCACTACTCGTCCCTCTCCCCTAAATGATACCTTAAGAATGTTAGGTGAAATGAATTGACTCTATGAAATCCAAAGCCCACATTTAAGATCTTAAACTTCTCACCACAACAAGAGTAACATATAGTATAACATTGATAGTAGTTATAAGGATATTTTCAAAATAGACACTTTTAACACTTTGTGGAAACTTGAACCATCTAAATTTTCTTCTTTCTTTCAATCCTATAAAACAAATTTGATATTTTAATACAATTTTTACAAGCAATCAAACAATTTTGATATTTTAAAACAAATTTCTACACGCAATCTGTGTGAACTTGTTGCAAGCAAAATGCGGATGGTCCCACAAGCGAAGCTTCATTGGCTGGAGTCACACGGAACTCCCGGGAATTTTAATTCAGATGGGCTTTTTCATTCTTTGTGCAAGGGGCAGAGCAAGTTGGAGCAGAAGTAAGCATTACGGCCAAGAAGCACGATGAAATGCGAGATGAATGGAAATTAGGAGCCACACTTCAGCTATCGAGATAAGTCCCTGTGACTGAAGTTGCAGTCCACAATTAAGAAAAACGAGAAATGGGTATCGTGAGCGTCGTAGTGAATGTTGTGGGTCTGCTGGCCACGATTTCAGTAGGTGCAAATGTCTTTGCTTTCAGGAGATACCGGAAGAAATTTCTTGCCCCAATTGATAATCCCTTTGACGAGTCGAAGGAGGTGCTCGCTACATTTGATATTCATAAACCTGGTAATTACACTTAACCTTAAGTTTCGCTCAAACATAGTTTTCCTTAATTGGATGTGGTATTTTGAATTTCTATAGGAGATGTATTCTTCTCGATGCATTTTGAATTTTTTGTTGCGTTGCAGAAGAAGATGGGGGCTTCTTCTTTGGCTTGGCAACTGCCCCTGCTCATGTTGAAGACAATCTGGATGATGCCTGGCTTGAATTTGCCCAGGACGAAAACCAGGATTCGAACTCACAATCTTCTACAGAGCAGCCGGAACGTGTTGAAGAATCAGCGTTGCAACTCGATGCTGCCGGAAAAAGGAAGAAACTTTTGAAAGTGGGCATGGAAGCCCTGATGAGAAACTTTAACAAATTATCCGAAGAAGAGGAGGAAAGCCATAACGTTGCTGCGTGGCACAATGTTTATCATCCGTAAGCACTCAAACTTTCAGTTCTCTCGCTTGAGGAGTTACTTTGTGGCATCTCCCTCTAACTTCGGGAGCTTTAACTGAAGCTATACTGATTTAAATCCAATGAGTGCTACATGAAGAATGAGAGAAGACTGAAAGGATATTCTGAACCGCCATTCATGAAATATGGGTCATGAAGATTGACCCAATATTAATGCAGCCGACTCTTGAATGATATTATGCAATGATGCACTGGAAAAATTGAGGTTTTTGTCATTAAGCAGAGAAGAATAATTCTGCCCCTGGTTTACAGGACACTTAAAAAGTGTCACTAAGATTAACCGGAGATTAGCATAGCTGGCTCCTGAAATATTATCAATTAATAATGCACTGGAAACACCAATTATATAAAAATAAAAATGTTTGTGATTTTACAGGGAAGAACGTTTGCGCTTCTGGTCTGAACCAGATACAGAACTCCGTCTTGCGAAAGATACAGGAGTAACTGTTTTCCGGATGGGAGTTGATTGGACAAGGATCATGCCTTCGGAGCCCGTTGACGGCATTGAAAAATCGGTAGGACATAAATTACAAGATGAATTGCGAATTGGCTATCCGGCCAACAAAATGGATGTATAGTAGAATTTATTTATAGTTTAGAAATTATAAAACTGTTATATTATAATTTTAATTTAATATTAAATAATAATAAAATGTCCATTCTTTCTGCTGGATAGACGCTTCCATACAATTGGACATTTGTTGGACAGATGGTGGTCATGTTTTTAAAGGCAAAGTGTCAGGTTACTGCATGCATTCACAGTCCATGAATGCACTGCAAGGGTTAATAGATGATATTGGATAGAGCCCTTTCGCTTATAGTAGGGTAAGTTTGTTCAAATCTCTGATACACATTATTAATAACTAGGAGAAGAAAGAGAGCTAAGGGCATAATATAACATGCATAGAGGAGGGGTAACAATTCGGAGAAATTGAGGGCTTCTTAGTTAAAGAAATATTCCCCGGTGCAAAAAATCACAAGGAACAAGACATATCAACGTCTCTGAATTAATGGGTTAGCCATTGTTTGCTGTACTTCAGGATTAGATTTGAGTTTTGAATAGGCATGTATATGGCACCTCTAAGATTGTGCGTAATAAGCAATTTGACATGAAAAGCTTCCTAATTATTGCAGGTGAACTGGGATGCCTTGAAACGTTATAAATGGATTATAGAAAGAGTTCGTTCCTATGGCATGCGTGTGATGTTAACATTGTTCCATCACTCTCTTCCACCTTGGGCTGCAGCATATGGAGGCTGGAGGCTTGAGAAGACTGTAAATTATTTCATGGAATTCACCAAGTGAGTGTTCTTCTGTTCTTTTTTTAACGGACTTAGATAAGTTTTGAATGCTTGGAGGCTAACAGTTGATTTCATGTATATAGATTTTCTTAATTGTCTCTAGAGTTTAAAACCAAGACGGTGAAAGAAAAGAGTAAACATTGTGCATCTTTGAAAATCAAAAGTGATTGTTGACTTACTGTTGAAATATTTTTGTGTTACAAACTTTATTTCTTGTCTAAGTCTTTGATTCATTCTTGTATTTTCTTTCATAATGAGATTTTTATTTAACAACTGTATGTGCTGGTAATAACTACTTCTGGATTAGATCGTGTGATAGTTTATTGCATCAACATTTTGGATCACCCATATGAGCCATCACTAGGATGTCAGAGCGCTAAATAAGTTTTGTTAGCAGTCAATGATCCTAAGAATGGGTTACAGGGGGTGATCCAAAATGGTGATGCAAAAAGCTTAAATATTATCTATTCTAGCAGCAGTTATGACCAATTTCATGAATTGTGGAAATCTCTGGTCCTTAACTATAGCTGTTGCTATTTGATATTTTCATCTCATATTGCCACTCACATTTTTTAATCATGGTTTTGTTCCGCAAGTGACATTATTAGAAATGATTAATGGTTAAGAACAATTTGCCAGGGGGAAGAGAGACCCACCAAATTCTACTCAAGTAGTTAATATCTTATTTAAAAATAAAAATTGAGTGTCCAAAGAACATTTGTCAAGAAGACAACAATAGTTTGATAATAATGCTTGATTGGAATACTAAAGGGCTAAATATTCATATGATTATGAATAGATATGTCCTATGATTAGGCTTTTTCTTCCTTTCCCGTCAAAGATAAATATAGCTGCATTATCATTCATATTATTTGGAATGCTCGATACTAAATTTTTCCTCTATCAGATGTCACCCCTTTTTAAGCATAACAAGATTGATTTTATCTCTCACCATTGACTTCAGATCACAATAATGAGCTGCCGTGTATTGAAACTTAAATGCAACATATATAAGCACGTAAGTTTCATTTGTAAATAATTACTGATAATTGTTTATAATTTTATAAGTGATAAATGTTTGTAATCTTTTCAGTAAAGTGACCGAGTGTATCAGATTCTGGTTATTTGGAAATCCACTCAGTTCCTAAGGAAAAAGCAATCAGATCCACTTGCATATACATCTTTATTATAATAGCTTTTCATTGATGCTCCCATGATTATTTTAGTTTGATTTTTTCAAGGACACAAATGCCTCTTACTAGGACACAATTCATTTTGTAAATGAAGGGGCAACCAATGATGTGGCAGTCCTGAATGCTTCCTACAAGAGAACTGTTTAATTATTGATCCATCTTTCCCTTGCATACCTCTTGGTTCTTATTTCACTATGCAGTCCACTCCCAGCTATCTATAGTAGGGGCTTTCCCCAGTTCTTATAATTATAATGAGTGGTTGGGACAAGGGGCATGGTGAACTTCCAGATAGAGGTAGGGCTTTCCTGACACTCTGTGCAGTTAGTGGACTATGATGCTCGAACTGAACCACCTTCCACCAGAGATATCAGATATAGACAGGGCATGTGATAGATTTACTTCTAGTATTAAGGGGGGCAGGGTGGAGCTTCTATTATTAAGTGGGGCAGGGGGGCAGGGCACATGATAGATTTACAAGTATGGTGCTAGGACTTCCCTCCCTTTTCTATAATAGTTCGTGAGCTTCAATCAACATTTGCCATTCCATCACCTGGAGCACCTAACCCTCATCTCTCGTTCACAATGAGAGTAAAGTTTTTACTGGGTTGGATTTAAGAAAGAATTTTGGATAGGTATTTTTAGCTCTCTATTTCACCCTCGACTGGTTCACTGAAGTTGAGCCAGCATGACCTTGGTCATCTGTGGACATTATTTTGTTTATTGCTTTCTTTGTACAGGCTCTTGTACTCTATAAGCATGCATTGAACACCAATTACATTAAATTTCTTTAAATGATCCTCTGGAAATTTAAGATTTATATGGTCTTTAATCACTCTCAAAACTATAGTAGCACGAGCTGGGAATAAAAGTTCCGGCCTTGCTATGGTGATTTCTTAATCTGAACTACCAGCATATGCATACTCAAAATAAAGGTATAATTGCTCAATCTTGATGTCTTCGTAACTTTGAAATGGTTAATTTATAAGTTTTTTATGTGAATTTAAGGAAAAGCTTAATATAATATGTTTTTGATGTGAATTGGAGTAAAAGCTTAATATAATATTTTAGATGATTGACATCACTTTCTTATTTGTTTGAACTAAAATTGATTCAGCTTTTAATGACATCAATAATATTGACTCAAACTATAGTTTGTTGAATGCATAAGGTCAATTTCACTTGGCCAACCTTTTAAATTTGGTAAAGAATTAGTCTATGCGCTTAACTTATTGGTTGCTATTATTATGAATTCTATAAATGCAGGCTAGCAGTTGAAAATTTTGCTGGTTTAGTTGACTACTGGATAACATTTAATGAGCCACATGTGTTTGCAATGTTGACTTACTGTGCTGGATCCTGGCCTGGAGGTCACCCTGATTTTATTGAGGTTGCCACTGCTGCCATGCCTACAGGTGTTTTTAATCAAGTTATGCACTGGATGGCTGTGGCACATTCAGAAGCTTTTGATCACATCCACGAGTTTAGGTATCTCTCTCCTATTACCTTATACTAACTTGCAGCTTGAAAAGACACACACGTGGGTCACAGGGAAGATGTAGAGTTTCTCCAAGTGTTATATATTCATTTCATCTTGCAGAGTTCTCATTTATGTTTTTTTCCTGGTGTATAAAGAAGGTTAATTTTCCACTTTTTTTCAATATAAATATAATTTAGAGTTTTTTGTGGGCATCTTCTAAAAGGATTTCTGATATTGATATTGACAGCAAAACTACATCCTTGGGAGCAAGAGTTGGTATAGCACATCATGCTTCATTCATGCGACCTTATGGGCTTTTTGATCTTTCAGCAGTTGTTTTGAGTAATAATTTGACTCTCTTTCCATTTGTGGATGCCATCTGTGACAAACTTGATTTTATTGGTATAAACTATTATGGCCAGGTATTTCCTGATCTCTAGAGCAATTTGCTTGCTTTTAGCTTTTTTTTAACAGCTAGTTGAACTGGTGAGTTCTTGATTTACTCGGAATCAAATTTTGATTGCTATCGTGAGGTACATATGTTCTTTTTAGAGTCTAGTTGCTTGTAGCTATAATAGAATACAATATCAAATAATTAATTTTAGTTTTGATATGTTTGGGACTACAAATCACCTAATTTTCCATGCCTTTTGATTTGTTTTCAGGAAGTTGTTTCAGCACCAGGCTTGAAGCTAGTGGAGAATGATGAATATAGCGAATCTGGACGAGGTGTTTATCCAGATGGCTTGTATAGGATGCTGCTTAAATTTCATGAGAGATATAGACATTTGAATCTTCCTTTCATCATTACAGAGAATGGTGTTTCTGATACAACTGATTTAATTCGTCGACCTTATATTTTGGAACATCTTTTGGCTGTGCGTGCAGCCATGGACAAGGTTCTTATGGGCACGAGGAATTTAATTTATACTTTATACGTAAGGTTGCTTGAAAGTTGACATAATGAAGCTATTCTTGTTGGGACTTACTCTTGGCGTATTTCAGGGTGTGCCTGTTCTTGGCTATGTATTCTGGACAATATCTGACAATTGGGAATGGGCAGATGGTTATGGTCCCAAGTTTGGATTGGTGGCTGTTGATCGTGCTAACAACCTTTCTCGGATTCCTCGACCATCTTATTTTCTCTTCAGTGAGGTATCCTTTTCATAATGTGTACGTGAACAAATAAGATAAAACTATATATAGGGGCTGAAAACTTTGTAATTAATTCATAATGGAGTGAATACCCTGTCTCTCCTGTTGCTCATGCAAGTAATTTCATTGATTTTACTTCAGAAAGAAGGTCCAAAAATGCTGTAAGGAAAATGGTATTATAGTGGAAAACTGAATTTCTGTTGTTGCACCAAAATGCTTCAATTGGCATTTTATAAAACTGCACTATAAAGATACATTATTTATCTTCATTTTTATTTTTAAAATTTCAAGTGTTATCTTTTCCAAGTCTGTGATTTTGTGCAGGTGGTTAAAACAGGGGAAGTGACACGGCAACAGAGAGAAATTGCATGGAATGAACTTCAGATTGTTGCTGTGCAGGGAAAGACACGACCTTTTTATAGGGCAGTTGACAATCATGGTCTTATGTATTCTGGTATTGTTCTGAAAGCGTGTGTTGTTTCAAATGATCATAAGTAGTATAAATTTTATTAGAGACTAAAGGAAATGACTAAATCTATGTTTTATTGCAACATATCTTTTATCGATACAGGAATCTGTTGATCTATGATTTTCTCTTCTTGTGCAAATGTAGATTCAAAATACAAAAGAGCCGATCGATGAAGTCTTTACTTGACTAGTGGTTGTTAAAAGTCTAAAAGTAAATCGGTGCTTGTGAATTTAGAAAACTGAAATGATAAGCCTTTAATGCAACAGAATTGCTATGTATTGTGTCCACGTTGGAAAATATTTGAAAGTTATGTTCAACAACATCTGTTCATTCTAAAGTTCAAAAAATCGAAGTCGGCGATTTTATGTAAATTCTCTCCAACTGAGCGAGCTTTGGGCATAGTCAAGATTATGGATCCAACAAAGACCAACATGATAAGCTACATCTAGTTTTTATAAGTTCTCAGATTATTTGGACCAATATCATCATCATCATCAATAATATTAGATGCAGCGGGTAGATTAGAAGAACCACAAGCAACTTGAATGTTACTTGCAGTAAAAGTATGTTGGCTATTGGACTCCTCAAAATTGGAGATTGTGTGGCAACAGAAAATTCCAAGTCAGTTTGCTTTGGATCTACATCTCCTAACTTGAGCAGCCTTCTCCATTGGTTTCACTAAATACTTATAGCAATTCTTTAAACTCTTTCTTCAAGGATCTCAATGGCTGGTTTGACTGGCATACTAATTTCTCAGAATAATTGTCACGGATTTTCCTTCTTTCCTAAAATCATTTTATCCCGCAGACTTTCTGATCCATGCAATTCTGGCACCATGTGACTGATTTTTGTCTAGAGATATGCTTGGGTTGTCAATTTTGCCTGTTAGCTGAAATACCTCCAATTCTCAATTTGCCGGCTGTTATGATGACAAGTTATTGGTCCAATTCATAATGCACAACATTCTCCAGACACCTTTTTTCTTGTGAGAATTCTTTCTAGATTTGCAGTCTTACAAGTTTGGGTACACAGTCCTTGATTGCTGTTTGTCATTAATATCAAGCAATCTGTATTCTATTGCTGTTGTCACAATTGACACATGACTTCTTCGTTCTTCCCTTTGTTGGCCTGCATGCACCTTTACTGGACACTAATGGATTTCTTGTGAAATAGAGTAACCCAATCTACTCGATTTAGCCTTGTCCGTGTTAGCAATTGTCTGCGCACTCCTATCAATTTATCAAGAAATCTTGTTTTACATGGTAATCCAAGGATTTTTAAAAACGTAATTATGCATCTATAAAACATTCCGATTCAAAACATTAATCTAATTATCTGGAACCTATTTGAGGATATTATTCTAACTACATCTATGTCTGAGATAAATTAGTCTGAGTCACATGTTATATTTAATAATCACGAATCTGAATAAATATAACTCTGGTTGCCTTAATCTTAAACATAGGGTTGGAATCATTATTATAACCTGAAATAGACAATATTGAATATTCTAAAACCATTATTTCAAGGACAATATTTTGCATTTAAATATGAGTTAGTCATGTTAGTTTTGGTAGCTTGGACAGCTGTTCGTTCATATGCAATTATTTAGTAAATAATTGTTTTCCTAACAAATTAGTTAGACGAGGTACAATTATTTGTTAATTAATTGATCTCTTTTGGAAGCAATGAGAAACCGATTTTGTTATTGGTTGTTGGGTTGTTTTATATCTCAACTGTTGATTGAGAATCAATATCGGCCATTGGTCTTCCAATGAGAGTAGTATAAACAGTGTAACACGAGGACTTGCACCCCCCTCCCAAACCTTGAAGCACCCATCCCCAACATGTCCCCGCACCGGGTACTTGAGTACCCAAGTACCCCACGTCTACCATTCCGCAACCATGTTGCTGCTGGGATGGGTACTTGAATCTCTATTTGAATTTCGATTTTTGAATGTTATTATTGGGTATGTAATATGTTGCTATGTTGTATGTTCAATGGTTCTAGTTCATGTTGCAATTTTGTTATGTTCAAGCATTATAATTTTGTATGTTCTATTGAAACATCATTTCATAACTAGCACTTCAAGTTCAAGTTTTGTATCTATACTATACAATACCCCTCCACACCCTGTCCTCCCCTTGTTGTTGTCCCGAAAATGAGGCCCATTTTCCTCGTGTCCCAGAAACTTGTCCTGCTGTCCCGATGTACCCTAGTATTGGTGTTACTTTGAGTATAAAAGGGGGTCAAGGGGCATTTGGAGAACATAAGTTTGTAGAAGCATTTGCAGTGTTATTTGTAGTAATAACAAATGGTCTTGGTGTGTTAGCAAGGGTGCAATGATAGCGTTGGGGATAGCAGTGGGGAAATATTAGCAAGAGGAATTGGGAGATTGTTGAAGTTTTGCCAGTAAGAGGCAAGGAATTTGTTCTCTCTTAATTTGTTGAAGTTTAATATATTTCTCATCTGCAGAACTGGTTTTCCCTTGGGGGTTTTTCGAGGGACAATATGTCCAAAAAATATTTTGTCATTATGTTGCAAATTTCTTTCCCTATTTTTATTGGTGAAGTTGCAGTTGTGTTATTTTTCATTATTAGTTGTGAATTAATTTTTGGCAGTTAAATAATCTTTATAATGTAGGAGATTAATAATAATCAATGACTACAATAGGAATTTTCACATGGTATCAGACTAGTGTTGAGGGTAGAAAAGATTTGCCCTAGGAAAGAAAATTGAAAGTTTACAAAACCTAGTGTGACCTATTTAGAATTATTATTGCTTTTGTCCCTTGAAATGGCTTCAACTAGTTTGAGAGATTAGGACAAATTAGATGGTGCCTCAAATTTTAGTGTTTGGAAGGCCAAACTTTATTTATTGTTGGAAGAGAATGGTATTAAGAATTATGTTACCAGTGTTGTAGTTGTACCTACAAATGCAACACAACATGCAGCATACAAGGACGATGCCAAGGCGAGGAGGATAATCCTTGATGGTGTCAAGGACCATATTGTTCCACATATCTTGGAGCTAGATAGAGCAAAGAAAATGTGGGATGACATTCTAAATATGTACCAAGAATGCTACCACTAACAGGAAGCTGATTCTCAGAGAAAAGTTGAAGAATAACCAGATGAACAAGGGAGAAGATGTCACAAGTTACCTCAATAGGCTTAAACTTGTCAAGTATAAGTTAGCCATTGTTGGAGATAGCCCCAGTGATGATGAGCTAGTACAAATAGCCCTAAATGGGTTTACAAGCAGTGGGATGTCTTTGTTCAAGTTGTTAGTGGACGAGACACCTTACCGAGATGGGATCGACTATGGGGTGATTTCACTCAAAAGGAGTTTAGACTAAGTCTTGTCAATGGGGCCAACAAGAGTCAAGCAATTGAGGTGGAATAGGAAAATGTTGCCCTAGTGGGAAAGGAAGGGTTCTAGCAAAGGATCAAATTCTCAAAGTGAGAAGAAGGACCTATCTAAGATCAAGTGCTTTGGTTGTCACGAGTATGGTAACTATGTCAGTGATTGCCCTAAAAGGAAGAAGAATCAAAAGAAGGGAAAGAAGCAGGTCGTAGCTTCGACAAGTGCAGAAGAGCTCTCTAGTAGATTGGAAGATGAGTTTGCACTCATAGCTTGTATGGTTAGCTCAACCTCAAAGTGTGTTTTTATATAGATAGTGGGGCATCATTTCATATGACAGGAGTTAGAGAGTACTTCTCTAGTTATAAGGACACTAATATCCAGATTTCTATGGGGAACATGTCCAAACTCAACCTAGTTGGGAAAGGGACTGTTCAGTTTCAGAGGGAGAATAGAAAGATAATTCCACTTCATGATGTGTTGCATGTGCCAGGCTTAGGTATTAATCTGATTTTTGTATTTGTCCTTTAGGATAAAGGGTATAATGTACTCTTTAGAGGGACGTGTTGATCAAGCATAGGGAGTGGAAATCACCCATAACTATTGGAGTTAGGAGTGGTCATCTTTATAGGTTGCAGTTTGATACTCCTAAGGCTCTCATGAGCAACAATAATCCTAGAGATCTTAGAGAGCTATGACATAGGAGGATGGGCGATATTCATCATGGAGCTCTTAAATTGCTTTGTGAGACACTGACAGGTGTTTCAAAGGTGACCACAGAGCATGATGATATATGCAAGGGATGTGTGTTGGGGAAGTTTGAAAAAAGCATCTTTTCCAAGGAGTGACGGCAGATTTGAGGGTGTTCTTGATCTAGTACATTTAGATGTATGTGGATCAACGTCGATGAAGTCTCTTAGAGGATATGACATACTATGTTACTTTTATTGACGATTTCTCCAAGAAGACCTGGATATACTTCTTGAAGACTAGGGACAAGGTCTTTAGTCGCTTCCTAAAGTTCAAGGCTCTTTTGGAGAATTCGACGGGAAGGAAGATAAAGGTTCTTTGATCCGATAATGGAGGCAACTACAAAGGAAATGACTTCCAGGAGTTTTGACCCAAGGAAGGAATTAAGAGGGAGTGGACTATTCCTTACAATTTGCAGCAAAATGAAGTTGCTGAGTGGAAGAAATGCTGAATATTGGAGGCAACAATGGCTATGTTACATGACTAGCACATGCCACACTACTTGTGGGTAGAGGTGTGCAGTATTGTAGTTTATATTCAAAATAGGATTCTACATAAGGTACTAGGGAAGATGACACTAGAGGAAGCTTTGACAGGGAAGACGCCAAATGTTTGTCACTTCAGGATATTTGGAAGTTTGGCATATTGTCATATTCCAAGTGATACACATATCACTTGTTAGATCAGACTACAGAGAGGGGGTACTTTATTGGGTATAGTGGAACCTCAAAGGCATATAGGATATTTATTCCAAGGACTAGAAGAATTATAGGCATACGTGATGTCAATTTCATGGAGAACTAGGCATTTAGAAGGTCTAGAGATTTGCCAATAGATTATCAAAGTGAGCAACCAACAGAAGCTCCAAGACCAAGTCAAGGGCAAAAAATCAAGTAGAGTTACTAGTACAAGCATAGGCTCAGGTGGTGAAGATTCACAGAATAGGGAGCAATTGGTGCAATAGGAAATGCATCAAGAAGACATAGAGGTTCATATGTCATCCTTTGTAGTTGCAGGAACCATGAGGTACAAACGAATACTCAGGAGTTTGTGGGAGCTCCTAAGAAGAGTATGAGACAGAGGAGACAAGCACCCAAGTTCAATGATTATGTTGCATTAGTCAGTCAATCGGTAGATAGTGAGCCTTCCAGTTATTAGAAGGCTGCACAACATCAGGAATGGCGAGATGCTATGGTTGAGGAATATACGTCAATAATGCAGAATGGTGTGTGGGAGATAGTGTTTAGACCAACAGATAGGGCAATAGTTGGATCATGTTGGATCTATCCGATAAGTCACAATGCAAATGGTAGCATTGAGAAACACAAGGAAAGGTTTGTGGCAAAGGGGTTCTCTCAGGAAGAGGGAATAGACTATGAGGAGACATTTGCTTCAATGGCCAGATATACTTCTATACAAGCTGTGATCTCATTTGTGTCATAGATGGGATGGCAGATCCATCAAATGGATGGCAAGGCAACATTACTTAATAGTGAATTGAAGGAGAAGGTATACATAGAACAACCAAAAGGCCTTGTAACACACAACAAAGAGACCCATGCGCGCAGATTGAAGATAGCTTTGTACAAACTTGAGTAGGCTCCTAAGGCATGGTATGAACATATTGATACATACTTGCAAGAAATGGGCTTTGTGAAGAGTGAGGCAGATGGTTGGGGGTGAGTTTCTTATTCCTGTTCTATATATGGACAGCTTGCTTCTTACAGGTTCACTAGGGCTCATAGAGGAATGCAAGAGGGACCTTGCAGATGAGTTTGAGATGAAGGATTTGGGACTCATGCACTACTTTCTTGGCATGGAGGTATGGTAGACAGATGTAGAGATTTTCCTTGGTCAAGGGAGATATTGTGTCAAGATCTTGAAGAGGTTCAAGATGGAGCCATGTCTACACCTACGATCACGAATTGGAGGAAGGTAGATACATCTAGGGAGAAGGATGTAGATCCCACCTTATATAGGCAGTTGATTGGTTTGCACATGTATTTGGTCAACACTAGGCTAGATATAGCATTTGTAGTAATCTCTCTTAGTCAGTTCATGGTTGAGCCAAAGAGAGTGCATTGGACAATGATTAAGCATGTGTTGCACTATTTGCATGGAACAGTTTAGTATGGGATCAGATATGTTTGAGGTGAAGGAATCAAGTTGATAGGCTATACTGATGTAGATTGGGTAAGAAGTACAATAGACAAGAGGAGCACTTCAGGGTGTTGCTTCTGTTTGAGATCAAGAGTTGTCTCTTGGTTCAATAGGAAGCAAAAGTCTCTGGCTTTGAGTTTAGTAGAAGCAAAATACATAGCAGCTAGTATGGTGACGTGTGAAGCTATATGGCTTTGGAAGTTGCTAGTAGCCTTGTTTGGTCAGAGTTGAGACTACTGTGATATACTGTGACAATCAGAGTTGCATCAAATTGTCTGAGAATCTAGTGTTTCATGATAGGTCTAAACATATAGACATTAGATATCACTTCATCAAAGATTGTGTATAACAAGGGATTGTTCAACTACAATACATACCTACAGAGGAGGTAGTAGATATTCTAAGACATTCTAGAAGGAAAAATTCTTCTTCTTTAGAGATAAGTTGGGTGTCATGCAGAACAACCTCCTCGCTAAGAGGGAGTGTTAGTTTTGGTAGCTTGGGCAACTATTCATCCATATGCAATTATTTAGTAAATAATTGTTTTCCTAACAAATTAGTTAAGAGTAGGGACAATTATTGGTTAATTAATTGACATCTTTTGGAAGCAACTAGAAACCAATTTTTTTATTGGTTGTTGGGATGTTTTTAATCTCAACCGTTGATTGAGAATCAATCTTGGTCGTTGGTTTTCCAACAAAGAGTAGTATAAAAGGGGGTTGGGGGGCATTTGGAGAACATAAGTTTGTAGAAGCATTTGTAGTGTTAGCAAACAAATTTGCAATGATAGCAAATAGTCTTGCAATGTTAGCAAGGGTGTAGTGATAGCATTGGGGATAGCAGTGGGGAAATATCAGCAAGAGGAATTGGGAGATTGTCAAAGTTTTGCTAGTAAGAGAGAAGGAATTTTGTATCTCTTAATTTGTTGAAGTTTAATATATTTCTCATCTGCATAACTGGTTTTTCCTTAGGGGTTTTTCCTGGGACAATTTGTCCAAAAAATATTGTGTTGCAAATTTTTTTTTTGTATTTTGATTGGTGAAGTTGCGGTTGTGTTATTTTTCATTATTAGTTGTGAATTAATTTTCGATAGGGAGATTAATAATCAATGATTGCAATAGGAATTTTCACGTAGGATAATAAACACATTAGTTATTACTATGGCAATTGTCGTCAAAACACACATAATATCATCAAGTCAAAACTACAAATAACCAATCATGATTAATATAACCATATAATCAAGATAATTAAATTCAAGGTCTATATTATAAAATCCTTGGGGTTTGACCCTAATTGTAGTTTTAACCAAACAAGAAGCTATTGGTTTGCCGAGAAATTTCTAATTGCTAGCCAATGAATCAATGTTAAAGATTTGTTTTCAGGTTATAATTTGAATAAGTGAGATACAAGATTGCACTATGTTGACAGCTCGAATTGCCTTCCGAACCGAAGTTGCCTCCGATAGGGCATAATAGATCTATGAGAAGCAGTAGTGGTGTTGGGGACCTAATTTGTACCACAGTGCAACCTTCAGGATTTTAGAAGCTGACTCTTTGTGCTTGGGGTAACAAAAAGACTGGAAAGATGAAATTGCAAGAGGCGATTCGCCAAAGTTATAGACTCTCCAAGACTATATCACACATGTGATTTCAGAATAGAAACCACAAGGCCTATGCGATTTAGTCATTTCAGATACCCATATGCTCATAAATAACTACTATGGCAACATAAAGTAAAGCATAGAATGACGATTTCATGAAAAGAGAAGCAACGCAGACATAATATATCTGGAAACAAGCATTTCAAAATCTAAACTAAAGTTTTGCAAGCACTAAAAGTACAAAAAGTGAATCGAATTATAGAATAAACCAAAGAGCCGAGTGCATGATTAACCTTATTCATAATTCTGGGGCATAGTTAAAGGTATAGTAGTAGTATGTATGATTACACAAATACAAGAATCATTACATTAATTCCATTCCTCCTAGAAAGAACTTCCAAGGGAGAAGAAGAGTTTCGTGTTAAGTTTTACCCAGAAAATAATTGATAACAGCACAAAAGAAGAACAAAACTAGAAATAAAAAACACAACTTTTATCTTGGGAAAACCCTTCAACTTGAAGGGAAAAACCCAGCCACACTAGCAAAATTTCTCTTTTATAGATAATAAAAATGTTCAAGTACAAGGCTTTCACTTGACTTGTTTTACAATTTACCAAGCAATAGTATAAATATATTGCATAGGACCCTTCATCTTACACACAAAGGTCTTTTTGAGTCTCAAAAATAAGACCCTTCGTATTTCCATACATTAATACTTTACATTTTTATACATATAACAAGTCTTTTTTGTATAATATTAACTTAAACGTTCTCACAAAATATCTCTTTCAGCCGAAGATGACTATAATGGTCATAACATACATATTTCCATTTTATAATAGCAAAGATAAAGATCTTTATCGCAACTACCAACTTCAACACTCCCTCTTAGCAAGAGAGAGATCTTCAATGAGGTAGGCGTACATAGCTGCAACCAAAAATGTCAACGATATATATTCTCATCACAAAACATATGTTAATGTTATCTCAGCATAACATAATTCACCATAGTTACTTTATAAACACAAAAATGGAGTCACATGCATGACTTTCACCATGCCTACTTACAGAGGGTAGAATGATATTTAAAAAAAAAAGTTCTCAAAACTTATTCTAGAGAAGGATACATTTCCACCATGCCATCTTGCAGAGGGTGGTCTAGCATACTTACTCATAGAGAGTGGAACGAGGACTTTCACCTCAAACTTCTCTTAGAGAAGAATACATTTCCACCATGCCTACTTGTAGATGGTGGTCCACTGTGCCTAATCACAGAGGGTGGAATGAGGGCTTTCACCTTAAACTTCTTTGAGAGAAGAATACATTTCCACCATGCCTGCTTGTAGAGGGTGGTCCACTATGCCTACTTGCAGAGGGTGGAATGAGGGATTTCACCTCAAAATTCTCTGAGAAGAATACATTTCCACCATGCCTACTTGCACAAGGTGGTCCACCGTGCTTACTCATAGAGGGTGGAACAAGGGCTTTCACCTCAAACTTCTCTTAGAGAAGAATACATTTCCACCATGCCTACTTGCAGAGGGTGGTCTAGTGTGCCTATTTGCAGAGGGTGGAATGAGGGCTTTCACCTCAAACTTTTCCTAGAGAAGAATACATTAATAACCAAGATTTTCTCTTAATAGAGACTCCCTCTCAGCAGGGACAACTTTAATAACTGAGATTTTCTCTTTACAGAGACTCCTTCTCAATAGGGAAAAATGAGATTTCTCTTAATAGAGACTCCCTCTCAGTAGGGACAACTGAGATTTTCTCTTAACAGAGACTCCCTCTCAGCAGGGACAACTTTAATAACTGAGATTTTCTCTTAACAGAGACTCCTTCTCAGCAAGGACAACTTTTAATAACTGAGATTTTCTCTTAGTAGAAACTCCCTCTCAGTGGCGACAACTTTAATCACCATAATAAGATGGCTGACCATTGCATAAACTTGCAAAGGGTTAGACATCTCCCTCTGTCACGTAATCTCCCTCTGAAGCTGAATAGACTATCACCAAGGCAGTATTCATCTCATTGCTTCTTTCTTGCACCCTACAACCATGAGAGATACTAATAACTCATAACTATTTATGTTAAAATATATATTCAAGAGATAATCATAAATACTTCTCTTTGAGATCTAATCTCAACATGCACACAAATAAACACACACAAGAGATTATGTCTTGTGTCTCTACAACCAATGTAATGCTCATGGCATCAAATACAAATTTTGCTATAAAAAAATCATAAAACTTTTCATCCAATCTTCATCACAATCCACCTATTAGGTTAGCTTTTGAAGGAAAACACCGCAGGCCTCCAAAGCTGTGGATAAACTGTGTAAAACAAAGGCATGATTAGAAATATAATGATCTATAAAAACGAGTTAGCTAGTAACTCAATCATTCACACAAATCCGAAACAAGGTTATTCCTTTTTCAGTTGCTATAATATCCTATAATAAATAATGTTCTACCACTTTTGAATATGCTGGCGTCCCCATTGCAAATTCACATATGTGATTTATGAAGACCAGTAACCTATGTCCTGCTCTAAATGACAAGCATCTCAGCTAGAATGGTGTATGCCCCAGAAACAAGCTCCTAGATCACAAGTCACGGCCACAACTTCCTAATTGCAACTATAGATTGTAGAACATATTTGCCAAGAAATAATGTATCTCGATAACCTTGAGGCTAACCAGGGCCTTGAACTGATCTCGAACTGTTCGATCCTAAGAATGGTATCCACCCTTGACAAGGAACTCCAACAAGTTTTGTAATTTTCTTTCCCAACACTAGAAATATTAATTTTTTATCTACAGAATATGAGACTTGATAAATAAATTGTTGTTCAGAAGATCATAGCTTTATTGATGTGGAAATATGCACACGATATGGACTCTCACCAAATATTCCCTTTTTACTGCACGATATGTGCATAGGACTGAAGACAATGCCTCTTCATCTCTCAATGTAAAAGAGAATCGACAGATGAAAAACACATGTCCAAACAGACATGATGCAATTAATGGAAATAAATAATATTTGGCATTTTAACTGGAAGTCCACCCCATGTGATGCTAGGTCATCGAAGGAAGATGCCAGAGAAAGAAAAGAAGAAGAAAGTAACATAAGATGTCGATAAAAAAAACCACAAAGAGGGGCACCAATACCCAATATTTGATTGTTGTGACCAACACTAATTCCTTCACCATGACTTTGCACTTGACCCTACGAGGAGCGACTTTGGCTGAAGATGCCAAGGTAATAGAGGGCAGTGCAAGATGGTATATGACCAATGTTGCTGACTTTTCCACTGCCTTGCATGCTTTTTAAGATAGACAGAGGTTTCATTGCCCGCGGCTCCCTATTTCACTTTCTAATGACATGATACCATAAACTCATCATGAATATTCAGAAAGAATGATAATCTTCCCTTCTGGAGTATTGTTCTGACCCAAGATGGATGTCCACATCCAGTAATAAAAACTTGCTATACTCGGCTTTCGAAATAACTCTCCTCTGACATGCCCAAAAGATTAGTTGACTCCACGAATTAAACTTCCTATTGCTATTCTGATCCAAAACAAGAAGACAAAGTCCTCATTTTGAACCATAACAATACAGAATGACTATCCACTTGAAGAATAGATTGATTGCTTGATGAAGGTGATAGAACTTTGAATGCAACAAGATTGAATCCAACAAAATAAAAACATTTCAACATACTTCTATGAGTTATTATCGACCTGGCTCTGATACCATGTTAAGTTTGACCTAGAAAATAATTGATAACAGCGCAAAAGAAGAACAAAACTAGAAATAAAGAACACAACTTTTATCTTGAGAAAACCCTTCAACTTGAAGGGAAAAACCCAGCCACACCAGCAAAATTCTCTTTTATAGATAATAAAAATGTTCAAGTACAAGGCTTTCACTTGACTTATTTTACAACATACCAAGCAATCCTATAAATAGATTGCATAGGACCCTTCATCTTACACAAAGGTCTTTTTGAGTCTCAAAAATAAGACCCGTCATATTTCCATACATCAACACTTCACATTTTCATACATATAACACATGCCTTTTGTATATAATAGATATTAAGTTAAACTTTCTCACAAAATATCTCTTTCAGCGGAAGATGACCATAACGGTCATAACAGGCATATTTCCATTTTATAATAGCAAATATAAAGATCTCTATCGCAGCTAACAACTTCAACATTTCGATCCTTTAAGAGATTGGAGTCTTGTTCTTCTTACAAAGATGTGAGGATATATAGCGCGATAAAGGAGAAAGCCTCGTGATTTTGAAAATGATTCTTAGTTATGAAAACGATGATGCCGCCCTAGTAGGACTAATAAGTCACTTTCCACTATCGGCTCCTATAGGATTGAACTATTTAGATTTGTGTTATGCGCTGAGGAGTCGATTCCTATTCCCATATTTGGTGACTGCCACTTCTGAGTGAATGCGACCTTTGCCTTAAAATCATGCTTTTGTCATCGATGCAACACAAATACTTATGGTGTGTAGATGTACTCCGAGGGTGACTATTGTTTGGAGATGTGCGCCACTCAAGGGATTCTTTGAATTTGACATAAGGCACGGTCTTTTGGCCCGAGTGCTGAAAGGTCATTATTGTGGGAAATTGGACACGTGGCGGATGGATGAATTATCTTTGGGGACCACCCTTTTCCTCCAAGAGGCTTTTGGCGAGTTGGACATGCATCGAGGTCAATTAAGACCGCGCTTTGTCAGGAGCGTCGTGAGCAAGAGGGAGACACGTGGCAACCCAACGAGGAAGGCTGGGTAACAAAAGAAAAGGTGCATGGAAAGTGTCCGCTGTAGTGACACGTGTCATTTGTCAGTGAAGGTTACCATGAAGGAATTGTCTTTGGCAAGAAGCTACTTTCTTCACGAAGGTGTAAATTTGAGGTTATAGACTACTACAATATGAAAATCTAAAATTTGTATGCAGTAATGGATGTAATTTTAGTGCGGAATTCTATCACACTCACGCCAATAGCAATTAAACATTGGTGGCAGCAAAGAAATGGAGGAGGGCTAACTAGTATTAGGGAGAAATTAGTTATTTCAAAAAGGGCCGACTAAAATTAGTCAAGCACAATGACTAACAAATTATAATTAAAGTATATGGCAGCTCTAAGTTTTGAAGAGGTTCAACTCTTGTGAATGGATTGGGCTTTATGAAAAGATGTGTCCCTCCCTCCAACTTTAAAGATATCAGGGAGAAGAAATGATTTGGGAAAGGCATCTATTTGGAATAGAAATAACATGAGGTATATTATTAGAAATATCCTAGCAAATACCTTTAGTAATCTATTTTGAATTTATAGAAATGTCTTGCAAATATGGAGGATTCCAAGCTCACAAGATATCAAGCAAGCTGCCCTCAAATGGATGGATAAGAGATATGGCCGTGCTTGTGTGCTAAGGGGTGTTGAAGACTAGAATCCAATCATGATTCTGCACTTGGGGTTTTCATCAAGCATAACACCCCAAGATGGATGGATTGGAGGTCATACCATGCTTGTGGGTTGGGAGGTGAATGAGTTATTTTGAGCTTGATCGAGGAGGGTGGCTAGCCTCAAAGGTGGAATGGGAACAAAGTGGGCCTGAGATCCTGCCATTTTCATGGGTCAAAGAGTGTGGAGAATCAAGGATTCAATCATGCTACTAGGCTTGAGGATCTTCTCAAGTACACCACCATGGTGAATCCACCCATGCTCTCACAATAAAAGGACAACTATCTTTGAGGATATGGTTTGCAAATATCCCAATAAATTCCTAGCATGATTGACTACAGATAATATGCTTTTATCAAAATAGCAGTTTTGTATATGTTGTATTGAATAAGATAATATGTATGTAGTTTTGAATGTTCTTATGGTTTCTTATATTTAGTGCCTTAATATAAGTTTCTAGTGATTAATGGTGTGTATGTCCTAAACCAGAATTATTGCAAAACGTATCTTACAGTTGGCAATTTTATTATAAGTTAATAGCATAAAGATAATGCAGTTCTCATCTTAAGTTGCAACCATTGTTTCAGGACTAAATTTATGTGAATCCTTAAAAAAGGGACATTACAATTAGACAGTCTTTGGAGATCACTAGAGACAGCAAGAGGATTCACAGTGATTCCTAAACAGCAATTTCTGGGTTCAAATTCATCTCCATTCTAGGGACATACTTTTAACAATTGCAAAATACATATAAAGTGAGAATAACACAAAGAACACGAACTAGATTGAATCTTTAATTGTTATGGATACAACTGGTGCTCAATGATTGAACTGCCTTTGTGAGGGATCAAGGCCCTTTCTTTGCTACTATAATAAAAAACATGTACATTATGATTCTGGTGACTGGAGTTTTTTGTGTGAATTTCTTGGACCTAGAGATGTTGTGTAATTTCCCCTTTCTAAAATAGGATTAAATAATAGATAATAATGAATAAAATTAAAATATTTAAGTTTGTAGATGTGTGTGTGTCCATATATATATATAGTTAAAGAAAAACAAATAATAAAAAATTATTCTTACAATTTGTCTTCAGACATTTAGTGTCATGGTTTAAACACTTTGTTGGTGAAGCAACCGCCAAGGTTCAAAATCTTGTTGGGCCAATGTGCTCAGAGGCCTTGTGTTTTTGTTAGGTTACTCTGCTCGCAAACCTTGTGCCTTTTCTGTTCCATTGAGCTCATGGGTTTGAACAATTGAAGTGTGGGGATGACATCCCCCATTTGTGGTCTCACTAGTTCATAGCTCCGGATCAAAGTTTTTCACATGGAGTCAGGGGGCGTGCCATGCCAACATCACCAGTCACGTAAACACACACACAAGTTGATTAAGTTCAATGAAAGGTCAAATGGCATGTAAGGAAAAGTTGTTAGTCCCTCAACATAAGATATAAAAGGGAGAATAGCTCATTTTTGAAGGGGGACATAGATGGAGCAGAGAAAATTGGAAAATACAATATGGAATGAGTACGTTGGAACTGGAGAAAAATTCAAAAATAAACATGAATTAGAAATAAAGAACAAAAATTAAGATTAGTTGAGGAGCAATTCAGAAAGTGGAAGACACATCACACTTGGCAAGATATATTAGGAAGTTGTAGAGTGCATTTGAGAGGAGCAATAGTTATATCAAACTTACACTTGGAGATGAAGAGAAGATCTTCAGAGAAAGGTTGAATGCATAATTGTAAGAAGAAATTTTAACAAAATTGTGAGAAGAGTACTATATGCAGATATATAAGAGGAATAGATGCAATCATAAATGAAATGTATATGCAGAGATAGAAGAATATGCCGATATGAATATAAGGAAAGTATGTGCAGAGTTAAAGGAGACTTATAAAGAGAAGACATAGCTTGAAGGTGTAAATCAAGAAATAATTAATGGAAAATAAAATAAGGAAGTAACTTGTTCAAAAGGATTAAGTTATGAAGAAAAATGCTTGTCCAAAAGGTGGCGATTGTGGAAGGTTGTGACCATTGCAGGAGGGCAGACATGATAAAGAGGTGCAACTCTCCCCCCACATCGGAAGATATAAAGAAGAGAAGGTTTCATTTGAGGACATCTAAGGAAGATCAATTTCAGAATAATATATTATTCTCTAAGCAACAATGAAAAGTGGTGACTCAATTCTGAAAGAATTTGGTATAGCTCTGATACCATGTAAGAATTTTCCCAAGGCAATAATTCAATGCCAAGATCAAGAAGCTTAATAGATAGCACAAGAGAGACTAATGATGATCAAATGAGAATCTCAATAATGATCAAGATGATAATGGATATCCAATAATTGGATATCAAATGAATATACACTAGAAGTGCCTTGCATATAAAGGTAACTAGAATGACTAGGAGTTAGCAAAGAGATAAACATCACAACTAAGCACATGTCCACCAAGAGTGGATTATCCTCTATTGAGCACAGGAGTTTGTGCGATGATGAGAGGATAATTTTACATAGGTGTATCTCATAAAGAGATGTTGTAGACACCATGTGCTCAAATAAGTTGTTAACTCCTGTGTTGTCAACAAGACAACTCATATGTCTATGCATATTCCTAAGTGTCTACATTACAACCAATATAAAAATGCATTATCCTAAGTAAACTTAAGTAAAGTGTAATAATAATTAATTATTTACACTAACACACCCCCTTAAGTGCAACTTAGGGGAATGCACTTACGCACACAAAGCTAAATGCAAGATGCAATGTGGGTACCGACTACTAGGCCATGTTAGGTACCCATGTACAAATGCAATGCTCTATATACAATGCTATGCAATGCAATCTCTCTGAAAACGGAGAAAGAGGGAAAACCTCGTGGGAAAAACCTCCTCCAAAAAGAGAGATGAAGAAATACAAGATGCATGCAAGGATGGAGTAACCAAGACCCCCCTAGTATGACATACATCATGCATGTACAAGCATATATCCCCCATAAGAAAAAATACATGATGGTATCCCTCCATATTGAATAATCTCTTGCAAGGATGTCATGAAGACAAAAAAGTATCCAATGCCTACAAATGACATTTCTTCCTTTAGAAAGAAGATACACCAAGTATAGGTGCAAGTATACTTCCCATTGTGGATAGGAAGATGGATGAGGAATCCATATGTAGTATGCTATGGATGCTGCCTCTGAAGTTTGCTCATATGTTGACAAGTCCTTGATGAATGTAGATGCCACAAGCCAATTTGGTGAATGCCCAAAAGAAGGTGGCAAACAAGGTAACGTGTCCATGTATGAAAGTGAATCAAACTCCAAAGACAAGGAATCATCCTTATAGGAAGATATGGGAAGAGAAGCAATGTAGCCTCCCCTCAATGATGAATGCACACCCATGAAAGAAGCTCCTTGATGACTGAAGAAGCTGCACCATGAAAATTAAATGATGTTCCTTCTTGTAGGAAGAAGTGGTGCCATAGGTGTAGTAGAGAATGCTCCCCAACTAGTAGGAAGAATCCTCAAAAGATATGATGTCTGAGGAAACTGGAATACAATCTCCAAAGACTGATATGTCTCCTTTGAAGTAAGGGTCCTCCAATTTTTGAAAAGAAATGTCCACAATCATGTCAGTCTCAAAAGAAAGATCAAGTGGTTGAGGGTCAGAGTGTTCCCTCGCAACAAGTGAAGAAGAATTCTCCTCAACAAAGAGAAGATGGATGTCATCAATAATGTCTCCCATATCTTCAATGTAAGACTCCACAAAAAACACTGCAATGTTTGGAAGGAAGTCATCCCATGAAGCTGAAATAAGAAGACATGATGTTTCCTACTGCACTAAATCAAGAGCATCTATGGCTGGAACTGGATTAGTTGGAGCAACAGGAGCATTAGGAGGTATGATCTCAACTGGAGTTGTAGGTACCACAACTAGAGTGACTAGAGGTAGAATGTCCTCTGGTAATGGAGGGACTCGTGGATCTCCATATGCTTCCCAAAGACACATCCAAACGTCATGAGGACAACATTCCTTACTAAGAGGAGCAAAAGATTCCTTACTCATACTATTATACATAAAGCGAAGAAGAAGAGAAAGATGTCCCCAATTAGTATTAGGTGGAAATATCTTCGAATATAGATAAGGAAACACTTCCTTATGTTCTCTTAGATGATTAATCATCAAAGCACTCCATTTCTGATAGTTCCTTTTTGTCAATTTGAATCTTAAACCAAAGTGACACTTTTGACATGACTCCATGAGATCAAATAATGTATGCATCCCCAAAATGAAAAAAAAATCAAACCCCCCCTAATGCATAATTTGACACTTCATATTTAGTGCGATTACAATGGCCACTTGCCAATTTAGGGCCTAAATGGACTTTTGATTTTGCTGGTTACAACAACAAATATGAAGCTATATCGGACTCAACAAGATAAGACACAAGACCTCTCAAGGATCTAATTAATTACAAGTGCCAATAGGCCAAAATGAGACCAAAATTTGAAAGTACTATGTCTACTCAAAATTACTCCAAACTGATACCAGATTTGGAAAGTAGACAAAAACTCATGCACTCTAAAAAAAAAGCACCTGATTATGTGTCTAGATGAGCCCGAACTAAGTCTTTGAAGTTGCAAAAATTGAGATTTGCGATTTGCAAAAAAATTTAGGAACAGAGATCACAAACAACCTACACCAATGTGTAGATCACGAAATTCTACCCCAAAACAAAAAATTGCTCCAAAAAAGGATTCTGTATGATGGAGATATCGTTGTTTGAAAATCACCTCTGTAATTATTTTTCTTGAATCACTGCCATCGCACCTCCAAAATCAATTGATTCTAGATTTCACCTCAGATGTCCGATTTTGATGAAACAAAAGTCGATTTGGGGATTTTTTGACCTTCTGAATGTGATACCAATATCTAATTTGCACCACCAAGCTCCAATCTTGACTTGCAAAAAAAATCTCTCTAGTGGCTATGGAATGAAGCTCTCGTGGCTCTAATACCATGTAAGAATTTGTCTAAGGCAATAATTCAATGCCAAGATCAAGAAGCTCAATAGATAGCACAAAAGAGACTAATGATGATCAAATGAAAATCTCAATAATGATCAAGATGATAATGGATATCCGATAATTGGATATGAGATAATTGGACATTAGATGAATACACACTAGAAGTGCCTTGTATATAAAGGCAACTAGAATGACTAGGAGTCAGCAAAGAGATAAACATCACAACTAAGCACAGGTCCACCAAGAGTGGATTATCCTCCATTGAGCACAGGAGTTTGTGTGATGATAAGAGGATAAGTTTACATAGGTGTATCTCATAAAGAGATGTTGTAAACACCATGTGCTCAAATAAGTTGCTAACTCCTGTGTTGTCAATACGACAACTCATATGTCTATGCATATTCCTAAGTGTCTACATGACAACTAATATAAAAATGTATTATCCTAAGTAAACTTAAGTGTAATAATAATTAATTATTTACACTAATATGAAGCATGGTGACTTTTTTACCAATAAAATATAAAGGAGAATTCATTCTAAGCATTGAAGACTCTTTTGCCACTCATCATTCCCAATCCACCAAGCAACTTTCCAACAACTCAATTATCTATTAATATGGAACCATATATGACAAGTTCCTCTATCAAATCTCAACAATCTATGTCGCATCATAGGGATCATTGTCCCTAGTATGATACATAAATCTCAACAAATGCCATAACATTAAAACAAATGGGTTTCAACAATCAACATTCAACATACTACTCCAAGAGATTTATTGTATTAATCAATAGCTCAACAAAAAAGTTATTTTAGGCCTTGGTGTCCATCCTTTTCATAAACCTAATTCCTGCGACAAGAGATACATTAACCTTCACAAGAACACTATTAGTTTCACAAAAAGCTTATCAAAAGATCCTATTCTATCCTTGCAAGGCCCTTGAAAAGATCATTCAATCTTCAAACACTTGATTGTCCTCATGGTACTCCAGTCAACATGATTGATCACAAACACTTACTTCAAGATATAGGATGGTCATCTCGCCCTCGTAATGCATCATTGCATCACAACATAGATCATGTCATATTCATAAAGTTCCAGCTCTAATTTGTTCTGTCTAAATAGGGAAATACTATTGTCAATACTTGACATTTAAACTCCGACACAAGATACTAACTCCGTTCTTATCCCTGCCATTGATCATTGTAATATTCGACAAACAACATCATTCCATTACATGATGAGAACAATCCATTCCTTTGTCTATCTTGTATTAATGTACCAGGAAATTGATCGTCTTAGTTTATGACAATTTTACATTGTTAGCAGACATTATCTAGTCCATTCTCTAATCAGCCTCCAATTTTACAAGACTTGGGAATAGGTTCAAAATGAAGTAGGTTCATTACTCCTCACAACCAAATCATAACAAAACACTGTACAATCCATTCAAGTGCAAGAAAACATCATAATATTTGGAATTAGAACTATTAACATAATTATGAACCAAACTTAAATACAACTATCAAATTTCTTTATTCATCTTTCAATAGTACATTACAAAACCTTTATGGTGTTGTTACTCCATCCCTTCCAGTCATCCTTCCTTGCTTCAAGAGTTCCTAATTTGTTTTTTATTAAGGAAAACAGGTTTTGAAGGGTGCTTGAAACCCTTTACACAAAAGATTTTCAATGGAGCCCAACCAAAAGATACCATAGACAAAAGGAGAAATAGGTCACCAACCAACAAAAGGTGACCAAGGTGGTCCTATAGATGTCATAGTACGTTTCTACCACCAATTACAACTCAACAGTTAAGACCTCCTACTCCCAAAAGAGTGAGATCTAAGAAGACGGTTCAAGGACTGTTGGGAATGTTTGTATTTTTTACCTTTAACCTTTGTCCAACCTTCCTCCACCCAAGAAGCGTCCTCCCAAACCAAAGCTTCACCATCTGACCCAACCGAAGAACTAGACAAGATCACATCCGAAACTTTCTCCAACAAAACTTGAAACGCAGAGGGGTAACCACAACAGTCATCGGATCAAGCTCTGGTTCAGTCGGTGCAGGTTGACACCAACTACATCCACAAATAGGGGGGCATCCTTAAGAGTGTCATTTTTAAGGACAGAGGAATGCTGAACCAAAGCCCCAGACCACCAAGAAGGTCTTTTGTTTGATTTCCTAACTTCCGTAGGATAGCGTGCAATAGCATGACCAGTCTTGGAGCAGACCCTACAATGGAAAGGAATTCCTTCATAGTCTAGAGTCTGAATCTAGGAACCATTAGGGATCTCAAATTTGATCTTCTCAGTTAGTCCGTTCGACATATCCACCACCACAAGGATGTGAGCATAAGTAGTATTTAAGATATTAGATGATTTGGAGTCCACCATTTGGAAGTCACCAATGACATTTCCCATAGCTTCAAGAACCGAATCTAGCCACAAGTGAAAAAGAATTCTCTTCGACAAAGAGAAGATGGATGTCATCAATAATGTCTTCCACATCTTCAATGTAAGTCTCCACAAACAACACTGCAATGTTTGGAAGGAAGTCATGCCATGAAGCTGAAATAGGAAGACATGGTGTTTCCTGCTACACTGAATCAGGAGCATCTGTGGTTGGAACTAGATCAGTAGAAGCAACAGGAGCATGAGGAGGTATGATCTCAACTGGAGTTGTAGGTACCACAACTAGAGTGACTAGAGGTAGAATGTCCTCTGGTAATGGAGGGACTCATGGATCTCCATATACTTCCCAAAGACACATCCAAATGTCATGAGGACTACTTGCCTTACTAAGAGGAGCAAAAGATTCCTTACTTATACTATTATACATAAAGCGAAGAAGAGAAAGATGTCCCTAATTAATATTAGGTGGAAAATATCTTCGAATATAGATAAGGAAACACTTTCTTATGTTCTCTTAGATGATGAATCCTCAAAGCACTCCATTTCTGATAGTTCCTTTTTGTCAATTTGAATCTTAAACCAAAGTGACACTTTTGACATGACTCCATGAGATCAAATAATGTATGCATCCCCAAAATGAAAAAAAAAATCAAACAAACCGCCCCAATGCATGATTTGACACTTTATATTTAGTGTGATTACAATGGCCACTTGCCAATTTAGGGCCTAAGTGGACTTCTTATTTTGCTGGTTACAACAACAAATATGAAGCTATATCGACTCAACAAGTTAAGACACAAGACCTCTCAAGGATCTAAGTAATTACAAGTGCCAATAGGCCAAAATGAGACCAAAATTTGAAAGTACTATGTCTACTCAAAATTACTCCAAACTGATACTAGATCTAGAAAGTAGATAAAAAGTCATGCAATCTTTAAAAAAAACACCTGGATATGTGTCCAGATGAGCCCGAACTAAGCCTTTGAAGTTGCAAAAATCGAGATTTGCGATTTGCAGAAAACTTTAGGAACAGAGATCACAAACAACCTGCACCAATGTTGTGTAGATCATGAAATTCTACCCCAAAACAAAAAAAATTGCTCGAAAGGAGTCCGTATGATGGAGATATTGCTGTTTGAAAATCACCTCTATAATTATTTTTCCTGAATCGCCGCCATTGCACCTCCAAAAATCAATTGACTCTAGATTTCACCTTAGATGTCCGATTTTGATGAAACAAAAGTCGATTTGGAGGTTTTTTGACTTTTTGAATGTGATACCAATATCTGATTTGCACCACCAAGCTCCAATCTTGACCTACAAAAAAAATCTTTCCAATGGCTCTGCAATGAAGCTCTCGTGGCTCTAATACCATGTAAGAATTTGGTATATCTCTGATACCTTGTAAGGATTTGCCTATGGCAATAATTCAATGGCAAGATCAAGAAGCTCAATAGATTGCACAAAAGAGACTAATGATGATCAAATGAGAATCTCAATAATGATCAAGATGATAATGGATATCTGATAATTGGATATGAGATAATTGGACATCAGATGAATACACACTAGAAGTGCCTTGTATATAAAGGCAACTAGAATGACTAGGAGTCAGCAAAGAGATAAACATCACAACTAAGTATAGGTCCACCAAGAGTGGATTATCCTCCATTGAGCATAGGAGTTTGTGTGATGATGAGAGGATAAGTTTACATAGGTGTATCTCATAAAGAGATGTTGTAGACACCATGTGCTCAAATAAGTTGCTAACTCTTGTGTTGTCAATAAGACAACTCATATGTCTATGCATATTCCTAAGTGTCTACATGACAACTAATATAAAAATGCATCATCCCAAGTAAACTTAAGTAAAGTGTAATAATAATTAATTATTTACACTAATATGAAGCATGGTGACTCTTTTACCAATAAAATATAAAGGAGAATTCATTCTAAGCATTGAAGACTCTTTTGCCACTCATCATTCCCAATCCACCAAGCAATTATCAAATCGAGCAAACAGTCAATCAGAAAATCACTAAATCAAACCAGCTCTAGTTACATCATCACTTATCAATCGTCTAATCACTAATTTCTTAATCATTACTTGCCAATACGTCAAGTCATACCATCAAAAGAACTCATTCAGTCAATCAATGAACACATCTTCTGATATCAGTCTCACTCTTCTCAATCATCATGAATCAATCCAATAAACCTTTAGATATTAGCATTATCAGTAGCAGTTAGCAAACACATCTCAGAAGATATAAGCATTAGACAACAGCTGCAGAAATACAAGTGTTGGATTTGCAGTTTAGCAACCCTTAAGAAATATTAATGACTGAAGCAAATTGGACCACTAATATAGCATCCAGTATCAATGGATGATATCAGATCAGACAAGAGAATACAGTCCATTAACAGATAGCAGTTGAGGAATTGTAATCTAACCATACATTCAACATCTTGATATAAATAATACTCACATCATATCTTCCAATTCTGTAATAAATACATATATGCATCTTTACGTGTGAAATTAGTGCTTAAGTGTATGCCTTTATGATAGAGAATAGATAGACATACTGTCTGATATCCACCTTGTGAGAGAGAGAACTGGAGGTGTAAGAGAAGGGTGGTGAACAAGCATGTAAGTAGGCCATCTTAGAAGGACCATTGCGGCTTGACAAAGAGGACATTTATAGGGTCAAGTAACCCATTACAACTTCTGCTTGACTCTGCAAGATGGTGATTGTCTACAGGGAAATGAGACATGGTCGGGAAAATTAGGTACAAGCCGCCAAGCAAGAGGGTTGTTGTAGACGTCCACTCATAGGCTTGGTGTAGAAATGGCTTCAGATGGACCCATCATGTATCTTCCTCAAATGCATTTATACTCTGTATTATGCAGTTTGACTAACTCATATGTGTGTGTGTGTGTGTGTGTGTGTGTGAGAGAGAGAGAGAGAGAGAGAGAGAGAGAGTATCTTTATGTATATGGTATATGTCTTTCATGTTGTGATTGCTGGATCCAAATCTAAGATCGTATTATTGAGGAAAGATTTATTCATTACAATGTAACCCTAACCCTAATCTGTTGCAATTATGATATAAGGAAATTTCTAGGGCAAATTAGGAAGGGGACATTACCCATTGATCGTTCTAAATAACATATAAAATGTGATATAGTATGACTATCATAAGGCCGGACAGTAGACTTGAGGCACTCAAGAAGATCAGTCAGACCTTGAACCAATATAGATGATTGTCACCCTTAACAAAGAGAACATTCTAGGAGAAATGCTTGTACACAGATATACATCTGACACTAAAACTTTATCAAATTCAGGTATCCATGTATTTCATTGCTTGAGGATAAAGAACAATTTAATGACCTGTAAAACTTTACCCACCAAATATGTCCCCAGGTTACAGTACTATATAAACAATCATAAAGTATGACAGCCCTTAGTCAAAACAGGGTCAGTGAGGAGCCCACTATAACATCTTAATTGGGAAATGACAGACACTCTAAACCTATTATATATAAGTAGCTTCTTGATAACTCAAACAACTTTGTGAAATATCTCCCTACTAATACTTCTCCGGCATATATATGGCATTAGGAAATTTTGATTTTGTGATTGCTCAGGCTGGAGAAACATTAATTCTTTGTAAGGGAAAATAAATTGGAATAATCATTTCAGGAAGAAATGTGGAACAATTGTAGTAAAAAGAAAATCAGTTGTGAAGAGCCATCTGACCTATGCGCATCTCAAACAAACATGAAATGATAAATACCCAGCACCTATGTTGCAGCTAATAATTTAAATTCCCTTTGAACTTTAACCTAGAACTTGGGATTGTTACGGCCAAGAATTCTACACAAATAGACAATCAATTAAACATAAAACCAAACAATTTTTTATTTAAAATCAAACTGCTGTAAACTCGCAAAATTAATATTGCCTCCTATATCAACTGGCTAATCAAATTGAATTATAGAGTTGAAAATATCTATTTTCAGCCTCATAGGAATTCTAACATTTAGGAATCTATACAAGTTTATTTAACAGATGTAAAGCTCTAAATTTCCCACTCGGGGTTTACATTCTGTCTGGTAGAGGCTTCTCCAAGGCCAATGTGGATAGGGCTGTATAATCTAAATCCATAATTCACTCAGAAAGTTCCAAGGGATTTATGGTTTTCTGATGGTGTTCTTTATCCTTCTCACTGAAGTCCTCTCAAAAATCACTTGGCAAAGAGGGATATGCATCTAAACTGAGACTCAGCTTGTTAGACCATCTGTTGGGTTGAAATCTGGGGTTAAGATTTCATGAATGAGCCATCTTTCTTCAAATACCAGGGCCCCTCTTGAAAAATGGGTTCTTTTTTCAGTACTAGAGGAAATGCTGGCCATGAAATGGCCTTAGGGCATTATAATGATGTTGATTCAGCCTGACAGTTCCCACCGGTCATAAACACATGTTTCTAAAGTTTTGGGGCCAAGTAAGCTCCCATAAACCCACTTGTAACTCTTTATTCTTGGCTGGACATGAGCCAGTTTACTTCCTCTTCTAATGCCAAGTGCACCCACGTACATTCGTCCATCTTTAGATCACATCCTTTTTTTTGTTTGGTAGGAAAGTATCCTTGACTGCCATTTTCTGGTCTTTGAGATGGAAAAGCATTAGACCACCCCTGGAGGGTGTCATGGTCCTTGTGAAATGCTTTTGAACGACACTTTATGGTTGCATTAACGCCACTTCGAGGGTAGGAGAAGCGATGGGAGAAGTCAGTCTATGTTTAAGATAGAGAAATTGGAAAGTCTCCAGTATGGGGCTAAATCATTTCCGACTGACCAAGCACAAGCTTTGAATTTAAAATGATATATGATTATGATATTTGCAATAGTAGTTTGCTTTTTGGCCTTTACAGTATTAAAGTCCCTTCTGGCTCGTAAGGCAATGATAATTTCCATTTGAGATGAAATCAATCTAAGTTGGATCAAACGACTGTAGCTTAATTGTTTGAACACAATTGGGGAGGGTAATGGTATGTTCTTTGATTATGCTTGTCACTAAGGTTTGAATCCTTGGAGGTATGATATAGAGTATGAGGTTAGATTGTGCCCTAGGAAACTTTGGCAGAATGCATGCCCCTCAGTTCTTGCTCTTAGTCAAAGAGGTATCAACATAGACTTGTGCTCTCATATTGGATAGCAAAACAAAATGGATGATATAAAATCCTTTTTATCTTTATAAAAACAATCTAGGTAGGGTCATATGTATCATGTATGATAAATATTTGTCACTGTGTAGGCCAAGGATGAGCTCAGAATTGTTTAGTAAAACTGTACTCTGGAAAATTTCTATAAAAAAATCAATACAATCAGACAAGAGTCATTGAGTCTCACCTTGATGAAAGTTTCTGAATGGTAAGGCTACAGTCTTGATTTTCATTTCAGGCCACATAATTTGCAACAGTGCTGTAATCAGTCTCTCTCGGGCACAAGACAAGAATACCTTTAAAATGATATTCATTGGACTCAATTTTCCGTCCATGTTTTAAATATTTATACGAATCTCTATCTGTATTCACCTGCCAAATCACAATGCATTTAATTGTTTTTCTTCTCGTTGTATGCTCATCATTCTTATCATTCAGAGAATATTAAATTCTTTTCTTCTATTTGAAACTAGAGGTTTTTATACTAGCCGGTCTGCATCATTACATCTTTAATATTCATTGCAACATCTTGGCGATCTTGAAAATCTGATCGACGCTTGTAAAATACTAAAATCCCTTCTCTTCTGGGGGTCAAGAAATGAATAAATAGATATATAAAACATTTATGGCAAGAAGAAAATGTCAATTCAAGTAAATAGAGAAATAAAGAGAGATTCCAAGGATTCAAGATATTATATAATTTACGCAGCGAGGACCATAATTGAAATTTCAAATGTAGATTTCCATGGTTTATGAAATTTCAGGCTTAAGACCCTAGATAAATGTGGCTTTTGCTTCTGCAGGAGGTTTGGATATTCCAGTTTACAGGCCGTTCATTCAGCGTGACTGGAGATTTGGCCATTATCAAGTTGATGATCTTCATGACCCACTAAGCCGTTTTGGCAGATTCCTCTTGGCTATTTTGTTTTTGAAGATAGCAAAGAAGAGAAAACGGGACAAGAGCTCTGAGGGTGGCAATTTGGCTCTTCAATATTCTACTGTACCAACGAAGGAAAAATCTCTCCCAGACATCAGTGCTGAACTCAGAGAAGAACTTCTGCCTGCAGCAGTCGCTTAATAATTCTGCAAAACATAAGATCTAAATAGCTCTGTTACAATAACTACATAATTGGAGTTCCTCAGTTGTTCGACAGGAATCTCGATGGTCATTAACCAATCTGCCGCATGACAACAAGTCCAGTTGGTGGTTGTTCACTGGTTACAGCGCTCTTTCTGATCTTATATATTTCTTATTGCTTGTTATCTTCGATGTTAAGTCAAAATGGCAATATGTAAAACTGCTTATTTTCAAGTTTTCAATTATTCTTTGGAATAAATGTTAATCACTCGGAAACCAAACATTTGAGAGACTAGTTTAGCACGTTGAGTATACAATGGTGTAAAAGATACAGTTCTGATCATGAAACCTGTAATATACTACCCACTGCAACTCCAATCTTAATCATTTTTATTTCTAAGAGAACTCACCTTTTTATCAGAATAAGGGCAGAAACTTCACCCGGTTCTTAATTATCTTATGTGTGCGGAAGATATCCGGCATTATTAGTTCTATACTATTGCTTATATTCAATTGACCAATCAATTGATAGAATTCATAGAATTCAAAGATTAAAAGAAACTTTAAATTTTATATTTTTTTAATTATTTTATAAATCACATTTTTCATTTATTACAAGTTGATTAAATCTAAAAATAATAATCATTTTTATCTTTGTCTAATCAATATTAATTATCGTTTATTACCATGTTCAAATATAGAATTAAATATTTTATATTTATTATTTTAAAAATATTTATTAGTTTTACATTGATGTTTATTTTTGCCAATTGTAAAATGATATTTCCCTAGTTATTATTTTACAATCTTGCACTTATTTTTCAAATGTCATTTTACAAATTGTAAAACTAATACTACCCCTCAAACTTACTAGATGTTTTAGTAATTTGAAAAAAGTAATCAACAATTTATTTTTTTAAATTAAATATTTCAACTTATAATTGAATTGTTAGAAATGAGTAGTTCATTCATATAATATAATAATAATAATTATTTATATATATTTTAAAATAATATATATTTTTTAATATTCTAAAAATTCCCCTTAACTCTCCTTATCATTCTACATTTATTTATCCTTATAATAAAATATCATTCTTTCTTTTTAGCTCTCTTTGTATCCTTCCTTTCTATCTATAAATATCTATTTTCCTTCTTTTCCAATTATTGGCAGGAATTTTTGTTTATTTTCTTTTGATATGGTAGACTGCCCATAATGAAACTCTTAACAATTTTTTTATCTACGCATGAATTGCTGGTTTTATTGAATTGCGGTTTTGTATATTGTTATGTCAATATAAAATAGATATTAAAAGTAGAGAATACTTTATGAAATTTTCTTGAAAAAGATATTAAGGTTAATGGATTTTTAGTCTGTTGGTGAAGTTGAAAGGTCTTTAATGAATACACTAGAATCAAATTTGGCAAAGTTTAAAGATACGATAGAGTAAGAGATGATGTCAAAATTGTTCCTTAAGAATTTTTGGCAGAATATTATATTTTTCTTGATGAAAAATATTATTGACGAATCTTAGAAATGAGAAGTGCAAAGGTGGAAATAATTGATGGGTTTAAAAAGGTCAAGTTTATAATATTTAGTTGTAACCATTAATCTAATATATAATAAGACTATCCTTTTGTATCTTCTAGATTAAATATTCCCATAATTTATAATGTTCATGATACTCAAAATTGCTTTTAGACCATAAATTTTTATTGATGGCAACAATTCAAAATTAAGTTTAGCCCCAATGAGCATTACAAATTATAGATACATTCTATCTTGAATAGATTATTGATATATACTTAAAGTAATTGATAATCATGATATGTCATAGGTGAGTTAACTGATATGTCTACAATATCTTGTAAAACCTAGGTAAGTCTTTATGCTTAGAGTAGTATTAATAGTTATCTCTGCATATCAAATGTCATGTCTGCTTTAATTCAAAGAGCTAAAGTCAAAGAAGAAAAATAGATGCGAACTTTCTTCTGACAAGGGGTTTTATAAAACTAGAAAATAGATCTAATTAGGTGGGATGAGATTTTTAGGACCGTTTAAGTTTGTGATTTAGAAATTATAAATCTGAATATGAAAAATAAAGCATTAGAAGTAAGTTAGTTTGGGACATATATCACTACTATGATAAGAAATGGTTTAAAATCTTGCTGAATAGATATCTTCAAAGTAATGAACCATGCAATATCTTTAGGACATGCAACCATCCTAGGGGCTTGAGGGTATGCAACTTTATTCTAGAGTGCAAAAATATCATTTCAAACACTATTTTTTGGGATATAGTTTTAGGAGAGCACACATTATTTTGGGAAGATTCTTGGGAGGGGGTACCATGTGATAGATAGTATCATTCGTACTCCTAGAACTAAAGAAGTCTTATCAAATTTATGGGGATCAACAGTTAGAATTTATATTGATATTCCTTTAGGAGATCCTAGTCTTGGATGGGAATGGAAATCTTTAGTGGGTACCCCTTTATATAAGGTAGGAAAGTAGAGCTACTATTCATCCATAAAATGTTTTATTAATCAAGTTGGCCAAGAACACAAGAAAAACCCCCATTGACTAAGAATCTTCCAATTTTGATCATCATGATTGATGTGCACTACCAACTTAGCAGACACATAATCCAAGAACACCCAAAGGCATCATGAAGGTCACAAAAACACTCTAATCCATCCAAATTATATGATTTGCCAAAATCGTGCTTGTCAAACCTTAAGAACACCATCAACTTCAACTACAAGACCTAAAAAATGCCTTGCATACCTCTGGATCACAAACCTTTTGAGTTGAGGACACCTTAGAATGTCCCAAACATTCTCTGAGATGCAAGATGTTGAGAAGAAAATAAAGGAAAGTGAATGACATTCGTTTGAACTATCAAAAGCATATGATCACATAACCACTTTGGCTTCCACTCATGTAGTCTAGGTAATAGCCTTAAATGACAAGATACAAATATATTTAACTGAGAAAGAAAGAATGAAAGGAAGAATTAATGAGCTCAGAAGTCTAATCGTAATAAATATTGGCATCTTGTTCAAAAGTATAAAAGAAGCAGAAAAAGTTTACAAGAGCATTATGATACCCATTATTATATGAAAACTCGACTGAGTACAAATATTATCCTACCTCACCTGCTGATCCATCAAATACATGTGAAGCATGTCGTCATGAACCTAGTAAGACAAATAATAATCTATTCCTTCTTTATTGTCTTCTGGTGTAATAACAACAAAAACAGGGCCCACATTATACAAGCATAATAAGTAGATTAATTTAGTGTATTGATGTGTGATTAATAGTGTGTGGCCAAGAAGACAAGAAAAAACACCATTGGCTGAAAAATCATCTAATCTTGATCATTGTGTTTGATGTGTACTGCCAACTTAGCAGACACATAATACAAGAACACCCAAAGGCATCAAAAAGATCACATGAAGATTTAGAATCAATAAAAACTAAGTTTTCTGCATATTTCTTATTCTGTCAGTAATAACAGCTTTTTTTTCAATGTTGATTTACAATTTAGATTATATCATTTGGAACATCCATTGCTAGGATTTCTTAGAGCACTGGAATAACATTATTTTGGTTTTTGCGGCATCCTTTTTCGTTAGATATTAGCAAAGATATCAGTGCTTGAAAGAAAACTATCAAAACCTTTGTTTAGGGTATGCATTGACCATCCATAGTGTAAAATTTTTAATGTTTATGTTTGTCAAGGCCCCAAATTGGGTATGGAGTTGGGGTAACTTGTATGTTGATCTTGTTGATCCATCCAAACTTCTACATACAAACAACTTGTTAGAGGCATTTCAAGCAACTTTCCAACAACTCAATTATCTATTAATATGGAACCATATATGACAAGTTCCTCTATCAAATCTCAACAATCTATGTCGCATCATGGGGATCATTGTCCCTAGTATGATACATAAATCTCAACAGCCATAACATTAATACAAATGGGTTTCAACAATCAACATTCAACATACTACTCCAAGAGACTTATTGTATTAGTCAATAGCTCAATAAAACAAGTTATTTTAGGCCTTGGTGTCCATCCTTTTCATAAACCTATTCCCTGCGACAAAAGATACATTAACCTTCACAAGAACACTATTAGTTTCACAAAAAACTTATCAAAAGATCTTATTCTATCCTTGCAATGCCCTTGAAAAGATCATTCAATCTTCAAACACTTTATTGTCCTCATGGTACTCTAGTCAACATGATTGATCATAAACACTTCTTCAAGATATAGGATGGTCATCTCACCCTTGTAATGCATCATTGCATCACAACATTGATCATGTCATATTCATAAAGTTCCAACTCTAATTTTTTCTATCTAAATAGGGAAATACTATTGTCAATACTTGACATTTAAACTTTGACACAAGATACTAACTCCGTTCTTATCCCTGCCATTGATCATTGTAATGTTCGACAAACAACATCATTCCATTACATGATGAGAACAATCCATTCCTTTGTCTATCTTGTATTAATGTACTAGGAAATGGGTTGTCTTAGTTTATGACAATTTTACATTGTTAGCAGACATTATCTAGTCCATTCTCTAATCAACCTCCAATTTTAGAAGACTTGGGAATAGGTTCAAAATGAAGTAGGTTCATTACTCCTCACAACCAAATCATAACAAAACACTGTACAATCCATTCAAGTGCAAGAAAACATCATAATATTTGGAATTAGAACTATTAACATAATTATGAACCAAATTTACACACAACTATCAAATTTCTTTATTCATCCTTCATTATAGTACATTATAAAACCTTTATGGTGGTGTTACTCCATCCCTTCCAGTCATCCTTCCTTGCTTCAAGAGTTCCTAATTTGTTTTTTTATTAAGGAAAACAGGTTTTGAAGGTTGCCTGAAACCCTTTACATAAAAGATTTTCAATGGAGTCCGACCAAAAGATACCACAAACAAAAGGAGAAATAGGTCACCAACCAACAAAAGGTGACCAAGGTGGACCTACAGATGTCATAGTACATTTCTGCCACCAATTACAACTCAAAACAATTAAGACCTCCTACTCCCAAAAGAGTGAGATCTAAGAAGATGGTTCGAGGACTGTTGGGAATATTTGTATTTTTTACCATTAACCTTTGTCCACCCTTCCTACATCCAAGAAGCCTCCTTCTCCCAAACCAAAGCTTCACCATCTGACCCAACCGAAGAACTAAACAAGATCACATCTGAATCTTTCTCCAATAGAACCTAAATCGCAAAGGGAGGGGTAACCACAACAGTCATCGGATCAAGATTTGGTTCAACTTGTGTAGGTTGACACCAACTACATCCATAATTAGGGGGCATCCTTAAGAGCATCATCTTTAAGGACAGAGTAATGCTGAACCAAAGCCCTAGACCACCAAGAAGGTCTTTTCTTTGATTTCCTAACTTCTGTAGGATAGCGCGTAGCAACATGACCAGTCCGAGAGTAGACCCTACAATCGAAAGGAATTCCTTCATAGTCTATAGTCTGAATCCAAGAACCATTAGGGATCTCAAGTTTGGTCTTCCCAGTTAGTCCCTTCGATATATCCACCACCACAAGGACATGAACATAAGTAGTATTTAAGATATCAGATGATTTGGAGTCCATTATTGGGAAGTCATCAATGGCATCTCTCCATAGCTTCAAGAATTGAATCTAGCCATAAATGAAAGGGAAGATTAGGGAGTCTAACCCAAAGAGGCAAATGAGAAAAAAATTTATTGTAGGATCAAAACCATCGTGCTAGGGTTTGGTCAATAGAGGGTAACAATCCTCCCAGCTGAAGCGACTACATAAAATAGCCCTCCTATCATCAGCAACATCAAATTTTACTATGAAAAATCCCCCAGCCACAAGGAAAATCTTGATAGATTTAGAAATCAAAGGGTCCCAGTGCTTGGATATCTAAGCATGAAGAGCCTATAATGAAGGCCAAAATCCACGAAATCTAAAGATAGCGATCCTCTAAGAGAAGTCCTCAATCATAAGAGCAATTTCATCGGTGATAATGTCATCCAAAACTGAATGGATCAAACTGCAAACTGAGACACGATTCGCAGCCGAGGACAAGACTGGAAAATCCATAGCTAGAATCCCCAAACCATGGGTTGCAGCCTCGAAATCTGCCACATTCACAAAAGATTTTCCCCCAGTAGCATAAGCAGCCCTAAACCCTGAATGAACTCTGGAAGAAGTCGACTGAGCAAACACATCCGTAAAAATAAGAGGATCCACCGAGGAAAAGCTAGAAGGGGCCATGGCCAAAGCGCAGAGTGTCGAGTGGGAGCAAGAGTTCCCCAGTGCAGCCTTGTACATTATTCATTGCTCACTTGGGACAATGAGAGTTCCTAATTTGTTGAATGCCAAGGTTCTTCCTAATTGTCCCCTTTATGTTGCAGCAAGAGTGTCAATCAAAGGAACTAATAGAAGTCCTTTAACACACTTCCTCCAAATGCTCTTGGTCTAACACCATGACTTCATTTGACCAAAACAAGCCTCTTATAATATTCTTGATAGTTTTCAACTTTCCCAATCACCATAGACCAACTAATTCTCTTGACTACTTCTAAATGCAACTTGCTAAAATCTAGATCTTGCAATGTTGCAACTTTTAGAGCAACTTTTACATCTTGCACAAAATGACTTTAAACTTGACATTGACCCTTCTAACACCTTAGTATGGACTAATTGACTCATTTTACATCATATGTGTACCCTCGTCAAACCTTTACATTATTTTGACTTCATGGACTTAATCAGGACCTAGTTGATAACTTTGAAAAACGTTTTCCCGAACCATTACATTGCTTTGTCAAATATATAAATTATGACTTGAATGACTCTTGATACATCAAAAACATTATACTTTTTCATATTAAAACTCACAAACTCGTGGTATGCCTTGCACCTTAGGTTCTCCTAGAGTGCATGACTACTATGTTGTTGTGATGAATGTTTAATGATTTTAGTTTGTTTTGCAACTTTTCTATGTTCAAGTATTTCAATTTGGCATATTGTACTGAAACATCAGTTCACAAGTAACATTTCAAGTTCTATATAGCTAATTCTAAGAAGATTTATGTATGCGTGACATTATTTTATCTTGTTTGTGAAGACATGAAGTTTCTATAGACCAACTTTTTTGCCTGTAAAGAAAAATCATGTCAGATAATATCAGACCAGAACAAAATAAGGAGAGAATTGTTGGATTGTGGTCTAGCTTGAAAAGAAAAGGTGATGGAAAATGTTATTGTCCCTACAATAATTTAAGGGCTTAAAGACTAGAAGAGTTTTAATCACAACAACTGAGAAACATTGTAGACAACATGGTCACGTTGAAGAGGGGCACAATTATTTTCCATTTGTAAGTTGTTCATTATATCATTTTATTAATTTATATACTTAAGAAATCACTTGATAAGCATGATTTATCTATATTGATCATTTTTATATAGTTGGGGTTCCCTAAGGCACATGGTATGAACTACCACAACCCAAAGAATGTGGTTTTCCAAGTGGAGCAACATGGAGGTGTGAATATCAAAGCTGAAGATAATGATCCTATGGAAGAAGATGACCGTGCATTAGAAAATACAATTGAAATTGATGGTACAAATACATTAATCCATGAAACATTTAGTATTGGCATAGTTGATCATGATGGTCATGATGATCAAGATGACTTTGATATTGTTCATGATTTACCTCTACTTGAGAAGGCATACAAGCCCCTTTATGGTGTCTTCCAAAAAAATCTTCTATTTATTGTATTGTTGTTAGTGAAATTGAAGCTTATGAATGGTTTATCCAACATAACAATCTCACGTATGTAAATGGATGTCATATATGTCAGTTTTTAAATTCATTTTTGGTGTTATTTCATCATAGTAAATAAAGGGTCAAATGTGTACCATTAATATTCTTTATATTAACAAATTATTTTTCGTTATAGATTGTCAAGTGAGTTTTTGTTACCAACATCAAATATTCTACCTCGATCATACCAAGAATTATATGCCATTATAAAAGATATTGAATTGGAGTATCAAACAAAATATGCATGTCCCAATGATCATATTATATATCATAAACATCGTGAATTTGGAACAAAATGCCTAAATTTCATATCACTGGATATCAAATAGATTAGCTAACATAAAGGCATCTTACAAGGTTATGTGTTATATTCTCATTATTCCATGTTTGTAACAATTACTTATGTGTGAAAGCTTGGTGCAATTTATGGATTACTATGCACACAATAGAAGTTGAGATGACATTATTCAAATGCTTGTAGATGGTTTTGCTTCTACGGACATAAATAAAAAATGACCACAATTTAAAGAACCTTGCAATCTCAAACTTTCATTGACAATGGACAGTGTCAATCCATTTGGAGAGTTGAGATCTACTTGCTCGGCTTGGCACGTTTTTGTTATCAACAACAACATTCCTCTATGGATGTCAATATTTAGGAGCACATAATATTGGTAATTATTGTTTTAGGTATTTCCTTTTTTTAATATTCATCTATATTAACTTACAAATATTGTAGTAAAATTGTTATAATAATTATGTCATGTTTTTGTTCATTCAACTAGGTAACTACCAAGTGAAAGATACCAATGCATATATTGAGCCTCTTATCGACGAGTTGTTGGAGTTATGGAGTGGTGTCACTATGTATGACGTCTCTAAACCAATATGACAAAGACAATTTCAACTCCATGCAATTTTTGTATGGACAATTCATGATGCCTCGAGGCTAACACATTTTTATGTTATTTTATAATATTCAACTTGTGCATAATTGTAATTATAAAAATAACATATTTAATCCAATAATACATTATCTTATAGGTTTTCAAATAAATGGACATTTTATTTGTCTAGTTTGTGGTCCAAAGATTAAATCTTGTCATTCAAAAAGTTTAGGGAAGTAGAATTTTGATGAGTATAGGCACTTCCTCCACAAAATCATAAGTACCAAAATATTGAAAAACACATTTGCAAAGAGAAAGAAGACTACATCAAAACCATGAAGAATGAAACCTTGCCTATGGCAGTTGGAATATAATATAATTAATCAAGGTAATATAATGTAGAGAACACCCCTACAATGTTCTTTTAATTAATAAAATGTTTGTAATAATAATAATAATAAATCTTATGAATTGAACCCATTTATTTGTTATTGCAGCGTATCCCCTTTGCATAAGAATTTGTGTCATGAGTATAGGGCTAGACATGCATTAAGATCACGAGTAGAGGGTACAAGAATTGACAAGGGGAAAAATGATGAAGACAATGATGCTCAACTTAGTCTTTACCTAGATTTTTAAAAAATGATTGTAATATTTAATTTGTTAGCAAATAATTTTTTTATGTGTTAATAAATGTTAAAGAATTATACGAGGTAATGAATGTTGATCAATGTTATATGTTACTGAGTTTTGATGAATGTTATGTGTTAATGAATGTTATGTGACAATGAACAGATGTAATGTTTTCTTAATTGATGAAAGAAAGAATGAATGTTGGATGTTAATGAGGAACTTAGAGTGATATATGGGGTGAGGGGGTCAATTGAGCTTCTACCTTCACATAGTTGGTCATGTTAATTAGATAATATTAAACTATTCTTGAAACAAAGAGAATCTAAAAAAGGTAACACACTTTTCAATATTTTATTATGCTCCATTGTTAATCTTAATGAATAATATGCATTGAATCTTAATTTCATAATTTTTTAAAGAAAATAAATGCTACCAATGCATTAGGTAATTATGTGCCTACGGATATAAGTGTTAACCTTCAATACTAGGTTTGGTTCCCTAGAGCACCATATGAAAGTTTCTACACACACACACACACACACACACACACACACACACACACACACACACACACACACACACACACACACACACACACACACACACACACACACACACACACACACACACACATTTTGATTATTTGAGATCAATAAATTTATGAGATTTTTTCTATGAGGATAGTAGTACATTGGGATTAACATGATGAATTCTTGATTTTTAACTACAAGACCAATCCCAATGATTTTTAAAAACCACAGTATTTCCTTTATAGGAATGCTCATAGCAATAGACTAAGTTGTTTCACCTAATATAGCCCTATGAAGCATAAGGTTAAGTAAACCTCATTCAATTCAAGAGGGTTGGTAATTTTTTCAAGGTATTTGATAATATAAAATGGTATTCAAATAATACTTTGTAGCTCACATCTGTGTGCCAAAGGATTGGATTACCACTTCTTATTAATTCATAGTATATAAAAATAAAATGGTGGTTATAATAAATCCTTGTGTATTTTGGTGTATGTATATTCATGTTTTCCATGTAGTGGTCATTATACAACTTATCCTTGAAGTTAGAATGTGATAACACTTGAACCCCAAATATAGTCTTGATGATGAAAATCCTTTTTGAAGAATTCATGTGAACTAATATGATATTTATTGGTTATTATATCAATATATGGCTAGTTTAGACCTAGTTGATTTGATGGTGGTTAAATTGCCTGTGATAGTAAACCTATGTCTCTAGACTCTATAAATAAACTAATATTCTCCTCAAAATTTAACCTTAATCTCAAATATGGGGTGGAGTTGCAATGGTAGAACTAAATCATAAGAGCTAATTCAATACATTGTTCCTTGAATTTTGCAACCATCCCCTATATTTTTGCTAGACCATGGGATTTCAATGTACCAATTCCATTTATTATTTCTCTATTTACGCCCTCTATTGTAAGTGATGTAGAGAATCTTGAAAAATACTCATTCTTCTAGGATCATGTTGATCTAATCAGGAAAACATCATAAAATAACATATTAGAGGCTTTTCAACTTGTTCAAATCAATCTTCTTCACAATTTATTAGTATCTCTTATGGCACCATGATAGGTTACTCAATAATATGAACACATCAATAACAACCTCAAGTCACCAAAATATATCTTATTTTCAACCTTAAATCATCATATCGGTTAAAACATTATCATCCCATCACAATATTAGAATGTTTTGTCATAACATTGCCCAATCAATCCTTAGTTCCTATATCCTTTTTCCAAAGACGTTTTATTTGATCCTTTTTATGAGTACAATCTTAAGGTATTTTAGGTCTTGGGTTGGACTTCTTATATTCATCAACCCTATTCATCTCGCAAGCACTCGCATTTCTAGTAATAAATCAACATATGTATCTTTCCCTTTGCATTGTCTTGAAATTCAATCAATATTGTCCATAAGGTCACTGCCATAACCAAAAATTTACTAGTTTCCTACCTTTCCCCAAATATAAACAACAACACACATTTCTATTAAACCATATCCATTTATACACTTTAGACACTTATTCCCTTATACAACTCTTACTTACCAGCGACTAGGTTTCAAACATGATTGTCATTGCTCAAAGTCCTATAACTATTGTAAAAACCCCTTCACCATGATAGAAGACATTATCAACAAGATAATTCTTTACCTTTTGACCAAACATGTTTATTCATACTTTGTATTGATCTCAAGACTTCCCAAAAAACAAGGTTTCATAATTAGTTTCTATGGTTCCTTAGTGACAGTTTACAAGTTTTTTAGGAACACTTATGATCATAATTAAAACATTGCTTTGAAATCATTGGTTCTATAATCTTTTAAGGTTAAAGAACAGCCCTTAGATTTTCCAATCATTACAAAACATTTAAGAGCCCTTCCAAAATATTAAATCATTCCGATGCTACCAATACTTTCCAAAAATAATAAATTCACTGTGTTTGTCCCACTAGGGTATCACTGTTCTCTCACATGCCACAATCTTGTAGTAAAAGACCAAATTTAATTGAAAGATACATGAATCTACTTTAACATACCAAAGTTTGGTAATTTTTGGACGGTGACCTTTCTAGATATCATCAGAAACTCATGAGGTACTCTATTACAAAAGGTTTTGTAGAAGTTTTAGCCAAACTCAATCAAACTCTCAATATATTTAATGGCTACCAACAAGAATGGATCCAAGAAAAACCTAATTCAACAATCTAAGTTTCTAAATCGATCCATGACATCAATAAATCTATTAACACATTACAAAATGCATGAAAGCAAGGAAAAACATAATTGTTACTATAACTACTTACGTTTTCAACTTCAAACTATAAAATCTTTTATTAATCATTCAACCTAATACAATACAATGGAATTTTTGTTATGGCCCCTTCCTTACCAACATGATCCAATTACTTCCTTGCATATCCAAACCTAAAAATTCATCTACTTCTATCTTTCTACATGCTTTAAAGAGATGATAGTTTGAGGTTTCTTTGATAAACTTGAGAAATAACCCTCTAACTTGACACTATTCCCTTCATTCAACAAAAATCACCTTTTCAATAATATTTCTTGATGGTTATAGATCCCTAATAGACCAACTAACTCTTTGAAAACATGTTGTTGCACATTGCAAAATGTAAGATTTTGCAATGTTGCTCATACTATTCTATTGATATTAAGTTTGATGTGAAAATACGATCAAATTTTTGAAAAAGAAACCTAAGAGGTGAGTGAAAATTAATATAATGAATTAGAATATCATTATTTTCATATGAAGAAAACTTTCTTCACCAAGCCATCATTCCATATCGCTCATGTTGATAATAACCCCATCTTCATTTCAAAAATTGCCACTCGTCAACATAGCTTACAAAGTTGGGGAACATTAAGTTTGCTTGTTGATATTTGATGGAATATTTTGTTTTCTTTGTCAACATAACTTTACATTGTCATGATAAAATTTAATTTCTTTGTTGATACCTAATGGACTTATTGGAATAAATCTCCAAAAAAATTAAAATTATACCAATTCGCAATGCGTAATTCAATATGTCTTATGTGTACGGCCCTGCTTGGGAAACTCAAAAGAAAAAGAAAAACACGATACAACATTTACTAAACTATTTTTAAAAAAGTTTAAACAATATCAAAGTAACAATGCGGAAGCAATACACACATGCACATCAATTACACAATGCAAATATAATATATGTTTTATAGCTCAAGGGTTCCTTCACATTGAGTCACATTTGAGAAGTTTATGTTAATTAGTTAAAATCTCAAGTACAATTTTCATAATCATAAAATGAATAAACAAATACATAATATAATATACACATAAATAAAAAAAATTGATATGATAAAGTGCATTCATGTAACATCATCCATTGCACATGCCGAAGGGTATGGAATAATAAATATAAGTACATCAATAGACAATACATCTCGTAGGATCTCAAAATACAAGATACATAATATGTAGATACATCAAAGGAATAGAAGCCTCCAAGACAAGAATAAGAAGATACAATTGTATCAATGGACATCTAATAACTGCCAATTTGAGGGGGACCCAAATCGTAAGAAGTTACTGTTGAAGTTGATAAACGATCAACCCTACAGCTTCCAAGAATCACCTGCATGCAAACACCTATTACAGAAGAGAGAGGCAAAAAGCTATGGAGGCAGGAATTGCCAGATCCATAGATGAGACATACTTGATGAGCAAAAAATAGATTGCTATTATCAAAAGTGAATTCTCAAGTTAAGTTTACAATAAGAGATCATCCTTATAAAGGAGATCAAAACCCTAAAAAAGGTCTAACCTAGGTTGCATCAAAATAATTAATAAAAGAAATTAATTATTAGATGCCTAAAGTTTAGCTTAAGCAACTAGAGTTAATTAGGAAATATCTAATAACTCTAACACCCCTCCTTAAGATAAACTTAGGGAGTAGCTAAAAACTTAGAAACTACTACTAAAAGTAGAAATGGGTCCCGACAAACAAAGCCTGATGAGGTACCCAAGCACAACCAAATCTCTGAAAAGAGGAGAAATAGAGAAAACCACATGGGAAAAACTCTACTCCAAAAAGAGATGGAAAACATGCTGAAAGAAACTAGTGAAGGACTGAAGAAGCCTCCAAACTAGGGAATGTCCCAGAAGATAGGAACAAAGATGATCATGTAGAACATCACTGAAGCATGTAGAAGCTGCAAAGCTCTATCAAAAGTAACTGCTGATCTGAAAGACCTCCACTGAAATAGAACCTGACCAGTTAGAGTTATTAGATATTTCCTAATTAACTCTAGTTTCTTAAGCTAAACTTTAGGCATCTAATAATTAATTTCTTTTATTAATTATTTTGATGCAACCTAGGTTAGACCTTTTTTAGGGTTTTGATCTCCTTTATAAGGATGATCTCTTATTGTAAACTTAACTTGAGAATTCACTTTTGATAATAGCAATCTATTTTTTGCTCATCAAGTATGTCTCATCTATGGATCTGGCAATTCCTGCCTCCATAGCTTTTTGCCTCTCTCTTCTGTAATAGGTGTTTGCATGCAGGTGATTCTTGGAAGCTGTAGGGTTGATCGTTTATCAACTTCAACATGGTATCAGAGCTCCAGATCTTCATGCCCCTGTTCTGTTTGTGAGAGATTTGGCATCGTTTTTCAGATCTGTAGCTTTCAGAAGATTTTGTATTGGATTTGGGAGGTTTTATTAGTGGTTATTGGCATATGGTCCAGCAGTTCTTGGTTTTTTGGAAGAGCATTTTTTATTTTATTTTTTTGGGAAATGACCCTTGGTTTGGGTGGCGCCACCACCTTTGATGATGGAAACTCTGCTCATGGCTGCATTTGTTGAAGGGAAGATTGGCTTGTGTTTAGGGGAGACTGCTTTACAAAGAACATTCTTGCTTTGTGGTCTGATCTAAACTTTCCACCTTGACAGTGTATTCTTCATTCAAAGGCCCATCCTAGGCTTTTCGTTAACTTCTGCCAGCATAGATGGCGCTTTCCCTCTCCAAGTGGTTATCAACATCTATTCGGGCACCCCAATCAAGTGATGGATCTGAACTTGGGAGATTAGCAAATTAATAGAGCAGATTTGGACTTTTTTTTTGGCTCTTCATCGGCCACTCTTTGGCGTCACCCACGGCAATCTCTTAAGACACTTCATCTGCTTTTGGTCTTTGGAGATAGCGCCAAATTTGTAGGATCGATCTCCTTCGTGCCTTGGCTTCTGTGTGCAATCACCGCCCTTTGTCATGGTAAGGCCACGTGGGAGTTTGTGATTGTTTTTCCACATAGATTGTGGTCCTACAAATGTTTTTTATTTGGGAGCAGTGCCTTAATCAACGGCTCTTTTTTCGAGCTTCCCTCTCCATTTTGTGCCAATCTCCTATGACTTTGCCATCTAATCTAACATCTCAGCTTGTTCTTCGACAGTTTATGGGTTATATGGATTAATGGCATATTTTTTGGCATTTTCAAGATTTATTACCTCCTTGACCTCCGCTCCCAAATTTTGAGCACTGTGCCTCCATCTTCGTCCAATGGCCCAGTCTTTGAAAAACTTGAGTTGGTTTATGAAACTGTTTTGTTCAGTGGTTTGGGCCTTTCTTTTCAAATGACATCAGTGGATAATCGACATTCATTGGGCAGTTTATCCCATTTTTTGGATTGGCGATTTTAGCCATAGACCAAGCGTCTTGACAAATTGGGCCCATGGTCCACGTGGCTTACTGATGAGCCATAATTTGGTTTATTCTGGCAGTTTCAAGGGTGGATATTTTTCTTTCATGAGTTGTTTTGCTGACTCCTTGGCTCTCCCATCCAACTGCCACAAGGCATTGTTTTGGCATTGTTCTCGATGATTCACGTGTTTACTTGGAGATAAAACATTTTATGATCGAAGATTTGGCGCCATTTTTTGGGCCTTTGAACTTCTCTATTTCATCAACCTCATGTGCTCCCACGTCATCTTCTGATGTGCGCCATGATTGATTTGTTTGGCAGATGGCTATGTTTTTTGGAACGGCGGTTTGCCAAATTTTCCAAACATGTTCTTTTTCTTGGCCACCGGTTTTTAATCCGGCACCGGCCCTTTGTTCGGCTTTTGTTTCCGGCGGTTGAATTTTTTTTCAACAGGGGTCATTTTATGGCATTTTTTTTTTGCCTTGACGGCCATTTGACCGTCAACTTTGGGCTCGTCACCTGCTGATATCAGCACTGCATCACTACTCTTGTCACCTCCTCGACCTCTATTTGAACCTACCTTTGCTTTTTTGCTCATATCTTGGGCAAACGGACTCCGTTTTTTGCAAACAAGATATTGTCGAAAAGCTAGTTCCGAGCCCGTCATAGTGGTATAGTTAGTTTTCAGTTTTGATGCTGTTTTAATAGCTTTTTATGATGTCAAAGTCATGGGTATAGTTTTGCACTCCGGGAGGCATATCTTGAGCATCCGATCTCCAATTTGAGAATTCTTTATATCGTTGGAAAGGTCCGAGGATCGATTTCTTTTCTTTAGATGATTCTTCATGACTTGTACTATCTACTGTATTAGTCTTATGTCTCTTCTGATCTCTTTAGCCATCATTTGTATGCATTATTGCAAACGCACTGAGATAAAGTGCCATACTGCATCTGTATTTTCGTTTCAGTTGTTTGCCTTTGTTTGCCTTCTGATTCGAGTAGTTTCATCTGAGGACACTCATACAGATTACTGTATTCTTGGGATTCATTATATCTTGTGCCTTATTGTACATGCACTACTTTGATAAAGTGCCATGGGGGGTTGATGTTTTTGCCTGTGTTTGCCATCTTCCTTTGTCTAGTGAGTGTCCCTTCTGTGACATTAGCCTCATGACGTGTCTGAGATTGATCACCTCAGTACACACACATGTACTATTTTGTGCATCTTGATCGTGGTTCCTTGACATGCAGTTCTTTTGGCCCACTTTTCAGGTGCCTGTCACCTCACCCTTGTCTGCATTAGGGGGGGTTCTTCTGTTGTTTCTCATGCTTCCTTGGTTCGATTGATCAGCTCTTCAGGCTTTGGTGTTTCATGCCATCTGTATCTTCGAGTCTAGTTGTTTGCCTTTGTGTGCCTCCTGATTCGATGCAGATTATAGTCTTCTCTACCTGGTCAGGTTCTATTTCAGTGGAGGTCTTTCAGATCAGCAGTTACTTTTGACAGAGCTTTGCAGCTTCTACACGCTTCAGTGGTGTTCTACATGATCATCTTTGTTCCTATCTTCTGGGACATTCCCTAGTTTGGAGGCTTCTTCAGTCCTTCACTAGTTTCTTTCAGCATGTTTTCCATCTCTTTTTGGAGTAGAGTTTTTCCCATGTGGTTTTCTCTATTTCTCCTCTTTTCAGAGATTTGGTTGTGCTTGGGTACCTCATCAGGCTTTGTTTGCTGGGACCCATTTCTACTTTTAGCAGTAGTTTCTAGGTTTTTAGCTACTCCCTAAGTTTATCTTAAGGGTGGGTGTTAGAGTTATTAGATATTTCCTAATTAACTCTAGTTTCTTAAGCTAAACTTTAGGCATCTAATAATTAATTTCTTTTATTAATTATTTTGATGCAACCTAGGTTAGACCTTTTTTAGGGTTTTGATCTCCTTTATAAGGATGATCTCTTATTGTAAACTTAACTTGAGAATTCACTTTTGATAATAGCAATCTATTTTTTGCTCATCAAGTATGTCTCATCTATGGATCTGGCAATTCCTGCCTCCATAGCTTTTTGCCTCTCTCTTCTGTAATAGGTGTTTGCATGCAGGTGATTCTTGGAAGCTGTAGGGTTGATCGTTTATCAACTTCAATAGTTACTACCTCCCGACTGTGTGGTCACCTAATCAGGCTCCAGATCTCACCATCCAGGAGAGATAATGTACGATCCACACATAGATAATCAAATCATAAAACAATCCTAGGCAAGGGATCCTAATAGCCAAATCTACCTTAAGGGTACATAAACTACTAATAAATAAAAGATAACCAAAGTCAAAAAGACACTCATCCAAATCAACATCACATACCAAAATCAACATTAGAATCCAAGTACAGATCAAATATCAAAACCAAAAAGATACAGTCACCTCCAAATTGATGTCAAGTGCCACAAGCACAATAACCAACAAATAATTGTCATCAATAAAAGTAAATAACCAATCACTAACTCCAAAAATAAAAACACCACCAATGAATAATTGACACTCATCAATAAAAGTCAGTTGCCAACAATAACTGACATCCAATCAATAAGTATAACTCACAAAAATACACCATCAAAAGTAACATCCAAAAAGTACACCACTAGAGGCAAATATAAAGAAATCATGAACGAGACTCAGGCTACATATTATGGAGTGTCATCACATGAACCAACTCTAACCCTAGTAGTCTCTTAGGACCTCGACCCCCAGTGACTCTATGTGAAACTAGAATACCTTCTCGTGAAGATGAGGAAACTAGTCATACCTCTCAAGGTGTCATCCCATTCCCATCCTTAACCTATACAAGCACTCAAGGCATGTATGTGGATAAGTATCTAACTTATCTTTTAATTTATCTCAAGGCATGGGTGAGGCAAGATTTTTAATTACTATGTTATCAGTTGTTACACAACTTATAATGAGTTATCTTGGCAGCCACTTTGGGCCTTGATCCCCATTGCAAGCCACTTCCATAGACATGTACCTAGACTCCCTTCACAAAACTCCCAAGTCACAATTGTGTCTCATACCACACAAGTAATATTGATCGAATTCAGCCAAGTTCTTGTAAATGCTCATCAAAAGACATCTCATAAAATAAGTCTCAATTTGAATAAAAAAAATACATCATGGCATCTAGTTAAATAATCATAAAAGAAATCTCAAAAACACGTCTAGTGCACATCCTAACTTGGCCAACTAAACAGCCCACAAAGAAAACTATCATAAAAATAAACGTCATCGGACTATAAATAGAATATTTAAGAAAACACATAGTCTTCAAGCATATGATTTAATTCCATCATTTTCTCTTCTTTAGTTTGGGTCATAAAGATGTGTTTAAAAATAAGGTAATAATATACATGTTAATATAAATTGTTATGCTAATATGCTTATTTAAATAAATAAATATTTAAATGTCAAATCTCTTTGTGCATAGATACCATGCAATATTATCATGTTATTAATTAAAATAATCTTAAATCATGAATGATTTAAGTCTAATATTAATATTTACTTTCCTTTAATTCAATATACAACTCAAACTTGAAGTTATAATTATAATAATAATTAAGTTATTTTAAATTTCTCTCATAATATTTAAATATTCATAACTAGATGATTATATAGTGAGCTCCACTATATCTTCTCTTAAAATATAATTATCTCATAATTATATATTTATTAATTTATAACTCCACTAGCCTTAATAAATATGTAACAAGTTATAACTCACTATGAGTTTAACCAAAATTAATACGATAAACCCACTTATAAGAAAGTAAGTAGTATTTATTTATTTAATTTTTAAAATAAATAAATAATATTTTTTAATTTCTAAAATTAATAATTAATCATAAAAATAAGGTTTTTTAAAAATAAATCTAAAAATTAAGTTATATTTTTTATAAAATAAAAATAAAACATGCAATTATTATTTTCACATGCCTTTGATCTTCTAAAAACATGAAAGAACAATATATTTTATTCTCTCCCTTCAATGTATTTTTTCTCTCTCCAATTTTTTTTGGTGAAATTTCAATTTGGGTTTGATAATAACAAGTTTTCCAATTCTTCCAAGTTAGATATGAAATTTTCTATCATTTGCACATCCAAGTTACTATAATAAATAAAACAACCAAATTGCAAACACTCAAGAGAACATGAAGAATATAAATATTTTCAAATGAATTTATTACCATGGGTTTCAATCCTACCTTAATGTGTTGCTACTAATCTAGACAATCTGGTGAAACCCTTGCTAATCAAAAACCTTTGAAGTTTCCAATTATTCCTTTGCTTCCATTCCAAAATTTGCTCCCCTAAACCTATGTTGCCCTCAAATGAACCATAAACCCTCTAATAAAGAACCATAGCCCTAACTAGGGTTTCTATTCCCAATTACTAAAAGTCAATAATTTTATTAAAATTATGAATATTTTAATTGTTTAATTCTTTTATGCACACTTAAAGAGATTTTTAATTATAATAATCTTTTATTTTCTTTTTCTCCACTTTATTAATTAGTGCAAGCACTATTCAAAGCGTAGTTTATGATTTAAATTATTAATAATAATTTATGATCATTATTTACACACAACTCTAATTTAACTATTATTAATTAAATAATTATAATAAAGTTATATTAAATCTTTAATCTTTTAATTCTTTTTTTACCCAACTTCTTAAATTATATTTTTAAATGAAATATTTTAAACTAAAGTACATATTTAATTAATTAAATATTCTCAATATTTTATTTTTAATCAAATAATATTTAATAATTTTCAATATTATATGATTAACCCAAATATTATAATTAAATCATTTACCAAATAAATCACATAGCCAAATCCACATAAAAGCAACATTACCAAAACTCAAAATTAAACAACATAGGCAAATATCACAAAATAGGCAAAGATAAACTCATGGGTTTAAAAAGGGTGAAAAGTTAGATGTAAATTGTCCTTCTCAAGACAAGTAATTAGGCTATGGTTAGGATTGGACTTGAATTTTATCTGCCCAATCTTACTATTGAGTTATTGCAATAAGGTACACTTATCCTGACAATTTAGGGAAGTTGATGCATGGTGGTTGCAAATCTGTATAAAAGACGAGCATGTACATGGGCATATATATTTAAGCTAAACATGCAATGGTAGAGAGTGGTACATCATGTAGTTCTTGACTAGCATGTGACTACAACTCCCTCCCTCAACCATATCAAGCACGTCAAACATAAATGTAAAATAGACACACACACACACACACACACACACACACACACACACATGCAAGTATAGGATAAGTATAATAATAAGTCCTAAATATAAATAACATCATTTTCTAACATGAATATCTCATTATCATGAGGACATAATAAACATCTTTCTAAGATACACCATATGGCATCATCATAAAAGTAATTTTATTAACTAACTAAGAGTAACTAAAACATCATCACTGCAAGTAGAGAATTGTTACAACCTAACATAATCAATTACTCAACATATCAAAGTATTTGTGAGGCCTCACCCCGACCTGTCATAGCATAGATATTTTATTTACATTTTGATATTTGAAACCTTGGTATTTTGATAGCTATTCGAGACTTAGATGGATAGTGGATTGTTTTATCAATTGATTTTGATACTTCAGTAGTGTTTTACATTATGATAAGCACTAAGAACTTGATATTGTGTATGAAATGATTGAACACATATAGATGCAGTTTTATGACATGATAATATTAGATTTGGATGTGATGCGAAATGTTCATTTGATTATGATGATTTATGATATGTAGATAAATGTTAATTTGATTATGATGATTTATGATATGCAGATGAATAATTATGATATGTAGATAAATGTTAATTTGATTATGATGACTTATGATATGTAGTTGTGATATTTTAACATTTCAAACGAACTATTTGAAATGACTAGGGAAGGAAATTGAATTTGAAATATGAAATTATATGCATTTTATACGTTCTCCTTGGACTACTGATGCTCAAGTTTATGTGCAGGAAGTGGAACAATGGAAATTCTTGGGGGAAACAAGTTCCAAACCTTTGTGAACACAGTTTAACCAAGGCGAATCTTTGGAAGATTCAAAAGCCTCGTTGTGAAAGTATTTTCCTTCGTAAATGTGAGTTTGTTTGCATGTGGAAATGTTTAATCATTAAGATGCATTAGGGGCATGTCATGGTGATGTGGAGTGTGATTTATGTGTCACTTGACACTTGTGAATTTTGTGTGTAATTGACATGTCATTTAGGGTTTTGAACATGATGGAAATTTATCCTAAAACTAATTACCCTGTTAATGAGTAAGTAAACCCACTTGACAAAGGGTAGGATGGGTCACAACCAAAGGAAATTCGAATTTGGACTTGGCTAGGGTTTTGAGGAGTCATTAGGTGGTCCCAAGGTGTCTTTTAGGTTAAAATAAGTTAACCATGTGATAGTATATCAAGTTAGTGACCTAATTTTGGTCATGTGAGTGCCTAGACAGCCTAGGGGGCCCCTTTACCCATGCATTTTGTAATGATACCATCACGTTCTCCAAAGTCTAAGTGGAGGATAAGAAAATTAAAGTCATTCAATTAAAATTAAAATGTGACTTTGTATTAATAGCTTCTAGGGTATGTATTAATTATTGGAAGGACGAAAGCCTCTCGTAATTTAATTAATTATTGCCAGGGAGGAATTTCTAGGGTATGCATTAATTATTGGAAGGAGGAAGCTTCTAGCTCTTGAAATTAATTAATGTTTTAGTTCCTTCCAGAAGGATGAAGAAAAGGATAAATAGGGCTGAAAGTCTCATTTCTGATCATGGATGATTATGACTTGCATTTGATAAGAGCTTGGATGTGTGAACCACACTCCTTTTTGGTCAATAGAGGACGTTCATTCTCTATTGTAACATTCTAGACGTCATTCCCTTAGGGTTTGGCCTTTGGAGTACTTCTCTTTGTAATTGATTGCAACATTCTTAGCATTAATATAATTTCAGCCTTGGTTCAGCTTTTGAGCATTCCTGGGTGTCTATTACAGTGGTATCAGAGCTTTCTTGCAAATTCTTTCATGAAGTTATAACCGGTGGGTGTCCATTACACATTCTTCTACCAATTCGAATTTGGAGTTGTCACATGTGTTTTCTCCCATGTTCCCACTAAGTCAAATATAGCAAATTTAGAGGAGACAAGTTTTTAAGAGGAAGTGGCTAGGTGTTTTTGCTAAAATAGATAGTGGGAAGGCCTTATTAGAGAGTCTTGGTCAAATAAGTGGGTTCTTCACCCACTCTCTAAGTTTAGAGATAGTTAAGGTTTTGGAGGGAGATTAAGGGAGCTCTACTACAACTCTCATTGCCTTTATCTTGGACCAAGGTTGGTGTATCAAAACGTGGTCCCTTTTTTATCTTTCTTTTAGTATGGCAAAATAAATCTGCAAGTATGGAGGATTTGTCAATGGAGCATGCATTGTATTGTAAATCTTGCATTATGGACTTTGGTATTGTGTTGTGGAAATGGGAATGTGTATTGTGTTCTTGGAGATTTCTTGGTTTTTCCTTGATTTCTTTGTTGGATTTGAATGTTGAATGTGATTATGGGTGTGAAGGTTTCACTCACCCTTGGGAGGGAAGAGAAACCTTGGGTGAAGGGATTAGTTGGGCTCAACATTGTAGTTGAGAAGATTTACCTCATGATGAGGAGTTTTTTTTCTTTCATGGAGTATGGGCTCCATTGAAGCCATATACCTTGTTGTTTTGAGAGGTACAAGGGGTTTATATGTAAGAAGGAGGAGATCTTTATGATGCCCTTGAAAGGAAAATGCAATTGTAATATGATTTTTGTGTTTGGTTATCGCATCTCCTCTTTGAAGAGTCCACCTTCACCCAATGTGAGATGATTCCAATGGTGAATCATTGTGCAAGCCATGAGAGGGAATTATTTTGTGTTATGTGTTGTGCTCATGCAATGGCAAGTGATGTATGTATGTAACCCGTTTGTATCTTGTTTCCCCTGCTCGATGGGTGGATTTATAGAAGCCTAGGATGGGAGGTGAGCCTCCATAGTTCCTAGTTTGTGTGTGTATGCAGGTTTTGTGAAGATGGATTGCTTGAAGATATTAGGGGTTCACCCTTGAAAAGTTGAAAAAAATCAAGTGTATCATGAGAGCCAATGTTCCATGTCATCTCAAACGTGTTGTGATATCAAGTCTCTATTGTTCCTACAGTATGATGTAAGAGAATTTGTATATAATTGTATAAAGTTGATATGTGTAAGAAAGGATTGAGAGATTGTATATAGTTACTTGTAAGAGATATTCAATTCAAGCTTTCACATTTTGTAATTTGATGTAGTAGGAAGAATCATGTAAATGGGACATGTTATAAATCAATCGGTGGAAAATTTCATAGTTGTTAGATCCTTTTGATATAGTTAACTCATACTTAATACATAGAAGATTGCATTTGAAATTTATATGTTATGCATTCAAAATAATGAAAGGAAACTTATTATGTTTTGATAATTCCTTGCATTTGTATGAAAAAATTGTTCATCGGGACTTCAAATTTTAATAGATCCTTAGATAAGGTAGGTACTATAAAAATCACAAACTTACAAATTAAAGAGTTAGTAGGAAAATCAAACCAATTCAAGGACAACACATAGTCCCAATTTTTTAAGGTGAGAGTAGGAGAAAATAGGTCCTCATACTATTTGACTTAAAAATCGATCAAAAAAGAGTGTTGTAGGCACACTTTTTCCTCTCTAGAAAATGTAAGGGGAGTGAAAATAATCCACTCCCCTATTACAAAGCAATTAAATATTAAAAAGAATATACTTAGAATCTAGCCCATAAAATATTAATAAAAGAACATTTATGGGAAAACTATAATGCAACAAATAACTATCCTATGACTATTGCACATAAGGACTCATAAGAGTCACGTGACTTTCAAGTCACTCTCACACAAAACCAAAGGAAAATATATGTATATTAAGCAAGAGAAATTATACATAATTACAAATTTGAACTAAGAAAAATAAATAAAGGTGTTATGTATATAACTACCAAACTTATATTCCATTACCTAGGCGTACCAAGAATATTCAAACAAGATAAAACAAAAACCCATGAAAAAGTTGGGGGTGGTCCCCACTAGGCTGCCTCACATTGGTTAAGCCCTAAGTGTATGAAAAAGTGAAAAGATAATTTCTTGTCTAACATGGTTTGCTTCTCTCCCTAGGTGCCTAGCAAGGAGGAGTCCTTACCACATTTGCAAATTAACTTTTTTTATCCCCTCACGCCTAGAAAGGAGAACCCATGTGTTCGGGAAGAGTGGAGGATTAGGTGGGTGTTGGGGAGTGTTCCTTAGCAAGTAAAAAGCTTTTAAATTATTTGTTGTCAGAATTATTTTTATTAGCAAGAAAGGTAATCTTGTCAACATCTTGGAAAAAGACCAGATGGGGCACATGACCCTATGTTCTTGATAATTTATTTGGGGGGAAAAGGAATACTAGAGAATTATTAAGTTGGATGGGGCATAGAAATAGATAGGTAATGAATTTTTTTAAGTATGTTTATATTATTTGTTTTGTTATTTCAAGTCATGGTTAGGTAGAGGTAAAGTTAGGTATAGAAAATTTGTGATATTGAATTTAATAGATGGAAGTGAAATTAAGGGTTAATTAAACTAATAAAGTATGTTGTTTAATGGGATGATTAAGAATTCATTATATTAGTGGATATTACCAGGATTTTAATTAAAGAGAATTTTTTTTTATGATGGTTAGCAATGTTAGTCTTTAAATTTTATGCCCTTTTGTGACATATCATAATTATTCAAAATTAATTAAATGCATTGATTTATTCTGTCATTTTGGGTTATTGGTACTATTGAATAATTAATAAATAAATAAGGAATTATTTTTAAAAAAAAATCAAATAAATATATTTAATACTCAATCTTAACCAAAATCAGATAAATAAATAAATAAATAAATAAATAAACTTAAATTATAACCAAATAAATAACTAAAATACCTAATTAGTACTGTATTATATTGATATAGGTTGGAAGAGGGGTAGGACATAAGAAATTCATTAAGGTAATATATATATGTAAATAAATGAAAATGGGTGATAAACGGGAAAAGTATGTATGTGATAAGGTGACTAGTATGCAAAATATTTAGGACAATTATTAAACATCTCTGTGTTCACAAACCCTAGAACCATTGCAACTACATTAAGGTGAGAAATTGAACTTCACTTGCATATACGGGATGTCTTAATTGGAGTATAAAAGGTGAAAGGATTATAATTATAACATCCTTATAACTTAGTATTGCAATCAATGTTAAGCAACCGGGTGACCTCTCATAGAAAACTTAAAATCCATAATTTGAATGAAATAAATTATGTTTCATCCACTAGCCTTATCATCTCCAAAATTTAGTGGTCGAATTAATAAGTTTTCAACACCCTCGAGAAGATATATTTATTGTTGTCCGTACAACTTACTATTCAATAGAACGTTCATAACAAGTATAGACCCATACATAAAATCTATAATACACATTAAAAAAAAATTTAATTTTTTTTTGTGTTTTACCTTGTTAAATTTAGAGCATGACAGTATTGCATTTCAAATATCAAATAAGGGCTAACACATGTCTAGAAGAGTCATATAGAAATTTAACAACTAAGTCTACAATGATAGAAAATTGGGAGTATTACATCCTCCTCCCTTTTAGACTTGCTCACTCTTGGAAGTTGACTATCGCTACTAAGATAACAAAAATTAAATATATAGTCACAAAATAGCATTTGAAACACCATGTGTATGAATCCACGTTTTATTTTCATAGTTCTATTGTTTCTAATTTTGTTTTTTATATATTTTATGTTGATAAGTCTTGTTGTTTAATCTTATTGCAAGTTTAACTACTTGTTAACTGATGGCACAAAATATGCCAGAGTTCCCAATGTTGAAACTCAGGATCTGATACCAGATGTAGCGCCCCACTCAAGAACCCAAAAGATATAAACCTAATATGTTACAAAGTTTATTGAATTATTAATTATTAATTTATGAAATTAAAAAAATAGTTCAATAAACTTTGTAACATATTAGGTTTATTTCTTTTCGGATCCCGAGTGGGGCGTTACATTATGCTAATGAATTTTATCGGTGAAACTATACATTATCATAGTAACATTTGTTTTCCTATGGAGATACCCAATGAAATATTTTGTTTTCTTCATCGGCATAACTTTACATTGTCGAAATAATATTTAATTTTCTATGTCAATACCTAATGGACTTCATCAGAATCAGGTTAAATTTTTTAAATTATATTGATATCCAATGGGTAATTTGATGTCTTCTAGCGATGAATTTTATCAATGAAACTAAACATTATTGAAATAACATTTATTTTCCTGTAGCAATACTCGATGAAATATTTTCTTTTTCATTAGTATAAATTTATATTGTCACAATAAATTTTTTTTTATGTCAACCTCATTGGTTATGCTGATGAATTTCATCAAGAAAAGCTATGCTAATAAAATAAACAAAAATTTTCTATATAAAAAAAATGGTGTTCGACACAATTTTGATGAACTAGGTTTGTAGAAATTCTAATGAACCTTGTCATAGTATCAACAAGGTTTCTGTAGTTGCAATTTTTCTTTTTGTCATAGGTAAAACAACCTCATTGGCATATGTGTTTGGGATTCTCGTTAGAATTCTGACGAAAAACATAAAGTCATCGTTGCTTTTGTGATGACCAAAGCCCTTTATTAATGTCGATATGCATTCTACAATGGCAAAATGGGTGGAGTGGGATGGTGTGAGTGTGTTAATTTAACTTTTATTCTCTTAGGTTAAATTTGATAAACATCTACATGTCAAAAGTTTAAATCTTATTATAAACATAATATAGTTTTAAAAATAATTTAATAAATACCACATAAATATTTGTTTAAATTATAATATTTGGAGATATAAATCATCCATTTTTTAAGAAACTAAAATAAAAGGCTTAAGTTAGTAAAAAACTAAATAAATGGAGATAAATGAAATATATATAATTTTAGATGTAATAAATTAAATTATAATTAATGCCGATAGGCATTCTACAATGACAGAATGGGTGGAGTGGGATGTTGTGAGTATGTTAATGTTAACTTTTATTCTTCTAGGTTAAATTTGACAATCATCTACATGTCAAAAGTTTAAATCTTATTATAAATAAAATATACTTTTTAAAAATAATTTAATAAATACCACATAAAACATTTTTTTAAATTATAATATTTGGAGACTTGTTTTAGAAATTAAAATTAAAAGCTTAAGTTAGCAAAAATCTAAATAAATGGAGATAAATGAAATATAAATAATTTTAGATGTAGTAAAATAAAGTATAATTATTTTGTAGTGGATATCTATCGACATTTCTTTAGATAGATTTATTTAAGATATCTATACTAGTTATTTTTTAGTGGATATCTATCAACATTTCTTTAGATAGATTTATTTAAGATATCTATACTAGTGTATATGTCATTGAAATTATGACATGTTTATTTGTCAAGACTTCTAACCAAGGAATAGTGATGAGTGTCTTTTTCGATGCTCGCTGATAGTCGACAATTGCCTATCAAAATTTTAATGAACTCTCATCAGAAATCGACCCCAAATGTGTTAATGTTTATATCTTCTTAGTATTTTTTGATTTAAAGTATATGAAGAATGTTATAATTTGGTTTTGACTCTTTCACAATAAGGTCACAATCATTTTTACAATCAAACTCTTCTTTCCACTAGTCTATAAATGCTTTTTGTATATAATTCCTCACTCTAAATTTGATATACGTATTTGTTTAATTTCTTTTTAATTCATGCGTCACTCACCAATCTATTCACTTGGTACAACCTATAGCATTATTTTTCTGGTATAATGTCTTGCTTTGATACAAATGATTTATGAATGTGTCTATATAAAATACTAATTACATATTTAAATTTTGTGAGTCAATTGTGAAAAAAATATTGATTTGGGTTGTGAGCTAATTGTATCATATACATAAACTATTGATTGTCTGGTCATATTTCTAAAAGAAACAAGTTCTTTTTAATTTGATGATGTGCTAGTTTATTTTGAAATTCTTTCACAAATTGATAAATTCCTCCAATAAGACTTTTTCCAAACATGACAGGATAAATCAGATTTGGGAATCACTCTTGGTTGATGCCAAAATTGTTACTTACTCCTCATCATATATAATTGATAAAAGTCTTAGTAGATGCCCATATTATTCATCTTATCGTATTTTCCTTTATCTGTTTGATAATATGAAAAGAATATATAATTATGTTTTGTCTCTTAATTTATATTTTATGTATCTTTTGGTATGTTCATGGTTGGTACATCATTGTATAATCGGGGTTGTTCAAGTCTGTTCACCGATCTTGTTCGAATCCATTTCCTTGTTTATATGCATTTGATGAATGGATGCTTAGAAATGATGTTTAAATCTTCCTCCTATATTGCATGTTTTAGAATACCCCAAATGGATTATCGTCTGTATTACTAAAATACAAATCTTTCACGATTATATGCCATTTCTTTCATTTCTTCCTGTCAATATTTTGTCTGATGATTCTATAATTTATGATTATATTTTTAACATTTTAATTGTTATTATTAATTATTAATTATAGTATCTTTATTATTATCATTATGCATGAGATTCATTAGATTATATATATATATAAAATTTATTATTTATTATTAATAATTAATAAATTCTTATATTTATAATTCTTATGGACAGGAATGGGACAATACACTAAACTTCTAGATATTTTGTTCTCATTAAAAACAAGTCTTTCTTACTCAGGCTTCCACACAACCTTTCAAAAGGCTTAAGAGAATTGCTTAGCCCATGTCCTCAAGCGTCTCACAAACTCTCAAAGAGCCTTCTGTGAGAAAACCTTAGGGAGGCAATTTTCTCAATGGCATATGATAAATCGCCTAGCTATGATAGTTTCCAATGTGGATTTTATGAAGCCTTTGGGGTTTTTCAAGGTCAAACCTTTAGGATTAAACATACACTTCATACCTAAGGTTGGTGATCTTGAGGATATTTGTAATTGGTGTCCCGTCACTTTGCTTAATGTCTCGTATAAAATCTTCCATCTTCTTCCCCATATCATTTATCTAGAACAAACTATATTTATTTGTAAAAACATATACCAAATTGAGTGGCCTTTTATTCTTGTTATGTTGCCTATATACATTTTGCTAATGCCAATTCCTACATTATTGTAAATGAAAATCGTTCTACTACATTTGGCTTGCATAGGTCCATTTCAATATTTGTATGTTTTAGTTAATGGAGACTTTGGTTACTTGTTAGCTTTTGCCATTTCATTGCCTGATTCCCCCTCTTAACTTGTCAATGACCACTTTGTTGATGATTTTGTTCAACAAGCACTTAATTTCCTTGAGACTTCTTGTCTTGCTTCTAATTGAACCATTCAATGGCATAAGACCCTTTAATACTACTAGTCTTTATGTTGGCAATTCCCTTTTCCTTTCATGTATCTAGTACAAAAGTATGGAATGTTGGTTCTCTCCAAAATAGCTCAATCAAGTTGGCCTATTAGATAACCAGATTTCAAGTTTGTTTAAATATCATTTTAATGACACGTGTTTACTATTCATCATGCTAGCCTCCTTCCAAATAATCCTATGAAAATTATAATGTCTATTTAGGGATTTCTTATAGGCCTCATATACTCAAAACCATGGCTTTTGTCATGTTGCTTGAGAGTATTATTGTCTCCCTTGCCATTTTGGTGGGTTCAAACTAATAGGCAAGGCCAAGATCTTTGTGTCAAATGGGTGGTTCATAATATTACATGAGATGAGGCATGTAAATTTATTTTGAGGCATTGCATCTCCTTTGGATACCCTCTACACTAACCATCCTAGAGAGATATAGGCTTTCTAACCCTTTTTTGCATACTAGTGTTGATGCAATTCAAGGGTCTTTTGTTGTAAGATGAGATGGTATTTATTTTTCTAAACAACATAATCTTTGGTAGAAACCCTTAATTTAGATGCAAGAGATTCCTCTTCATTTGTAGATCCACAATATCTCTTCGCACTTGGGAAGATGCTCAAACCCAATTCAAGCTAACTCATCAAGATTGAGACATGTTTGAATTACTTTTTTGCCTTTTTCTTTTTCATGGGGGTGATAAATTGTGCTCCATGGTGGAAGGACTAGAGATGTTTTCAAGACATAATTATTCAGTGGTATTGGTCAAGGAAATGTTATTTATGGCTCTCTTGTCATTTTCCAATGATGGAAATTTTGAATCATCTTCTCATTCTACTTGGAGATTGCATTTTATAACTATCTAATCTAGTATTAGAGAGCCCAAAATTGTACATTTTAGTTGGTATTCTATTTTAGGGCTTACCTTTGGGCCTTCATTCTCATTATACTTTTTGTCATCAACCTCAATCACTGGGTTTGGATTCACAATTTCCATTCCCCCTTTCACCTTTCCATATTTTCTTGGAAAATGTTTTTCCTAGGTGGCAATCCTCAATTCTCATTCCCACAACTTTGGCACACTTTCATAGATTTATTTTCAATTTGGAGAAAAGATACTAATATATCTCTATTATGCTACAAATTCAGGTGTAGGTTGATAAAGTTTTTTGTCCTCTAGATACCTCGACTTCTGGTGCTTGTTCCGCTTCTTGTGGTCAATGTTGTGGTAGAAGTGGCTCTAACAAGCGGGGTGATTCTCATTCTTGGACTCATTGGTCTCCTCTTTTCCACAATTTTTTTTATGAGGTTCTCCCTTAGGTTGGGTGGTGGTAGGTGCACCCACTTGGCCATTAACTGGTTAGTTGGTGATGCCAACTCAAGATTTGTTAGATTGTGGTGATTGATCAAGAAAGTACTGTACATACTTCATAAATTCTTTGGGGCTCGCAGAAATTTTTTTTGGGCCCTATTTTATTGAGATTTTGGGCCAACATGTAATTATTAATTATAACCCTAAAGCAGTAAAAATACTTGTATAAAAGAGCTTGTGGTTAGGGATTGTTTCATAGTTGTGATGCAAAAATTGGTTCTTGTGGCAGTATTGACCTGTAAGGGATTATAGATTGTAATCAGGTTGTAATCACTAAGTCATAATAATATTAGACTTGTTGTTTGGTGGACATAGCCCAGGGATTGGGTGAACTATGTTAAATCTTGGTGTCTTGTGTTTTTTCTATGTGATTTATTATTTTCTGATATTAGTTATATTTGCATGCAATTTTTATTTCTGTCTATGGTCTAATCCTAACAAGATTCCCCTCCTCTTTTAAAGATTTCTCTATATGCTCTGGAAATCTTCCCTCAGAGAGTTTAATCATATTCCTAGGATTTTCCCATATGACTTTTCTCCTAGGGATTTTTATTATTTGGAGCCTAATCAAAATGAGAGGTTAATTTTTTCCCACTTTATTTGGTGTGGCTTCCCCTTATATTTTTCTATAGGGATTTGAGGGTAGTTCTCCCATGCCTAGGGTCAAGTGGCAATGCCCCTTGTGGATTTTTTGGGGTTGTACCCTAGGCACACTCCCTATTTTAATATAGGGTGGGGTCAAGGGGAAACAACCTTGAATTTACTATTGTAAAATGTGTCAAGAGTTTTTATTTTCTTTTGGATGGAATTGTTAAAAATATTTAGAATAACTGTAGGGGAGGAGGAAGGGGGGGGGGGGGGGGGGGTTGGATCAGTTACTCAAGGTCCATAAGTACCATTTGAACAATTAAACATAAAACACTCATTGTTCTACTTATCCTGTTGTTTCTTGGTCTCTACTATATTGATAAAATTATTGTCTTAAACATAACATACTTTGTTGAATATTAACTTTAACAAACGTAAAACATATAAATCATTCAACACAAGTTTGACACTAGGATTTTATGTGGAAACTTAATTTATCAACAACATGTCACCATGTTTTCACTCTTTTGGAGTGAGATCTATTAGGAGCCAACCCTATTAAAGGTTTACAATAAACATTGTTAAATGTAACCTGGTTAGAGGATTTAATCACCCTATTAGGAGTGACCTTGTCAAAGGACTTTGATCATTCCATTTAGAATGTCACCTTGTTAAAGGATTTACATAGACTGTTAAGTCCTTCAAATGACTGTTAAGTCAACCTCTGTAAAAAGGATTTTAATACAAATTGTTTACAATGATTAGAAAGAATGAAGTAGGGTTTTGATTTGTATGATTACAACTCACTTTGCAAGTTTAGATCACTATTTAGTTCATGTGTTGATTCACTGATAAGCTCTCCATTGTAATCCTATTCTTGATTCACTTTGCAAGCCTTCAAGCAATCAATCTTCTCATTTCCAAAAAACTTAAGTCATCTACTCATATTTCACTTATCAATATCAACAACATCTGTGCAAGAAATCTCCTTTAGCTTCGCATTCACTTTCATGCACTTTTCTGTCTCTGATCAACCTTCTTCTTTATGTGCATCACTCTCTCACTCTCTTTGAGTTTGGTTCTATACCTCTTTAAATAGGTAATTCTTTCTTTGTCATTTTCCATGATCACCATTAATCTCAGGGTTTACTATTAGGTTCAACAGAATTCATTGTATCTATCCAACTTCTTGATCATCCTCTAGAAACTTTTTTGGAATCCATCTATTAGGTCTTTACCTAATCCTCACCTTGAATATAATTATCCAACTCATCAATCTTATCTTCAATGCTTTTTACATCTCCCAAGAAATCAACTGAGTTAACTTGGGATTACGATTTCTTCAAATTCATTCTCAACACTGTTACTTGAAAATCTCTAAATTCTCACACTCGATCATCACTAAATTACTCAGTCACTATAATTCTTCTAGCTCAACATCAACTATTTCTCTCGGTCGATACTAATGATCAGTCAACACTAGATTTTCTTGGCACTTACAATGGCTCGATTGACACTAGCATCACTCGACATTCCTTAACCTTTTACTCTATTGCTCGACTTAGCTTAACTTTCTTGTTATAAACAATAACTTTGTCTTATAAAATTATAACTAATCAAATGTCTAGTGTAGCTTCCTTTTTCACAACTCAACCTTTCCTCTAGGTGTTATTGTTATGAGAAATTTCTCAAATCATCTTCATCAATCAAATATATATTACATTTATATTAGGTAGCAATATTTCTTATCAGTATATTTGAGATCAATGAAAAAACAAAAATTGATCCAATTATAAGTTTCCAACAATCTCCCTCTTTAACATTGATGGCAACATCTCAATATTAGCAATAGCTCGATATCTCAATGTATCTAACTTTGTTACCATACAATCCAAAATATTTCACTATCATGAGTCATGAGTGATCAATATCCTTAGTTTCATTTTGTTTCTCTTTACTAATTTTCTCCCTCTGAAATAATAGATATCCGTCTTGGATATATCTCTCCCTCTATTTATATTCTCTCTTCTTTTTCATTCTCCTTCTTTGACTTTTGTATATCTCCCATTCTATATATATATATATCTTTGACAACAATGCCAAAGACACTTAGCTTTCTTAGCTTCAATTTCTTCATACATTTGAATTATGTAGATTCTGCATGTCTAGTTGATTTTTGTCATTTCTCTATGACTGATCTGTTATATTGTACTTGACTATCTACCTTAGGCATTTCCCAAAGTAGAGTTGTATGTTGGAAATAATAATGGGAAAGTAAAATTTGAGAGGAGGGAGGGGAGGGGGTGAATCGACACTTCAAAACTTTAACCATAAAACATTCACCATACATCCATCTCATAATTTAGCATTTAAACTAAAATATCTAACTACACATGTTCATCCATAGCATGAAACAAATAACACATGACAGAATAATTTTTTTACCTAGAAACCTTCTCATAGAAAGCCTCCAATGAGAAGGTAAAAATAGGGTGGGGATGACACCCACAAATCTCCACCACTGCAACTATAAAGTGTAGCCAATTATTGTTACAATGAGTTTGACCATAAACTATGATCTACCTAGTGAGGGGTCTACCTTGTTAAAGGCTTACAAAGGTTGTTAGGTCTCATCCTATTAAAGGATTTCAAAACCCTGTTAAAAGTGTGCTTTATTAGATGACTTAAACTTACAATAAAGCAAGCACTCAGTTAAGAGATTTACACAAGTCTATTAAGACTACTCTGTTAGGATATTTTCTTTGCATCACCTATTAAAATGATTTAGCACCATGATCCTTCGATTAGCACTCTGTTGCTAGATGTCAGATCTTCTCTTTGCTAATAAATCCTTGATCCTTCTGATCAAATATGTCTTCTCTATCCTCTCTCTACTTTCCTCTATTCTCTCTAACTGATTCTACAATTCATGTCATTGTCATAACCTCCATAGCTACCTTGACTGCTCTCTCTACACTTAGCATTCATCTCTCACACCTTCTCTCCTCACATACAAACTCTTTAGGGTTTGAATCCTTAAGTAAACATAGGTGGACTAGGGTTAGGTTAGAATCAATGGTTGTGGTTGATCCATATTGCTTCTTAAAACATCCCTTAATCTGATTGGTTGCATGTATTGCATATGGATTCTCACTATGACTTGATCTTTATCTTCTAGAATCATAAAATAATCGTTATGTCGACCCAAAAATGGTTTACATAGAATTTTGTGCCATTACAAACAACTATGTCCAAAACTATTCACTTGACATCTGAGGGCTTTGATGCTTGGTCATCACTACATTCTCAATATTGTAACTTGACTTCTAAATGATTCAATATACACTATTTACTCAACTCCTAAATCACTCAGCATGTATAGATTACTTGGATTATGAGTGACTTGACACATACTATCTGCTTGGTACATATTGGTACATGACACTAACTAAGTATATTGCTCAAAATGTATTGTCTAGCAACTGATGCTCATCATGCTTTGATCACTCAACTCACACTAATTGCTCAACTTGCTCTGATCACTTGTCTTGCACTAAAACATTGATAGATAATGACTAAGTATTTTTTCATTTCCTTCTCAAAACCAATCTGAGATTAAAATTGTGTTGCATCAATGTGTAAGATATTAAGATTAGCACATTTGATGCAATGCATCTTGTCTCCTTAAGTATATTTGTTTAGGGGAATCACCCCTAATTTACCTCTAATATATTCATGAGCATCTTTAGATAAGGCTTTGGTGAAGATGTCAACAATTTGTTCTTTAGTGTGCACATATTCTAACTTTACTTTTTTGTCTCGAACTAGTTCTCTCAAGTAGTGATACTTGATAGCAATGTGTTTTGTCTTAGTGTGCATCATTGGATTCTTTGAAATGTTAATAGCACTTATGTTATCATAATAGATAACTATTGGATCTATAATTTCTTCTTTCATACATTTTAGTAATTGCTTTATCTACATAATGTTTGAACAGTTCACTGTAACTACCACATACTTAGCTTCAACTGTTGATTGGGAAATGCAATTTATTTCCTTCTTGTCCATGGCATAAATCTCTTTCCTAGAAAGAATGCACCTCCACTAGTGCTTTTTATGTCATCAATATTTTTGTCCCAATCTAAGTTAGTGAATACCTTCAATTCAAATCTATTGCTTCTCTTATAATACAACCCATAGTCTTTTGTACCTTTTAAATATTTCATTATCATTTTCACTACCATCATGTGATTCTCCTTAGGATTTTTTGAAAATCTACCAACTATCTCAACTACTAATGCAATATCAGGTCTACTATGAACAATATATTACAATTTTCCAATCATGGATCTGTACAATTTTTGGTTCACATCAGTAGATTCACTATTCTTAGATAGATTATGTCCTATAGACATAGGTGTGCTCATTGGTATTTAATCTTCCATTCCAAAAGATTTTAGTATCTCCTTGATGGATTTGGATTGTGTAATGAAAATACCAAACTTTATTTGACATACTTATAATCTAACAAAGAATTTAATTTCACTAAACATAGACAATTCAAATTCCTTCTTCATTTCATCGGTGAATGATTTGCACAATGCTTTTCTTCCTCCAAATATAATGTCATCAACAAATATTTTAGATATAAGTACTTTATTTTTCTTACCATTCGTCAAATATAGATTACTATCATCATTTTTCCTTTCAAAACCAATCTTCACCAAATAATTATGTAGTCTTTCATACCATGCTCTTGGGGCTTATTTCAATCCATAAAGGGTTTTTCTTAGTTTACATACCATATTATTCTTGTATGGACCTATAAATCCTTTAGGTTGTTCAATGTACACTTTTTCCTCAAGCATACCATTAAAAAGTGCACATTTTAACATCCATTTGATATAACTTGAAATTCTAGTAGGCTAAATATGCAAGCAAAGTTCTGACTCCTTCAAGTCTTTCCATAAGAGAAAAAGTTTCCCCATAATCAAATCTTTCTTGAGCATATCCTTTGCATACCAGTCTTTCTTTATTTCTTGTTACTTCACCATTTTCATTGTGTTTGTTTCTAAAAACCCATTTTGTTCCAATGATATTTTTGTTTGTAGGTCTTAGCACTAGAGTCCAAGTATTGTTCTTCTCAGTTTGTTTGATTTCCTCATTCATTGAGTGATTCCAATCTTCATTGTATAAAGCATCTTTTACTATTTTGGGCCCAAATTCTTAAAGTAAGAATGTGTCATCTTTGAGTCCCAATGATTTGTTCAGGTTTTTGATGTCTTCTTACACAATTTTCTAGCATAGGTGGTTTCCTTCTATGTTCTTCTACAGGTTCATCTTGGAAACTAATCTCAAGCTCATTTCCTCTTTATTGTTTAGGTTTTGATTCATGTTCTACATGCTCAACATTTTCTATTTGATGATCAACATTGCTTGTTTATGAATTGGCATCTTTAGTCTGTTGCTCAATACCCACTAACTATTACTCAACAATTTGTTGCACTACATCATTTCCTGTTTGCTAGGAAACTGTAGCTTGATTTTCTTGTTCATTTGGAGTTTTGGAAGCACCATCATCCATATATATGAATGCATTGTAATCTTCAAGTTCTTCTTTTCATGCAATGTCACTTCTTTTTGCAAACTCATCAATTTTCACATTTGCACTTTTCACAACTTTGTTAGTGTTAGAGTTCAAACACTTGTAAGCTTTTCTCTTGGTGGAATATCTTAGGAATATACCTTCATCACTCTTTGCATCAAGTTTCCATTCCTATTGTCTTTAAGTATATAGCATCTACTTTCAAATATTTTGAAATATGTCACATTAGGAGCATATCCATACCATAGTTCAAAAGGTGTAGCATTTGTACCTTTCTTGACTTGTAATCTATTCAAGGTATAGACAATAGTACTAACAAATTTTCTCCAATACTTCTTTGATACACTTTTCTCCATCATCAATGTTCTTGCACAGACCATTATTGATTTGTTTCTCCATTCAACTATCCCATTTTGAGGAGGGGTCCTTGGTGTTGACATTTTTCTTTTAATTCCTCTATCATTGTAGAATGTATTGAATTCATTTGAAATGAATTCATCCACTCTGTCAAATCTAAAGCACTTTAGATTCTTCCTTGTTTCTTTTTCAACTTTGGCTAAATACCACTTGAATAACTTTAAAACATCATATTTATCTTTAAGGAACATCACAATCATCATCCTAGAGTAATCATCAATAAATAGAATGAAATACTTATCTCCACAATAGCTTTGAATGTCAATAGGTCTACATAGGTCAGTATGAACCAATTCCAAAATATCACTAGAAGTGTATGCTTTTCTCTTAAAACTAGACTTGATTGTTTTTCCCAATTGACATTTTTTATACATAGCATTGGTAGGCTTCTTTAGTTTAGGCAACCCTCTTACTTTCTTCATTTTACGAATATTCACCAAATTTTCAAAGTTCGCATGATATAACCTCTTGTGTCATAACCAAACATCTTCTTGTTGTGCAAACAAACATGTCTCATTAGATAAATCTCAGCTGCTCATCATCATCATGTATCTTGGCCTTTCTATTATGAAATTTGACTCTTTAATCTAATTTGTTCAACTATGAAACACTCAACATATTATAGTTAAGTCCCTCAACCCAGTAAACATTATCACATTTTATCTTGTCAATTAGTTGAATAGTACCTTTACCTTTTACAACACATGGAATATCATTACCAAATTTAACACATCCACCTTGGTATGGACCAATATCCTCAAATTTTTCTTTGTCACCAGTCATATGATTTGAATATCCACTCTCAATTATCCATCTGTCACTTTTTTTTAACATAAGAGACCAATGTAATTTTCTCATCTTCATTAGAATCTTCTTTCGTAGCAACATAGAAAACTTCATCATCATTACACTCAGATTCATCCTTAGTTTCTTCTTCAGTAATATAACAAGATTTCTTACTTTTGTCATCTTTGTTTCTCTTGTAGTCTCTATCATCTCTTCTTCCTTTGTACTTATTTTCCTTCCTTTCATCCTTATCCTCTTTGTTAGCACACCTAGCAACAACATGACTGACTTTCTTGCATGAGAAACAAACGATAGGTAGTTTACCTTTGTATTTGCCTTTTCCTCTTCCAAATTGTTTTGCAATAAGGGCTTCAAGTTCATCAATCTCATCATCATAACTATCACTGCCACTCTTCACATGTTTTCCTTTCCTTTTTCTAGAACCAATTATGACTTCAAGGCAGATTCAATAGTAGCATGTGGGCAGTTATCAAAGTTAGACATCTCAAAAGTAGTAAGTCTACCAATTACACCTTCCAAGGTGTTACCTGGTGTGCACCTCAACTCTTGAATTTTAGACACTCTAATGGCACATATAGGGAGTACAATCCTCAATACTTCTTTGACTCTTGTGCAATATTGTACTGTATTCTCACCTTCCATCATTACCATGTCCTCAAATTTACCTCTTAGACTCTCTAATTTGGCTCTCAAGACAGTTTCATCACCTCCATATATACTTTTCAATTTTGTCCCACATTTTCTTTGTATTATCACAATCCTTTAAGTCATCAAACTCAACATAGCTTAGTGTTGAGGCAATCTCCAACATTGCTTGATTGTGTTCTTGGTTTTGCTTCAGTTGTTTAGCTATTTGAGGAGTATTTTTTACCTTCACATACTCATTGTCCACAAAGTTGATATCAACATTACTAATACTGGATATATTCAACCTCATCAAGGTTTTCCATGTAGGACTATTTTCCTTGTTCAACTTTGATACGTCTCTTTTGTGAGTCATGATCTTTATCTTTAAGTACCTTCAAACTTTTCTCTATAAGCACTAAACTCTGATACCATTTGTTATAAATTTTTAGAATAACTAAAAAGGGGGCTGAATTAGTTATTCAAGGTCCATACATTCCATTTGGAAAATTAAACGTGAAACACTAACTATTCAACTTATCTTCTTGTTGTTGGGTCTCTACTATACTAATGAAATTACTGTCTCAAACATAACATACTTTGCTTAATATTAAAATTAACAAATGTAAAACATATAAATCATTCAACACAAGTTTGACACTAGGATTTTATGTGGAAACCCAATTTGGGAAAAGCCTTCAGCAATGTGTCACCACTTTTTCACTCTTTCAAAGTGAGCTATGTTAGGAGCCAACTTTTTTAAAGGTTTACAATACACATTGTTCAATGTCACCTTGATCTAAATTGATGAAGTGGGCACCAAACACAATATCTGGTGAATTATTTTCCTGCAATATCAATGTTCAAATTTTGGAGATTCTTGCCAAAGCTCGAAAGAGTTGTATGCAAACCAAAAGCCATCTTATTCACTGAGATTGAAAGAATATATTCAATGATGGAACATCAACAACCACCATAACCATGAATTTGAAATGTTTATGTTGCTAAAATTTAAAAAACAACAAATTAAACTAAACTATTCAAAACTAGGTGTCTAATTACCCCAACTTGTCGAGGTCATAACTTTTGACCTGTAGCTCAGAATTTGAAACCACTTATGATGTTGGAAAGAAGAACTAAGAACCTAGTTTAGTCCCTAAACAAAAAGTCTATGGTTGCCCAATTTTAGGGACTGATTATAGTTTCAGCTTTAAATTTTGAGTAGAAGACCTCCGAAAAGGCCAAACAATAAGATATAGAAAAACTATAAAAAATATATATGAAAAATACTTTCAAAAAGATTAGATCTATATAATCTAGATCATTCCTCCCTACTTAAGAGGCAATGGGCCCCATTGCATCAATATTCTATAATAAATGAGGGAGTTGTGCTACAACCTATTCCTTGGTTAACCATTTTCCTTGATGAGAGAATTGACCAACTGGAACCACCCTATATAGCGGAATTTTCTGATTTCTCAAAGATTTCAACATGACTTCAGTGACATGATCATACTCTAATGGCATAGTAGTGGATGGATTCAATTTAGTAGCATGAATATGTTTAGCAGCTTGAGAGATGTCCAATAATGGAGGAAAATAGGGTTGCAACAATTCCACATTAAAAATTGGATGTATTCCCAAAAACTGTGGTAGATCAAGTTCAAAAGCATTCTCACCAACTTGTTTCTTAATGGTATATGGCCCATATCGAATAAGACAAAGATTTTGATAAGGTCCTTAGAGGTGCTCCTTCTGAAGATGTAGCCATACCTTGTCACCAACCTTGAAATGATGGGGAGTTCTATGCTGATCATGTCTTTCCTTATACTTCTTGTTGCTCTATTCTAAAATATCATGAACTTGTTGATGTGATTGTTTGACCTTCTCAATAAATTTTTCTACTTTATCTACCTCCTTTTTAGTATTGAGTAGCTGACTATATTGCAAGATGGGTAGTGATACATCTATGGGTGCCAATGGTTGATACCCAAGACAAACCTCAAATGGACTATGTCCTATAGTAGTGTGGAGTGCACAGTTGTAGCTATGCTAAACATAAGGCAAGCTCCCATCCCATGTACGTGGATGTTTGGAATGGTACATCCAAAGAATGTGGATAATCATTCTATTGACTACCTCTTTTTGGCCATCTATTTGAGGATGGAATGTTGTAGACTTTGTCAACTTGGTGTCCATTCTAGTCCATAATGAAGACCAAAAATTGTTGAGGAACCTACTATCCCTGTCTAAAATAATGCTTTTTGGCAACCCAAAATGAACCCAAACATGTTCAAAAAATAGCTTACTAGTCTCCTCTGCTGAAATCACTTTTTTACAAGCCACCATGATAGCCATCTTAGAAAATCTATCTACTACCACATATATACAGTCATTTCCCCTTCTACTACTTGGAAGCCCAGACATAAAGCCCATTGAAACAAAATGCCATGGTTTCTCAGGAATAGGTAATGGTAGATAGAGGATCAATTTACAATTTACATGCTTTACCATTGCACAAGCAACACAAGATTTTATATATGAAATGATATCATGTTTCATTTTTGGCAAAAGAAATACTTTTGAAGGATTGTAGTAGTCTTACCAATACCAAAATGTCCTACCACCTAGCTATAGTGTGCTTCCCATATCAATTTCTTTCTTTCTTCACTGGGGACATATACATGACTAATATAAAAAAGTAACCCATCCTATATATAAAAGTCAGGAACATTCTTCCCTCCTAAGGCTGCATTGTAAATGTTACAAAAATCAAGATCCTTACCATATAGTTGAGCCCAAGTTTCTATTTGGTGGAAGAAATGAATCAAACACCATTGTCAAACCAATGATTGGGGGCCTACTTAAACAATTTGCTACCTTATTAGTGCTACCCTTTTTATGACAAATGTTGAGGTGAAATTGTTGTAAATAAGCTGACCACCACTGATGCCTATCATTCTACAACTTCCCTTGTGTTTTTAGGAATTGCAAAGGTTTATGATTTGTATGTATCATAGTTCTTTTCCCAAAATATAGTGCTTCCATTGTTTGTCTGGCGTGAACAATGGAATACAACTCCTTATAATAGGTGGGGTACCTGCAAATTGTTTCAAAAAATGTCTGACTATGATAAGCAACTGGATTCCCATGTTGCATGATTACAACACCAAGAGCATAATCTGATGCATCTATTTCTATTTCAAATGACTGTTGAAAATCTAGAAGAAACAAAACTGGAGCTGAACATAGTTTGAGTTTTAAATCCTCAAATGCCTTTTGTTTTTCTTCTGTCCACTAAAATTTTTCTTGTGTTCCACCTTTGAGTGACTAATTAAGAGGCCATGATAAATGTGAAAAACCAAATGCAAATCTGCGATAAAAGTTGGCTAGGCCCAAGAAACTGCAAAGTTCTATGAAATTCTAAGGAGGTGGCCAATCTATGATTATTTGTATATTTATAGGGTCTATGTGAAAACCCTCACGATCAATGATGTACCCTAAGTACTAGATACTTTACATATAAAAAGAGCACTTGTCCATTTTGGCATAAAGTTTATGTTTCTACAAACTCAAGAGTACTTGTTGAACATGTTGCAAGTGTTCAGACCAAGTTTTACTAAATATGAGGATATCATCCAAATAGACAACTATAAAAGAATCAATGAAGGGTCTAAGAACATCATTCATCAACCTCATGAATGTGACCGGTGCATTTGTTAGGCCAAAAGGCATAACCAACCGTTCAAAAAAACCTTCCTTGGACTTGAATACAGTCTTCCATACATCTGTTTGATTAATTGGTACTTGGTGATATCCAAATTTCAAGACATTTTTTGTAAAGAACTTAGCCCCCTTAAGTTGATCCAAAAGGTCATCAATTCGAGCAATTGAATATATGTTTTTCACATTCATTTTGTTGAGTTCTCTGTAATCAATTCAAAGTCTCCATGTCCCATCTCTCTATCTATCCAAAACTATAGGACTACCACAAGGTGAAGAGCTTAGCCTAATATGTCCTTTTTCAATCAATTCCTGAATCTATCTCTTAATTTCATCATTTTCCAAAATTGATCTCCTATATATTGGTTCATGAGGCAATAGTGTTTCTAGAATTAGATCAATAGAATGCTTGAGTTGGCAGTATGTTGGGACCCCTGCTAGTGATTTAAACACACTATGGTATTCTTGTAAGATTTTATCCATCTCCTTTTTTTGGTCTAATGTGGTCACCACCTTAGTATGTGTGGTAAGAACAATTGACTTTTTTTTCTTAGAATGAATCATGAGGAGTACAAAAGTTTTGGTTTGAGAAATTAAACGTTTACATTATTTAGCAATAATTAAAGAAGTAGCTTGAGTTGGGCATACATCTGGTATTCAATATCTTTTTCCACCAAGCTTTATTGTGACACTGACTGGTTTGAATTCATGCACCTGATGCCTTTGATACATGTATGGTTGTCCCAACAAAACATCACATACATCTAAAGGTGCTACATTATAGATTATTTCATCCTTGAATGGTTTTATTGAGTATGATAGGTGACATTGTTGATTTATCTAAATATCTTTTCCTTTACTAACCCATCCCATAGAGTATGGTTGTGGTTGTCTTGTCATTTTAAAACTTAATCTCTTGGCTATCTCTATAGAAATTAAGTTCTTTTGGTTCCCACTATCAACAATAAAATGTAGAGGCTTTTCATCAACCCACATCTGTGAATGGGACAATCTATCCTCATCTTCTCATGGAACTACTTTCACTAATGCAACAATAGCATATGGTTTTGTTTCTATTACCAACTCATTTTCAAGAGTTTCCATTGGTGTAGACTTAGGCTCAACTTCCTCTCCTCGTATTTCTATCATCAAATTCTTAATTCTTCGACAATCATTTATGTTATGAGTTGGAATCCTATATATCTCACACCACATGCTTGTATATGTTTGTGTCTTTTTGGTAGCCCACCACATATTCTTGGGTGGATTTGAGGGAGGGTCCTTCCTCATTGTTTTCCCCCTAAATTTATTATTGCCTTCACCCCTTGGCTTATTATTTGAAAAGTGATCCCTTTTTCCTTTCTGTTTTAACTCAATTTTTATAGCATATTTGTAAGCAGTTGCCAATGTTTCAATATTCAAGAATTCCATTTTAGTTTGAATGTATCTATGAAGCCCACTACGATATTTTAGAATTTGATGCTTCTCTGAATCTTCTATACCAAGTTTTGCAGAGAGTACATGGAATGTATTGGTGTAATCTTGCATAGATTGGTCCCTCTTTTGTCAAAGCAACTGCCATTCTATATATTTCTGTTCATATACACCTTCAGGCAAGTATGCTTCTTTTATGTATGCCAAAAATTCCCCCCCAGTGGGTTTGTTATGATAGTATTTACAACTCTTCTCCTACCTCACTTTCTTTATTCAATATTCTTGTTTCCCATGCTAGTTTGACATGAATTTCAGCTTTCAAGAGGGAAAATGTTATTTTTTCCCCATCAAAAAAATTATTTACAGAGAAATATCATTCTAACTTGGATAACCAATTATCAATAGCATCAGCATTGACTTTTCCTTCAAAATTTCGGCTATCAAAGTTAACCTATACTTTAAAAGGGGTGTTCCCATGAAATGGTGCTACTGAATTTGGCACTTGTTGGGTTTTCAAAATTTCTAAAAAATTACTCATCATATCTTCTTGCTACTTGGCCAAAGCCTCTTTCACAATCTTCTTCACAAAGTCTGCCAAAGTATCTGACATCTTTGGTTTTGTGCACCGCAAAGGAAGGTATTTTGACAGATTTCTTGTAGCAAATCCTTGTCTTTGATACGAGGTTCTTGTATTAGTTGCAATACAAGAGTGTTCCCACTCTGATACCACTGATCTAAATTGAAGAAGTGGGCTGCAAACATGATATCTGGTGAATTGTTTACCTGTGATATCAATGTTCAAATTTTGGAGATTCTTGCAAAAACTCAAAAGACTTGTATGCAAACCAAAGGCCATCTTATTCATTAAGATTGAAATAATATATACAATGATAGAATATCAATAGCCACCATAACCATGAATTCAAAATGTTAATGTCGCTAAAATTAAGAAAAGAACAAATTAAACTAAACTATTTAAAACTAGGTGTCTAATTACCCCAACTTGTCGAGGTCATAAATTTTGACCTGTAGCTCAGAATTCAAAACCACTTACGCTATTGGAAAGAAGAACTAAAAACCTAGTTCAGTTCCTAAAATAGAGAGCCTACAACTACCTAGTTTTAGGGATGGATTGCAGTTTTGGCTTGAAATTTTGAGCAGAAGACCTCCAAAAATGCCAATAAAAAAGATATAGAATACTATAAAAAAAAATGAAAAATATTTTCAAAAAGATTAGATCTTCTATATAATCTGGATCAAACCTGGTTAGAGGATTTAATCACCTTGTTAGGAGTTGCCTTGTCAGAGGACTTTGATCATTCCATTTAGAATGTCACCTTGTTAAAGTATTTACATAGACTGCTAAGTCCTTCAAATGACTGTTAGGTCAACCTCTATAAAAAGGATTTCAATACAATTTTTTCACAATGATTAGAAAAAAAATAGTAGGGTTTTAATCTATGTGATTACAACTCGCTTTGCAAGTTCAAATCATTGTTTGGTTCATGTGTTGATTCATTGATAAGCTCTACATTGTCATCTTTGTTCTAGATTCTCTTGGCAAGCCTTCAAGCAATCAATCTTCTCCTTTCAACAAAACTTAAGCCATTTGCTCAGATTTCACTTATCAATATCAACAGTATCTGTGCAAGCAATCTCCTTTAGCTTTGTATTCACTCTCACACACTTTTGCATCTCTTATCAACCTTCTTATATACATGTATCACTCTTTCACTCTCTTTAAGTTGGTTCTATACCTTTTTAAATAGGTGCTTCTTGCTTTTCCATTTTCCATGATCACCGTAGATCTTAAGGTTTATAATCAGGTTCAACACAATTCATTGTATCTATCCACCTTCTTGATAATCCTTTAGAAACTTCTTTGGAATCCATTTATTATATCTTTACCTAATCCTTACCTTGAATTTAATGATCTAACTCATCAATCTTATCATTAACATGGTTTACATCTGCCAAGAAATCAACTGAGTCGGCTAGGAATTATGATTTCCTCAAATTCATTCTCAACACTGTTACTCAAAAATCTCTAAATTCTGATCCTCGATCATCACTGAATTATTCAATCATTATAAATCTTTTGGCTCAACATCAACTATCTTTCTTGGTCGATACTGATACTCAGTCAACACTAGATTTTCTTGGCACTTACTGTGGCTTAGTTGACACTTGCATCACTCGACATTCCTTAACCTTTTACTCTATAGCTTGGCTTAGATTAACTTTCTTGATATAAACAATCACCTTGTCTTATCAAAGTCTAACTAATCAAATGTCCATTGTAGCTTTTTTTTCATAACTCAACCTTTCCTCTAGGTGCTATTGTTATGAGCAATTTCTCAAAATCCTCTTCATCAATCAAATAGATATGACATTTAGATTAGGCAAAATATGTCTTATCAATATATTTGACATCAATGACAAAACAACAATTGTTCCAATTGTAAGTTTCCAATAGGAATATTCTAGCCCTAATGTTGTAAGCAACATAAATCTTGTATAAAATGGTTTAGGATTAGGGATTTTATAATGTGTGATGATTTACTATCTTCTTGTGGTGGCATTGAGTTTCAAGGGGCCACAGATTGTAATTAGATTGAAATCATTGGATAATAAGAATATTTGATTCATTGTTTGGTGGATGTAGCCCATGGATTGGTGAACCACATTAAATCTTCGTGTCTTGTGTTCTCTTCTGTGTGCTTTATTTCTTTTTTATATTGGTTATATTTGCATGTAATTATTATTTATGTCTCTCTAATCCTAATAGGGATTACCCTACATTAGCTTTTGGGAGATAATTTTTCCCTCCCATCTCTACTCTTATGTTAAATTGATACTTTTTATGCAATAACATTTTGATCATGTATTTTCTATCTAAAATATTTTGTAGAGGATTTGTGTGTTGATTCCATATGAAGATTTTTTTATTTCAATCCATTCTCCATCCCCCTCTAGGCCTCAATCTTTTCCTTAACCTTCCTTTGTATTTCTTTCTACAAGATATTCCATCAAATCATTACATGACCATTCAAATTGTTCATACAAAATTTCATTTCTATTTCTTTGTTGTATTTTTTTTAAGTTTTATTCATGCATACTTAACTAATCTATAAACTCATTTGTTTTAGATTATCTGTCACATGAAACACAATCTTATTTTTATAATTACTTCCTTCTAATGACCTAATCATTCTTTCCTTCATTGATTATGGTCCAATATGCTCTTCCTCTTCTTCTTGAACATATGTTAAATATTTGAAAACCTTTCCTCCTAACTCTCTTATTTTATTTATTCCATGTACACCTTTTCCCCCTTATGTGTACCTCACAATAATTTTGATAAGCCCTTCCCCTTGCATTTGTACTTGTTGTGTATTCTTTTTTATCTATGAATAACATTCACTTCATCTTGACATCTTGCTTAAACATAGAATTGAATTTAGTTTCATACCATAGAATGTAACCAAAAGCACATAGAAATAATACTATACAAGATCTAACACAAAAATATATATAGAAAGAAATTTCAATAAGGTTACCATAAATATTATATTTTTATTCCTCTCAATTTATCATTCTAAAGAAAGCTATTTCTAAATACAAATACTACACTACATTTAGGAAAGGTCTTGCCACTAAATCATAAAAATCCCCTTACAAAAGTTATATCTATGAAAAAAAAACTAAATTAAGAGATAATTACTACTAGTAAGTTTATAATTAAGAAAATGAATCTAAAATGTCATTCTATAATCCTAAACAACTAAATGTGTCTTTAGAGTGATTATGAACATAGTGCAACACATGTATTACAATATTAAGTTAAATATTAAAAATATTAAACTCTAAATTTTAGGCTTTAGATGGTTGAATTTGGCCTTAAAATATATTGAAATGAACCACAACTGGCAAGATCTAATCACAATGATGTAATTATGCAATACATTCAGTCTAAAAATATAGTTTTGAAGTAGAGGAAGGGGAGGAGAGAGAGTGTGTGTGTATGTGTTTTTTTTTTTTATCTTAGTTATCATACAATATCATTCATCATGTATTGTATTATTATTCATGTAGAATGGTTCTTGGTTTGTGAATCTCCAAAATTAATAACTTTTTTTTGTCAAAGCATAACTTTTATGCTTTTATATATTTACGAACTTGAACCAATGATCTTAGCAAGATTTCCTTAATATACTCAAAGGATCAATATAAAAGATAAATACGTATTAAGAACTAAAGGTACCATGTCAAAAAATTAACTTAATTTTAACTCTTAATTTATGACCAATTTTTTTTAAAAATATTTAAATAATCTAAAACATAAACTTGATAATCTATTACACACCTTAAATTAAAATTCAATTACTCAAAATATAACAACCATCATCCAAAAAGTAATAAAGCATGCAACAATGTTCTCTAGGTCATGGAATCCTACTTTGCAACTCTCCCACCTAATTTCTTTCAAATTTTGATATGGTTTCATGGTTGTTCCTACTAGGGAGGGCCCAACTCTCCTTAATCCCCCCTGCTATTGGGGTCACATTTCTTCTTGGATCTTGCATTGGTTTTGGGTTCTCAAGCTAAGACGAGGTACCTTGGATCATGTTTTCCTATTGGTGGTGAAGCCTATGTAGACCGTAGAATTGATTGCACCAAGTCATATGTGGTACATGTTTCCTTGAAATACTTACATGGAGATTCAACTGTGGATGTGTGTGCTCAATAAAAAAATTTCCCCAAGGTCTATGGCTTCACTAACTTGAGTGAGAAGAATGATTTAAATCAATAGGAAGGGAACTAGGAAAATATTCTTATTGGTCAATCTATTGAAGGGTTGGAGCTTTGTCAACCCCAAGTGTTGTAAGGTGTGAATGGCCTATAAATTTGACTTCCAAATAAAATCATGGACACCATCACTTGTGACATCCATTTGAGACTTGTTGGGAGATTCTTGGCATTCAAACCTAAGACGTTGGGTGAGTACAATGTGGAAACTTAAAGTAAGCATTGGAGTCTTTGCAATATTGGAAGACTTATTTTTATTTAGGTTTACTATGGAGGAGAACTTCATATATGTTCTCTTTGGGATGTGGATCTATGGAAAAAAGTACTTAACACTCTCCAAATGGAAACCTAGAATTGATCCTAGTGTAAACTCTATCGTCTCACCCCAATTTGGATCTAATTTTTAGGTTTTCCTTTGGAGTTTTGTGATGAAATTTTATTTCACTAGATTGACATATTGTTCAATCATTATATCATTATTGATAATGTCACAATCCAAAGGTCCATGTCAAGCAATGCTAGCTTTAGTACAAATATGGTTGTCAACAAATCTCTCCCCAGCTTCATTTCCCTTAAATCCAAGTGGGATAAATGGACCCAATACATTATGTTTGATAATTCTTCTATATATTTCAAAACATGGGCATGTTATATCTGAGTGCAAGTATCCATCCCCCAAGGATCCAAAGCGAAAGGTGAAAATATCTTCCCCAAGATTCGTTAGTGGTTCCTAAGGAACATCTGCCTCCTTGGGAGCTAAAAATTTGTATGAGGATGAAACATGGCTCAAGGGAAGGTGTCAATTCCTAAAGAGGATGATAAAAAGAATACCAATTAGGAGAATGGTGATTACTCCTTCCTAGATGGTATATTAAATATTTGGAATACCCCAAAACTTGTGAAGAAATTTGCATCCCATTTGGCATCAGATTGTGTAAAGGAGTTGACTTTGGAAGAATAAGAGATTCCACAAAATAATAATACCTTTCATTTGCATCCCATTTTTCACTAGATTGTATAAGGTATTTGGAGGTTGTGGCTTATCTCCCTCATTTTTCAATGGGAGTAGGGTTAACTAAACTTCTAGGTGTGTTCTTATAGTCCTCATCATCAACCCTTTAGGTGATAGTAATAGTTATAAGTTGAGTGATGTTTTATTTTGTACTCTTTTAAGGAACATCGATATTGGTCTAACTACGTCTACAAGTTCCATAATTAATTAATTTGCAATTGAGGTCACTAAGTCCATTATACTCTCTCTCTAAACTAGAAGTTTGCTTGAGCCTCATCATTTTAGTCTGGCAAGGTTGAATGATAGTTTCCAAAGAGGAGAATTAGTGGAAGTAAAAATATTGACATGGGAATCGACACTAAGCTTACAATACCATATAAGGGATCTATTAGGATGAAGGCAATGGTCAAAGAAGTTTCCTATGGGAGGTATTTAACTCTAGTGTCTTCCCAGAAAGAAAAAGGAAAAAGTAAATTTCTTACACTAGTACATTAGGCCTCCATTTTCAACCAAACATTTTGATGATAGGGCGATTTGGCTTGTCAAATTAATTTTTTTAAAATATGATCTTGATAAGGTCAAAATTTTGACTAAACTATAGTTTTTTCATCAAAATTTTGACGATTCTTAAGGTTTCTATCAAAATTTTGATGACGCTTAAGTTTATTGTCAAATTTTGACATTGTAGGGATATAAACAAAAAAAAGAAGTAAACATTTCATTTTGTATTTGGTAAATTGCAGGTGCATGCATGGGATGATTTTTGTGTGTTGTCTTCAGGCAAGGGAAATCATAGCTTGACTTAGGTAAGAGATTCAACCCACACCATTTTTGGAGAATGGAAGGGAAACAAAAAGTCATTAAATTTTGATTGATTTTGTTATAACAACTTCTTCCCCCACTAACATTTTCCATCCATTGATTCATTTAGGATTAAGTAGAAGTAGTAGTTTTTAGTAAATTATCCATCACTCAATCTATTGGTCTATCAATCTCCTATGTATTACCACTATGTTAGGATAAACCACGGACATAAATAAAAACTACATGCAAATATAACCAATAATAGAAAATAATATAACACACAAAAATGAACACAAGGCACCAAGATTTAACGTGGTTCACCCAATCCCTGGGCTACGTCCACCAAACAGCAAGTCTGATCTTATTACAATCTAGTGATTACAACCTAATTAGAATCTGTAATCCCTTACAGCTCAATACTGCCGCAAGAACCAATTTTGCATCACAACATTATGAAAAATACCCAACCCTAAGCCTTTTTATACAAGTATTAAACCACTTTAGGGTTATAACATGTCGGCCATATGTCGGCCATAATCTAACAATCTCCCACTTGGGGACTGATCAGGCTCCACACTAAACAACAATCTCCCACTTGGAGACTGATCCTGTAGCAATACCACTACCACATGGGGCTCCCACTGGATCAAACCATCCTAGACTCTACTGTTCTTTTATTCACGTTTAGTCTAAAAGACCAACTGAAGCTGAAGAGGAGTTTAGCTTCTCCCTTGTTACAACCTTTGTCAACATATCTATTGGATTGTCATTGGTATGTATCTTCTCCAGCTTTAACTGTCCATCCTCCAAAATTGACCGAATAAAATGGTATCGCAACTGTATGTGTTTGGTCTTAGAATGCAGAGCTGAATTCTTAGCAAGATGAATGGCACTTTGACTATCTGTAAACAAATAATTATCCTTCTGAGGATGTCCCAATTCTTCCAAGAAGAACTGAAGCCATATCATCTCCTTGGTTGCCTCTATAGCAGCAACACACTCTGCCTTTGTAGTGGAGAGAGCATTAATCTTCTGTAACCTAGAAACCCAGCTCACGGTTGCCCCACCAACAGTAAAGACATAACCTGTAGTACTCTGCCTGGTATCAATATCCCCAGCCAAATCTGAGTCAACATAGCCCTGTAAATCAGTAGTAGAGCCCCCAAAGTATAAACACTTATTGGATGTCCCTCTCAAATATCTGAGAATCCACTTGACAACATTCCAATGCTCAAATCTTGGATGACTCATATACCTGCTAACGACTCCCACTGCATGTGCAATATCTGGCCTAGTGCATACCATAGCATACATCAAAATTCCTACAGCTGAAGCATAGGGTACCTTGGACATCTTATCCTCCTCTTCCTATGTCTTGGGACTCATCTCCTTAGTCAATTTCAAATGACCAGGTAAAGGTGTGCTGACAGATTTAGCATTCTCCATACAAAAACGTTGCAACACCTTCTCAACATAATCAGCCTGAGATAGCGTCAAGGTTCTATTCTTCCTATCTCTGCAAATCTTCATACCAAGGATTTGTTTTTCTGCCCCCAAATCCTTCATAGCAAATGCATGTGCTAACTGGCATTTTAGCCCCTTAATATGATGCATGTTAGACCTAGCTATAAGCATATCATCAACGTATAGACATAAAATAATGTAGCTATCATCATCCAATCTCTTAAAATAAACACAATAATCTGAATGACACCTGTTATATCCATGCTCATGCATAAAATTGTCAAATTTCAGATACCATTGCTAAGGTGCTTGCTTCAAGCCATATAAACTTTTCTTCAATTTGCACACTAAGTTCTCCTTACCTTTGACCTCAAAACCCTGTGGCTGAGCCATATATATTTCTTCATCCAAATCACCATGAAGAAAGGTTGTTTTAACATCCATCTTCTCTAAATGCAAATCTTCAGTAGCCACAAGACTTAAAACAGTATGAATAGAAGTCATTTTAACAACAGGAGAAAATATCTCATCAAAATCAATTCCCTTTTTCTGTGAAAATCCTTTTACAACTAACCTGGCCTTAAATCTTTTCTTACCTCCTTCCTCTTATTTCAACCTGTAAACCCACTTATTCTGTAAAGCCTTTTTACCTGCAGGCAACTTGCACAAATCCCATGTCTTATTTTTCAGCAAAGAGTCCATTTCATCTTTCATTGCAGACTCCCACTGAATCTTAGTATCCACCTACACAGCTTCATCATAACTTTCAGGTTCACCAGCATCAGTATAGAATACAAAGAGGGAGAAAACCTTTTTGGAGGTCTAATTTGCCTTGTTGACCGTCTAACATTTACTGGTGTGTGTGGTATTTTTTGTTGCAGTTGTTGCACATCATGAGGAATGGCTGGAACATTAGCTTTTGGAGTATCATCCAACACTACATAATCATCTTCTTTCTTCTCATGTTGCTGCAACAGATCTTTGTACAACACTTTCTCATTGAATATGACATCTCGACTTCTAACAATTTTAAGATTTTCAAAATCCCAAAGCCTATAACCAAATTCATTAATGCCATATCCAACAAAGACACATTTCTTTGATTTAGCTTCTAGCTTGGTTCTATTTTTAGAGTCTATATGAGCAAAAGCTTCACAACTGAAGGTCTTGAGAAAAGAATAACTCACCTTATTACCAGTCCATGCTTCCTCTGGAATACCACAGCCCAAAGGAGTAGAGGGACCTCTATTAATCAAATATACTGCAGTATTCATAGCCTCTGCCCACATGTGTAAGGGCAACCCAGCATGCAACCTCATGCTCCTTGCACGCTCCATTATAGTCATGTTCATGCGTTCAGCCACTCCATTTTCCTATGGAGTCCTTGGAATAGTTTTTTGTCTACGAATACCATTAGTGGAGCAATAATCTTCAAATTCATGACTGCAATACTCACCACCATTATCAGATCTGAGACATTTTAATTTCTTACCAGTCTCATTTTCAACCAAGCATTTCCATTTCTTAAAAGTTTGAAATACATCAGATTTTTGTCTAAGGAAATAAACCCATACTTTTCTAGTTGCATCATTAATAAATTTAACATAATAATGAGAGCCACCAAGGGAAGATACCTAAGCCGGTCCCCATACATCTATATGCACAAGCTCTAATTTCTCCTTTTTGCTTTCCTTCCCTATCTTTACAAAACTCACTCTCTTTTGTTTTCCATACACACAACTTTCATAGAAATCCATATTCACACATTTTAGACCTGGTAAAACTTTCCTTGAATGAAGTACTTTCATACCTTTCTCACTCATGTGTCCAAGTCTATTGTGCCACAACGCTGTATCAGAATCTACAGCAGCTATTTGTTCTCCCTGCTCAACTGCAGTAATTGTTCTTGAATATTCATTTTTCTCTGAAACAATCAAAGTAGAAGGAACAATATGACCTGTACAAAGATATAAGGTGCCTACTTTCACACCTTTTGCTACTACAAGGGAACCTTTTGAAACCTTCCAATTTTTATCATTAAAAGTAACTACACAACCCTCATCACCGAGTTGCCCTGCTGAAATTAAATTTCTACTTAGTTTTGGAACATGTCTTACCTCATTTAGTAGCCAATGATTCCTATTCTACAACTTAATCTTAATTTTTCCCTTTCCAACAATCTGACAGGGTTCATTATCCCCCAAATAAAAAAGCCCAAAATCCCCTTGGACATAATCAATGAAATAACCTCTATGAGGTGTAGCATGAAATGAAGCACTAGAATCTAAAACCCATGAATCATCAACACTCTCTAAAGATAGAAGCAAAGAATCCTCTTCGGATTTGTTACTTACCACATTTGCCTCCTTGTCTCCATCTGATTTATCTCCTTCATTTTTCTTTCGATTCCAACAATCTTTCTTTTTGTGCCCTGGTTTTCCACAATACCAACAATCATTTGGTCCTCTCGATTGAGACCTCCTCCCCTTTGACTTCCCTCTTGATTTCCCATGATTTCCAGAGTTACTTCCTCTTTCATTCGTTCTGCCCCTGCTTTGTGCACTTAAAGCACTTCCTGATGTAGATCCACCTGAGGATTTCCTACGAGTTTCCTCACTTAAAATAACACCGATCACATCATCATATTTTAGGGTACTAGATCCAGGAACAGAATTACTCACAGCCATTACCAAGCCATTCCAGCTTTCAGGTAAAGAACACAAAATCAAGAGAGCCCTAATTTCTTCATCAAAATTGATACCCATAGAAGATAATTGACTAGTAATAGTATTAAACTCATTTAAATGATCTACAATAGATCCACCTTCTGCCATTTTCATATTAAATAAACGCTTCATGAGAAATACCTTGTTTTAAGCGGAGGGCTTTTCATACAGTGTCGCTACGATTTTCATCAAATCTTTTGTCGTCTTTGCTTTTGTAATATTAAATGCCACCAATGGTGCCAAGCATAATTGAATGCTTCCGAGTGCCTTTCTATCCAAAAGATCCCATTCAACCTCTGACATAGTTCCCTGATTCTTAGCTTTGCCTTCCAACGGCTTCCATAAATCCTTCTGATATAGATAGTCTTCCATTTGCATCTTCCATAATTGGAAGTTCTGCCCATTAAACCTGTCAACCCTTAGCTTACCCTCATCTGCCATTTCTCCCACTCAACCATGAGAATCCCACTTAACCATGAGACTTTCCTGCAGAGGATAACTGAAAGACAACCTCGCTCTGATACCACTTGTTAGGATAAACCACAGATAGAAATAAAAACTACATGCAAATATAACCAATAACAGAAAATAATAGAACACACAAAAATGAACACAAGGCACCAAGATTTAATGTGGTTCACCCAATCCCTGGGCTACGTCCACCAAACAGCAAGTCTGATCTTATTACAATCTAGTGATTACAACCTGATTACAATCCGTAATCCCTTACAGCTCAATATCGCCGCAAGAACCAATTTCGCATCATAACATTATGAAAAATACCCAACCCTAAGCCCTTTTATACAAGTATTAAACCACTTTAGGGTTATAACATGTCGGCCATATGTTGGCCATAATATGTCGGCTACAATCTAACACACTAGCCATCAAATTTGGAAGTGTTAAATAATTGGTAGCTTTGGTTAGGATAAACTATAGTGAAAATATATATTTATATATATTATATATAAGTGTGAGATATAATATATATTAATCTATTAAATATATGAGATATTTATTTGTCATTATATTAATTACATTCTAATGAATAGACATGTCCAGTGAAGTGACATGTCTATCCATCCTTAATCCTATATTAGAGAGATGGTTGCCATTTGGAAAGTACATATCAAATACGTTGGCAGTATTATTGAATTTGCAGCAGGTTTGGAAAACTCAACATGGTATTAGAGCTAGGTTGGATTGCAAATATAAGAAAAGAAATAAAGATTAGAAGAGAGATAATATTGCAGAAGATAATATGCTCTTAAAATGACTTGTATTAAGCTAGTAAAATATATTTTCTAATAACATTAAATTATATGTTTGGTTTTCATATCATCATATCCAAACATTAAGGCTATGTGTCATGTTATACTACTTCAAACACATACAACTAGCAAAAGACAAAAGTCAAACATGGAGTTCAAAAGACAATAAATTTCCAAGTCATGTGACTCTGTTTGCTGCTAGTCACAAACATTAATTGAGATGCTAAATAGAATATTGGTGCCTGAAATTACATCAATGGTTGATGGTTATTAAAGTTTCATATTAGTGAGAAATGTTCAATACTGGGCATGCTAGGTTGCGTGCGATACAAATATTTAAAGAGACCACATCTAAATAAAGACAAATATGTGGATTGTACAAGGAATACACCAATTGGCATCACACAGGTAGATATGAGTTTTTTCATACTCCTACTAGCCCCTTCTAGCACATTGGCTATCTAAATGGAAAATCTGGGTTCACTTTATATTTATCATGCAAGGAGAGTCTGTGTAAATATGCATTTAGTGATAAAACTATGGGAGAAAATTGTAGATGAAATCAAACTATAGAAAAGTTGCAGTTGATGTTGGATGTGGAGTCCAGTTGTAATGTCTATTCATTTCACATTCTTCTTATTTGTCTCTTCATCTTCTCTTGAAGACTAATGTATAAATATAAGTGCAAAGTCATGTATATGTAAGTTGCAATGACTTAATAATATATTTTATTTGCTCTCAGTGTGGACATAGTCACGATTGTGGTGAACCATGATATATCTTGTCTCTTGTCTCTATTTTGTGTATTCTCAATTTATCTCTTAAAGTAACAATTGATATTAGAGCGTTTAAGATCCTAGAGAGTAGAGCCGACTTTAAGAGCCCAAGACAAGTAAAAGCCTATTAAAATGGATGACTATAGAGGAACAATGGGATTTACCATAAGAGTAGAAAAGCCCTATTCAAGATCCATTGCAAGTGCTCTCTCAAAAAGAGGTCTGAGACAACAAAGAGAGAAATTAAATCAAAGGATGTGGTTATCATATTTGAATAAGGGGAAACCAATTCGCTATGAGTGTGCAGTGTTGCAAAACTAGAGATGATTGAGATTAATAATTGATTTTGAATTGCCTAGAGAAGATATTAATAATTTTCTGAAATTTCATAGGCATGACAACCATGAAAGGTCCTCATCATGTTGCAAAAAAATTAAAGGAAAGCTATCTTCAAGGAAAGGAATTCACAAAGCTTTTGATTGCAAGTTTGATGGCCTCCTATGTTTGCTTAAGATTGAGATTAAGCCAAACCAATTCCCTTGTCAATTAAGTTAGAGTACCAATAGAGATGAAGTGGGGAGAAATAGGGCACATGCTTGATAAGGCAATGGTAGATGCTTCAAAATGACATCTTCTAATGAGAGGCAAAGTAGAGTGTGACCTCAGGTAGTGATTGTTTGTAGGTGAAGATGAGAAATTTCCATAGCGATGAATCTAGAAGTAGTTATGAGGAGGAGCAAGGTGTTCCACAATGGAAAATTTTCTCTCTCTTCTCTAGCAAGGAGAATGAGAAACAAAGTGCATGCAGAGAAATTGGAGGAAAGGATATTTCTAGGGCTGAACTTGTTATTGTTGGGATTCCTTTAAAAGAGATGGGTGAGAAGCGTCATATCCTTATTTCAGTGTGCATTAGAGGGAGGCTCTAGCATTGGAGAAGGCATAGTAATCTATAAGGAAACCCTAGAATGTAAAGACAAAGTGATTTGGATATGGTGGTGCTCTGTAGAGTGAAGACAAAGAGCAATTTTTTATGGTAGACTCTATATTATTTGAATGGATTAGTGAGGTAGAGGCATCGACTATTTAAGAGTGGACAAAAAATGCTAGACAAAGAATGGTGATCAAGGTAGTCTTGTATAAGGAGACAGTTATGGGAGACTTCTTAGGAGATGTCAATTTTTGATTCTGACTATCCAAATTATGGAGAAATTGTAGCTTCAGTGTGATATTTGGTATCATTTATTATTATTATTTTGATACCATGGAAAATTCACTATCATAGTGTAGTGGGAGTTTTAGGAAGGATTTTTGCTATCATGAGATGGTTTCCTCCATATAATTGGAGATTTAAGTTATTGTGTCATGGTGAGCTCTTGATTCTAGATTAGAGCATTGAGATGATATAGGTTCTCATGGTAGGTTATGCTCTTTAGAGCATGAGGTTCTAATTTGTGGAGATTAAGTTATCATAAGATTTTCCCAGGTTATGCAAGTGTGTAATGGGAGTTTTTATAATTGATCTTGGTTAGTGCTCTTGGTATTGAGTACTTTGGTGTATTGACCACAGAGGTGCTCTTGAAAACTAAGAGGCTTGGGTGAGGCTACAGTTCTCTAGGTTTAGAGAATAGTTGTTGAGACGATTTGTCTTTGGAAGTTTCAACATGAAGTCTAAGGAGCCTACACCTATGGATGGACACAAGTTCATTATAGATCTAGTGGAGATTGTTCTTGGAGAAGAGTCATTGGGACTTGGTGTATCCTGGAGGAGCATTCTCACTCCCCATGCTTGGTCTATTTGAAAAATTTATCTCCTTATGCATTTAGGAGATGGTTGATATTGTTCCTAATTTTTAGAATGTTTGCAGTTTGATCTTCTTTTTATAGGAGCTTTCATTCATGGTGTTTGGTTGTTGTAAATGCTCTCATATGGGGAGGTAAAGGAAATCATACTTAACATAATTGAGTACTTAGTGGAGTTGGTAAACAGATGAGTTATGATTTGCGTTGGCATTCCTTCCAAGAGTTTTTTGAGGTCACCTATTATTGTTGTACTTAATTATTTTTTAACAACAATACATGGTCTTTTCATGAGGACTTGGAAGATATCATTTTTGTAGCAGGTTGGTTGCAGTTCATAGATCATATCAAGTTAATGTCATGCCTTCTATGTGCTGATTGGTAGATTGAGTCAACTTATAGTTGACATTGCTCATGCAATTTAAATTTCTCTATAATGGTCTTCTAGTTTTTTGCACATCAATGGCTTTTTTGGTGTATTTTGTTGGAAGATGGTATATTCGGTGAGTTATTGTATGTGTTGGTTATGTGATTATAAATCTATTGATGTTGTATGGTTAGTTGGATGTGATTAGCAATCAGTTGTAGTTGCTATTCTAGCTATGGATATTGTCTTTTGACAACTTTCTTACCATGGGATTTGGTAAGGGAAAGTAGAGTTTAAGTGCGAGGATATTTAGATATGAGGTTGTAGCATGAGTTGAACTTCAAGTGGGAGATTTTTGGATGTGAAGTCCAATTGTCATGTCTATTCATTTCACATTCTTCTTATTTGTCTCTTTGTCTTCTCTTGAATACTAATGTATAAATATAAGAGCAAAGTCTTGTGTATGTAAGCTACAATAACTGAATAATATATTTGCTCTGCTCTCAGTGTGAACATAGCCACATTTGTGGTGAACCACGATATATCCTGTATATTGTCTTTATTTTGTGTGTTCTTAATTTATCTCTTAAATTAACAGTTGAAACCCATCTTGTGAGTGATCAAATAATGTGGGCTACCTCGTGTGAGTAGGAACTCGAGATTTATAGGCTTTATGCACACCACTTATTGGGAGCACTGTTATATATGTCAAAAAGGGTTTGAAAAGAAAAGCAATTAAAATAACATAACTAAGTAAGTCAGCACTTTAAAAGATTTCCCCTTAATAGAAAATATGACTGATATCGACACATTGGTTATACTGCTGCAAGGAGAATGCATGATGTTGTAATGATGTCAAGTTGAAGAACTATTGCTATGGGGAAATTCTTGGCAAGATGCGGACTACTTTGCTTCACCATATAAAAGAAAATGTGTTAATTTTAAGGAGATCCACATTGGTATCGAGTCTGAACAGTGTGGAGACTACAATATCCCATGACTCTAAAAATAGGATCAGATCTAATTTGAGTTTCATGATTGATATTGATACAATTGTGCATTGGAGGAAAAATGATCATGGAGAACCAATGTAATACAATAAAAAAAAGAGTCACACAAGCAATTGAGAGCTACTAATATTATCTATCACTAAATTTTATGGCTAAGATGATTTCCAAATTCTGGTGGTTTTGGGTTAACTGAATAATCAAAGAAGTGGTTATTTAAATAATAATAATATGGTTATAATTCCAAACTATTCCAAATAATTTGAAACTCAACGACTAAAACTTTTTATAGCAAGATGTCATTGTTGATTAAATTTATATTGTCGATTGTGTAATATGTTAGTGGGACATGATTCTTGCCTGAATTATTTCACCTTGGGAATCTCTAATCCCTCAATAATGGAAATTGAGGACCCACCATGAACCAAAAATTGTAGATGAAGTTAAAATCAAAGTAAACACTTGTTTTCCTATGATTTATTGTGGGAAAAAAGGTTGGAGATACAATAAGAAATGCCGACATTATATCTCATCAGTGGATGGTAGAGTCAAAGCAATAAATATTCATGAAGAATGAAAATTGATTCATGCATTATATTTCCTATATGGGATCACCTTATGAAAGGAAATATTTGAAACATAAGGATGAAATAATTTGGAATTCAAACTTAGAGGGAATCTAGCATCTTCAAGAGGTCTAAATGTCGATGAACTTGAGCTTCAAAGGGAGCAGATGGGTTCGGTCAACTTGTGACAATCTTGACCATAGTGATTAAGAGGGAGTTTCACTATTGAAGGTGAAACACTTATGAGGTAAACTTCATTTAATTGATTATTATACTAATGATATCATTTGATGCCTTATGGGCCCTGTGTAAATCATGATGAAGTTACAACTTCCAAGTGATTATCACTTGCACTTTTTGATGTTATTGGAAGATGAAAATCTTACAATAACTCAATCTTCTATCATGATAGACATTATGTGATGGCTAGAAAAAATCATGATAGATAATTTCTAGCATGGTGGATTTAGTTCCTTAACAAGCCATGATCTTCTAGATTGTGATAGATATAGTGTGATGGTTGAAACTAATCACAATCGATTATGAATTTCCCTATGGTAAGTACACATTACTTTTTAACAATTTTGAGCTATGGGATATCATGAGACTTAATAATCTTGATCAAACCATATCTCTAATATCATATTGAGATGGTATCTAAAACCAGGTATCACGTGTTGGGTGATATGTAAAACTAGGTATCACATGTTAGGTGATTCCTTGTATCATGTGTTAGGTGATATGTAAAACTAGGTATCACATGTTAAGTGATTCATCATATCACATGTTAAGTGATATGTAAAACTAGGTATCACATATTAGGTGATTTTTGGTATCACGTGTTAGGTGATATATAAGACTAGGTATTATATGTTAGATGATACTTCATTTCATGTGTCATGTGATCACAAGATATGTAATATGATTATACCATTTATCGTCCCTACCTAATAGGAAGTGTTGATGTTTGTAGCATTGATTAGATGTCAAATAAGTTAACTTTCAAATGTCAAATGAGTTGACATTCTAGAAATTATTATTTATATTGAGGTAATATGTTATTCATATTGTGTATGAATCTTGTTTATCCTCTCTAGCTAAGAGGGAGTGTTAAATAATTGGTAGCTTTAGTTAGGGTAAACTATAGTGTAAATATATATTTATATATTATATATAAGTCTGAGATATAATATATATATTAAAATATTAAATATATGATATATTTATTTGTCATTATATTAATTACATGCTAATGAATAGATATGACCCATGAAGTGACAAGTCTATCCATACTTCATCCTATATTAGAGAGATGGCTGCAGAAGGTTGTCTCTGGGATATTGATTTGTTGCAATCTTGGTGGTTGGTCCTTTTGTAAGGAAACATCATCTAATAAAAGTACTAAAACATGGAGCAAAGTTCTACATACCATTGAGGTTATAGGCATATGCATTTGAATGGGATTTAATCAAGTCTATGCCAACGATGCCCAATTCATTAAAGCCAACCTATCAATTTTGGTCTAGCATAAAAGACAACCATGAATTATATGAAAACATATCAATGTGATTTGAATGATTTCCATTCAGATGATATAGTGTCTACTTTTATGGCTCAAAGCCTTTTAGTTGATTTTTGAGCCAACATGAATTGCATTTTCCTCACAGGTTTCACATCTCTCTACATTAGGGTTTTCTTTTAAAGCAATAATTTCATCAACATATTGTACAAAAATGAAGGGATCAACTTCATAACCCATAGGAGGCACCCATTGAACCCTTGGTTCAACTACCTTCATCCAAGTTCTATCTCTCTTAACCTTTAAACATATGGTTTCTGTTGGAATACCTTAGAATAACTGGGGGGGGTGAATCAGTTATCTAAGGTCTAGATGTATAAATAAAACTTTTCACAACTTAGTAAACCCATAAAAGATTCATATCCATGCATGCATCCATTATGCAATCACTAAAAATTGTATGTTACTATCAAATCAACTTGCAGAAATGTAAAGCATGCAATACAATACATTCATCGAAACACTTGACACACTAATTTACATGGAGACCCCATTTGGGAAAAATCACAAGTAACATGCTACTCTTTTCACTCTTTTGAAGTGATGCCTTGTGAAAGGACAAACCTGTTAATGGTTACAATACACACTGTTAAATGTGACCTGATTAAGGGATTCCAATCACCCTATTAGAAGTTAGCCTTGTTAGAGGACTATAGGACATTCACTTGGAATGCCACTTGGTTAAAGGATTTACAAATGACTATTAGGTCAACCTTAATCCAAAGGATTTACCCTAGACTAATACAATTATTAGAGAGTACTAGTAGAGCTTTGATCTACTACAACTTACAACTTCTCTTGCAGATTACAGATCTCTATTTAATCCTCGATTCTACTTGGCCTTCATACTTTGTAGCTTTGACAACTTGTTCACTCTCCAAATATTCAACTCCTTAAGCCTTCTTGCTTAGCACATCATTGCAGATTCTTCTCTTGGGTCACTTGATGAAGCAAAACCCTTAACTCCTTCTCTTCCTTAGGTTCTCACACATGACAAGCTTTGCTTCATGACCAAACATTCCTATAAATAGCAAATTAGGATATTTTTCCACTCATTTTCCATTGTCAAAATTTAGAGTTTAGATGGATTAGGTAAGACACAATGTAGATACTCCATATCTTGTATCTCTTTTGGAAACTTCTCCTAGAATCCATTTGAATTCGCTTTAAAAATGGTTTACATCAAGTTCTATGCCACTAGCTCATCAACCTTATCTTCTTCCTAGTTTACAAGTTTCAAGAAAACAAACTTGTTGGCTTAGATTCAAAAAATCTTTTATTTGTAACATAATGTAGTAGCTCAACATTATCAAACTTCTAATGCTTGGCACATACTATGTTGCTCGACATCAAATGTAAAATCACTCGGCATCAACTAAAGTTTACTAATGCTCGGTATCAACTAAACTTTACTTGGCATCAACTATCTTGCTTGACATCCACTAGAATTTTCTCTTACTCGGCTCCAACTAACTTTTTGCTCAACTTGCACTAACTTTTCTCGACACCTACTATCCATTCAGTCAAGCTTGGTAGACAAATTTTGTGTAACTTGTTCTTCTAAACTTTCTTAGTGTAGATAACATTTGTAAGCTTAATTAAATTATCAATACATCATGTCATCATTGTCTTAACTAACCCTTGTACTTCATTACATAAGCATAAATCAACCTTTCCTCTAGGTTCTATTGTTACCTCTTATTGATCAAATCTTCTTCATCAATCAGTTGTCTTACTATAAAATAGAAGGTTTGACATTAGTGACAAAACAATGATTAAAACACATACTCTTCTTCAAAATCTCCCTCTTTCAACAATCTCTCTTAACAATGATCTTTTTCAATCATATCTCAACATTCTCCCTCTTTGGCATTGATGGTAAACCAAACTAATCAACCAAGTCAATCAAATGATGAACATCTTGTTCAACCAATCTGACTATGTTAAAATAGTAAGACAATACCAAAAATAAAACTTGTATCAAAATTTCTCCTTCTATCAGCAACTTCCATCTTTTGATTAGTTTGAATCCCTCTGAGTTTCTTTTTGTATCTTCCTCTTACTAGGTAGAAAAGGATTTCTCCCTCTTTCGTACATACATGTGTCTTCTTCTAATTAACAACATCAACAATTATTTGATCTTCCTCTAAGATTAGTAGCTTCTCCAGCTTCTTTGACAACAATCTCTTGTACTTTCTCCCTCAACATTTATAAGGAATATCTCACTCTATGATTATACATTTTGGCTCTCTGATCAATATCTCCTTTCTCTGTTCTAACTCAACTCTTGATATCTTTCGCTAATATACTTTCTCCTTTTGATGATGATCAGTATAATGTACTTTCTCTCTTTCTGATCAACAGATCTCTCCTTCTGATAATGATTAGTTTAATTTACTTTCTCCCTCTTTGGCAACAATACCAAAGACATATATCAAAAACTTGTCATCTTAAAATATGTAGATATAAGATTTTGTAGTTTCTTTAGCTTCTCCCTCTATCACCTTACTTGTGACTGATTTGAAGTTTGAGCTCTATGGTTACTTTAGGCAGCTCCTAAAGTAAGATCCTCTGCATCAATATGTAATATATGAATATCAGCTTGTTTGATGCAAGGCACTCCTCTTGTTGCTTAGATAGCCTTTGATAGGGGTATCACCCCTAATTTACCTCTTAGATACTTATGAGCATCCTTTGGTAATGGTTTTGTGAAGATATCAACAATTTTCTCCTTTGAGTTAACATATTCCATATTCACCTCCTTGTATTGAACTAACTCTATCAAGTAATGATATTTGATTTCAATGTGCTTTGTCTTTGTGTGCATCACTGGATTCTTTGATATATTGATAGCACTTGTATTATCACAATAAAGTATCATTGGTTCTGTGATATCTTTCTCATTCCTTTGAGTAGTTGTTTGATCCATACAATGTTTATGCAGTTTACAAGTGTAGCAACATATTTAGCTTTACTAGTAGATTGTGAAGTACAACTTTATTTCTTGCTAGTCCATGTAACTAGTATCTTACCTAAGAAAAATGCTCCTCCATCGATGCTCTTTTTGTCATCAATGTTTCTAGCCCAATCAGCATTAGTGTAGGCTTTCAATTCAAACTTTTCATTCTTCTTGTAATATAGATCAAACTCTTTTGTTCCTTATAGATATCTCATTATTCTCTTTACATCCATTAAATGATTCTCCCTGAGATTTGCAAAGAATCTTGCAACTATCCCTACAGATAATGTAATATCAGGTCTACTATGTAATACATATTGCAATTTGCCTATCATAGACCTGTATAATGTTTGATTCACCTCAACATAATCATCATTCTTTGACAAGTTGTGTCTTGTCACCATAGGTGTACTTACTATATATGAGCAATGTTAGTATGCTAATAGAAACCAAATTTAAATAAAGCTTCTACAAACTAAACAAAATTCATAAACTTCAAGATAGACTAAGATGAGCTCTCAATTGAGAATATGAGCCATTAATGGGCTCTCTCAATAAGAAGCTCTCTTGTTGAGTGGCTTTGTCTAAATAGATAGGATGTATGCTCAAGCTTATGCTCCAAAAATGGCTTCAAATGGAGTTGGAATTTGGGTGTGAGTGTATGGTTTTGATGTAAAATGGCTTCTTAAAATGGCATTATGACTTTACTTCATAGATTGTGTTATTTTGCAAAAGGGAAGGATCCAATTTATAGGCAAGAGGCTTGAAGGATTGAGGGCTAAGATGCAAGGACGAGAAAAAGCTCATGGAGGGCTCAGATTGCATGAGAGAAGAGCACATGGATTGTGCTTCCTTACAGCCAATCAGGGAGTGACACATGTCATAGGGTGAGAGGATGGAGGAAAGGGGAAGGATGAGTCAACAAAGGAGGCTCGAGGGATAAAATCTTCATAAAGACCCTCATAATGGCTTGTAAGAGCAATAAAAGGGCTTTGGAAGAGTCATTTATGGCCTAGTGGGCTTCATAAAGTTTTATGGCTGGGATATTTTGAGGGAGATGAGAGGAATTTGGACTTGGGCTTGATTAGGAAGGTTTTAAGCTTTCTTAGGCTTGTGCAAATGATTAGAGGATGGATTAGGATGGTTTAGGATTAACTTAGGGATAGGCAAGTGGATGGCATTTAATGAGGGTGGGTGAAGGAGGAGATATTTTTTAACTTTGGCTTGGGTTAGTAAGTCTTAACCCATGTTTAGAGAATGTGACAAGGTTAGGAGGGGATTAGGATTAGGTTTAAAGACATCTTCTAGAAGAGTCTAGACTTTGGATGAGGATAAAGACTTTCTAGAATAGCCTACAATTTCCTAGGATGAGGATGAAGACTTTCTAGAAGAGTCTAGAACTTCTTAGGATGAGGATAAATTAGATTTTTAGGAAATAAATAAAGTTTTATTTATTTCAAGGGTTTGGGTTGAGGAGATATTTATTAAAACTTTTTAAATAAACATGAGGATTAATATTTAATCTTAATTAAATATTTTGAGTTGGGATTAGGGGTAGGAAATGATGGGATTAGCCTTTAATCAAAATTAAAGAAGGATTAGAAGATTTTGGAAGAGGTTGGCGGTCTTAAGGAAATTGGCCAAGTTTTTGGCAAAAAATAAATTTTTTATTTATTTTGGGTTTTTTGGTCAGTTTATTAATTAAATAATTAATAAATAAGGAAATAATGTTTAAATAAGATTTAAAGATTTTTGGGAGGGATTCCTTAATTAAATATTTTTAATTAAGATAAAGGGATTTAATGGCATAAAAATAAATTAATTAATTAATGATGATGTCATCAGGAATTTTTCAAAAAATAAAAATATTTTATTTTTCAAAGGTTTTTAGGTGTCTACATTTTGCCCCTCTTTGATGTGATGCCGCAAGTGGCATGGCATCAAAGATAAGAAAATAAGATGCCCAAGGCTAGAGCAGAAGAGGAGAGAATGGACTGCAAGATGCCCTCTCAAGAAGGCGGCGGGGAGAGAAAGCAAGGCTCGACGACTTCTTGAAAAGTACAAGAATCTGAGATGAGCAAGAAGACTCAGATTGGCTTAAGAGAAGAGGTTTAGTTAGCTCAAACTCTCACTACGGGAGAATGATAAAGGGAGAATCAGAGGCACAAGAGGAAGCAAGCTTAAGATCTCAAGGATTGTAGAGGATGAAGGAGCGGAGTGCTATAAAAGGAATCAAGGATGGGGAGATGGATGAGGGAATTAAAAAGCTGATGCAACAGGATTTCAAAGAGTCAGATTGGTGGAAGATGGGTTTCAGAGATCCCTAGGACTAGGATTATGGATCTCGAAAGATGAGGCTTGGTGGATTAATTTGGATTGGTGGATCCCTAAGACTAGGATTGTGGATCCCTAAAGCTAAAGGTGAGGAGTGATTCAAAGAGATACTGATGCATAAGTTGGGGTAGGAGAGACAGATGCTGGATATGGATGGGGGATAATGGAGATGAAGGGAAACCATTGAAGCTTTTTTTAGCAAGGGGATACTTCAAAGAGAAGTACCACCATGTAGTTGAGCACTAGATTTTCTATAGGACTGTTGGTTAATTGCCAAGGTTACCAAGAAAATCAAGGCCGTGTCACCAACCATCCAGAGGACTGACAGACAGACTCGAAACAAACACACAAGGATTGCCCCAGCATCACACATGAAACTCGAAGGAAACAGTGTGGAATTGACATTGGGTAACCCACAAGCAAAAAAGAAACAAATGAAAGACTTGATCAAAACCGTACGCTCAGAGTGCCCCATTCGTAGCATACCATGATATGGAAGATCGTGGCAACCTTGAGGAGGGAACAAAAAGATTGCTTGGAAAAGATACTTCAAGACCCAAAAGGGAAGATTCCAAATCAAAAGAAAGTGAAAATCCAAAAGAGAACCATTTGCCAATGAGATGGGTAGGACAAGGTACTAACAGACCAAGATCAGACATGAGGAAATCTATATCCTACAAGGATCTATCGGAGAGCACCTAAGCCAATGGATCTAGGTGAGTGATGCATCTGGCAAGCTAAACTAAGAAGGATAACACTTTGGTGACAGGAGATCTAGCTAAAGGATGCAATTGAATAGCTAACCAAGATGTGCGATGTGTGCAAGATGCTGATCAAGGAGGAATTGACACAAAAGATGAATAGATACAATGGTACTAAGCTAAAGAGGATGTACAAGCTGACAGACCAAGATATTTACAAGCTGAAGCTGACCAAGATAGTTACAAGTAGGCAAAAGCTCAGGATGATAGGATAACGGGATGGTTCGATGTTGTGCAAGAAGTGAAAGCTAAGGGTGGGGTGATAGTGAAAGATATGGATTTGGTAGGATGCATCCAATGATGATGAGAGATTTTGTGACCAAGGATAGCTAGAGGAGCAGGATGAGATGGCTAGATAGGATGGTAGATAGCTAGGATTATGATGGATATAAAGAGATGACATTGGGTTTGCATGAGGATAGCCTAGACCTAGATACCAATGACAAGGGACGATGGACAAGACAAGATCTCCAAGGAATATAGTGCCCCCAATCAAAAGATAACATGCAGAAGGAGGTCTTATGATGGATGTGATAGGATTGAAGCTAGGATGGAAAAAGCTGAAGGGGCTAGGGAGATGGATGATAGCTGGGATGGCTGGCTGAAGTTGTAGGAGATAAGTGGATGGTGTGAGATGGAAGATGGAGGGTGGAGGATAGGTGGATAGATTGGAAGATGGAGTTGGATATCAAGAGATGACCAAAAGCATGAGGGCGATAGGCTAAGCTGGGGATGGCAGGATTACGCATGACGCATGTTTGCCAAGTTTTCATCATGGTATTTGTCCAAGGTGCTTGAATTGCCAAGTTTTCACCAGTGGATGCTTTATTTTTATTTATTATTATTTTTTGACTTTTTGACTTCGGACTTAGCTGGAATGATTTTGGCTTTCTTTAGCTATTTTAGCTTTTTTGAGATTTTTCACTGGCTGTTGGAATGTTCAATTTTTTTGCTAGCTGTTGGTACACCAGATGTGTGATTTATGCAATAGATGGCATTAGATGGGATTGATGGTAGGAGATGGAGGGATGAAAAGGCTAGAAAGGAGAGTGAGATGGGGATGCTTGCAGGATCAACATTGGTACATGTTGGGACGGGTGTGAAAAGAGCATATGGGGGATAGATGGTAGATGTGAGCGTGATGGAGGATTTGTGGAAGTGTGATTGGGGATATAGGCACCCAATATGGAGTTAGGAGATGGGGGACATGAGTCACTGGATGGAGGATTAGCAATGGTGGATGCCATTATGCATTGGGTTTCAACTTTTTTCTTTGGGATCCACAAGTGGTCAATCTCGTGTCATGCCCATAGGATCATTAGTCTATCCTTAAGTTGACACAATCTCCACCAATCCAATGCATAAGAAAGAAAAACTCTCACTTTTTGACAGCATGCCCTTGAATTCTTCCATCCACAGGAAAGCCAAAAATCTCCATCCAATCCTCCTTAGGTCTGTCATACAGCTTTGACTCTCCCTAGGAAATCCTTTATCAACCAATCCAAAATCCATGCTTAATCCAAATCCAACCATGAGCTTCTATGTTCATCCATATGCAAGACCCCATCCCCATCTGACTCATCATCAAAACATGAAATCCCAAACCTATCATGATGTGTTTGATCGTATTGTCCTTGCTCCCGCCACCTCCTATTCCAATGATGATGAAAATCTTGTTGACTATGACGGGTATATTGAAAGCCTTAGAAACATTCCCCCAAGCATCCCACAAAATCCATGCATTCTTCCAAACTATCTAGTCATGCCATCTGATATCCTAGCTTCTCCTCCATCACCCAATCAACCAAGCTTCCAATCTTCCACCCCCATCACACTAGCAATTCCTGTCAATCCACCTGCACCTCCGACACACGAGTCTCTAAGGAATCTCCTAGAGGAAATACAAGAAAATTTGCCTCCAGCAGTCGATAAGCCATGTCATCTAATCCAACCATGTGAAGTAGGTGTCTACACTTACTAGTTTGGAAACCTCTAATCCAAATTTCTTCAATATTTCTTTAACATTCTTTGAATGAGTGTTGTATTTACCAAACTTCATCTGATATACTTGCAATCTCACAAAAAAATTAATTTCTCCAAACATAGACATTTCAAATTCTTGCTTCATTTGATTTGCAAAATCCTTACATAAACCATCTTGTCCTCCAAATATGATATCATCAACAAATATTTTAGATAGAAAAATACCTTTTCCTTTCTCTGGCTTTATGTATAGATTGATGTTAGCATCAATCCTTTTAAATCCAATCTTCACAAGATAAGTATGAAGTCTCTCATACCATGCTCTTGGTGCTTGTTTCAAACCATATACAGCTTTGTGCAGTCTACGTACCATGTTCTTATTTTTATTATCAACAAAACCTTCTAGTTGTTCTATGTAAAATTCTTCCTCTACTATGCCATTCAAAAATGTAGATTTAACATCCATCTGATAAACTTTGAAACCTTTGTATGTGGCATAAGCAAGTAAAGTTCTTACTCCTATTCTAGCAACAAGAGAAAATGTCTCCCCATAATCAATTCCTTCTTCTTGTGCATATCCCTTGTAAACTAATCTTGCTTTGTTTCTTGTGACTTCACCATTTTCATCTAGCTTGTTTCTGAATACCCACTTGGTGCCAATCACATTCTTGTCTTCTGGTCTAGGAACCAGACTCCATGTTTTGTTCTTCTCTATCCGTTCAATCTCTTCTTCTATGGCTTTGTACTATTCCACATCTTCTAATACATCTTTCATTGTTTTGGGTTCCTTCATGCTCAAAAAATATGATTCACTTTTCAATTTATTTCTCATCATGGGCCTAATTTTTTTTTTTATCTCCAATGATTTGATCAATAGGATGATGTTTTTTGACATATTTTGACAATCTTGGCTTAGCTCTTGTTTCTTCATTGTTTCTTTCAGCTTCATAATCACTGTGTACATCTCTATTAGGTATCTCAACATCTCTTTCATGTGTACTAATCTCAAAATCAGAATGTGCATCTTCTTCATTTTGTAACTTGGCATCTGAATGCAGCTTGGTTCCTAAATGTAGCTCAACATTCACAGGATGTGACTCGGTAGTCACTAAAACTTGTTGTTGGTTTATAGTTTGATTTGTAGCATCTTCCTTGGTAGGAATTCATTCATTAAAGTATACAAATGATTTGCATTCTTTTGGTTCTTTCATGGGTTTAGCCTCATGTACTTTTGTAAATTCATCAAAATTCACATTTTCACTTTCCACAATTTTGTTAGCATTAGTATTTAAACACTTATAAGCTTTGCTTCTCGTAGAGTATCATATGAATATACCTTCTTCACTTTTTGCATCAAGCTTTCCATTTCTAACATCTTTAAGAATGTAACTCTTACTTCCAAATACATTAAAGTATTATACATTGGGTGGATACCCATACTGTAGTTCAAAAGGTGTTGAATGAGTACCTTTCTTGATTTGCACACAATTCAAGGTATATACAACAGTACTTATAGCTTCTCTCTAGTATTTTAGAGCAACATTCTTCTCCATCATAAGTGCTCTAGCACAGTCCATCATAAACCTATTCTCCTTTGAGCAATGCCAATTTTTGGAGGGGTCCTAGGGGCAGATGTCTATATTTTGATTCCTCTATCATTACAGAACATCTTAGATTCATTTGATGTGAATTCTTCTCCTCTATCATATCTCAAGCATTTCAGACTTTTACCTGTTTCTTTCTCAACTCTTGCCAAGTACCACTTAAACATTTGAAAAGCATCAGATTTCTCTTTCCAAAACATAATTGTCATCATCCTAGAATAATCATCAACAAATAACATTATGTACTTATCTCCCCTGTAGCTTTTCAATTCAATTGGTCCACACAAGTCAGTATGAAAAATATCTAGTATTTCTTTAGAGGTACAAACTTTACTCTTAAAGCGTGACTTTGTTATTTTGCCTAGCTGACATTGTTTGCACACTACATTATCAAGCTTCTTCAACTTAGGAAAATCTCTAAATTACTTCATCTTACTAATACCAACCAAATTATCAAAGTTAACATGTCATAATCTTTTGTGCCAAAGCCATACATTATCAAATTTTGTAATGAGACAAGTAGCATCCTCTATATCAAGATATAATAGATTACTCCTAGTTTGATCACCTTTTCCAATCAGTTTCTCATTTGTGTCATGTATCTTAGTAGTATTGTTTCCAAATTCAACCTTGCATCCCAAATTACTCAATTGTGACACACTCAACAAGTTATAGTTTACTCCTTCAACATAGTAAGCATTGTCACATGAAATTTTATCTGTGAGTTTGATAGAGCCTTTTCCTTTTATCAAACATGGTGCATCATTACCAAATCTTACACTATTTCCATCATAACAATTCAAAGTAATGAACTTACTTTTATCTCCAGTCACATGATGTGAGCATTCATTGTCAATGATCCATCTATCATTTTTGTTCACACAAGTCACAAGTGTAGTCACCTCATCTTCATCAAATTTGTCCTTCATTGCAACATACACCACTTCATCATCATGTTCATAAAATCATCCTTGGTTTCCTCTTCAGCAATGTAGCATGACTTCTTGCCTTTTTCTTTGTAATATTTGCTATCATCTTCTCTTCTGATTTTGTACTTATCACCTCCTTTGTAGTTCTTCTTCTATGTACATCTTGCAGCAATATGACCAACCTCATTGCAATTAAAACAAATTATAGGTAACTTACCTTTGAACTTGCCTTTACCTCTATGAAATCTTTTTTCCAGTAGTGCTTCCAATTGTTCAACATCCTCCTCATCTGTATCACTATCATTGGATATGTATTTTATCTTTCTCTTCTTCTTATGCTTCACCTCATCAGAGTCCTTCAATAATAGCTTAGCTTTGAAAGTAAATTCAAGACTCTCAAGTTTTTAGTTATCAAAGTCGGATAGCTCAAAAGTAGTGAGTCTACCTGCTAGACCTTCAAGGGTTAGATCATTTCCTAGAATACATCTCAGTTCTTGAATTATAGAAACTCTAATAGCATAAATAGGTAATAATGTTCTCAAGACTTTTCTTAACATAGTATCATCATCTATGTGATCAGTAGCTCCTCTTATTGCACTAACAACTTCTTTTATTCTAGCAACATATTGAGAAATATTTTCACCTTCTTCCATACTCAAATCATCAAACTTACCTCTGAGGCTTTTAGATTTGGCTCTTTGAACATTTTTGTCTCCTCCATAGATGGTGGCTAGGGCATCCCACATTTTCTTTTCACTATCAAGACCTTTGATATCATCAAATTTGGCATAGCTTAGAGTAGAAGCACTCTCCAACATCACTTGATTGTGTTCTAACTTCTTCATATCTTTAGTAATTAGGGCTTCAACTAGATCAACACATTCCACAAAGATGGTAGATTGTGCATGATCTCCAAGTCCTCCAAGGTGTAGCTTCATCAAACTTTGCCATGCAGGAAAGTTATCTCTACTAAGCTTGAGAACTTCTCTTTTAAACATCTTGATCTTTGTGTTTCTAGTACTTTGAAACTAGTCCTCTTAAGCAGATGGCTCTGATACCAATTTGTAGAATACTTTAGAATAACTGAGAAGGGGGAGGGTGACTCAGTTATCCAAGGTTTAGATGTATAAATAAAACTTTTTACAACTTAGTGAACCCATCAAACATTCATACCCATGCATGCATCCATTATGCAATCACTAAAAATTGTATGATACTATCAAATCAACTTGCAGAAATGTAAAGCATGAAATACAATAGATTCATCAACACACTTGACACATTGATTTATGTGGAAACTCAATTTGGGAAAAACCACTAGTTACATGCTACTCTTTCCACTCTTCTAAAGTGATGCCCTATGAAAGGCCAACCTTGTTAAAGGTTACAATACACATTGTTAAAAGTTGACTCGATTAAGGGATTTCAATCACCCTATTAGAAGTGAACCTTGTTAGAGGACTTTAGGCCATTCACTTAGAATGCCACCCAGTTAAAGGGTTTACAAATGATTGTTAGGTCAACCTTAATCCAAAGGATTTACCTATGATTGATACAATTTTTAGAGAGTAACAATAGAGCTTTGATCTTATACAACTTACAACTTGTCTTGTAGATTATAGATCTCTATTTAGTCCTCAATTTTGTTTGGCCTTCATACTTTGTAGCTCTAATAGCTTGTTTTCCCTTCAAGCATTCATCTCCTTAAGCCTTCTTGCTTAACATACAGATTCTTCTCTTGGGTCACTTGATGAAGCAAAACCCTTAACTCCTTCTCTTCCTTAGGTTCTTGCACATCATAAATTTTGCTTCATGACCAAACATTCCTATAAATAGGAAATTAGGATATTTTCCACTCATTTTCCATTGTCAAAATTTTGGGTTTAGATGGATTAGGTAGGATACAATGCATCTACCCCATATCTTGTATCTCTTCTAGAAACTTCTCCTAGAATCCATTTGAATTCGCCTAAAAAATTGTTTACATCAAGTTCTATGCCACCAGCTCATCAACCTTATCTTCTTCCTAGTTTACAAGTTTCAAGAAAATAAAATTATCATCTTAGATTTGGAAAATCTTCAATCTTTAACATAATGTAGTAGCTCGACATTATCAACCTTCTGATGCTCAACACATACTATGTTGCTCAACATCAACTAAAGTTCATCGATGCTCGACATTAACTATCCTTTACTTGGCATCAACTGTCTTGCTCAACATCCACTAGAATTTTCTCTTACTCAGCTCCAACTGACTTTCTGGTCGATTTTCACTAACTTTTCTTGACACCTACTATCCACTCAATCAAGCCTGGTAGAAAAACTTTGTGTAACTTGTTCTTCTAAACTCTCTTAGTGTAGCCAACATTTGTAACCTTAGGTAAATTATTAATACATCATATCATCATTGTCTTAATTGATTCTTGTACTTCATTACATAATCATAACTCAACCTTTCCTCCAGGTGCTATTGTTACCTCTTATTGATCAAATCCTCTTCATCAATAACAGGTTTGGCATCAGTGACAAAACAATGATTGAAACACATAATGTTCTTCAACAATCTCCCTCTTTCAACAATCTCTCTTAACAACGATCTTTTTCAATCATATCTCAATACTTTCTACATACTTCTAAATAATATTCATCAGTATCCTTACTCATTGTTTCATCTTTGTCTAAAAACCTTTTAATATTTTACATAAATCACTATCAGTCATCTTCCTAACTTACATTCTATAGTGTTCATAATTAATTGAGCAGTATGAATGTCTTCTCTCCATGCATGAGGATACATATAGGGAATTAAATGGAAAAATAAGTGAAGTATCAAAGAACCAAATCTAAAGACTTGTGAATTTTCATGCTTTATCCTCCTTATGTTTTCAAGTAGTTTTTTCCTGAGGATCTCACAAATTGAAAAATGTTCATGCTCAACAACTATCTTATAAGATGTATGAATATTTTTTGCTTATGAAGAATTGTGTAGCTACTATAATAAATCTTATAACCTAAAATCTTGGAAATTAACCTAACATCTTTTTGTCTGATGTTTGTGAGGGTTACTTTTCACTTTTCCCATTTAGATCCATTGTTTATTTCCCCTTTCTTCTTCACTAACTTGGTCACAATGGGAATAATTCTACCATTGTCAAATCTAGTGACCAAATGGATAAGTCCTTTGGTTATTTTGATAGGTTTATCTCCTAACCAAAAGAACTAATCTTGAATTATACTTACCACAAATTTGATCCATTATATCTCATCAACTTCTACAAAGTTCATGATTTGCACAACATTTAGATTTTCTAAGTACTTGAATTCATACTTAAAGGTTATTTCCTTATTGTAAAAATCATTCAAATCATTCCAAATGTATGCATTCTGTATGGTCTTATAATTTCTTTGGATGCATACCCATATATCTTCCACATTAATAACACCATTAGGGATTCGTGAAAATTCACCCTCTAGATCATCTTCTACATGAAGAAAAACATTAGGGCATTAAATTTAATCTAGTGCCCATGGGAGAGTATAAAAAAATTGGCTTCAAGCAAGGCTATAAAATAGTGGTTTCCCTCCACCACCACACAGATTCTAGTCGCCAACGAGATGTAGAAGATTTTGGTGCATTGATTCAAACACAAGTAAATAGGGCTAATGAATAATAACTCAAATTGATAACTTCATAAGAAATAATCTATTTGATGTTAATTTTGAACAATGATAAAAATGTGCATGTCTACTCCTGACACAGATCCTACACGTGATGAAGGCCCTGACATGCATTACAGTGATAGAGGTATTTATTAAATTCTTATTGAAAATTAATTATATAATTATTAATCAAATTTAACATCTTAAATTGCAATTGGTGTAACCTTTATGTGAATTTTTTTGAGTATGTAGAATGTCATGGTGATGGAGTCGAGTGTGATGTTAGTTTTGAGCATGTTGAGGTTGAGGTTGAACAAAATGTGATAGTAGATGATGTGGCACTATTAGGGAAAGAAAAATCTCTATTATGTTCTTCAGATCAATGAGATACTTATAACATTTTTAAATAATGTTTGGAATTAAACCCATTTATTTGTTATTGTAGGGGCACATCAACCTTGTGCTCAAAAAAAGAAGAGAAAGCATCATGTCATAAGATCGTAACCACAAGAGTTAGAGGAGAATGCCAAAGATAGTCATGATGTGCCTATTAGCCTTTGTCTTCAACAAACATCAAAGAAAAAACAAAAGAAGAAATGAATGTTAAAACCTTCGTTTGATGATGAATGCGTTGATGATTTTTTAATGAATGTTGCTTAAATGAATTTTATGTCATGTTATTGAATATTATTATGTTATTATAATGATTGATGTGTTCACAAATTATTGATGAATTTTTATATGTATTAATGAATTTTATGTCATGTTAATGAATGTTATGTGATTATAATGATTCAATGTTATAGTTCTTAGTGTTAACCTCATAATGGTTTTTGACACTTGAGTGCCAATACACTTACCTACTTTCTATATTGGAGCTGAGTACACCATGCATGCCGAGCCACAAAAAATGTCGAGTTAGGAAAGACTTCAGGTGCTGAGTGATCTTCATGTGCTGAGTAGTTTTCAGATGCCGAGTGAAGATCAGATACCGAGTGAAGTGTAAGTGCCAAGTAACATAAGCTGTCGAGTGCTAACAAGTGCCGAGTAACATAAGGTGTCGAGTGTTAACAAGTGCTGAGTAACATAAGGTGTCGAGTGATACAATTTTGTTTAGGTGCTGAGCTATCCAAGAAACAACATGTGCCAAGTATCAGCAATACTTTAGGAGCCGAGTAACTCAGAATATCAGCATAAGAGTTTGTAATTTCACAAACTATGATGCAAACAGTTTTTGTAGCCGACATAAGGTAAATCTCAAAGGATTTAATGATAAGATCGAATCTTTTATTTTTCCTATGCAATCTACATGCAGTCAATAAGAAAAATGATGAAGGCATGCAACCAATAGAAGTAGTGCAAATAATAAGCAGAAAATGAAGATTGAATATGGATTGTAGATCCATAACTAACCCTAAATTCTCAAATGTCTTTATAAGGAAGACGAAATTTCATTGTGAATAGAAGAGTGGAAATACAAGGGTGCACAAGGAAATCTATTTTCAGAAGCGAGGGTTATTAGATCACAAAAGGATCAAGATCAGAGAAAATAGAACAGGTGCCTGCATTCAGCAATCAAGGATTGTAATCTATTAGGTTCATTATACCTAATACTTTCTAGCAATTTTATTAGAATGAAAATCCTATGGTGATAGGTTAGCTTAACAGCTACTTCGTAGATCCTTTAATTAGGTGATTAAATCCTTTAACAGGGTGACACTTCATGTAAAGTGTTTGTAAAGCCTCTAACTAGGTCACTATTAATATAGTGTAAAGCCTTTAACAAGCCAGGCCTTTAACAGGGCAGACCATCAGAAGTGGTTGAACAATATTGCTGTAGTAATTTTTATGGGTATCATCCCCACCCTAGTTTTACCTTCTTATTCCTAGAGGGTTTCTGGGTTACCAAATTCCAGTGTTATGAGTTGTTGATACATGTCTTAATTTCATGTTTACTTGATGTATTTACATGCATGCAATTTACTTTCAGTTAAAATTTTTATTGGTTAAAGTGTGATACTTCTGATTCACACCCCCCCCCCCCTCTCATAAGTATTCTTTCCATATTTGAATATTCCAACAATTGGTATCAGAGCATCCAGATTCTCACAAGAAAAAGCCTAACAGCTTGGAGGAAAAGATCTAAAGATGGAAGCTTTCAAACTTGGAAAGATCATTGAAAATCAGGTGATAGATGTGCAACTTGCTCTGCATAGCTTGGAGAATTTAGAAACAAGTTGAGAAACTCATTAAAAAAAAGAAAGATCTATCCATAGCTGAAAATGATATACACTACAAGGAGATTGATAGCACCAACATATTTTCCAATGGAGATACTAAAGAGTTTGATGTAGCAATAGCAGAACTGATGGAGAAAAATAAAGTTCAAGCAGATGAGATAAGATCTCTCAAGATGGAACATGAGTCACAAGCCATAATGATATGTGAAATCACTGAACACAAGAAAAGAGTAGTTGAAGATAAAGTTATGATGGAAAATGACAAAAGAAACCTTGCAAACAGACTTGAAGAAAAATGTACTGAATTGACAAGGATCTCAAACATGCAGATGGATACACTTGCCCAAATGATGAACCTTCATCATGAACTCAATGTGAAAGATATTGAGATCTCTACTTTAAAGATGCAGAATGAACAAATGTAGAATGAATTGAATAGAGAAAAAGAGGTAGCAGAGAATCTCAACAAGTCAAGTGAAGCTATCAACTATTTTGAATAGTTGCTGAAATCCCCAAAATCTGCCCATGATACATCAGGACTAGGATACAATAGCACTGAAGTTGGGGAATCATCAAAGAATGCTGAACAAAGAAGTGACAAAGGTAAGAATTCAAAACCCAATTGTCATTACTGTAATAAGAAGGGGCATACAACTAATGTGTGCAGGAGTAGAAGATTCAATCAATCAAACACACCCAAAAATAAGAGTTTCTATCACAAGTGCAACATGCAACCTAACATATGACACAAAATTGCAGATCCAATGCCACAAGGACTCGGAGATTTGATGGACATTGTTATAATTGCAAAAATTATGGACATAGGGCATTTGAGTGCAGATGAAAACCTACGTGGATATCAAATCAACCAGCAAAAATAGAAGGGAATGAAAGTCATTATCATTGGGATTACAATACCAGGTATAGTTGTCATTATTGTCAAGAATATGGACATATACCACAGAACTGCATAAGAACACATTTCAGAGAGAACTACAAAAGATGGTTGAATCAAACTACATGTTTCAGTTGTTTGAAAATTGGTCATATCAGCAGAAACTGTCATACAAGATCAAAGGCACCCAAGACTGAAGAAAACAAGAGAAAAGGAAAAATTGATGTCAAAAAGATAAGAAGGCAAATGAATAAGACTTGGAAAAAGAAAGATGAGTGAAACACATCAAGTGGAGGGATCACTTCACCTAATGGGTCAAGTGATCACACCTCATCAAACTAAGCATAAGAAGTATACTGGACTGATATACAAAGCTATATCTCACATCAGTTCCAAGACAAAGAAGCCATGCTAAGTATAAATCTGCATGAAATAAGATGTCAAGAAAAAATCTAAATGTTGTTGCTAGAATATCTTTGGATGCCGAGTTAAAACTCCAACACATGCCAAGCTCCTAACAGCGATCGAGCTGATAATTGATGCTGAGTTGGTTAACTCCAATGGAAGCCGAGTAAAGTAGAAATGTAGTGCAAGCCGAGTTAGGTTAAAATTTCTTTAGAAGCCGAGTTGGCAATTGGGCATTTAATGTGATGGAAATAGGGTATATTATCGTGATTTCAATCAATTTTACTCATCACGATCAAAGAGAAAAGAAGAAGAAAGAGAGCTGAGCAACTTCATAGCAAGAATCCAAAGTTTCAAGAAGATTACAACCTCATTCAACATGTTTTTCATCGATCTCAAGGTATTTTCATTTGTGTCGAGCTATGCAATTTCGTATCTTTTTATTGTAAAAACCCTAGTTTGCATAAATGGCATCAAGTTCAAAGAAAACTGGGGATAAAGAAACGTGTGAAGTTCAGTTAGTTTCAAATGAGATCAAGCAACTCGATTTTCAACCCATTCTGGAAGTTGCCTACAAAAACAACCCAGTCGGTGCTCTCTCCCAAATTCCCCCAAAAGTTGTAATGGTCCAAGATGTGAGAAAATGTTACAACGGTAAGATAGGTGCCCTAGGAGACATGGAAATAAGACAAGCTTATGAGAAATTGTGTGTACATGGAGTCTTAAAATATGAATTCAAAATCATTGAAAGAAAGGGTTTAACCCAAGTTTTGAGCCTTCTCGCCGTATTCAAAATAGAATGGGTTAGACTTGTGCTAAGCATAATTCATGGTGGAAATTTGTGGTTAGAAGATACTCCCATCAAATTGACAAAAGAAATCATACATAGAGTAACAGGGTACCCAACCCTAGATAGGTTCAAAACTTTGAGAAGTGAATCAAAGGAGGTTATTGAAAAGAACACTGGTGCCCAGTGGAACAAAAGAGGAATGACAATTCACACCATACAGGATCCTCTAGTTGAGTTTGTTATTAGAGTCATCGCCCATAAATTCTACCAATCCAGTAGACTCAATAGTGTACCATGTATTGCAGTAGATGTAGGCTACAAATTGGTGAAAAAGGATCATACTTATGATCTTGCAAAATTGCAACTACAGCAGATCAATGAAAACCTAGCTACCATAAGAAGAACAAAGGGCACTCAATGCAAATTTGGAACAATCCTAGTTTGCATATTCTTTTATGTTCAGAATGAGTTTTTTTCCTTTGGCAAAGTGGCATGGAGGAATGACAGAACCATCATTGCCCAAATCAATGAATACATAGAGCAAATGGGAGAAAATTTTGATACCTTGATGACAAGCTATTTTGAGGATTTCAAGAAATCCATGAAGAAAAGATCAAGGATACCAGTTTCTTTAGTGGAAAAACATACTAATGATATATGTTTCTTAGTTGACATTGATTTTACCTATATTCAAGCAGTAATACCAAGGGTAAGATGGCTAAGGCCATTTGGATATGAAATTAATATTGATGAGGCATCTACAACAATAACTGCATTATTGGTAGAAGAAACTGATAAAAGTGCTCCACATTTTGGAACTTATGATGTGGTAAGATCAAAGATAAACATGGAATTAAAAACTACTTCCACATTGAAGAAGAAAGACAAATTATTAAAGAAGATTAAGAAGAAATTTGGTAAAGAAATTGAGGCTGAAGCAGAAGAAGAAGAAGATGACAGTGATGATGAAGATGAGCGAGAACAAGGGCCAATAGAATTAACTCAAGGTCTTGGAAAAGACAAGGAGGAAGGTGCAGAGGAAGAAGAAGCCAAGGAAGCACCAACTGAAGCTAAGCCAAAGAAAAGAAAGGCAACAGAACAGCCTCCAACTAAGCCCAAATCAAAGAAAGCTACCACACCATCACCTCAAAAGCCAACAACACAAGCAGCAACAAGGGCCTCCACTCAAAAGGCCAAAGAGGAAGTTAAAAAGAAGGAACAAATCAAGGAAACACAGGAAGAGCTGAGGAAAAGAAGAAGACATGTGGCTCAACCTGATACTGATGAAGAAGACCAATCTAAAAAGGTAAGCCACTCTTTAGTTGATACCTTATGTAAAAAGATTGGAAATGGTGACTTAAGTAATTTAAATAAAGTTGATTTCAATAAATTTACTAAAGAAGAACATAATAAGATAGAATAAATAGTTTATGGAATGATGGCACAGTTCAAGTACACTCCACTTGAACTAGATGGAAAATTGCTAAAAGAACTGTCAAAAATTGTAGAAGACAGATGGCATTTCTGTTTGAAAATGGAGAAGGAGATGAGGGAATCAACTCTAGCAAGTGTATTGCCAGATTTGACTAAGGAACAAGTAAAGAATGCAGTCAAAAGGCACAATAATAGGTTTACACCTAAATAAAAGGCATTCTTCATACTCCAAAATAGGATGGAAGAAATTGTTCAAAGAACAATGAAATCATGGAAAAACTTGTACAAAAAGATTGAAGATTTTCTTGAAGAAGAATACAAGGAAGAAGTTGTTGTACCAATAGAGGAGAGGAGAAAAAGGAAAGAAGATGAAGAAAAGAAAAGAGAAGAAGAAAGGAAAGAAGAAGAACAAAAGAAAAGAGAAGAAGAGAAGAAGGAAGAAGAAAAGAAAGATGGAGAGGAGGAAGAGACACAAAAATAGGATATAATGAGAACATCTGAGCAAGAGCAGCAACCAGATCAGAGTGTGCAAGACACGCAAATGCCACCCCCTATCCCTCCTCAAGCATCCATTTCACCTACAGACACTATAACTATTACTGATGTTCCTGATACTTCTGGTCAGAATATCAATCCATTAACTATAGAAGATCTTAAAAGAATTCTTAACCAATCTACCCAACAAGCAATATTATGTGCAGATCCAGTATTGGTCAGTATGGATGAACTACATAAACTAGTAGAAAGTACAGTCAAAGATAAGGTGAATCCACAAGAACCACCTTCTATCATCTCTATAACTACTAGTAGTCAATTTCAAATGCCAACGAGCATAGTTGATGCTGTTAGATTGTGGTGACTGATCAGGAAAGTACTGTACATACTTCATAAATAGTGGGGTTCGGGGCATCGCCCCGAAAAAAAATTTTTTTGGAAGTAGCCGACATCGACATGGTAGCCGACATATTATGGCCGACATATGGCCGACATGTTATAACCCTAAAGCGGTTTAATACTTGTATAAAAAGGGCTTAGGGTTGGGTATTTTTTGATGTGTGGTGATACGAAATTGGTTCTTGTGGCGGTATTGAGCTGTAAGGGATTACGGATTGTAATCAGGTTGTAATCACTGGATTGTAATAAGATCGGACTTGCTGTTTGGTGGACGTAGCCCAGGGATTGGGTGAACCACGTTAAATCTTGGTGCCTTGTGTTCATTTTTTGTGTGTTCTATTATTTTCTGTTATTGGTTATATTTGCATGTAGTTTTTATTTCTGTCCGTGGTTTATCCTAACAAGTGGTATCAGAGCCTAGTTGTTTCTCAGTTATCCTCTGCAGGAAAGTCTTACAGTTAAGTGGGAGTCTCACGGTTGAGTGGGAGCAATGGCAGATGATGGTAAGCTGAGGGTTGATAGGTTTAATGGGCAGAACTTTCAGTTATGGAAGATGCAAATGGAAGACTATTTATATCAGAAGGATTTGTGGAAGCCGTTGGAAGGAAAAGCCAAGAATCAGGGAACTATGTCAGAGGCTGAATGGGATCTTTTGGACAGAAAGGCACTTGGAAGCATTCGGTTATGCTTGGCACCATCAGTGGCATTTAATATTACAAAAGCAAAGACGACAGAAGATTTGATGAAAACCCTAGCGACACTGTATGAAAAGCCCTCCGCTTCAAATAAGGTATTTCTCATGAAGCGTTTATTTAATATGAAAATGGCAGAAGGTGGATCTGTTGCAGATCATTTAAATGAGTTTAATACTATTACTAGTCAATTATCTTCTGTGGGTATCAATTTTGATGAAGAAATTAGGGCTCTCTTGATTTTGTGTTCTTTGCCTGAAAGCTGGAATGGCTTGGTAATGGCGGTGAGTAATTCTGTTCCTGGATCTAGTACCCTAAAATATGATGATGTGATCAGTGTTATTTTAAGTGAGGAAACTCGTAGAAAATCCTCAGGTGGATCTACATCAGGAAGTGCTTTAAATGCACAAAGCAGGGGCAGAACGACTGAAAGAGGAAGTAACTCTGGAAATCGTGGGAAATCAAGAGGAAAGTCAAAGGGGAGGAGGTCTCAATCGAGAGGACCAAATGATTGCTGGTACTGTGGGAAACCAGGGCACAAAAAGAAAGATTGCTGGACTCGAAAGAAAAATGAAGGAGATAAATCAGATGGAGACAAAGAGGCAAATGTGGTAAGTAACAAATCCGAAGAGGATGCTTTGCTTCTGTCTTTAGAGAGTGTTGATGATTCATGGGTTTTAGATTCTGGTGCTTCTTTTCATGCTACACCTCATAGAGGTTATTTCATTGATTATGTCCAAGGGGATTTTGGGCTTGTTTATTTGGGGGATAATGAACCCTGTCAGATTGTTGGAAAGGGAAAAATTAAGATTAAGTTGCAGAATGGGAATCATTGGCTACTACATGAGGTAAGACATGTTCCAAAATTAAGTAGAAATTTAATTTCAGTAGGGCAACTCGGTGATGAGGGTTGTGTAGTTACTTTTAATGATAAAAATTGGAAGGTTTCAAAAGGTTCCCTTGTAGTAGCAAAAGGTGTGAAAGTAGGCACCTTATATCTTTGTACAGGTCATATTGTTCCTTCTACTTTGATTGTTTCAGAGAAAAATGAATATTCAGGAACAATTACTGCAGATGAGCAGGGAGAACAAATAGCTGCTGTGGATTCTGATACAGCGCTGTGGCACAATAGACTTGGGCACATGAGTGAGAAAGGTATGAAAGTACTTCATTCAAGAAAAGTTTTACCAGGTCTAAAATGTGTGAATATGGATTTCTGTGAAAGTTGTGTGTATGGAAAACAAAAGAGAGTGAGTTTTGTAAAGACAGGGAAGGAAAACAAAAAGGAGAAATTAGAACTTGTGCATACAGATGTATGGGGACCGGCTCAGGTATCTTCCCTTGGTGGCTCTCATTATTATGTTACATTTATTGATGACGCAACTAGAAAAGTATGGGTTTATTTCCTTAAACAGAAATCTGATGTATTTCAAACTTTTAAGAAATGGAAATGCTTGGTTGAAAATGAGACTGGTAAGAAATTAAAATGTCTCAGATCTGATAATGGTGGTGAGTATTGCAGTCATGAATTTGAAGATTATTGCTCCACTAATGGTATTCGTAGACAAAAAACTGTTCCAAGGACTCCACAGGAAAATGGAGTGGCTGAACGCATGAACAGGACTATAATGGAGCGCGCAAGGAGCATGAGGTTGCATGCTGGGTTGCCCTTACACATGTGGGCGGAGGCTGTCAATACTGCAGTATATTTGATTAATAGAGGTCCCTCTACTCCTTTGGGCTGTGGTATTCCAGAGGAAGCATGGACTGGTAAGAAGGTGAGTTATTCTTTTCTCAAGACCTTCGGTTGTGAAGCTTTTGCTCATATAGACTCTGAAAATAGAACCAAGCTAGAAGCTAAATCAAAGAAATGTGTCTTTGTTGGATATGGCATTAATGAATTTGGTTATAGGCTTTGGGATTTTGAAAATCATAAAATTATAAGAAGCCGGGATGTCATATTCAATGAAAAAGTGTTGTACAAAGATCTGTTGCAGCAACATGGGAAGAAAGAAGATGATTATGTAGTGCTGGATGATACTCCAAAAGCTGATGTTCCAGCCATTCCTCATGATGTGCAACAACCGCAACAACAAATACCACATACACCAGTGAATGTTAGACGATCAACAAGGCAAATTAGACCTCCACAAAGGTTTTCTCCCTCTTTGTATTCTATTTTACTTACTGATGCTGGTGAACCTGAAAGTTATGATGAAGCTGTGCAGGTGGATACTAAGATTCAGTGGGAGTCTGCAATGAAAGATGAAATGGACTCTTTGCTGAAAAATAAGACATGGGATTTGTGCAAGTTGCCTGCAGGTAAAAAGGTTTTACAGAATAAATGGATTTACAGGTTGAAAGAAGAGGAAGGAGGTAAGAAAAGATTTAAGGCCAGGTTAGTTGTAAAAGGATTTGCACAGAAAAAGGGAATTGATTTTGATGAAATATTTTCTCCTGTTGTTAAAATGACTTCTATTCGTACTGTTTTAAGTCTTGTGGCTACTGAAGATTTGCATTTAGAGCAGATGGATGTTAAAACAGCCTTTCTTCATGGTGATTTGGATGAAGAAATATATATGGCTCAGCCACAGGGTTTTGAGGTCAAAGGTAAGGAGAACTTAGTGTGCAAATTGAAGAAAAGTTTATATGGCCTGAAGCAAGCACCTCGGCAATGGTATCTGAAATTTGACAGTTTTATGCATAAGCATGGATATAATAGGTGTCATTCAGATTACTGTGTTTATTTTAAGAGGTTGGATGATGATAGCTACATTATTTTATGTTTATATGTTGATGATATGCTTATAGTTGGGTCTAACATGGATCATATTAAGGGGCTGAAACGCCAATTAGCACATGCATTTGCTATGAAGGATTTGGGGGCAGCAAAACAAATCCTTGGTATGAAGATTTGCAGAGATAGGAAGAACAGAACATTGACGCTATCTCAAGCTGATTATGTTGAGAAGGTGTTGCAACGTTTCTCTATGGAGAATGCTAAAGCTGTCAGCACACCTTTACCTGGTCATTTGAAATTGACTAAGGAGATGTGTCCCAAGACACAAGAAGAGGAGGATAAGATGTCCAAGGTACCCTATGCTTCAGCTGTAGGAAGTTTGATGTATGCTATGGTATGCACTAGGCCAGATATTGCACATGCAGTGGGAGTCGTTAGCAGGTATATGAGTCATCCAGGTTTTGAGCATTGGAATGCTGTCAAGTGGATTCTTAGATATTTGAGAGGAACATCCAATAAGTGTTTACACTTTGGGGGCTCTACTACTGATTTACAGGGCTATGTTGACTCAGATTTGGCTGGGGATATTGATACCAGGCGGAGTACTACAGGTTATGTCTTTACTGTTGGTGGGGCAGCCGTGAGCTGGGTTTCTAGGCTACAGAAGATTAATGCTCTCTCCACTACAGAGGCAGAGTATGTTGCTGCTACAGAGGCTGCCAAAGAGATGATATGGCTTCAGTTCTTCTTGGAAGAATTGGGACATCCTCAGAAGGATAATTTTTTGTTCACAGATAGTCAGAGTGCCATTCATCTTGCTAAGAATTCAGCTCTGCATTCTAAGACCAAACACATACAGTTGCGGTACCATTTCATTCGGTCAGTTTTGGAGGATGGACAGTTAAAACTGGAGAAGATACATACCAATGAAAATCCAGCAGATATGTTGACAACGGTTGTCACAAGGGAGAAGCTGAACTCCTCTTCAGCTTCAGTTGGTCTTTTAGACTAAATGTGAATAAAAGAACAGCAGAGTCCAGGGTGGTTTGATCCAGTGGGAGCCCCATGCAGTAGTTGTATTGCTACAGGATCAGTCTCCAAGTGGGAGATTGTTGTTTAGTGTGGAGCCTGATCAGTCTCCAAGTGGGAGATTGTTAGATTGTGGTGACTGATCAGGAAAGTACTGTACATACTTCATAAATAGTGGGGTTCGGGGCATCGCCCCGAAAAAAAATTTTTTTGGAAGTAGCCGACATCGACATGGTAGCCGACATATTATGGCCGACATATGGCCGACATGTTATAACCCTAAAGCGGTTTAATACTTGTATAAAAAGGGCTTAGGGTTGGGTATTTTTTGATGTGTGGTGATACGAAATTGGTTCTTGTGGCGGTATTGAGCTGTAAGGGATTACGGATTGTAATCAGGTTGTAATCACTGGATTGTAATAAGATCGGACTTGCTGTTTGGTGGACGTAGCCCAGGGATTGGGTGAACCACGTTAAATCTTGGTGCCTTGTGTTCATTTTTTGTGTGTTCTATTATTTTCTGTTATTGGTTATATTTGCATGTAGTTTTTATTTCTGTCCGTGGTTTATCCTAACAGATGCTGCAATACAAAAGCTGAGTGTAGCTGTAGAAAAAGGAACAGAACAAACAGGACAGACTATTATATTTGATCCTACAACACAAACACACGGTGCACTTCTCAAGATTACAATAATTGATCATGGTAGATAAAAGGAGGAGGAAACAGTGAAAACCCCTAAAGAACAGGAGGCAATACAAACATTAATAGATTTTTCTACCTCGGGAACTCCTTCACACCAGCCATTGCAAATATCTATACCAACATCTAGTACTACCAAAGTTGCAAGGGTACTTCACTATGGAGACCCTGAATTAGATCAGGAGATAGTCATACCAGGCTATGACTCAAAAACAATAACCATTGATCAAATCAATGAGGTGCAGGAAGCACTGAATAGGAGGAAAAGACAGGAGATACTCAGGAAGGAGTATAAACAAAAGCAAACACTATATGAAATTAAGGACATCTTTATGGATGCCTTCAGTTTGCAATCACCAGATGAGTCAAAGCATATCACGGAGCAATTATCAGATATTATTGACCAGGTGACAAATGAAGACCTAGAAACAAATGCAAAACTTATGGAATGGTCAGAGAGAAAATTCCAAGGAAAAGTAAATGAACAAATATCAAGTCAAATTGCACTTTCATAGGTTGAATTAGCAAAGCTCATTGACAAAGTGAAAAGGGTACTTGAGAATATATTCTCATTGTACAAAAAAGTTGTGTGATTTTTCATACTTCACACAAGAGACAAGCCAAAAGATACAGAGCCTAGAAAGAAATTTAAACATTTCAAGCATGCAACTACCAAATGATCCAGCTCAAAGTGAGAAGCATTTTGCTCAACCGCTTCACACTCACAAAGAAATAGTTGTATTAACAATAGATGAGGCTAATATCAAGGCCAAATTAATACAACTCCAGTCCTCAATTACCCCACATTTAGAAATACTCCATAAAGAGCAAGTATATGCTGAAACTGTTCTCAAGAAAGACCCAAATCTTTCTACTTCAGAAGGACTTATTCATCTTGCTACCAAGACTGCCAGCCAACACAAGTCACTGGAAATTGCTTTGAACAATTGGGATGCAGCTCTCAAGATGATTATGGAACTAAACAACACATTTTTGGCTAAATATCGTCTTAACCCTTAAACATTCTTTGACATAAATGCCAAAAAAGGGGGAGAAAAGAGACATAATAGGGGGAGATACAAATATTATGAGATGAATTAATGGGGAGAAAAGATGCAAAGGAGGAACTTGATATACAGATAAGGCACAATCAACTCAGGGGGAGTTACAAAATTTTTGAGGTATATATTGTAAGATTGTAAGTTACAAATTTTGATCAAGTTTTCTTTAAACTTTGTATATACCAATCAGATTCATAAATGTAGTCATCAGGTTAGTTAAGTGTTTTTGTCACTCATGTCAAAGGGGGAGATTGTTAACCTCATAATGATTTTTGACACTTGAGTGCCAATACACTTACCTACTTTCTATATTGGAGCCAAGTACACCATGCATGCTGAGCCACAACAAATGCCGAGTTAGGAAAGACTTCAGGTGCCGAGTGATCTTCATGTGCCAAGTAGTTTTTAGATGTGGAGTGAAGATCAGATACCGAGTGAAGTGTAAGTGCCGAGTAACATAAGGTGTCGAGTGCTAACAAGTGTCGAGTAACATAAGGTACTGAGTGTTAACAAGTGCCGAGTAACATAAGGTTCCGAGTGATACAATTTTGTTTAGGTGCCGAGCTATCCAAGAAACAACATGTGCCAAGTATCAACAATACTTTAAAAGCCGAGTAACTCAGAATATCAGCATAAGAGTCTGTAATTGCATAAACTATGATGCAAACAATTTTTGTAGCTGACATAAGGTAAATCTCAAAGGATTTAATGATAAGATCGAAGTTTTTATTTTTCCTATGCAATCTACATGCAGCCAATAAGAAAAATGATGAAGGCATGCAACCAATAGAAGTAGTACAAATAATAAGCGAAAATTGAGGATTGAATATGGATCGTAGATCCATAACTAACCCTAAATTCTCAAATGTCTTTATAAGGAAGATAAAATTTCATTGTAAATAAAAGAGTGGACATACAAGGGTGCACAAGGAAATCTATTTTCAAAAGTGAGGGTTATTAGATCACAAAACGATCAAGATCAGAGAAAGCAGAATAGGTGCTTGCATTCAGCAATCAAGGATTGTAATCTATCAGGTTCATTATACCTAATACTTTCTAGCAATTGTATTAGAATGAAAACCCTATGGTGATAGGTTAGCTTAACAGCTACTTTGTAGATCCTTTAATTAGGTGATTAAATCCTTTAACAGGGTGAAACTTCATGTAAAGTGTTTGTAAAGCCTCTAACCAGGTCACTATTAATACAGTGTAAAGCCTTTAACAAGGCAGACCATCAGAAGTGGTTGAACAATATTGCTGTAGTAATTTTTATGGGTATCATCCCCACCCCAGTTTTACCTTCTTATTCCTAGAGGGTTTCTGGGTTACCAAATTCCAGTGTTATGAGTTGTTGATGCATGTCTTAATTTCATGTTTACTTGATGTATTTACATGCATGCAATTTACTTTCAGTTAAAAGTTTTATTGGTTAAAGTGTGATACTTCTGATTCACCCCCCCCCCCCCCCCCCCCCCCCACCTCTCATAAGTATTCTTTTCATATTTGAATATTCCAACACTTAGGTGAATGAATAAATGAAATATTTACTTAGATGTTAATGTAGAATTTAAAGTGATTATAAGGGGGAGAGGCCAAATGAGCTTTCACCTTCACATGGTTGGCCTTGTTATTTAGATAATATTAAAGGATTCTCGAAACCAAGTGAAGCTCAAACTAAATCTATCAAAACTAAATACCAATATATGGTCTCATCATCAAGTGGCTGGAGAACTTCACCATAGTCACTAACGACTATCATTTCTTCCATTTTGATGTATATGTGTATAAGATGTTCATTGCTATAGACTTCATATCAATTTCCACTATACTTTCATCGCATGTCTACATTATTAGTTATTATTGCTACATTTTCATAATGAATCACAGTCATCTCTTCTGTGATAAATATTATATATTGGTAAATATACTTGTCACTTTGAAACTCTTGACAATGTGTCCAATGGAAGTGTGAAAAACTAAATACAACTATGGGACAAACCACTTCATAGTGTGATATTCCTCCACATTTAGGAGGGGAAACTCCCTTGTATATAGTTTAAAAATGAAACAAGAACATATGAACACATTACACACTTGGTAGTACTCTCAAAATCTTCTTTGTATACTGATAATTTATTTGTCTTCTATTTTTATTTTATGGGTATCTAAATTAATTGAAGCAACACTTAAACTCTTCGTTGCATCTACATCAGACACTTTGATTTCTATTTATGAGTTGATCCTGTTAGTGAACATATTCAAGAGAAATTGGTAATCAATATGTTGGATGTTGTTTATTATTAATGTTATAAAGAAAAATTAAAATATTATTCTTGAGCGGACCAAATAAATGGAGATAGTATTAGATGTTAATTATGTCAATCTCTTAGTTTCAAGCAATGTAGAAGGAGGCCCTAGCTCAATATGCAATCTCAATTGATATGCATAGGACATCAAGTGGAGCTAAAAAATGCAATAGGTTTGCATTTTTGTCATACACCATTAATTAGGCATTTTAATTTATTGACCATCGTGAAGATTGAAATTTTGACTCTTATAGCCGAGGGTAATATCCTCAAGATTCAAGCAAATGAAGACTTTTTATTTTCTCCCTTGTTGAGGACATTCTCTTGGCCATAATAGCCAAAGTTCTAATGTTCATGATGGTCTATAAATTCAATAAAACTTATAGACCTATTAAAATAATGTAAATGTGGTGCATTTTTCAACTCCACCTATTGTCCATGCATATGGAATGCAATTGCACTTGCATTCTCGATTCAGAGTGGTTGAATCTTATTTTGAATGGGAGAGAGAGAAGCTAAAGACATATGAGTGCTTTAGTGGCTAAAGATGATGATTTTTCACTATTTACATTGTAGTTCTATCGCTAAGTTCCTTATTTTGACTATTGGTACATTTTACATTTTGATGTTATTAAAAGTAATGTTTTGTTTCCCTTATGGAAATGTGTCATGCCTTCATTCACTAAAATTGATCTCTAGTAATTGCAACCATATTGGTAACATGTTGATCTTAATCTTCTTAAAATTGTTGTTATAACACTATAGATCCTAATATGCATATAGCACACTCACCAATGCAACAAAACTAGAACATATTTTGAAACTTTTCAACATCTTTTGTAATGCTAGTTGATCACAATTTTGTTGTATTTGGTTGTAGGGTACTAAGCAACAGAATTGAATGAGAAATTGAGGTTGTAGGGTAATGAAAGCATCTCTCCATCATTTCATTGTAATTCTAGGTAAGAAGTGAATCTATTTATGGTTGGAATCTAGTAGGAAACTATCAATGACAATGTTTTTTTAAGGTTCCTACATAATTTTGTTTTGTTACATGTTTGGTGCTAAATGAGGGATATTATGTACTTGTACGTCTCTTGCTCATGAATTTCTATTTTTTTAAGTTTCTCTATTTCTAAATGGTATCCCAACCATTCTCATTTTAGAACCTTTACCTCTTTAGTGGTTAGCATAGAGAGGTAATTGGTATCTTGCAGTTAGAACCTTTATTTTCTTTTCATAGTCATCATTTTAGCCTAGAAAAATACAAACATATAGATTGCATATATTAGGGAGAGTTATTTTCTAAATTAGAAGGAACATTTTGTTGAGTTGTCATGAACGACAAGAATCCTTTTGAAATCCTCTCTTGAAAAGCTGATCTAGGGCTAGCTCCAAGGTTTCAGGTAATCTTGCAACCTACTGGAATCTTCTCAATTGAAGATAAATGTGAGTGTTCACAAGGAGGCCTTTGCCGGTTCGTTAAACAATTCAGATAAGATGTAGAATTTTCCTGCTACTTCAAAATAATAAAACACACAAAAGAAATATTTTTTGTATTTTTTTATTTTATGATGAATACAATCTAACTATGTAGCTATATGAATTCCTAATTTAACCAAGGGTTTGTAAAAGCAAATAACAACGATAGGGTAACAAGAAGTTTAAGCAAATAACATGAAAATTAAATTCCTAATAGACATGAACTATGAAAACAACATGTCTGCAAGTTAAGCTTTTGAAAAGATTGGTAGGTAACCAATGAAAGTAGGAGTAGTGCTTCCTTAATTCCACTAATACAATCATTGATGGGAATTTAGTAACCGTAAGATGTTTCACTTTTCATCAAATCGCAAGGCCATGGAAAGTGCGCTCATACAAAACGAAAAGCTATGCAAGAACAATATCATGATCCCTTCTTGAACTAAGTACGTCAACAGAATTTGTAAAACCATAGCAAACACCAGAATTAAAATATCACACAACTAGAACAATGCAATAAAACTATTGGCTCAATCATATTCCATGAACATACATTCACAAAATATAACACACTTAGGCAAGAAGCATTACACTCCAAATGCGAGCACCAACAACATATATTATTGCATCAAAATAATGGCAGCCTAGAATACATATTACATTCCTGACTTTATAAGAAATCTTCTCCTTAATTTGTGTTGAGAGTGAGAGATATCTTTATGCAATCATATGCTTCTAAACTAATAAAACAAATCTATGTATGCACAAACTAACTCTCTAAATAGTGCTTAGTAGGAATCCATCCATATTTTATCATTAATTGGATGCATGAGCATTTACATGTCATAAAACAAAGAAAGCATGAGAAAATAAGGAGAAGAAAGTCATGAGATGATGTAGAAGTGTCTAGAAGTGCCAAAAATAGAAGCTCCATCTTCACAAGGTGTTAGTAGGAGTTAAACTACTGTCAGAATGTGTTTTCGATGCATGGAAAGCTCTAATTTTAAAATTGGCAGTTAACTGTTAGTGCACCTTTGAGATCTTCAAAAAAATTGGCAAACCTCTAACAAGTTCACCTAACACACCCACGCACCTTGTAAGAAAACTTGGCAACAAAGAATATAACTGTTTCCACATAACCCATAATAGATCTGAAATAAACACGGAATTAAAATCCACATGCAAGAGAATAGACAACATACCCACAAAATGTGACACAAGATATACCCTGGGAAACCCTCATTGAGGGAAAAACCCAGCCTCCAAAAGCATCCATCATCATGTATTATTCAGAAAAATAACCATTGCCATACAACCATGGAAGCCTTCATGACCATGGCCACAACCGAGAAAACTATGTGAACAAGCATGAATCCACACATCCCATGCCATGCTTTCAACCTTCACAAATGCTCCCTTGGCTAACCTGTCAAGCCTTGTCCCGCTCGACTCTTGCCTTTTGTCTTCTTCTTGTCTCTCTTTTTCTCTATACAACAACTACCCTTGTGGCTGCTTATATAGTAGCAAGTCCCACAAAACTACCAAGTGGTATTACATAAACCATGTGCTACCTAACCCACTGACCCCACATTTAATATTGGGCATTTAATTCTTTTCCCCAATATTAAATAATTACATGAAATATTTTCACAATGTTACAATACAACTCATCAAGAATATTTCATGGGAATCTTTACATGTTGCACGTCCATCTAGGTACAATAAAATAAAATATAACAATATTATGCAATGTGTGAAACACCCATTATCTTAACAATCTCCCACTTGTTGTATACATTGCATAGGGTCAATTCGTAGCCACATAAATGAACAAGGGAACAATCCCTCCCAGCATATCCACCATCATGGATCAAAATACACCAAGTGCTCCATCCTGGTACCCGCAACAAAATCAAAGTATCCAGCATCTCAAACATGAATGATCTCACCTCCTATTATGCCACTACCACTGGACATACATAGAAGCCATCCAAAAGAGAAAGCCACCCAACCTGTCGGATTAGAAGATCATAAAATCCTGTACCAACTAAAATTCCAAGCACAAATAACCTGATCCAAAGGTAATCACATGTATCTGTAGTTGTCAAAATATCCATAGCTGAAATAGCACCCACAGCAAGTGCCAAACCCATCCAACTATCCATACCTTAAAGGTATAACAAGTGAATCTTATATCACGGACATATCCAATCTACAACCTGCAATCACAAGCCTCAAGAGCAATACCTGCCACATATATACCAAGAAGCTCCCATTGCAAAAGATAATGTCAAATCTATAACCAATCCACTCACAACATCTCAAAGAAGTGAATCCATGTAGTATCAAGGACGTCCAAAATACATAAACCAATATCCTACAAGAACAACTCTCATAATACGTCTCCAATAGTCTCCCAAATTCTCCACAACCAACAGAGGAAAGAGAAAGAAATAACCATGTCATCTCTCACATGACATACATGAGCACAAACCAGTGATCACAATCTCTAACAAAACTCAAATCCAATGTAGGCAAAACTAAACATCCAGGAAGATAACTAAGATCAGAGAAACCATGCAAATCATAACCTGTATCATGTCCTTCTACACACACCTCTAGATGTAAACTGTGCAAGTATGATCTCCTCCATAAAACCCCAACAAGAAGCCTCAACAACACCCAAACCATACCATATAACTCATCATGGATGTAAGCCTCTCACAAGAAGATCAAACTCAATAAAATAATTCTTAAACCAAGGAATAAACATTCCTAATCCAAGAAAAATGTCCAATAAAAAACCATCTCCCAAACTCAACCAGCATAACAACATATGCACATGGAGATAACCAATGCTTAACCATCTCTCAAATGAACCCTCCAGAACTAACTCATGTACCATAGCTCAAGATCCATATCCATGAAAGACAAGCATAAATATAATGCAACTGAGAGAAAATAATGGGCTATACCTCTCAAGTAGCAAACCGTCGAGTAGACCAAGAGTGGGGAATGAGAATGCTCATCAAGATACCCAAGTCTCCAACCAAGACTCATCTAAGAACAATCTCCTCTCAACTCCATATCAGGTGACTGCCCCTCGGACTTCCTGCTGAAACCATCAATCGTCCCAACAAATACTTCTCTAATCCAAGAGAAATCAGCGTCACCACCGTCTCTAAGTATCCATGAGCACCTGTAACCAATCAATCCATGCCAACTCCAAATGCAACATAGCAATATCATGAAGTATCCAGCTTATGATCAGTGTACTCAATACCAAGAAACTAAACCAAGATCAATGTCAAAGTTCCAACCATGGCCTCAGGAACATAAACATGACAACATGATCTTACCATCTCAACTAAAAGATATAACATGCTCCACATGAACACACCATAACATGTCACAACTCTAAACGTGTATCAAGAGTATACCATGACATAATAATGAAACCATCCTCATACCAAGGATAACATGCCAAATAAAAGCATAAACCACACCTTTGCCAAGAACCCTGTGAGTCCTCAAGATGCAACCATCTCCACACACTATGAAGAAAAACATCTCCACATACCAGGAAGAACCATCTCCACATACCATTAAGATAACCAAGAACTCCATGAGTCCTCAAGATCTAACCATCTTCACACACCATGAAGATAACAAGTGCACCATGCAAATGTCAAAGACGCTTCTGCAGCAACAGGATCTAAGACAAACCTCCAACATCTGCAAACACTCAATAAATATATCAATGCCAACAACTCCCACTCAACCATGGTACCAAGTCACCTATGGCATCATAAAATCCATCCTCTCCAAACCAAGAAGATATAAATCAAACTAGGAACTAATCCTGCACTGTCACCCCATCACTGTCACAAGCTCCCACTAAACTGTGTATCCAAGCTATCCATGACATCATGATAAAAAATAACCATCCTCTAACCATAAGAATCAACCAAGGCAAAAAACCATCAAAGAACTCAAAGTGCACATCATGAGCTCCTCAAAAGAAACTAAATAACTATGATCCTCAACCAAGAAGATATACCACTATAACTGAATAAGAAATCCAAGCTAATGAACATCAAGGATGTACCTGTATAACCAATCATGTCATGCCAAAATCCATGACACCATGATCACATCCATGAATTGAGCATCTGGCTCTCAAAGTGTCCAACCTATCAGCATAGTCAACCACAATCTTCCACCATGACTGTATGTGGTAACAACATCTCATCCCTTCTACATGAAGAAAATAGTAAATCATGTGACTTAGGGCATAGACAACCCAAATCCAAGCCACCAATCTAAATATGCATCAATAATGAAGATCAACGGGCAAAGACAACCCATAACCAAGCTATAAATGCAACCTGTAAGTATAGACCGCTTACAACATTGCACAACTTTTTTTAGACACCTAAATTTGATTACACTGCTTTGGTAATCTAATTTAGTCATCTCTAAAGGCATCATTAATTAAATTCTTATTTAATTAATCCTTTGCCATCCCTAGTTGATTAATTTAATTAATCATCTATAGTCCTAATTGATAAATCAAATAATCTATTATTTATCAATTAAATCCTTTTCTCCTATCTAATTCTAAAAATCCCCATTTATTAAATAAATCTATTTGATAAATGAAATCCTCAAATTCAAAAACCCCTAACTATCTCTAATCCTCCATTTAGCCTAATCCACCCCATCCACCCATACTAACCAAGCTTAGCCACTAACTCACCCATCCTCATTAATGTCATCCACTTGCACATCTCTAACATCCCTAATCTAATCCTAAACCCAAGCCTAATCCACCCCCTAATGTTGTCACATTCCTTAAACAAGTTTAAGACTTTCCTAATCCAAACCAAAGTCTCCCCTCAAAAAACCCAACCACTAAGTCATGAGTGCTCTTACAAAACATAAAAGACTCTTACAAGCCCACTCATGACTCTTACACCCATCTTCCACACTCTTCCCTCTTCCACACTCATTCCTCTTACATCCCTCTTACATACTCAACCCCACTCATCATGCCTTTAACCAACCCTTTACCCTACCCTCTCACACTCATCCTCCTTGTGACAAGTGTCACCTTCCCATTGGTGCTAAACAAGCACAATCCATGTGCTCTCCTTTGAGTGCATCCTAGCCCTCCTTAAGCCTTCATCCATCCTTGCATCTAAGCCCTCCATCCCTCTACCCCTTAGCCTATAAATTGAATCCCATCCCAAGCCATTTCATCAACAATCTTTGAGCTAAAGTTACCATGCCCTTTTGAGAGCCAAAAGCCATACCCATACCCTTATAATGCCAAATTGAGAGCTCACAAAGCTACCAATTTGCTATTATCCATCTCCATTGAAGCAGCTTTTGAGCATCTTGAGCATACATCCACAGCAAAAGGACACATCTACAAAATCAAGAAAGCATGGAGTGTTTTCTCTTGTGAGGTTTGCACTTCTTGTTTGCTTTCTTTGTCTAAGCATATATGTGAATTTAGTTTTTGGTTTGTGAATGTTTACTTTCTTTGTTAATGTTCTTTGCATACTAATTCTTGTTCTACACTTGTAGATCCAACAAGTCATCATATATATCCAAACCAAACGTTGATAACCATATCATCATGAGACTAATCTAAAATACGAACTAAGTATACAATGACATCAAATCTTAAATCTCCAATGCCATAAACTCATAATGTTACCATAGTCAAAATATACCTATAAACTATTCAGATCAATATATCAACAAATAAATCATGTCAAACCTGCACCAAATCTAAACCAATGTGTAGAGCTCTCCAAGAGCTTTCCGTTGACTACTTGAAGTCCAAAATCCAACTCCGTATGCCTAAGTTATGCCCTAATCCATGCTCAAAATAAAAAACATCTAAATTTAGGGCTCTTAAAACCTAAAAAAATTTCAAAATCATAGAACCAAACCTACACCATCTTGTAGTGCTCTGAATTAGCTTTCCAACGCCTATAAGAACTCTGAAATCCAATATTCTGAGAGAAAGTTATGACCGTTTTACTAAGATAGTCTTTTTACCATTTTCAGTACGATTTTTCAATTTTTTATTTTTTCAGTGACGAAAATTCCGACGGGATTAAATTTGACGGCCATCATGGGCCGAAACCAAAAAACTCTTTCATTTCCTCTGAACATGGCCAAACTAGGGCATATTATATATCAAAATTTTTTGGAAATGTTGACCCAGATCCAATGGTGAGGTCTGTTTTTACCCAGGAGGTCATTTCTGCATGCTACCCCCCAAAACCCTCATTTAAATGAAACATCCAAAAAAAAACTTTTGTCCAACAATTTCTTATGCCCAAATCTTTTAACATCCCATCATAATAGCAAATCCAAAACCCTCAGATTTGCAATAAATCATTCATATATCTTGCCCTTTCTTTTATTCTCTCATGCATTCCCATGGATTCAATCTAGGGTTACAAATAATAAAACCATAGCTCTGATACCACTTGTAAGGAAACTTGGCAACAAAGAGTATAACCGTTTCCACATAACCCATAATAGATCTGAAATAAATACGGAATTAAAATCCACATGCAAGACAATAGACAACATACCCACAAAATGTGACACAAGATATACCCTGGGAAACCCTCATTGAGGGAAAAACCTAGCCTCCAAAAGCATCCATCATCATGTATTATTCAGCAAAATAACCATTGCCATACAACCATGGAAGCCTTCATGACCATAGCCACAACTGAGAAAACTATGTGAACAAGCATGAATCCACACATCCCATGCCATGCTTTGTTGGGGCCCATTTACCGTTGCACCAAAAGCCATGACTGTTAGCGAACATGGAACACCACATAATTAACCATCTGTGAGCAGGGGAGCACATCGCATCACCCAAAAATCTCCCCCTCGATGCGCATACCAGGTGCTTACACGGGTCGGGAAGGCACCGGGGAGATTTGAACCCATGACCAGGCCGAAACCAGGCTCTGATACCAATTGTAAGGCCCATTTATTCTGTAAAGCCTTTTTACCTGCAGGCAACTTGCACAAATCCCATGTCTTATTTTTCAGCAAAGAGTCCATTTCATCTTTCATTGCAGACTCCCACTGAATCTTAGTATCCACCTGCACAGCTTCATCATAACTTTCAGGTTCACCAGCATTAGTAAGTAAAATAGAATACAAAGAGGGAGAAAACCTTTGTGGAGGTCTAATTGGCCTTGTTGACCATCTAACATTCACTGGTGTGTGTGGTATCTAAAATTTGACAGTTTTATGCATGAGCATGGATATAATAGGTGTCATTCAGATTACTGTGTTTATTTTAAGAGGTTGGATGATGATAGCTACATTATTTTATGTTTATATGTTGATGATATGCTTATAGCTGGGTCTAACATGGATCATATTAAGGGGCTAAAATGCCAATTAGAACATGCATTTGCTATGAAGGATTTGGGGGCAGCAAAACAAATCCTTGGTATGAAGATTTTCAGAGATAGGAAGAACAGAACATTGACGCTATCTCAAGCTGATTATGTTGTGAAGGTGTTGCAACGTTTCTTTATGGAGAATGCTAAAGCTGTCAGCACACCTTTACCTAGTCATTTGAAATTGACTAAGGAGATGTGTCCTAAGACACAGGAAGGAGGTAAGAAAAGATTTAAGGCCAGGTTAGTTGTAAAAGGATTTGCACAAAAAAAGGGAATTGATTTTGATGAGAAGAAAGAAGATGATTATGTAGTGCTGGATGATACCCCAAAAGCTGATGTTCCAGCCATTCCTCATGATGTGCTTGCACCTGGTATGCGTGTCGAGGGGGAGATTGTTGGGTGATGCGATGCGCTCCCCTGCCCACAGGTGGTTAATTATGTGGTGTTCCATGTTCACTAACAGTCATGGCTTTTGGTGCAACGGTAAATGGGCTCCAACAATCTCCCCCTCGACGCGCATACCAGGTGCTTACACGGGTCGAGAAGGCACCGAGGAGATTTGAACCCATGACCAGGCCGAAACCAGGCTCTGATACCAATTGTAAGGCCCATTTATTCTGTAAAGCCTTTTTACCTACAGGCAACTTGCACAAATCCCATGTCTTATTTTTCAGCAAAGAGTCTATTTCATCTTTCATTGCAGACTCCCATTGAATCTTAGTATCCACCTGCACAGCTTCATCATAACTTTCAGGTTCACCAGCATCAGTAAGTAAAATAGAATACAAAGAGGGAGAAAAAAGAGTGACAAGAAGAAAAAAAAAAAGGCAAGAGTCGAGCAGGACAAGGCTTGACAGGTTAGCCAAGGGAGCATTTGTGAAGGTTGAAAGCATGGCATGGGATGTGTGGATTCATGCTTGTTCACATAGTTTGCTCGGTTGTGGCTATGGCCATGAAAGCATCCATGGTTGTATGGCAATGGTATTTTTGTTGAATAATACATGATGATGGATGCTTTTGGAGGCTGGGTTTTTCCCTCAATGAGGGTTTCCAGGGTATATCTTGTGTCACAATTTTGTGGGTATGTTGTCTATTCTCTTGCATGTGGATTTTAATTCTGTGTTTATTTTAGATCTATTATGGGTTATGTGGAAATGGTTATATTCTTTCTTGCCAAGTTTCCTTACATGCTTTCAACCTTCACAAATGCTCCCTTGGCTAACCTGTCAAGCCTTGTCCCGCTCGACTCTTGCCTTTTGTCTTCTTCTTGTCTCTCTCTTTCTCTATACAACAACTACCCTTGTGGCTGCTTATATAGTAGCAAGTCCCACAAAACTACCAAGTGGTATTACATAAACCATGTGCTACCTAACCCACTGACCCCACATTTAATATTGGGCATTTAATTCTTTTTCCCAATATTAAATAATTACATGAAATATTTTCACAATGTTACAATACAACTCATCAAGAATATTCCATGGGAATCTTTACATGTTGCACGTCCATCTAGGTACAATAAAATAAAATATAACAATATTATGCAATGTGTGCAACACCCATTATCTCAACACACCTCGAAAGTAGGTTCAAAAAATATAAAATTTCACTAAGTGTCAAAATTGAAATTTTGGGTTCTGGGTTATGTTCCCCTTTATACCAAAGCTATGTCTGGGTATTTGCCCTTGAATTTCCCAATGATTTCAATGACTTGAGCCATATCTAAAAAATCTAAGGCTTCATATTCATCTTTCACTTTTTGCCTCTAGTTTTCCACCTCAATACGAGTCTCTGCAAAATCTCTGAGTTTTACGTCTAGCTCTAATAAGGCTTTTTCCATTTTGAATGTTTGCCTGATATCATCATCATTAATAGCTTCTTCAAAAAATTTCCAAAATTTCTCAACTGCTACCTCTATATTTATTAATTTATCTCTTGTATCATCCTCAAAATGTCTAAACATGCATCACTATAATGTTTCTCAGCCTCTAAAATTTGCTCTTGGGTTTGATCCTTCAGCTTGTGAATCTTCACGTGTAATGTTTCCATTAATTTTTGCCATCCACAATCTTTTCTATCTAATCATCAATTTTATCTAACTCCTCAACGGTATACACTTCCATCAACATCTGATTCCTTTTTCTTTTCATAGACTATAATGCCTACAAATCTTTTCCCCAAGTATGTACTTTATCCATCAAACCAAAATCTTGATTCAAAATGGCCACTAACCTATCTACATTATCCTGCATAATGTGTAATAGCTTCAGGTTTCCTTGAATAATCTGTACACTCTTTTCTACAAAACTCTCTCTCCACTGTTGATAAGCTCTCAAAAGTGGGTCTAACTATACCTCACCCTTATCCTTCTCTCTAGTGTTGTGTTCAAAGTCTCCTTGGGATGTTTAGGGTCTAAGGGACTAACAAATTCTCTTAGATATCCTTTTAGGATCTCATTTTGTCTCTGAAGTGTTATCAATTCCACCCAATCTTGTTCTAAGCTCCTAAATACTTCTTTAATTCTCATTGTAACCATCAGCTTATCAGTATCCAAGGTAGGCTTCCCAAGCATGACCTCCCTAATCTGATAATCCCTCAGAGTCAATTCTTTAACATCTGTATTCAGAGGAGGGATAGCCACATTTACAAATAAGTCTTGGTTTTGATTAATCATGATAAAGGCTAATACTCATGCATCCTTTTGTGGTGACTCAAGTTTCCTTAGAACTTCAATCAATTCCATTTTATCTTCCTCTTCAGTAGTGAATTGTTTCCTCTTATTTCTTATCACTTCTTTTCTCAGCCATCTTGGGATATGCTCCATTGGAGATTTGTCTTTTGAGGATGAAGGAGTTTGTTTTGCTATGCTCTTTCCCTTATCTCACCTCTCTGGAGTCCTCTCCTTTTGTAAGAGATCGACACCGGTTGTCTCTATATCTGTGGAGTCCACAGTCCTCACCCCAGTGTCTTGGGAAACTTGTTAAGGATACTAACATATTTGTCCTTCCTTAGACACTTCTTTGGTGGGTATTTATTGTGGCTCTTCCTCTTTCTCTACTTGGACTTACTCTTCTTCAGTATTTGGAGGCAGAGAGGTAGATGATCCCTTATCTACACAAACTGTGACTTGCACTAGGGATGATGGAGCTACCTTGGGTCCTTGTGGCATAGGTGGAAATTGTAATGTCTCATTTCATGTGTCCTTCAAAATGCTCTTTGTTTCATTTAAAGTCTTATAAATGACTCCAAGTATTTGTTCTATACTTGGAAATATATAGAAATTGTATTTATTTCTAAGAATATCCAAATTCTTTAGTTATATATATAAATGATAATCTTTTATATAAGATAGAATATATTTAAAATTTGGAATCTCTCCTTGTACTCTTGTCTTATTAATTGATTTATTTTTTCCTCTCAATTCTCCTCTAAAATTATTGTGATTTACTTATTAGCAAATTTATTATTGGGGTTTTGAGAATATGTTCAATCTTTCATTTTTCTCTATTTTCACCCACAACATTGGATATACTTTCTACCTTTATTCTATGTCCTTAATATTAATGTCGATGTCACATTTGATACTAGTGCATTGTTGCCAACCCTAATTACCTCCTCTGTCCTCATTCCACATCCTTCATTATGAGTGGGATATTCGGTGTTGCTTATTCGTATGTCTGATGCCTTATATACTTGGCATCCACTTCACCAAGCACTGCTACAATGTATTCAAAACCCCATGTGGAATCCGATGAATGTCTTTGTCCCACCTCAATACTGGTCCTGTCACACCCTTTGCTCATGACTGGAATGTACTATGTTGTTCCTCCCAAGCTGTTGCCTTAATCACTTGGTGTGTAGCATGATATGTGCTCGTCAACCTTTGTTGAATGTGCTTTGGCCAACGTCCATGCAATAATTATCTGCTCTGTCGTACCTCCTCCTTATTATATCCTCATGTCATTCCCTGGTATTCCTTCACTATGTCCTTTGATAGCTCGACTTTTATATATGTTGCTCAGAGTGTGGTTAATAGACACGATGAAATGTCCCTTTTCTGATTTTTGTATGATATTTCCAACCTCTAATCAGATTTTCAAGATCAAACAACTAATATCACAAAGATCCACCAAATTTCTCAAGAAACCCCAAATCGGGTATGCTAGAAATTGTGCCAAAAGCTTCACAGCTTCACCTATTATTAATAAATCTGAAAGTGCACATTTTTACAAAAATTTCAGCAGCATAACAATCTAAAAAATGACATTTCCAGATCTATATAGCCTTTACACAACAGCTCACAAATGTAGGACAAAAACTATGCTCATTGGGCTCCCGAAATTAACACAAAAATGCCCGGAAACACCACAAAAACACTAATAAACTATCTCAGAAGTTTAATCATATCCCAATACATATATTCAGCTCTATTTTAACATCTTAAATTCTGAAATACAACAGCAACCCAAACTGATATGAAATACTCAACTGAAAACACCAAACTCATACCAAAAACAACCCCGAAAACTCACAAATCTACACTATTCAGCACAAAGGAAAACTCTGTATGAGCATGCACATGGAATGGCTTCAAACTCCTGTCCTTAGCCTTCCTAGAAACCTGAAAAATCCCGTTCTTGGGTCTCCCTGGAAACCTGCAAACTCTCGTTCTTGGGTCTCCTTCTCCACAGGTTTGGCAGCCTCTGAAGAATAACAAAGAAATGAGCAAAATCAAGTTCTTGAATCTGCCCAAAATGCCTCCAAACCCCTTAAAAGAGGGCATAACCATAACTCACGTCCAAGAGAGGTTAATGAAACATATTTTAATAATAATTTTCATTTATTAGTCCAACGATTTCCAAAGATTAACCCCCTTTTTCTGAAACTTCACTTTCTTGGGCCTGCCTGCCTTAGCAAAGATTATTATTTTTTAATTATTTGAAAAGGGGACATGACACACGACCCTTAGGTGTTAATTTTTTATGATATATATGTGTGTGTGTGTGTGTAAAATCTCATATATTGTTATTATTACTATTATATAATATTTAGACTATGAACTTATATTAATTGTTGTATCATATTTATTAATAGATGTAATATTGTATCAATTAATATTTTTAAATTTAGTAATCAATTCATTATCATTAGTTATTAATAGTATCTATATTCAAATGTAATAATAGTTAGATATATTATTATCTTATTGATTTATAATGTAATTTATTTATTCTTATATCTTGATATTATTATTATGAATAATACAAATGATTAAGTAAAATAAATAGATCATAAATATTTATGTATATAGTTTTTCAATATTATTTCTTTTTTGAATAATCGATAATAGAATTATTATTATTATATTTTATCCAATTATAATTATAGGATTCTCTTTAGGAGGGGTCATGACAGTCTCCCCTTCTCAAAATTGCTTGTTCTCAAGCAATATCACTCATACACGAGCTCTTTCATAGACAAGAAACATATTTTCATATAAAAGGTCTAGAAGATTTTTATAAAACATACATCTTTAATGAATGAAAACACGGAGCAAACACGATGCAGACAGATGAAGACACGAAGCATACACGATGCAAACACATCATACATTATTTATAATTTTTCACAATGAAGTAGAGTAAAGGGAATGATTTATAACATATAGTTCCCCAATACACCTTTTGATTGCAGATCCTACACACACAAATAATTATTAGCATGTACATGTATATAATAGCTTCAAAGAAAATATTAGTCATGATAAATTAGTTCTAAACCAATATCCTACCAAGCCCAAGAGTGAAACTTTGGCCCTCTAGGCCTCCATGGAAGGCATCAGTCATCCCATGAGGTGGTCTACTTGGCAGATTCTTAACTGAATTAAGTTGACATGATGTCAAATCTTAACTTAACCAATCTAAGTCCAAAAGCGAAACTTTGACCCTCCTGGCTTTGATGGCAGCCTTTGACATCCATCAAGGTGTTCTACTTAGATGGTAATCTTATTCTTCCTACCTAAGCCCAAGAGCGAAACTTTTTGTCCCTCTTGGCTTTGATGGCAGCCTTTGACATCCATCAAGGTGGTCTGCTTAAGAGGTAATCTTATTCTTCTTAAATGTCCTACCTAAGCCCAAGAGTGAAACTTTGGCCCTCCTAGCCTTGATGGCAACCTTTGACATCCATCAAGGTGGTCTACTTAGGAGGTAATTTGATTCACTAATTATTATAATTCATTTTATTACATACATATATGTATTCTACTAAAATTGTAGCTCATCTAGTTCTTGTTGGTCCTTTGCATTTTCATTACATTCTTGATTATATTTAGGTCTCTTATTTACTTTTTCCTTTGCTTCCTCATTAAGTGTAGCATCCATTTTTCAAACTTGGCTTCTCTTTCCACATGTGTGTCTTGGTTCCCAATTTTCCTTGCAATGAAAACATAATTTTTTTCTTTTTAGTTCATCACGATAACTCTTGAGTTCTATTCTACATTTATGGCCACATTCCCATGGTTCCTTGCAATGGTGACATAACTCATCCTTTTGGAAGTCCTTCGAGTGGTTTCTTCCCTTTTTGTAATTTTTGGAATGTGTAATGGGTGCATGGTTCTTGGACCTATCATTTATTTGGTGCATATCAAATTTTAACGCCTTTTGGATGGCATCTTCTAGTCTTTTTGGTTCGTGTGCTCCAACTATGCTCTTGATTGATTCCTTCAATCCATCTATAAATAAATAAGTGAGTCTCCTTTGTGATATTTCGGGACCATGGCTGATAACCTTTCAAATTCCCTAGAAAATTCCATCACTTATCCCTCTTGTTTAAGTTGGGTTAATCTTTTGAAGTACCATTCTGCATCTATTCGATCAAATCACTTTATGAGTTTCTGGGTAAATTCATCATAAGTCTTAATTTGTTTATGTCCCTGGTTGTTAAGGCCTTTTTGCCACCTCTTAAATTTAGGACAACAAACTGAATAGAACTTTTTTCAGTCATAGGATTTAAGGAAAGATATGTATCCAACATTTGTACCCATGAGTGTGATGTAGTTCTTTCTATTCTATCAAATTTTGGAAGCTTACTTTACTTATCTCCTCTCTTAGTCCTTTCTCTTGGTGTGTTTTTCTCTTTCTTCTTGATAGTGATTTCATCTAAGCATCATAATAATCTTTAAATGGTATCTCTCTTCTAAGTTTAGGATCAATTCTTGAGTACTCATTTATAATTTTGTTTATAGTATTTACTTCATTTATCTCATCCCCGTCTTCTTGTTCTTCTCCAAGTAGGAAGGGGGGTCTTTTAGGTCTATGCTCTATTTTTGGTATATGCCACTGATTATTATCATCTTCAAATTTGTGAGAATTTGTATCTCTCCCATTTTTGTTTATATTATGAAGAGCTTTCAAGAGGAGTCAATTTGTTTCACTTTACTCAATTATAGCTTGAGTGTTTCTTTCAGTTTGTTCCATGAGTGCTTGAGTAGTTTGGTTTGTTTGTTCCATGAAAGATTTTAATTCATTACTTATTTGGTTGTGCATTTTGGTGGATTTTTTCCTTCCTTCCCTTTCTAATGCTCTCTGATCTCATTGGTGTTTTTGCATTAATTGTTTTCCACAGGCTAGCAAGAAAGATGCTCTGATACCTCTTGTAATGTCTCATTTTGTATGTCCTTCAAAACGCTCTTTGTTTCCAATTTAAACTCTTATAAATGATTCCAAGTATTTTTTCTATACTTGGAAATATATAGAAATTGTATTTATTTCCAAGAATATCCAAATTCTTTTGTTATATATATAAATGATAATCTTGTGTATAAGATAGATTATATTTAAAATTTGGAATCTCTCCTTGTACTCTTGTCTTATTAATTGATTTATTTTTTCCTCTCAATCCTCCTCTAAAATTATTGTGATTTACTTATTAGAAAATTTATTATTGGGGTTTTGAGAATATGTTCAATCTTGCATTTTGCTCTATTTTCACCCACAACATTGGATATACTTTCTACCTTTATTCTATGTCCTTAATATTAATGTCAATGTGACATTCGATACTAATGCCTTGTTGTGGACCCTAATTCCCTCCTCCATCCTTGTTCCACATCCTTCACTGTGAGTGGGATATTTGGTGTTGCTTATTCGTATGTTTGATGCCTTATATACTTGGCATCCACATCACCAAGCACTACTATGATGTATTCAAAACCCCATGTGGAATTTGATGAATGTCTTCATCCCACCTCAATACTGGTCCTATCACACCCTTTGCTCATGACTAGAATGTACTATGACATTCCTCTCAAAGTGTTGCCTTAATCACTTGGTGTGTAGCATGATATGTGCTTGTCAACCTTTGTCGAATGTGTTTTGGCCAATTTCCATGCAGTAATTATCTACCCTGTCGTACCTCCTCCTTATTATATCCTCATGTCATTCCTTGGTACTCCTTCACTATGTCCTTTGATAGCTCGACTTTTATATATATTGCTCGGATTGTGGTTAATAGACATGACCCTTAGGTGTTAATTTGTTATGATATTATATATATATATATATATATATATATATATATATATATATATATATATATATATATATAATCTCATATATTGTTATTATTACTATTATATAATATTTAGACTATGAACTTATATTAATTGTTGTATCATATTTATTAATAGATATAATACTATATCAATTAATATATTTAAATTTAGTAATCAATTCATTATCATTATTTATTAATAGTATCTATATTCAAATGTGATAATAGTTAGATATATTATTATATTATTGATTTATAATGTAATATATTTATTCTTATATCTTGATATTATTATTATGAATAATAATAATTTATATTATTATTAATAATACAAATGATTAAGTAAAATAAATAGATCATAAATATTTATGTATATAGTTTTTCAATATTATTTCTTTTTTGAATAATCGATAATAGAATTATTATTATTATATTTTATACAGTTATAATTATAGGATTCTCTTTAGGAGGGGTCATGACAGAAACTGACTCCAATCCTCCTATTGAGGTTGATTGGTTGGAGTGTCTCTTATCTTGTCTCCCACCAATTCAATACCGACTGGCATAAAATCAAAATCTAATACCTTAAAGACATCAGTCCCCTCAACATCCTTCTCATCTATCCATTGTTGCATTTCATCTTTTGATGTTGTAGACTAAATGGATTGCTCAAGAATAGATGGTGGTGTGATTGTGGAGCTTCTTCTTCATTCTGATTTTGTGGCTCTTGCAAGACAAGTCCTTCGGTTCAAAGGTAGATTATCCTCTTCGTCCTCATCATCCTCTTCTTTCGCTTCTTCTAGGATAGGTTTAGGGACTAATGAGAAAGGGATAACTCTCCTAATGACCTTCTATCTCCTTTTGACCAGAGTCTTAATATTTCTTTTCTTAGGAGCAGAAGGGGAGGCTTGTTCCTCTTGTGAAGGAACTTCTTGTACTTCAATTTTAGCTTCTGCTTGGGCTTTTTCAGCTAGTGGCACTTGAGGATTGTCTTCAGTTTGTGCAGCTTCCACATTCTTAGACCCTTGTACATTTTCGACCTCAAGCTGTGGCAGTACTTGAGTAGCTTCATGTTCTGGCTCAACTTGCTAAGGAGAAGTTCTCTTCCTCTTTCCTTTACCCTTTTGAGCTCTATAATATCCAACTTGTCTATCAAGTTGGTGTATTGTCTCTGGCCTTACAAGGGACTGGATTGTAAATGTAGGTACTATGACCTTAGCTCCTTGACCTTTTGTTGGGCAGGCTTGAGCATGGAAGACTATGGCTTGAAGGATTGGATTGAGTTTGAACAACCTTTTAATCCAATCCTTTGTCAATTTGACAACGTGCCTTTCCCAGTGATTGATGTCTAAGTTTTCTTCCTTATCAACCTCAACATTCATGATAGGTCGATCACCAATCTTGTCTTTATTGAATAATAGATCAAGGATATATTTTGTATCTTGTTGCATGATCTTCAATAGAATATTTATCTTTAAAGCACTCCCTACTAGATATAGAGTCATTCTACAATAATCCCTTATATGGATATTGTAATCATCTACTGTGTTTATCCAATGATCTTCTACTACATCTTCATGCTTAAATGTCTTACCAGCCAAGTATTGTACTCTTCTGATGTTATCAAAATAAGGTCGAGGAGAATTATACTCATCCAATCGATATTGGTCGCACTCAAACTCAAAAGATGGAATATCTTGTCTCCAATCCACACTAAATGGTCCTATTGTAATGGGCTACACCCATTTTTCTTTATGTTGCCTTCATACTCTGTCATATGCAGACAAGAGTTGTCAAGCAATCTCTAATAGTATTAGTCTATCACTTGGGTATCTAGGGAGTTTCTTTGGATTGATCGTTGTACCTACTACCCTCAAATATGTGAACGTTTGGCACTAGATGTAATAAGCTCCAACCTCTGATATCTTAGTAGCTAACTCTTCTGACATCCTCTTAGTATAATTGCCTTTGATGAACCAAACTATTGCAAATATAAATGCATCATTTACAATCATGTATTCCTTTCTATGCTCTTGAAGCTTCTTCTTAACCAACTGAGGATATACTATATATGGCCATGCATTTGCATCTTGCATACTACCCCTTTTGTAGAGTCCTAAATAATCCATCGCTCTTGCAACTAACAAATATACCAAATATGATGTCATATAAAACTTTTGGTTATTCTTAACCACCACCAGCTGCTCACCCAAGTTCTCACTAAGAATAGATGACCAATCAAGTGTTATCTCTACTGTTTCAATCATCTCAATAAAATGCACCATCCAAATGTTCAAATGTCCAGATACAGGCAAACCCATAACTCTGCTCAAGAGTATGATAGAATATCGAATATCTTCCTTCATGTAGCCTTGGGTCATATTCACTTTGTCTGCTTTCTGCCCTAGGGGGTCTTCTCAATGAGGTATGACAACTGTATAATTTTGGAAGCTTCATCAATATGTTCCTTGTACCATCTCTTTTCTTGGTGATAGGTCAATCTAATGAATTGATCCACTCTTGGGAGATGGAACACTTTCTCTATGTTATTAGGTTATAGATCTAGGACAATCTATCTAGTAATGTTCTTGACAACCCTTTCTTCAGGAACATAACTCTCTGCTACTATCATAATTAGCTTTGAAGATTGCACTAATACTGGGTGTGATACTACACTGACAAGTCCTGATTAGATCAATGTGGATATCATTGGAGACCTTTTTATTGGTTTATTTCACAATCTAAGAATGCACCCAAATCTAGGTGACCTAATTCGATGTCTTAGATTTCTAAGTAATCATCTTGAAAGCATGACTTAGTCAAAACACCTAAAGAATTGAACACTACAGGCTTTGGGACCATCTTTGCAACAAGGAAGGATGATGAAGAAGCCATTGAATCTACACAATAACTATGTCTATTAGTTTGAAGTCAAAGAAAAATTGATTAAAAACCAACCCTAAAACTACGATGCAAATATAACCTAAAAACCCTAAAAGACAAAATACCTAAAATTTTGATTTTATGACCATTATGTGCAAAAAAGGGCGCACCAATCACACTTGATAGGTGTGCCTGGTGTGCCATTTCCTTAGCAAAGTTTTAAAGATATCGAGTGCACAATAATGCACCTCATGGAGTGCGTTGATGCACACCCTATGTTCTTTTGGTACAAAATTGCATTAAGTATTACAAGGTGCACAACAATGCACTTAATTAGGTGCACTACTATGCACCTTAATTTTGCATTTGTTTATTTTTTAAGTTTTTAAAGTTTTTACAAGGTAAAAGGTGTGTAGCTTCACACCTTAACTTGGTTTTTATGTTTTTTTTGTGTTTGCATGTAGGTGGGAGGCAGAGTTGTGCACCTCTGGAGGTGCGGTAGCATGATGCAAGAAGCTCAGAGAAGAAGATAATGAGGATAACTAAGGACAAGGGTGGCGGTCCCTAGGTTATATAGACCTAAGTACCTACACAACCCTAGGTGCTACATAGTTGTGTTGGTGCACTGGTGTGCAAATGTGCATCGCCAAGGGGTGATGCCCTTTTTATAGTGATTTGGTGCACTAGTGCACTTGACTAGGTGTGTTGGTGTTCCTTTTTTCTTTGTAAAATACTTATCCTCCTTAGAATTTTGATTTCAAGATCTAGGTTTTTGAACCAGGACCCGAATTGGGTAAAAAAACATTAGAAAAAAACTCAGACCCTGGACTAGGGATCCGAAAAGCCAAAAAATAAAGTAGGGGGGTCCCCATTTCTAGGTGAAATAGAGCATGCATTGTGAAACCACAACACATTTTTCATAGGTCATTCCTTTAGTGATCATACATATTGTCTTGATTTCTCAAACATCATTTATATTCACTCGCCTTGGATTAGGCACCTTACATTTGTCTTAGATTGACATTCTTATCACCTACTTGTCCTATCTTTTTTAAATCAGCAAAATCCACAATCATTTAGAACCTTGTCCAGATAATTTTCCTTTAAATTCATATAATATCTCTACCTTATATTTAATATTAAAAATAACAAAAATTAGATTCCTTAGTCTTGCATATGTCAACTACTTGTTCCATGACCAAAGATAAGAGGGATCCTAGTTAGGATCAACCTAGAAACTTTAAAGGTAGTCAGAAAGATAACTTATAAAACTAGTCAATCTTCTATCAAATGTAGGTAGCCAGAGCTAATACTTAGAAGTATGGTTTATTTTCAATATTTTGAGTAATTGTGATGAACCCCAACATGATGCTTATGATTCTATTAAGCACTAAAAAACATTTTATGCTTGGTCATGATAGAGACTAGATGTTCCACATTCTTAGTTTGGTCTTAGCACAAGTGAAATTTATTTTTAAATTTGTCATCAAGTAAGAAATCATAATAATAAGGTTCAATTTGTGTCTTGGTAGAGTTTTGGAATTGCCACCAGTTCAATGTGTAAGCCAAGCATATGGGGAAAGTTGACTTGGGATCATAGCTTTATAAATGTTCTCCAATAAAATTGTCCATGAATCCTCTCTATATAAGAGTCCACTATGGTATTACAATCTTAGTCATTATAGATTAAATTGAAGTATTGTGGATGCATGAGTCATAATGCTTACTATGTAACTTATTAAAAGAATTTTTATTTTAAGTAATCACAATTGGATTTGACAACCTTTTTATATATGTTCTCCATTGCCACTACAATTTGTTGATTTACAAGAAGAATGCCCAATAACTCAGAAGTAAAATTAGAATGTCTTTGAACTCTCTATGGATTTATGATGTATTATGTAAAATGAGATTGTAAAAATATATAGCCTTCTCTATTTCATTGATAGTTGTGCATTATTTTCTAGAATGAAATGTCTATCAATAAAAGGAATACATCTACATATGACTCCTTGAAATGTTAGACATTGATATTTTCTTTATAAAAAAATACTACTTATGATTCTTTTAAACTTATAATTGTTTAATGATTAGAGAATATTCTCATTTTTAAAAAATAATTATCATGCTACATATTCGTAGATGTGGTCATTTATTGATGCATACATATTACCCTTAGAAAGTGCATTGGTGGATTGTTGTATTCCTTGCTTCCTGTATCATATATAAAATCTATAAGTTTGGGAAGAGAACGTAATATCATGATGTGGAAATAAATGGAAAGTAATGATATTGTTTTTGTTACTTAAATATGCATCTTGTGTATCTATGTTTTATAAAAGGAATTCAAGATATACGAACAAACTTGAAATATTAATTTATGGAGAAATAGATCCATTGTTACTAGAGAAAATATATTTTGAACTTCCAATACTGATAAATGCATACATATTGTTAGGATTATTTGGAATAGTCAATTATAATTATTCCACGTTCTATGTGTAGTTGGACAAACTAAATTCTCAGATATTATTATTTCATTCTTACTCTTCTTCCCCTTCCTCTCATAAATCTACAATGTTCACCCAATTTATCCCCTTCTTGTTCTTTTCTTCCCCTACTCCCATTATTTCCATCCCCACTAGCAACATCTAAACCTCCCATTTATGGAACTTACTTAGCAATCTCAAGACCCCCACATATATCTGAATCATTTATCAACATCCTCTCAATTTAGTATGATTTTTTTTTTCAAAACAAGGATATCGTCAAAATTTCAATGGCTTTTCATTGATCTTTTGATGATAGTTGTTGTTGATGAGATGGCAATGTCATCAGAATATCATAAGAATTTGATGAAGTTTAGTCAATTTTTTGATGAGGCCTGTAGTCGATGGTATGACAAGCTTATCGAAAACCACTCATAATGTCAAAGTTTTAACATTTGTTGGCTATGGCCTGATGTTGCCTTATGGCAAAGATTGGGCTCATTTTTGACAAGGTCATTTGTCAGTAAATAGACAACCTTATATTTCGTCAAAATTTTGATGAACTTATAATGACAAAATGTTTTGACCATTGACTATCAAAAAATTGACCAACCCTCATCAAAAATTAGGTCCAAATATACTAGTGTTATCTTGGAACATAAGGATCTTGAATAGCTCAAAAAATAGTATGTTTTAAAGTAGTGTATAAAAGACAAAAAGATGGATTTTTTATGTATTCAAGAAGGTGAGACAATATCACAAAATTTTGCAAATTTTTTTTATTGTCTTTGGCCATGAGCCACATTCTACTATATTGAGGTGGATGGTACCTATGGTGGTATTTCAATGATGTGGAGTCCAAGAAAGTTGGATGTAGAAGCCCTTCTTTTTCTCACAATTACCTGGTTGTGTTGTTTAAGATGGAAAATTTCTCTTAGTACATATTTAATATTTTTGCTCTTAACAATAGAAATTGTAGAACCAAATACTGAGAGGAAATATTGTTCCTTATCTCTAAGGATGATTATGGCCTTTAAAAGATTGTTTGTGACTTCAATTCACCCCTTTATCCTTCTAATAAGTTGGTATGATTGCTAGATTATAATGATCTAGTATGAATTATGTCTCAAAATTTATCAATGTGACTAACCTCCTTGATCTTTAAATACAAGATAATCCATACACTTTGTCCAATAACAATAAAGGTCATCAATTAATCTAGGCTAGGCTAGACAAGTTCCATGTACCTATGAGGTGGGATCTAGGATTTAAATTTACGCTTTCTAGCCTCCCTAGAAATTTTTTAGACCATGTGTTGGTCCCAATAGGTACTGATGGGGGAGGGGGGTGAAATTAGTACCACCCACAAAATTGGTCATACATCCAACCATTTTAACTAACCTTGTTATGATATACTTAGTAGTTAATACCATGATAAATGCAATAACATAAAAGCAAGTAAACTCACACACAAAATTATTCATCCAAATGACACAAGTATTTTATACATGGAAACCATCGATATTAGGATGAAACCCACGATGAGGATAATATACCCACTATCCCTTATAATGCATGTAAAGGGGTGCCATGTTAGGAGCTATAAGTGCTTCTTCTGGAACCACATCTTGTTAGTGTTGTAGTTTCACAACATATGCCCCATTTCTCCTAAGAAATGGGGACCCCCTAATTTGGGTTCAGATTCCTTTTAGGGATCTACCTAGAGTCTGGGTCTAGCCTAGTCCTCTGCCTAAGAAATCCAGATCTCAAGAATTGAGATTTTTTTAGAGAAAATGTGATTAGAATGCGTTCAGGGGTGCACTAGCGCACCCCTCAAGGTGTGCTAGTTTACTAAGTACTCTAGTGCAGAGAACTTTCTCTTGGAAGTGTGTACATACACACATGCATAGGTGTGCACCTCCAAGAGGTGCACCATCCCAGGGCTATAAAATCTCGGGATCCCCCTCCCCCTTATGCATTTTCTTCTTCAAGTAGTCCACTAGCACACCTCTACACCTATAGAGGTGCACTATCTTCAGACCTGCACACACACACACACCAAGTTAGAAAACAATAACCTGTCCAAGGTGTGCAAGGTGCACACCTTTTTCACAAACTTAAAAAGAAAAAAACAACTAAAAACCTTTTTTAAGGTGCACATATGCGCACCTTACAAAAATTTGAGCTTAAGGCATTATGAAAATGGTTTTTAGTTGTGCACCTTTCCAAGGTGCACAACTACGCACCATTTTTTACATTTAAAAGCTAAGTTATCCAACAAAGGAAAGGGTGCACACATGCGCACCCCTCAAGGTGTGCATGTGTGCACACTGTTATTTTTACACTTAGAAAACCTTGCATAATAAGGGTGCACATGTGCACACTCTTAATAATAAAAGCTTGCATATAGAAAGGGAAAATCTAGTGCACCTTCAAGGTGAGAAAGGTGTGCCAAAAACTTGCATAATATAGTGTAAGAAGATGTTTTTAGGTGTTGATAGGGAGAATAGGGATGAACCAATCATTGGCTCATGCTTCTTGTCTACCCCTAAGACTTAAAGCGTCCTTCTAGATCACCACATGGACTTATAGGATCCTCTTTTAGCAAAGATCCCCCAATCCTAAACCTTACTCCAATATCTTGACTAAACTTTGCTTCTTGATGTCTACTAGGTTTCCATACTAGCTAAAGAATATTCAAGGTTTTCCAACTAAGCTAGGTATTTCTAACCATTCCTCACAACCAACTTGCAAGATCATGGAGGAATCACCAAGCCTTACAATGTACTACTTTGGTATGCCAAAAACAACTCTTTTTGGTTATTCTCCCTACCTATTTCACCCTTTTTCCTCAAAATAGGGCTACAAGGAAGAGCTCCAATTAGCCCTATTTTTCCTAAAAAATAAATATTTTCTCCTTTTTCTTCTACTAAAACTTCCAAGGTCTCTTCATGAACCTTTATTCATATTGTGAGTGCTTTGAGATTTTCTAGGTTTTAGACACTAGAATGGTCGTACAATACTAGTGCTAAATTTGAGGGTTTACAAGCCCAACTTGTTGTTTGGCTTTCTTAGGTGTCAAAATGGATTGGTGTAACCTTGTCCTTCCACCCAAAGGACCTCCTCTCACTCCTTTTTAACCTCCACATTCACTTTCCAAAATGTCTCCACAACCCTACAAGAAAGAAGCTCTATAACATCATTATTCCCTAGCCGAACATTCTCTAGTTCACCTAGGGCAAGAGCTTAAAAATGCCTCCCATGCTTTTGAGGACCCTTTCTTTTTCCAAGGTATAGTACATTGTGTACACTCACTAGCCCCAAGATTCCATACAATTCCTATGGTGGGATAGTGAGTTACACCAATCTTAATGCAAATTGTTGATAATAGGACAACAGACTAGTGAAAAGGAAAAGATTTACAAAACAAAGAAACAATACACAAAAAAAAAACTTTTTGAAACAAAGATGTTCTAATCAATCCTATCTACAATGCCAATAGGTATAGTACACAAAAAATTTGTTCAAAATTCTTCAAAACTCATATTTTAGTCTTTTTGCATTGAAATCTCATGCCACAGCATGTTGTCTATACGAAATAATATTAACTTGCTAAACTTTAGGGTTTGGGAAGCTTAAATATGTCCTCCTAGGTTTTACTCTTTCATACCTAGGGTTTCCATAGGCCTTCTTGGTGTTTAAAGGAAAATCAACATTTTTTCTTGCAAAATTGCAATATAGCAACTTTTTACAATTTTCCTTGCTTGAAATTTTCAACACTTCCTGCTTGTTATTTAGGCTACCCCTTAGAATTTCCATGCTAGGGACCCTTCCCTAGGTTAGAGGCCTAATCACTAGATTTCTTATAACTCAATGGCAAGAAATGCTTGATTATAAGGTCATTTGATGACTCTTCCAAAGACAATTTAAGACTTCCTATACCCTAGCTAACACAGCTAGGTCCACTGACCCTTATTCTACTTACAAAGGATCTCTTGGAGAACAACACAACAAAATTGAAAAGGAGGCCCTATGTTTCAAGGTGCCCTTGCACTAGATGTTTTGTTGATTTTTTAGAGTTTTGGGTCATTTTTTTTAGTGATTAGGGTTTGTTTAAGATTATATTTTTCCACCTTCCAGACTAATGTATTTATGTTTTGCGTAGATAAAATGGCTTTCTCCTCATCCTCACTCATAGTGAATATTTCTCCAAAACTAGTGATCTTTAAGTTTCAAGGTGTCCAACCAAAATCATGTTTCCAGGATGTGCATTCAGAGATTCAAGACACTAAGTTAGGTCATATTGACTGGAATGCATTCTTAGTAATCTGTAACAATCCAAATGAAAGATCCCCAATGATTTTTTCACTTATTGGATTAGGATTGGTAAATGCAGCTTCACACCCTATATTAGTACAATCTTTAGAGTTGGTTATGGCCTTAGCAAAGAATTATGTATCAGAAGAGAGAGTGGTGAAAAGCATAACATGAGAGATCATCTCAGATCTGAGACCAAAGAACATTGAGAAAGTATTCCATCTTCCAATGCTAGATCAGTACATTAGGTTGAATTATTATCAAGTAGAAAGGTGGTACAAGGGTCATGAACAAGAAGCTACAGAGATTATTCAATCATCATATTTGATTGATTGGACACCTGTGGGAAGAAAAGATTAAAAATTTGACATAACTAGAGGGTATATGAAGGATGATATTGGATATTCCATTGTGCTTTTGAGTAGGATTATAGCACTTGAACATTTAGATGGTACATTTCCTTGAGACCATCAGAATGGTGAAGATGCCAATTGACTAGTCCACAATACTTAGTGAGAATTTGGATGAATAGCTGGTGGTAGTTAAAACCAACCCTAGATTCTATAATGCATCATATTTGGTATATATGTTAGCAACAAGGACTGCAGACTACCTAGGGTTGTTTAAGAGGGGAAGCATGCAAGATGTTGATGCCTAACCTTATGTAGTATACCCCTAGCTAGTAAAGAAGAAGTTCTCAAATCAAAGTAAAGAATACATGATAGTGAATGATGCTTTCATTTTTGCAATCATCTGATTCATTGAAGGTGATTATGCAAAAAGGATGTTAGTAGAGGTAGCAACAAGAATTTCAAAAATAGGTGCCTACTACATCCAATTCAAGACATTCACTTACTTAAGGGTAGAAAGTACAATTATAAATCCTAAGAAGCTCCCTAGATATCCATGTGATAGACTCATTTAGCTAGAAATTGTACAACAACTCTCAGCTGCTTATGACAAGGTAAGGAAACAACATAAGAAGACTTGGATATGGCCCATCACCATAGGTTCGTTTAGTGTCAAGCAGAACAAAGATATCATGACTTTTGAGTCAAAATGGGACCAATATCCCTTGGAGGATTATAACTCCCCTCGTCCATGTTTTGATAATATTGGCAAAGTCCAATACTTGGCAAAAAAATAATTTAAACATGAGGATGCCATAGAGGATCATTGGATGAATGTAGTAGATGACTATGATATCTAGATAAGGGATTATTGTAGGATGACATTTTATTTGGCAAGAAGTGCCCTGAAAATAAAGGTCCCATTGAGTGTTGTTCAACAAGACACTATAGAGGTCTTAGATCCCTTGTATAATCAAGAAAAGATATACGATTAGTCAATCATGAATGTAGAAATTGATAGAGAAGAAAATGCAGATATCAATCACAGGGTGAGGCATATCATCCAGTTGAGCAAGGAATGGATTAAGAAGCCATTCAAGTTGGACCTGGTTCCAGAAACAATGGTCTTATAGGCAAAAACCTACCCAGTAAAGGGAAGAGGGGTAAAATTTACAGTACTAATATTCATAACTCAATCTCCAATTAGGCCAAAAATGGTATATCAACATGATAGGCAAGTTGGATGTTTCAAGGCATAGAAAGGCAAGAATAAAAGGAAAAGAGTTTCTCTGCAATGAGCTGAGCCCAAAGTTGAAGCAACTCAAGCCCAAGAAGCCACTCAAGCTCAAGATAATCCATAAGTGCCACCATAGGAATAGGGATAGGGACTTGAAGAGGAAGAACAAGAGGTGTCCCCATAGGTTCAAGAAGAAGAAGCCTCTCCATAAGTTCCTAAGAGAAGAAAGGATAAAACTCTAATCAAAAGGACTAAAAGATAGAAAGTGCAAAGAAAGGTTATTCATATTCCTTTATTCTTGGAAACCATCCTCGAAGAAGATGAAGAGGATAACCTTCCCTTGAGTTAGAGGACTCATCTAGCTAGGTCTACTAAAGTAGAATGAAGAAGGACTTCCATTGTAGCACCACCATCTATTCCTACACAACCTATTTAGGTTACAAACTCAAAGGATGAGCTACAATAGTGGATTGATGAACAAGAGGACCAAGGATCTAATGTCTTTAAGATGTCAGATTTTGACTTCATTCCTATAGGTATTGAACTCATGGGAGACAAGATAAGGGATACACCAACAAATCAGCCTTTGGGAGAAGGTTGGAGTCAATTACCATCTTCTCCACAAGGACCTCTAGGTGGTCCACCACCACCAAGTCAAGATTTATTTTTAGTGGATAAAGGTTCAACCAGTCCTCTCCCTCATGTTAATGAAGAGAAAGTATAAGCTAGGCAGGAAGAGGAGCCACAACAAAGACTTGTTGATGAAGTATCAGAAGAGGGGAAATATATGAAGAACCTCAACAAACTTCTCAAGATATAGAGGTATGGACTATGTACTCAATAGACACAGGTATGCTTGATGTAGATCCCTCATAGAAAGAAAGGACTCTAGAGAGGAGTGATAAGGGAAAGGACCCAGCAGAACAAACCCACTCTTCATCTAAATATAAGTCTCTGATAGAAACTACTCCAAGATGGTTGAGTAAAGAGGTGATGGTTAGGCATAAAAGGAAGTTGTATTATAGTGAGGATGAGGGAATGAGAGAATTAGTTGAATCCCTCAAGAAACTTGAGTTACCTAAGAGCGATGCACATACGTTGACCTTTATTATGAAGAACCAAAATTAGAACTTGTTCGCTCATATTGCCATCCCAAATCTACATGTAGATACTAAAGATCTAACTCCAAAAGACTATCAAATTCAAGAGGTCTTTTTGGGAAAGCCTACAGTAGATACAGCTAAATTGATGGTCACTACAAGAATTAAAGAAGTGTTTAACCACTTGGAAAAAGATGAGTCTAAATTGTTGAGGCTCCAAAAATAGAATGAGCTTCTAAGAGGATATTTTCATGAACTGGTTGGTCCTTTGGACCCTGATCATCCTAAGGAAAATCTAGGTGTGGCACTTGATAGGAATGAGAATTCAGTTGTATAATTGGATCCATTTTTGAAGGTGTGTCAGAAATGGAGGGAAAGTTTTAAAGAAAAAGGTGTGCAGATAATACAAGGAAACCTTAAATTATTACACCATATGTAGGATAATGCAGACAACCTAGTTGCTATACTGAACTAGGATTTTGGATTGATGGACGAGGTACATACCTGGGGTAAAGACCTTTAAGCATTATAGTCAATAAAGGGGTAGAGGTATCGTATGCTCATGGATGTATATACGAGGGATGAATTAGATAAGATAGATGATTGGATCGAGAAGATTGTTGCTAGTAATAAAGTGATGGAGAAATTACATATGGCTATTCATAAGATCAAGGATCAAAGCCAAGAGAAAATTTTGGAAGCTGAGAAGTATTAAAATGATGCTTGCCTTGACATTTTTAAAGATGAGTCAACAGATAAACTCCTATCTATGCAAATAGTTGTCGAATAGTTTTTGAAGACCTTTATAGAAGCTTCAACTAATGAAGACATTAGACAAACATTTAAGATAGAGGAGGAATTGCTAGAATTGGATGTATAGCTCAAAGACTTGCATAGAAGTGGGCAACTATTGGCAAATAGTAAAAGATAGGTATGATGCTTTGGATTTTTAGGATGCAACCTAAGTGATGGAGATCATAGAGAAATTCAAGAGAAAATATCTAGACATAGCTCTAGTATGAAGGGGACGAAAACCTAGAAGCTAAAATTTTAGTTTTGATATAAATAGATTTGTTTTATTAGTTTAGAAGGATGTGTTTTCGTAAAGAGATCTCTCACTCTCAACACAAATTGAGGAGATATTTTCTTATAAACTCAGGAATGTACCATGTATTCTAGGCCATTATTTTGATGCAATAATATATTCTATTGGTGCTTTCATTCTAAGTGTAGTGATTCTTGTCAAAGTGTGTTATATTTTGTGGATGTATATTCATGGAGTGTGATGGAGCCAATGGTTTTGTTGTGTTATTTTGATCAAGCAATCTTTTAATTTTTGTGTTTGCCATGTGTTTACAAATTTAACTAACATACTTAGTTAGAGAAGAGATCATCTATTGTTCATACATAGTTTTTTGTCTCACATGAGCGCATTTTCCACGGCCTTGCGATTTGATGAAAAGTTAAACATTTTACGGTTACTAAATTCCCATCAATGATTGCATCAATGGAATTAGGGAAGTGTTGCTCCTATTTTCATTGGTTACCTATTGATCTTTTCAAAGACTTAACTTGCAAACATGTTTTTTTGTGGCTTATGTCTGTTCGGGGTTTACTTTTCAAGTCATTTGCTTAAACTTCTTATTACCCTATATTTGTTATTTTCTTTTAAAAATACTTGGTTAATTTAGGAATTCATATAGTTGCATAGTTAAAATTGCATTTATTGTAAATAGAAAAATACAAAAATATATTTCTTTTTGTGTGGTTACTTTTTGAGATAGCAAGAAGATTCAATATCTTATCCAAAATTGGTCAAACCAACAAAGGCCTCCTTGTGAACACCCACATTTATCTTCTACTGAGTGAATTCCAATAGGTCACAAGATCGCCTAGAACCTTGGAGTTGATCCCAGATTAGCTTTATAAGAGAGGAGGTTGAAAGGATTCCTACTATTAAGCATCGTGCAAAACAACAGCTCAATACTTAGGAATGATGTCAATGTGTTATAGTTATGAAAGCCTGTGAAAACTACCTAGTTTGAGGATTTATAAGTCTCCTTCTAAGAGACACCTTGTTAAAGCATTTAAAAAGTAATATTTCTAATGAAGTTATCCCTATTATGAGATTACAAATAGATGCAATGATAAAAAATCATTCTAAGTTCTTTGACCTTTGAGCAAAGCACTATCTTGTCGTGTAGATCTTTGTTTCATTCCCTTGAATATGCACTGATATTTTTGCTTGCTTGGTGAGTTCTCTATTCTCACCTCTCCCTTTGTTTCTTGCAACATCTTGTAGTTTTTCTCTCCTCACTCTTCTTCACTTGCTCCTATTATATTCTTCTTCCACAACTTTCTGCTCTCTATTCTCTCTTTCTTTTGTAGTAGTGATCCTCTCAACAACTCTCTCTATACAAAAACTTTCATCTCTTTGATTTTTGTTTCATATATCCTTCTATCAATGTCAAGGCATAGTTACCCATGACTAAATTGTCCTTCTCACTCTTGAATTAAAATTCCAAGATTCATGTTTTCTTCATTCACAAAAGACTCGTGAACCCTACACTTAGAGTCTAGACTCCTAGCCTTGCTAGTCCTTTTTTTGAGCCAATCGTAGCCTGTCAACCTTACTTTCTTGTGTTTTTTTTATTTTTCCCTTTTTCACATCGGTGGTGACTCATCATGTTGATGACTTGGGTCAATTTTTATCCATAACTGACTTCATGTGCCAATGTGAGTGTGCCTAATTGTATGTTAGTGTGTCTCATGATTGGTAGATATAAACTTTCTTCTTCTTCTTCATTTGACCAAATGTCACACATTTTAACAATCAGATACTTTTGGCCATCAATTACAACACATAATACTTCTTTCATTCTTCATGCCAAAGATGCATGTGGGTTCAACAATATCCCCCTCTGGCATTGATGGAAAAACATCATGTACCACCATGCTTCTCCATTTTGCTTTATGAAGTTCCTTTACCATACCTTCGCATGTACTAGTGGATGGTTCTAATAGATGGACTTGGGAAAAATATGTTAAATGCTCCCCTAATAGTGTGTCTATCTCTCTTCATGTCACTTTTATTTCCAATCCCTTTAACTATTGTTCTTGTTCTTCCTTCTATTTGTATTCTCCCTTGTTGAAATTCTCCTCTCTATGGTAAATATCCTCCTTTGGCATTCTCCCCCCTTTGATATTCTCCCCTTTAGGTCACACATATTTTCCCACTATTTTGTATATCTACCCTTTTTAATTTTCTCCTTTTGATATTTTCCTTCTTTTTGTCATCTGTGGAAAAGGGTGTAGTGGGGTGGTTACATGTTGTTGAATATGTCTTGGTATTGACCTTATATGGTAGCAAGATGGGTATCCCATGATACCTTCAAATCTTTGGGAGAACTGATTTGACACTTTAGTTCACCCAAAAGTGTTTCTAATTTACTCATGGTGTTTCTTGGGATCTTGTTGAGTATTGCATCAACATTTCCAATGTGTTTTTGGATGATGTATGTCACTAGGGATAGTTTGCATTAAACTTCTATCAATCTGATAGCCTTAATTTTTTGTTCATCCTTGATCTGATGTATGATATTTAGTGTCCCTTGAGTTTTGGACATATAATCATCTGTAGAGTCAATAACTACATTGTAATTATCTTTCAGATTTTGTAGCTCATGTTGATCTTGTTGTACTTTTTGTTCCATATTAGGTGCAAGTGCACACGAATCAAATGACTTCTTCATGACCAGTGTTGAAGCCTGAAAATTCTCTTTCATTTTTCTTTAGCTTCTTGTATTGTGGTTTCATTCTGATCGACCAGATTCTGAAATGTGTTTACACGCTTGGTGTTAAGATTCTTCTCAACTAGTACTTCCAAACTTCCTTGGTTATCTTTCACCTTATCAACCAATGTGGAGATTTGGTTGATGAGATCCATATTAGGATCATATTTGATAATTGAGGTTAGTTTTGCAATAATATTTTTGGTGAGTACTTTTATCATCTTAAAATGGAAACACTTCCGTGTTAAGAGTGTTTAGCCCTCCGAGTAAGTGGTTTGGGGTCATGTCAAGTGCGGTGAATGGATCTTTGATTTGGATATAGCTTTTTCCCCTGTTCTGCCCCCTTTTCCACTTTCTTTTTGCACTTTTTAGCATTCTAGACTGAAATCCTAAGATTCTTGACTTTTGGGTCAAGGATGACCTCAGGGTCAAGGATGACCTTTTAGGTCAAGGTTGACCTTGATTTTGACCTAGGGCAGGGTTGACCTCAAACCTAACCCCAAGTTCAAATTTTAAGGTTCCATGATTTTTGGATGTCAGGTTTTGAAAAGAATTGTTTTCCCACTTCTGGGTCGGTTGTTTTGGTCTCTGAAATGATAAACTCTTAAAATTGCAATTAATCTAGGTCCATTTCTAGGGGTTAAGGTTAATTGGGATTTAAATCTCCCATGTTGGCCTTCTCTAGAAGTTTGTGCCCTAGATCTCTATATAAGGAAGCCTTATTCCCTCATTTTGACATCTACAAAGTTTAAATTCACAAGTTCTATGAAGTGAAGATCTATTATCTATCAAGAATTGAAGCATTCACGCCCTTGAGTGTTCAAGAATTCAATTCATCAAGGAGGTCCATTATTAGCCATTGAAGGATTCAAGCTCCATGGAGCTCTCTTGTTGAAGGTTTCTGCATCCATATTCATTCAAGCCTCTTCCTAATCCAAGATCCATTCAAGATTGGTGTTGAAGATCTAATTCCATTTATTTGAGACATCTTACATACATTTCTACATTCATTTGGAGCATCCATACTTGTGGATTCAAGGATTTGAATCCTCCACAAGAATTTCTACATAAGCAAGGCAAATAATTCCATTTACTTTATTTATACATATTATTTCAATTCAATTTCAAGGTTAATAAAAAATTGGGGTTTAACTAAGGAAAACCCCCCATCCAACAAACAAAACCCTTTTTCATGCAGATACATGTGTGGAACAACAAATTAAAGAATAGATTCAGATATCCTTTTTGTAAAACTTGCGGGATCCGTGAACATAAATTTCATCAAAGAAGTGCAGGTCAAGGTTGAATTTTTGGGGCATAGTTGTGCCCCACTAACTGGGTCAAGGTCAACGTAGCATGAGAAAAGGAAAATATTTTTGGGTTTTGAAGATCTCATAGTTTCGATTCAAGGTAGCAAAAATTGATAGTTTTTGAGATCATTTAACAGGGTTATCAACTGATTCTTTTTCGAAGGTAAGTACCTTTTATTTCTTCATTTCAATATTAGTCTCCTATATTTACATCCCATATCATAATAATTTAAATGTATTTGTAAAATGTGGATTTAGGGTCTCTTTCATGTGCATTATTCTAAATCCTATTCATCCATATTTTATCCTATATTGCTAGCCCATTGTTTCTTCTAGAGCTCTTGTTTCCTCTTTAAGTGTCACTTATACTCATTGATCTCATCAAGATCCATGTCTTTTATCATTTCTCTCTTTTCAACAATGAGTACATCAAGTTCCTCCTTGCCTTCTACTGCTCCAACATCCTTCTCATAAAATTCTCCTTCATCTTCTCAACTAGAAGATGACTATGATGATGAGGATGATTATCTCATCATGTGCCTTGTTGGCCTTCTCCTCTTTCTCACGTGTTCTCATCCTATTTTTTGGATATTCTTCATGCTCTAATTCTACTCTCCTATTCATGTGTCTTTCTCTTAGATACTCTTGAACTTGACAACATAGGTTTGGTTGTAACACCTTGTCCTTCTTTCTATCATTTTGATTCCTCTTCGTCTTTCTTGGATGGTGATTCCACATCCTCTTCAATTTATGGGGATTTCTCTTCTAGAGGTTCATCATCTAGTACATATACTAGGATAGGTGATTCACTTTTATTATTGTCCTCCTCTACTAATGAGTCAATAAATATGGTTGTAGCCTTGATTGTCTCATCTATTTATTGTTGAGTCATACCTTGTTGCAAGTGGACACACTCGTTTGAGATTTTCTCATTAGCTTGCAAAACTAGTCGGGCATCTAACAATTATTCATCTTTCTTTTCTTTAGTTAGGGATTTGTCTATATCAGTTTGGTTGGGCGTTGTTGACTCCTCTTGAGTCACTTTCATTGTTTCTTATTCCTCTCCTTCTGATACATTTTCCTCTCTTTGAGGACTACGAGTGGTGCAAGGGAACCTAGGTAGGCTAAATGAAGACCTAATGTTCCTAAGGTATTTTGGATTTTATTGGTACTAGCCACACCACTAGGGAAATAAAGGGACTAGCTTAGTCCTAAGTTGCTCTTTATTGCAAGAATTGTTCATTTTAGGTGAAATAGGGTAATTATTTGATTTTGAGGGTAGAATGGCCAAATAAGTGTTTTAAGGTAATTTTTACATGTTTTAAGTCATTTTTAGGCTTTTAGTAAAATTTGGTAGCCTTTGGGACAAGTTTGAGTGCAACAAGCAAAAAGTTGTAAAAGTTGCTCAAAAGTTGTCAATGTTGTCATTGACGACATTGACAACTTTTTGTTGCATAAGGGAAACTTCATGGATGAGGCTTGATAGCTATTTGAAATAGTTAGTATTGATGATTAGACAACTATATAAGGTCATACTTGACCTGTTCAGGGGGTTGGAGGAAGTTTTGATTTTGTGTGTACAAACTATACAACAGTAAGACAATGACAATTCTATGTTTTTCAAGTTTTGTGAGTTTTATTGGATTGAAAGAAGTGAAGTAACCATTAAAAATTATAGTTTAATTCCTTTCTAGATTTTTTACAATGTTGGATTTCACTTTTATGGTTTTATAGATAGCTAGTTAAATTATTTTGGTTTTTGTCAATCTACTGTCCTGAACTAGACAGTTGACCAAGATTGATTCATAGAGCCTCTTCCCACTATAGGATCTATTCAAGCTATTAGGATTAGGACAATGACTACATGTACATATTTTAAAGTGAAGGATGGTCCCTATAAAGAAAGGGTGGTATTTTTATGGTGATGCCCTAGGCAAGCTAGAGATGCATGGCTAGGGATCACAATATACAATAGAGGTGTTAGGAGGGATCGAAAGTAGTGATAGCTTCAATAAAATCTTGGAGTAGGGTAGAGGTATGAGTGTTGAAGCCTCAACTTCTAGGGAAGGAAATGGTGAAAGGTATTTGGAGGGGAAAACTTACATATTCTTAGATCGACCTAATTTCTTTTTAAACCCTAATTTTTAGGCACAATTGTAAGTCGTACTATACAAATTGATTGGGAGTCTAAGATCTCCAAAATATTTTATATCTTTGAAAAGGGTTTCTAGATCAAGAGTTAGTTTGACCCCTTGTTAAGAACTTTTGCAAGTTATTCAAGATTTTCACCAAATGGAGGGCTAATTGCTTGTAGCCTTATTTGCAAGAATTTTGTGTGGTTCTTGGAACTTGATTAGGATTTCAAAGAAAAATATGGTTGTAAGTCATGGAGAGGATTCTAATGTCTTCCTAGATGTCAATATTACATTTGGAATTAAATTTGAGATGTTGGGGCAGATTGTGGAGTTGGTGGAGAGGGAATAATAAGGGCTAATACAAGCCTAGGAAGTAGTGAAAGAGTTGTTATCCTACCTAGTTGGTGTTCACTAGTTGAAAGGAGTAGGACCTCATAGATAGGATCCTGAGGAGATTAGGGTTGTAAGAAACCATATTAGGTCAAGAGAAATACCTAAGCAGACCCTAGAAGAAGTTGGGGTAGAAGTAAGACTAGTGTTACATTATAGTGGTATCAGAGAGGGTTAAAGATAAATGAACCTAGTATATGTCTACAGATATTGGGGAACCAGTGGGTGAGTTTAGTATGGTGAAAAATGTAGAGATAGATAAAGAGGTTGATGAGAAAAAGGAGAAGAATAAACTCCTTGAAGAAGCCTTAGAAGAGGTGAAGATAAAGTTGGATGCAGTTGTTGATGTAGCCAAGAAAAATGAAGAGGAGAGCAATGTTAGGGGTAAGTAGATAGCAGAGGAAGATGTTGTACCTAAACTAGACCTTTCCTTAAATGAAGAGCCTTTCTTGAAGGCCATAAAATCCCTAGGAAGGAAGGCCTTGGAAGTTGTGCCACTATTTAGCTGGAATATGTACATAGATGCATTGATGGATTGGATAGATGGGATGGAGAACCACTTTAAATGTGAAAGAGTGATAGAGGCACACAAGAATAAAGTATCCAAGTCTAGACTTAGAGGATCAACATTAACATGGTGTAAATATGTCCAAGATGAGAGGATTAGGATGGGAAAGAAGCCTATAGCTAATTGAAATGCCATGGTAACCATACTGAGGGAGAATTTCCTACCAAAGGACTATGAGATTCAACTCCACAAGATAGGACAAGGACTAAAGAAAAAATACATGGATGTGGCCTCTTATACAAAGGAGTTTTAGAAGTTATTTCTTAGGTCCAAGAAGTAAGAAGAGGAGCCAATAAAAGTGGCTAGATACTTGGGTGGTTTAAAGAAGAATATCCAAGAGGAGCTAAGCTTGTGGACACCTACTACTGTTCAAAGGTGCCACCAATTAGTTCTAAAGGTGGAAGAAAAGAATAGGAAGAAGGGGGATTCTAACTTCAAGGACAAAGGCAAAGGAATAAATCAAAGGGGAAAAAGAGGAGGATATCAAGGTAGAGGTAGTGAGTAGATGACCCAAGGTGAGACCAAACTCACTAAGAAAACTATTGAAAGTACTCCTAGACGAGGATATGGTAGAGAAAGGGGTAGTCAAGGAGGCTCTAGTAGAGGTAGATGATCAGGAAGAAGTAACTCTTATTTTTCTAGCATGAAGTACTATAACTATGGTCAACTAGGCCATCCAACATATAGGTGCCCTAAAAAGTCTTCTTCTTCAAATCATGGCAAGAGAGTGACATATGCTCAAGAGAATAACTATAGTGGAAAGGAACCTGAAGTGGATCACTAAGAATCATAGAAAGGAGAAAGCCTCATGTTTAGTGTAAGCATTTGCCTTAGGGAAAAATCACCCAAGACCAAGAAATACAATAACTAGCACAAAATAGACCAACAAAGTATGATCAGAATAACAATATGATATTCAATTGATGTATAGTACACTAGGAGTGCCTGTATATAAAGGCCTCTAGAATGCTTCTAGAATGTCTAGGAGTTAGTAATATGATAAGCCTCACAAAGGTGTGTCATGTAAAATTATGTTGTAGAGACCATGTGCTTAATTGAGTGCAAACAGTTGTGTTGTCAACATGACAACTTAGTTGATTATGCAAACTCTAGTGTTGTAGACACCATGTGCTAAATTAGAGTTCCTTACTCCTATGTTGTCAACATGGAAACTCATATGAGTATGCAAACTCCTAGGTGTCTAACCTAATAAATAATAAAATAATACATTTATTCTAAGTAAACTTAAGTAAAGTATAAATAATATTTTTTACACTAACACCCCCCCTTAAGTGCAACTTAGGGGAATGCTCTTAAGCTCATAAAAACTATGATGATATGTATAATGGGTCCTAACTACTAGGCCATGTTAGGTACCCAAGTACAAATGCAATGCTGAAATGAAATGAAATAAAATCTCTCTGCAAATGGAGAAAGAGGGAAAACCTCATGGGAAAAACCCTCCCCCAAAAAGAGAGATATGTACAATAGAGAAGAGAAGGATCATGTGACCCCCCCAATGAAAAATCCCTCACCCCCAAGAGATCTCACAAATGAATATACTTGACCTCTGTAAAGGGCTTGGTGAAATGTTGGCTACTTGCTTCTTAGTAGGACAATACTACAATGTGATAACCTGCTCATGAATCAGCTCTCTGATGTAGTGCATATGAACCTCAATATGTTTGGTGCATTGATGTTGCACTGAATGTTTTGAGATCTCAATAGCACTTTGGTTATCACAATGGATGATTGTGGGTCTAGGTAGATCAAAACCACACTCCTTCAAAATCTGCTACAACTAAATAGCTTTCATCGCCACAGTCACAACTCCTCAATACTTAACCTCAGTCAATGAAAGAGCAATGTATTCTTCTTTTTACTCTACCAACAAATGGGGTTGGAACCAAGATGAAACATATATCTTGAAGTAGACTTGTCAGAATCAAGGTCCCCTACATAGTTTGAGTCTATATAATCCACTAACTGAAGTTTAGTACAAACTGCATAATGTATCCCATGTGTATGTGTACCCTAGATATAGTGCAAGATTCATTTGGATGCCTTCCAATGAAGTTCACGTGGCTCTTGCATGAAGCAAGAAACCATGCCAACTATAAATGAGATGTCAGGGCGTGTATGTTTCAAGTAGATGAGGCTTCCAACCAACTGTCTATACAAAGTCGCATCAACAAGTGGAGTGGAACACTTTGTTTCTAACTTAACACCTAAAAGAAATGGAATAGGTGCAACCTTGCAATCACTCATGCAAAATCAAGCAAGAAGATCAAGAGCATACTTGGGTTGTGATAATGTAATCCCTGATGAAGACTAATGTATCTCGATACAAAGGAAATAATGTAGTAGACCCAAGTTTATCATTGAAAACCTATCCTGCAAAGTAGCCTTGACACTATCAATAATGAATGTTGTGCTCTTGTAATGATCAATTCATCAACATAAAGCTAACAAAGAAAATGTGAATCATCCCTTTGAAGAATGTAGACATTCAGATTGAAATGACATTTGGTGAACAATTTGGAGAGAAGGAAAGAATCCATCTTGGCATACCAAGCTGTTGGAGCTTGCTTAAGTCCATAGATAAACTTCTTCAATTTGCAAACCAAGGTAGCCTCCTATATGAATCCATGTAGTTGCTCCATATATATCTCCTCATGAAGATCTGCATTCAAAATTATGCTTCCATGTCCATCTGATGAACAACCCATTTCTGAGCTGTTGCTATATACCTAGTGTCAAACAAATGGAATTCATCTTTGCCACTGGTGCAAAGGTCTCAGTGTAATCAATGCCAGGTACTTGAGAAAAAACTTTTGTAACAAGTTGAGCCTTATGTATATTGACACTTCCATCTGCTACAAATTTGGTCTGATAGATCTACTTACACTGAACCAATTTTCTTCCCTTCGGAAGAGAGAATAAGTCCCATGTATCATTTCTTATAAGAGAGTTATATTCTTCCTCCCTTGCTCTATCCCATTCTAGAATACCTGATGCTTCTTTAAATGATTGTGGATCTGAAGAAACTACAATATAAGCATGTGGGAGTGAGTTGTGTTGTGATCTTGTCCTCCTATTATCTGAAGGATTCCCTACCAATGATCCTGCTACATCCAATGTCTGCTTAGCCCATCTAGGTATATTAGAAGAAGATGTAGTAGGAGTATCCTCAATCTTTTTTGGTTGATGCCTCTATGTTGATCATGGATGAACATCTTCCAAGCCACTAGTTTCACCATCACTCTCTTCAATGAAGGAGGAAGAAGGAGGAGTTGAAGAAGTAAAGCTTGGACAACTTTCTTCAAAATGTACACTTCTCTCATAGACTATATTACGTGTCTCTGGATCCATTAACTTGTAGGCTTTATGTGAGTCTACATATCCAAAAAAGATACAAGGTTTGCTTTATGCTTATAATGCCTTGCATTTTTGTGGAGGAATTTGTGCCCATGGTGGACAACCAAAGACTCTAAAGTGCTTAACCATAGGTTTCCTACCATTCCATGCTTCAAAAGGAGTGATACCATCCAAAGCTTCGTGTGGACTCCTATTCTGTATATAGTTAGCACAATTCATTACTTCAGCCCAAAAGACTTGATCAAGAGACTTGTTTAGTAGCATGCAAGTGGTCATCTCTTTGAGAGTTCTATCCTTCCTTTCAGCAACATCATTTTGCTATGGCGTATATGGTAGTGAGTGTTGAAGGTCAATTCCCTCTTGAGTGCAAAACTTTATTAGTCTTCTATTGACATACTCCCCCCCATTATCTGTTTGAAGAATTTTGATGGCTTTCTTGGATTGCTTTTCCACTTGAGCCTTGAAGTTGAGAAATTTTTCAAACACTTCACTCTTATGAGCCATGAAGAAGACCCAAGTAAAGAGAGAGTAGTTATCTATGAAGGTGAGTGCATAGTGAGACTTGCCAAATGATGGCACTGGAAATGGGCCTACTACATCAATATGAACCAATTCAAGAACACATTGTGCTCTCCAAGTCTTTCCCTTTTTCAACATTTTTTCTAGATCTTTTCTAAGTGAGCAACCTGAACAACACCTTCTGAAAACTATACTTGAGGTAGACCATTAACCATTTTCTTGTTGCTAAGTTGTTGAAGACATTTGTAGTTGAGATGTCCAAATCTCTCATGCCATAGTTTTATTTCTGCATTTTAATGTAATAATAAGGCTTGTGCATTTAATTTTGGCACAAAGGAGGAGAAAGTGTAAATTTTTGAATCATGATTGGCTTCACCTATTGCAATCATAGAGTCATTTTTAATGCTTTTCACTACCACTAAATCTGGAAGAAATTCAACTTTATTTCCACCTCCATAGTGAGTTATTTGGTAGATTGAAAGAAGGTTGGAGGTAAGATTAGGAACATATAGAACATCCTTTAATGTTCTATTGTTCATCTCAACTTCACCTTTACCTTCTACTTCCACCTTAGTATCATCACCTACAAAGATGTGTGGTACCTCTGAATGTGTCATGGAAGAAAATTCTCTCTTTGATGCACCCATATGATGTGTGGCACCTGAATCAATGATTCATTCTCCCTAACTAACAATGTTTGTGCGTAAAGCATGCCCTTTGCCCTTAGAATTTGAGGATGAAGATCCTTTCTCCTTATAAGCATTAGGTAGTGGAACATTGTGTTTCTTCATGATGTTCTTCAACACATCAATCTATTTGTGACAACACTGATGTTCATCATGACCCATCTTCTTACAATAGGCACACATTTTCTTCTCCTAATTAGTGTTCCCCTTTATTTTGGTATTTGAGGAAAACTTGCCTTGTTGATTTGATGTTGTTGTTGTCTTTTCTATATCCTCTTGTTTGTTATTCTTCCACGTCTTCTTTTTACCCTTTCCTTTGTTTGAACTTTGACTAGCTGAATTTTGAGAACCCTTATTATTAGCCACCAATGCCTTAGACTTTGAAGACTTGAGAATCCCCATTGTTTGCAACTTAGTTTTTTCATCCTCTAATAGCTGAGCATAACCATCAAAAGTGATTTTCTTATAGGAAGCTCCTAATGTAGTCTTTGTGGTGTTGAAAGAAGAAATAAATGTGGAGTACTCAGATGGCAACTTATTATGAATGAGATAGATTAACTTGTCATCTTTAATAGGACTACCACAATCATCAAGCTTTGTTCTTAATTCATTCACCTTAATGATAAAGTATTGAATAGAATCAAAGGTCTTAGGATCTAGGGAGACAAGCTCATCTTCGATTTTGTAAACATCCTCCTCAGTCACTTTACCATATAGGTTTTTGAGGGCATCCCAAACTTCCTTGGATGTATCATACTTCATGGTCTAATAGACGATCTTGTCTTCAACCCCCATCCTAATATCACTTAGGGCTTTCCTATATGCCTGTACCCAAGCATCAATATCACTTTTAGATACTTGATCACCTGTTGGTTTAGGAAGGGAACCATCTACATATTGAGAAACTTCATCATGCATCAATTTACACCATATTTTAATAGACCATGTGGCATAGTTATGTGGTGTTAATTTTGGAATTTTATGATTTCCCATGATGCAAGAAATGAAAGATAACAACAGGAAAAGAGGAACAAAACACCAAGAGACACCCCTTGTTCACTCAATCAAGAAACCCTCCCAAATGAAAGATTTTGGCACTTTATACTTAGTGCGATTACAATAGCCACCTGTCAATTTTGGCCTTAGTGGACTTCTGATTTACTGTTTACAACCTCCTTTTGGAATCCAAATCTGGAACTAAGCAATGTACAATAATTTTGAAGCAATACAATGCAAAAAGTGATATTTTTGTCCACACAAGCCTATAATCTTATTGCAAATCTATTAAGTAGACAAAAAATTATTCACTTTCAAAAAAATGGAACCTAATTTGGAGTCCAGATGAGCCTATATAGAGCAATTGAAGTTGCAAAATGCAGAATTGGACAGGTACAATCACCAAAAATTGCAATTTCTGACAAATCCATGCACCAAAATAATAAAATAATAGCACCACTAAAAAGTTCAGGAAATTCTAACCAAAATAATAAAAATTACACCTAATTTGGAGCTTGAATGACTAAGATATGGCCTCCCAAAGTCAGACTATCAAATCAAAATTGAATCTGGAGAGGGGTCTGATTAGCAAATTACAAGGTTAATTTTGACATCTAAACGATCATCACAGGAGTTCAATTTGGCCTGCAAATGACGGTCAAATGGTCATCAAATTTAGGCTCATAAAAATGATGATGTCAGCAAAAATGACATCCTTGGCTGACATGGTTGTAATGTTAGTGCTGATGTTAGTAGTACAAACACTGTACAGACAGGCTGACATGTCAGTCTGACTCAACTTCGTGTGGCAGTGTACGAATCTAACGTGTCAAGTGAGGTGGTCGTGTCTAAGCTGGCATTGCATAGCTTGACTGGGATGTCACATGGTTAGATGGTAGATCACAGGGATCCACGTGGGTGACTGACTCGGTGTCATGTTGGTCCAATTGCATACATGGTTGAGTAACCGTAGGCCAGACTGCATGGAGGGCTACTTCGAATGACACATGGTGGGATAGACTACTGCATGGAAACTGCTAGAGAATTAAGCAATAGCGGCCAGAATTTGGAGTAGGCACTAGAGTTTGTGTGCGGTGCTAGTGGACAAAAGGCGTTGAAGGTATCTGGTGGTCAGGTGTTTAAAAGTGGCATTGGGGAAGTTGTTAAGAGCACCAACGGAACCAGTATAATTGCAGACAACGACCAAAAAAGATAGTTTGACAACAGTAGGAAAAGATAATCCCACATGCACTATATAGAGGGGTTGCAGTAATAGTTAAATACCACAGGCTATTGACATAGAATAAAATGAGGCCATTGTTATGAAGCCTACCATGTGGTGAAGGGCGATTGCTAAAAAATGTATGATATCGCCATAATTGAGAGTAAATGTCACTGACTAGGTTGTAAGGAATATGCTAGAATTCACATAATATTCCACCTACAGGGGCAAGGATTTCACCACCTGATTCTTGCAAAAAAAAAATTCTCTATAGGCCTGATGGCCTAAAAAAAAATTCAAACAAAATGCTCTAAAAATGGTAGATTGAAATTGCAAAGAATAAAATAGATCTAAAAAATAAATTAAACAGATCTAAAAAAGATAATACTGAACCTACAAATTGGGCCCTCAGGTGCCGGTTTGCAAAAATTTTTTTACCTCAAATTTGACTATGGCCCAACATAAGCAAATTTATAGTCAATTTTCATCAAATCAATGCTCCAAAAAAAATGGTGAGGTTTGCTTTAGCTCTAGACCCTCCCAATAGTTGCGGATACTCTAGATCTAAATTGAGGTGTCCTCAGAGAGGTGAAGCAAGAATGGTCTCCAATGGCTATGAAATGATGTCTCTATGGCTCTGATACCATGTAAGAATTTTCCTTAGGGAAAAATCATCCAAGACCAAGAAGCACAATAACTAGCACAAAATAGACCAATAGAGTATGATCAGAATAACACTATGATATTCAATTCATGTATAGTACACAAGTAGTGTCTGTATATAAAGGCCTCTAGAATGCTTCTAGAATGTCTAGGAGTTAGCAATATGATAAGCCTCATAACTAAGCACATGTCCACTAGGAGTGGATTATCCTCTATTAAGCATAGGAGTTAGTGCAATGATGAGAGGATAAGCCTACAAAGGTGTGTCATGTAAAATTATGTTGCAGACACCATGTACTTAATTAAGAGTGCAAACAACTATGTTGTCAACATGACAACTCAATTGATTATGCAAACTCCAGTGTTGTAGACACCATGTGCTAAATTAGAGTTGCTTGCTCCTATGTTGTCAACATGATAACTCATATGAGTACGCAAACTCCTAGGTGTCTAACCTAATAAATAATAAAATAATGCATTTATCCTAAGTAAACTTAAGTAAAGTGTAAATAATAATTAGTGACACTAACATTTAGGAGGGTATTGATCAAGAAACCAACTCCAAATGAACCCGAGAATAGGAGGGCTTTGTTTGGGATCAAATGTAAGATTTTTGGGAAGGTCTACAAGGTAGTGGTGGAATCTGGCTCTACTAAGAACATAATATTAGAGGAGGTAGTCAACAAGCTCAAATTTATCAAGATGCCCGATGTGAATCCCTATAAGGTGACCTAGCTCAAGTATATTGATAAATGAATAGACTTGAGTTGACTTCTCCATAGTAGGGTATAAGGATAGATTGTTATGTGACATATTTCCCATGGATGCTTGCTATTTGTTGTTGGGTAGACCCCAACAGTTTGATAGAGAGGCAATGTATGATGGAAAAGCAAATTCCATACCATTTAAGAAGGGAGGCAAAAATTTTAAAATCTAATATCTATTGGAAGGAAATGAACCATAGTCTAAGATGCCTAGTGTGTTGTTATGTAGTGGGAAAGAGTTTGTCAAGGACCTCAAATATGATGGGAGCCAAAGCTATGTAGTTGTATTGAAGTCCAGAGGAGAAGATAAGACAGTTAAAGAACCATTGCTTGGAAAGTATGAAGATATTGTAAGTGATGAAAATCCTGCCACTTTACCTCCTAGAAGAGTGATAAGCCACCAAATAGACTTTTTTCCTGGTGCATCTTCACCAAACAAAGCAACATATAAGCTCACTTCAGACCAAAACTTGAAAGTAGCAAGACAAGTTCAAGAACTCTTGGATCAAGGCTTGATGAAGAAAAGTATAAGCCCATGTGTATTCCATGTTGTACTAGCATCCAAGAAGGGAGGAAAGTAGAGGATATGCACAAACTCAAGGGCTATAAATAGGATCACAATCAGGCATAGGTTTCCCAAACCTAGGATTGAGGGGCAATGTACTTCAAAAGTTGGATTTGAAGAGCGGATATCACCAAATTAGGATTAAGGAGGGAGATGAATGGAAGATAACATTCAAGAAAATAGATGGGTTGTATGAGTGGCTTGTGATGCCATTTGGCCTCTCAAATGTTCCTAGCATGTTCATGAGGCTCATCAATGAAGTGCTTAAGGACTTCATAGGTAGGTTTGTAGTTGTGTATCTAGATGATATACTAATATTCAGTAAGACAAAGGTGGAACACATTAAACATGTTGCAATTGTATTGCAAAGGTCGCATGAAGAAAAGCTTGCCATTAACCTTGAGAAGTGTGACTTTTTCAAACAAGAGCTTGTGTATTTGGGGTTTGTAGTGTCAAAGGAGTCCTTGAAGATGGAACAAGAGAAGGTTGCAATTATTCTCAATTGATCACCACCTACTACATCTACTGACGTAAGAAGTTTTCATGGCTTAGCCTACTTTTACAAAAAAATCATTAGGAATTTTAGTGGAATATGTGCACCTTTGTTAGATACCATTAAGGGTGGGGTTAAGTCTAAGTTCAACTATACTTTGGAAGCAGAGAAGTCTTTTGAGTTGTTAAAGAAACAAGTAGCCTCTCAACTTGTTTAGCAATTGCCTAGTTTTGAGAAACTCTTCACCATAGAATGTAATGCAAGTGGCTTAGTAGTAGGGGGGTGTTGAGTCAAGAAGGTAGGCCATTAGCCTTCCTTAGTGAAAAATTAAATGAAGCCAAAAAAAAGTATTCTTCCTATGATCTTGAACTTTATGCCTTCGTTTAGTCTCTTAGGAAGTGGAGACATTATTTGTTGCCCAAGAAATTTGTTGTATGCATTGATAACCAAGCCTTAAGTTACATTAATACTCAAGAAATGTTGTATAATAGACAGTTGAAATGGATGGTGTACTTACAAGCATTCACTTTCATAGTCAAGCATAAGAAAGGGCAAATGAACAAAGTAGAAAATGCATTGAGCAGGAGACTGCTAACTATCCAAGAGATTCAGCTTCAAAACATTGGAATAGAGAGTTTCAAGAATATATACAAGGAGGATGAAGACTTTGCAGAGGTGTATAAGGTGTGTTCTAATTTTGAAAATCATTTCCATAACAAATTTTTTGAATTTACCTTATAGAATGGGCTACTCTTTAAGGGAAATCAGTTATGTGTTCCAAGAGGATCAATGAGGGAGAACCTCATTCAAGAAAAGCATAATGAAAGCCTAAGTGGACACTTTGGTGTGAACAAAACTATAGATTTAGTCCAAAGATTCTACTATTGGCCAAAACTAGTTAAGGATGTGACTAAGTATGTTAAGCAATGCATGATGTGTATAAAGCCAAGGGTGGAATGAGTAATGCAGGTTTATATCAGCCCTTATCAGTCCCAAATAGGCCATGGGAGTGTGTGAGCATAGACTTCATAGTAAGTATGCCTAAGACAAAACATGGATATGATAGTATCTATGTAGTTGCTGACAAATCTAGAGAAATGGGGCATTTCATACCTTGCAAGACTACTAATGATGCTAGCCACATAGCACACTTTTTCTTAAAGGAAATTTTGAGAATTCATGGGCTTCCACTGACTATTGTTTTAGATAGGGATGTGAAGTTCATGAGCCATTTTGGGAAGACTTTGTGGAGAAAAATTGTTACAAATATTTCCTTTGTATCAACCTACCATCCTCAAACAGATGGTTAGACTACAGTGGTTAATAGGTTGTTGGATAACCTCTTGAGGTGCCTAACTAAAGAATATGGTCAAACATGGGATGTCATCATTCCTCAAGAAGAATATGCTTACAATGGTAGCAAGAATAGAAACACGGGAAAAAGTCCTTTTGAAATTGTATATGGAATGCATCCAAGGGGTGTATGTGAGTTAAGAGATCTTGGAGCAATGGAATATAGAAGTGGACATACTAAATATTTGTCCCAAACCATGAAAGAAATCTAAGAGCAAGTAAATAAAACTATCCAAGATAGCACCCAAAAATTGAAATCCAAGGTGGATGAGAAGAGAAAAGACATTTAGTTTTCCATAGGAGACTATGTCATGGTGCATTTGAACAAGTCCAAGTTGCAGAAGGGTGTGCCAACTAAGCCACAAATGAAGAGAGTGGGACCTTATAAAGTCCTAGAAAAATATGGAGCCAACACCTATAAAGTTAATTTGCCAATAGATCTGGGCATTTCTTCTATTCTTAGTGTGCAAGACATGGTTCAATTCAAAGGTCAAATGATTGAGATTGCTAACGACAGTCAGGGAGTTAGTGTTGATATAGAACTTACCGTAGTACCTTCAACAACCAAATTGGAAGTTGAACAAGTGTTGGACTCAAGAGTCAAGAAGGCCACCAAAAATAAGGTGTATATGGAACACCACATGAAGTGGAAGCACAAGCCAAATTCAAAGGCAAAATGGATTGTTGTGACTGACTTCACCAAATTAAGCATCTCCATATACCTATTGTCCACATGAGCAACATAATTTTTCTTTTTGGGGGAGTATGGTGCAAAGACACCTAGGTGGGCTAAATGAAGACCTAGTGTTCCTAATATATTTTAGCTTGTAGTGGTACTAGCCACACCACTGGGGAAATTTTGGAACTAGCTTATTCCTAAAGTGAGGAGTGTTGAGTATAGAAAGTCATATTAGGCCTTAGTTGCTCTTTGTTGAAAATTGTCCATTTTAGGTCAAATAGGTTAATTATTTGAATTTGAGGGTAGAATGGCCAAATAAGTGTTTTAAGGTCATTTTTCCATGTTTTAATTCCTTTTTAGGCTTTTAGTAAAGTTTGGTAGCCTTTGGGACAAGTTTGAGTGCAACAAGCAAAACATTGTAAAAGTTGTTATAAAGTTGTCAATATTGTCATTGACAACATTGACAACTTTTTGTTGCATAAGAGAAACTCGGTGGATGGGGCTTGATAACTATTTGAAAAAATTAGTATTGACCATTGGACAACCATATAAAGCCATACTCAACCTATTTAAGGGGTTGCAGGAAGTTTTGATTTTGTGTGTATGAATTGTACAACAGTAAGACAATGACCGTTCTATGTTTTTCAAGTTTTGTCAGTTTTATTGGAATGAAAGAAATGTGGTAACCATTAGAAATGATAGTTTAATTCCTTTCTCGATTATTTCCAATGTTGGATTGCACTTTTGTGGTTTTATAGACAGCTAGTTAAATTATTTTGGTTTTTGCCAGTCTACTGTCTTGAACCAAGTAGTTGGCAAAGATGGAGTCATAGAACCTCTTCCCACAATAGGATCCATATGGGCTATTGGGATTAGAAGAATTACTCCATGTACATGTTGCAAGGATGGTGTTTTTATGGTGATGCCCTAGGCGAGCCAAAGATGAATGGTTGAGGATCACAATATACAGTAGAGGTGTTAGGAGGGATTGAAAGAATTGATATCTTCAATCAAATCTTGGAGTAGGGTAGAGCTATGAGTGTTGAAGCATCAACTTCTAGGGAAGGCAATGGTGAAAGATCTTTGGAGGGGAAAACTTACATCTTCTCAGATAGACCTAATTTCTTTATAAACCCAAGTTATTAGGCACTATTGTAGGTCGTACTGTACGGATTGATTGGGAGTCTAAGACCTCAAAAATATTTTAGTTCTCTGAAAAGGGTATTTGAATCAAGAGTTAGTTTACCCCCTTGTTAATAATTTTTGCAAGTTATTTAGGATTTTCACCAAATAGAGGGCTAATTGCTTGTAGCCCTATTTCCAAGCATTTTTGTGTGGTTCTTGGAACGCGATTAGGGTTTCAATGCAAAATGTGTTTGCAAGTCTTGGAGAGGATTATAATGTCTTCCTAGATGTCCATATTTACATTTGGAATGAAATTTGAGATGTTGGAGTAGATTGTGGAGTTCGTGGAGAGGGAGTAATAAGGGCTAATACAAGCCTAGGAAGTGGTGAAAGAGTTGTCATCCTACCTAGTTGGTGTTCACTAGTTGAAAGGAGTAGGACCTCATAGATAGGATCCTAAGGAGAGTAGGGCTATAAGAAACTCTACTAGGTCAAGAGAATGACCAAAGGAAACCCTAGAAGAAGTTGGGGTAGAAGCAAGACCAGTGTTACATCAAGGAGTTTCTTGCCTCCTTTATTCTTCTCTTCCTTTTGTTTCAAGTCTTGTGTTGGCTTAGGCTTGTTTATTCTTGTACTCTTCGGACTAGTTAGTTTCATTCCACTTCCTGGCAGTGGATTTTTCTTTAAGTAGGCATCAATGTCTAGAGTCAACTCCTTTAGGTGTTTACTGATGCTTGCTCTCATATGGTTCATTTGACCAGTTATGATGTCTATTATGCCTCTTGTGTTGTTGTACCTTCCTTTGTAAACCTCTATTTGTGCTTTCTTTTGGGGCTCATCCATCTTTGGTCCCATCGTAATTAAGAGGTCTTCCATCATTTTCTCATATTATTTCACTCCAGTACTCCATTTATCATTTAATATCTTTCTCAATTCTTTGGGTAATTACAAACTAACATCATATGGCCTTCTTTTTATTATCCTTAAACTAGTTAACACAACACTTATTTCTTGTCTTGTTTTCTTTTGAGGATTTTGTAAATCTATTCTTAATAATAGTATAATCATGATTCTTCACAGTTATATTCACAATCTCACTGATGGGAATCAATTTAGACTTCTTCTTACCTTTTTTAGGTATCAGGGATGTACATATACTCCCTCTTCCTTAATGGCTTATGCGATCACAACTTCTCTAGCATCATCATCATCAGATTCTATTTCCTTGGTCTTAGGTTGATCTAGGGATGGTTTTTTCCTCTCTGATGCTTGTGTTTTGCGAGGTAGACTTATTTTCAGTTCTTCTTTCATCTCCTTAGTACTCATTAGCTTGGATAACACTACTCTGTATGACTTGGGTGCCTAACTCCTAGTTACTCTTTGTGTAGTGGGTTTTTTTTGTGCCTTTAATTCCAAGAATAACATGTTTGTAATCTTTGTGCAAGTACCAAACCTTGGTAGGATATAGATTTCTTTTGATGCTAATAACTTTTCTATGTAGGGTCTAGCCTCTTCATCTCTTACTTCATATCCAAAAGGTGTCAACCATTAAGCTCTTGGTTGAGCTAAGCACACAATGCACTTATGTGTGCTTACTAAAAAGAAGACTTTGTATTTGTAGCTTTCCACCAGACTTGTGGGTATTCATTCTCTCTGGTTCATTTTCTTTTGGAAACCTCTGAAGTATTCACACAACATAACATTTCCTTTTCCTTCTAATCTCCTGTATAGTTCTCCTATCTGAGTCATGATCTATTGGTCTTTGCTCCACTTGATCCTTGGTGATAGAGGGAATTATCCCCTTAGGTAGAATAAGATACATACAAGTATTGGTCTAAACCTTAGAGTTTGGTTCTGATGACCATTCATTATCTTCCCAATGTTTTCCATTATTTTCTTGTACATATATCTGCAAAGATCAACCCTTGATTTGTTGTGGATTATTTGAACTACTCTGTAAGTAATGTTGCCTGGAACATAGTTCTTCTTACTGGTGTCACTCATCTTGTAACTCAACACCATGGCCACAAACCTCAATTTAGGGCTTGGAATTCCATTTATAGTGCAACCCATTCTATCCTATGTTCTCTTCCCTCCAATTAATAAACTATTGCCTTGCTGAGACAACATTCATTGATAGATCAATGTCAAATGTGTTAAACCTAGTTACCCTAAAAAATAGGGCCTTTGTGATCCTGTACAGTTTTTCCAACCATACATAATGTTCATTAATTTTGCAAAGAACAAACCTTAGCCATTCCTCATGGAAGAAATTAGGCATCTCCATTGTTCTTCTTAATGTAGAATCCACTAGATCTTTGTGCTCCTCTTTTAAGTCTCCTTCTTAAAAGAATGTATCATATAACTCTCTTATCTTCCTATTGTCGATATCTTGTTTCTTGACTTCCAAGTATGCAATCACATCTTCTGTGAGCGAGAAATCATCATGCAGAGATGATAGTGTAGTTTCATCTTCAACATCCTTCCCTTTTGCTATGATTCCTTCATACTTCAGGTGACTAATTTACCTACTATCAATCGGGTTTAACTTGTTCATTTCTTCTACCATTTTTTTTTAATTCAAATTTAAGATTCTTTGTTGATCACTATGAGAGATTCTTCTTGTAGATGATATTCTTGTAATCTTCACTAATGAGCTCTTAGGGTTTTGCAATATAAAGGTGCAAGTGATTTCACAATGCAAAGTGTCAAATGATTCTCTATCCTTGTATTTATATCACAAGATTGTAATATTGGAGTTACAATAGTAAAAAAAAGGTTTTTACCTACCCAGTAACATATGGCATTGATGCTTTAAGTCATTATGGAACAGTTACTTTTTCATTGCTTTGATCTTCTATCAATAGGTTATGCATTATTTTAGTGTCAACACTCCCTCTCTTCATGTGTATCACCACTTTTAAATTAGGGGAGCATTTTCTTATTATTTCCTTTATCTTCAAACCCCTTTAAGCTTTGTAAGCTTGGTTAGCTTGTGAGGTCTCACCACTAACTGGTGATTTTTCGACCTCATCTAACTTTGCTTCAATCACTTCACTCTTCTTTGTCCACTTGGTGTAAAGTCCTTTTCTAGCTATTCCATGGTCATGATCTTCTCCTTTCTAACTGGAGACTTACTCCCTTATCTTCTATTGCATTTGTAGTCCCTTGCAAGATGACCTATTTTGTGGTAGATATAACATGTCATTTTGGTGCCTTTCCATGGTTTGGTGTTGTTCTTTGGGTTCATCCTCATCTTGTATTAGGTTGTAGAATGACCTCTATTTCCAAAGGTAGAGACGGGTATGGGAATAATGTCCCTTCCAATAGGACTTGTTGCCTTTGGAGACCTTTGATTATCTCAGGCTCTTGTTCTGCAGTCTTCTGCTCTATGCCTATACTTGTTGCAACAGTAGCAACATTCATCTATACTTTTCTCATTAAAATAAAAAATACACTATTGTATTGTATGGTCATAAAGATGGCAGTTATTGTAGTACCCTTCATGGGTATACTATTGAATAAGTGTAATCTACTTAAACCAACACACACCAAATGTGTTTCCTCTCTTACCACAAAAACTACATGTTGATTTAGCAATACCCTTACCTTTTGGAGACATACTTCCTAGTCTTTCATTGTTCAGGTTCTTTTCTCCATAAGTCTCTCCTTCTTTAGTCTTGGTGTCACCCTGGTAGCCAAGACCAGTTGTGCTTATGTTCCTTCTTTGAGCCTTTAGTTGTTCATCAATATTCTTGAATCTCTAATTGAATCTCCTCAACTTTTAATTTCATTCATTCGTACTTCTTAGCTCTTCAATAAGCTTGATCACTTGTTCAGTCAGTTTTATGAATTGTTCTATATTGGGGTGACTACTCTCCTCAATCTTTAGCTCACCCACTCTCCTCTCTACTATAATGTCTTCATCACTTGTTAGGATAGTAGCATTTCATTCATCTTGAGCTTTAGAAACTACTCTAGTTATGTCATATTTCTCCTTGCTTAGCTGAGCGATGGTTTCCGCTAGTTGTTCTATTTCAACCATTAAATCAAAGATGGCTTCCTCTAACTCTTTAGAGTTATTGTGTTGTTGTTCGATGACTTCTTGAATTTCATGTAGCTTTAGCATCAACTTATTCCTCTTAGCTAAGGACTTTCTTATCTTTTCCTTCATGTACTCAATGGTGTCCAAGGCTTCCTCTAGCTATCTTTGTAGCAATGCCAATAGATCTTCCCTCAAGTTGTTAATCTTGTTGTAATATGGATATCACTATGATACCAATTGTTGGTTCCAATAGGTACTGAGAGGGGGGAAAATAAGTAATATGGATATCACTATGATACCAATTGTTGGTTCCAATAGGGTTCATTATTCATGCCAAAGATGCATGTGGTGGTCAACACCATGCCCATATTATCTTTAAGAAAGAGGAAAAACAATTGTTTGACCCTCTACCTTTTTAGTATGAGGTCATGTTGCATTGAAATGTCCCTTTTCTGATTTTACATGATATTTCCAACCTCTAATCAGATTTTCAAGATCAAACAACCAATATCACAAAGATCCACCAAATTTTTCAAGAAACCCCAAATCGGGTATGCCAGAAATTGTGCCAAAAGCTTCACAGCTTCACCTATTATTAATAAATCTGAAAGTGGAAATTTTTACAGAAATTTCAGCAGCATAAAAGCCTACAAAATGAAATTTCCAGATCTGTATAGCCTTTACACAACAGTTCTCAAATGTAGGACAAAAACTATGCTCATCGAGCTCCCGAAATTAACACAAAAATGCCCGGAAACACCACAAAAACACTAATAATCTATCTCAAAAGTTCAATCACATCCCAATACATATATTCAGCTCTATTTTAACACCTTAAAGTCTAATATACAGCAGCAACCCAAACTGATATGAAATACTCAACCGGAAACACCAAACTCTTAAAAAAAATACACCCGAAAACTCACAAATCTGCACTGTTCAGCACAAAGGAAAACTCTGTATGAGCATGCACATGGAATGGCTTCAAACTCCCGTCCTTAGCCTTCTTAGAAACCTGCAAACTCCCATTCTTGGGTCTCCTTCTCCACAGGTTTGGCAGCCTCTGAAGAATAACAAAGAATGAGCAAAAATCAAGTTCTCCAATCAACCCAAAATGCCTCCAAACCCCTTAAAAGAGGGCATAACCGTAACTCACATCTAAGAGAGGTTAATGAAACATATTTTAATAATAATTTTCATTTATTAGTCCAACGGTTTCCAAAGATTAACCCCCTTTTTCCGAAACTTCACTTTCTTGGGCCTGCCTGCCTTAGCAAAGATTATTATTTTTTAATTATTTGAAAAGGGGACATGACAAGTCCTCCCCTCCCAAAAATTTCTTGTCCTCAAGCAATGGCTGAACAATAAACCAATCAATCCACCTGGATCCCAAATGTAGTCATGAACTATACTACTACCGATTAACACAGGCTCCTGCAATATCCTCTGCAATATGACCAAGAGGAATCCATAATCAAACTGACAATTATAGCTCAACCAAACTCCAAAATCACCACTACCACAGTTAAAAATCCATGAGGCACAAACTCTTAGAACATCAAAACCCAAGTAAAGTGGACAAATCAAACTATCAACACAGTAAATATCATCAACGCATCCCACTGGCCTATAGGGAATGTACAATCCAACTCTGCAACAATGGTGAACGCTCTCGAATGAAACTGTACCAAGTATGGAGAATCCACACACTGTACAACTCCTACAGTCAACACAACTCTGCAAGTCACTGGCCACTATCTCATAACCATAACTCCCATGCACTGCTGATGGTGAAAAGACATTACAAGATAAAGAGTAAGAAATGGAATCCAAACCAAATTTGCCTGCCATCAACTCGTCAAAACAAGGATCAAATGCTAACTGATGTACATACCCTGCAATATAATGCTGATTAAAAAAACCAACCTCAATCAATAGCTCACCATGAACAAGTGATACAACCCACTGTGACTGATCACTAGCTAAGTTAGGAGATGTCATAGCCAAAGGAGTAGAATCAATAACAACACCCACTGAAGCATCACTCCCAAACTCCTGCTCTAAGTCACATATTATCAAGCTGTCAACTGCAGAACCTATCACCATGTCATGCCCATCACAACTCTCATCTTGAGGCATCAAACTGTCCCATAACTGATGATAAGCACTAGGAACCAAAGTACATCTTTGTATCATCATCTCATCAACATGGTCATCAAAGGTAGATTGATGAGCATACCTCATAGTGTAATGTCGATAGAATGCACCAATCTCAGTCAATGGCTCAGATTGCAATCTAGAACTAACTGCAATTGATCATTAACCAAGTTGGAACTGACTACTACCTCTGAAGACATTGCCAAGGGAGTAGTATTACTAGCAGGAACCATGCCAACTATCAGCTCACCAACATCACACATGGTCTTTGATACAACATCTCTAGTCTTCGTGCCATTAGTACTAGAGGTCACCACCATGTTAGGCACACCACAAAAATCTGCTACAACACCCAACTCAATTGAACCTGACTCTAGTGGGAATGAACCTGATATGCCAATGTTAGTATCAAGGATGGATGCATCCCCATCTCCACTGTCTCTAACAATCTCGGCCATGGACATCCTCGGATCACCAAATACCATAGCTTGTGACTGTATAGAATCAGGTAAAGACTGTAGTCGCTCTAACTCCATGGTCACCTTAGCCAAATGAAACTGTGACTCCTTGAAAGCCAACTGTGTACTCTCAAGAATCTCAGAAGTCACCTCAAGCTACTCAATAAGCTCACTCACCTCATCTTCCTTGGCCAACAATGCATCATATGATGTACTGCCCCACTCCATAAGATAATCTCTGTCGGCTACCAACTGCATATAATTATGTCTCAAAATCTGAATAACCTCCCATAAAGAGTGAAACTCTGTCAAGGAAAGATAACTGCCTCCCTGCTCATCACTAGTAGGAGAACCCCATCCATAAATTGCTAACAACTAACGAGTAGCATCGAAATGCTGGCAAGTGATAGCAATGTCTCAATCACTAACTCTCAACTGATTAGACACATGATGGCACTGGCTTGACTGTCTCCTACAAACCTCCTCTGATGCACTGTCTAAAGGAGTATCCTCAAAGTTACTAGTCTCTAGAGTATTACCATCCATATCCTGTGAATCAAATCTAAAGCTCATATCAACATACGGAGTATCAAAAACATTAGCATTGCTGTCCAACTCCTCTATACCCAAGGAAACTAAGTCTTCAAAACTGCCCACTGCATCCTCCTGGATGTCATCAATGCCAATATGATCCTGGGACTCATCTATACACACTGCCAAATATAAAATATCATCAACACATTCCAGCAAGTATGGTCGATTGGATATATGAACAAAGCCCAACATCGGTGTATAAAAACTAATACCAACATCAGACAAGATACTGGCACAAGAAAAGACAACACCGTGTAATCTATTAATCAAATCCATGATAGCACCCAAACAAACACTGCTACCAAAAAGTGTTAAAGATCTCCAGTCAACTAAATCCCAAACGCCAATGTAACAATCTCGAGTCCATATCCGTAAACTATAATCAGCTAGTAACTCAAGCAAAATCTTCACTTGAGTAATATGACCAATACCAACTAATTTCACATACCTATCATGATAAGATAATGTAGTCACAATACTGTCTTCACTCACCTTCAGTTGGCAGGATAAATCATGTGAAGTACTACTAGCCTCAACCTCATGTGACGAAGCATCTAACTGTGCCTGGTACTCTCTCTCAGAAAAGTCATGAATGCTCAATGTCTGCTCATCTCTACCAAGTATCTCACCATCATGCACAACAACATCCTCATAATCATCATCCTTGAGGTCAAATATATCTATCACTCTTTGACTAAAATCATCAAATGTAGTTACCTGATCATGACCTTGAGTAGTCATTCCATGATACCACCAATCATAGGCTGCATCTTCCAAGTGTAGACTTGCAATTTGAATAGCATCACTCTCCTTCATGGGGTTAAGTGTGAAGAAGGTCTGTAATTTTTGTAGCCATGCTCTAGCTGAAATTTTATTTGTTCCATCAAAAGTAGGTGCTATAAACTTGCTTATTTTATTTTTTAGCTCTCTTCCACTTATGTCATGCTCCCTTCTGTACTCTTTCTTAGGCATCAAAGTGTTCATCATATCCACATATTCTCTAAAAGGAACCGAACTACGAAAGTCATCATCTAAGCCATCGTAAGTAGCTCTTAATGTAATCAAGTTACCTGTAACCTCTTCCACAGGATTAATGGCTGGATTTGGTACTAGTGGCTCATCTGCAGGCAAGAAAATAGTTTTGGTTGATTTAGATGGTGTGGATTTCAGATTTCTTGGCTCCTCTAAAGTGCTCCCTTTCTCATTAATAGATGAAACTCCTTGTAGTTTTTCTGTCAATATTATCAAAGCCTCTCTAGTTTTTGCCAAACTATCCACTGTTTGCTTCTGAGTATTTTGGATGTCTTGGAAGAATTTCTTTGCCATCTCATCTGGATTAGCCATACTTTTTCCCTCCTTGGATTTTGTACTTTTACTTTCAATTGGAGGTTTGATCAAAATTTCTTTATTCTTTTCTCCCTGCAAATATCTTTTTTCTCTTTCACTTAGTTGCATGCAACCATAAATTTTGACATGCAGCTGATTAGAAGCAACATGCAACCACCAAATTCACCAAGAACTAACATGCAAATGATTAGAAGTAGAATGCAACCATAAATTTTGACATGCAGTTGATTAGAAGCAACATGCAACCATAAATTATGACATGCAAAATCTGGGTAGTTGTCAAAACTGACATGCAAGATCTGGGTAGTTGTCAAAACTGACATGCAAGATCTGGGTCGTTGTCAAAATTGACCTGCAACTTCTACAAACCCTTAGGCTGGCAAGATCATGGCCCTGATACCACTGAAATGTCCCTTTTCTAATTTTACATGATATTTCCAACCTCTAATCAGATTTTCAAGATCAAACAACTAATATCACAAAGATCCACCAAATTTTTCAAGAAACCCCAAATCGGGTATGCCAGAAATTGTGCCAAAAGCTTCACAGCTTCACCTATAATTAATAAATCTGAAAGTGGACATTTTTACAGAAATTTCAGTAGCATAAAAGCCTACAAAATGAAATTTCCAGATCCATATAGCCTTTACACAACAGTTCTCAAATGTAGGACAAAAACTATGCTCATCGGGCTCCCGAAATTAACACAAAAATGCCTGGAAACACCACAAAAACACTAATAATCTATCTCAAAAGTTCAATCACGTCCCAATCCATATATTCAGCTCTATTTTAACACCTTAAAGTCTGATATATAGCAGCAACCCAAACTGATATGAAATACTCAACCGGAAACACCAAACTCTTAAAAAAAATACACCCGAAAACTCACAAATCTGCACTGTTCAGCACAAAGGCAAACTATGTATGAGCATGCACATGGAATGGCTTCAAACTCCCGTCCTTAGCCTTCCTAGAAACCTGCAAACTCTCGTTCTTGGGTCTCCCTGGAAACTTGCAAACTCCCGTTCTTGGGTCTCCTTCTCCACAGGTTTGGCAGCCTCTCAAGAATAACAAAGAATGAGCAAAAATCAAGTTCTCCAATCAACCCAAAATGCCTCCAAACCCCTTAAAAGAGGGCATAACCGTAACTCACGTCCAAGAGAGGTTAATGAAACATATTTTAATAATAATTTTCATTTATTAGTCCAACGGTTTCCAAAGATTAACCCCCTTTTTCCGAAACTTCACTTTCTTGGGCCTGCCTGCCTTAGCAAAGATTATTATTTTTTAATTATTTGAAAAGGGGACATGACATGCATTTACCTCCAAATTTTAGAGAGTATATCCAAAGATGGTAGTGCATACCTGTGAGGGGGGGACTATCTTTAGAGTGTCAAAAAGATTAGAGAATATAAGGAGGGAAGTTACAAAATGGAGAAAATCAACATTTGAGGATATTTTTAAACAAAAGAAAGAATTGTGATATTGCTATTAGGATTTAACTGTGTGATTTTGAGTCAAACTCATTGACCCATGTTTCATGGGTAGTGATTCAACACAAATCCATCTCTCATGAAAATAAATGGAACACTTAGCACTTATTGGATCTAGATGATGCTCACAGGGGTGAAGCACCAGGACTTCCTGGGAGGTCACCCATCCTAGTACTACTCCAAAATGAGCACACTTAACTATGGAGTTTCCTCCATGGTTAAACCCAAAGCTTGCAACCCCATTTGGAAAACCTTCACCAAGTGTTGTGCCTCATGAACCATTCATTAGAAAGCCCCTTAAGCTCATCAATTGATAAGTAGGAGATAATTTCCACAGCAAGTCAGATTGTGATATTGCTATCAGGATTTAACTGTGTGATTTTGAGTCAAACTCATTGACCCATGTTTCATGAGTAGTGATTCAACATGAATCCATCTCTCATGAGAATAAATGGAACACTTAGCACTCATTGGATCTAGGTGATGCTCACAAGGGTGAAGCACTAGGACTTCCCGGGAGTTCACCCATCCTAGTACTACTGCAGCCTGATTGTATATTATCCCATCTAATTGTATACCTAGACACTCACATAAAAAGAACCCTTCTTAAAACACATTAAGTTGCAGATGTTCCTTTCACGTAAAAACCTTTATTATAAAATTAGAACTTCATCTTTCAAAATAAAGTTGACTTAAGTGGCTTAACTAAAGAAATTAATTACTAAACTATTCTTTTAAAAAAAAATTCTATAATATTCGAGTCTTTTATTTTTAAAAATCTATTTAGTCTTCTATATTGGAGATTTTGAGTTGTTATTTTGTCACATTTTGTCACATTTTGAAACTAATCTCAAATATGAGAATTTAAAAAAAAATGTTCAAAACTTTGAAATTTTTAAAGGTTTAAAATTGTTCTTCGCAATTGTAAATCAATTTTAAGAAATTAAACTAGGATCTTAAAATTCTTCTTTTACAAATTTCTTTGAAAAAATTGTTTAACCATGATTGTATTTATGAAAGATTGTTTTTAAATTGACTATTTCATAATATTTGATTTTTTCTTTAAATATTTTTAATCAAAAAATTAATTAAAAATAATATTACACTTAAATATTTAAAAACTACCATCCAAACCACCACATACTAACGTTGAAGCTACAATGCGACATAAATATGAAGAAATAATGCTTCGTTGCCTGCATGTATTTCCCCTTCAATCACTTTTCAAACATTTTGCTTTCTTCAAATATTGAGTTGTTTTTATCATAATTTAGAAATAGAGCCAACTACCAGCCTGGCCACAAATTTAGAGGCGGGTCCCACACAGCTCGCTAGTCTTCAATATAATATTGAGAAATTCTTATTAACTTGCAACTAAATCCAACGGAAACGTACGAATGGAAAAGAATGGAATACATATACACTGTATATACGTTGCTATATATACAAGCAAATTTTCATGTGTGTATACGCCCAATTTGAAATAAAATTTGTTTATCCGTTGCGAAGTGCAGGTCGATCCGCTTCCTCAGCTGTGTTTTAAAAAGAAAAACTAAGATATAAAAACCAAAATTTCTAGCGGATTCATTCATTTTTCCCCTACATAAGAAGAGAGGAAAACCTTACCTATCACAGTTTGGTCGGATTCGATTCTGCAACGTCCCAATTACGGAGGCGAGATTCGAGCACGGGATCTCTCAATTGTTAAGGCAAGATTCGAACACCATACCTCCCACTGAATAAGGTGAGTCGATACGTCTCGCTCTCCAGATCTATTTTAAAAACTGAAAACCCAGGAATTGTTTTCAACTGTTACGAGGCCGCAAAGCATTGTGCCCCGTGTTTGTTTCTTCGTTCTTGTTGGTGGAGAAACGATCGGTGTGGAAATAAATTTTGAAATCCCTATCGTATGTTTTCTTCTTCTTAATCTTTGTTGAGTGGTGATTTGAAATTTAGGGTTAGCATTTGGCATACGATTAGATACATGTTTGAATTGATTAAATTTTATAGAAAGTGTAGGAGTTTTTAACGTCAACTAAACTCATCGGTTTCCGTCGTTGGCTGCTACCTGTAGTTGTAGACTCTTATGGAGCGTTCTGTTCTGTATTTATCACCAATGCAATTTTCTCATTTTGAGATAATATTTTTTGATATAAAAGATAAGAAATGACATCTTTATAGCCCGTGATTATTTTTATGGTAAAAAATAAGTGATTAAGAATTTTCCCCGAAAGAAGACCAAAACACTTTCCCATTATATTTTCTCTGATTTGAAAATCCTGAATCAGGGTATTCGATGAATTATGTTTAAGATTTCCGCGCACGTAATTGAAATTTTGATCACTGATGAAAGCTTCATACATTTAAATTAAAATATGAATTATGTCTAAGATTTCGACACAGTGACTCCAAAAGTATATCCTCAAAATTTTAACCATTAGTTGAAGCCTCAGAAATTTAATCTTGTATCATGTTAAATAGTTTAAAGATTCTATCACTGTGATCCAGGAAGCTCGTAGTTAAGATTTGAACCACCATTGCTTGTAGATTTAGTTAGCCCATCTTATGAATTATGCTGTAAATTCTCACTCAGTGATTCCAGAAGCAAAAGATCTTGATAAAAATCTCTGCCAGAATCATCAAACGTGTAGTTAGGGTATCTTATAAAAATATTGAAAAGATTTTTATGTTAAAATGAAGGATATTTAACGCCAATTCCTTCTTGAAAGTATGCAAACTAATCCTTGTTTTGACCTTCGATTCCCTTCCTTCATCATTATCCATAACAAGTTGTCTTTAATAGTTGTATCAATAAAAGTGTTGGAGTCATTTGTAAGGATATTTGCTATCAAAATCTTCACAGTTGTCTATAATAGTTGTATCAATGAAAGTATTTGAGTCATTTGCAAGGATATTTGCTATCAAAATCTTCACAGATTTTGCAGCGATCTATGTGATTAATGCTGCAACTGTTTCAATTCAGCCATAATCTTTGTGATCTATGCTACAACTTTCTACATTCAACAACAATCTATGCGATCAATGCTACAAATTTTCAGATTCAACAATAATCTCTGTGGTCAATTCTACAACTTTTTTAGAAAACAATCTCTATGATCAATGCTACATCTTGTTAGATCCAGCAACAATCTTTGCAATCAACACAACAACCTTTTAGATGTAGCAAAGTCCTGTACAATCAATGCTACAACTTATAGATAGATAGATAGATAAAATTTTAACGTCCACGAGGCCAAAAATAGCCTATGGGACAGAAAATTTGTTTGAAGGCTCAAATTTTGAGGTCTTCCTGTCAACCACGGGCAAGCCCCACCATACAAGCTTAGCGGCTTCCCTAAAAGGCATTTATATATGACATATATAAATGCAATGACTGCAAATTTCATTCCTCAACATTGATGGAATTCATGTGGCCCTTGGTCAAAGGTTTGAATATCTGCCCTTACATGTCTTTGATGCTATAAGGAAATTTTCGTGTGGAAAGAAAGATAAAAATGTTATACAAAAAATAGAGACAAGATTGACTAAAATAGCCAGATAATAAAAATAGGAGATGTAGCCAGCAGGTAATTTTTTTAATATGTACTAAAAGTAATTGTTTCTTATTGTTGACAATGTTTCTTTTCAATCCTTCTCATGGTCATATTCCAAGCGCTATACCAAAAAGACCAAAAAATTCAAAATTCAAATTCTTATAACTTTATAGGATTGTTATATGTGATTCTCTCTACTAAGTTTACTTTTAGGCTTCCAATGTGTCTACCCTTTTTTTAATCATGGTAGCAATTATTTAATGAGTAGTAGGAGAAATCGATAGTCTAGATTAGACCAACAAACCCTTAATTTTTACCATTGGTTGCTTCAGCATATCAAATCCTTTTTTAGATGTTGAATTTTCTTATGTTACTCAAAGTTTCTGGGATGGGGATGACTAGGGATAAGGGGACATTGAGGGGTAGGAGCCCTTTTTTAGGAGATGTTAGGAGGATAACTATTAAACTAGCGAGAATTTTTAAAAATGTAGAAAATTTCAAATATTTGTATCATAGTTTGGGTTCAGTAAATTAATTAGCACGTAAAGCTGTACACCAAAGCTTGAGATCTTGCCTTCTAATTTAATGGATCATTTAGTACTCAGTACAATTGACTTGAAAGGAATTCTCATTACTCCAAACATTTCTATGTCCAAACATTTCTATGTCCCAGTGATCAGCAACTACACATGTATGATAGTTTTCTATGTACTAGGAAGGAAAGAAAGACTAGGCAAGCGATGTGTGATCTTATTACTAGAAAGAGGCTATGGGATGAGGGATTGATCTTCTGAAGCGTAAGATGGAATAGGTAGACCGTAGTATTCCTTTTCTGATTGCTTCCTTCTCCCATAGTTTTTAGTAAAAATCAAGGCTAGAATGTAGCAAATACAGGTTCTAACTTTCTATGCAAATACTTCATGGCTGTATATGAGTTTATCTCTAGAGGAACCAACTATTTAAGCTAGTGCTTTTGCTATTTTTATGACTGCATTCATGAGAACATGAGGGATGCAGAAACCAAAAATCACAATATGGATGAATGTTTTCGTAATAAAATTAAGAAGATAGAAGATTGAACATCCTTGACAAAAGCTATTTAAGAGGATAAGAAACCTATATGAAGAGGATTACTATGTGCTGGTTCATATTTAATTTCAATGGCCAGTTTGGACTAAAAGTGGCAAGCATGAACAAGCAAGGATAGAGATTTATTTTTTTATCACTTCTATTTTTTGTCTTTTTAATGATATAAAATGTGTTTGGGCTGTAGGGGATGGTTAGCCATCCTTGAGACAGTCAGGGGATGTCTAGATGTCCCCGTATCCATCTCCCGTGGTGTTATCTATTTTTTCATGACATTCTTGAGGGGTTTCTGAAATTTGGTGAAATTGAGGGATGACAGGGATGTTTCAGTTCATGCATCTCCTTTGTTTTAATTTCAATGGCCAGTTTGGACTAAAAGTGGCAAGCATGAACAAGCAAGGATAGAGATTTATTTTTTCATTACTTCTATTTTTTGTCTTTTTAATGATATAAAATGTGGTTGGGCTGTAGGGGATGGTTAGCCATCCTTGAGACGGTCAGGGGATGTCTAGATGTCCCCCTATCCATCTCTAGGATGACAAGTTGTCCCGTGGTGTTATCTATTTTTTCATGACATTCTTGAGGGGTTTCTGAAATTTGGCGAAATTGAGGGATGACAGGGATGTTTCAGTTCATGCATCTCCTTTGTGAATATGTCTACCAACTAATTTATTGATATACAAAACTAGGTAGATATCTCCATTGTTTGCTAGTTTTTTGATGAAATGTTATCTAATATTAATATATTTGATTCACTAATAACATATAGCAAGACAATTACTTCCTTTCAGTCATAACAATTTATTATTTATCACCCAATTCAAAAATTCAAAGTGTGCTTGATTGCCATTTTACTTGGCATGAGAATATTTATGCTTGTACAACATTTTTGACCTTTTGCCAACAAGATACCCCAATCCATCCACAATTTATTTGTAGACTATATTTCATTGGTTGTTTCTTCTACTTTCTATTCCAAAGTAATTTTTTAGAATGGTTCTAAATATACAAATAGTACAAGGATGAAGATCCCAACATGTTTCCCATTTATGCCTTTGCCTGTTTTAATGAAGATGTTGAAACCACTACATTTCTTGAATAAACTTGTTGCTAACCATATCACTTGTAACCTTATTTATAATTTCTTTACTTCTATTATAGCCGAGGTCTTAATTCTCTAGCCTTACACTTGGTATGGGCTGTCTATTTTCTTTCCCAAACTTTTTCCTTCACAACCCTTTCTTGCAAAACATCCTTTATATCTTCACAACTGGCAAGATTCATAGATCGAAAGTTTTTGTCTCCACCTTTGCACTTTTTATCTTTAGCTGTATCACATATATCAAATGAATAACAAAAACTATTTATATCACATGAGACATTACATAGCGCAGGCTTACACCTGAAGCACACATTTCTCTTTAGGTATGCTTCAAATAATTCAGCTTACAAATAATTTTCTGCTTTCACTTCGATATTTCATTTTTCTGAGAATTGTTTTCCTTTGTGAGTATATTAGATTGTTTGTCATATCACTTCATATTTTCTTCTAATTCTTCATTTTTATTTTTAACTTTAATCAATTCTCCAAGATATCCTTTTCAGACGTCAAGTTGTCAGTTCTCTGGGACATAGTCATGCAACTCCATGGTCAACTAATCAGTTTTCTCCCGTCATCCCAGAATAAGTACACTGCTGGGAAGGACAATACAATCTATGAAGTCAGGATTTGAAATGTAAAGTGAACTGCAATCAAGCCAAAACCTAACTATTTTTTATCACTGCATTTTTAATATGAGCAAGGTGAGTGCATACAAAAAATACAATGAGCACGATGAAAATAACCAAGAAGAAATTGACAGCTAACTGGCAAGATCACATGAACATTAAATACGCAGAATCTATCAATGACAAAATGGCAGATAAGGATATGAGAATTCCAATGAATTCCAAAGGTTGTCTTTCTTCATAGAGATGTTAAGGTATAAAATGTTGGAAAACTGATTGTATGAAGACATTAGTACAAAAGAAATCATAGCAGATTATATATATATGTAAAGGAAAATTACTACCAAGGGGGTAGCACCCATTTCTATTGAATCCAACAGAAGTGATTACAACAATCGATAACAGAATGACAGCTCCATAGAGATGAGATGATGATAACAGAATGACGACTCCATAGAGATTAGATGAAAAAGTGAGTAAAAGGAGAAGCCAAGGCAATAGAAGCCAGAAGCTGGAAGAGGCCATCAACTGATCCAAGAGAAAGCCAATGGGAACCAAGGGGAAGAAACCACAGCCCAGCCAACCAGTGCCTGGAGCAGAGCTAGAGAATGCATCTCAAACCAAAGCATGGAAGAATAAGGCGAAGAAGACTTTGAACTATCTATCTATCTATCTATATATACACACACACACACATATCAAACATATATGCTACCTCCTGCATGCCACTCTAAATTATAATCTTGCTACCGAATGCTGCATATATATATATATAGAGAGAGAGAGAGAGAGAGAGTGGCATGCAGGAGGTAGCATATATGTTTGATATGTATGTATGCAATGTGGTTAGACATCCATGTTCTTTGATACATCATTAACTAAGATATTCATGGAGCCTTGTCAATCTAGCTTTGTGTTTATTTATTCCTTATCTCCACAACAAATTATACGGGAATGGAGGAAAAATGTTAGGGTGAGGCAGTAGATAATATGTGTTCTTGGGCTTAATTCTGTTGAGCAATCTCTAGGCACCCTTTGTGGTTTTCCTCTCCAAACCCTACTATTTGTTCTTAAATCTTTTATTCAATATTATGGACTGTAGAAATTATGTCTACAGTAAATAATTTGTTTTGTTTTTAACTAGTTTTCAAAAGTAAAATAAAATAGTTCAAATAAAAATAAATAAATAAAAAAGCTATATATTTTAATATCTAAAATAACATATAGAACTATTGAAACTAGCATAGGTGTATCTTGTTATAAATAAATGTATTTGAGATATTTATGCTGAACTTGAGACTAATGTCTATTGTTGTATTTTAGATAAGTTACACATTTAAGATATATATGTTCTCCCTCAGATTAATATTTTGTTTTACACTTTCCACTATGTTTTTCTTGCTTCTGCAGGTAGATATTTTATTAACCACTATTATCAGAGCTTACTGTGGGAGTCTATTTGCAACCTTAATGGGGGACATTTGTGATAATGTAGATGTTGCCTTAACAGAATTAGAGCATTCTGCTTGCTTAGAGGAGAAATGTTTAATTAGTTCCACCGATTCTCATGGCAAGAGCTGTGTTTTCAGTTCTGACAGTTGCTCTGAAAATGTCTGTGACTCGGAACCAAAAGATCTTTCTGTTGCAAACAATGTATTGACAACTACAAGGGAAACTGGGTCTGCTCTAAAATTGGTAAAGAAGCCTCTTATTGCAAGTGTTTACAGATCAGATGTAGTCCAAAGTAGAGCAGAAGAGGGTGTGTTTGGAATGGTAACTAGAGTTGCAGGTGATTCAGACTCCTCAGATTCTGATACTGAAGAAGATGATGATGCTGAATCTGTTTCAGGAGATCATGCTCGTGTAGTTTGGTCAAATCTTGTTGAGACAACTGAGAAACTTGAAGATCTTGTTGTAGTTGATAGAAGCTTTATGCATGGTGATATTGTTGCATCTATTTCAGATCCAAAAGGACAGACAGGTACAGTAGTCGGCATTGACCTTTTTGTTGACTTGAAGATGCCGTCTGGACAAGTTAAAACAGATGTCCCTAGCAGGAAGCTGAAACGGATAAGAGCCTTCACAGAAGAAGATTATGTACTTTATGAATCTTGGTTGGGCCGGGTTGTTGAGGTTATAGATAATGTCACAGTTTTGTTTGATGATGGTTCAAAGTGTAAAGTAATGAGGGCAGACCCTGAGCGCCTTACATCAGTTTCTAAGAATGTTTTTGAAGATACAAACTTTCCTTATTATCCAGGTCAGCGTGTACGGGCTACTTCTTCAGTTATCTTCAAGAATGCTAGATGGCTCCGAGGTACATGGAAGGCATCTCGAATGGAGGGTACAGTCAGTAATGTTGAGGCAGGTTCAGTATATGTTTACTGGATTTCTGCGGCAAATCCTTCATCTACTATGAAGTCAACAAGTGTCCCTGCAGATATGCAAGACCCTAAACATCTAAAGCTTTTGTCTTGTTTTTCATATGCGAATTGGCAACTAGGTGATTGGTGTTTCCTCCCAATATCTGGAAGGAAATCAGGCATAAGTTTCCCTGAGAAACATGATGACCTACCAGATAAGGATACAGAATTAACAACGGACTCTGATAACTTGCCTGCTTATGATTCATCTTCCCATGATACTTCAGTATCAGTCAAGAATGGCACCGTACCAGCACAGGATTCTACTGGCCTTGGATCAAAAATTATGACACATTCACACCGCAAGAAATATCGTAAGCGCAAAGTGAAACGTGATAAAAAACTTCCTAAGAAAGATGATGTTCTTGAATCAGCACTGCTTATTGTTAACACAAAGACAAAGGTTGATGTACTTTGGCAAGGTGGTACAAAGTCACTTGGATTAGATTCAAAGGTCTTGTTTGCCGTTGATAATCTTGGAGAGCATGATTTCTGGCCTGAGCAGTATGTGCTAGAGAAGGGTTCCGATGAGGATGGAGAAGATTCTCAAACTAGACGCATAGGAGTTGTGAAAACGGTGGATTCAAAAGAACGTACTGCCATAATAAGATGGCAGAAACCTGTGTCTCGACCAGAGGATCCTCGAGAGTTTGACAATGAAGAGATAGTGAGTGTTTATGACCTAGTTGAGCATCCAGATTTTAATTATTTTATTGGGGACATTGTGATACGGCTTCCCCCTGCCGAAGAGGTGTCCCATGTGTCTGACGCTGTTAAAATGTCAGTTGATGAAAAAGACTGTGAAACTGAGGCAAAGATTGATAAAGATTGTGAGATTGAGTCAAAATGTGGGGAGTATGTTAAATCAGATCCATCATCAGAACAAAGAAATATGAAAAAGCGACAAAAGACTAATCTTGGCTCCGATTTTGAGGATCACATTGGTGATGATAAAGAGATTGACAGTCAGACAAAATATGTAAGTGATACCAAAAATATGGATGCTTCTTTGCAGCAGGGGGCTTCAAGAAGGCGTCGCAAGGCTAAAGTTGTTGCAAATGCTGAAGATTTGGATTTCTCGTGGATTGGGAATATTATAGGTGTTAAAGATGGGGAAATTGAAGTTATGTGGGCAGATGGAACAGTTACAAAGGTAAGTGCTCTTTTGTTTTTCTTGTATCTATTATCTATTCTTGCTGTCATTTTTATGCCAAAATATTTGTCATGAAATGTGTAATAGTAAAGAATTCTAAATTTATGTAGGATTACCAGTTCTGGAACTGTCCATTTGCAGAATCTTATATTGTAAATTTGTTATGTAGATAAAGAATTGGAACACTATTTCATTATATTTAATGTCACCATAGACTGGTGAAGAAAAAACATTAGTCACTTAAGTCTTGTATTGAAGTTCACCAAATGATATACAGAATAGAGATTAAGGTGACGGCTAGGCTGTTCTTAATAAGAAGATGCTAGAAATCCTTTTGATTGGAGGAGCTATGTGTTTGAGAGTTTGTTTGCGTCTCAACACTGAACCAATCAAGCATTATTGATAAGTAATGATATCGATAATCACTCTATCAGTTCTAAAACTGGCCATCCATCATCTTCATCTTTATGATAGTATGACCCAGTTTGACATAACAGGAAGCTGAAATGGATAAGAGCCAGCATATCATATCAGGATACCATAGTTCTACATCTGTCATCATCATTTCAGGAAAAGTCCTATACTGACCTGGTTGGATGTGCTGGACCAGCATAGCAGGGTACCCTAATTTGATTTCCTCCATCTTTATCCATTGAAGGCCTATTAGCATCCATATTCATGAGCCAGATATCTTCAATCTTCATGAGCCTTTCGACATTCCCATTTTCTCACCATGAAATCTTATATCTGAGTTGGGCCTCCCATGTCTTCCTTACTAACTGCTTCATTCCCCATGTGTCTTCTCTCTTGGCAGACTTGAGGATAACTAGGAAAGGATAGTTGTTTTGAATAGTAGGTTGCATATCAAATTGGAAATTGGTGAATGTGGGGGAAAATGAGAAACAATGCATTTACGATTTGGTAGATTTTCAGATTGCATTACTAAGTGCTCCATGTTGATTTTCTCTAAATAACATGCATAATTTACATATGGCCATTTGAAAAAAAAAAAAAGCATATGGGTGTCTGATTTTTCTTGTTTAATTACTTTCTTGTATGTTGTAGGTTGGACCACAAGCAATTTTCGTAGTTGGCAGGGATGATGATACAGAGTCAACTCAAAGTAGTTTTGATGAGGATGATACTGATGATGCTGCAAGTTGGGAAACTGTTGATGATAATATGATGACTGCATTTGATGCCGAGGAGCAGCAGGTAAGATAAATTCTTAAAATAAGGCTAATTGATGCTTAGCTTTTAGGATGCCCTTTTGAGTAAGTCTTTTATAACTATATTCCTGTGCATTTTGAAACAGGTGGAGCAAAACGTAGAACCTGTAATGGACCAGGGTACAGGTCCTGTACATGCTTCAAATGAAAACTTGCACAAAAGCAGCGATGCCAACACATCAATATTGCGAGCTTTTGGATTTGTTGCCAGGCTTGCCACTGGTTTCCTTGGGTTCAGAGGTTCTAAGAATTCATCAGACACATTGGATCCAAGTTCTCCAGAGCAATCTCTGCAGAAACATGGGATTGGAAAGAAAACTGACTGGACAGGGGCTAGTGGCACTGAAGGAGAGCAACTTACAAGAGATAGTTGTCATCCGGATCATAGTGGTGATTCCATATGCAATAAAGATGGTTTGACTTCTTTGCTAGAAACTTCAGACTTGGGTGATAAAATGCATTTAGATTGCAGTGACCACAACAATGTGAAAGACACTAAAGATGACCAAAATCAAATGGACGTTTCCACTGAAGGTGATTTGACAAGGAGCATACCTATTGATATTAAACAAAACTTACATGAAATGCACAAGTTACCTGTTTCTATTATTGATAGTCAGAGCTCATTCAAACACTTTGACAGTGTTCAGGACCCTGCAGACCATTACTTTTTCAATGAAACTGCACAGGTATTTTGCATGCAATCTGCAGTTTAATGTGATTGTCTGGTTTGTTCTGGTTGAAATGAATACGATTGTAAATTTTATAATAATTAAATTTATCTTTATTTTCCCTGACAGAATTGTAATGATAGAAAATGGTCAAAGAAAGTTCAGCAAGAGTGGAGTCTTCTTGAAAAAAATTTACCTGGTAAGTGTTGATTCAATTTTTCTTTAGCAGATTATACTATTTGATACGAATCGACAAACTCAATTTTGTTGTTGGTTAGAGAGCATTTATTTTCGAGTCTATGAGGACTGGATAGATTTACTCTTTAGCGGATTATACTATTTGAATCAACAAACTCAATTTTTTGTTTGGTCAGAGAGTATTTATGTTCGAGTCTATGAGGATCGTATAGATTTGCTTAGAGCTGTGATCATTGGAGCTAGTGGAACTCCATATCAAGATGGTCTTTTTTTCTTTGATATTTATCTTCCATCCGAATACCCTCAAGCGCCACCAGTAAGTGATTTAAAACATTGCAGAAGTGGGTCTTGATTTTCTAATTGGAAGGATCTAAATTTATTTTGTGTCAAGTATTGTGTAATCAATAATGCTTAGCATTAATTTTCCAGGCAGTATACTACCATTCTCGTGGGTTGAGATTGAATCCCAATTTATATGAAACTGGAAAGGTCTGCTTAAGTCTTCTTAACACATGGACTGGCAGAGGAAATGAAGTTTGGGACCCGACATCTTCCAGCATTCTTCAAGTCCTTGTTTCACTTCAGGGACTTGTACTGAATGCAAGACCATACTTCAATGAGGCAGGATATGATAAACAAGTTGGCACAGCTGAAGGAGAAAAAAATTCTCTTGCTTACAATGAGAATTCATTTTTATTGACATGCAAGCTAATGTTATATCTTCTCCACAGACCTCCACAGGTACGAGTTCTTGTGATGGAATAAGAGTTAGTTCTGTTTTGCTTCTATTTTTGGAGAGAGTTCTGTTGATGTTTATTAACTTTTTCTGTATGTCAGCATTTTGAAATTTTTATTAAAGATCACTTTCGAAGATGTGGTCAATCCATTCTTTGTGCTTGCGATGCCTTTATGAAGGGTGCTGAGGTTGGATCTCTCTCAGAAGTGCCATTGAATTTCGACCAAGTTTCTCAGAACAACAGTTCAGTTGGTTTCAGGCTTATGTTAGAGAAAATTATTCCTAAACTTAAATCAGCATTTGATGAACTGGGTACAAATGATGATTGATAATATGGGACGTATCAAATTTTCTAGTCAAAATGTGAATAGCTACAGAAATGGCCAGTCAATCAGCTGACTTTTTTCTATGGGCTTTTGATTTCTTGATTTGTAAAGTTGTAGAATAGTTGAAACTATCAAGAGTTCTACAAAATGGCAGTGGCAACCGAAGCTACGTCGATCAGAATTTAATAAATGCCAGGTTTTGCCATTTGAGTTGAATTCCCCAATGGGTTGTTCATGTTGGCTGGAAAGCCAAAAGGGTTGTAATTTTATGCCGGAATGACAAATTTAATGGTTCTTCATTGGCTTACAGCTTATAGTTTTGACTTTGAGCTTGAAGAAAGCATGTTTGTTATTTGTTATGATGGCTCAGCGCCAGGGCTATATTTTCTTGTATGTGTGGGGCCTTTGTAGTTTGTACTGATGTCAACGAGTAGACCAATAATTATATTCCAATGTGGAGGGGATGATGTTACCAGTAATTTACATTTGAGTAGGAGTTTTACATAAGAAAGTTTATACCTTCAATATCTATCTTTGTGCAACACAAGTATGGAATCATGTTTGGGATGGCCGACACTTTTTCTATTCAATGGCTCCACTTTCTTCATACATTGTAGTGGATTTACTCTCTATTTTTGTGATTGCAATGATAACCACCCATTGTTGTTCTCATTTTAGTGGAATTGCTCTTGATTATGGAGTTGTTCTCATTGTTTTGTGCATGTCTTGGCCAGCGTTGTCTTTGTTTTATGGTACTTACTACTCTCTCACAGCTGGCATATTTCATGAGTCTCCCCCAACCTCAGTAATTTGTCTTGTTATTACTTTTTACTCAATCTATGAAATATGAGATACTTGATGATAGATTTCAAATACAGAGGAAATGATTGCCAGGAAGATAAAATGGATCTTTTACTAGTCAAGTGAAGAGATGTATGTAGCTACAATGGCAGGAAATATGCATTGCACTGGCATAATTCATTACCTTTTTGGGAATCTCAAACCAAAACAATTACTGAGAATAATTTGAGCAGAGAAGAACACAATGTGGCATGATAAACCAAGGATGCACAGGGCGAGGCCCTTGAATACTTAATGGTGCTGGTATGGCTATTTTTCTAAATAGGGGATGGGGTTCTTAGTCAAACCTTATTAAATAAATATAATGTAATATTTATAGAAAATCTGAATATGAGTCATGAACATTGGTAAAGTTTGCATATGTAATGTATTGTTTTCAGTTTCAAATTTGCAATATGTTTGTAAACAGTAGTAATAATCTATGATAAATGTTTAGATGCTTAACAAAGAAGGCAGACTTTAAACATAAACAAGATCATAAACCATACAAGTTATGACAATGACATATTGCAAATGATAAACTTCTGAATTGAACATTGATATGGTTTACTGGTAATCAGTATTGTATCAAAGTTTCAAACTGATTACATATTGAATTAAGCTTTATAAATAACAAGCTGACACACAAAGAGAAACTAAAAATAAAAATCAGAAATCTTAATCAAGGTCATTAGCAATGACTCTCCACTGAGTACTCAATAAGTGGGTACGTGTCCCAAGAGTGTAGCTATGCATAGTCATGATACCTATAGACAAACAGTGCAAAGATCGACGAATACAAGTTAGTAAAATTGAATTTTTAAAAATGATTCTGGACACTGCATGTGTCTGTGCGACTTTGACTTCATATTGGTCATGCAAGGAGAAATTAAATGTCTTACAATTTTTTGAAAAGTGTTGGAGAATAGTTTGAAAAGGCTGAAATCCCCTTCCTTTGAAAAATATAATACATGTCACCTATCATATTTGACAAGTAATAAACTTATAACAACCACCAAAAATTTCAAGAATGTCAATGGGCCCTTGGTCTACTGGTGAAGTTGAATGGCTCACAAAGAGCCCACCAGGGATCAAGTCTTGCTGAGTGCAAGGCTCTGACATCATAAGGAATGAGGCCGGGATCGTGCCCTGGGTGATTTTGACGGGTGGATGCCCCTCAATCTTTGGCTGTAAGCCGAAGAAGTTTTAGGCACGAGTGGGCCCGTATTGAGTTTTTAAAACGTCTATGTGGTGGCCTTTGCTGGTTGGTAGCTCGCAGGCTTTGTGCTTCGCTGGGTTGCCTCGCAAGTTTGAACCCTCCATCAAAAAAAAAATAAAAATTTTCAAGAATCCTTCATGGTTAAACAAGATAAGATTATCAATAAAATAAAAAATTTCAAAGAATTCCCATTGCAACAAATGTCATCCAAGAGCTCTTCAATGACACTGAAAATAATTTCCAATAATTAGTCATTTCCAATAGTTAAATCTAAATTATTGTAACTTTATGATAACAATCTCCTAAGTGAAGGTCACCCATGGTGCACATGAGCAATACCAATACCAAGATTTCCAAGGCAAGAAGATACAACCACCACTAATGTTAGATTTATTTTCATTCAAGGAGTCTTACTGAAGTTCCAAGTTGGTTAGGTCTTAGAAGTCTAAATCTAAAAGAAAATGCAGGTTAGTCAAGTAACAATAGAGGACATATGTAAAAAGGAAAAAAATATCCTTTCTTTAATCTAGTCTAATGTAAAAATAAAAAATAAAAAATAAAAAATAAATAACATCTACACATAGGTATAACTTAATATAGATTAATTCAAATTTAAGAAATTGTCCTAAATATGTAGACGATTTAAAGCTTGATAAAAAAAAAAGATTGCATATGTGGGACGATTAAAAGTGAACACTTTTTATTAGTTTTTTTATCTTAGATTTTGTAAGGTTTGTGTTTATCTAGATGAAGTCTATAGGATAGGGATGATTTGTAAGATTGAATCTAATTTTTCAATGTGTACTTTTGCTCTTTGCTCTATTTTATTCTCTCACAATTGTTTTGTTATATTGATTTATATGTATTAGGAAGAACTCTACTAATTATGCAATCCAACAAAGTTACGGAAGAAAAAATTAATGAAATCAAAGATTTACTACATCTTGAATTATAATTGTTGATTAGAAAAATTATAATAATTACTGCTCCATTTCAAATGCTTCTTAAATTGAAAGTGAATATGTCATTTATCAATTAAACAAGAATTTCAAAGTGGATATATCATTTATGTATTAAACAAGAATTTCAAAAGGTGGAGATCCTTTGTAAAAAGATAAAGATGGAGCATTTAGTCTTAAAAATATCAAATTACAGCTATAGAACAACAACTAGACAACTAGAAACAAGGGAACAAAAACTTGCAGAAGCCTCTCCAAAGATAGGGTAGACCCACCCAGGAAAGTGTAGTTTAAATAAATGTTCTTTGTTCTTAACTGAGAACTAGAGTCCTCCCCCAATTTAAATAGTTGGAACTAAGTATTATTACTATTTTTATAAAAAATTACAAAATATTTGTGATACTGATATGTGGGGTTTTAAGCTCTGTTTTGGAGCTTATCTCTGCTTGCTTGTTTTTAATTTTTTCTCCGCCAAAAATCTAATTACAGGACTGTTTTCAAAAGCAAGACACCAGTCCATAGAAAACCAAGCAAATAGAAACAAATATTTATTATAACTTATTATTAATCTGCAATTACAAACAAAACTTCTCACATGGCAACACTTAATTGCATATATGCAAAAGTCACAGGTACAAAACTTGCACCAATTCTCACTTCTTGTACAATTTTGGGAAAGCCATGTCTTCAACATGGACTGTAGAACTGCGTCCGAGATTTTAATAATACATGGTGTCCTGCTACAGATCTTCAGCAACTTTGATTTGAATCTTGATAGACTATTTCTTCTGTCATGAATTACAACGTTATTAAAATTGTTCTTAGGAATGGAATTGGATACATTACTTGATGAAGAAGGCCGATTCATGCAATGGAATTGAATACACATGTTACTATTGAGGCCCTTCTCAATCTTATCGTCATGGCTAGCGTTCAAATGTTGGCAGTGGAAGCTTTTCAATTCACTGCACTGAGATTTGGCATTACAGTGGACAAGGGATCCATTAATGAAATCTGAAAAGAGGCTGTCCACCATGGGAGGTGTACAGTTCTTTCGGCACCTAACAACAGTCCAGTTAGTCGTACCCTTCTTAGGCCTATTACCACTTGTTTTCTTTCTTCCACCACAACTTTTCTGAGCCAGTTTTGCTATTCTCTGGCGAGGAGAAGGGCTTGCCTCAAACATCCTTTTTGCTTGACCATGACTTTGGCCCATTTCTTCCTCCTCCATATGACTAGGCTCATCTCCAGGCAAAGACAATGGAGCAATTGAAGCAAAAAGTGTTTCACTAGAGATTGACATATCCAACTGGTATTGTCCAAAGGGAAAATCCAAAGTACTTTTGGGAGATTTTGGCACTCTTTCACTGATAAAAGGGTGGGTCAGCAATTGGGTACTAGTCCACCTTTTCTTGGGGTCCCTATGAAAGCATTTCTGTAGAAAATCATGGCCTTCAGGAGAAAGAGTCTTTGGGAACTCTGGCAGTTCATCAGTGCACCCAATTTTGTACATGGCAGCCAAAGGATGAGAGATGTCAGTCCATGGAGGTCTGCCAGTGGCCATCTCCACAAGTGTACATCCCAAGGACCATATATCACAAGGGGGACCCCTCTCCACTTGATTCACCACCTCTGGAGCCATCCATAGAAGAGTCCCACTTACTTCAACTTTGCCACTCTCTCTCTCATTTGACATCACTTTAGCTGACCCAAAGTCTGCTAACTTTACACCAGAATCCCCCACAAGCACATTCTTTCCCTTGATATCAGAATGCACTATCCCCTGGCTATGAAGATACTCAATGCCTCTGAGAATGTCTCTGACATAGATGCGAATGACAGACTCTTCCAATGGCCCTCCAAATCTCTGCAAATTATCTGCTACACTTCCTCCGGCCATGTATTCCATTAACAAATTCCTCCTGCATACACCACCATCTTCACTGTAACTCTCACCCAAATACTTCACAATCCATGGCGAGTCCAGTTTCTTCAGAATGCTTATCTCATTCTCCATAGCCAAAAGATCTCCCTTTCTCTCTTCCTTGCATTCAATAGATTTCACAGCAAGTAGCTCTCCAGTGACTTTATCCATGGCCAGGCTGACCGTACCAAATGCCCCCACTCCAATAACACTTCCTCTCACCCAATCACTGCAAGTAAGCTTCATGACAGCCATCCTTAAACATTAGATATGGAGGAAAAAATTAAGCTTGGAAAAATAAGACAATTTTGACTATTTAACACTTTGTCTAGAATTCAAAACCTTAAATGTATATTTAAGCCGTCAGCTTCATAACATACTAGTTCTGAATCTTCACCAACCTAACCTCAACATCAAACACGCTTAACAACAGAATATGATTTAAACTGGCATATTCTTAACTCAATTCAAATCACTAGTTAGGTCATCTCCCAAACAGACTAATTGTTATTATTCAATGCCCACTTGCTAAAATCACATAGAAAAACAAAGTTATTGATTGATAGCTTGTGACTATGGATCCCAAAATTTCTTGGCGATTTTCCCCAGGTAGAAAACTGATGAATGAATAACAGCAGTGGAAAACAGATACATATATATCTTCCCAAAAAGCCAGTTGTGCAAGAATTTAATTGCATCTTATCTCAAACAGGAAGTTGCTTGACTTACCGTCTGAAACAAGATATTCATAGCTTCTTATCATGGTGATTTTGTTTTAACCCGATTCGATTCAAAGTATCTCTCTTAAACGGCACTTTCTTGCCAAAGAAGAAAGCACTAACACCCAAATTTAAAACAATAACAAAACCCTAAAAAAACCATTTAACTAAATTTTGGTAGGCTATTTAAAAGGAAAAATGTTTTAGTTGGCTTGATAAGACCGTACAATAAAGAAAGCCGGCGCCGATATAGACCGTGCAAGGCAGAAAGCCGGCGCCGATTTTAATAACCTTTTTCTTTAAAACTTTAAAATTATCTAATGAAATAACTAGGTATATATTTAGTTTTTCGGTTTTCCACATTTTACTTTATTCATTACTTTTTTCTTCCCTTAGGCCACATTTCTGATTACTTGATACTTGGCGTATGAGCTAAGCTTTGGTTGGAGTAAGGGTTGGAAAAGATTTTTTTATTTTTTATTTTTTTAAGAAATATGAGATATTGTTTTCTAAATTATATTCATATAATATAATTTAGTATATGAAGTAGACTAAATGTTTTGATAAAAAAAAATAGTACAACACATGTACATCTTATGTAGGGTGCAAAGGGTTGTACCAAAAATGTACAAGGTGATAAAGTAAACATTGAGAAAGGAACCTAAGCTAAATATATAACAAAAAGTAGAGTAGAGTTAAGAGTAAGTGGTGTAAATACAAGAGATGGGAACAAAAATCCCACAACTCTTTGATGGAACCTCTCCAAATGTCAATTTGATCCACTTTTTGAGCTTGCATTCACGATGATAAGGAGAACATTGTGGTTGCTTGTTTTAGAGGTCTACCAAAATGAGGATCCCTATTTTGGTGTTTCCACCTTCATGGACAAATAAGAAATTTATGATCAACAATCTAATAAATGATAATGGATATAAGAAGAAAAGATAGAGATATTATGATATACTTATCCAAATTGATAAGAATAAATCACATATGACAACAAAATACTAGAAATGATCATATTTGATACACCAAAGTAAGCACTCTGGAATATTGTAAATTATTCAAGATACATGTGCATTGTAGAGAGAATTGCAGTGTGTACAACCATCCCACAAATTTGTAGATTAAAGGTGGACATTAGAGCATTACACTTGTTGTCTATAGCAGTGTTACACCTCCTCTGATAGGGCCATTGGGAATTTGTTTGGTTCCTTAGAACCTCCTTTTTTTTTTGGTCTCATTCTTATCTTCTTCGTCACTTAGATCACTTCTTAAGTTTCCTCTAAGGCTTATTCACCATTTTGGATCACTTTTACAACACTTGTTTGTCTCTTCAATGCACATGCATCTTGAATAATTTATGATATTTCACAGTGCTTACTTTGATGTATTGGATTTGATCATTTCTAGTATTTTTTTGTCATATGTGATTTGCATTATTTGCATCTCAATTGGCCAATCTACTTGCACTAAATAAACACATAATCAAATCAATGCCCCCATTTTAATGAGCTATCTTATGTGAGATGCCAGATAAAGTAAAGAAAGATATTTAGAGAGAGATTATACCAAGATACTAAGGGCAAGAAGAGTATTTTATCACTGTGAAGTTGCATTAAGGGAAAATACTTGACTTCATGAGATAGTGGTGAGCAACATAATAATTAGAACGCAATGGAAATCAAATACAAATCATGAGATAGTGAATATTAAGTTTACACCAGTATGGGTAGCAAGTTGTATTATGCTAGATAGTCATTGAATAGTGCACACATAATTTTGATAGTGGTTTGACCTCCACAAAGGTAGATGGAAAAAGATATTGATTTGGCCCCCATAAAGGCAAGAAATAAAATAAATAGTGGATTGGCCTCCAAAAAGTTATGAGATAAAATAGATAGTGAATTGGTCTTCACAAAGGGAACAAATAAGATCAATTTATCTTTTTAAATTATAGAAATGTAGATGGTGCAAATATAATAGCCCTCCTTAGAATAGAGTGTGTTCTATAAAGTGGCACACAATTCAGTCTAAGGAGACAAGAGATGTGGCATTTGAACACAGAGAGATGTTTCTATGGAATGCCTACAAGACATGGCACATGATACCTACAAAATCACAAACATGCAAAGACACGGGGACTCGATTATTTAGGGTCATAGGAACCAAGAGTGGTGAATTAATTCTTAGCATATAGTTGCATATGAGTTACTTGTCATGGTCATGAAGCTTTTGGATCTCAAAAAGAGCACATGAAGATAAAGATAAAATAAGAATATGGATCAACACAGTGGCCCAAATGTCCCTCAACACTTCACATAACCCTCAAATTTTGAAAGTCAAGATACAACATATAGAAGTAATAGATAACACAAAGGAAGAGTACAACATGCAACCTCTTATTTCCAACTACCAACAAAGTAGCTTAGGCCATTCAGAAGAGCACAACGTTGAACGATAAACATGGGGAAACACAAACGTGCATACTGTAATCTAAAAATAAGCAGAGATAATTGTCTTGCCAATCCTCTATAAGATCATCATCCTTCAAATATTGATCATAGGAGGAGAGAGCTTGGGCCTAAAGAGTTTTTGATTAAGTAAAACAGGTTTTGAAGGGTGCCTGAAACCCTGTACAAGTCTAAAGATTTTTAATGAGTGCATAATCAAAAAGGTACAGCAAACCAACACGGAACTGGTTACCCCCCAAACTAAGGGTAACCAAGGTGACAAAAAGCTAGTCACCAACCAAAAGAAAAGATCCAACAAGGAGGCAGGGCTAGATACATCACGATTTTCCCTTTGATTTAGAGCCTCCCTTGCATGATCGTAGATTCATATCTAAAGGAGGAGCAGATGGTCTAGTTTTCTTTCTTTTTACCGTAGTCCAACCATCCTCCACCTTAGCTGCCTTAGCAAACCAATCCCCTAAAGAAGCAGAATGGAGCTCAGGGGAATCTAAGAAAACAACAATCTCCTTAGAAGAGCCCAAAGCCAACTGCCCCCGAACTGAAATAGGAGGAAAGTCCAGTACAGGGGTAGGGGTAGGAGAGGGAATAGGGTCTTGGCCCCCAATAGGACCGGGAGGAACATCTAGAACAGGGGAAAACTCCTTATCCACCAAGGGATCATCGACAGAGGAAACATCTGTAGACAAGGGAACAAAGGAGGTCTCCAATGAAGGGGCAACAAGAGAGCCATCTGGGACAACAATTGTGGTAGCCACCAGAGTGTCCTGAGAAGAGTCACCATCCCCAACAGAGGGGGCTTTGAGAACAATGTAATGATCATCTAAAACATTTTTCCACCAAGAAGGAGTCTTCTTTGATATAGGTTTTTCAGAGGAGCAACAAGCAGCAAGGTGACTTGTCTTGTGGCACTTCTTGCATCGGAAAGGGATTCCTTCATAATCAAGACGTTGGACCCAAGATCCAATTGGAGAGGCCAAACAAATCATCATTGGGAGACCCTTGGAGATGTCGACCTCAACTAGGATCTAAGCATATGTGGTGTGATACACATTGGAAGAAGCATAATCTACTAGCAAGAAATCCCTGAGGGCCTCCCCTATTGCCTTCAGGATAGAATCCACCCAAAGGTGAAGGGGAAGATTTAGCAACCTGACCCATAGAGGGACCTTGTTAAAGGATTTCGTCGACGGGTCAAAATCCTTGAACCAGGGTTTAGCCATCAAGGGATATTTCTCTTCCCAAGAGAAACCCCGACATAGAATAGCATTTCTATGTTCAGTAGAATCAAACTTCACAATGAAAAAACCCCTAGCAACTGGGTATATCTGTGTTGTACCTGAAATGAAGGGTTCCCAAACACGACCTATCCAAGTGTGCAGGTCTAGAAGGGAGGGCCAAAAACCCTTAAAGCGAAAAATAGTGGCAGTAGAGGAGAAACTATCCAACTATTCAACAATATTCTCAACAATGTTTGGTTCTAACCCCAATACCAACGAGTTTCCAACAGCAACAGGCTCAACAACCGAAGACCTTGACCTCAGACCACCAATGCTACCCAGGAAGCCCGACCTCACATTCTGACCACCTAATTTAGCCTCATAAGATGCAACATCTGCATAAGATAAGGCGGATCTATGAGTCTCAGCTGCCGACCTGGCATGATCAACCAGAGGAGAGGTGAGGGCACCATTGTGTGACCCAAAAATTGGGGTAGAAGGTGAAAACAGGGCAGAGGCGGCAGGGCCATGGCTAGGAACAAACAAACAATTCTCGAGCAACAAAGGCCCATGCACTGGCATCGCAAGCACAATAGGCCCCTCCACATTCTGTGCAGGCAAAACAAGCGACGAGAGCAATGCGGAGAGTCTAAAGAGTTATAAACTAGTTGGGCCTAAAGAGTTATAACCTATTTTAGCTTTGATTTCTTCATGACCTAGTGTAACTTTGATTTCTTCATGACCTAGTGTAACTTTGATTTCTTCATTAACACCAAAACCAAGGATGATGTTGCCTTAATATTATTATCAAATGCTTCATTGAGGTAAAATTCAGTGATCTTGTGAGATTGTGAACATTATCAAATTATCATCAAGAAAGTAAAAAATAAATGCCTCATAGGTTTCATGTAACTCAATTTGATATAAGGCAAAAGATGTTGCATTGTTGACCTCTATACAAAGAGGCGATGACAAATTAATGAGAACTACCTGAATGATGAGCACAAATATTGACAATGATATCATAGGAACTGATTTCCATGACATAAATTGGGCATAGAGCCTACTCAAACTTTCTCTTTAAGGATGGAGGAGATTATTTCTTGTCCACTATAACAGGTTGAAGATCCTTGTAAAGCTATGACAAGGATTAGCCAGTTGGGTGAGATGAGAAGACATGATTGCACTAGACATCACCTATGTATGTAGCATGTTGATTATCTAGAAGAATACACAAATATTGTAAGTTAAAGTGATAAGAGATAGTTTAAGGGACAATGAGATCAAGACCTAGACCCTCTTAGGGAAAGGCTCATCAACAACCATTAGAGAAACATGAATGATGATAGAGTGGAAATAGATGTGGATGCAATAAAAGTGGGAGTGAATGTATGTACAAGGGAGACTGATACATGAACCAACGAATTACTCTTTCCCTTCAAGGTGGGCTTACACTCCAAGGTATTTTCTTGATGATGATGCTTATGCTCATGTGCATGATAGTTCTAGAAAATATGTAGACCAAGAAGAGAAGGTTAGAAGGCTCAATAAAAATGTACTCTATGGGGGACGTTGTCAATGTTGTGACCAACAAAGAGAGTCCTTATTAATGAGGTAGGGGGTGCTATCAGTATGGCCAATGTAGACTCAACCATGGATGTACTCTTTCTCCATTTTACTCTAGGAGTGTTTGAAGGAACACAAGGTACCTTTAGAGGATGATACATAGGTTTTAAGGGATATAAGCAAGTTTGCAAGGATACGAAGCTCAAATATAGGGTGAATACTTGACTTTGGCAATGTGGGAGTCTTTCCCATTTCTATACTAGGCAGAATTGCAAGAATATGGTTCATCATTGAAGCATGCATAGTCTTTGATGGATGAGAAGGTTTTACCCATTGAACATGCTTTCTTGTAGCTCCCAATGAAGAGAGAACAATAGGTGAAACATGCTATGAAGTAGGTGAGGGATAAGATGCAAAGGTGAAAATGAGAGATGCTAGAAGTACTTAAAATTGAATATATTTGACTAAGAGAACCTATATCTTATACTTACTATATTATATGAATAATAGATCTTCATGGGGAAGAAAGGGACCTATTAGAACAATCTAGAGATATGATCAAGAAGGAAGCTCCCACAAGATACCAAAACTTAACATCTACTATCCCAAATGGTTTAAATAATATCTTTATGGAAATTAATTAAACATATATGCACAATCGAGGGGACCTCTCCCATATGAACTAAATTGGGGATGAATAAACTAACATAAAGGAGGTATGATCCACAAATAGAAAAGAATTTCATAGACATTATTTTAGGTTACAAAAAGACTGTTAAAGTGGTGGGGGGAATAGATATCCCATTATGTGTATTAATAGTTGATTTACAATCATCTTAACTCACAATAATGTAGACATTTAAAAATAGTGCCTCCTCCACAATGGCATTGACTCTATGAGCGAGATCAGTCATAACACATCTAATCATATTTTTGTTGATATTTGAATGGAACTTTAATGAATAATGCTCTCTACAATACAGTGCATCTAGAGATGTGAATGATATCCATGGCCAGGCTGACTCTCAACCAATCACTACAAGTATGCTTCATGATAACCATCCTTTAACATTACATAAGGAAGAAATTAAGCTTGGAAAAAAATGTCAATTTTGACTATTTAACACTTTTAGTCTAGAAATCAAAACCTTAATGTGTGATATTTAAGCTGTCCACACACACTAATTCTGAATCTTCACCAACCTATCCTCAATATCAAACAAGCTTAATAACAGACTATGATTTAAACTGGCATATTCATAACTCAATTCAAATCACAAGTTAGGTCAACTCCCCAACAGACTAATTGTATTATTCTATACCCACTTGCTAAATCACATAGAAAAACAAAGTTATTGATTGATAGCTTATGACTATGGATCCCAAAATTTCTTGGCAATTTCCCCCAAGTAGAAAACTGATGATTGAATAACAGCAGTGGAAAACAGATATATATATATATATATATATACAGCTTCCCAAAAAGCCAGTTGTGCAAGAATTTAGTTGCATCTTATCCCAAACAGAAAGTTGCTTGACTTACCGTCTGAGACAAGATATCCATAGCTTCTTATCGTGGTGATTTTGTTTTAACCCGATTCAAAATATCTCTCTTAAACGCCACTTTCTTGCCAAAGAAGAAAGCACTAACACCCAAATCTAAAACAGTAACAAAACAAAATAAAAACCCATTTAACTAGACTTTGGTTGGCTATTCAAAGCAAAAATTGTTTGTATTGGCTTGATAAGACCATACAAGAAAGAAAGCCGGCGCCCATTTTTGACCTTTTTCTTTTAAAACTTTGAAATTATCCAATGAAATAACTAGGTATATATATTTTTCAGTTTTCCACATTTTAGTTTATTCTTTACAATGTTTTTTTTCCCTTAGGCCACATTTCAGTTTATTTGATACTTTGTGTATGAGCTAAGCTTTGGTTTTTAAAATTATCCAATGAAATAATTAGGTATATATATTTTTCAGTTTTCCACATTTTAGTTTATTCTTTACAATGTTTTTTTTCCCTTAGGCCACATTTCAGTTTATTTGATACTTTGCGTATGAGCTAAGCTTTGGTTGGAGTTGAGTTAGAAAAGGGTTTTTAAAGTTTATTTAAGAAGTATGAGATATTGTTTTAAATTATATTCATATAATATAATCAAGTTTATGAAATAGACTAAAATGTATTGACAATTTGAAAAAATAAAATGATATTGTTTATATATATGTGTGTGTGTGTGTGTGTGTGTGTGTGTGTGTGTGTGTGCACGCGCGCATGTGTGTGTATATATGTACACACACACACATAAAATAAGAACATTGATAGTTAGGGTGAGAAATTAAGTGTCTAAGGAAGATAATTTGATTAGAGAGAGAAAACAATCAAACCTAACTAGTAAGTTATAAGAGCTCTCTATTCATGATGCATGTATAAGTAAAGGACTATAGTATGGATAAAGGACAATAGCACAACACATGTACATCTTATATAGGTAGGGCACAAAGGGTCATACTGAAAAAGTACAAGGTGATAAATAAACATTGAGAAATGAACCTAAGCTAAATATATATAACAAAAAGTAGAGTAGAGTTAAAAGTAAGTAGTCTAAATACAAGAGATGGGATAAAAAATCTCACAACACTTTGAAGGAACCTCTCTAAATGCCACTTTGATCCACTCCTTGAACTTGCATTCATGACGATAAGGAGAATGTTGTGGTTATTTGTTTTATAGGCCTACCAAAATGAGGATCCCCATTTTGGTGTTTCCACCTTCATGGACAACTAAGAAATATATGATCAATAATCCAATGAATGATAAATGATAATGGATATAAGAAGAAAAGACAGAGATACTACAATATACTTATCCAAATTGATAAGAATAAATCACATATGACAACAAAATACTAGAAATGATCATATTTGATACATCAAAGTAAGCATTATGAAATATTGTAAATTATTCAAGGTACACGTGCATTGCAGAGACAACTGTGGTGTGTACACCCATCCCACATATTTGTAGATCAAAGGTGGTCATTGGAGCATTACACTTGTTGTCCATAGCAGTATTACACCTCCTCTGATAGGCCATTGGTATTGGGAATTTGTTTGGTTCCTTAGAACCTCCATTTTTTTTGTCTCATTCTCAATGTCTTCATCAAAGAGATCACTTCCTAAGTTTTCTCTAAAGCTTATTCACCATTTTGGATCACTTTTACAACTCTTGTTTGTCTCTGCAATGCACATGTATCTTGAATAATTTATGATATTTCATAGTGCTTACTTTGATGTATTAGATCTGGTACTTTCTAGTATTTTGTTGTCATATGTGATTTACATTATTTTCATCTCAATTGGCCAATCTACTTGCACTAAATAAACACATAATCAAATCAATACCCCCATTTTAATGAGCATATCTTAAGTAAGAAGCTAGATAAAGAAAAGAAAGATATTTAGAGAGATTATACCAAGATACAAAGCGCAAGAAGAGTCTTTTATACCCGTGAAGTTTCACTAAGGGAAAATACTCAATTTCATGAGAAAGTTGTAAGTGACATAATAATTAGAACATGATGGAAATTGAATACAAATCAAAAGATAGTGAACATTAAGTTTACACCGCTATGGGTAGCAAGTTATATTATGCTCGATAGTCATTGAATAGTGCACACATAATTTTGATAGTGGTTTGACCTCCATAAAGGTAGATTGAAAAAGATAATGATGTGGCCCAGTGGTTTGACCTCCACAAAGGTAGATTGAAAAAGATACTGATGTGACCCCCATAAAGGCAAAAATAAAATAGATAGTGGACTAGCCTCCACAAAGTTATGAGATAAAATAGATAGTGAATTGGTCTTCACAAAGGGAACATATAAGAAATATATTTTTTTAAAATTATAGAAATGTAGATGGTGCAAATATAATAGCCCTCCTTAGAATAGAGTGTGTTATATAAAGGGGCACACAATTCATTCTAAGGAGACAAGAGATGTTGTGGAATTTGAACACAGAGAGATATTTCTGTGGAATGCCTACAAGATATGACACATAATACCTACACAATAAAAAACATGCAAAGACATGGGGACTTCATTATTCAGGGTCATAAGAACCAAGCATTGTGAATTTAGTTTTTAGCATATAATTGCATATGAGTTACTTCTCATGGTCACAAATCTTTTGGAGCTCAAAAAGAGCATATGAAGATGAAGATAAAATAAGAATTGGGGTCAACATGGTGGCCCAAATATCCCCCAACACCTTGCATAACCCTCAAGTTTTGAAAGTCAAGACACAACATATAGAAGTAGTAGATAACACAAAGGAAGAATACAACATGTAACCTCTTATTTCCAAGTACTAACAAAGTAGTCTAAATCATTTAAAAGGGTAAAATGTTGAAATACAAGCATGGGAAAACACAAACATTCACATTATAATCTACAAATAAGAAGAGACAATTGTCTTCCGACTCCTCCACTATAAGATCACCATCCTTCAAATATTGATCATATAGGGGAGAGAGGTTGGACCTAAAGAGTTATAACCTAGTGTAGCCTCGATTTCTTCATTAACACCAAAACCAAGGATGATATTGCCTTAACATTACTATCAAATTTCTCATTGAGGTAAAATTCAGTGATCTTGTGAAATTATGAACACTATCAAATTATCATCAAGAAAGTAAAAAATAAATGCTTCATAGGATACATGCAACTCAATTTGATGTAACGAAAAATATGTTGCATTGTTGACCTATATAAAAAGAGGAGATGATGAATTAATGAGAGCCTCATGAACAATAAGCACAAATATTGACAAAGATATAATAGGAATGGATTTCCATGACATAATTTGAGCACAGGGCCTATTCAAACTTTCTCTTGGATAGAGGAGATTATTTATTGTCTAGTGTAGTAGGTTGAAGATCTATGTAAAGCTATGATGGGGATTAGTGGTTTAGGTGAGATGAGAGTGCATGACTGCATTGGACATCACCTATGTATGTAGCATGTTGATTAGCTAGAAGAATATAATGATATTGTAAAGTAAAGTGATAAGAGATATTTTAAGGGACAAAGAGATCAAGACCTAGACCCTTTTAGGGAAAGGTCCATCAATAATCATTAGAGAAACATGAATGAGGATAGAGTGGAAGTAGATGTGGGTGCAATAAAAGTGTGAGTGAATGCATGTACAAGGGAGACTAATAAAGGAACCAATAACTTACTCTTGGCCTTCAAGGTGGGCTTACACTCCAAGGCCCTTTCTCGACAATGATGCTTATGCTCATCTTCAAGATAGTTCTAGAAAATATGTAGACCAAGAAGAGAAGGCTTGGAAGGATCAATATAATTGTACTCTATGGGAAACATTGTCACTGTTGTGACCAACAAAGAGAGAGTTTTGTAAGAATTTTCCTTAGGGCAAAATTTACCCAGGAACTAAGAACTCAAACACAAGCACAACTGTAGAGAAGAAAGGAGTATGCCCATAATAACAATGTATTCAATTCAATATACATTAGAGTACACTAAGAGTGCATGTATATAAAGGCCTTTAAGATGCATCTAGAATGCCTCAGAATCAGCTACATGATAAGTCATACAACCAGGCACATGTTCACAAGATATGGGTTATCCTCCATTAAGCATAGAAGCAAGTGTGATGATGAGAGGATAAGCCTACAAAGGTGTAACACGCAAATTAGTGTTGTAGACAACATGTGCTAAAAAGGGAGTACAAATAACTGTGTTGTCAACATGACAAGTCAGTGAATGATGCAAACTCTAGTGTTGTAGACATCATGTGCTGAAATAGAGTTGCATACTTTTGTGTTGTCAACATGACAACTCAAAAAGGTGCGCAAACTCCTATGTGTCTCACAAAATAAAATAATAAAATAATGCATTAACCTAAGAAAACTTAAGTAAGTGTAAATAGTAAACACGTATTTACACCAACACCCCCCTTAAGTGCAACTTATGGGAATGCCCTTAAGCTTAAGAAAACTAGGAAGAAGATGCAAGATGGGTCCCAACTACTAGGCCATGTTAGGTACCCATGTACATAATGAAAATGCAATCTCTCATAAAGTGGAGAAAGAGGGAAAACCTCATGGGAAAAACCCTCCCCCAAAAAGAGAGATAAATAGAGATGCATGGATGGATGGAGTAATCAAGACCCCCCCATTACGACATACATCCAGTATATACAATAGTGAAGAAGGAGAAGAACAAGACCTCATAAGAGGGAAAAATCCCCCCCCCCCCCCCATAAGAAAGAAGAGGAAGAGAGACAAGGTAGTCTCCCCCCCCCCCCCAAAAAAAAAATGAAGAATGCTTGTCAGTGAAAGCCACTCCATGGAAGAAGTTGGTCCAAGAGTGCAGAATGATGTTCCTTCCCTTTGGAAGAAACAAAGGCAAAGGTATAATCTTGAAGATGTATGCTAGTCCTGAAACCTACTCAAGTATCCCTGTGTTGATGTTGATGCTTACCCCTTCAACCAGTGCTGAAAAGAAAAAATGTAGATCTGGCAAGGATGTTTGTTAAACCTATTCCAATGAACCATCTATCTCCTCAACTGATAAAGAGACCTCTGACAATTTTTGTTCATAAGGATCCACAATCATGCCAGCATGTGAAGATTGATCATGTAGAGAATGGACATGAGGGTCAGAGTGAGCCCTCACAACAATTGTAGAAGGATCATCGACATTAATGAGAAGATGCAAATCATCAAGGTTATCTCCCAAGTCTGTGGTCTGTGACTCCACGAACAAACCTAAAATGTCTGCCATGTAGTCATCAACTGAAGCTGGAGTTGGAAGACAACATGTACCATGCTTTACTGGACCTTTCACTATGGTAATATATGCATGTGGACTAGACTGATGACGTGACCTCTCACTGCAACTATCCATAGAACCCCACGTGTTTGAACCTATCGAAGCACTATCCCTGGTGTCACTATCAGTTTCCACTATGTATGAAGTGTGGAGAGGAGTAGAGGATAAGCTAGGTGAACTTTCCTCGAAGTGAACATCCTTCTCCACAAAAATCTCGTGAGTCTCAAGATCCATAAGTCTATAAGCCTTCATTCTATCTTCATATCTGATGAAAGTACAAGGCCTAGGTGTCAATGCCTTGCATCCCCTAGAAGATAGGTTTAATCATGCTAGACAACCAAAGACTCTGAAGTGACTCACAACTGGTTTTCTACCACACTATGCCTCAAAAGGAGTCTTCCTATCTAAGGACTTATGAGGAGACCTGTTAAGTATGTGAGTAGCACTGCTAATGGCTTCAACTTCAAGTGTTGGATCAAGAGACTTGGCTATTATCATGCAACTTGCCATGGTCTTAAGAGTTCTAATCCTCATAGCTGTAACATTTTTCTTGTGCGGACTGAATGCTGGTGGATTCTAAAGATCAATTCCACATATCTATTCTCATTGTCTACCCATAGCACCTTGATGGCTTTCCTTGATTTGTGTTCAACATGAGTCTTAAAGGCTTGAAGCTTATGAACCACTTCACTCTTATGATGAAGGAAGTAGACCCATGTGAATCTTGAAAAGTTATCAACAAAAGTAAGGATGTAGCAACCTTGGCTAACTGAAGTCACTGCAAAAGGTCCTGCTAAAACCATGTGAACTAGTTGAAGAACAACTAGAGCTCTTTAAGACTTCCCTTTATCATACTTCTCCTCGAGATTCATATCCACTGAACATGATGAACACTCACCCTTAGAAAATTTGATGTTAGGTAGACCTTTGACCATATGTTTTGAGCAAAGTTGTTGAAGATAGCAGAAGGAAAGATGACCAAACCACTCATGCCATAATTTGGTTTGTAAATTAGAGTGAGTCAACAAGGCTTGAGAAGGAGACTTAGGTACAAAGTGGGAGAAGGAATAAAGCCTCTTGTCATCATTGGCTTTTCCCACTGCAACCAATGAATCATCTCTAAGACTTCACACCATCACTGAATCTAGAAGGAACTCAACTTTATGACCATCTCTAAGGTGAGTGATTTGGTAAACTAATAGGAGATTGGAGCTAAGGTTTGGAACATATAGAACATCTTTGAATTTTGCATTGTCCATTTCCACATGTCCTTTTCCTTCAACTTCCATTTTAGTATCAACTCCCATGAAGATGTGCGGTACCTGTGACTTCTTCAATGAAGAAAAATCTCCCTTTGAAGAACCCATATGGTAGGAAGCACCTAAGTCAAGTATCCATTTTGTAGAAGAACTTGTATTTTCCATAAGTGCTTTCCCTTTCCCCTTTGAAGAGGTTGGATTTGAATCCTTGGAAGTACCTAGCACTTGAATTTTGTTCTTCCTAAGTACGTTTTCCAACTCATCAATTCTTTTAGTCTTGTAATGATGTTCGTCATGATTTGGCTTTTTGCAATATGCACAAAAAATTTTGTCCTTGTTTTCATTACTTCCCTTCTTGCTAGAAGAAGAAATGCCTTGCTATGAGGAGGATTGTTGTGTCTCAGATTATGATTTCTACGTCCACTACTTCTTCTTGTTTCTTTTCCCTCCTCGACTTGATTGGTGCTCATCACTAGCCACTAAGGCTTTGGTCTTTGATGACTTGAGAAGTCCTAAATCCATCAAGTGAGATTGTTCAACAATCAACATCTCTATGAATGCATCAAATGTAGGCTTCTGGTAAGCAGATCCCATGGTTAACCTATGAGTATTAAAACTCAAAACAAAGGAAGCATACTCTAAAGGTAGCCTCTTCAGGATGTGATTAATCAACTTGTCATCCTTCATGGGATTCCCACAATCTTTAAGAAGTGCCCTATACTCATTGAATTTGTTGATATAATCCTAAATTGTGTCAAAGTTCTTCGGATCCAAGAGAAGTAGATCATCCTCAATCTGAAATCCCCTTTCTTCATACACCTTACCTTACAATGATTCAAGTTTATCCCAAGCTAATTTGGATTCCATGAAAATGGCAATGTGAAAGAAGAGATCTCTATGTACACAACTCCTGATAATTCTTAAAGCCTGTTGGTCTTATTTTTTTCCATTCAATGAGTTCTTTAACATCAGCAGGTTTGGTAATTGTACCATCAACATAAAGACTGTAACCTTTTTCCATTAATCTACTCCATGCAATATCTTTCCATGTAGAATAATTGCATGAAGTTAGAGGTGGACATTTAAATGAACCCATGATGCAAAAAATGAAAGGAGCACAAAAGTGAGACACAAAAACAGTACACACCCCCCCTTTTCACTCAATCAAAAGACCCCCCCAAAAAAGATGCTTTTGGCACTTTATAAGTAGTGCGTGTACAATGGGCCACTTGTCAAAATGAACAAAGTGAACTTTTTGATTTTTCTTTTACAATAGCCTTTTGAGGCCCAAATCTATCACTAAGCACTATAGCTCAGATGTACAACAATTTTGAAAAGTAATCAAAACTTTACAATGCAGAAAAAGTCCTAGTTCTGTGAGAATTTTTTCCACACAACCCAAAATCTGACTATAGATCTAGAAAGTAGACAAAAAATAATGCACTTTCCAAAAAACAAAACCTGGAAAGGTGACCAGATGAGCCCGTACGGAGTGTTTGAAGTTGCAAAATGCAAGATTAAGTAGGTACAGTCACAAAAAAATGCAATTTCTAAAAAATCCTTGCACCAAAATTAGAAAAGAACACTATCATTGGAAAGTTCAGGATATTTTACCCAATTTCAAAAAAAATTGCACTTGATTTGGAGTCTAAATGTCTGAGTTATGGCCTCACAAAGTTAGGCTACAAAATCAAAAAGCAATATGGAGAGGGGTTTGGAAGGAAAATTGTGTGCTTAAATTTGATGTTCAAATGACTGTCGCAGTAGTTATAAATGGCCTACTTTTGACAGTCAAATGATCGTCGAATTTAACCTAGTGAAATGCTAACGTTAGCGAGAAATAATCACCCTGCTAACATGGTAGTACAAAAATCTGACGTGTCACTTGTATAGATGACATGGAAAAAAGTGTTGACATGGAAATGTAAAAAATTATCTACATGTTAGTCTATGCTGATTCAGTTGTCTAGTTGGTGAGCACGTGTTTAGGTCCATGCTGATAGAAATGGTGACGTGTGTCTCTTGCGCAAGGGCCCTGCATGGTGCACGTTGAATGGTTCGCATGTCTATTCATAGGGAGGACATGGCATAGAGCAGAAAAGGTCTTAACACCATGTGGCAGCATTCGACAGGGTGCCAGAGGGAATTCTGCAGTGCCAGATGTCTTTCACGATCGGAATATACTGCACGAGCATTTTTTGAGCACCGGAGAAAACAAAATGTGACACTGGAAATCTTCAAGACGTAGGTTGGTAAATGCAATGCACAAACCAGAGAGAGAAAGATAGCGGCCAGGAGCAAGGAAATGGATGGCACCAAAACCTATGAAAAGCAGCACCATAGTTTAATAAGAATAATCCCACATTGAGTGTGGAAGCATGGAGTGCACTGTTTAAAAATGGAAGGCCGACATCTTTGAAAATAAAGGCAAGCCTGTTGAATTCTTGTGTTTGGCTGGAAGTTGGTGCCAACTTCGGCCACTATTGCCATGAGTTGAGGGGGCAAAAAATTGGAAAAGGGGCTGCCAGTTATGTTGTCCAGTCCAGAGTAAATGCTACCTAAATGAAATCAAATATTCTCTACAGAATAGAATATTCTCTGTGTAGGGCCAAGATTTGATAGCCCGATACCTGCAAAAAAAAATTATCTGCTACCTACCCGAAGGGCAATTTTTTTTTTCAAAATAATGCAGTAAAAAATTTAGAGAAATAAAGTATAGATCCAAAAAATTAATCAAATAGAACTGCAAATGACCATACCTGAACTACAAATCGGGGCCTTTGGGTACCAATTTGCAAAAAAAATTTGCCTCACGATCAATTTTGGCCTAGGGTAGCCGAGTTTGTAGTTGATCTTCAACGAATCAACATTCTAGACATAATGGCGAGGTCAGATATGGCTCTAGATACTCCCAATTTCAGCAATACTCTAGATTCAAGCTGAGGTGCTAAAGCAACAGTAGTCTCGAATGGCTATGTGATGAGAAAATCTCCAAGCTCTGATAACATGTAAGAATTTGCCTTAGGGAAAAATTTACCTAGGAACTAAGAACTCAAACACAAGCACAATTGTAGACCAGAAAGGAGTATAATTAGAATAACAATGTATTTGATTCAATATACATTAGAGTACACTAGGAATGCCTGTATATAAAGGCCTCTAAGATGCATCTAGAATGCCTTAGAATGAGGTACATGATAAGTCATACAACCAAGCACATGTCCGCTAGATATGGGTTATCCTCCATTAAGCACGAAAGTAAGTGCGATGATGAGAGGATAAGCCTACAAAGGTGTAACATGCAAATTAGTGTTGTAGACAACATGTGCTAAAAAGGGAGTGCGAATAACTGTGTTGTCAACATGACAACTCAGTGAATGATGCAAACTCTAGTGTTGTCGACACCATGTGCTGAAATAGAGTTGCGTACTTTTGTGTTGTCAACATGACAACTCAAATAGATGAGCAAACTCCTAAGTTCTCACAAAATAAAATAATAAAATAATGCATTAACCTAAGTAAACTTAAGTGTAAATAGTAAATACATATTTATACCAACAAGTTCTTATTAATGAGGTAGGAGGTTCTATCAATATGGACATTGTAGACTCAACCATGGACGTACTTCTCCATTTTACTCTAGGAGTGTTTGAAGGAACACAAGGTACCTTTAGAGGAGTATAAATAGGTTCTAAGGGAGATAAGCAAGTCTGCAAGGATAGGAAGCTCAAATGTAGGGTGAGTATTTGACTTTGGCATTGTGGGTGTCTTTCCCATATCTGCACTAGGCACAATTACAAGAGTAGGATTCATCACAAGAGCATGCATGGTCTTTGATGGATGAGAAGGTTTTACCTAAGGAACACGCTTTCCTTTAGCTCCCAATGAAGAGAGAACAATCGGTGAAATATGCTATGAAGTAGGTGAGGAATAAGTTGCAAAAGTGAAAATGAGAGGGGCTACAAGTTCTTAAATTTGAACATATTTGAATGAGAGCACCTCTATCTTATACTTATTATATTCTTTGATTCATAGATCTTCATGGGGAAGCAAGGGCTCTATTAGAATAATCTAGAGATGATCAAGAAGAAAGCTCCCACAAGATACCAAAACTTAACATCTACTATCCCAAATGGTTTAAATAACATCTTTGTGGAAATTAATTAAACATATATGCACAATCGAGGGGACTTCTTCCATATGCACTAGCCAGGGGATGAATAACTAACATAAAAGAGATACGATCCATGAATAGAAAATAATCTCATAGACATTATTTTAGGTTCCAAAAAGATTGTCAAAGTGGTGGACCCCATGGGGGGAAGAAATATCCCATTATGTGTATTAATAGTTTATTTACAATCACCTTAACTCACATAATGTAGACATTTACAAATAGTGCCTTTTCCATAATGGCATTGACTCTATAAGTGAGATAAGTCATAATACATCTAATCACATTTTTGTTGATATTCGAATGGAAGTACAAGGAATAATACTCTCTACCAAAAAGTGCATCTAGAGATCTGAATGATATATTCACATTTGACTTGTCCTTTATTATAGATGCAAGATTAGAGTGATAGTGACCATATCCACAAATAGACTATCACTCAATGTAGGACAAGATGACAGTGCAAAAATGAATTTAATATTTTGATTCATGTTGATTTCTTAAAAGCCTAGCCAAGGGAACTCACCATGGTTAAGGTCAACTAAACCTCAAGGGATAAATCAACCCAACACTAACTATAGTGAACTAGGGAGACTTAATTAGATTGATAAAGGAAAATAAAGCTATTATGAATGAAATTTTTAAAAAGTGAAATAGCTTGATGATATAAACATTTAAGCTATAGAAACAAAGAGAGAAAACTTCCAAGACAAATTGGTAGGTGTTTAATGGTGAAATGGAAATGCTCAATAGGATAGGGACTCCACTTCATACTAGCATTAAATATAAGAGAAAGAGGGGCTTCTAGAAATAACTCTTAATATAACTCAAGTTAGATTAGAAAAACCCAAGGAGATAAAAGGATGCTAATGCTAAACCCAAATTATATCAAGGAAGTATGTAAGCAAATCCTCTTTTATGCAATATGAATGTTGATTAAAGATGTGTAAATTTATTGACAAGCATACAATAGATCTAGGCACTAAATATATGCAATCAATCCAAATAAGAAATGAGAATAGGTCTATACTAAAAAGTGATATGAATGATAAAGTACTCATCTTGACTTGTGTAGAGGAATGTCTTTTCACTTCAAAAATTATGGATGTGACCTTGTGATAGAACTTTCGACTATGGATCTGTGATCACAACAAAAACCTAGAACATGCTATTATTCCTAGGGCTCAAGGAGGACATCGACCTAGTGGTAATGTGTCCAAATTATTTATGGCAAAGTCATTGTATTCCCAAGACACAGTAGAAAATACAACCCAACTTATTTGGAAATTTTTAGGAGAGTAATTTCTAGATATGTGATAGAAATTTGGTTATCTTCCTACTGCAAATAGTAAAATTTGTGTTGAAGTTGATGAAAGCTCAACCCCACAGCTCCCAAGAATCACTACATGCAAACACCTATCACAAAAAGAGAAGAGCAAAGCTATAGAGGCTCTAATTCATAGATCCACAGAAGATGAAATATTCTTGATGTGCGAAAAAGAATTGCAAATTGTATTGAATGAATGAATGTTACAAATAGAGATCAATCCTTATAAAAGGAGATCAAAACCCTAAAATATAACTAACCTACGTTTCATGATAATAATTAATTAATAAAAGAATTAAATTATTATATGCCTAAATTTTACCTTTAAAAAAATAGAGTTAATTAGAAATTAGAAAATATACAATTACTCTAAACCCCCCCCCCCCCCCCCCCCCCAAACCCCCCAAAAAAAAAGCTTAGGGAGTAGCTAAAAACCTATAAATTGCTACTGAAAGTAGATTTTGCCTCTGATAACAAAAGCTTGATGAGGTACCCAAGCACAACCAAATATATGTGAAGAGGAGAAATAGAGAAAACCACGTCCAAAAAAACCTACTCCAAAAAGAGATGGAAACAATGTTGAAAGACTAGTGAAGGATTGAAGAAGCTTCCAAGCTAGAGAGTTTCCCTGAAGATAGGAACAAAAGAATGATCATGAAGAACATCGCCGAAGCATGTAGAAGCTGCAAACTCTATCAAAAGTAACTGCTAATTTGAAGAACCTCCACTAAAATAGAATCTAACTAGGTAGAGAAGACTACTTGAATCAAGAGGTAGATAAAGGCAAACAACTAAACTCGAATATATAGATGACATGAAACACCAAAGCTTGAAGAGTTGATTGATCAAACATGAAAGGTTGCATCCAAAGCAAGAATGAAAGGAAGAGTGTCTATATGGTTAATGATCCATCACACTAAAATGAATAGGTATCTAACCATTGCAACTGCCTAGTACATAGGAATAAAAATTGAATACATATCTCACTCCATTGAACCAAGGAAGCATAAGAAACAAAAGAAGAACACCCCTAATGCAGATAAGGTTGTATGCACCCTAAAATGGTCGCCTAGACTATGGGGCCCCATTATTCAATTTATCAAATTTCCTGAATCAATGGTTTGCAATATTTTATTAAATCAGTTCAAATCAATTTCGTTTATCAAATTCGATTATTTATTTTTCCAAGGGTGATCATTTTATCCCAAGTCCCCATTTAATTAAAAGAAAATCTCCCTTTTAATTAAATAAAATAATTCCCCATTTAATTAAAAGAAAATGTCTCTTTTAATTAAATAATTGCTCCACATTTAATTAAATAAAATTTCTACTTAATTATCTCTTTTTGATGAAAAAGGAAAATTAAACCCACTTAAAGAGGAAATAAAATAATTAAAAGTTAAAAATTCCTCTACACTTAAATGCACATATCTCTAAGTGGAAGTCCTCTTTCCACTTTCTTCTCAAACCCTCCTCTTTTCTCATTGGTGGAATTTTGTCTCACATGGATCAAACTCTATAATCCCATATTGGTTGTGAGAAGTCTCTCACCTCCACTTTTTGTTAGAGTAATTATTTGTTCTAACTTATTAATTAAATCACTTTGATTTAATTAATTAAGTTGCCTATTACTCTAGTTTTCTTAAGCTATCTTGTAGGTGCATATAATTAATATTTTATTAATTATATTGTGCAACCCTAGCTTTTTTAGGCTTTAGTTTCCCTTTTTGGGTTTCGTGATTCCTTTATAAGGATTCACCTCTTTGTATTTTAAACATTCACTTATTGGATTATATGAGATATTGCTCTTTGCATGTCCATAAGATGGATCTGGCTTTTTGGCTTCCTTGATTTTTCCTTGCCTCTGTTCTTTGCTTCATCCATGTGACAGGTTTATGCATGCAGGTGTTCTTGGGAGATTAGTTTTTCACCTAATCTAACACTTTTTCCTTTATAAGGGAGAGCCCTCTCCTCATTTTGGATATCCACAATTATACATCCATTATTATGCTATTGTTATGCTGCAGGTTTGGAGAGTGATTTTTGAAGGAGTTTGAATACTTAAGCTTTTTTTGGAGAACTTCTATCTTCTTGTCTTCTTCTCTCATGCATTCCTGGCTTCCATCATGAGGTTTCATCCTTGCATTTTCATATTAGCTTAGATCTTGCAACCTCTTCCATTCGCTCAACACATTCCTTTACGTATTCCTTCATTCATGTTTTCTCCTTCCTCTCACCACCTTTCAAGATGTGTGTTGACATTGATCTTGCCTTCATTTCCATCTTCCAATCTCACTCACTTTGCATAAAGCCATACCCTCCATTTTTGTCTTCCATCTTCCTTTCCCTATCAACATCTTTGAGCATATCATTTCAACTCCTTTGCATGTCATGGTTTAAACTTTCAAGGAGCATTATCTAAAAAGCTTGACTTCTTCCAAAAAATTCAACAAAATTTTAAAAAATTTGAAGAGAAAGAAATTTGAAAATGTGCCTTGGTGAAAGCCTGGTAATCATGCACCTTGGTAGCAAAAGTAAAGAGAAATACATTCATGAAAACTACTCCCTTGTGGCACCTTGGATAAGTAGCATGATGAAAACCTAACAATTAGGCATCATGCATAGTTCTTCTACATCTTTCATCCATTTTGTCTTCTCTCTTTGGTTTTGACAATGTTGACCTATTCACAAACATTTGGCTATCTTGTGAGATATCTTATGATGATCTTGTTTTCATTCCTTTCATGTTTAGCCTTCATATCTATTTTCCTCCATTCGTTCTAGTCTTTCAGTATCCTTTTCCTATTTACCCGTTTGGTCTTGATCTAATAAAAAGGAGTAAAATACAATGCTATGAAGCCTTTTGACATGTCTACTAATTGCATCTTTCCCACTTTTACATTATGCTTTCATGAATTATCTTATGCCAACCTTTCATTTCTTGTCCAAATGTGCTTTACATGACAATTTTTCCCTAGCTTGGGTACTCTTTAGGAGTCAGTCCTTGAAGATCACTTTCACTTGCTTCATACACTCCTTGCTTATCCATCATATCCACCAACTTGCTAATCACTCTTTTCCTTTAGCTTCCTAGACATTGGGACTACACGATGTGATCTTACTTGAGATTTTGATGCCAATTCTGTTTAGGGGCATTGTATATTATTTGTACATATTTATTGATCCTAAAAAAATCCAAAAAAATGATATATTGTGAAAATTCTAAAAATTGAAAATTATCCTGAAAAAATGATCATCTTAGTAATAAGCACTTTGATGTATCTCCAAAAAAATTATATATTCCAAAAATACAAAAAAAATCAAAAAAGAAAAAAGAGAAAAAAGAAAAAATAGAAAAAGTGCCTAGGTAAAAACTTGGAAACGAGTGCTACTTGAGGCCTTTGCCCTATCCTTGTTTCCTTAGTTTGGAATTGGTCTTTGTCTAGGGGCATAACTGTGTTAGCTTCGGTCTCTTGGCTATGTTAGTCTTTAGGAAAACTCACAATTGGTGTTTTTCAACACCACCCCAATTGTATTTTTCAATACAACCCCTAACATCGAGTGTTTTTCAAAACTTGTTGTTTTGGTCTTACCCAATTTTTTCATGTGATCTTCCTTTCTTGCAAGAATTTGATCCTTATCCTCGAAACTCAGTATCAGTTAACCCACTTAGATTTTTTTTCAAACACACTTAATGCTTGACTTATGTCATGATATTTTCTTTGTGTGCTGACTGTTATTGATTTGTGTTGAGTGTCCTTGTCTAATAAGTTTCTCTAGGATGCATAGCTAGAGGACTTGGGGCATGGGGCATGTTTTTATTTATGTTCTACTTGTGGTTGTGGTCTTGAAACTCTAGAGTGTCTCTTCTTGTCCCCTTGAAACACTTAGGAGATTTGAGGCATCATCCTTGACTTTTTTTGCACTACTGTTCTTCTGGTCATCCTGACATCTATGCCTTGATGCGAGCATGGTTTTGCTACATTAAATTGGGTAAGCTAACATCGAAGTCATCTTGACCTTTATGTCTTTGATGCTTATGTTAGAATCTTTCCACATTTTGATTCGATATAAATCACTTTCATATTTTCACAGTTGCATTTGTGACTAGTGATGATTGTGTGATTTTTTTATGTCCGTTAATAATGGCCTAATGATGAAAATAAGTTCTTTTACATTCTCTAATGAATGATGAACACAAAATCCTATGTTACAGTTGCTCTATTGCAAATACACCATTGTATTTTCATGTAGCTTGCATTATTAGACTTCATGTTAGTTTGCATTTTTAGGTTGCATTATGAGTTTGAGAGGGTTCTCCATTCATCTTTCTTGTGGACTTTTAATCAACTGTGGTCACATTTTGATCTTCATTTCCTTATCTTCTTTTGTGATCTCAATCAAAATTTCTATCTTAAATAGTTGATTGATTTTGGAGCATTCTATTCCTTATGAAAAAAATTATTTTCTTCTTTTTGTTTCTTTTCATCTCTTCCAAGCTTCTATCTTCCATTTTCTTTTACCCCACTTCTTTTCTTCTAATTCAACTTTAGAGCATCATATTTCATTCTCGATGATCTACCTTGGTTCTGTGATTCTTATATCTTTCGTCTTACATCGAGAACTTTATCTTTTGTTTGATTTGATCAAATTTATCAATTTGTTGTTTCTCCTCTATCTCATTCGATTTCGATCATGAGGGGGCAGTACCTATCGACTTCAATCCTTGATTCAATTTTATCAATTTTATCCTCAAATTTTTCAAATCAAAATTTATTTGTATTTTTTGTCATGATGTGTTTCTGAATCGACCACACATCTAGGTTGTTTTGTGATCCTAAATCGACCTCACACTTCAATTTCTTTCTTTGACTACATGCATTCCCAAATTGATCACACATTAGTCAAAGAGGGGCAAATGTATGCACCCTAAAATGGTCGCCTAGACTATGGGCCCCCATTATTCAATTTATCAAATTTCTTGAATCAATGGTTTGTAATATTTTATTAAATCAATTCAAATCAATTTCCTTGATCATATTCGATTATATATTTTTCTAAGGTTGATCATTTTATCCTAAGTCTTATTTAATTAAAAGAAAATCTCTCTTTTAATTAAATAAAATAAGTCCCCATTTAATTAAAGAAAACCTCTCATTTAATTGAATAATTGCTCCACATTTAATCAATTAAGAGAAAAATCTCTCTTTTAATTTAATTAAATATTTCCTATTTAATTAAAAGAACTTGCTCTGGGTAGGGGCCCTAGCCTGGTTGGCTAAATCTTTCCTATTGCAGGGGGTTGGTCATGAGTTCTAGTCTCCCTTATCCTCGTGGTACTAGTGGGCGTGTCACACTAGCGCTACCGATCACGTTAAAAAGTTTACCCGACGCACTGCAGTTTATAGGGGGGGCCGTGTTGCACCCGATTCTTGCAATCTAATAAAAATAAATAAATAAAGAACTTGCTTTCTTTTAATTAAATAAAATTCCCACTTAAATATATGTTTTTAATGAAAAAAAAAAATTAAACCCACTTAAAGAGGAAATAAAATAATTAAAAGCTAAAATTTTCTCTACACTTAAATGCACATTCCTCTAAGTGGGAGTCCTCATTTTCCTCTTTCCACTTTCTTCTCAAACCCTCCTCTTTTCTCATTAGTGGAATTTTGTCTCACATGGATCAAACTTTATTATCCCATATTGGTTGTGAGAAGTCTCTCACCTCCACTTTTTTCTTTATAAAGGAGAGCCCTCTCCTTATTTTGGACATCCACAATTATACATATATTATTATGCTATTGTTATGTTGCAGGTTTGGAGAGCGATTTTTGGAAAAGGAGTTTGAATACTAAAACTTTTTTTGGAGAACATCTATCTTCTTGTCTTCTTCTCTCATGCATCCATGGCTTCCATCATGAGGTTTCATCCTTGCATTTTCATATTAGCTTAGATCTTGCATTGATAGATTAGATCTTGCTTTCATAGATTAGATCTTACATTGTTTTGCATTGTTATCATATAGATTAGTTTGCATTTTTATTTGCATGCATATTTTTATCCTTGAATCTCTTGTTTCATGGTGTACTTGCATGGGCACAAACTAGGTCAAACTGAGGGTCTCCATTACAAACCCTTGCACTCCATGAATAGAGAGCTATGAGCCGCCATTCGAGACCTTAATTTTGAGTAATCTTGGATATAATGACTCATAGAAGTGTGCCCACATTTTAGACATACAACGGCGAGGTGACAGGGAATTGGAAAAGTAGGCCAAAAGAACTGAATGTCAAGGAACCACGATCAAGATGCACAAAAGAATACATGTGTATATTGAGGCGATCAATCTCAGACATGTCATGAGGCTAATGGCATGGATGGAATACTCACTAACAAAGGAAGATGAAAAACAAAGGAAAAATATCAACCCCCCTATGGCATTTTAATTAGAGTAGTGCATGTACAATAAGGTACAAGATGTAAATCCCAAGAATTCAGTAATCTACATGAGTGTCCTCAGATGACACTACTTGAATCAAAAGGCAAAACAAGGCAAAAATAATTGAAACAAAAATACAAATGGAATATGGCACTTTGTCTCAGTGCATTTGCAAAAATGCATACAATAAAAGTCTACAAAGATCAGAAGAGACGTAAGGATGATTCAAAAGATAGTACAACCCATGAAAAATCATCTAAAGTAACAAAATCGATACCCAGACATGAAACAACCAAGATATCCACTAGAATGAAAAAAATCAAAAAATTGAATACAATGTGCATCGAGCATAATCTGCAAAAGAAACAACCATCTGAAAAGTGATCTGAAAGACTTTTCTAAAGATATAAATAATTCCCAAATTGTAAATCAGATGCTCAAGATATGTCTCCTAGAGTGCAAAATAGAACCCCTAGCTTTGACTACATAAATAGACAACAAAATAGAATATTAAGGTCCAAATAACTTGCACCATCACGACGAGACTGAAAAGAGCTTTTTGATGATATAAGATCTGTCAAAAAATATCTTTGTATGATGAAGATGAGAAAAAAACCATCAGTATTTCTCTACGACAAATCAAATCGAAGAAATGATAGTTTTAAGGCCATCAAATTTTGGCTCAAGAATGATGACATCAACACTGACACTAGTACTACATGTGTAGGCCTATCAGTACTTGTTGATGTTAGTGCATGTGCAAGGGTACCTTTTCAAAAGGAAAACAATCTTTTTTTTTTAAAGCACGTACTTTTCAAATTGCTTTTTGAAACTTCTTGAAAAGAACATGTATATCTTTTAATAAAAGTGTTCTTTTTTTTTAATTTATTTTTTTAATAAAAAAATTAATCACTGTCTTGACAAGTGTGCGTAGATTTGGGACAATTTATGTTGGATACAATTGTTCAATTGTGTGTTGTCTTTGATGTTACACAAATGTCATATCAATTATCAAACAGAGTCTACCGAGCTTAGTTGGTTAGCAAAGTAAAAGACAGAGTCTACCGAGCTCAGATGGTTAGCAAAGTGATTTATAGAGTCTACCGAGCATTTCTAGAAGTTACATTGTGGAAACAGTCTCTACCGAGCTCACTCGGGTGTTGAAGGATTTTCTGGCAGAAGTTAGTTTCTACCGAGCTCACAAAGTTAGTAAAGGAAAGTTAATGCTTACTGAGTTCACTCAATCTCCAAAGGATTTTATAGAGTTCACAGTGTTTAACAAGCGTTAGTTGGTTAAGACTAAAAATCATTTCTGGAGTAGTGTTTACCGAGCAAGGTCAGCCAATGAAGGATTTCATTATTTTGGGAAATAAAGTTTAATTGTTTCATGTAAAGATTGTAGTCGACTGATGTAATAATTAGTGGTAATTGTAACCTATAAATGAGTTGACTAAAAAATTTGTATGGTATAAATGAAAGGTCTAGTTGTGAAATCTAAATTGTAATGAATGAGCATGCAAGTGATTTGATTGTGTGAAGAAGAAGTGTGAGTGAATTTTGAAGAAGGGTCAGATATCCTTGAGGAGCAAAAAAGGTGTATTCTATCAAAGAGGATCTAGTGAAGCAGAACAGAGATCTGTAATAGAAAAGATTAGTTGCATCTCATTCAGGTCACTTCATTGTTACTTTTTCATCATCGTAGCAGTGATTCCTAAATTTCTTAACAAAGTTGGTTCAACAACCATTTTTGTAAATCCTCTAACAAGGTGGACAGTTCTATTGAATTGTTCTAAAGTCCTCTAACAAGGCCACTCCTAGCAAGGTATTTAAATCCTCTAACAAGGTCACACCTAATAGTGTGTTTTGTAACCTTTAATAGGGTTGGTTCCTAACAGGGCTCACTTCAGAAGAGTGAAAATTGGTAGCTAGTTACTTAGTGGTTTTTTCCATATTGGGTTGTCACGTTAAATTTGGTGTCTCTTGTGTTGATGTTATTTATTTTATGCATGCATGTTAAATCTTTGTGAATGCTTAAAGATCAGTAATAAGTTAACAAACATCTACCAAGTTACAACATTTTTCTGTGTGGCTACCAAGTGATAGCAGTAACTAAGTTTTTAAGATATCTAAGGGATTTGTGGAATTTTTTTTGTGGTAACTAATTCATCCCCCCTCTTAGTTACTCCATCTATATTTCCAACAATTGGTATCAGAGCTTTTGGTGCTTGTAGGAAGGATTTCAAGGATCTAAGCTAAAGATCAGGATGTCTTACAAGAGGAAAATTCTAAGGCTTAATAGGGATAACTTTTTAGCATATGAAAAAGTCTCATGAGACTCCATCTGGCTTCCATTGGAGATACAAAATTGAAATATCTTGAGGAAGAATATGTAACTCCCTCTGGTACACTATTTGTCAATAACATTACTGAAAAGAAGACTAATAACACCATGATGATAGACATTGCATCTGCCCTAAGCTATGAAGAATTTAATGATGTCAAGGACTACAAAACTACATTTGAAATGTGGAACAAGTTAAAAGATATCTATGGAGGTGACGATAATGTGAGAAGAGCCAAAGCAGAAAGTCCAAGAGGATAATTTGATCAGATGAGGATGAGAGATGATGAAAACATTGCCAAATATGTTGAAGGAGTCAAAGTAGTTGTTAGTGCAATCAAGGCTTCTAGAGGAGACATTGAGGAGGAAACAATTGTAAGTAAAGTTCTTAAAATATTACTTCCTATTTATGCAATTAGAGTTTCTGCAATTCAAGAAAGAAGATGTGAAGAAAATCATAAGATAAATTTAGAAGCAACAGTAGGAAAATTGACTACATTTGAGCTAAATAACCATGATAACTATGTTCCAGCTTCCAAGAACATTGACTCGGCATTTGAAGCCAAGCTTTCACTCAAGGAGAAAGGCAAGAAGATAAAGGATTCTCAGTCAGAAAGTGAAGAAGAATCATAACAGAGTTCTGAAAGTGATCTTGAGGTGGTTGAAGCTTTGCTTGCAAGGAAATATTCTAGAGGTAGAGGAAAATACAAAGGTAAGGTTGCTCTAATCTATTTTTCATGTGAGGAAATTGGACATATTGCTACTAGGTCCCCAAACAAGCAAAAAAAGGATGAGAAGAAAGGTCATAAGTGCTATGGCAAGAAAGATTTCAAATCATTCAAGGACAAAGGTAAGAAAACATGTTTCATGGCTAAGGATTCCAATGATTCTGATGAAGAAGATGAAATTGAATACATTGCTATGAAAGATGAATCTGATAATGATGAAGAAGATAAAATGGCACTTATCTCTCATGTGAGAAAAAATGATACATGGATCATAAATAGTGGTTGTTCTCATCATATGACTGGTGAAAAAACTAAGTTTGAACAATTTGAAGACTATGATGGTGGTAGTGTGTGATTTGGTAATAATGAACCTTGTTGCATAAAAGGTAGAGGAAGAATCTCACTAACCAAAGAACTTGTATGTAATAATGCCTATTGGGTTGAAGGTCTAAAACACAATCTGTTGAGTGTGGCACAGCTACTCAATAATGGATTCAAAGTGGAATTCATCCATGGAAAAGAAAGACTGCTGGATGGCAAAGGAAAGTTGATTGGATCAGGCATACAAACAAAAGGTAACTTATTTTATCTTGAACTTGGTGAATGTTCATGCTTTATTGCTCAAGTTGAAGAAAGTTGGTTATGGCACAAAAGCTTATGTCATGCGAACTTTGATAATCTGGTGAAAATAAGCAAGTTCGGGAAAGTAAGAGACATTCCTAGTATAAAGAAACTTGATGTTGGTCTATGCAAGAATTGTCAAATTGGTAAGATGGGAAAGACTAGCTTTAAAAGTAAGAACTATCAGTTTGAAGAAGTTTTGGAAATTGTGCATAATGATTTGTGTGGACCTATTGGAATTGAAAGCTATACTAGAGAAAAGTTCTTCATTCTTTTTGTTGATGATTACTCCAGAATGATGACTATCATGTATCTGAGAGAGAAATCAGAAGCATTTAAGAAGTTCAAATGGTATTTGGTTAGAGTAGAGAAGGAAAAAGGGAAAAGACTAAAATGCTTGAGGTTAGACAGAGGTGGTGAGTTCATCTCCCATGAATTCAATAACTTTTGCATTGAAAGAGGAATCAAAAGATAGGTATCAACACCTGGTACTCTCAAGCAAAATGGAATAGCTAAAAGGAGGAATAGATCTATCATGGACTGTGCAAGAACCTTAATGATTGAAAAGAACATTGCTATCAAATATGGAAGGAAGCTATCAACACTGCAGTTCATACCTTGAATTGAGTATAGTTGAAGATGACTCATTCAAAACCCCCTATGAGTTATGGTATGGCTATAAACCTAATGTGAGTTACCTAAAAGTATTTAGAAGTAAATGTTATATTATGAAAGAATCTAGAAAAGGTAAATTTGATGTGAAGGGTGATGGAGGAATTTTTTGAGATATTCTTGCAAAAGTAAAGCATATAGATGTTTGAATTTGTCTACTGACAAAGTCGTAGAAAGTGCACATGTGAAAGTTGATGAGTTTGCAAAAAGGACTGAAGAAGAAAGCAAAAAGGAACCAAAAGATTATCGAAGATTTGTTTTCACTGAACCTGATACAGTACTAGATACATTTGTCAATCAAGAATCTTCTACTCTTGAGTCTTTAGTCACCGAGTTGTAGGAAGTCCAAACTGAGTTGCAAGATCCCAAGTAACATTCAAATACTATCGAGTCTGAAGGACCCAAGCAATAGTCAGATCAGCCAAAATAGCCAAAACCTAAAGTTGAAGTACAAGAGGATGATAATGCAATTCGTTCAAAAGGCAAGGAACCTGTATTAGTCAAGTATGTCAGGAGACATCATGCACCAAATCAAATTATTGGAGACAAATCCGAAGGCACTATGACAAGAAGTAAGCTAAAAGGTACTTGTTTACTTGTTGATTTTGAACTTAGAAATGTCAAAGATGAATTAGAAAATAAAAGTTGGATTGAGGCTATGAATGAACAGATAGAGCAAATAGAGAAGAATAAAACATGGACTCTTGTACTTAGGCCTAAAGATAAGAATGTGATTGGAACTAAGTGGGTATTTAGAAATAAGTTGAATGAAGATGATAAGGTGTCAAGAAACAAAGCTAGACTGGTATGTAAAGGCTACTCTCAAGAAGGAATAGACTACAGAGAGACTTTTTCTTATGTTGCAAGATTGGAAGGTGTCAGAAACCTACTTGCATATGTTGTATACAAAGGATTTAAGGTATATCAAATGGATGTCAAATCAGCATTTCTCAATGGCATACTGGATGAAGAAGTCTACATTGAACAACATGAAGGTTGTGTTGATCCAGACAAGAGGGACATGGTCTGCAAATTCAACAAAGCATTATATGGCCTAAAACAAGCCCTTAGAGCATGGTATGAAAGACTGCGTAACTATATTATTCAGATTGGTTTTCAAAGAACTAATGATAACAGTAGCTTGTATATCAAGGAATGACCAAATAATAAGATTTTTTTGGCAGAAATATTTGTGGATGATACTTTGTTTACAAGAAATGATGATTTATGCAAAGAATTTGCAGAGAAAATGAACAAAGAATTTGAGATTTCAATGTTTGGTGAGATTAAATTCTTTGTTGGTCTTTAAATTCAGCAGAGTAAGAATGACATCTACATCACTCGATCTAAATACATCAAGGAGATACTCAAAAAGTTTGGGATGGAAGATTGCAAACCAGTTGGGACTCCCATGTGCATTGGACTAAAGCTTACCAAGGATAATGAATCAAAGGAGGTTGATCAAACATTATATAGATCAATGATTGAAAAGTTGTAGTATATAGTTCATACAAGGCTAGATATTGCTCTTGTAGTTGGTATTGTAGCAAGATTTTTAGCAAAACCAAGAGAAAATCACATGATGGCAATCAAAACGATCATGAGATACTTAAAAGGCACTGAAGATTATGGATTATGGTACAAATTTGGAGGTAAATTGGATTTGAAAGTGTTTATTGATGCTAATTGGATAGGAAACATTGATGACAAGAAGAGTACAAGTGGAGGAGCTTTCTTTCTTTGAAAGAGGTTGGTTTCTTGGACAAGTAAAAAGTAAAATTCTACATCCCAATTCACAGCAGAAGCAGAGTATGTTGTAGTAGCAGTAAATTGTTCTAATATTGATTGGTTCAAACAATTATTGGTATGCATGAAGGTGGAAATTAAAGAACCCATTGTTATGTTTTGTGACAATACAAGTGCAATCAACATATCTAAAAATCCAGTAATGCATTCAAAAACCAAGCACATAGCAATAAAGTATCACTTTGTCAAAGAATTGGTGCAGGATAAGGAGATCAGATTGGAATATGTCCGTACAAAGGAACAAATTGCTGACATATTCACCAAGCCACTACCTAAGGATGCATTCTTGTATCTAAGAGGTAAGTTGGGGGTCATTCCCCTATTTGAGGCTCACTAAAATGAATTTTTAGTGGTGCATCAATAGATAACAAGTTGAAGATTTTTTAGTTGATGTAGCATAATCATGAGAACATTGCATATGAATCAATACTTAAGGTACATTACTATTCATTTGGTTTGTGTTGTCTTGAGCATGTGTTGTCAAAGAGGGAGAGTATACTGTCATTTCTTTCTAAAATTTGAATTTTCTTGTGGAGAGTTTGTTGTTTATGTAATTCTTTCACAAAGGGAGATTATTGTATTTGAGAAGTTTGTGGCATAAGATATAAGAGGGAGAAATATTTTGTAAGAAAAAGACTTGTTCTTAAATTTCATTTTGCTATGACATGTTGTGTTGCCATCAATGCCAAAGAGGGAGATTGTTGGATACAATTGTTCAATTGTGTGTTGTCTTTGATGTTACACAAATGTCATATCAGTTATCAGAAAAAGTCTACCGAGCTCAGTTGGTCAAAAAAGAAAAAGACAGAGTCTGCAGAGCTCAGATGGTCAGCAAAGTGATTTACAGAGTCTACCAAGTGTTTCTGGCAGTTACACTGTAGAAATAATCTCTACCAAGCTCACTCAGGTGCTAAAGGATTTTGTGGCAGAAGTTAGTTTCTACCGAGCTCACAATGTCAGCGAAGGAATGTTAGTGCTTACTGAGTTCATTCAGTCTCCAAAGGATTTTACAAAGTTTGCAATGTTTATCGAGCATCAGTTGGTTAACACTAGAAATCATTTCTAGAGTAGTGTTTACCAAGTAGGATCGATCAATGAAGGATTTCATTGTTTTGGGAAATAAAGTTTAATTGTTTCATGTAAATATTATAGCCGACTAATGTAATAATTAGTGGTAATTGTAACCTGTAAATGAGCTGACTGGACAATTTGTATGGTATAAATAAAAGGTCTAGTTGTGAAATCTAAATTGTAATGAATGAGCATGCAAGTGATTTGATTGTGTGAAGAAGAAGTGTGAGAAAATTTTGAAGAAGGATCATATATCCTTGAGGAGTAGAAAAGGTGTATTCTATCAGAGAGGATCTAGTGAAGCAGAACAGAGACTTGTAACAATAAAGATTAGTTGCATCTCATTCAGGTCACTTCATTGTTACTTTTTCATTATTGTATCAGTGATTCCTAAATCTCTTAATAGAGTTGGTTTAATAGCCATTTTTGTAAATCCTCTAACAAGGTGGACAGTTCTATTAAATTGTTCTAAAGTCCTCTAGCAAAGCCACTCATAGCAGGGTGTTTGAATCCTCTAACAAGGTTACACCTAACAGTGTGCTTTGTAACCTTTAACAAGGTTGGCTCCTAATAGGGCTCACTTCAAAAGAGTGAAAATTGGTAGCTAGTTACATGGTGGTTTTTCCCATATTGGGTTTCCACGTTAAATCTGGTGTCTCTTGTGTTGATGTTATTTATTTTATGCATGCATGTTAAATCTTTGTGAATGCCTAAAGATCAGTAATAAGTTAACAAACATCTACCAAGTTACAACATTTTTCTGTGTGGCTACCGAGTGATAGTAGTAACTAAGTTTTTAAGACATCTAAGAGATCTATGGATTTTTTTTTGTGGTAACTAATTCACTCCCCCCCCAGTTACTCCATCTATATTTCCAATAATTTATTTTTGGCTTACCAATCAACTATGTCCAAATTGGACAAATTTTATATGGAAATTGAGGTTTTTGGGTGCTACAAATCCAATGACAATGTCTATTTGTGCTCAAAGTGCACCGCAAAAAAGTGACTCCCAGATCCAATACAAAAAAATCTCTAAAAAATATAAAATATAAAAACTAAAACCAAACCTCTCATGAAGAGAACAAGGGCATGCAATTTTGAAACTATGATACCATGTTGAAGTTGATAAAATCTCAAGCCCATAGCTCCCAAGAATCACTACATGCAAACACCTATCATAGAAAGAGAAGAGCAAAGCTATGGAGGTTCAAATTCACAAATTTGTAGAAGATGAGACACTCTTAATGTGCAAAAGAGAATTGCAAATTGTATTGAATGACTAAATGTTACAAAGAGAGATCAATCCTTATAAAAGGAGATCAAAACCCTAAAAGGAAACTAATGTAGGTTGCATGATAATAATTAATAAAATATTTAATTATTATATACCTAAAGTTTAGCTTAAGCAAAATAGAGTTAAATAGATAATATCCAATTAATCTTTTTTTTCCTATTTTGAGTGGATGAGGGCTTACCTTGGTCAAGCCTTAGATTGAGGAATAAACCTTGAAAATTAAAATGTACATATGTAAAGGAAAGCAAGACAAATGTATGTATTCAACTTTCTTGTAGGAACCCTTGTCAATAAGGATTTGTAAGATGTCTGTATCATAGATGTTGAATTTACAATGAAGGATATAGGAAATCTCCAAAAATTCAATGGATCTACCAAAACCACATATCATGGAGACATGGATGTAAATGTGCATAAATGGAAAAGATGATGAATACCCAAATATAGATCTCCTTCCTTGATAGGCAACAAATGTTAGATCGTGAAGAGGAATTGCATACAAAGGCACTTTGAATCTTGAATGCTTGAAATGTCTTAGGAAATATTCTAGCTTGAGTGGTTAAAGTTTCTTCTTGATGCCTTGTGATGTCATGTGATTGAAAATCAGGTTTCTAGGATTTCTTTTATATTAGTTTTTAGGTTTGAAAACAAAGAAATCTGACAAGGTCACCTAATTTTTAAAATTAAGTCTCTGAGATAAAATTGGCTTTGAGAACCAAAATCTTTGGGGAACAGGTCAATCTAGGTTGACTCATGCCTCATATGTTGACCTATTCACACATTATCTCAAAGAAAGAAAGGATCGTGGGTCTTGAAGATTATAGTGACAAAACTAGAAAAGAGGAAACTGGCAGGGAGAAAATTGATTTGCATAAGTCCATCAATGGTCCATGAGGTCACTAAAGGAAGGGAGTTAAATGTATTAAATGATGGGAATTTTCATTTTAATATGGTACATTTATCCTTTAATTTAGCGAGAGTATGAGCTACCACATACTCACGGTCAAGTAAATCAAAAGCAAGAGTTGATCTCAATGGCTAAGGAGACAAAGAAACTATCAAGCCCCCAAGAAACTCAAGTCTTTATTAATTCCAAAATGATAACAAGAGATAGGTCACTAACAAGAAGGAGAAGGGAGAGAGAGGGAGTGTGATCAAATTTCCCAATAAGGGTTGTGTTCCTTATTGTGAATAATCGAGTGGGTTTGTGTGCTCGATAGTCAATCCTATGAAAAAAAAGGTGTGTAATCAAATGGTATAACAAATTTGTATGCCCAATAGTCAATCCTACAAATTTGCACCTTGGCGTGGCTTTACACCACCATGATATAATAATCCTATACCATGATGATGGTTTGTGTATGTGCTGGGATAGGTCAAATGGTCTAGCAAGTGTGTGTGGAATGCTAGTCAACCAATCCAAGACATATAAATAGAGGAAGAGTAATTGGCCCTGAAAAGTTATGTTATTCTATTGTACTCTATATGTTGTGTTAAAAATAAACAAAAACCTATGAAAATAATCGAACCATGTATGGCCCCTTTAATATGGAAAAATAAGTTCTTATTTTTGGCATCTAAGGAAGTGATGAAGAAGGATAAATCAATTTCAACAACAAGATACTATCAACAATAAATGCCCAATCCAAGCCAAAGGGGTCACAACTCTTATGGGACCATAGGAGGGAAGAATGCAATGAGACATCATGCAAGAAGTGGAAAATAAAATCCTTGCAAATGATAACACACTATTATGAGACTTCATGGTAAGTGATCTATCTACCATGGAGACTCGATTGCAAAGATGTAATACTAGATGCCGCATGATAAACATGAAATGTTTCAATGTCCTAGAGACTCCTGAAAAAAACTCAAGAAAAGTGATGGTCGTACGGTATAGCTGAAAGGAGTAAGAAACAGTGATGTACAGACTATTTAAGGTGGGTCGTACATTAGCTTATGGGAGGTTGTGTAGTAGGAGATGGGGGTGTGTGCAGAAAAGGTCCTACGGTGGGGGTAATTAAGGGGTCAAATGATACTAATGGAAAGGTCATACAATGAGGGATAATAGAGTTGTATGAATGGAAACACAAGGATGTATAGATGGAGAGATAGGTCGTATGAATGGGTAAGGATGTGATACAGAGAGATGTGTTTCGTGCTATGGGGTGTAGATGGAAGTGCTCAATCATGCAACCAAAAATGTACAGATCCAAATTCATGAAGTAAAGCCAAACAAGAGATTAAACACAAATAATTCTTCAATTAATATTTTCCACAAAATGGTGCTCCAATTTTCCAAATTTGAGAGAAGTATTACAGGTGACAAAATAGGGTGAGGGTGGAATCCCACCAAAACTAGAATTAGCCAAGTAGAGAAGATCTTTCACTTCCAAAATGGAAAACAATAGAGAAATCCAATAAGAATTCATAGCACAAAGAAAATAATCAAAATTACCTCCCTACGACTACCTACAAGCCATGCTTAAATACCCATCGAGAAAAACCTTTTTGAGGGTGTACAAAGATAGCCAACAACACTTACCAATGGAAACTAAAACAAAAATGGGTCTGAGATGCACTAAATCAATCGACCCATTAAAAAAAGTTTGAATAAGAATTTATTTTATGATGGGGATATTATAGTCCTCCCTTCCCAGATTTTTCTTGTCCTCAAACAAATACAATGTTAGATGCTCTACAATGTGCTCGCCTTCCCACGTCATGTCGTCCAACGACAAGTGTCTCGATCGTACCAACTATTCTTTTACTATGCGATTCTTCAGGGTCTTCTCATGTACTTTGATGATCTCATCTAGTTCCAATATGAGCTTTCCTTCTTCATTGAATGATAGAAAGTTTGCAACTACCATGATGTTATGTCCCACAGCTTTCTCAAGGTAGGAGACATGAAAAATGTTATGAATATGGCTCCCCTCTGGAAGTTCCAGCTCATAAGCGACTTCATTGATGCGATGAACTACATGATAAGTCCATAAAATCATGGATTCAATTTTTCTTTCCCCTTTTCCTTGAATGAGGATTGCTAGTATGGTTGAAGTCTAGATAGACCAAGTCACCCACTTCAAAACTTCTCTTGATTTGGTATTTGTCGACATACATCTTTTGTTGATTTTGTTCTTGTTGTAAGTTTTCCTTCAAGCATCTCAAGATGTCCTATCCCTTCTAAAGCCAACCCCTCATCCTTGGTGTGCGATTGTCATTCATTAAAAGGGGTTCATACCTATATAATACTTTGAAGGGTTTCATTCTTATGGTCATGTGGTAGGTGGTATTGTAACATTATTCCCTGAGATGCATCCATTTGACCCACACCCATTGTTGTGTTGAAACGTAGTTCCAAAAGTAGCCTTCTAACTAAGGGTGGTAACTAGTACTTGGCAACAATTTTATTCCTTCCAACTGAAACAATTTTATCCAAAAGATACTGATAAATCGTCCATCCCGATCACTAACAATTATTTGGGGTAACCTATGCAGACAAAATACTTCTCTAAAAAATAGATCAGCTACCTATGCCGCCTAAAAATCTAAGGGGATGGTGAAGAAATGTGCATACTTCATCAGTCTTTCAATTACCATGAAGATACAGTCCCTCCCATTCACCTTAGGGAGTCCATGATTCTAATGAATTCCATCGAAATACTTTCCCACTTCTATTTTGGTATAGGTAGAGGTTGCAATAACCTGACATATAGAGTATGTTTGGATTTGTATTGCTGGTTGACCACACACTCTTTCACATACTACAATATGTCTCCTTAAGACCTTTCCATGAAAACCTCTCCTTGAGTTGTCTGTAAATTTTGAGGAAGCCTGGGTGCCCAGCCAAGGGTGAGTGGTGTACCTCTTTCAAGATTTTTTTGCTTTAGTTTGGATTCAGGCACTAAGTATATCCAATCCTTATAGTAAATGATGTCATTCACCACTTTGTACCAATCATCCTAAGTGTTTCCATTCATTATCTCATAGGAAAATTTGTTTTTGGAATATTCCACCAACAAATGTGCTTTCCAGTCAGTTGAAATCTGAGTCAATTTGCAGATAGTGGGTTTCCTGGACAAAGCATCTGCAACCACATTGTCCTTTCCCTTCACATCTTCAATGTCAAAATTAAAATCCTGAACCTTGCTTACCCATTTTTGTTTCCTTTCATTCAAGTCTCAGTTCTCCAAAAAGTCTCTCAATCTATTATGATCAGTATGGACGAAAAGAATGCATTACATCCACCAGATATTGTTGGAACTTGGTTGGTCCATGAACAATGGCTATCTCTTTGTCATAAATGGAATATAGACATTTTTCTTGTGTAAGTTTCTGACTCTCGTAGACTATGGGGTGTTGATCTTTCATCAATACCATGCCAATGCCTTCTCTAGATGAGTCACACTCCAAAATGAATGGTCACGTGAACTCAAGTAAGGTGAGTATCGGACAAGTGCTCATTACTTCTTTCAACTTATCAAAAGTGTGTTATGCCTTTTTATTCCACTGGAAGGAACCCTTTTTTGTCAGATCTGTTAATGATGCACCAAGCTAAGAGAATCCTTTTACAAATCTCCAATAATAATTGCATAGTCTAGAAAAATCTCACAATTCAGAAAGTGATTTTTTTTTGGGGGGGGGTGGGCAATCAATGATATTCTAAATCTTCTTCTAATGAACCTATATACTCCATATTTATTGACAACATGCCCCAAGTACAATATTTCTGTCATACTGAATTCACAATTGGATCACTTAGAGAACAAAGACTGATCCTTCATGATCCTTAGGACTTCATCTAGATGCTTTAGGTGTTCTTCCCATGTCTTACTATAAATAAGGATATCATCAAAGAATACTAGTAAGTACTTACACAATTGTTTGTTGAAGATGTGATTCATGCATGATTGAAATGTAGCGGGTACATTTGTTAATCTGAATGGCATGACTAGGAACTCATAATGCCTGTAGTGACAACAAAAGGCCATCTTCTCCACGTCTTCTTCCCTCGTGTGGATCTAATGGTATCCAAAATGAAGATCTATTTTTTTAAATAATTTGCACCATGTAATTCATCCACCAACTCATCGATCCTTGAAATAGGATATCTATTTTTTATCATCTTTTTGTTCAACACATGGTAGTCCACACATGTTTATCATCCCATCCTTCTTTTTAGCCAATAAAACTAATGATACAAAAGGGATAGAATTGGGACAAATCCATCCTTTCTCAAGTAGTTCTTGAATCGTCTTTTCAATCTCATCTTTGAATTTCTTAGGATGGCAATAGGGTGTGGTTATGACTGGCTTGGTGCCTGCTTCCAACTTGATAGTATGTCCAAACCCATGAGGGGGACGTATGCCTGGAGTAATATCCATAAAAAATTCATCATAAGAATTCAAGATATTATGAAGATCATCATCCTAAGGAGGTGTCTATTGTCCTTTTACAGGTTTTTCTAAAACAAAATAGTGTGTAGCCCAAGCAATGTCATCATGCTGAAAGATTGCCTCCATCTGATGTGTTGAAATTTCCTTCAATTTTTCATTGGCCATTCCAGGGAGAACAACCTTCTTCCCATTGACAATAAAAGTGAAGTTCATTCGTTTGAAGCTCTGAGTGTATTCATCAAGTGTCTCCATCCATTGTATGCCCATAATAACCTCCATATCATCTAGGTCCACTATGAAGAAATCCTTTGTCATCATGTGGTTAGCCATGGTGATGCTTAGTTGGGGAACAAGGTATGTACAGGGAAGAAGGGTCCTTCCAGTGACCTTGACCTAGAATCCTACATACGTCTCAATAGGTAGACCTCTTCATTTCACCAAAGATGAGTTTATGAAGTTTAGAGTGGCTCCACTGTCGAGTATCACCATGACCCTTTGTCCTTGAAGGGTTCCTTGTACACAAAGCACCATGCACCTTGGGCTTTTGACTAAGGTGATAGTTCCTCCATGTCATACTAATGCTACAATTCTCTTTGTATGGTTCAAACTAACCATTTTGATGTCCTTGTGGGGATGGATGTCTTTAGAAGGTAGATCTTCCTATTTGTCCTCATCATCGGACATGACTTCAATGTAGTGAATTTTTCCTTTTGCGAGGCATCTGTGCCTAGGTTCCCATGGTCCCTTGCAATTGAAACATAGTTTCTTTCTTTAGAGCTCCTATCAAGTTGCTTCATTGAACGATGACTTCTTCGGCATAGGTTTATTATCTTTGTCCCTTGGAAATACTGACAGTTTGGAATGTAAGTACCCTCGAGAGGATGACATTGATGATGATGCCATACTCCAAGCCTTCTTGATGGCCTCTAATAGGGTGGCAGGATTGAACCCTTTTACCCAACGCTTCAATGGTTCTATTAGTCCATCCATAAAAAATACTATCCATCTTTCAGAAATGTTTGTGACCAAAATAGAGAGTTTTTAAAATTTTGTAATGTATTGGTCAACCAATCCATTTTGTTTCAATTGTGTCAATTCTTTGAAATTAAGTTATGGATCTTTACCATCAAATTGATCTATAAATTTCTTAGTAAATTTTGCATAGGTATTTATTTGGCCATGCCCCATGTGATAGTGTCTTGATGCCACCATTCATGTACTACTTCCTCCAAGTGTAATTCTGCAAATTTAATTACTTCTTCTTCTAGCATATGATTAAGATTGAAGTAAGTATCAGACTTCATTACCCACACTTGCGCAGATATGGATCCAGATCCATCAAATGGAGACAAGTTTACTTTACTCAACTTCCTTCTGAGATCATCGCTAAAATATCCTCAATTTCTACCTCTTGAATATCTCATTCTCAAATCTACGTAGTCTTTGTAAGATATATCCTCCTCAAACTTTGCATTCTTCTAGTCTTCTCTCAACTATTCTTGAACTTCCTCAAAGGTTGGCTGCTTCCATCCATGTGATGCCTCCATCCATGGGGGAAAAGATGACATGGAAGGTCATGAGCATGCTAGATGAGGGTTTTCTTTATTTGATGTCGAGTGCATGATATGACCATTTTGTTCACTGGATACTTTATTGTCTACCAATTTCTTGAGAATTTCTTCAATGATTCGTTGAGTATCATTGATCTATGCCTGATTCCTCACAAGTTCTCTTAGCAGGGCTATGAGTTCAGTAGTAGTGGGTTCTAGTTCTGCTATCATTCTATCAACCAAAGGGGATCTTCTTATCTTCTAGTTATAAACTCTCATTCACTATCCACAAGCTAGCAAGATTGAACCTTGGATACCACTGTAGTGTTCCATTTTTTAGAAGACTCCTGAAATGAACTCAAGACAAGCGATGGTTCTACAGTATAACTGAAAGGAGTGAGAAAAAGTGATGTACAAATTGTTCAAGGTGGGCCGCATGGTAGCTTCTAGGAGGTTGTATGGTAGGAGATGGGAGTGCATGCAGACAAGGTTGCATGGTGGCGATAATGAAGGGGATGTATGATACTAATGGAAGGGTCATACAGTGAGGGAAAAAAGAGCCATATGAATGAAAACACAAGGTCTTACCAATGGAGAAATAGATCATACAAATGAATAAGGCTATGATATGAAGAGATGTACTTTGTGTTGTGGGGTACGGATGGAAATGCTCAATCATGCAACCAAAAACTTATAGATCCAAATTCATTAAATAAAGCCAAGTAAGAGATAGAACATGAATGATCCTTCAATTAATATTTTCCACAAGATGGTGCTCTAATTTACCAGATCCAAGCAAAGTATTATAGACAGAGAAATAGGGTGAGGGTTGAATCCCACCAAAATTGGAATTAGCCAAGTAGGGAAGATCTTTCACTACCAAAATGGTAAACAACATAGAACTCCAATAGGAATTTGCAGTACAAAGTAAATAATCAAAATTACCTCTCTATGAATACCTACAAGTCATGCTTAAATACTCGTCGAGAAAAACCTTCTTGAGGATGTACAAAGATAGCTGACAACAATACTTACCAACAAAAACTTAAAAAAAATGGGTTTGAGATATACTAAATCAATTGGCCTGTTAACAAAATTTTGATTAATAATTTATTTTATAATAGGGATATTACAATACAAGTAACACACAACCAGGAAATAATGGATCCTTGATAGAATGCTAAAGAAGGATATGATTCCATTATCCCTCAAGTGTATGAACAACAAAAGAGAGGACCTATTATGCTACTCACAAAGCATACCATGTATGACAACGAGCCCCAAAGAGGTAAGCTAATAATGTTACATGACATGGAGCACCATAATAAGGACTTGGATGTTATTTAAAGTAATCAACATCAAAATAGAGCTCATCACAAGGAGATATGTGAATAACCTCATTATCTATGAGCTGTTGAATTTTTTAATGTGAATTTTGATGATGATTAGTAGATTGATCATGATAGTGGTGATACATGCAAAATAGAAGATTCATATTATTTTTACAATGTTTCCTTCTATATTTAGGTCTAGCGATCACATTAGCACTAAGAAGTTTAGGAAAAATTATTTCTTGATTAATAAAAGAGGATACGTTAGATAATTAAGAGATGATGTGGACAAAGAATTAGATTCAAATATTTGTTGTACACATATTGAATAGTGATTGATAATAGTGTTGATATATTGTGGCTTACAAGAATGCTAATGTCTTCCATTTCCTAATGTTTTTATTTACCACATCCATTATCAGGGAACCCATGATAGCTAGGACTATAACAAGAAGACATATCACCAGGTTTGACAGATTTATCATGAGTGAAAGTAATGAAAATGTTTTTAGTAAGAGGGTTTATTTTAGATTTCATAAGTGAAAGGTCAAAAACCCTCTAGTCTCTAATAAAAGATGGTGTGAAATATAAGGATCCCCAATCATCTCTTGAAAGAATACTTGTATAAGGAGGACCATCATTACATTCTTGATCTTGTATTTTCCTCAACATTCACACAACTATTTGATTTAGTAACTGCACGAAGAGTGTACATCACATTATTGTAGATAAAATTAACTTTTTGATGAAGAGTTAAAGGGATATCATGCATAATATGTAACCAAGGTCTACCCAAAATAAGTTATTGAGGGCCAAGGATGACATGAATGGGGGTATTCAAAATAATTGGACCTACTTTAATAGATAAACCAATGATGCCTAAATTTTTCTTAGAAATATTATCAAAGCCACATATATATTTGGTTTGATATTCAAGGATCAACTTTAACCTCTTTGAGCATGTCCATACTAAAAATGTTAAGCTTGAACTTATTATCAATTAAGGTTATATGAATGACGTTAACATTGATAAGGACAACTACCATAAGAGCATCACAGTGATCTTGAATCTCTTTAGGAGGTAAATAATCTTGAGTAAACACAATTTGAGGGGGACCAAGTTAGTGTTCGTATATTCTAAAAAGTCATTGATGTTACCTTAATTAGGTGATGTAGTTGGAAGAGTGGCTAAAGATTTTTGTAAGTCTTCATAATATGTAGGATATGTTCAAAGAAGCTCTCAAAGAGCAATTTTGATGGGGGTATTAAATATAGTTGTGCTGCCAAATCATATTTCATTTAAAGATTTTGAGAAAGATGAGGTAGAGGATGAAGAAAGAATTGAGAAGGCGGGAGAGTATTGGGTTGAGGATTATTCCTTATACAGTAAGTGTGAGACACCACATGATAGTTTGAATAATTGATAGGTTCCCCCTTAATATTTGTTGAAGGACAACCTTAAAGGGCGATGAGAGGCTTATTAAGAGGTTGATGAATATTGACCATGTTAATTTGATGAAGTTCTTGATTGTTTATAAAGTTATGGATAGAAGGGAGAACATTAAGGAAATTGATATTATCATCTTTTCTTGAGGAATCCTTAGAATGAGGATTGTGAACTTCTACTAATACTTCATCTCTACTAGGAGGAAAAATGTCCTTAAGAGGAGGGTATGTTTTAGGAGAAGAAGATTCATAGTGAGAAGAAAAGTTATCACTTGTGTTATCTTTTTCATGAGGAAGAGAATATTCAACATTATCTTCTAGAGGTCCATCCCAAATAGTAGAATCATTCAAGGATAGAAGAGAACACACACTTGGAGAGGAATAATTATCCCTATCGAAGGTCCCACCCCAAATATTAGTATTATCATGACTCATTAAAGGGTGATCAAGACCATGTTTGAAAAGATGAGCCTGAATGAAGAAATAAACTAAAGTTTCATTGTATGCATTAAATGGAAAGTCTTGAAGATCATGAAGAGAAATTGAAAATAAAGATAACAACCCCAATAAAAATAAATGCAGTGACTATGAAAGTGATGCAATATAAGAATGTAGGATGCAATTTGGTTTTGTATTTCACAATGCAAATATATGAAAACAATGTAAATGAAAAAGGAGAAATAAATACCACTAATGTACACAAGAACATACAAAGTACATCTAGATACACAAAGAAGCAATCTAAATCCAAAAAAGATAAAGGGGCATAAGTTGATTTCACCAAAAACAATTAGTGGTGAAATGGAAGCACTTAATAGGATAGGGCCTCCACTTCACACTAACATTGAATATAAGAGAAATAGGGGCTTCCAAGCATAACTCTCAATATAAATCAAGTTAGATTAGAAAAACCCAAAGAGATAAAAGGATGCTAATGGTAAACCTAAATTATATAAATGAATTACACAAGCATGTCCTCTTTCATACAATTTAAAGTTTGATTAAAGATGTGTAAATATAAATATTCAATTGAGTTAATTGCTTTAATGAGAAGAGTAAGATAGATATAGGTGCTAAATATATGCAATCAAGCCAGTTAAGATATTAAAATAGGTCTATTCTGAAAAGTGAAATAAATGATAAAGTACTTACCTTGAAAAATGTGTAGAGGAATATTCTTTTCACATTAAAAATCATGGATTTGAACCTATTGAAAAGATGAGCCTGAATGAAGAAATAAACTAAAGTGTCATTGTATGCATTAAATGGAAAGTCTTGAAGATCATGACAAGAGATTGAAAAATAAAGATAACCACCCCATTGAAAAGAAATGCAATAACTATGAAAGCAATGCAATATAAGAATGTAGGATGCAATTTGGTTTTGTATTTCACAATGCAAATATATGAAAACAATGTAAATGAAAAAGGAGAAATAAATACCACTAATGTACACAAGAACATACAAAGTACATCTAGATACACAAAGAAGCAATCTAAATCCAAAAAAGATAAAGGGACATAAGTTGATTTCACCAAAAACAATTAGTGGTGAAGTGGAAGCACTTAATAGGATAGAGCCTCCACTTCACACTAACATTGAATATAAGAGAAATAGGGGCTTCCAAGCATGACTCTCAATATAAATCAAGTTAGATTAGAAAAATCCAAAGAGATAATTTAAGGATTCCTTTTATACTAGTTTTGTGTCAAAAAACAAAGTAAACCAATGGGGTTGCCTTATTTTAAAAATTATTTCCATGAGAGAAAGCTAGGCCTAGACCTCAAAGTCTTCGAGGAACAAGTCACCATGGCTTAACCTAGTCTTCCTCTCAAGTTGACCAAATCCTCCAAGTTGACCTATTCCCAAGTTATCTCAAATAAAGAAAGGATTGGGGGTCTCAAAAATTGCAATGACATAATTGGAAACTAAGTTAGAGAAAGAGATGATTGAGCACAAGTCCATCCATGGTCCATAAGGTCACTAAAGGAAGGGAGCTAAAAGGTCATAAATAATTGGTGGATCCATTTTAAGATGGTATAGAAGATTCTATGAGCTCTTTGTATAAGGTGCTTACACAAGTCAAGGACTACAAAGAAAATAAAGGATGACAACTTAACACACATACATCCTGTATAGACATGATACAATGGAATATAGTAAAAAGTGCAAGATAATAAAGTAAACAAATAAAAGGAAACTAAGAAAAATACAAATAACAAAAAGTAATGTAAAATTTAAAATTTAGTATAAAAATGAGATATCTAAAAGGAACAACCCTTTGAAACAATATCTCAAAACACCACTTGTTGAACCTGCACATACAATGATAAAAAACCATATTTTGGTAGTCTACTTTAGAGGCTAGGTGAAGTCAGACCCCTAAATCAATGTTTCCACTTCCACGGATAAACAAGAAAGATATGACCAATAATACAATAAGCTATAAATAAAAATGCATACAAGAAGAAAAGATAGAAATGCTAGGACATGCTTATTCAAATCAAACAAAGTGAGTGCAAAGGAGAAGATAATTCCCCTCTAACGATGAGAAAGTTAAAGCTTGTTGGGACAAAGGTAAGTATACATTGGTGTTCGACAAAGGTGGTGGAGAAATGGTGCAAAATGAACAAAGAACAATAAAAGTTATCCAAAATCATGAAGATGTTACAAACATATCTCAAGAATTGATTTTTATTGCTAATAATTTGAAAATGTAGATAAAAATTAGGGTTTTGATAGCTCAATCAGTCATTTTCATGACAAGGAAGTTGAAAAAAAAAAGCAAAATTAAAAATTTCAAGGAGCCTAAGAGATTTAAATAAAATGATGGCCTACCAAAGGATTCATTACACTAATAAGGAAAAGAAATATGATGCTCCAAAAACCACCATTGGTTTGTATATTCATAGGATACATGTGTGTTGTATGAACATCTTTATAATGTGCATGAATCTTGAACCAAAATAGTATAAATGACCAGGAATTCAAACAAAATGGGTGATTAGGAAAGCATGATGAATTAAAGGATTAAGTAGAGATTTGACTTGGCTAAAACATAACATCATGAGGAACTATATAAAGTACAATGTATGAAAATGCACTATGTTATTTGATCCTAATGTTGATGGATTAACTTGTTTCTTCAATGTATGGAGCTTCACATGAGTAACCAATCTTGAACCCTCCAAAATAAAGAAGATGAGATAATAGTTCTTTGATATAGGATATAATCCTTCTAGTGGCAGAGATGAACTTAAAGGCACATGGAATACCATTCCTACCAAGATCATGTAAGACTTTGTTAGAAAGAACTTCAACAGAAAAGGACAGAAGAAACCAAGAAGCCTTCAAGCATATTATGTTTAGGTATTAGATGAGTTTTATTTATATAAAGGTTGAAGGCTCAACATATCTATTTATCACTTTAAATATTGAGTTTGAAAACTTGATAAATTTGGAAAATTTATAGATCAATATGATCCTCGCAACAGATGTATTGAGCTAATATTGCGAGAGTATTGAAGACTTCCATTTTGTAGAGGGATGACGATGACAAGCAAAGTGTAGGTACAAGTATTTGTGTATGAGTTTTATAAATACTCAATCAACTAAGGTGTCATCCTCCTTCCTGATGATAAGGACATCCAAAAAAGTGATGCAGAGGTGTACCTTTTGGAAAACCTTTTATGAAAAACAACACTCAAGAGGCTTCAACAATGCTCTCTCTCTCTCTCTCCACACACACACACACACACACACACACAACCAAATTAATAAGCTGGAGCAACATCAAAATCCCTTAAATATATATTCATAACTCTTAAAAATGAATAGATATAACAAAAACAATTTATGAGATTGAAAATGAGTGAATTAAAAATAGTTCTTCCATTTTATAGCTCAATAAAATCAATAGAATAGAAGTTATTAAACTTTTGCCAAAACTGCTACCATGAAAATTAGATTTAGACTAGTCTGCACTCAAACAATCATAACTTCACATCACAATGAAATTCGACAAAACCAAAACCAAATTAATGATAACTCAAAATGGCTGGTTAACGACATTACTTCGCCTCACCAGCCGATTGTTAGCAGGACATAAGCTATCCAAAAATGATGTATCAGTTGAAATCAATCAAACAATGTACAAATCCATGATTAGAAAACTACAATATGTTGTACATAGTAGAACAGACATAGCATTAGCAGTTGGAATAGTGGCTAGATTCTTTGCTAATCCCAAAGAAAATCATCTCATAGCAATAAAAAGAATAATGAGGTATCTCAAAGGAACTAATAACTTTGGTCTATATTACAAAAAGAATGAGAAGTTTGAGCTCAATGCATATACAGATGCAGATTGGGGAGGCAACATTGATGACAGAAAAAGCACAAGTGGAGGTGCATTATTTTTAGGTAAAAGGCTAGTTACTTGGACTAGCAAGAAACAAACATGCACATCCTAGTCTACTGTAGAATCAGAATATGTGGCAACAGCAGTCAATTGCACAAACATTGTGTGGCTCACACATTTATTGAAAGGAATGAAAGAAGAAGTAACCAAACCTGTGATATTGTATTGTGATAATACAAGTGCTATAAACATATCCAAGAATCCAGTTATGCATGCAAAAACCAAGCATATTGCAATCAAGTATCACTATGTCAGAGAACTAGTAGAAGACAAACAAGTGAAGATGGAATATATCAATACAAAAGAACAAAATGCTGACATCTTCACCAAACCATTGCTAAAAGATTCTTTTGAATATCTTAGAGGCAAGTTGGGGGTAATACCTCTAACTCAAGCAGTTTAAAGAAACAAAGATGTTGCCTTGCATCTACAAGAACAAATCATTGAAATATCAGAAGAATGATGCAAAGGATGACATCAGGAGCAAGAACTCCAAATCAATCACAAGCATGAAATTTCCAACAATATAAGTTTCAGATATGTATATATTCATATGTGCTCGTACCAACAAAAACAACGGTCAGATTTTTGGAAAAAAAAAACTCTGAAATTTTTGAATAAACTTACAAAAACCAACTTCTTATTTCAAATCTTCACCAAACCTCTACAACTTGTAAAATATCTAAATCACGACCAATACATGAAACTTCAAAGCCCTTTCAAGTTATATAACTAATTAATTACTTCCTATGACAATTCAGTTTCCCTCTTACATCAACTTTTTCATATTGTCACATTTTATGACAATGTTTTATTACATATTTGATAACTTTTGTATTTTCTTACAAATGATCTCTAAACCTTATAAAACCATTACTAACATAACAAAATGGACTATATATGACATTTTACCCTTCCATGGGTTTATTTACATAGTTTGACCATACTAGACAACTTTGACAATCTATTGCAAATGACTTTATTTAACAAAATATCATAATAAAATATTCTATCCTCGTGGATCCTCTTGTTGATCATTTTTCATAGGCGCTCCTATACCATACTCCCACATAAACCTTTGCCCCTCGTCTGGGAGTCCCTTCCATGCCTCTCTCCCTAATCTTTTGGTGAAACACAATGGACCATCTTCTTTGGCCCTAGATCATCTCATGTGATCCTCTTGGTAGACCTCCATGTCCACCTCACCTGCAACCAAAATTGGTGGGAGTTAAGTTCAAGAAATGATATAGTAGAGGTATTAAAGTAGAGTTGAAGATGAAGCCGCAATCATTTGTTTTGAAGGTTATCAACAACACATTTCTAAGAGACATGGAAAATTTTCAAGGTTAGAACTATGGTGCAAGAGCAAAAACATATTATTCACTTTAGCCATTTCATTGGAAAATCTAATATTGTCTTGTGTATGAAAATGAATTAAATCCATATATATGTATTTAAGTGCACAAACTTGAAAATATTAGTATTTATAAAGTTGTGCAAAATTGTAATTGATGGATTGGAAAGGTCACACTAGTTGAAGAAATTTATGACCGCTCAAACCATTTATAAAGGGATGGAATTATTCGAAAGAGTGAATAGGGATCAGAGGATGAGATAATGTAGTTACTTTTGTTCCTCTAGCTATGGATAGCCAAGAACAAATACGATTTTTAGAATTATTATGAAGTTTTAATTTCTCTACCTTGTTCATATCATTTTCAATTCCATTAGTTTATGTTTTTTTTAAATTTCAAATCTGATTTATGGGCAGATTTTATGGACTGAATAATACTTTAAAATCTTTCAAGATTCTTGGGAGAAAAACGAGAAATAATTCTAAACTTGAAGCAGCTTTTGCTAACTAAAATCTGATGAGGTGGTTCTACGCAACTTATGGAGCCTCTTAGTGCAGATTTAAATCTGCAAAATCTGTTTTTTGAAAGGCTCTTAAATGGTCTATGGAATTAATGTTTTGTTCCCCACCAATCTGTAAACAAATTCTAGCATTCCCCATGAATTAATAGGGTTAATTCGTGAGACATTTTGCAGCACAATAATCTGATTTTGTGTGGGCAAATAGTATATCAAATAAAGCATTTCATGAATCGTTTCCAATTTGTTTAAATTAAATTGTTGTTTTGGGAGTTTGTTATAGTCTGGCCAATTAAATTGGAGAATGTGGTTTCAATTGTTGTAGAGGATTATGGTTCGGTAATAGTAAATCAAGCTTGTTTGATAATAAATGATTAGTTATCGGTTTCTTGATTTCAGTTTATCATTCATGGTTTGGGTTTTGAAATAAGTTTTGGCTTTCATTTTATTGGCATCGATTTGATTGAATAAATGCCATGTTCCAATACATCAGGATGGTTGCAGAGTTGGTAAAATACAAGTTGGAACACAAGTAATGATTGAAGATGAATGTTTTGTCAGTTGCTACAGGGATGTGAATATGTTGAGAGAAATATGAGTTTTCTTTGAAAACCAGGAGCTTGAGTATAGATTTTCCTCTATTAAATCAGTATCATGCATATTTGAAAATATTGAAGATGCATAAAAAAGGAAGAGGAAGTTGGTTGTTAATTTCATGTTCCTTGGTGGATTGGAGGCCATTAAACAATCCATCTAAATGTAAGTGGAGAATTTCAAGTTGATCATGACTATGAACCCAATCTACATTGGTGTCATCCACATAAACATGATGTTGACCGATAAGGAGAATTCTTCCACTTGAACACCTTCACTTTCTCCAATCTCTAGGAAAAATTGAAATCCTCAACAAGAAACCATCTAGCCTCCAAGAAGCTATTGATTTGAGACACTTTCCCTGCTGGTTGAGAGTAGAGATCAAAGTAGGTCATACACCCTACAAGGATTTCTTGGGTAGCAGCACCTTTTCCATTCCTCTTTCTTTCTCTTCTCCCCCTCCTCTCTTTTTCTTTCTTTCTTTGAGTTTGGATTCCTACTCCTTGTCAAGGTGGTTCTCACTCACTTCTTCTTTTGGTTTTTGTTCTTGTTCTTTCTCAAACATTGTTTGGTGTTCTCCTATTTTTTGCTTTCTTGGTTGTATCTCTTAGTCCCATAGGCCTTTTTTGATCTTTCGTTGGACATTAATACATTTATCTTATCTTATCTTATCTTATCTTATTGAATTGAGACTGTAAATGTGGATACATAAATGTGATAGGAGGAATTTTACACTAAGAATCATCATAAAAATTAACTTCAATTACCATATTACCATTCCAAATGAGCCCCTACTTAATCAAGTAAACACCTTTTCTAAGTATATCTCAAATCATAGAGCCATTTCTCACCTGGTGGATCTTAGGTACATCTTCACTTATCACACCCTTAGATACTTAAATGATCTAGAATATTGGTCAAAGCTTAATCCTAATTAGTGCACAACTACCAATAAAGATTATTATCCAAACATTTCCCAATGAGGAGAGGTCATTGTATCCCAAGATTGTCTACGTACTCTAGTTTGCAAATAGTTTTCCAGTCAACTCCTTTTTGACATCTCCAAATTACTATCCCATCAAAATTTCCAAGCAAGAGCATATAGATTCTTAATGAAACTAAGGTTTGATCAACTTGCACCAAACATATAGATATTAGTTAGAAAAGCTTAAATTATATATTTCTATAATAACACTCTCCTAAAAAAAGAAATACACCTTGAATTTTAATGGTCGACTGTTTATCTAAACTTGTCCAACACATTTTTCCAAGTTCCCTTGAATTTATCAAGTGTTTGCTTGATAAGATGAAGAGTTTGCTTGATAAGATGAAGAGTGTTAAAAAAAATATACAAAGCTCAACTTCCTTCATTAATAATCTATCACGAAGATACAAAATAACTATCCAAAGGCCATTGATATTAGTTAACTCTTTGATTTTAGATCAAAGTAATGTCATCTACAAAATTATAAATGAGAGTGGGAAGGAAAACCATTATCCCATATCCACCCTTGACTAAGCCCTTGCCTTGAGATTTTAAGATTACTCCCAAGAGCTTAACCATTAAAATAACCAATAAGGTGAAAAAAGGTTCGCCCAAATGAATGCCCCTCAATCTGCCAAACAAAGACAAGGCTCACTATTGATTAAAATAGACTAAGAAATCTAGATGTAACACAACTCATCAACCATGTAGTAGATTTAGGTCCAAACCGAAAAGAGACAATAAATTCAAGGATGAAAGACCATTTCGCCTAATTGTAGGCTTTGGTTATACTAAGTAATGGACATAAGCTTCTCCTTAGAATACATTATACAATGAGTGACCTCAGTTGTAAGAACTACTACATATAAAATGTGTGTACATGTCATAAAAGCACCTTATTCTTGAGGAATAACCCTACTAAGACACGCTTAAGTCTTTTGTGCTATTAACTTAGAGATGATCTTATAAACCACTTTACAAATGGCAATCAACTTGAATGGATCCTGAGAAGAAGGTCCTTGATTTTTACTAATAAAAACTAGCAACTAAATTTATTGCTCTTAGCATTTACCTGTTTTTATATGATTGTTTCACTAGCTTTAGTAGATCATATTTGATAATTGACCCAAAGATCTTGAAATGATATTATCAAGAAACCATCAATTTTAGGAGCTTTCTTTTTCTTTTTTCTGAAACACAGTTTCCTGTATTTCGTCCAAAGAGATTGGTCTAATGGAAATATTATTCCTTTCATTAGGACCGATTGAGGGAATCCACTTTGTAATAAGGTTCTTTCACGCTTTTCTAGTTGTGAATGGTGTATGAATAGGAATAAAAATATTGATTGGCCTCCATTGAAATATCTCAAAAAGAGGATAATAGTTTCTAATTTGCATGCCTTCTGGCCTAAATGAAGTTGAAGAGAAACATTGTTTTTTGCTAATTAATCCAAGACTTTTCCCCCCAATAAATATCATGTTTCCATTACAAAGTCCCTTCATTGTTGTGAGTTCTTCACAAAGGCATTCCTTTGTAATACCATATTTCCTAATTCTGATAGCATTCGAATAATTCTAAGCATCTATCTTAGAGTCTTATTTTTTTCCTGCCAAAATAATACCTATTCCACTTCTTAAGTTGGCACTCTGTTGATTTATCTATGTTATTATCGAATCAAATGATCTATTTATATCAAGGTTTTTCTTTTAAATTGAAACCAATATGTTTGTTATCAAATATTAAAATATCTATAATAAACATTTTTTCTAATATTGATCTTATATTAAACAAACTCTAAAATTGATTGTAACACAAAATAAATAACTACTTGTCATAAAATATTTCAATATCAATAAATTTTAACAAATTAAATATTTGATTGACTCACTAAATTTTAATAAATGATAGATGTGACATTGTGATATTGCTATTGAGATTTAACTATGTGATTTTTGAGTCAAACTCATTGACCCATGTTTCATGAGTAGTGATTCAACATGAATCCATCTCTCATGAGAATAAATGGAACACTTAGCACTCATTGGATCTAGGTGATGCTCAACATGATAGATGTGACATTGCCTTCAACTTTTAAGTTCAATTTATTCATTATAATACTATAAATTTGAATACTCTCCACTACAGGATTAAAATGCACATGCCTTGCAAGAATCTATTATCTCAAACTATCATCCAAGCTACCTTTAAATTGACATGTCCTAACCCATCTATCAGCTAAACAAAGAGTAATATTATTGCAATAATAGAAATTCAAGTATTTGTCTGTAGGTGACACTTTTTTAAGTTGAGCCCACAATTTTTTTGGTGGAGGTTCAGACTTGGGAGCATGGTTTGGGCTGTCATGAAGTATTTTTGCTACCCAGTATAAGAGCACAAGCAAAACTCTTTGGCTAAGAGTTAAAAACTGAGGGGTATCCATCTTGCCAAATTCACATAAGGCACAATCTATGCCTCATCTCTTATGATGTCAGAGCCTTACACTCAACAAGACTTGATTCCCGGTGGACTCATTTGGAACCATTCAACTTCACAAATAGACTAAGGACCCATTGATATCCCTCAAGTTTCAAATTTACACTTAGAAATATTATTTAAATTAAATAAAATTTATTAAATCATAGACTGAATGTTTCACATTGTCTAATAGATCTACTTTAAATGTTTATCTACACTTTATTACACATAGACATTGTCTAATAGATCTACTTTGAATGTTTATCTACACTTTATTACACATAGAATATGGTTGGACTCTCCAATAGAAGGAGATCTAAAATCATTATTACAAATATTTATATTTTTAGTGTGCAATATTAAACAAAAGACAACTATAAATAGATGCATGCAACCCTGCTGTATTTTGTGTATATCAATGCATAGAAGGCTATTTAACTGAAATTTTCCCAATAACATCACCCAACTGATAGCAACAAACAACTGTAAAGTACCCATACCATTAACTGGTCCAGCAAAGCCCCATACCATTCCCAACCTTTCCGGTTGAGAATTGGGGAAAAGTAAAACAAACAGGAAGTATCTTAACAACTAGTCATTGTATTGACAGCATTCAGATTTTTATAAGGCAGAATTCTTGTGACACAAGATGCAAATCTGATTGCAGTCAAGACGCTTTAAAAAAAGGCAAAACAATAAAATAATATAAAAATCTCAAAGAGAGAAAAATCTTCATCAATAATCTGATTGCAGTCAGAGGGGAGAGGAGAAAAAATCCTCCATCAATCTGATCACAATCAGAATAGATAAAATAAAATTCAATCAAATTGAACTCAAATCAGAAAAGCATTATCTAATGCTGATCCAATTGCAAGTTGCAAGTTCTGAATATTTTAAGAACATATTGACTGCTGGATGAAGTACAAGTCAATGGCACATAAGTGTTCTCTGATTCTATTGTCACTGCTACACATGATCTGACTGTTCTTCTGTTGGACGGGCAGAAGAAAAAAGTTCCACCACTGAAAAGCTATTGGAGATCACTTAGGAGATTACAATTTGACATCTGTCATAGAGGAATTTGACAGCTTTTTTAATCCAGACTTAATAAGCTTTTAAAAAGTGTAGGTTTGTAATTTGCGATAGAGGGAAAAGGGATTGATAATTCGTGAGGATTGATTATTTTTGGCATAATGTGAGTATATTTTTATAATTAAAAATTTTGACAAATTTTTTTCTATATAGTCTGAGTTGGTCTAGTGGTGGAGAACTTGCACTTTTTAAAGAGAGTTCACATCGCATTGGGGGTAGGCTATATATGCCCCATATCACTGCCACCATACGTAAACCCAAAAACTATGTCAATCATTAGAAAATAGATCGTTCAGTATGCAAAAGTGGAGCAGTATTTAACAGTCATTTTAGCTATTCAATATGGGATCGTGATCCTTATGTTGCAAATCTGTCTGCCAAATTCACATGGGACTCAATTTCGGCCTCGTCCCTAATTTTAGTGTTAGAGCATTGCATTTAGCCCCCAATGGGCTCATTATGAACCTTTCAACTTCACCAGTAGACAAAGGGCTCATTGATTCTTTGTCAATTTTTATTTTGATAAGTGGGAGATATTTTCTACAATTCTAACTATCCTATTTATATTAGGATTCAATTGTGTAGCTTTTGAGTCAAACTTATTGACCCATGTTTCATGATAAGTGTTTTACAAGAACCCATTTTGTTTTGACCATAGGAGACTCCTGAATTTTTCTTTCCTAAACTTCTTTATTTCATCAATGTTATCTAAGCATTCATGTATACTAACATTCCATTTTTCCATCCACTTGATATTTTGTTTCATCCACGTGTTCTTTCTTCTATCCAATTTTTCCTCTCTGATCGATTTGGGCTAGCGATGTGTTTCCATACTTTGAGTTTTCTCTAGATAGCATAATTACCGAACCATAGCTGAAGCCTCTATAGGAAGCATGCTTGTTTCTGCCAATAGGATCCTCTAGGGGAACCGTTGATCTAATTTTGAGACTGCTGGCGATTAAATGCTTTTGGATTCTTTCTATCTGTGTCCATTTCTGATCTAACAAGCTGCTGCCCCAGATCTCGCACCCATAAAGGGACACCGGAATGACCAACAACCCAAAGAGCATTTTCCTGCATCTATTCTGAAACGAATATAATGCTTTCCATCCCCCCTGAGCTTGTTGTGGAAGTAGATGTCAAAATATTTGTATTCTTCTACTATCTCCAAAGGGCGGCCCTAAAAAAGAAAGTGTTTTGCTATTTCTTGTTTCGTTTCAGAAAGAAAATCATCAGTTTAGTTTTGGAAGCGTCTATCCAGCGGTCAGATTTCTCCAAATAAACTATTTTTCACTATTTAATAGTTAATTTTATAATTATTTTACAATGGTTTTCTACTTTTTCCTTTAATAAACAAATCTGTAGGCAAATTATCCACTGCCGTTCAAAAGTGCATTGAGGGTGAATGGGTTTTAGCACTAAATGCATTGACGGCTTATGTGGTTCTGAGCAAAGGAATTTGAGACGATGAGAGAGGCTGGTGTGCAGTTGAAGCAAAGGACAAGACAAGGGTGGGGAAGAAAGAAAATAGTAAGTTGTCAGCGATGAAATTGAAACCAATTAGTGCCATTAACCATGACAGTGGCAATCACAATGGGGGTTGTCCCTAACTCTGTGAGACAATGAATTCAGTAATAATGTTATTCAAGTTGGGTTTAGAAATAATAGATGTATGAATGGATAGATGTATGTAAGAAATAGGAATGGATAGATGCATGCAACCCTGCTGTAATATGAATAAATTAATGAATAGAAAGTTATTTAACTGAGTTTTTCCCCAATAAGAACTTGCAAAGAGAGGGCCAGCCATCCATCTAGATCTCAAATTTTTAATTGAAAGCAATCTGGCAGAAAATATAATAATTAAATAACTTTCATTTACATTAATATTTTCATTGGAGGACATGCTACAATCATGGAGGCGATAATTCTTTCCCTTAATTTCAAAGACCCACCATACACTATTTCTGTGAGAATTTACTATTATTCTTACGCTACGATAATAACTGTCATAGAAGTTTGGTGGTGATTTCTTGGGCTTCCAATGCCAGGCCTCAATGGTTGTACCATTTTGGCCAAGCCTTGTTAGCAACATAAGTTGCAGGGCTGTATCATGATAAGCAAGAGCATTCATCAAGAACTTGAGTAGCTTGTTTTTGAGCCTTGAATGGCTCAAATCTCTGATTCCCTGGATGCCAATAACTGCAGGGCTGCTTTCTGGAGCTGCCAATTCTTTACAGAAAACAGTCACATTTGCAATTGAGTCGCGGAAGCCATGGCTACCACTTTGATCATTGCATGTGTTAGTTGGATCATTGTCATGTTTGGACAATTCACTATCTTGAGAGGTTGAATTATGATCAGCCCGTGAGATATGAGTGGAGGGAATGCTTTCAGTAGTGAAATTTGGAGTGTCCAACAGGGGAGGCTTCCCAAGGGACCTCACAACAATCCAATTTAAGGATTGTTTCAAAGACCAATTGCCCTTGCTAGCACTTTTATTGCTTGCACCACCAATTTTCTCAACCAATTCTGCCATTCTCTGGCTTGGAGATGGCCTTAGCCTTTCTCCAAACATCGTCTCTACATGACTATTATTGTGCCTTGCCTTCTCATCCCGAGGAGGTTTGGACAAATTACCCTTCAAAGGTACTAGGGGAATTGAGCCACAAGAAGTTCCAAAATTGTAGGACTCATTGCACTGATTTTCTTCATTGTGAAAATTCAAAGTGCTTGTGGGAGACGAGGGTGTCCAAGCACTAAGAAAAGGGTGCCCAAGCAATTGGGCACTAGTCCACCTTTGTTTAGGATCTCTTCTGAAGCACTTCTCAAGAAAATCATGGCCTTCAGTGGAGAGAGTCTTTGGAAACTCGGGCAGTTCATCGGTGCACCCAATTTTGTACATGGCAGCCAAAGGATGAGAGATGTTGGTCCATGGAGGTCTTCCAGTGGCCATCTCCACAACGGTACATCCCAAGGACCATATATCACATGGCGGCCCCCTCTCAGCTTGATTCACCACCTCTGGAGCCATCCAAAGAGGTGTTCCACTCCATTGAACACCGCTTTCACCCTCACTCTCACTCACCATATCTGTAGCAAACCCAAAGTCTGCTAATTTCACACCACAATTCCCCACTAGCACATTCTTTCCCTTGATATCCCAATGCACGATCCCCTGATTGTGGAGGTATTCAATGCCTTTAACAATGCCTCTAGTGTAGACCCGAATCAGCGATTCCTCCAGCTGCCCTCCAAACCTCTCAATAAGATCTGCTACGCTCCCTCCTGCCATGTATTCCATCAACAAATTCCTCCTGCATAAACCGCCATCTTCACTGTAATTCTCACCCATGAACTTCACAATCCATGGAGAATCCATTTTCTTCAGAATGCTTATCTCATTCTCCATGGCAAGAAGCTCCCCCTTTCTCTCATCCTTGCATTCAACTGACTTAACAGCAAGAAGCTCCCCTGTAACCTTATCCAACGCCTGGCTTACAGTGCCGAATGATCCTACTCCAATTAGACTTCCTCTCACCCATTCTCTCGAATCCCTCCCCATGATTGAAACAATCTCAATCTTAACCTCCTATACCCACAATCAAGAAAATGGATAAAACCCCTATTCGAATCACAGGAATGGATTCAAAACCGTGCCATAACCTAGAAAACAGATAAAAACCCTATTCTGATCAAAGGAACGGATTCAAAACGTACCCACAATCTAGGAAAAAACAGATAAAACCCCAATATAAATCATAGAAGGGCCTCCAACAATCTTACGAGCACTATCTAATTGACCATGTATATAACCCTGCTTGCCAAGCTGTTCATCGCTATGACAAAAAAAAAGCTTTACCCAACTGGTAGCAACAAACAACTGTAAAGTACCCACATATGAACTGGGGCATTAAATTGACCAGCAAAGCCCCATTCCATTCCCAACCTTTCCGATTGAGAATTGGGGAAAACATAAAACAAACGGGAACTATCTGAACAACCGGTCATCGTATTGACAGCATAGAGATACTTTAATACGGCGGAATTCTTGTGATAAGAGAGATATAAATCTGATTGCAGTCGAGACACCTAGGAAAAAAAAGACAAAACAATAAAAAGTATCTATCTGAGAGAGAAAAATCTTCGTCAGTAATCTGATCGAGGTCAGAATGGGGAGACAGAAAATAAATCTTCTTTCGAGAACCAACAATCTGATCACAATCAGAATAAGATATAATAAAATTGATCCAATTGAACTCACATGAGGAAATCTAATTCTAGTCCGATTGCAACTTGCAAGTTCTGAATTTTTGAAGTACACATTAACCGTTGGATGAAATAGAAGTCAGTTGCACTTCATGTGTTCTCTGGTTCCATTGTCACTGGTACACGTGGTCCGAGTATTTTTCTGTTGGCCGAACAGCACATCAAAGCTCAGCCATTGAAAGGCTGTCAGACTTCCCATACAGGTCTTAGGTTTCGACATCTGTTATATGGTAATTTGATAGCTTTTTTAGTTCAGATTTGCAGTAACTTCTTTTAAATGTGTTTGTGTTTCTTTTATACGAATATATTTAGTATTGGCTTTTAAATATACTAATGAAGTTGAAAGGTTTTTAAAGAGCTCATAAGGGATTGAGTCTTGTTAAGTGGGTGGCTTCAACATTGAAAAGGACTGAGGCTGGAATTGCTTCGGGCGAATTTGGTGGAGTAGATACCCCTTAGTCCTTGGCTCTTAGCCAAAGAGGTTCAGTCATAAAGCAAACATTTCCCCCCATGTTTGCTTAGGTATCATTTATCTACCCCTTCGACATCTCAAATAATGAGAACTAGTTTTCAATTGAGCTACTAACATTTTCACTCTTCATTTACCATTTGCTCTTAGGAATGTTTTTATTACTTGTGAACTTTTCTCTCACAAACCTTTTTTGCCCTTGTATATTAACATCTCAATTTTTCTATTTATTTGTCATTTTGCTCCATCCATGTGGTCTTTCTTTTATCTAGTCTTTTCTACACAATCAACTTAGGCTAACAATGTTTTTCCATATGTTAAGTTTTCTTTAAGTTAGTTAACAACATGATCATTGTTAAAGCTTCTACTCGGAAGGTGTTTGTTTCCATCAATAAGATCTCATATGGAATAACAACTCCAATTTTGAAATTGTTGATGATTAGATTTTTTTAAACCTAATCTTAGCATGTTGCTATCCTAAATTTCACATCTATGTAGTATTATTGGATTGACTAACAAATTAAGACACATGTTCTTGGTTTTCCAATCCCAAAACTCTTATTCTTAAATCTATTGGAAGAATTATTTTTTTTTAATATATAAAACAAGATAATTGTGATGATTGATTGATAATAAATTATAGATAAGTACGAGATATTTTCCACAACAAATCAAATTGTGATATTGCTATCAGGATTTTACTATGTAGTTTTTGAGTCAAACTCATTGACCCATTTATCATGAGTCACTAGTGATTCACACATGAATCCATCTCCCATGAGAATAAATAGAACTACTGGGATGGGTGACCTCCCGGGAAGTCTTGGTGCTTCACCTATGTGAGCATCAGCTATATCCAATGAGTGCTAAGTGTTCTATTTATTCTCATGGGAGATGGATTCATGTGTGAATCACAAGTCATGGTATATGGGTCAATGAGTTTGACTCAAAAACTACACAGTTATATCCTGATAGCAATGTCACAATAAATTATAGCTCAACTGGTTGAGTTTAATTGGTGAGGATCATGGAATCTACCAAAATTCAAACCCCTAATGACACAGTAGGGCAGGTACAACCCCTTGATGGATTTTATGAATTGAACCATTAGTTGCAAATAATATGAAAAAAAAATTATGATTAAACTTTTTGATGAAAAAACTTATGATCAATCATATTACATTAGGAGGATTTGTACATCTTTGTCAATATTCATTTAGTTTTTGGTATATTTTATGGAATGTCTTAGTTTAGGATTTATATAAGAATGCCCACGGCACTTCCTTTGTATAAAGTTGGGTGCATTCCTCAAATTTTTAAATCAAAAACCTTGTTTACTAGACATTAGGAATTAAAGGACAATATTATTTATAGGTAAAGTAATTAAACTATTTCAATAGAGATATAAATTTCAGTGAAAAGCATGTGAAGTGGAAGCATTTTACTAATGTTATGGCTAAGGTGAATTTAAGAAATGACAAAAATGATGAAGATTGTCCTTTATGATCATACAAGGTGTGGAGAATATAACAAGGAATGAGAAATCTCATGATCAAATTCATGGATATATGCATCAATTTGATTTTCCATGACTCTATAGAGTACAACCTATTGAATTGAGTATATTAATTGGCTAGAAAGATTGGTTAATTTAGTTCAAAACATATACACTGTGAATATTTATGTGTGGCAAGTAGCTTGTAACAATATGATAACAATTATCATGTGTACATTGTGCATAATATATGTGAATGAGATTAGTTCAAATATCAATCATATATGCATAATTGGATGGCATGACCATGTGGATACAAACAATGGCCATGTGTTGAACCTATATCTTGTCAAACTAATCGCAATTGTGCCATTTGTAGAGTTGTTTACAATACAAAGAAATATGTTGAAGTTACAAAGTTGTCTTAAAATCCACAATAAGCTCTAGATGTGTCATATTACCATTATATTACACAATTTAATTGTAGATTCAATGTGTAGATGTCTCAAATTAAGTTGTGTGAAGCTTTTGTATTAAATGCCTATGAAAATGTACATGAAACCATACTTTCAAAAGTTGATCTATGTGTAATACATCTTGGTATTGTGTAAGCATCTAAGAGAGGAGTGTGACATAAGATTGGGTGTTGTTTGCATGCTGTGTAGGACTATGTGATACATGAGATTGTGTGTATGTGCATGTGATATTTATATTCTTTAACTTTATCTAATCCCTAATTCCAACTACTCCTATATATTATTGTCATCTTTAGTTGTTTATTGCACTTAAGTTCATACACTTGTTTCCCACTTAAGATTTATGCCCCCTTCCATTGGGTTGACCTTGTAGCACACATATTTAACCACGTACCACAAGAAATTGACCATCACAATTTAAAAAATAAATTTGGACTTTGTTAATATCTACCTTTGTGAGTTAAGTTGGTACATGTTTGTATTTTCCTATCATGTCTTATTATATGAAAGCATTTATACATATGTTTAAAAATATGGAGAGAGAGAGAGAGAGAGAGAGAGAGAGAGAGAGAGAGAGAGAGAGAGAGAGAGAGATGCCAATTACCAATAACTAGTCAAAATAATGAAGTTGTATTAGAAATGAAATTGGCAAATAATACACAAGCTATACATTTTATAAGTTCTCATTTTAAGATGTTTGAAGAGTTTTACAAAAATTGTAATTGACCTAATGTGAAAGTATAAGATAAAGTATGAATATAATTCAATAAAATCTAAGATTTAATTATTTATACATAAGAATAATATAATATGCATTTTAAATTTTTGAAAATATAAAATTAAAATGAATTTTTTTAAAAAAACTCAAACTTAGCATATAAAAATGAAACTTTTCAAACACAAACTTTAGATCCATAACTTAATCATATCCCAAAACAATAAAGTGCATTTTTTTTAATCACATACAAAGTTTCCAAAAGTGTTTTACAATACAATACTCCATGTTCCAAATATATAGACTATTTTCATTACTTCAAGGTGCTAATGGAAATAAAATAAGAACAATATTTCTAAATGTGTTTGTGTCTTTTAGAAATATTTTCAACATCAAAACATTAAAAAACAATGGTTGCAGGAGCAACTAAAGGCCCTACCTATGGTGGGGGGTGGGGGGGTGAAGAAGGAAGTGTGGAAGAATGGAAAAGGAATGTACAGTTGAAGTTTGTCAAAGTTTTGCAAATTCTTTTGCTGGGAGTATTGTATGCAATGAGGTATTTAATTGGATATCTCATCACAAATTATGAAATAAGGTGGATGAGTTTAGAGTTCCCAAGTTGTCTTGGATAATAGCCTCATGAACAAATCAAGGCTAAAATTAGGGTAACTTATGGAATAGTAGAGCTTTTTAGTAGTGTTATGAACATCAAGCAGAGTTGCTCACTTACTCCAAATTTCTGCAAGATAAACATTGATAAGTTGGAGTAGATAAATAAATATGGTTGTGATAGGAATTCAACTTGCTAGTTTGTAATGTTGCCTTCAACAATTTCTATTAGATTTTAGATCTTTTTAAGTTTTTTATTTTGTGTAACAAAGATACATTGGATTCAATAGATTGAAAGAGAAATAAGTGTAGACTATTGTTGAATCTCTCCCCATGCCAATAAATGGGAACTTCTACTCAACCCCTCCCCATGCCAAGCAATAATAATAGTCACAAGTGAAAATCCAAAAAATAGATTAAGGTTACACATGCAACAGATGTTAAATGCTTTAATTGCTTCTAGTAGAATTCAAGTTTCCAAAAAGACAAGAAGGAAATAATAAAATTTTCTACACTAGTATATCTATTCCAAGTATTTAGTTGAACTCATATAATAAACTCATAAATAACTAAAGAAATACAACTAAGCATTTAGTTTTAGAATCAAAATTCGCAAATCTGAATACATATGTCATAAAATGAAGTGATCAAATATTTTTTATAGGAACATTCCTTGATTTACTATTATTCATCTATTTTCAACCAAATGATGTTGGGTTCATGCAATTTCTAATGAATGATCTAGAACAATATTTGTGGCAGCATGCCTCAATTAGAAGTAAATAGTTTACCAAGAAATCACCCATTAACAATCGAAGCATCAAACTATGTAATAATTTCCTTATAAGCTAGCACACACAAATTCTTGCATCCAAAATGTATAAATATAGAATTCCCTTGAGTTTAACAAATTGAATCTTGAAGAAAATAATATTTTTTATTGATGATTAAATTTCAAAGTTCTTGCATCTAAAATGTATAAGTTTAGAATTTCCGAGAGTTTTATTGACTAAATCTCGAGGAAAATAATATTTTTTATTGATGATGAAATTTCAGAATGAGCATTAACAATGATATTTTTATAACTCTTGCATCCAAAATGTATAAATATGGAATTTCCTTAAAAAAATTAAAAATTGAATCTTGAGGAAAATATTATTTTTGATTGACAATGAAATTTCAATGTGAACATTGATGATAATATGTTAATCATGAATTGTATTTTTATTGGAGATACAATTGAAGATTGAAAAACCAACAAAAAATAAATAAATCTAAAAACAATCTTCAATCAGTTCATACATTTGAATTGTGTTTTACTATTATAATAATTTGAGTATTTCACTACCTCAATTTATTGGAGATGTTCAATCTATGATAAAGAAGGTCTTCTGTGAAAATTTAGGAATCTCTAGATAATAGTGTAGAGACACATGAAAACATGATAGATGTCACATATCCAAGAGACAAGAATGTCTTAGCTAGGAGGCTTCTTTATATCTATTGACACTTTGTCAGTTATAAGCTCTAAAAGCACAACTGCATAACAATAAACATTAGATTTTGAAATATTGTCAATCGTCATGTCAAGACATGCATACAAACATGTTTCAAAAGTGAGATGGTGCCAATTTCAAGGATATATTCATGTAAAGTATACTCCAAATAAAATAGTATGAATGAGTGGTGACAAGGGTATAACTCACTTTGGTGCGACATATCTTTGAGTTCCCAACCCACAAGTTGATACATGAACATTAACTTTATCATACCCTAGCCTGACTAAACCAAAATTAGACACTTTGGCTTTGAAATTTTCACGTGGCAAAAAATTACGTGTTTTAAAGTCTCTATGGATAACATGAGATGTGACTATTTCATGAAGGTATTCAAGTCTTTATCCAAAGCTATTCCCAGTCATCTTCCATGCCCTAGAATGGAAGTATCGCTTGTAGAACCTAGTTAACACTTTCCATTCGCGATAATTTCATCAATGAAAATGATCTAGCTATTTTATTTTTCGGATTTGAGTGTGTAATCATTAAAATTGTTGCATGCAATTTTATACAGTGAAAACTAAAATCAAAATATAGTAGATATTCACTACCCTTTGTTCCTCACCTCAAAAAATCACTAAACTGATCAATTATGTTCCTCCTATAATTATGTGTCATCAAAGTTCTAAATTATAAAAGTTGCTTCCAAATCTTGCATACAAAACTTGGAAAGAAAGCTACAACACATAATTCCATCCAATTAGATTCTATCAAAATATATCTACAAAATATGGAATTTAAATAAGAAAGAATATACCTCCCAGCTCAACGTGGAAGAGTTGACGTAGTTGAGAGAATTGACATCTCTTAGGATATTGTGGAGGGAAAACAAAGATATTGATTAAATGTGAGTGACAAATGAATGATGTTGGTTATGATGGGCTACTATAGGAAGACAATAACCAAGTAACCTTGTGTTGAAGATTATAGCTATGACAAAGATCTTTATCTTTGAAAATTTGGGCATTATTATCGTTAGTGTGACCTTCAGCTGAAAAGGATACTTATGTTTAAATTGTAATACTAAATGTAATTACATGTGACATTCGACATGCGTTGAGGCATGGAAATTCAAAGAGTTGTAATTGCAATTGTAATGAAGAGTGGCGATATATATATATATATATATATATATATATATATATATATATATATATATATATATATATATATATATATATATATATATATATATATATATATATATATATATATATATATATATATATATATATATATATCATCTAGCAATAGACCTTGTACACTTGAATTCTTATTATTAATAAAATGATTTTTTTTTGTTGTGTGGCTCAGTTTTTCCCTTCATTCTAGAAGGGTTTTCCCAAGATTATTATGGTGTTTTATGTTTCAGTTTTGGATCTTTCTTATTATTGTTTTATCTTCTTTGATTTCTAGGCTCAAGTTTCAACATGGTATTAGAGTCTAGTTTGATAGCAGTTTCTTTTGTTGCAATATTGAGTTTCTGAGTTTTTTTGCAATTACTCTATTCATATGGGTTCTTGAGTTCGATTGTATGTTGTGTTGTCCATTGGTCACACTGCCAAGGATTTTGAGTTTTTTATGCATCTTGTAATGACATAAAGATTCTCATTCAACTTTAACCAGAGGTTTCGTGTATTCTTTTAACATCATACTCCTTGATTTCATGGTTATTTAGCATCAGGGATATTTTGATACCATGGTATTTCTTCTTTGTGTTAGTTAATAGTTATTTTTTGTTGTTATGTTTTCTATAGCTATTTCATTTTTATATCGAGAGGTATCTATATATATTTTATTTTTGTGGTGTCTTTTGTTTCAGAAGACTACCTTGTGACAGTTTTTACTTTCTGACTAAATGCTTTTCTCATTATTGGGAGGAGATCATCAAAGTGGAATCAATTTCGTTGGAGTCTAATTCAAATTTTATTTTCGGTCAAATCTTATTGTGTTCTTATAGGAATCAAAAATATGCAGAGTGGGAAGATTATATCCAGGTCATTTGTGTATATATATTTAAGAGACATCAAGTCTTGTTTAGAATCATCTTAAGAGGCTCCCATTTTATGTCATTGTATCAAGCTCGACCTCAGCACTAAGTTGGAGTACTCTTTGCAATCAACCTTTTTGTGTTACTAGTTGGCATAGAATGCATAACTCATTCTTGGCTATGTACTTATTGGCATTGGTTACTCTCAACATCGGCAATGTAAATGAGTTTCCCCACAAATCGTGAATGTATGACTAGGAATCTCATGATTCGACCACTATCGTCAGTTACTTTATTATGAAACATTGGTTACTTTTGCACCCCCATCAAATAAGGATAGTAGAAGTTTTCAGTTTGTATTGGAAGTCAAGCATTCTTGATCGATATGTGTCTAAATGGTTATCTCTGTAAGATATATTTTATAGAAAGTGGAGCGATTCCAAGAATATAGTTTTATTTTTTATTAATTTCTAACATTCTTTATCATTTTTCTTGATCTCATGTATCTGAGTTATGACTCAAACCCATCGATACTTAGAAGACATTCTTGATCAGAAACAATGTTGATCATATGATCAATTAGAAAAAGGTTGATGTCTCTAATGGAGTCTCTGCTTCTCCAAGAGGAAGAGGAAAAATTGTTCATGTCTATGGAGCAGGACCTAGAGGATGTATTACTAGTCTTTGGCATATTGCAAAGAAGAGAATCTGTGATAGGGAGTTCTAAAAACTGAAAGGGAAGACAACAACATCCTTTTATTCCCATCTTTTTATTATTATTATGGAGATTGTCTTTATATGTGCATGTACCAAAAATAGGTTGCATATAAAAGAGATAAGTATTATTGTGAAGTTTTATATTGATATCACACACATTATTTTGGTTGCAGAGGTTTTCCTTTATATTCATTTGTGTGCATGTTGATCACAAAAAGATAAGTACTTATGATTATACCTCTTGAAAAATAGGTATACATAGTGTTTGTCTTAGTAGTGATATTTGTGATTGATTAATCTTTCATAATTGCAAGACATTATATGCAGATGGGAACACTCCTTAAGATTGATTTAATATTCATCTTCAGAGGGAGGTTACATGGCATGACTGAAATCAATTGGAATCAATTATGACCAAAGGGATTTTCTCTTGATTGAGAGGGAGTTCTCATTAAAACCCTTATTTTCTTTTACATGCTTTGGTATAGTAGATTTTTGAGACTCGTGTTGGAAAAGAGTTTCAATTATGATTTTATGTGTTATTATTAATGTGAAATCAACAATAAGATTGTAAGATTAGCTATGATAACTCTTTCACTATGTGATAGTGGACATCATGTCAAGAGAGAGTCCATGATGTCATCACGTTGAGAGATTCTGTGATCGGAGTTGGATGTTAGGTTGAGAGATTCCATGACAAATCATGTTGAGAGAGTCTATGATTAAAGACTTGGCTACAAATCTTACAAATCTTTCATGTTGAATGATTCAATGATTATAGGTAATTGGTTAAAATTGTTTCATGTTGAGTGATTCCATGATTATGAGTAAATGATTTAGGTTTATTAGGTTGAGTAATTCCATGAGTAAATTGTTCTCTTAGTCTTATAAGAGAATCTAGTTATGCTTCTTGCAGGATTTTCATATTGAGTGACTTCATGAAATTTTATAGGATCTATATTTTTTTATTGATCAACTAAAGATCTCTCTCTGGCTAAGAGGGAGTATTGAAGATTATAGTTTTGACAGAGATCTTTATCTTTGGAAATTTGGGCGTTATTATCGTTAGTGTCACCTCCAGCCGAAAAGGATACTTATGTTTAAATTATAATACTAAATGTAATTACATGTGACATTTGACATGCATTGAGGCATGGAAATTTGAAGAGTTGTAATTTTAATTGTAATTAAGAGTCACGTTTTGGAAAATTGAAGAGACCTATGATTGGGATGTGAAGAGTCTCTCCTTAAGTTATATATATCACATCTAGTGATAGACTTTGTACACTTGAATTCTTATTATTAGTAAAATGTTTTTTTTTTGTGGCTGGATTTTTCCCTTCATTCTAGAAGGGTTTTCCCAAGATTATTATGGTGTTTGTTGTTTCAGTTTTGGATCTTTCTTATTGTTGTTTATGTTATTTGATTTCTAGGCTCAAGTTTCAACACCTTTTCATGTAGCAAGTGCTAATTTTGTGATGGCTTTTTATTGATTAAATGTGAGTAGAAGATCCAATCAATGCTAAGTATTCCATTCCTTCTCATGAGAGACGGGTTTGTGTGAACCACTAGTCATGAAACATAAGTCAATGAGTTTGACTCAGAAACTACATAGTTGAATCCCAATAGCAATATCAAAATTTGAATTTCTATGGAAAAATATCTCATACTTGTCAATTGATGAACTTAAGGGGCTTTCTAATGAATGGTTCATAAGGCATGACACTTAGTGAAGGTTTTCCAAATGGGGTTGCAACTGGATTGAGTTTAACCATGAGGAAACCCTATAGTTAAGGCACTCAAGCTAGATTAGTATTGGGATGGGCGACCTCCCAGAAATTTTTGGTGCTTCACCTCTATGAGCATCACCTAGATCCAATGAGTGTTAAGTGTTCCATTCATTCTCATGAGAGATGGGTTTGTTTGAGCCACTACTCATAAAACATGGGTAAATGAGTTTGACTCAAAAACTACACAGTTTAATCCTAATAGCAATATTTTAAAAAATGGCAAGATTGTTATGATTTTTTTGTTAAAGCCTTATAAAATGCACTTCTCATATAAAATAGTAACAAAGGAACAAAAAAAGAGTTTTGGCACAATGGACCTCACCATCTTAGTAAAGATGGTCCTGCAAATTTCCATTTGGAATTAAAAAGTGTTGGTCTAAATCAACACAATATCCAATTAATTCTAGTAGGTATGGAGGAATTGGCTCTACTTAGGATGTCTACCTACAAAATAATATAACCATTCCAAAAAATCAAGCCTTTGATGTAGTAGAATATTGGAAACTCCTTAATCCATTAAAGAAGATTTGTACCTCAACTCTAAATTCGTGTTCCCTTACTTGCCATGTCTGTCAAGTTCTTTATTGTAGCAAAACTATTATCTAATAGTATTCAAATTGATCTAAAAATGGCACGACTAATAAAATTGGTTGAACATAAGTTTTTGGTTACAAACTAAAGTTGTCAATATATAAAATTTTGTGCTCATGTGCATATTGTATTCACATGTATGACAAAAAGAATGAGATCCCTAGGGCTTCCATTTGAGTCTTCTACACCATTAAGTATCCCCATAATAAAAACCCAATGACGTAATGCAGATCCTCTTAATCTATCATCACCTAGAATTAAACATCTAAATTAAAAAATTAAACATTGATACACATTTGTGTTTAATTGGATAGAAACAAGAAATGAATCTTTTATTGCCCATGGATGTTGATGCTTGGAGATCTAGTCAACTAACCATGTTGTAGCTATAGCATAGTTTATGCAACATATGATATGCAAATAGTGTACAAGTGATTGAAAAATGAGAGTATCTTATATAAAAACTAGTAATAAAGAATCATTTAATAATGTAAGAATTTGGCTTAGGCCAGAATTCACCCAAGAACTAAAGAACTCAACACAAGCACACAGTAGACCAAAATAGACAGAGTATGATCAGAATGACGATATTTATTCAATAACTTATTGAGAGTACACTAGGAGTGCCTGAATATAAAGACCTCAGGAGAGCTTCTAGAATGCATAGAAGTCAGCATCATGATATGTCATACAGCCAGGCACATGTCCACCAGATATGGGTTATCCTCCATTGAGCACGGGATTAAGTGCGATGATGTGAGGATAAGCCTACAATGGTGTAGTACGCAAATCAGTGGTGTAGACAACATGTGCTAAATGAGGAGTACGGATAACTGTGTTGTCAACATGACAACTCAGTAAATGATGCATACTCCTGTGTTGTAGACACCATGTGCATAATTAGAGTTTCGTAACTCAATGAGAGTACACAAACTCCTAAGTGTCTCACCTAAAATAATAATAAAATAATGTGAAATAATTAAATAATGCATTAACCTAAGTAAAACTTAAGTAAGTGTAATAAGTAAATACTTATTTACACCAACACCCTCCCTTAAGTGCAACTTAGGGGAATGTCCTTAAGCTTACGAAATCTAGGATGATATGCAATATGGGTTCTGGCTACTAGGCCATATTAGGTACCCATGTACATAATGATATGCAATCTCCCATAAAGTGGGGAAAGAGGGAAAACCTCATGGGTAAAAACCCTTCCCCAAAAAGAGAGATAAAGAGGATGCATGGATGGATGGAGTAATCAAGACCCCCCCATTACGACATGCATCTAGTATATACATAGGAGAATGATGAGAAGAGGTAGAGAGACAGGATGGGCTCCCCCCCCCCCCCAAAGAAGAATGTCGAACAGTGACTGCTCCAATGAAGAAGCTGATCCAAGACTGCAAAATGGTGTTCCTCCCCTTAGGAAGAAACAATGCCAAGGGTACAAATGAGACGCTTCTGTTGTGCGTGGAAAGAATCCCATGGATAAGTGATGTCTCTGAAACCTGCTCAACTGGCTGAAGAACCTATCCCAAAGAACTGTCTGTCTCTGCAACTGATGAAGAATCTTGTTGCAACTGCTGATCATAAGTATCCACAATCACTTCAACCTGGAAGGATTGATCATATAAAGAATGAACAAGAGAGTCTAGAACCTTGTGATAACTAAAGAAGGTAATTCTGCATCAAGAAGAAGAGGTAGATGATCAATATTGTCCCCCAAATCTGTCACTGAACCTATATCTGGAAGACTGGAAGTACCCTGCTGTTCTAGACCTATCGTTGTGGCAATTTATGCATGTGGACTAAATTGATGAAGTGACCTCTCACTATATCTGTTGATAGAACCCCACGTATCTAAATCTATTGAAGTACTATCGCTGAAATCCCTATCAGTTTCTACACTACATGATGTGCGAAGAGGAGTAGAGGACAAGCTTGAAGAACTTTCCTCAAAATGTACATCCTTCTCCACAAATATCTAATGTGTCTCGGGATCTAGAAGTATGTATGCCTTCACACTGTCTTCATAACCAATGAAGGTACAAGGCCGAGATGATTGTGCCTTGCATCCCCTAGAAGATCTATTTGCCCATGCAGGACAATCGAAGACTCTGAAGTGTGTCACAATAGGTTTTCTGCCGCACCATGCCTCAAAAGGAGTTTTGCCATCTAAGGTTGGATGAGGAGAACGATTAAGAATGTGAGTGGCACTACTGATTGCTTCGACTTCTAATGATGGATCAAGAGACTTGGCATGAATCATGCAACTTGCCATAGACTTAAGAGTTCTAATCCTCAATGCTGCAACATCTGTCTTATGTGGACTGAATGATGTCGAAGTCTGAAGATCAATGCCCTCATGTTTGCAAAAGTCCTTAAGTCTTCTATTCACATCCATGTTTCCATTGTCCATGTGGAGTACTTTGATGGCTCTCCTAGATTTTTGTTCTACATGAGCCTTGAAGTCTATAAATTTGTCCAACACTTCATTCTTACTATGCAGAAAGTAGACCCAAGTGAACCTTGAAAAGTCATCAACAAAGGTAAGTATATAGCGACCCTGGCTGAATGCAAAGGGGCCTACTAATACCATGTGAACCATTTGGAGAACACCAGTTGCTCTTGAAGACTTCCCTTGTTGTAACTTCCCCTCTGGATGCATATCTACTGAATCTGTTGAACACTCACCCTTAGAAAAGTTGATTTGAGGTAGACCTTTCACCATGTGGTATGTGCAAAGTTGCTGAAGATAGCGATAGTCAAGATGACCATACCGCTCATGCCATAATTGCATGTTTGAATTTGATTGTGATAACGAGGCCTTTGAAGGAGACTTGGTTACAAAATGAGAGAAAGAGTACAACCTCTTGTAATCATTCACTTTCCCCACTGCAACCAAGGAATCATCTTTAAGACTGTGCACTTGAATCGAGTCTGGAAGGAACTCAACTCTATGTCTATCTCCAAGGTGAGTGATTTGGTAGATTGATAGGAGATTTGAACTTAGGTTTGGAACATAGAGAACCTCTTGAAACTCTCCATTTTCCATCTCCACATTTCCTTTTCCTTCAACTCCCATTTTTCTATCATTCCCCATGAAGATGTGTAGTACCTTTGAGTGATTCAATGAAGAAAAATCCTCCTTTGAAGAACCCATGTGATATGAGGCACCAGAGTCAAATATCCATTCCTTTGAAGAGTTTGCATTTTCCATGAATGCTTTCCCTTTGCCCTTGGAATCTGAAGATGATCCTTTGTCCTTGTAAGCATTAGGCAATGGAACATTATGTTTCTTCATGATGTTGGTCAATTCATCAATCTTTTTGAGATAACACTCATGCTCTTCATGACCCGATTTCTTGCAATAAGCGCACTTCTTCTTCTCCTTATTATTGTCCCCTTTCTTGTTGGAATTTGAGGACTTGCCTTGTTGATTGGATTGTGGTGTTGAATTTTTTGCATCCTCTGATTTGCTTTTCCATTTCTTCTTACCCTTTCCTTTATTTGAAGATTGTCCAGTTGAATGTTGAGAACCCTCATTGTTGGCCACCAATGCTTTGGACTGAGGTGGTTTGAGAATCCCCATTGATCTCAACCTCTTTTCTTGATCATCCAAGAGTTTAGAATATTCATCAAAAGTGACTTTCTTGTAGGCAAACCCTAAGGTAGTCTTTGAGGTGTTAAAAAAAGATACAAATGTGGAATATTCAGATGGCAGCTTGTTATGGATGAGATAGATCAATCTATCATCTTTGGTAGAACTCCCACAATCAGTAAGCTTTGTCCTTAATTCATTCACCTTGATGATGAAGTCCTGTATGGAGTCATATAACTTAGGATCTAAGGAAACAAGCTCATCTTCAATTTTGAACACATCCTCTTCAGACATTTTACCATAAAGGCTTTCGAGGGTATCCCAAGCTTCCTTGGATGTAGTAAATTTCTTGATTTGATACATGATTTTATCATCTACCCCCAAACAAAAATCACCTAGGGCTTTCCTATCCATGGCTACCCAATCTGAAATTTCACTTGTTGATACATTATCACTTGCTGGTTTAGGAAGAGTACCATCTACATATTGTGAAACTCCATTATGCATTAAGTGATACCACATTTTGATTGACCACGTAGCATAGTTATGAGGAGCTAATTTAGGAAACTTAAAGTTGCCCATAATGCAAAAAATGAAAGAAAAGTGCAAAAAAGAGAGAACACAACACCAAGAACACCCCCCCTTTTCACTAAATCAAGAAACCCCCCCAAAAAAGTTGCTTTGGGCACTTTATCAGTAGTGCGATTATAATGGGCCACTTGCCAATTTTGGCCTTCGTGGACTTCTAATTTTTCTTGTTACAACTTCTTAATGGAGTACAAATCTGAAACTTTACAATGTCCTACAATTTTGAAGCATTACAAAGCAAAGAAAGGCCCTATTGCTGAAAGTGACAATTTTGTCCACACGACACTACAATATGATGCCAGATCTGGAAAGTAGACAAAAAAATATGCACTTTCAAAAAAAATGAAACCTTTTTCTGACTCCAGATGTGCTCGTACGGAGCATTTGAAGTTGCAAAATGTAGGATTATCCAGGTACAGTCGCCAAAAAACACAAATTTTGAACAAACCATGCACCAAAATCAAAAAAAAGCTACACCACTGAAAAATATAAATTTTTTTACCCAATTTCAAAAAAAATTGCACCTAATTTGGAGTCCGAATGTGAGAGTTATGGCCTCTTGAAGTCGGACTGCAAAAACCAAAATGAATCTAGAGAGGGGTTGCATCAGCGAAATACGAGGTTAAATTTGACGGTCATATGGTCGTCGCAGCAATTCTAATTCACCTAAAAAAGACATCCAGACGAGCGTCAAATTTAAGATCATGAACAGGTGATGTCAGCACACAATCTGTCCCTTGGCTGACATGGCAGATGGTGTGGATTCCCGTACTGTATAGAATGTACACCACGCCCTGCCAATGTGTCAGTACAGAATGTTGATTGTGCTATGAGCGAGCTTTTCATCGCAGATGACTAGTCACTTCGTTGGTACTATCCACGTGGATCGAGGCAGCTTCAGACTTTGGCCGTGTGTCAATGTTGCAGGAGACGATGTGGCACTAGGCGGGGTACTGTGCGATAAATGCCTGCGACGTGTGGTGACCTGGAGGTTGCGCCACATGTCTCCTAGTGCAAGGATGCCAAAATCTTCAGTTGTCGGAGTTTCCTTTTTCCCGTCGCCGACCGCGGGTCATGAGCAGTGATTGTCAAAGGTTGAAGCTTTAATCCCACATTCGTGGGTTCAACGTGTTAAGCACTTGATAAATACAAATTGTCGCTGATTACTAAGTAATGAATGTTTGCCAAAAGGTTTGGTGAGAGCCATCGGGTGTGGAGAAAATTTGCAGGTATAATATCTGCGGCCGGTTGGTATAGCTGGTGACGTGTGTTATCTTTGCCATATTTAATTAATGTACGGCCCACAAATGTATTAGCCTGTAGATTAACTACGGAGGTACCCTTGAATTATGGTTAAAAACCTACAAAATAAAATATATCTGCCACCAAACCAAATATAGAGCCGAGTCGGGGTGTCACTGCCCGGTCTCGGCCAAAAGAATATTTTCCCCGCCTGTCTAACCGAAAATACCAAATTCAAAAAATACAGAGACACAAATCTAAAAATAAAATTAAATAATCAGATCAAATAGATCATACCAAACTGCAAATCGAGGCCTTCGGGTTTCGATTTGCAAAAAAAATTGCCTCACGATCAACTTTCACCCAATATAGGCAAATTTATAGTCGATCTTCATCGAATCGACGCTTCAAACACAACGGTGAGGTCAGATTTGGCTCTAGACACTGCCAATTTCTACGAATCCTCCAAATTTGTGTCGAGGTGCTGAAGCATGAACGGTCTCGAACGGCTACGTGATGAGAATCTCCCTCAGCTCTGATACCATGTAAGAATTTGGCTTAGGCTAGAATTTACCCAAGAACTAAAGAACTCGACACAAGCACATAGTAGACCAAAATAGACAGAGTATGATCAAAATGACGATATTCATTCAATAACTTATTGAGAGTACACTAGGAGTTCCTAAATATAAAGGCCTCAGGAGAGCTTCTAGAATGCATAGAAGTCAGCATCATGATATGTCATACAACTAGGCACATGTCCACCAGATATGGGTTATCCTCCATTGAGCACGGGATTAAGTGCAATGACGTGAGGATAAGCCACAATGGTGTAGCAGGAAAATCAGTGGTGTAGACAACATGTGCTAAATGAGGAGTGCGGATAACTATGTTGTCAACATAACAACTCAGTGAATGATGCATACTCCTGCGTTGTAGACACCATGTGCATAATTAGAGTTGTGTAACTCAATGAGAGTACGCAAACTCGTAAGTGTCTGACCTAAAATAATAATAAAATAATGCATTAACCTAAGTAAAAATTAAGTAAGTGTAATAAGTAAATACTTATTTACACCAACAAATAAGGCTTTAAGACTTGAGTAGTCCAAATAGTGTGTTGAGGTTGAGAACTAAAAATGTAGGCAAATTCCACATGTAAGAAGTGCAAGTCCACATAGATATAATACATATGGTTTGTAACTAAATAACTTAAGTAGAAATTTAGAGTAGCATAGATGAAATACAGTCAATTTGCAGTAGCAACTAGTTGTAATTTGTAGGTAAGATTAGCTATCATAGTAACACTAAGGTAGATTGGAGATAAGAGTTATGATTGATAGAATACATTGACTTATTGTTATAAAAAAAAACACAAATAATTAATCTGAGGAATCATAGTCTCCATGCGTAAATTCGATAAAGAAAGAGAAGAATTATTGGACATATGGAAATAGGGGTAAGTCATGTAGAATTTGGTTCATCCATACTTGCTTCAGCAAGGTTCTAAATGACATTGAAAATCTCAACTCGTGAAAAAAAAATTCAAACTGAAGGTGAACAACCAACTAATCACAAGGGATGTCGCCATTAAAATAGAAACCTAAGAAAGATCTAACTTTTGATTTGGAATCAGTTAAACTATAAACAATTTAGAAAAGTGACTTTTGCAATTTTTTTAATTGGTTAGTCCCTTATAAAATTTGTGCCTCGCTATGTAAACCTTATATTTGTTAGGAAATTAATATATTTCCTATCAAAATGTCTTTGCTATAATCAACCAAACATAGAACATGCAAAATGTTTAATTAGTAAATGCAAAATCTTGGACTAGTTTCCCTCGTACATGCTTTTTATAAACAAAAATTACATAAAGAGTCAATCTCTCATAAAATAGGATAGTGGTATTTCTTGCATAGATTCTTATAATGCTATTTAGGGAACTCATTAATAGGTGAAACTTATGAATTTATCTGAGAATATAAATACACAATACTCTAGGAAGAAATGTGGTGCCATATGAGGGAGGAGGTGAAAATCTATGTTTCCAAATAACCATCTAGGCACTATCAGTAATAAAAAATAAATAAAGATACAATTTGGCATTGCAGAACTCAAATTAAATAAAACAATAATATCAGTCTAACAAGATCCAATGTGGCCCAAGAAAATGCACCTATGGATTTCTAATTAGCTATGTGAACTTTCCTTCTAGTATAAATTAAAGATCATTAAATTTTACTTATTTTCCCAATACTAAAGTTTAACTATAAGAACAAGAAGAAATTATGCAATCCAAAAGTAATAACCTACAATAAACTTTAACTCACAATGATAACTTGTTGATGTTCCCTAATTAACATTATATTACTAAAATGAGGAATTTGAAGTAGGGTACGTATATTCATCATAGTATAAAACTAAATTAGAGTTTTTAACAATTGTTATTGAGAGAAAACTTCCAAATATGTATGTAAAAAGCATAAAAGCCTACAAAGTAAACCACCAACCTAAAATGGCAAAGGTTAGAGATTAAAAAATAATTTATTATCGCAATTTTAAACCAGCTTAAGGTCTTCTACAATTGCCAAGCACTCTATGGAAATTAACTTAAATGACCTTAAATTTTAACAAACACAAGGACCTACGCACTACAATCTTCCATCAATGTCCACCTCAAATCATGTAAGCAAACACTACTTGTCAAATTCTCCCTTTTCCTTTTATGTAGGGACAAGTGGATACCCATGGCAACATAGTAGTTTAGAGAAATCTAGGGATGAAAATCTTGAAGCCTCTGCAAATACCCACTATGTATGCAAGATGTGAATGTATTTGTTGGGCACTGGACCATTCAAGAAATTGCACTTGCCAAACTTTGTAATTGTTGTAACACATTTTCTTTGTAATATTTTTATGATTAAAAAGAAAAAACTACAAGGAAAAATTTAGATAGTCAATGGGGAAAAAGAAACTTAAATATTTAAATATCAATTTAATACAAAATTTCTTTAGACCATGGGTTTAAAGTTAATATTGCACAATTCTTTAAGAGAAAACTAATACTAGACTTGCTATCAAAAACTTCAGTATCCTACCTTAATGACAGAGACTAACAAGAAGATAAATAAGTAGCATTTTTTTTAATTGGTAAAATAAAAAGTTATATAAAATTATATATAAATTTCTTTAAAATAATTAATTATTGCGATTAGTCAAATTAATTAAAATTTTAAAAATGCACAATATTGTAGCATTCTACTAAATATTAATTTAATTTTAAAAACCTATTAATTTAGAATAAAGATCAATCCTAACAATTTTAATTTTGATTGATCTAAAAAAAATTATAATACGTATATATTGTAAATTTTTCCTTCTCAACCTATCATTCAAGATACACCTAAATCATTAGACCACTATATGACATTTGAAGATCCAAATAATCCATGGATTCTTAACTTTCAATTATTAAAGCACATGATAAAAATATATAAATATCTATTGAAGAAAAGGATTCAATTATTTCCCAACTTCCAATGAATAAATCATTTTTTTGGTCTCTAATTGTATTGATATTGAAGCGCATGTTAATGTTTAGGTAATAATTGCAATCACGTGACATTAGAATCTCTAAAACTTTCGACATGGACAAAACATCAAATTTTTTCTTAGACATGGCGTCAAGAGAGTGTACTATTGTAGAAAAGGATATTGGCATCAAAGAAGAGTGTAACATTGTGGCAATGGATACTAGTAATGGATCCCTTGTAATGTTAGGCTAAGTATCACCTCTTATTCAACCTGGAACTTGCTAGAATAAGGAATGTGAACATTAATTTTCTGCAATGACTTAAGTAACCTAAAGTTGAATCAAATCAAATATCCTTCAATCTATTTCTTAATAGCATTCATGATTTTAAGTAGGGATATAGTTACATACTTCTAATAGATGTGTCTATTTCATAATAGAAAATTGACCTTAGACAACAAGCATGCCTCATAGTAAAACTATAGTAATTTAAAATTGGACTATCCTAGTTCTAAGAAAAACGTAAGAACCAAAGTGTGAAGTGGAACAAAATGACTTGGAATGGGCCACATCTCTGGATTCTGATGGCATGCCTCCATTTTTTACAAAATAAAATCAAGGGAGCCAACCAAAAAAATGGCCTCAATAGGATCCTAAGAAGCTATGTTTTTCCTAGTTTTAAGCTAGCCTCTTTTAATACTTTTGAATCTTTGTCATAAATATGTCCATCCCAAGTCCAATTTCCATGTCTATTACTAGGATATAATATCACACAACTAATAAATTAGGTTAAAAGAATGTCAGTTGTAAAAGCCACCTTGAATTAGCCTCTTTACTAATTCTATCATGGCTATCAAAATGTGGACATATACAAACATTAATGAAACTATCAACTATAGCTTAAGACTCTAAGATTTCATCACACCATTGTCATTTTCAACTTTCTCTTGTTGGATAGGTGTGGACAAATTAGTGATGTGAATTTATGCTGGTAAAATACATAGATGAGGCCACATAGTAAGTGTCTCAGGAGAGGCATTATCATTGATACTTGAGGAATCAAAATTTTTGGACTGTTTAATGGAATCAAATATTTCTAAAGCATTATCTTTCTTTGTTCCAAATTGAATGCCTTTAGTGCTAGAGCTAGTGCCATAGTAAGAATCTACAATTTATGCATTGGCTATGCTTTACCCATTTTGAGATTTTTCTTAGATTCATTGAAATTGAATAAATCTAATATAAGATCATGAATCCTAGGATTTTCACATACAACCACTTCTGTCATATTGATCTTCTGGAGGTTCAAAGGTCTTACTGATTTATCTTCACAACTATGGTGAAGATTGTAGTAGAAGTAGTTGCAAATAGAGTGGACATTATTAGATATTATAAATTATTATAGGCTAAAGAAATTCCAAAAAAAAATTGTTTTAATGTCTTTCAATTAATAAAATTAATGATTTTTCATCAATTAAAGAAGTATGGCATGTGTAGTTGAACATGACTCTACAAGCACATTAACAATGTGTACAAGAGCATGTCAAAAAGGCATAAATCTATACAAAGGAGAAACAAACCTAAACTATGTCTCCTTTAATCCTAATCTAGGATGGCTCATTTGGAACTTTGTGAAGTGCTAGAAATATTTTTAAAAATCTATTGTTGAACTACAAATTCTTTTGATTAAAGTACAAAAGATAAAACAAAAGATGCAAAACATGATCCAACTATGAGAAACAAATCTAAACTAGGTCACCTTCAATCCTAATCTAGGTTGGTTCATTTGAAATCTTTTTAAAGTGTTATAAAACCAAAAACAAAATACCTACCAAATATTGTGCCACGATGCTTAACTAGAAATTATTTGGATTAGTTAAAGTATATAATATAAAACAAACGATGCAAAACATGATCCAACTAGCACATTTTTTTGGATCGGTAAGAGGTCAAAGCCGAGATTAATTATTATGTGTTGTGATTAATTATTATTATTATTATGATTTATTAACTACGAGTAGATTTGAACCCAAGACCTCTTTGATAAGAGGCTCACAATTTACTGTTGTATTGTAGGCTCTTGCCTAATCCAACTAGCACATTGATCTAGCAATGGATGTAGACATTAATTAGCATTCAAGAAGAGTAAAGAAACATTTATCAAACATTAATTAACTTTCAATTAAAGTAGAGAAACATTTATTGTTCCTCAAAAACTGAAACATTTATTGTTCCTCAAAAACCTTATGTTTCTAGAGTAATAGAGTAATTGACAAATTTTACAATCTAGTGATTCAAGACCCATAAACAAAAACCAATATAGGTGAAATTTCAAAATAATTAAAAAAATCATTGATGTTTGAATAGCCATACATAGAAATAATAAAGATTATAAAGCTTTATTCTAGAAATAGAGTAAGAACAACCAATCCATTCATTTTTTGTAGTTCTATAGAGAATGTAGGAAATAGGGATTGTCATGTCCTATAAACATTTATAAATCTTACTATAAAGATAATCAAGAACAACCAATAAATTCATTTTTTTTATTTCCATTGTGAATAGAGTCAAAAAGCATTCTCATGTAGCTTGAAATACTATATTTGTATGAAAACATTTCACAGTTTCTTTTCTGATGAAGAGAATAATGGATTAGAAATTATTTGCAAATTTAAACTTCTTCTTAAAATTGACCTTCAAATAGAGCAAGGGTATTTAGAGACCTCAATTAGCCAATCATTGTAGAAAATGCAATGTTTATTAAATTTTGATTGGCAGTAATAGTTAACTGGAATCAAATTATTAAGTGCTAGTGAATTTACTAGAAGACTTGGAGAGAATTAAACAAAGTGCATTAAGTTCATTTTGATCTGGTTTTTGTGAAGGATGACAATTGTTTGTGATTAAGTAAAATAGATTTTAATGGGACCCTAAAACCCATCACAACCAGATTTTGAAAGAGGTCTAAAACCCATCATAGGAAAAACATTGTAGAAAAAATTTCAACAACATAACAATAGTAGAAAGTCATCCATAAGCCAACAAAGAGACGCCAACTAGAAGATGGACAAAACTGAGCACTGACTACACATAGAAGCCTAGAAGGGTAAAACAAGATCCAACAGGACCTACCAAATCATGGGGTAAAATGGGAGCATGGCCCCCAACCCCAAAATATGAGAATAATCAACGTCATAAAAATACATATCCTTTAACTAGTTGAGTCCCTTAGGTAGGGATAACCTCTCCAGACCAATCCTAAACTTTAACTTGGCACCACCAATCTTGGTACATAACTTGACTCCCAAAGGAATAAGAAAGGAGGTAGAGCCCAACCATCATTAATAGCTCCCTTCCACCTCAATAGATTGGGGCCCCATCTCAATAGAATAAATAGGGAGGGAGAAAAAGTCCATAGAAGACCACAACCACAACTACCCCATCTTCCAAGTATTGGCATCACTAGAGGGTATGTCCAATCACCATCAACTTCACACTCAAAGAATATCATCCTTTCAATAGATGACATATCCACCTCCATAGGATCAAAGTGTCAAAGCAGTAGCATAAAAGAACTCTTAGGCCAGAAAACCTCTAGAGGATGCCACAAAGGCCAAAGAAGAAACTTAACCTCAATAAAAGTCTGTAGGGAAAGAATTAGAGTAGATCTCAGAGTCCACTAAATAATTAAAACTAAGAATCCCCTGCCTCTAAAATGGGAAAGATCCCCAAAGAAGATGCCTTTACTTAACCAAAAACAAATAGGAGCCAAGGGGGCCCTTTCAAAATAACACCATCCACCTAGTAGCCAAGATGAAAACCAAAGAATAAAAGAGCCCACAAGAAGACATGGGCAAAAAACATTTACATCCTCAAAGATATGAAAACACCCAAACATTCATGAGTCTTCAAAGCCACTAAAGAAACAACAAAAGGGATAGAGTCCCACCAAAACCCTCCAACTTGATGCCAAACTACAAAGATAACCAGAGGAGAAGCCCAACAAAGAAGGGGTTAGAACCACAAACACGTTAGGCCTCTAAAAGCTCCAAAACCCAAAGAGAGGGCCAAAGGAGGGGTGAGCCTAGAAAAGCCATCCAGAATTTTTAAAACCATAGTACTTCTAAAAAAATAAGGCCTATCTACTAGAATCCCCCAAGAGACGCAAATAGGGATGCAAACCAAGCCTTCAAACCTAAAAAGTAGAGTGGGTATCGACAATAAAAGTACCCAGTTGCCTAGAGAAGCCTCAGAAGCCACCCAATCTAGAGATCCCACTAAAAGACAATAATAGGGGGAGAGAAACTAGGCACCACCAAGGAGGAAGAGAATGCTGGCACCATAAAAGCCTCACACCCATGAAAGCATTAGGTTCTAGATAGTTGCATCACACAAAGCCACATCTCCCAACAACCCAAAACTGGACACGGCAAACCAAAGGGAAACAAATCCTAAAAAACTCCTCCCTTCATTAGGATCATCCTCATTTGATTCCCCCCTCCTTTTTGTAACAACCACTTTTCTCGGCTCTTAACTAACCACTATCATATCAAAGAAATATAGTTATTACCTCATTTTCATAGGAAGACAGTTATATCAGTTACGTTCAAGTGAATGAAATTAATGGTTACGATTAGTTAAATAGAAATTTTAAAACTAACAATTGAAAACACCATCAATGAATTTACTATAGAAATTAAAATCTACATACCATGGAATTTGAAACCGAAATCTAGGGATGCTTCTACAAACACCCAAGTTAGTCCACAAATACCACTTAGGATCAAATAACTATTACCATCCAATACCACTATATCAATTGGGGCATCACATACCAACATATTAATTAGGGCATCAACTACTATTCGATCATTTAGGGCATCAAATACCACTGTATCATTTGGGGCGTCAGATACCACTGTATCATTTGGGGCGTCAGATACCATTGTATCATTTACAACATTAGATACCACTGTATCATTTAGGATATCAAATACCACTGTATCATTTGGGGCATCAAATACCTTTGTTTCATTCCTTTTCTTTTGATTACTAACCGTGGCAATAACATAAGATTAGAAGATATGCTCATAATCATTATTCTTATAAATGAAAGACTAAAATAACAATCCTATAGATATATTCCATATTCAATTGGAAGGTCAACTGATCTAAATGGTTACCAATTACATTGACAAGAAAGGTTGCTTTAATTAAAGGAAATATTTGAATTCAACGATATGAATTAATCCATCATACCTTCTTCTTATATAAATATAATAAAAGTAAAAATACTTATTACCAATAAATGTTTGAATGCTCAACTTATCTTTATCTGATGCATGTCCTTACATCTCATGGAGAGGGGCAACATTGTCAGGGGCTTAACCTCCCAACCACGAACCTCAAACTTATCCCCACACTTTCTCTAATTAGAAAGGCCCTCCCTACCTAGAATAGACATGGAACACCTTATCATCCGCTGAGCATCTTGGTACTTAAACACACCACTCAACTTGACAATAGAGAATGAATTGGACATGCATGAGCTCTTAAGTGTTTCTTTTAAGAATAATATATATTGTTATGTCACGTTTGATTTTGCTCCCATGTTACTTGCAGATTTTTTTCTCACCTTTTCACCTCTTCCACGGTCATTTAGCCGAGCGAGTCCCAAGTGTTTAATTCTCAGAGTTTAACCAACTCATTCTGTTGATTCCACAACTGGTGTAATAATGTTTCATATTTCAACACATCACAACTTATATTACTTGAGGAAAATAAACTTAAGGCTTGCAAAAGAATATCATTTGGTTCTATTTTACAGCGATAAATAAAGATGTACAATCAATAAAATAGAGATGTAAAATATATCATGATCAATGTTCTTGACTTGGTTAGAAAAGTTCAGACTCTCTAAGGAACTATTCAATAACAGATAACCATGATGATATATGACATCCTATGGAAAGAATCCTTACTGTTGTAAATACATGCACAGTAATATAGAAAGGAATACAATGTTTCAATCGGAAATGGTATGTTGGCCACATAACCTGATTATCTTTTGAGAAGGATGAGCTTTTGCTGGATGCTATCAACCAATCCTTGCTTGTGAGATATCCTGAGCGCAATCTCAGAGTGAATAACAATCTCAACTTCCAGCAAAGGTAAAGGGAGGGGAAAATGTGGCCAAAAGTTAAGAAAAATAAAACCATAAAGAAGGATATAATTTGTTTTAAAATATATATATTTGGTTTCTCACAAACTCCAAATATTTAAAGAGGTATTCAATAAACTTCATGGCTTCCAAGAAGTCGTAACTCATAAAGAAATGACTTGGCTTCTTGAACGCCAATATAATATGCCAAGTGTGCATTTCAGTTTCTAGCAAGAAATTGAATAAATATGGAAAAAGATTTGAAGGTTATAAATCAAGGATAAATTTACAATATATTTATCTACTTGCACGTAGATGTATTTATGAGATGGCATCATATTATGTATTTTATCCAAGGTCGTATATGTATATTTAAATGCATCTTTATTTGGAAGATTATTTTATCTTATTGTACATGTATTTAAATGTACGTATTAGATAGAATCTTGTATAAAAATAATATTATGGTGTCACCTTTATTTCTATATCTATGTGTACATACATAAATATACATTATAATGGTGTGGTGGAAAAGTCAATCAAAAGCCATTTGAGGTATGCATTATTTTTAATTAAAAAATAACTAATATTTTAAATATTTATTTAATAGCTCATACATGTCTAATGTGTGTATCCTGTTATGTAGTTGATAGGTCCTCAACAATGATGATTCACGATTCATACCCATTTTTTCAGTGATGGTGATGCTCCTATGCCCAATTCTTTTCTGACAATGCTTCCACCCCTTTGATGTGCTCCCTACAAGGAAATTCTCTCCAGTTAAATCATATTACCATAACAAGTTATTAATCATAATGATTAACTACCTTTTCAATTCCATGAATTCGTGATAAATAATCAACTAGCATGTTATCTTAATATGAAATTATAATGACTAACCATCTTACCATTTCGCAAGATTATAACAAATTTAACCATCAACTGACTTCATGTGAATCTCAACAGCTATATGAACATTTTAAATTAGGTCAAAAATTGGGATGTTACACTTTTCCATCACTAGAATATCCAACCCCAAAAACCCTAGATTCTCCTTTCCTATCACGCACCATTACAATTTGCTAGTTTAGCAATGGCAATTGTTAACAATGATAATATATTTCATTCTAGCAACACTACAAAGTCTCAAGTACTTAAATAGTTTCAAAAAAGGCCCTATGGTAGAAAACATAGAATGCTTATTTACCTAAATAAAACTATACACTAGATCTTTGCAAGGAGGAGGTTGAATTTCAAGATTTGAGTTATAATGACCCAAAAAAGGATCTTGATAATGGAAAAACATTAATTAAGAAAAGTTGAGAGAAGTAAACCAACCCAAAAGGCTTAGGTCCCCATAGATGACTCAAAAAAGTAAGAATTATAGTAGATCAATCAGGGTCATTCATCCATTTATGTTTTCATAGAAGTTGATCTACTTCTTCCTCAATGAAACCAAATATTGGCATTTTCCATGGAATGCACTTTTCAACATGTAAATATAAATGATTCAAAATAAACTTATCCACATTTATCTGGACCACTACCTGGAGGTAACATTATTGATACAAGAAGACTTTGAATTGATATTTGATGATCAAAAGGGCCATAGGAAAGACATATGAGTGTTGCACCTACCTTGATCCTCTACCCTAATATCACAATCCAGAAAAGAAAAGAAAAATTACAGAAGAATTTTAGAGTTGTTGGACTCACTTGTGGTATTGTTGCTACCCTAGGGGCTATAGAATATTCCCACTGCAAAACCAACACCGTGGAGACCCATATTGTTAGGCCCCCATTTTCTTTAGGATTTGGACCAATGTCATTCTCACTCTACCCTTAGTCAAATGCTTCATCCTTTTGTCAATAGTTCATGGTGGAAAACAAGGAAACAATTGTGTTGTGCAAGCTATGGTAGAATGCATTCAACATGGTATATGTCTTACAGGGCATCTCTCGTGCTTCTCCTCCAATCTCAAATTGATTGGTGTAAACAACATAGTGAGAGTCAATATTGAGATGTCTAAAAAAAATATGTAGTTTAATTCAAAATTAGATCCATATTTATGATTACATTCTAGAATTTTATTTAGCATAAAATAATATCCAAAAATGTCCCTAGGTTTCCATTGTTCACTTCTATAAGTGATTAATATATATATATATATATATATATATATATATATATATATATATATATATATATATATATATATATATATATATATATATATATATATATATATATATATATATATATATATATATATATATATATATATATATATAACAACTTGGAATTTTGGAATGTCCCTACTCCTTAGGACAAGTTGTCCCATAGAAATTATTTGCAACATAGTCTATTAATTTAATTATAACAATTGATATCTAGGAATGTCATTATTTCTATACATCCTTAAAGATTCCTTCAATCAGGTTCCTAACCCTCTGGGAGGATCCCCTATGTCCTAAGGAACAATCCTTGATTATTCGGCCTTCATTATTGAAATTACCTTTCAAGTCTAGCTTCACAATCCTCTTTGAAGACACTCTATGCTCCATAGGACAACCCTCAATTAGTTGGTCATCTCATTGAAGAGAGTATAATTAAGCTCTACTAGGTTTGTCTATCGAACCCACTACGATTTCCACATTTTAAGTCAACCATGATCCCTTGCAATGCTTGATCTATAATAATCCAACCTCAAATATATTTATTTCTATGATCTAATTTCTTATTACAATATAAAAATTACTAAATATTAGAATTCTTAATTATGATCCTAAGAGTTCTTACATTTTAGTTATATAAACTAGATTAATAATAATACTATTACTATGTAATAGTACCATTAAATACACTTAGATAATCTTTACATACATAATCCTAACTAATTAACATTACTTCATATAACAAAATATTTCTACAACATCATTACACTTCCTTACCTTAGCCTTTTGTAGGCCCCTCTTAACCTTCAATTGCCCTCCTTTCCTTTGTGGGTACGAGGCTTGGGTAGGACAACTTGTTGGTGTAATCCCCCCACTGGCGGGTCACGTGGGATTATCGTACTGGTCCTTCAAGTTTTTAACAGTTTGTTTCCAAAGTTGTTATTTTCCACTTGGATGTGATTATATTGGTCTCGGCCCCACCTCATTGCTTCTCTTATTTCCTTTGATCCTCTGATCGGATTGGTCTTATCGTTAATGTGTTACATGATGACGTGGAGGCCTTTGTAACTTTTGTATGCTATTCCTTTTTTTATGTTCCTCTTAGTTCATATTTCCCGTATGCCTTGTTAATAAATGGGAACATGTCCATGATGATTCTTTGCTTGGTCTAACATGTGGTGTGTGTGTAATCATAGGGGTACATTACTTGTGTGCATATTGCATGCTGACTAGCGAGTTAATTATTAAGTTTATCTTATTAGTAATAAATTTATTAATATTTAATATTTAATAATAATAATAATATTTATGTTGAACATTAATATAGAATGCTAATGTCTAACAATATTCATGTATTTTATTTGATCTACTATTCATTATTTTTATATTTGTTTATTTATTTATAATCTATACGTTATATGTTTTTTTTTATTAGTTAAATTCATTGATTAAATATAAGGATTCAAACATTTAGAGGATATATATATATATATATATATATATATATATATATATATATATATATATATATATATATGTGCATTACATTGTTGGTACATCAATTTGAGCTCATGACATTTTGTCCTTCCCAAATTTTCTTATCCTCAAGCAAATATTAAGATTTATGCATAGTGCCTTAGAATAGATTCCTCTCATTCCATGGGGTAATGATCTCACAATGTTTCCATAAGTTGATTACATATTATGTTCTTATTCGCCAGTCTTTGTTCATTTTCTTGGATTCCCGTCATTGCCTATCTCTTCTATTTGGTTTATTTTTCCTCCCTTACACAGATGGTCATGACTTCAAGGACCCTTGCATTTGAAAAATAGGTTTTCTTCAGTAGTTCCTCTCTTTTCTAGCATCAATATCCTTTGGTCCATGGTTCATGACATATATAACGGGGTCTTCCTTGATTACTTTTGTTTGATTTTGTACCTTGTTGGAATATTGCAGTTAGGAAACTATTAGATCTTTTTTATCACATTTGTCTCCGCCTCTTTTTCTTTTCTAACGGCTTCTTCTAGGCTTTGGGATTCAAAGGGTTTCACTTGTTCTTTAATGGACTCGTTAAGTCCTTCTATGAATATGTACGTGATTTTCCTTTGGGAAAATTTTGGGACCATTGCAACTATGTCTTGAAATTGATTGACAAATTCCTCTACTAACCTTGCTTGTTTGAGACAAGTTAATTCTTGGTAATACCATTCAAAATCTTTTAGATCAAATATGTTCATCAAATTTTTAGTGAATTCACTATAGGTAGAAAAAAAATTGAGCCCTAAGGAATTTTAGCCATAGTGCCACCATTTGTGAGTTGGCACCCTTAAATTAAGTATGGAAAACTTAATTGCAGCTTGTTTCATCATAAGACTATATGATAGATATGTATCTAACTTTTGCACCCATGATTGAGTACTTTCCTCTCTTGACCCATCATAACATGGTAGTTTTACTTTACTTGCTTTTTCCTGAAGGTCTTCATCTACATGCATTCCCTTATTTTCCATAATTTTTGTTTCATGGTATTCTTTAAAAGGTATAAGTTGTCGAGTATTTGGATCCAAATTCGCATACATTTGTGTAATTTCTTCCACAGTAGTAGTGTTGAAAATAGATTGGTACAAGTATGAATATGTGTTTCAATCATTGTTTTGTCACTGATGTCAAACCTACTACTTGTTGGTAAGACAATTGCTTGGATGATTTAAGTACTATCATTTGTTTGATTGATGAAGAGGATTTGATCATGGCGCGGGAGCACCTAAAGTACAAGAGCACAAGGAGGTTAAGAGTCCTTATATCATATATTAAATATTTTTTTAAGACATTTATAATGTGTTTGAGTCCATAAGTTGAAATGTAAAGGCTAGAGAAGTCATTTGTAATAAGTGTCAAAATTGTGCAAGGAGGTCTCAAATTGGTCAAGAAGGTAAAAATATGAAAGAATTCCTTATAATGATTAAGTTGATTTAAAATGCCCATTTAAGTCCATTTTAGGGTTATTCAAGTGTCCATGCAAATATTTTCCAAATTTGGACTTACACTTGCAAAAGTTGTAATGTGAAAAATGCATAAAGTGCATAAATATTGTCAAAGTTGCATAATGATTTAAGAGGATGTAAGGAGATGGTTTAAAAGGTGGTTTGCAAGTTATAACCAACCACAAAAACTATAAAAATGGATGTATGGTCGAACCAAAGAAGAATGAAAGAAAACATTCACATTTGAAACAAATCTGGTGAAATTATGAGTTGTTATTTTGATTGCCTTTTCAGTTTTAGTGTTGGTTCCAGATCTTGTATAGCAAAGATTACTTTACTAACAAATCTTTTCCTTTTGGCCATCTCGTCTCATGGGTCGATCATCATTTGGTGAATAGAGCATGCAATGTAGGTCAACTGCGTCGTCGGATATTTATCGAATTTGGGTCCAATGCCTGTGGTAGTCACCCATTAGTTATGACATGATTGGTAAAAAATATTGGTCCAATCGCCAATGCAATATACATTTTGGATACATTTATTTTAAACATTTCGCCATCCTGTGCATGTTGTTTCTTATTGGCCCATGTTCTTTTGCCATTACTACAACCAAATAATTTTCCCTTGGGTTGGGCATCGCCTACCATTTTTCTGACATGTGTCAACCACCAACACCATTTAGGCAATTGTTTCCTACTATGGACTTGCATAGGAAGGTGTGTTTTGCACCACATTTGACGGTGTTAATCTCACATAATTTGCCAACCTAGATTGGACTAAAAGATATTATTATTCTACACAATTCGCACTTTTTTGGTCTGAAGACTAGCATTTCTTATTGTTGCCAAAGTTTCAGAGTGTTGAGTGCATTTCCCATTGACTTGTGGACCCTAGTTTTCGTAAAAGGCAAGTGATTTTTTTTTTATGTCGACAGTGGTACTATCATACTAGTATAGTGGTACTAGTTTTTTTTTTAGTTTTACTATCCAGTGTCCACAAGTGACTGGACATCTCACATGCTAAGATAGCCTATAGGTTTGCGAATAATATTGGATAGTACTGTAGATGTAGTACCATAGTATTAGTACCCTTTTTTGGAGAATGAATCATATTATTGTTATTATATGTAGTCTAATTAGTCTACTATCACTGTTCATAGTCTTTAAGTCGTCACAGTTTGAGTCTTTTGTTCAACAACTAAGTTGATTTATTTTTTCCAGCCTTTATCAATTTGCAATGTCAAATAAGAGGGGTAATAGGGGTTCTGATCGGATCCCTAAAAGCCAAGAGAGGCCACCATTACCAAAACATAGAACCATAGCGGCATATTTCAGTGGTGGAAATGTTGGCAACCTACAAGATTCATGAGTTAGATCTCCAGTGCTTATTGAAAAAGGAGATTCATCACAAGTTGTTGTAGAATTTTATGAAAGCCAACTTCACAGTGTGCCAAGATCAACTACATGCAAATAACCTGCTGAAGAGAAACCGAAGAAGGAAGGAACAAGAGCTTGAAGCAACAAAGAGAAATTATATTGCAACAATGAGAAAATAAAATTGTTGTACAATCTGAGATGCAAATAAACTAGGAGAGCCTATTTATAAAGACCTCTAGGAAGCTTGTAGAACAAGCTAGAAAGTGCTAGGAGATAAGGTTGACAACAAAGCATACATCCACAAAAGGTGGATTATCCTCCATGTAGAGAAGATATGTATGACTAGGTAGGAACAAACTCCCATGTTGTCAACAAGTCCTAGATGACAACTAATAACTAACTGCATTAACCTAAGTAAACTTAAGTAAAAGTGCAAATAATAATTATTTACTCTAACACCCCCCCTTAAGTGCAACTTAGGGGAATGCACTTAATCTTGCAAAAGCTAAAATGAAATGCAGAATGGGTCCCGACAACAAGGCCATGTTAGGTGTACCATGTACAATGCAAAGAAATGCAACCTTTGAAAATGGGAAAAGAGGGAAAACCTCATGGGAAAAACCCTCCCCCAAAAAGAGGTAAGTACAAACATGTGCAAAAAATAAAGGAAGGAAGGAAGGCCTCAACAAGACCCCCTAAGGATAAATTCCACCGAAAATGTTTCAAGAGACTCTCAAAACCATAAGTACAACTAGGTCACCCATGAGAGATAGAAAAGACAACAAATCCCCCTAGAATAATGGAGCCCCTAGAGAAAGAACTAGACTAATGAAACTCCAATGTGGAGGAAACAAGGGAACAAAATAAAGGAACCCCTGAATGAGAGGGAAAACTAGAAGGCCTAGCTAATGGTCAAAGGAGAAAAATGAGGATCTTAAAAAGGAATCCCCAAGGCAGGTGTGATGATAATATCATGAATGTCCACTATAGAATCCACAACAGGTTCACCTAGAGGCTCGATGAATGGAGCTAGAGGATCAGGTAGGGCAGAAGAAGAATCTTGTTGAAGAGAAAAGACCTCAACTAGATGTGGTGTGGAAGTAAAATCAAGGATCTTAGGAACAATACAAAGGTTCAAGTATCTTGACTGCACCACATGATACTCCTGTGAAAGAGAAGAAGTATGCTTCGAAAATGGAGATGGTGGACCAAAGTGTGAGAAGGTGCAGAGGTGAGTGGAAGGATCAAGTGCCCTTGTAGCAATAAGACCTCATGTTGCATGATCCTGAATGAAGACTGAATTGCAGTGAACTCAATTGTCTTCCTCGATCCATTGCGTGTAATCTGAGAAATTGCGAGAAGGTTTTTAGACAAAGATGGAACATACAATACATCATTGAATATAACATCCTGGATATGAACTAAACCTTTCCCGAAAATTGATAGGATAGTGTTATTCCCCATGAGAATATGAGGAATGGGGGAAGTCTCAATAGTGGAGAAGACACCTTGAGAAGACGTCATATGGTGAGAACCACCTAAATTTAGTATCCAAGGGACTTGTGAAGGGGATGCAATGCAAGCTCGTAATGCATGACCCTTTCCAAGATCTACTGTAGATGTCAAAGAGGTGGAAGAAGCCTGAAAAGAAGACCCCTGTGAGGTAGAAGAGGATGGAGAGGAAACAATGCTCGTCTGAAGGAGAGCTTGCAAATCGGCAATCTATTTCTCATAGCCATCAAATCTCTTCTGAAAATAATGTGACTCATCATGAGATCCTTTGTGACAATAGGAATAGGTAGGAGTCCCAGTCTTCTTTTTCTCCTCCTTCTTAGAAGAAGAGGATGAACCAATAGAGTGCTAAGAGGAGGAATCAAATATCTACTTCGACTTCTACTCCTGTGTATCCTTGGCAAGCAATGCATGTGACTATGAATCTAAAAATGAATCCATTTGAGTGATCTTGGATTGTTCCCATGTCAACTGATCACAAAATGTCTCAAAAGAACACATCTGATGTCTGGTACCCAAGGCATCCATAGTGGAGTAGAAAGTGGAAGAAAACATCTAATATTGTCCTCGCAACTTTGAGAGTATCAAAAAGATATAGTCATCATTTATTTTGTTTTTCCCACATCCTTGCAAAATTGTGCGCAAAGATTTGAACTTAATCAAGAAGTCTTCAATGGTGGGAAAACTATCAGTTGTCAAAGAAGTCAACTTTACATCAAGCTAAAATGCCTGGAACTCATTCACTATGCCAAACAAGTTGTGAAACTTGGTCCAAATAGCCCGAGGAGTGGTCAAACCATCCAAGTGAAATAGTAGACTGTCGGAGATTCAGTGCAATCAATCCCGTGGCTTCATCCATTTTGTTTTTGTGCTAAAGAACCTCAAAAGGACGTTGCAAAATAGGTTGGTTCTCATCCAAACATGACCATAAGCCTTATGACATGAGAAGCCTAGTCATTTGTGCTTTCCAGGTGTGATAGTTGTGTGGTCTGAGCCAGGTCACAGAAGGATCTGACATTGAGAGAAGAAGATAGAAGTAGAAGGGTCTTATTCTAAAGTAAATTATAGAAAAAGAAATGCCTCCCCCCACAATTGATAAAGATATCCCTTAAATACCAAGGAAAACAACTATAGAAAGCATAAAAATTAAGAAAAAAACTTGGATTCCTGATGCAAAGGAGGAAATAGAAGCCTCGACTTCAATGCCAAAAATGGGAGCTCAAATGAACTTAGAACAAAATGAAACTAGCACCATTGTCTCTATCTCCAAGCCATCTTTCTGGTGCTTCTTTCAGATCAAAAAAATACCTTTGTATGCTCAAGTTATGGCCACAAAACCAATTGTTGCTCCAAAAGACAAGCTCATTGGAAAATTACAGACATGGCAAAAAATTTGATAGCCGTACGCCCATCAATTGGATAGTATTGAAAAAAAATGTGGTTGTTGGAATGTTAATGTCAATAGCTAATATATGACATCACCCTACCAAAAAATGATGTCAGCAAGGGGTCCCGAGTGATGACGTCAATCGATTGGAAGATGACATCACATTGAAAAATGCTGACATGGCAATCGGGAAAGATGACATAATTTGTCAAGAAATGATGTCAGACGCCAAAAATGTGATGTCACTAGTTGTAGGTGTTGTGGTGGTGGCACCGCTGGTGGAGGTGGAGCACGGGTGGAAAATGTTGATGGCGTCGTGGCGGTGCGGTGTCAGCTGCAAAGTAGCTACCATGAGCGAGTGGCATTGCGGTGTCATTGTGGTGGCGTGGCTAGTTGTAGTGCCACGGGGGCAGTGTGGCAGCCCCTTTTTTTTTGTGTCTGTACACTCCGTACAACCTCCTGGGGAGCTAAAAAACATTTGCCAGACTCTACGGAAGCCAAAAATAAACTTTTTTATATAAATCTTGACTGTAACTGACCTTCTGAACTCAATGACAATGTCCGTTTAGGCCCAAAGTGCCCCCAAAAATCACTCTTCCTCCTGATTGAAGAAAAAATCACAAACAAACTAGGGTTTGTGTCTTTGAATCATAGCTTAAAAAATCCTTCGAACCAGGAAGCAACAGGAAGGCTTTGATACCATGTAGAAGTTGATGAAAGCCAACTTCATAGTGCACCAAGATCACTTGCATGCAAATAACCTGTTGAAGGGAAAACTGAAGAAGGAAAGGAACAAGAGCTTGAAGCAACAAAGAGAAATTATATTTTAATAATGAGAAAATGAAATTGTTGTACAATATGAGATGCAAATACACTAGGAGACCCTATTTATAAAGGCCTCTAGGAAGCTTGTAGAACAAGCTAAAAAATGCTAGGAGATAAGGTTGACAACAAACCATACATCCACAAAATGTGGATTATCCTCCATGTAGAGAAGATAAGTATGACTAGGTAGGAACAAAATTTTGTGTTGTCAACAACTCCTAGACAAAAACTAATAACTAAATGCATTAACCTAAGTAAACTTAAGTAAAAGTGTAAATAATAATTATTTACTCTAATAGTTGGAGACTCAGACCGTATTGAAGAAGTTCAAGTTGGTGAACTTGATATCTCAGTTGAGGATGAACTTGAACACAATTTGGAGGCACTTCCCCTGAGTAGGGAGTCACAAACTGATATTATAGAGTTGGAGTCGGTCCCAGACCAGTCAGGTGAGAAAACCAAAAGTGATTCCATAAATCATGTTCATGCACAAAAGGGGAAAAGAAAATTGGAATCAAAGAAAGATTGATCTTGCTGGGATCTGTCCAAAAGGAATTTTTAGTTAGAATGGGTGGAAAAGTATTGGTTCATTGAACCAGTGGCCAATCCAATTGATGGTGAGCCTCCTGTAGAATGTAGATGTAATATTTGCACAGAGATAATAAAGAAGGAGAAGAGGTTGCAGCTTAAACTTAATATTATAGAAAAGCATGTCAATAAAGTTTACAAAAAGGAAACTAGAGATGGAGCTGAAAAATCCATGCTAACTTAGAAAACAAATGAAAATTGTCTGCATATCAAGAATGTCAAAATATACAAGTTACACCAGTAATTATGGGAGAAGCATTTTGCAATAAAAGGTTCCATTGAAGATTTCATCGGGAAAGCAATGGAAGTGCAAAATATGGGAAAAGTAGTTCAATTAAGTGTGGTCTTTCATATTTTGAGTAGACGACATCCTATGATGGACTACCCTTCAATTACTACCTTATTGCACTTTTTCAAAGTTTGAAACTATCTGAACAATCACTGGTCAGTAAACAGTGGATGGGAATGGGCTGGATGTCTTGCACAAGTTGAAAAATAAGATATGAAGGAAAAAATAAAACACTCAAATTTCATTGCATTGTCTCTAGATGAAGTTATAGTAATTGATAATACTTCCTGGGTGTGCATGCATGTTTATACTGTAAATGATCTTTGTCTTCAACCTTTTCTACTATCTGTTGCTAAATTGAATTGTAGTGCAACAACTGAAAATTTATATGAATTATTAAAGACTACTCTAATTGAATATGGAGGTTTGGATAAAATGGAGATTGCCAAAATTTTGGTGTATGTTGAGTGGATGGAGCTTCGGTTATGCAAGGTCATAAAGGCGATCTTTGCAAAAAGATCAAGAATGATTTGGCACCCTACGTTATTCTCATTCATTGCATGGCCCATCGAATAAATCTAGCTTTGAAATTGTCATCGATTTTGGTTGTGTAAGTAAAGTGAAATCTCTAATCAAAGAGATTTACCAATACTTTTTTTGAAGTCCAAAACGAGTCTGGAAATTTTAACACTTTGCTCAAGGACTTACTGATGGGAGGAAGCTTTTTAAAGACAATGATACTAGATGGATCTCTTTGGATGGACCAGCGCATCGAGTAATCTCTGAATATTGGTCATTGCTTGGACTAATCCATTCTGTGTGAGATAGATTCTCTCATCTATATTCAACTCTAACTAATATTAAGATACTCTTAACTTTAGCAGCTATTCTCCTCATGCTACAGGATATGAGAAATATTATAAAAAAAGGTTCAACAAAGAGCTATTGTACATTGCAGAATATAGTAAGATGTGTAAAATGACATGTAATAGCCTGGATACTCTGTATCGATTACTACCATTAGATGAATCAAAGTTTGAAAAGTGGATAGAAATCACAAATCTAAACAATCCTTGGAAATTTTTACATATTGGTGCAAACGGTGAGGTATATGCCAGGGTATGTGGAGTTGACATACCAATGTAGTACTATGTTCATATCAACCCTAACGAAGTAGGAAGCAAAGTTGAATTAGAACTAGAGAAGGTACTTTCACGTGTTACAAGTGAAGACTTCAAGAAGATCAAAGACTCTATGTTTGACTCTGTCAAGCCAGTTTGCTACAACCTTTTGTCAGAAATTAGATTAAGATTCCCTCCAAAGGAACTACTCAAAGTAATGTCAATTGTTTTTCCACAATATTGGTCTCTAAACTGTCTACCTAATTTTTGAAAAAGGATGACGACTTTGATTCAGCATTTTTGCAAACCTAAAGTAATCAATGAAGTAACTATAAATGGAATTTTAGATGAATCTCAACTAAGAGATCAATCATATTCTTTTGCAAACATAATGAGGGAACAATATGATCTTATGGAGAACTCAAATGAAGAGGAAATGGTAACAAAGCTTTGGAAAAACCTTGATGAGAACAATCAGTTGAGAGAGTCAATACCAGAATATTTCAAGCTTACTGATTTATGTGTGACAATGATATTGAGTTCCATGGAGGATGAGAGATTTTTTCAGTACTTTGGGCTTCCTAAAGTCAAAGGTTAGAAACAAATTAGACAAAAATTTGGATAATTGTTTGAGGTTCTATAATTCTAGGTATGAAGTAGATAGTTTCCCTTCTGACAGGGCTCTCAGCATTTGTAGAAACCAATGTCAAAAAAGAGGGATTGCCAACATTTTTGTAAGAATTTGCTTAAGGGAAAAATTCACCCAAGAACCAAGAACTCAAACACAAGCACACAGTAGACCAAAGAAGGATATGATCAATTAATCAGAGTATGTATGAATACATTGCTCTATTCAGAATGTGATGATAATACACTAGGAGTGCCTGATTATAAAGGCTACAGGAGAACTTCTAGAATGCATAGAAGTTAGCACCATGAAGTGTCAAACAACCAAACACATGTCCACCAGATATGGATTATCCTCCATTAAGCACGGAAGTAAGTGCGGTGATGAGAGGATAAGCCTAGAAGAGTGGAACACGCAAAACAGTGTTCTAGACACCATGTGCTCAAATAAAGGTGCATACTCCTGTGTTGTCAACATGACAAATCACAAGGTGGCACAAACTCCTAAGTGTCTCATAATAAAAATAATAAAATAATGCAATATAATTAAATAATGCATTAACCTAAGTAAACTTAAGTAAGTGTAAATAGTAAAGTACTAATTTACACCAACACCCCCCCTTAAGTGCAAGTTAGGGGAATGCGCTTAAGCTTACAAGCTAGGATGAAGATGCATAATGGGTCCCGGCTACTAGGCCATGTTAGGTACCCATGTACATAATGAAAATGGAAATCTCCCATAAAGCGGAGAAAGAGGGAAAACCTCATGGGAAAAACCCTCCCCCAAAAAGAGAGATAAAGATGGATGCATCGATGGATGGAGTAATCAAGACCCCCCCATTACGACATACATCCAATATATACAAAAAAAAATGGAGAAGGACAAAACCTCCTATGAGGAAAAAGTCCCCCCCCAAAAAAGAGAAGAAAGAGACGAGGTAGTCCCCCCCCCCCCTTAAAAATAGTGTGCCAATCAGTGAGAAGTGCTCCGATGAAGAAGATGATCCATGACCTCTTGATGACGTTCCTCCCCTTTGGAAGAAACAATGGCAAGGGTACCTTTGAGAAGCGTCCCCTGGATGGAGAAGGAATCTCAATGATGACTGGTATCTCTGAAACCTGAAATGATTGATCATGTAGAGAATGGAAAATAACTGTAGAAGAATCATTCTCAGCAAAGAGAAGCAAGAAATCATCATAAAAATCTCCCATATCAACTGTGTGTGACTCCAAGAACAGAGCTGAAATGTCTGGCAAGAAATCAGCACCTGGAAGACCATGTGTACCGTGCAATGCCGAAGTGCATGAATCTATCATTGCGGCAAAAGATGAAGTGTCCGCCTCAAAAAGGAGATGGAGGTCATCAAGAATGTCTCCCACATCTTCAATGTGAGACTCCACGAACAAATGTGCAATGTCTGAAAGGAAGTCTTCGCAAGAAGGTAGAGTAGGAAGACATAAAGTATCCTGTTGCACTGAATCCGAAGCATCTGTGGCTGGAACAGGATCAGTAGGAGCAACAGGAGCTGGAGGTGCAATCTCATCTGAAGAAGTGTCAGCTGCAACTGGAGGAATGAGATCTTGTGGGAAAGGAGGAATAGCTGGATCTCCAAATGTCTCCCAAAGATACATCCAAAACTGATATGGATCAGATGATTTAATTTTGAACATTTTTTTCATAGTTTTATAATCCATATAGCGACAAAGAATAGTTAGAAGGAGGTCAACTTGAGCAACAGTATACTCAAGATCAAACGCATATGCTAGTGCATTATGCTGAGAGAGATATCTGGCCATTAGTTGACTCCATTCCTGATAGTTGTCTGGTTGCAAATCAATCAAATCATCCTCTTCCATGATGGATCAATCAAAAGAACCTCCAAAACAAGAACCCCCCCCTAAAAAAAAAGTTGTTGGCATGTGAAATGTGGTTTGGAGTGCAGAGTACTGCACGTAGAAAAACCACCGAAAGTCACAGTTGACTGTTGAAACCGCTGAGCCCGCGCCGAGAAAGCAATGCCGCCGGAAGGATAACCAAGATCGCTACCGAAATCTGTGAACAGCGTTGCCGGCGGAAAGCACACCAAACTGCTGGGAAATGCACACGAGAGAAGGAAACCTTCTCACTCGGAATGGAGATAGGGACCGAGAAATCGCGGCGAGAAAGAAGACAGTGGCCGAAAGATCTAACCACGACGTCGGATGGTAATAAACCCTACCAAAAAATTTGGGCAGCCGCCGGGAATCTCAGACACGGCGGGAACAGTCATCGGACTGTCTGCCAATCATGAAAAACCCTCGCCGTGCCTGAACCAGGAGCTAAAAATGGTAATCTCTGTAGGAACTCAGATCGCCGGAGGAACCTTGCACTTGCCGGCGGGAAAATAAACTTGTGGGCAGAGTTCAACGTCGCCGAAAAATAGTGAAAAATGTCGGTCGAAAAAATGCAGACACTGGAAATGTTGAAATCGAACTAGATCTTCCTTCTGCGGATGCCGAAAATATGCCAGAATAGTCTACAGGGGCGGGCAATTGACTGCATCGCCGGAAAGAGCAAACAGCGATCCTGAAAGCTGAAGGTCGGGCCGGAGGTGTCTGCATGTCTTGAGAAGAACGCGAAGGCCAGAAAACCCTCGCGCAGGCACAGTCTGAGTTCGAGCGTGGGCGGAAATAATCGCCTGTGATCTGTGGATTAATCCACCACAAATATAATACAGATCCGAGGGTTGACAACCCGGGTCTGTTAAAAAAAATTCTCTACTCGTGCCCGTAGGGCAAAACAAAATTTCGCAAAATTCTGATGACGAAAATTACAGAGAAAAAAATGCAGATCAAATAAATTAACAAGATCTGCAGAAGATGATCATACCCATACTGCAAATTGAGGCTTTCGAGGTCCGATTTGCTAAAAAAATTTGCCTCACGGTCGACTATGGGCCAAAGTAGGCGTGCTTATAGTCAATTTTCACCGGTTCAGTGTTTCGAATGCAATGGAGAGGTCAGATCTGATGCTGGACGCTCCCAATTTTTGCAGCACTTCGGATTCAGGCTGAGGTGATGAAGCAAGAGGTCTCGAACAACTTGTGAAGAGAAAGACTCCAAGCTCTGATACCATGTAAGAATTTGCTTAAGGGCAAAATTCACCCAAGCACCAAGAACTCAAACACAAGCACACAGTAGACCAAAGAAGGATATGATCAATTAATCAGAGTATGTATGAATACATTGCTCTGTTTAGAATGTGATGATAATACACTAGGAGTGCCTGATTATAAAGGCTACAGGAGAACTTCTAGAATGCATAGAAGTTAGCACCATGAAGTGTCAAACAACCAAACACATGTCCACCAGATATGGATTATCCTCCATTAAGCACGGAAGTAAGTGCGGTGATGAGAGGATAAGCCTAGAAGAGTGGAACACGCAAAACAATGTTGTAGACACCATGTGCTCAAATAAAGGTGCATACTCCTATGTTGTCAACATGACAAATCACAAGGTGGCACAAACTCCTAAGTGTCTCATATTAAAAATAATAAAATAATGCAATATAATTAAATAATGCATTAACCTGAGTAAACTTAAGTAAGTGTAAATAGTAAAGTACTAATTTACACCGACAATTTCAAACCCAAATGGCAGTGGCAATGGTGGTGGCAGTGGCAATGGTGGTGGAAGTGACAGTGGTTCATGTCCTGATATTGGAAGCAATGAAGATGATGTTGACTTTGGCATGCATACTGACGCTGACAATGAATCTAAAAAAAACACAATGAATAATGAAATGTTATATGCAATAAATGAAGAGGATCCTGATGATAGTGATGTTGAGCTAGTCCAGGTGGAGTGGCAACTATAGCAGCTTCTCAACTTCATGTTCAAACTTCTGCGTGAGTCAAGTAGTAGGCTAGCAGCTCTGATCTAAGACTCTATCTACTAATTAATTATGTTTGTAGAAGTTTATTTATAACCTTCATTCACTGTCCTTTTATAAATGCTTAAATTTTTTTGAACATGTTGATGTTGCAAACTTACATGTTGAGATTTTCATTGAAACTAGTTATTACTTTTAGAGTCTACACATGTTGAGATTGTCATTGATTCTAGTTTTTAGACATTTTTACTTTTAGATTTTCATTGATTCTAGTTTCTTTAAAAGATTGTAACATAATGCATTTAACAGAATAAGCTCTATTTTATTAAAAAAAATTGTATTATAATTTATAATTATAAATCAGTCTGTAACATAATACATTTAACAATTACAAACAATCGCAACCCTTTGCAAATGACTCAATGTCAAATCGAAATGACCTTGAATTCCCTTTTGCAGATACAAGGGAGCAACAATAGCTATAGGTTGGTTTGTAATTATATATATAATCAGATTATTACTACATAATACATTATCTGTGAACAATCACATTGCCAATTTGCCACATTGCCAATTGTACAATTTTTTCAAGTAGGAATAGGAAAAAAATTCCATCTACTCTGTGTAGTAATAGTATGCTAGTGCTTGGCTGTCCAACTATCCTGATATGTTGGCTCTTGATTCCTATAACAATTAACATTAAACAAAGCTGAAATTAAATTCAAATTTTGAAATTAAAGAGCAACAAGTACCAAAATTATTATAGTACTATCACTTACTAAGTTGTTACTTCTTATTGTTATCAGCTATGATTGCCACTGACAACAATAGTAACAGTTTGAGAAGATGACCCAGCTCCAATGAAGTTCTTTAGGGTGTTCCATTCTGCATCATTTGGAAGCTCCACTTCTTTGAGGTTGTAGCTAAATAGTTGTAACCTCATCAACAATGAATACTTCACAGAGATAGTTTTACATGAATCAAGGAATTTATCTATAACCGCATTCATTGTTGATAGTGGTTTGATGCAACTTGTAATTCTTTCTGGAGTGGTTCCCTCAAGCAAGTTGCCTAAATTAGAATTCATGGTGTTCTACAACTTTTTTATGTAATCTTTTGCTCCAATGAATCTACCATATGAGTTGGCTAGATTTGGTAATCCAACATTTAGCAAGTTCACTATGTTGTGATTCATCTTCATCAAATCTTTGGAAGCATATTTGAGAACTTCATCTATTTCCATTACTTGTTCACAATTGTGACAAATAGAAAAGGACATTACAAAGGCATCCAAGCAGTTGTTTATTCCATGGTTTGCCAAATTCTTGTCACTAGATCTCCATACTTTATTCAAAATTTATTTAGCATGATTTTTTAAGGAATTGGTGAAGATTCCTCTTTTAGCCTGAACATTTTTTTTTACATTTTCAAAGAGAAGTCTAAGATTGCTATTTAAATCAAGCCATTCAAACAAATTATCATTTTTTTTCATTATTTTGTCCCAATTTTCTTGTTTTATAAGCTTAACTGTGTTTATTATAGTATCCTTCACATGATGGTCTTCAAAAGATGTCATTCTATTTTGTGTGATTACATTCTCCATCTTTTTCTTCATTTCAGATATCTCTTTTTCAATCTTTTTTCTATATTTCCTCTAGTTGCCCTTGCCAATTAGTTGCTCTTTTCCTTTCATCCTCCAATTTATTTTTCAAATCTTGGATTGTATTTGCAGTAGTTACCTCTTTTTTCTTCTCATCCTCGAGTTCCCTTTTCAAATCATGGATTGTCTTTGCAGTGGACTCCTCCTTTTTGTTTGCATTGTCCAATTCTTTCTTCAAATCATGGAGTGTTTGATGTAGTGCCTCTCCCATTTGACTTTTGTAAGTCGTCCTGATGGATGCAACCTTGCTGATCTTTTGTTGTGATGGATCGTGATTGTGACCCTGAGTGGTCTACACCGTCGAGGTGTTTCGATTTATGTTTCTGTATCAGTTGCCTTGTTTATGCTTTTGACTGATCTTATAGATTATGATGTGATTTTTGGTTCACTGAGGTTTGTGCCAGTGGTTACCAGGATCGATGTGGTATCATGAGGTTGTTCCGTGATTACCCTGAGATGTGTGCAGAGATTGCACTGTGTACTATTACCATGCTACACTGGACTAGGTTCCTGTAGTAGTGGTTAGTCATGTTCATGACTATGTTCGTTTATGTGTTTTAAGTGCCTTATTAAATGCATTAATGATTAGAAATGGATTATTCATGTTGGATTCTTTGGTTATGTGCTGCGGACATTTACCTTGTTTTATTTTGATCTAAGAGATATCTGTTCTTATGTGATGTTTTACATTTTGAGATGACAGTGTGTTTTACGATGTTATCTGGTTATCTGGTATTTGGACATACCTCTGATTTTGTTATGTGATGGATTTAATGCTATGGTTATTTACTTCATTCCTGCGTTGCTATGCCTTTTGCGAACGTGAGTGATGTAAATAGATTATTTTAATCTAATTAAATAAATGGTTAAATTAGGTGATTTAACGCATTATTGCTTCGGCTATGTTATTATATGCAATTGCACTTGATCGTGTTGTTTAGTGTGTAGGATTTATATCCCTGGCAGTGGCACATGGAGTTAGTGATTCAGCCATTCATGTTTTACCAATGTCGTCCTTATATGGTCGACGTATCCTTTATTAATGTTTAATTTAAACCTTTCGGTGATTATTAAATCCAAACTCATTTGCATTATGTGATTAGACCAGTAAGCGTGTCTGTGCATTTAGAGGTTCGCATTGTCGTGAAAGTTATTAAGGAGATTTATGTGTTTTTGGGTTTTCGAGCTTTTTAATTGATTTATTTTAATTTCTGGCAGCTTTGCCATAGATGAATTCCTATTTATAGGAATAGCCTGTTTTCGTTTGGGTCGATTCGGGGTTTAACTAGATTGGTTGGTTAAATGCCCTAATCGATTATTCACCCGAAAAGTGAATAAGTATCCAAAGAGGAATTTAATTCCTCACTTCTCACTTTCAAATTGGAAAGTTGGAGAGTAAAACCCAAAATCCTCTTCATGAGGATTTACTGTTTTGTTTGTTGTGGGAGCTACGGGCGTGGGATCGTCGCGAGGTTGGGCTCGTTGGATCCAGCTCGGGGAAACCTTGGATTGCCGCGATTTTCAGCTACTTCTACGAGATATTTATTTTATGGTTCAAATTCCCGTTTTGCCCTTTTGGCTGTGAGGTAGGGCTTTCCCGTTTTATTGTTTCTGCTTTGTTTAAGCTTCTATTTTTGGTAGCCGTTTGTTTGGAGGCTGAGAACTAGTGTTCCCCTCCGTTTCTGTATGTTAGTTCTACCCGGTTGGGCGGGTATGAACATTTCCTTGTTTTTTGGGATGAGGGTTTGGAGTTTTGCACCGTTATGCTGGCCGTTTTTGCATACGGTGTCCGATTCCATTTATTTTTGGATTTTTGGAGTTTTTGAACCCAAAGGCCAAATGGGTTTTAATTTTGAAGTTTTTTCAAAATTTGAGATTTTTACCTCGTTTTGCGTGCCGCCCTGTTTTCTTAGGTTTTCTTGGCACATTGTGGTTTGTGGACCTGGATGATCCATTTGGATGTCAGTCAGACCACTATTGCACTTTTATGTTGCATTGGGATGTGTGTCGCACCCGTACTTCCGACTTTGTGTTCGGTTGAGTGATTTGTTACCTGTTATGGTTTCTTTTGGACCTTTGGCTTGTTTCATGGACATTGGGATTCATGTAGAATCCATACTCTCGGATTGAGGCTGGTTGAGTAAGTTCATGACTTTTGGTCTTGTTACATCATTGGGATTTGTGTAGAATCCATACTCTCGAATTGAGGCCGATTGAGTGATTTCATGATGTATGATTTTATTGGCTTTGGGATTCGTGTAGAATCCGTCCTCTTGAGTTGCTTTCAATTAGGTGCTTTGTTTTGCATTGTGTTCTCAATCATGTCCTTGTGTTATGATCTTCGTGATGGTGGTGCGCCACACACGAGTACGTACGCGTACATTTGTTGGGTGACTTGCGAGGCCTGATCTTCCGTGGATTTGCCGAAAGTTATGATCATTGGGGTTGGGATGGGAGTATGCATGCCCACGGGCACTTGTCGTAGGATGAGCATGGGTAGGGTAGGGTAGCATATGGAGGGGGCTTCTATCTCGCAGCCTGGTGACCTTAGTCCCATAGGGTTGGCAGAGGAATTTTTAAATAAGTGATAATTAAAGAAAATGTGTGACTGATAATAAAACTTAAGATAATAAAATGTGTGTGCGGGGCCCTCCGTTGAGAAGTTGAAACGCACGATCCAAGCTTGGGCTTGTCGATGCCAAGCGACTCTCCATGATGTCAGCCCCTACTTAGTAGCCTATTGAGTGTCTGACCAGGACCTGTACTCCTTGCATTGTCTTAGGTTCTTGGTTGCAGCCATCATACTGTCTGGCGTGAGTGTTAGCCATGGATGTTGTGTTTTATGTGTGTTTGTGGTTGGATCTTTATCTCCATCAACATGGCGGGTGTGGACCTACGGGTTCCACGTGGTTGGGAGGCGTAGCTACCTTCACCACTGCTAGGGATCGGTGTACAGAGATGATCTTTGTCCTAGTGCGACCGTTGCTGGATGTCTTCACTTGGTACTTCGGGTTCCAGAGTATGCTTTCTTGTGATTTATGCTTTCATTGGGATGCTTGTATATCATGTTTAGATGATGTTAGTTTATTTGACGCATTCCCTTATTATGATGTTTAGCATATGATTAGATGTTGTGAATTGTTGTATTAGCATATATGTTGCTTATTGCTGTTTAGCATGTGATAGGTGATGTTATCTACTGTAGGATTATCTTATGCTTTTCTATTAGCATGTTAGATTTCCTTATGCTTATATTGTTGCATGTTTTTAGTAGTGACGTCCCTATTACGACAGTACCGACGATCTGGTCGGTGGCTTGGGATGTTACGCGCGGGGGATGGCTAGGACCCACAATGGTCTTATGATGCTATTGACGGTTGGGAGGAACTGCGTACTTAGTTGGTTGTTTTGTTCCTGAGATGTATTTCTATACATTGCGATGTATTTTATTCATTGCGATGTTTATTTCAGTATGTTCTTGCTTTTATGTTTTAGATGGTTAGATGTTCCTCTTTCCTTGCTGTTAGTGCTCTTGAGTGTTCATTCCTCGATTTACATGGATTCGGTACTCCCCGATGTGGAGGTTTCCTTGTTTGTTTAGCTTTTTGTTTGTGTTTTTTGTCGCGCTGATTTTTTTCCTCGTGCGAAATTGTATTTTCCTTGCGCGAGACTGTTTCTTCCTCGCGTGAAAGAATACACTTCCCGCACGAGAATGTAAATCTTCACGCAGTGCGTAGGGAATCCTCGCGCGAGAATGTGAATCCTCGCGCAAAGCTAAATAGTCCTCGCGCGAAGTGCGAACTTTCTCGCGCGAAACTCGAGACCAGTTTTCTTTCACGCGCGAGAAACATGGGCTATCTAGGCTTGTCGGATGAAAGTTTGAAAGTTGGTTTTGGACACCCTTTTGGTTTTTACACCTTTTGGTTTGGATTCTAGGAAATTTCAGGGCTTCAGAAATCCAGACTTAGCCAATTTTTAGGGCTTCAGGATTTCAGGCTTAGCCAAATTTTGGGATTCTGCATTTTACCCCAGCTCGGTGTTTTGTTGATGAGTGGTTGTTTCTTGTGCCCTCATCATGTGCTTTGTCTTTGTTGGCTTTGTTTGTGTGTGTCAGTTTGGTGGTGGCGTTTGGAGATTCGTTGGTTGCTAGGATGGTGGTGAAGTCTTTCGTTGCGATCGTTGTGATCCCTGTATGATGTTGTCATGTGCATTCATATTTGTAAAAAAAAATATCTTGGATTGATTTGAATCTTTGTTTCCAAGGATCTCTGGGCAGGGCATTACATTTGAGTAGACTCCTCTTTCTTCACGTTCTCCAATTCCTTCTTCAAATCCAATATTTTCTTTGCTGTCAACTCCTCGTTTTCTTTGCATTCTCCAATTCCCTCCTCATATGGTAGATTGTGTTACTGCTTACAGTAGCACTAGACTCTATTTTCTTCACATTCTCCAATTCCTTCTTCAAATCAAGGATTGTTTTTGTAGTTGACTCCTCTCTTTTTTCATATTCTCCAATTGTTTCTTCAAATTATGGATTCTGTTTGCACTAGACTACTCTTTTTTCTTCTCATTCCCCAATTCCTTTTGCAAATTATAAATTATCCTTGCCTTGGACTCCTCTTTTTTCTTTTCATTCTCCAATTCAATCTTCAAATTATTATTTTCCTTGATAGAAGAGTCCACGTCAGTTTTCAATTTATTGTTGACCTGTGCACTACTCTCTACAGACTTGAACAATTGTGTAGTAGAGGCTTTTTCATGCTGAATTCTTTTTTGGCACTCATCCAATTCTTTAGTCAAATTTTTTACTTGTTCATTCATCTTTTCTTGTTGGACAATTGCCTCTGTAGGAGAAGAATTCTTTATCCTATTTTGCAATTCTTTGAACCTATTATCTGTTGCTTTCTCCTTGGCCTTCACATTATCAAGGTTTGCCTGTAACTTTTCTATTTTCTTTTTAAGCCTTTTTTTTCCCTCTCTACTTTCAGAAGTGTAGAGTAGACCATTTTGTTGCTCTCTTTTGATATATTGGTTTTGTCAATAATTTTCACTTTTGACAAATCCATTTGAAGACTGGTAACTTGTATATTGTTATGATTTATTACATTTTCTAGTGGATTATTATCTCTACCCAGGGGCATAACAACCATGAAGTTCATCATTTCATTGTTTGGGTCATATATTGGAAATATTCTATTAGTATATCCCTGACATTCAGCAAGTGCATCACTTTTCAAAGTCTTCATAATTTGTCTATTTCTTTCACTTTTCTTATCAAGCTTTGATACAAAGTTGTTCAAACTAAAATTTGGGTTTGTTGACATAATTGAGTGTTTGAAAGGTGAATTATCAGTTGTATTGTTGTATGCTCCTCCAACTCCAGTCAAACTTACTCCACCTACAATTGTATTTTGAGGATTGCCAACATACTGAAGACGGCCCATTCTAAATCCTAGTGTTTTAGGACTATTTTCAGGGTTTTGTACAAGAGCTACTAGTGCATACATTGGTGAAGTAACCGCTGACATTGCTTGCGGTGTAATTGTCATAATTTTTTTCTTTTTTGCACAAGGTTCATTCATGTTAGTGCCAGTGCCAATACCATTAGGATCAACTACAACTGGATTTGAAGATTTAACAAATAATGTGTTGGGATGACCTTTAGATGCAAAAGTATAATGTTTTTTTCGCTTTCTAGATGAATTATTTGCAATCTCATCGGAGAGTCCAATGATTGGTTTACTTCCTCTTTTGGGTGGGTCTGGTACTAGAACTAGATTGTAAATCCCTTCACTACTTGCGCCAATGGGCCCTATACCTGCATAACCCATTTTTTGTATCACAGTTGCCCCTTTACTATACATTTGTTTAGTAGAATCACTCATTTGAAGATTAACAATATGTCTGGCCTTGGTTGATCTAAAATCCTAAATACCTTGAATGTCAGCATCAAACTCAAGGTCCTTCTATCTTTGAATATCATTGTCACTGCAACTTCCAAAATCATATAGTACAATTGGATGCTCTTTCTTCCAATAATCGCTGAAAAGTTCATCCTCCTCAATTTCCTCAAAACCTATCGATGTCATTGGTTCACCCAAATTTTGCCTCATTTTCCAAAAACCAATCATATTGGTTTGACACTACAATTCAGTTGAGCCTGCCTCTTTAATTTCTTTTGTCATAGACCTCTTAGAAGGTTGAGATGCTTTCTTGTAGAAATTTAAGTATGTTAGAGGCTTTGATATGTGTGACTCTGATGTGTGCAATGTCATAATTTGGAATGACAATTCTTGCATGAAATATTATTCTCTGTTGCATGTTTCTCCATCTCTTTCTTAATCTCATCCCACAAATCTTTGTTTTTAAACTTTTCTTTCAATGGCATCTCCTGATGTTGATATTTGCTCGTAGATTTCTCATTGGCAATAAGTCTTTTTTTTATTATGTTCAATGGATCATAATTCTAGTGACTGACAAAATCAAAGCCAAAAAAAGTTACCAATTCATTTGCCACTTTGAAAGGCTTTCTCTCAAATGTGAGGCCTCCAATTGCGAAAGGCAAGGAAGGAAATATCATTTTCTTTTGTCTAGTGAAAAGTTCATCTACGCTCTCCATCTGCCTTACATATTACAGTGCAAAAACTCTTTTTGTAACATGCATTGGAAGTTTGCAGGGTTCAACTGGTGAACCGTAAAACCTTAAGACGCTGTAATCTTCCATGAAGAACCAGTCAGCCAATTGAATATGACTTCTCAATTGAATGCAATCTTTACAAGACACAGGCAATCTAGGCATCATAATGCCTATGATTTTTTGGTAACTAGGTGCCAAAAAGAAGTCTACAAAATGGTTGTAGCTTTTATTGTTAGTAGTCATCTTCATCTTATGCGTCCACTCATATACTAAACTTGGAGTCTCTGATTTCTTCTGAGTTTTCTCATCAAACTTATAGACCTCAATATCAAACTTGTTATTCCCTGTCTCAAATATTGGGTGATGCTTTGCCAAAAGAAGGTAGTACAAGTAACTTTTGAACCTAAATGTCTTTGTCTTGCCTGTAGTTGTACTTTGTTTAATCATTAGTAATTGTTGTTACATAGATTCAACAATGTGTTGAATAAAATTATATCTTACATCTACCTTCTCAACTGACTGACCTAGACAATCAATATTATAAATCATTTCAAAAACATTGAACCCCACTTTCTTTTTACTGTCCAATTCCAAACAAAATGATAACAAAGAAATGGTATTTTGAACCCATGGCACAAAAATATCATGCTAATAAGGAGGCTTATGGTCTACGTCCAGTGTAACAAGAGTAGAGGACTTTGAGTTAATTAAACCCTTAATAAATGAATCTTGAAAAACTCTTTCTAGTTTGTCATAAGCCTAAGCTAGTTTATCCAAGTCAATGCACTCGTTAAAGCTTTTTGCTTTAAACCCTAGCCCTAGGTCTAACAAAGTGAAAAAATCACTCTTAGTTATGGATAAAATTTCCTCCTGAATGTTTTGATTTACAATTGTCTTTCTATTTTCATCATAATTCTGAGCACATAGCATTACAATTTTAGGGCAAGGGAATACTTCGGTTATAGCAAGGTTTGCTAATCCAATAACCAAAGCAGATAGTTTATTTGTATGTGCACGAATATTGTTGTTATATCTGCAATAAATTCTCCCCTTCTGTGGATCTTTCCACTTATTAAATAATGAATGTCTAATTCCCATGATTCCAAAATCTCCTTGGATAACATGATAAAAAATATTAGGACATTCATCGATGAAACCTAGGGTTTGTAGCACTTGCATGAGTTCTTTAATGTCTTTCTTTTCTTTTATGCTTGCACTCGTATGGGAGGTTTTTGACTTTGTTTTATCCATGTCTGCTACTAGTTATTACACAAAATTCTTCTTCAAGCCCTATTTAGAAAAATTGTAAAGTGTAAACCTAAGACAATTAAAATCAAGATTTCTATTTTACAAATTGCAATGAATTTTTTTATTTTAAAGCTAAATACCTAGAATCAAGATTCAATAATTGGTGTTGTCCTCTGATACTCAAGCTTCACGCTTTTAGAATTGAGTCTTTAGAACACAAAATGGAATTATGTCAGTCTTTGAAAAATTAAAATTTGAAAACCCTATCGTATCAAACTCTCGACTTGTAGAACTTTCAAATTCATACTCTAAAAACATAGAAGGTTAATAGTTAAAAGTTAAAATGAAAGTAATAAGTAATTAATGGTTTTAAGTACTTAATTAATAGCATGTACAATGTACATGTAAATGGCATAAAGACTCAATAATGTAGTTCTGTACATAACTATAATAATAAAAAATAAAATTTTATTACATTAATATACATTTGACTTTTGAAATTTGTTCATTTTAAATAAATTAATTAATAAAAATCAAACTTAATTATCAATATGATTTTCAAGTCAATTTGTGGAATGCTATCGTTGTTGTCAAGAGTCATTTGGAATTGTGACACTTGTCAAGGACACATGTCACGATTCCAAATGTTTCTTGACAATGATGGAGGACCCAAAATTTACCCGAAATTCATCTCAGGTCGTTGGCGTTGGCGTTGATCTACCTTTTACTTAACAATCCCGGCATCACTAAGTCGTGATTAAGTAATAATTTTTTTATAAGACTAAACATAATTATTAATAATATTAACTGAGTCCTGACACTTAATTGAGCTTTGCAATGACCGGACATGTGTCACGATTCTTGATGAATCTAGGCACATGGGAAAACATTCTCCAAATCGTCCCAAAATTCCTCTCGGGTCATCGATATTTCTTTTAGTCAATGTTAGTATTTTGGGTAGAATCTTCAAGTACACGTGTCTCGATTTTAGGTTAATTTAATTATTTATATAAAATATTATATATATATATATATATATATATGTATAATTTATAATTATTATTATAATAGTTATAATATAATATAAATAAAAGATTTTCTTTTCTATCATAATTTTTTTATTGTAAATATGATATGAAAAATTCAATGAAGATATATTAAATTTTATAAAATAAAATTGGTGCAAGATACGAAACAAGTGCCACATAGTGGCTTAGTACTTGCCTTGTTTTTATATAAATCTAATTTAAATTTAATAAATTTATTATAATATATAAAATATTTTAATTAATAAAAATTATATAATTATATTTTTATGTAGTGATGTTAATTTAAATTTAAATTATATTCATAAATATAGTCATTGATATATATGTTCTATTACATATATATCATATGGTTATAATTATATTATATTATAAATAATTATATTATATGTTCTATTATATAATAAATAATTATAATATAAAAATAATAATATTTTAATAATAATAATAAATCTTAAATGATTATATAATATAAGTAATGTTATTTTTAATTGAATGACAAAAAACATATTATAATTTACAAAAAAATACATTATTAAAATATAAAATATAAACCAATGGACTTACATTAAAAAAATAAAAATATTAACGTTAATGAATCACATTGAAAATGAAATATTTACCTCTTATATCCGGCCAATATAAGAGCTAAATGAACTCTATCAAATCCAACTAATATAAGAGCTAAATGAATTCATCCAATCATAGCTTAGAAAAAAAAATTATAAAAAAATTTTAAGTTCAAATTTTTGCATCTATGCTATGTAATATATTAGTTTGATAAAAGACATTACAATGATTTATTCTTACTCATAAAAACATGAAATAAATTTAATCGCTAGTTAAAGTCTAAAATTCAAAATGTATCACAGTAGTACTTAGTCCTAAGCCTATTGGCAAGTACTAATAATAAATTATAATGACAATAGTTTAATTCAAATTAAATAAAATTTAAAAATATAATTACAAATGCTATATTTTTATTCATATTTATTATTTAGTTTCAAAATTAAAATGTAATATAGTTTAATTATCTATAAATTATTAATATATATTGATAATTGTGATAATTGTTTATAAACATAATTATTAATAATATTAATCGAGTCCTAAAACTTAATTGAGCTTTGCAATGATCGGACACGTGTCACGATTTCAAATGAATCTAGGCACATGGAAAAATATTCTCCAAATCGGCCCGAGATGACGATCTTTCTTTAGTCAACGGTCGGGTAGAATCTTTGAGTACACGTGTCCCGATTTCAGGTAAAAATAGATTTTAACTTCAATCATTTAAAATTTCATCCGAAATAGAGTCGCGGTCATTGAAAAGAATTTAAATAGCATATTAATTAATATAGAGAAAATATTGAAATAAATATTGTTAAAGAATTTTTTATTAATTATTATTATTATATTTTTATGTTTACCATGTCAAAATCATGATGTTAATTTGATTATTTAAATAAAATATTATATATATATATATATATATATATATATATATATATATATATATATATATATATATATATATATATAATTTATAACAATTATTATAATAGCTATAATATAATATAAATAAAAGATTTTCTTTTCTATAATAAACTTTTTATTATAAAGATGATATGAAGAATTCAATGAAGATATATTAAATTTTATAAAATAAAATTGATGCAAGATATGAAATAATAATAACAATAGTTTAATGTAAATAAAATAATTAAAATTTAAAAATATAATTACAAATGTTATATTTTTATTCATATTTATTATTTAGTTTCAAAATTAAAATGTTATATAGTTAAATTATCTATAAATTAGTAACATATATTGAAAATTGTGATAAATGTTTATAAACTATTCATTATCATTTAAATTATTTCATAATTAAAAAAAAGTTAGGTGACAAAATAAGTATGAAATAAATAATGCAGAGGTTGCCACTGATCCTACTACTTGACTGGATTGTCCCCAACCCGCTCCCCAAACCCAAAGATGATTGGGGTTTTAATGATTGTGATGAACCACCACCCTCTACAGGCACTGCTTTGGCTGCATGAGGTTGTTATTTATGTCTCTTTTTTATGAATAGTGTTTGATTCCAGCTGTGGCCGTGTGAACTTTCGCAGGGAGCTCTTGTATCCCCTGACCCTTTTTTGTGAATTGTAATCTTAGTATATTATTTATTAATAGAAAATGACTATTCATCAAAAAAAAAAAAATTGTTAAGGTTATAATCTTTAGTTTTCCTTGCAATCTTCTCTTATCGCTCCATTTGTTATAACTAATCAAATTAAAGAAAAATAATTTTAGAAATTACAAAACTTTTAATTGGATAATTTTCAATTGAATAATTTTTTTACTATAAATCGTTAATCAAATATATTATATGAAACCATAAAGGAATTGTTGAAACCTTTTTATTTTGTTTCTGAGTTCTACCTTTATAACTATTAACAGTTAATTATTTTAAACAAAGTCACAGACTAACATTTCAACAGTGCATTGAGAATCAAGATGCCAAAAACAAAGTTGTAGACTAACAAGAAGTTGGAACAACGATTTGACAAGCCAAAAACTATTATTTTCATTGATAATATTTTAGAATGTACAAAGCATAGATATTCAAAATAGCTAATTAAATTAGCCTGGTTTTACTATTTCATAATTTACATTAAAGGATTCAGGAAACAGGGAACAGGGAACCAGGGAATAGGGAGGCTGGAAGCATCAGCAGGCTAAGGGGCCGAGGGCTAGAAGCCTTCAATTAGAAAAGTCTTCAAGTCCCTCTACGAGGAATCTATTGGAGAAGATGATGTTGTTGAACTCGTCCAGCCATGTGAAGTCAGTCTCGCTAATATCGTCCAACAACAACCACTTCCATAGAAAATCTCTTCCAAGCTATGCCCACTTTTGATGGTGAGTCAATTGTCATTCGTTCATGCTGATCAGGAAAGGATGCTTCTGTACAATGCTTTCTATGCCTTGCTCCCAAAACTTGTCTGCTACATTTGCAAAAGGGATGCCAATGCCTGGCCCCAATACCTACTCGGCCAATACAAGAATTTTGACATCATCTTCTAAAAATGTTTCCTTTAAAACGTTACGTAGATGATTCAGAATGTCTATTTGACTGCCTTTAAGGTCTAGAAGAGACGCAAGGAAGTGGAAGGTAATATCCGTGGACACATGGTACCTCTTATTGTTTCTTAAGAATTCATGGCTGAGGACCATGAATATATCATAGCGGATAAATGGACTTTGGGCATCTGGCTTGCAAACCATGGCAAGGACATCATCAGGAATCCTGCCCAAAAAGGTCTTTTGCAAAGCCATTATAGTGCATTTTAAGAGAATTGGCATATTCATGACTAAGATTCAAGAAACTCTATAAACCAAATTTAGATTGAAGAATTTGAGAAATAATAATGAAAGAGGAATTGAAGAGGCTATTTAATGTTAGTTACATTAAATTCTTTGACATTAGTGATCTTTCATATCTTATTTTTTTCGTATTCCTATTAATTTTCAAATGTGCGAAATGCCAAAATGTACTAGCATTAATGTCGAACAGTTGAAAGTGCGTAACATTGAGTAAATTCCAATTAATGATTTCCATACAAAACTTTTCACATGTCTCCATTTTGGAGAATTTCATGCGACACCAAATCTTTTCAAGCGAGTGACCCTGATATGCATCTTCTATCGTTGATCTCTAATTAATCAACAATCAATAAAACTATTGTATGTACTATTAACAATACAAAAGTGATGGTGGTTGACTTGGTAATAGTGACACTGACATAACAATGTTACAACATTATCAATAATAGACCTAAGATAGTACACAAGTTGAAACTTGAAGTGACTACTCAATAGTCAATGCAGTCACTAGCCAATACATGTTCAAATTCGCTTTCAAATTAAACCATTTTTCAATTTACCACTAAATATTAGCCAAGACTATTATTATTCATTTTCCTACAAAACAAGTAATTTCCCTCTGACATTATTAATTCATTTTTGGCAAGGGAAAAATGGCCATCATTTATTTATTTGTCAACAAGAAAAAGCATTAATTCGCCACATTTAAAATGATTTTTGCTAGGACAAGAAAAAAATCGCCAACATATAATATTTTATTTCTCTATATGGAACAAAAAAATTGCCCTCAACATTAAAATTTTCCTACCCACAAAATGGTGGATTCACTAGCATTTTAGGCATTTTTTTGGGAGGGGTTTCTTAAAGTTATCACTATTGTACAGACATGTATGGCCTAAAAACCATGTTTAATATATATTTTTGGATAGAGTACTGAATAACCTTCCTTTTCTTTTTGGTTTGGATTAGTTTCATTTGGTTTTGAAGAAGTTATGCATATTTTAATGAAAGTGGTTATTTACAAATTTCAAATTTATTGATAATAGTCATGTTGTAGCACTTGATACTAACACATATTGAATAGTTAAGACCCCTATTTAGATTCATTGGATAGATATTTTAATCTAATTTAATTTCCTTTTTGTTTGAGTCATTTTGAATCATATTTATGGAAGTTATGAATGTTTTAGTAGAAACTAGTTTTTTTATATCTTCAATGGAGTTATAGGCATAGATTTGCATGCATATAATGATTTATTGATTGGAATAATTAATGGCTTATAGATTTGTAAACTAGACTCAAAATTTGTCATTTTTTAAAATTGGTTAGGTTTCATTTGGAGTTTTCCTAAGAATGATATTGGATTCCCAAGGCAAGGTTTTGAATTTTACTTCTGTATTTCTATAGTTAAATCGAGTCTTGATACAGAGGTCATAAATTATAACTAGGTTGTTGTATTGGGCTTATCTTTGGATATGATTTAGAAGGAATAGTTTTAAATAATTCTTCCAAAGGGTTTGGCAAGAATTTTTTTGGAACAAACGTTATGAATAATGGAACCCGAAATATAAACCAGGCTATGGGAATGAGAGAATATTAAGCTTGGTTGTGTTTAACCTCATAAAATGCCTCTATGTTGAATGTTTAATGTCAATGTAATGTAGATTTAGATTTTTTTGAAATCTTATTTATATCAAATGAGGTAATAATAGCACCTATAGTAAAGGTTGATTTATGATATGAAAAAGGATTACAAGGATCAGTTATGATAGTGATATTATGGTCCATTGATAATCTACTTAAGGTTGCATAGGATGGTTACATTGATTAAGTTCAGAAGAAAAAGTTAAACAAAGTATGTCTGCCAAGCTTAACAATCTGCATAGTAGGTGTTGAGAAAAGTTAGTGTAAGTTGAGAAGAAAATTAGTTCAAGCTGAGAAAAGTTAATTTCAGTGTAAGCCAAGTAAAGTTTAGTTGATGTCGAGCACCAACAAACTTTAGTATGTCCCGAGTGATTTGATAGTGGATGTCGAGCAACATAGTATGTGTCAAGCATCAAAAGCAAGTTAAAGTTGAGTTTCAACATTATGAGAAAGATTGTTAATTAGATCAATCTCAGCCAACAAGTTTTATTTCTTGGATTGTGTGAACCGTGTGGAAGATAAGCTTGATGAGCTGGTGGTATAGAATTCAAGATGAACCATTTTGAGGTGAATTCAAAGAGGATTGAAGGAGAAGTTTCTATAAGGGAATGAAATTAAATGATGAGTAGATTCATTGAATCCTACCTAATCCAACGTAATTCTAAAATAGATGATAGAGGATAAACTTAAAAAGAAATTAATTTTCTATTTATAGAGATGGTTGGTCACAAGAAAAGGTTGTCATATGCAAGAACCTATGGAAGATAAGGAGTCTAGGGTATTACTTCATTCAGTGACCTAAGAGTAGAGACTGCATTGTGAAGCAAAGCAAGAAGGCTTAAGGGTATGGATGCTTGAAGGATGAACAAGCTATCAGAGTTGAAGTTTGTGAAAGCCAAGCATAATGGAGGACAAAAATAAAGATTTTTAATCTACAAATGGAGTTGTAAGTTGTTATCAGACCAAGCTTTAATGTTACTTTCTAATCATTGTACTAGTCTAGGGTAAATCCTTTGGATTAAGGTTGATCTAAAAATCATTTGTAAATCCTTTAACTAGGTGACATTCCAAGTGAATGATATAAAATCCTCTAACAAAGCTCACTCCTAACAAGATGATTGAAATCCTTTAGCCATGTCACACTAGTGGTTTTTCCCAAATTGGGTTTCCACATTAAATCATTGTGTCAAATGTGTTATTGAATTTTTTATGTTTCATGTTTACATTTCTACAAAGTTGATTTGACAGTATCCTACAAGTTTAAGTGATTGTATGGTCTAATAGATGCATGCATGATGAAAATATTTTATGGATTTGAGTTCACTAAGTTGTGAAAATTTTTAATTGTACATTTGGACATTGGATAACTGATTCATACCCCCTCTTAGTTATTCTAAAGAATTCCAACGAATAGTAGTTATTTCTTCTTCTTCAATAAGTTCTCCCCTTGGAATAAATGAAGGAAATTTATATAGTGGAACAAAATTTTGTGATAAGGGCTCATTTTCCTCATGATTACAATGGGAATCTCTTTGTAGATTGGGTCTTTCATTCTAATTGTTATTGTTACTTAATTTTTGTATGGTTTTGAGTAACATTTTATTGGAGTTTTTAGTTCTTTCAAATCTCTCATTAATTTGTTCCATGAAATTCCTCAATTCTTGGGCTAGTTCCTTTGTCATTGTTCTTAGATGAGTTGTTGTGTGACTACTAATTTTCATAGGATGATAAGATTATGCTTTGATACCAATGTAATGTCCCCACTCCTTAGGACAAGTTTTCCCATAGAAATTATTAGCAACATAGTCTACTAATTCAATTATAAAAATTGATATTTTTCTACACATCCTTAAAGATTCCTTCAATCAGGCTCCTAATCCTCTAGGAGGATCCTTTGTGTCCTAAGGAACAATCCTTGATTATTCGTCTTTCATTCTTGAAACTACCTTTCAAGTCTAGCTTCACAATCCTCTATGAAGACCCTCTATGCTCCATAGGATGACCCTCGATTAGTTAACCATCCCAATGAAGATAGTATCATTAAGGTCTAATAGGTTTGTTTATTGAACCCACTACAATTTACACGTCTTAAGTCAACCATGACTCCTTACAATTTGCTTAGTCTTTAGTAATCCAACCTCAGATATATTTATCTATATGATCTAATTTCTTATTAAAATACAAAAATTACTAATTATTAAAATTCCTAATTATGATCCTAAGAGTTATTATATTTTAATTATATAAACTAGATTATTAATAATATTGTTTGGAGTGGGCTCACAAGTCCAAACAGTGGCTATTTTTTTGAAGATTGATTTTGCTAAAGCCTATGATCGCATTGAATGGCCTTTTATCTTGGCTATGCTCTAGGCTCTTGGTTTTGGTCCCAATTTCCTGCAATCTGTGGAATGCTCTTTGGCAATGCTAATGCTTGCATTACCATCAATGATTCTCAATCTAAGGCTTTTGGTTTTTTTCATTCCGTCAGGCAAGGTTTCCCTCTGGCATATGTCCTTGCTGCTAAAGGATTTGGCTATTTGCTAGCTCACTCTATGCCCTCTAGATTGGTTTGTGGCATTTCCTTGCCAAAATCATCCTCCCAATTGGTCAATGGTCATTTTGTTGATGATTCCTTCCTCACTCTTTTGGAGGATGAAGAAAACATAAAAAATGCCTTAATTTGCCTGGACACTTTTTTGTCAAGCCTCTAGATCTTCTATTCAATGGCATAAAATGCTCTACTATCGACAGTCATTCTTGCCAGCTCCACCTTGGCTTATCCAATTTGAATGGAAATGGATCACTCATGGGGAGATTTTTTTCTTTCTTGGCATTCCTTTCACTTTTCAGCCTTCACCTGTTGAACTATGGAATTTTGTGCTTGCCAAGATCACCAAGAATCTTGATTATTAGCTTACAAAACCACTCTCCCTTGCGAGCAAATTTTAGATTTGTTCAAAAGTTCTTGCAGCCACTCATGTCTATTATTCTTCTTGTTGGGTTCCCTCTAAAGCCTCCTACCAAAAATTGGAAAGACTGCTCAGGGATTTTCTCTAGGCTTCTGGTTCTGATCATCATGGCTTTCACAGAGTTGCTTGGGAATTTTTTTGTCTCCCAAAAGAATCTGGTGGCCTTGGCCTGCTTTCCACATAGAAACAAGGCCTTGCTCTTTGTGCCAAATGAATTATACATTCCATCACTAGAGATGAAGCCTGGAAGATTTTGGTTTGACTTTGCATCTCTTCTGGCTTTCTCATCAACAGGTCTACTTGGAAAGGGATTAGTTTCCGCACCCTTCTCATCATGCACAAGCGAATGATCATACAAGGCTCTTTTGTTATCAAGAGCATATGGAAGGCTTGGTAAATTATCAAGCCTTGGCTTCACTGGTCTGGTGATGAGTTTTGCAATGGCCTCTCCTTGAATTAGCTAAACATTTGGTGGTCTCCCCTGTTTTCCATTTAGGGTACTCCCCTTGCCAAGACTCAAGGTGCTAGTGCTTTGCATTTTTTCAAATGAGGCATCAGAACTCCCAAAGATCTTTTCTCTAGAGCTTCCATGAGTTTTAGATCCTGGGAAGATATGCAAGTACAATACCATCTTATTTGTTTAGATCGGCCAACTTTTCACTTATTGCTCTCTTTAATTCCAGTTCACTTAATTCATAGAGTGGGTATTCAATCTGTTAGACCTTGGTGGCATGGTTGGAAGTGGTATCCTGCCACTCCTTTTTCAAATTACAAGCCAAGTCTAGGTTATAGATGGCTTTCTCCCCATCTGTCGATGGTGGATACACTCAATCAAAGATGGCATTTGCAATCTTCTCTTTCTCAATGGAGAAAACACATTGACAATATTTGGAGTGCTATTACAAATCCCAGGATTGCCCATTTTTCTTGGTGTATGGCCTTTTAAGGTCTTCCCTTTGGGCCTCGACTCAAGCATATTGGGGTTCCAGACCCTAGATGCCCTTTTTATGGACAAACAAAGTCTCTCATGCATATTTTCTAGTTTTGTAGGCGTGCTCAAAATTATTGGCACTAGATTCATGACTTCTTCAAGTTGTTCACGCTTGAACCCTTTTCTTGGCATATGGTTATATTGGGTGATTCCCCCAGAATCCCCTAGAATCCTACCCAAATTTGGCATACCTTTAGGATGGAGATTTTGTTCACTCTGTGGAAAGATAAGAATGTCGTTCTTTTCACTCACAATTTTCTTGATATTAATATTGCTATGTACACTAAGGCGTGCATTTGTAATAATGTAACTATGCAGATTCAAGTTCAAGTTAACAAAGTGGCCTTAGAGGTGGATCACCTGCAAGAGCTACTAAACCATTGGGGCAATGCCCCTTGCACTATTTCCAGAGTTCCTCCTGATGCTTCAGTTGATACCTCGATGCCTCACGGCCACCGTCCATGGCACCATTCCTCAATTCATCACTCACACACCCCATGCTCCTAGGCTTCCCATCACCACTCTCCTAGTGGTAGCAATGGTGGATGGAGGCGCCGATCAGCTTCCCCAACCCATGGTGGTTCTAGTTGGTCCCCAGCTTCTCCTCCTAGTGCTTGACAGGTGCTTTCTGGGAAATGACTTCGCCTGGATCTGACAATTCCTCCTCTACGGCTAGAGATAAAAGATGCAAAGGTTGTCACTAATCCTACTGTTGTTGCTGATGATGACGGTTGGACTGTCCCTAGCCCACCCCCCAATCCCAAAGATGATTAGGGTTTTCATGATCGTGATGAACCACCACCCTCAGCAGGCACTGCTTTGGCCACTTGAGGTTGTTATTTATGTCTTTTTTTGATGAATAGTGTTTGATTTCGGTTGTGACTATGTGAACTTTCATGGTGTGATCTTGTATCCCTCAGCCCTTTTTTTTGAATTGTAACCTTAGTATATTAATAGAAAAGGACTATTCATCAAAAAAAAATTACTATTAATATGTAATAGTACTATTTAACACACTTAAATAATATTTACATACATATTCCTAACTAATTAACATTACTTCATATTACAAAATATTTTTATAACATCATTACACCAACTTACCTTGGACTTATTGTGGGCCCCTCTTAACCTTCAATTTTCCTCCTTTCCTTTGTGAGTACGAGGCTCGTGCAGAACAATTTGTTCGTGTAATCCCCATGCTAGCGGGTGACATGGTATTATCATATTGGTCCTTAAAGGTTTTGACTATTTGTTTCCAATGTTGTTCTCATCCACTTGGATGTGATTATATTGGTGCTAGCCCCACCTTAATACTTCCCTTATTTCCTTCGATCCTTGTGTAATGTGAAGACCTCAACTGATGTGTTGTGGTTCTTCTGATTGAACTAGTTGTATCATCATTGTATTACCTAATGACGTGGATGACTTTGTAACTTTCGTATGCTATTCCTTTTTATGTTCCTCCTTTTTCATATTTTCCAAATTCCTTATTAATAAATGGGAGTATGTCCATGATGATTCTTTTCTTGATCAGTCTTTGGTATATGCATATATTATCATAGGGGTGCATTGCTTGTGTGCATATTACATGTCAACTAGTCAGTTAACATTATTAAGTTTATCTTATTAGTAATGAATATTAATGTTGAATATTTAATAATAATAGTAATATTTTTGTTGAACATTAATATGAAATACTAATGTTTAACAATATTAATATTTTATTTGATCTACTATTCATTGTTTTTATATTTGCTTATTTATTTATAAGCTATGTGTCATATGTTTTTTTATTTAACATATAATGTAGTTAAATTCATTGATTAAATGAGGATCCAGACATTTAGAGAAGATTAAAATATAAATGTAAATTGCATTATTAGTACATCAATTTTGGCTCATGACAATTTTTTAGCAAAGGTTTGACAGGGCTCCCTAAACCATTCATCGTATACCCATATGTCAAACAAAACTCTCATATATTAATTTCTAGGAATAGATTGAAAATGTTAGGATGTCATCACAACCCATTGACAGTCATGGGAAAATAAATAAAACTAACAAAGCACTAGTGTAAGTAATTGCAACACATAAACTAAAAATATTATAAGATATTAGTGAAAGAATCCTACTAACTCATCCACTTCTCAAAACATCCTTATCGGGTACATGCTTTGTTTCTACTACAAACCTAAATGAATTTCACGAGATGGATAGGCAGTTGTAACTTATATGTCATGTCAGTAATAAGAGAACACACTAAACTGTAGAGAAGCTATGTATCAAAAATAATAGTTTGAGATAAACATAGAAAGCTAGACAAGGGTTAAAGGCCAATATGGGCATCCATGGACTCAGATTAAAACTGTAAAAAAAGGTTATACCTTTAAGTATCATAAGTTTTGATTAATGAAAGTCTATTAATGGGTTTGTGAGGTTTAATCCATATTCATCAATGAGGTGAGATTGTTTGAAAGAGGGATTGGACAGGGTAAATTTTTATTGCATGTAGAAGGAAAATACAAGTTTGTCTAGTGTTATTTTTGTGGCTAGACATGCAATGGAGGATATTATAGCTATTGAAGAGAAGAAATTGAATGATGGATCCAATAATCTTAGAAAATCCTAAGTGGTTCCAGAAGAAGTTTTGATGGAAAAGAGAATCAATGTGGGCAAATTGTATTTAGAGTCTAACTCATTGATGATAGTGAAGGATCTTTTGCAAGGTCACGTATAAATGTAGAACATCAACAAATATACTAAACATACGTGTAACTTGCTAAATTATTTATTTCCTTTAAAATATGACATGTGCATCAAGCTAGTAAAGAAGTAGTGAATACCCTATCCAAGTGGGAAATGTCATTTAGTGAAGGGATTAATACAAATTTGTTAGAAAATTTTGTGAATTTTGGATTGCCAAAAATAATGAAAGTATATTTCCAATTTGAGATGGCTATTGTTTTGGCATATGCTTTGAAGTTTGATGGAACATTTGGGATAGGTCACTCAAAAAAGAGTCTCTCTCTCTCTCTCTCTCTCTCTCTCTCTCTCTCTCTCTCTCTCTCTCTCTCTCTCTCTCTCTCTCTCTCTCTCTCTCTCTCTCTCTCTCTCTCTCAACCTTTAGATTTAAATTGGGAATTCCACTATTTTCTTGAAAAAAAGAGCCTTTTGGAGTGTGAGTTGACTACAAAGAGATTGGGGCTAAAAGAATGGATGTGAAATATATAGTATTAAATATGACACAAAAACTTTCTTTTTGGAGAAATTTCATAAAATCATTTGAAGGAATATTTAAAATACTCAATTCAAACTTAATGAAAATTTTGTATCTCCTTCTAGAAGAACTATAAATGAAAACGTAGTGCCAATGTCAGGTGAATTCCAATGTTGTCTCAATGTTCATAGTCTAGGGATCATAACTAGGAAACAAGGAGGAAGTGGAATGCATGGTCCATGAATAATTTGATGAAGAATGAGTTTCTGGGTTAAATGTAATGTTATTTCTATCCCAAACATTATGTTCCCACATAATGTGTCCCAAATTTGAACTAGAGCCTTGTGTCAATATTTTCGTGGTAAATTAGGTCTTGTGGTTTGCCTGTCTTAATTTTGAATCTCAAAGCATTTGAGAGTTGTATAAACACCCTACCTCCCTTCATTTTGGCATACATCAATCCATCAATCCATCCATTATCAAGCATCCAAGAACTAAGGTCAAAAGTTTAAGAGCATTCTCAAGATTTGAAGGAAAGCATCCAAGATCTAGCATTTCTTCAAGAATCCAAGACAATTTGAAGGAAATATTATACATTGTATCAATATTCTCTCCCATAACAGCCAAGTAGTATATCTCACACAAATAAAGCTAGAAGATCCTTTATCTATCCACATGCTTTATTCTTCTATAATAAGTGATTATCAAGCATAGTGGCATTAAAGATCTAGGATTGAAATTTTGTTGCCAACTTTCAGTTCTTCCCCTTTGGGTTTGTAGTTGTTTGTAATTCATTGTAGTTTCAGATTACTTATCAAGGTAGCATCTAGATGAATCACTTCTCATCAAGTTCCCTAGTCTCCAACTTTCCATTCTTTTTCTAAGTTTCTCTTGCTTTAACTTTCCTTAGTCCTCTATGCAGGAGTCTTGTCATTTCAATGCATTTGGGGCTTAGGTGATTTAGGTCTGGTTGGGATATATTTTAAGCATCTTCCCAATGAGAAGCAAGTGTTTCTTGTTTAGATAACTTATTTCTTACTCCTGCATTCTCATTTCCTTCAATTTTTGAGTAATCTAGATAGCTATTCGACTTGGCAAAATTCATCAAGCATGTACTCGAAGAGTAAAGTTATGATATTATTCACAAATGTACACTTTCTTGACTTATGATGGAAATTTCTAAGAAAGTGCAAGACAAAGCTAAGAAGCTCTCAAGTCAAAGTTCCAAGGTAAAATCCATTTCTATGAAGAGAAACGGGTCTGTGGGTTTTTAGTTGCTCACTGATTGAGATGAAAGCATTTTGTTCTATTTTCGAAGCAAGCATGGCTTGTGCTTAGTTCAAAAGTTTTTATGCATGAACAAAAATTGAGAATGATACTATTAAAAGAATTAATCTGAGCCTATAATGATGAATCCATGCTCGAAATCTCATCTCAAGGTATATGATCGAAACAAGGGAAAATACTTCAAAGTGTTTCTTTTTGTGGAAACTATTGCTTTCAAAGGTATTTTCTGGCCTACAAAAATATAAAAGGTTAATTCTCTAAAGACTTGAAAAATAAAGACCAATTAGACTATAATATGAGAATATCCTATGGAGATGCCCAAAAGATGCTTCTGGTAAAGTTAGTTGTAGAGGTGCAGTCCTGATATAAAGGAGATCAAGTGTTCAAATGCTCAATGCAGAGAATAAGAAGATGAAGTGTTCCAGGTATCAAAGGATCATTCCTCGTACTATGATCCAAATCAAAGGAAAGATAGGCTTATGAAAAGATAGATTTTTGCTCTCTCTTGTATGAATACTTATTTTGAATCTTGAAATAAACAAGGAACTTTCCATTAAAATAAAACCCCATGTTCATGATACTACTTCACTTTAAGTGAAGTAATATGGCTTTCAGATTTATGAATCTTTATGTGCATAAATATGGAAAGTTTTATATAGCCATTGATTATCAAGTTTATTGCAAATCCTACCATTATGATCATTTGTGGTGCTTAATTTCATTCATGTGATACCAATGTTTGGATTTCTACATCTATTTCATCAGAATTTCCTCAAATTTGTTTCCTCATTGTTTTAACAGTTATTTATCAAGTATTTCATCCTCTTTGAAAATATAGAAAATGACATCAGAATAGTAGGTTATGATAAACTTATAGGCTTGGAAAGTGAATTAAATGATTTTACTAGTACTTCTTTCAAGTTCTACAACTTAGGTGATCTTCACAGAAGGCTTAATTCTCATCCCATCCACTCGATTACTAATAAATTGAAAGAAAGTGGATTGGTGGAAGCTTTTAGGTTTCCAATGGTTGTGCAAGCTCTAGAGCTTGTGAGGGAATGCATCGAGAGATATAATCCAAAAACAAAGCAAATCTTGCTTCCTCATCAATCTGTCCTTCTCTTAATAAAGAAGGCCTTGATGTAATCTGCATTTGGCATACTAGTAAAGGAAGAGTATTGTGATATTGATTTAGGCTCCTCTGCATCTATATTTAATGAAAAGAAAACCTTGAGAAGAGAGGATATGCAAAGAACCTAGTTCCAAACACCTTGTTCCAAGAAGAGAAAAATGTTGAAAACTCTTTTTGAAACCAATTTGAAAAGAGAGATCATTGATATCCTAGAACTACTACTAAGATTGAAAGGAAAGGAAGAAATTATAGATTTCATTGAGGATCATTTTTTCCTTGTGGAAGTCGTATCTACTAAGGGACTACAAATTGACTAGGCCAAGATCATATGTGATAAGTGTGCCTCATGGTTGAATTCAGCTAGGGGATTCAAGAAGTTTTATATGTCCTCATATTTCATCTATGCCTTATCCATGCATCACCTGTGGTCAAGCTTACCCAACATTAAAGACTATGATGAGAATAGGAGGGTGTATGTATGAGTTCTACCCACACCTTCAGTTGCAGTGGATTTTTGAGGAGTGCATGAAAGTGAATCATGCTTTTACTATGATATTGTATCAGGAATTGCAAAGTTGACTCGAGCGAAGATTCTCACCAGAAGCTATTTTGGAAATAGCCTAGTTTGGATGCTATTTCATCTAGTTCTCAAGTTTCTCCTACCTATAGATCAATGCTTTTGATTGTTTTCCCAAAAGGCTTCATAGGTACCCTAAGGACAAGGTTGTTCTTGTCAAATTGTGTCAACAAATACTAGAAGTGAACACACTATGTTCAAATGTAAAGAATATATCCAAGATTTCCTTCCCAGTAGAGGTTGGGCCCTATTCTTGTGCCTCTAGATATGATGCTCAGAATCTAGTTAAATTTTTTGAGAGTAAGATTAAGTTGGTTGATTATTAGGTACTTAGGCCTCAATATGACTCAGTGAACTCCATGAGAGATCATTTGAAGTTAGGTTATGAGCATAGACATGTTCCAGATATTGACAATTTTTGGGTTGAATGTCACAATGAATACCAAACTCGGGAGAGGTGTTGGTCTAGGCTCACAATTGATGAAATTAAGTTAAATAATGACTCTTTTGATGTTTCTAGTCTTATAGATGATGGACCCTATATACATCCTTCATCCTTCGAGCAAATCAAGGGAAATCTCATTGTATCTACCCTGCCTGAAGGTTCTATCATCGATACAATGGAGGTCCCAATGCATGGGATCATTAAGAGAATGGAAAAATGGGTGGAGTGGACCAAAATAAGAATGAAAAGAATGGGAAGCATACGCTGCACAAGTGGAATTGCTTTTGGAGTGCTCAGTCAACTATAACTACCTCCACCACTACCACCACTTCAACATTTACGAGCCTAGCCCTGTCCATTGGCCAAGGAAAAGATCAACCTCTGGAGATGAATGTCCAAATTACCCCTACTAGTGGAGGAGGACCTCTCCCAAATATAGGAAAAATTGGAGACAAGGGGAAAGATAAAGAGTAAGAGAAAGAGAAATCAGTGGCCAAGCCTTCCTCCCCTATCCAAGTCATCAACATTGATGGTGACACTAATCCCATTGATGGTCAAGAGTAGGATGCTTCTCAGTAGGGTGATACCTTGGCCTTCTTAGTTACTAGAGTAATTCCCTTCCCTACTACTACTAAGAGTAAGCAGACACCCCCAGTGGCGAGGAAACTCTTTCATCCCACAACCCTTGAATCAATGATCAATGTCCTCTCAATTGAGTCATGGTTGGAAGAGATCATTGACCAAAAAAAGAGGTGTGAGGAAGTTGCCCCATCCAAGGACCTCGTCATGTAAGCAACCACTTCTTAGCCATAATCATAGAAGATGAAGAAGCATAAATATATAGCAGCATTGGTCACTAATCCCTCTTCTAGTCACATGTTTATGGAGGTAGCAAAGCCTCGAAAGGAGGCCAAGTTATATGAACTCACTACTAGTGACTTTCAGATCAGTATGGTTGACATTGGTATTCCCATGCATGATGTTGTGGTTAATAAATGGAAGTCTACCAATGAAAAGATAAAAGACAGACTAGAGGAGTTGAGGGCAAAAAAAGAGGTACTAAAGGCCTCAAATAAAGGACTAATGGATTATATTAGAACTACACTTTGGAGCACTTCAACTAGTACATTTGATCCAAATGTGGAAGAGAACAAGAACTTTCTTTTGAAATTACAACAAGAAAGACAATTTGGTCAAATTGGTCAATTATAGATTGATAACATGAAGGTTCAAGGTCCCCCACTCATCGAGAATTTGGGAAATTCCTACTAGATGTTGACAAGCCAAGGAAGGTAGTGTCTAGTCATCAAATTTCCATACACAAAGCATTTGAGAGATTGACAGAGAAATTGGCATTGTTGCAAGAGGTGGTCGATATGAAGACTAATGTCATCATCACCCACGGGATCCTCAAGTCACATCAAGAGCTATTGTTTCATTGGAAGAAATCTTTAGAGTTCTTAGTGGAAATCTCTATAACATCTGCAAACGAGCTTAAAGACGTACATGATCTAGTACAGAAGGTCATGGAGAAGATTTTACATACTTAAAAGTGGTGCACATAGAATCATATGTATCCATTAATGGTCAATTGGTAAACATTGAGCGAATGAAAGCCAAATTCATAGCTTTTATTGATGAGGCCACTGGTCTAGTCAACTTCCAGGTGTCAAAGATCTACGAGCTTTCATCAACAGATTCCATCTTGAGACAAGCATAAAAAAAAATTCAATCAAAGATCACCAGAGTGGAAGAGTTGATAGAGATGCATGACTACTAGATGATTCGAGCTGATAATATCATAATCCCAAGTTTTGATGAATTGGATAAAGTAACAGATGTAATGAAAGCTTATAGAGCTAAGGTTATGACCCCAAAGAAAAAATGATGCTCTAATATTCTCTCTAACATCTGTTGCATTCTCTTCTTTATCAATTATCTTTTGTGGCCATTTTTGGCATTATCTCAGTAAGTTTAGACTCTGTAATGAACAATGACCCAGTCAAGTCCTATTTTTAACTTCCTTCATTCAGATATTCTCTACAATACAATCATCGAATGTAACCAGCCATTTTGAAAAGGCCTATATATGTAACTTTTTGTGAAATTAATTAGATCGGCAAAATTATTTTGTGGGAAAACTCCTATAGCTGAGACTACTATGTGTTACTCTATGTCTACATTTTTATTTTGTTGTTCATTTAGTTGTTGTATTGTACTTGGGATGAATGTGCTATAAATAAAAACTAAAAGATTGCAAATAAACTTGGTTTTATTACTTTCATTTCAGTGGATTATAATTTTTATTTTCGTTAGCATAAGTATTATTCTATTCCCTTGTATTGTGTGTGTTAGTTCATGGATATATTGTTGATTGTGTGAGAAATACGAAATTTGGTTAAGGAAGTAGCTAAAAAAGGGACAATCTAGGTATTGTCAAATCTTAGTTAATTCAGCAATCTAGGAATTTCCCACGTAGTCATTCTTTCTCCTCTCATATTGTCGTTGATAGTCTCGTACGGTTTCAATCTTGAATTCAACTTAGAATAGATTGTATGTTAAGTGTTAATCTCCATTTTGAAATTTTCCTAGATTTTTTCAAGTGTTGAACAATATGGTTGTTAGCCTCTTTTTCTATCTAGTTAAGAGCGTACCCCACAAAACTTTTTAAAAAAATTCATTGCAAATCTTGCATTTAGAAGGGAGCTATACCTTTCAATTCAAGGATCTTTGATAAGTTACTACAATAACCCATTTTGTTGTTAGTTGTTTCATTTTCCATTTTCTATTAGGTGCACTTAGAGTTAAGGTATAAACTATAAAAATTAGGAAACACAAATTTTTAACCAATAGTTTTTGGCGACTCTACTCAAGACTTACTTGTGTGTCCCAAATTTTCTTAGTAAGTCTAACTATGGCTTTACTAGACAACTTAAAATCCATCTCGGTAAGCACTTAATTCAATGAGTCATGCTTATTAGCTCATAAGGAGAAATGGTGTTGCCTCATGAAGGTTGAATCCTGATAATACAACCAAAGCTTGGCTTCCAAGATGAACAAGAAGACATAATAAATCAATTGAATACACTTTCCTAGAAGAATCAAAAATCTCTTGAAGAGTATCGAAGAGTTAGCTTTGCACTAGAAAGAGAGGAATCAAATGTTGAGTATTGGGAAGGTGTGTTGCAGGAAAGAATATTGTGATAAGAACTACCATTGTGAGCTAAGAAATCTACCCTGGGTCCTAAATATAGTAGAAGAGTTTGTGGCAAGGGGAAAGCTGACCCAGTGTTCAAAGAATTCAAGAAAGCTGATTTCCCAATATTGGAAGATCCTCTAAGAAGAGGAAGAACCTGCTCATAGGATCTAGTGTTTCAAGGCATCCATGGAGCTCTTTTTCTATCACTCTCCCCATTTCCTAGAGACTCATTCATTCCTCTTACCCTCCTATCTTTCACACTCAAATCCCATCACTATGTAATATTTTCACACTTTACAGAGTGGTGGCCCCTATTTTCGTCACTTTTTAGCCAATACCAGTAATTCTTCCCACTTCAATGGTTATACCATGGGGAAATTTTATTGGCCCCCTTTAGCTTATTGCTAATAATGACCTACCAAGAGCTTCCCAAAATTTAGTAATGATGGGAAACTATCTGTTGATGAGCATATCATTGCTTTCTTTACAGCATGCAACATTGTTTGTCCTTAGCATGAAGATGTAGCCATAAGGATATTTGTAGAGACTATTGTTCAAAACATAGCTGATTGGTTTCAACATCTTCCAGTGGGATGCATGACAACCTGGGAAAACATGCAGAATCAATTTGAGGCATGCTATAAGAGTACAAAAGATGAACATACTTTGTTATCTCAACTCACTCAAGTTAAAAAGGAACCTAGTGTTCCTATGAGAGATTTCATTAAATAGTTCAACAAGTTGGTCAATCAGATCCCTATTATAAGTAGGCCAACTATAGATAATTAGAAGATGATTTTCATAAGTTCAATGCCTCTAGATATCTATGTTAGGATTAAACCATGGACAAAAATAACAATTACATGCAAATATAACCAATAATAGAAAATAATAGATCACATAGAAAAGAACACAAGGCACCAAGATTTAACATGGTTCACCCAATCCCTAGGCTACGTCCACCAAATGACAAGTCCAATATTTTTATGATTCAGTGATTACAATCTGTAATCCCTTACAGCTCAATACCACTGCAAGAACCAATTTCGCATCACACCTTATGAAACAATCCCTAACCCTAAGCCCTTTTATACAAGTATTTTAACTGCTTTAGGGTTATAATTAATAATTACATGTCAGCCCAAAATCCTGATAAAATAGGGCCCAAAAAAAAATTAGGGTGATGCCCCAAACCCCAAAGAATTTATGAAGTATGTACAGTACTTTCCTGATCAGTCACCACAATCTAATAATCTCCCACTTGGGGACTAACAGGCTCCACACAAAACAACAATCTCCCACTTGGAGACTGATCTTGTAGCAATACCACTACCACATGGGGCTCCCACTAGATCAAACCACCCTGGACTCTACTGTTCTTTTCTTCATATTTTGTCTAGAAGACTAACCAAAGCTGAAGAGGAGATCAACTTCTCCATTGTTACTACCTTTGTTAACATATATGTTGGATTGTCATTGATATGTATCTTCTCCCGCTTTAACTATCCATCCTCCAAAACTGACTGAATGAAATGGTACTGCAATTGTATGTGTTTGGTCTTTGAATGTAGAGTTGAATTCTTTGCAAGATGAATGGCACTCTGACTATCTGTGAACAAATAATTATCCTTCTAAGCATGTCCCAATTCTTGCAAGAAGAACTAAAGCCATATCACCTCCTTGGCTACCTCTGTAGCAGCTACATACTCTACCTCTATAGTGGATAAAGCATTAACCTTTTGTAACCTAGAAACCTAGCTCAAAATTGCCCCACCAATAGTAAATATGTAACTTGTAGTACTCTGGCTGGTGTCAATATCTCTTGCTAAATCTGAGTCAACATAGCCTTATAAATTAGTAGTAGAGCCCCCAAAGTGTAAACACTTATTGGATGTTCCTCTCAAATATCTAAGAATCCATTTGACTGCATTCTAATGCTCAATTCCTGGATGACTCATATACCTATTAACAACTCCCACTGCATTTGCAATATCTGGCCTAGTACATACTGTAGAACAAGAATCTTAGTGTGCAAAGAACATTAACATTAAAGCAAACATTCACAAACTAAAACAATATTCACATATGAGATTAGACAAAAGAAACAATTAAGGAATGCAAACCCAAAAAAAGGAAACACTCCATGCTTCCTTGATTTTGTAGATGTGTCCTTTGATGTGGATGTATGCTCAAATGCTCAAAGTTACTTCAATGGTGCAGATGGATAATATCAAATTGGTAGCTTTGTGAGCTCTCAATTTGGCATTATAAGGGTATGGGTATGGCTTTTGGCTCTCAAAAGGGCATGGTAACTTTAGCTCAAAGATTGTTGATGAAATGGCTTGGGATGGGATTCAATTTATAGGCTAAGGGGTAGAGGGATGGAGGGCTTAGATGCAAGGATGGATGAAGGCTTAAGGAGGGCTAGGATGCACTCAAAGGAGAGCACATGAATTGTGCTTGTTTAGCACCAATGGGAAGGTGACACTTGTCACAAGGAGGATGAGTGTGAGAGGGTAGGGTAAAGGGTTGGTCAAAGGCATGATGAGTGGGGTTGAGTATGTAAGAGGGATGTAAGAGGAATGAGTGTGGAAGAGGGAAGAGTGTGGAAGATGGGTGTAAGAGTCATGAGTGGGCTTGTAAGAGTCTTTTATGTTTTGTAAGAGCACTCATGACTTAGTGGTTGGGCTTTTTGAGGGGAGACTTTGGTTTGGATTAGGAAAGTCTTAAAATTGTTTAAGGAATGTGACAACATTAGGGGGTGGATTAGGCTTGGGTTTAGGATTAGATTAGAGATGTTAGAGATGTGTAAGTGGATGACATTAATGAGGGTGGGTGAGTTAGTGGCTAAGCTTGGTTAGTATGGGTGGATGGGGTGGATTAGGTTAAATGGAGGATTAGGGATAGGTTAGGGGTTTTTGAATTTGAGGATTTCATTTATCAAATAGATTTATTTTAATAAATGGGGATTTTTGGAATTAGATAGAAGAATAGGATTTAATTGATAAATAATAGATTATTTGATTTATCAATTAGGACTATAGATGATTAATTAAATTAATCAACTAGGGATGGCAAAGGATTAATTAAATAAGAATTTAATTAATGATGCCTTTAGAGATGGCTAAATTAGATTACCAAAGCAGTGTAATCAAATTTAGGTGTCTACATTTTGCCCCTCTTTGACATAGTGTTGAGACAACACTATTTCAAAGAAGTTCGAATGAAGACGACACGAAGAAGATGTTTTAGCAACAAGGTTGCCCCAGTCTCGGATAAGAAGAGGAGAGACTAGACTTAGATGATGCCCCCTCAACAAGGTGGCGGGGAGAGAAATGAGGCTCGACAACTTCTTGAAAAGTACAAGAATTTGAGATGAGCTAAGACACTGATTGGAAAAGAGAAGGGGCTGAATTAGCTCAAACTCTCACTATGGGAGAATGATGAAGGGAAATCAAGGGCACAACAGTAAAGAAAGCTTAAGACTTTCCAGGATTGGGGGGGGGAGGAGGAGCGGAGCGCTATAAAAGGAATCCATGGTAGGGAGATGGATGATAGAATGATAAAGCTGATGCAACAGGATTTCAAAGAGTCATATTGGCGGAAGATGGGTTTCGGAGATCCCTAGGACTAGGATTGTGGATCTCGAAAGATGAGGCTTGGTGGATTGATTTGATTGGTGGATCCCTAAGACTAGGATTGTGGATCTCTAAAGCTAAGCATGAGGAGTGATTCAAAGAGATACTGATGCATAAGCTGGGGTAGGAGCGAGAGATGCAGGATATAGATGGGGGATAATGGAGATGAAGGGAATCCATTGAAGCTTTTTGAGTGGGGGGATACTTCAAAGAGAAGTACCACCATGTAGTTGAGCACTAGATTTTCTATAGGACTGTTGGTTAATTGCCAGGGTTACCAAGAACATCAAGGCTTTTTTACCAACCGTCCAGAGGACTAACGAACTGACTCAAAACAAACACACAAGGATTGCCCCAGTATCACACATGAATCCCAGAGGAAGCAGCGTGGAAATGACACTAGGTAACCCACAAGCAGAAAAAGAAAACAAGCAAAAAACCTGATCAAGACCTTACACTCTAATTGCCCCATTCGCAGCATACCATGATATGGAAGATCGTGGCAACCTTGAGGAGGGAACAAAGAGATTGCTTGGAAAAGATATTTCAAGACCCAAAAGGGAAGATCCCAAATCAAAAGAAAGCAAAAATCCAAAAGAGAATTGTTTGCCAACGAGATGGGTAGGACGAGGTACTAACGGACCAAGATCAGACATGAGGAAAGCTATATCCTGCAAGGATCTATCAAAGAGCACCTAAGCTGATGGATCTGGATGAGTGATGCGTCTAGCAAGCTGAACTAAGAAGGATAACACTTTGGTGACAGGAGATCTAGCTAAAGGATGCATTGGAATAGCTAACCAAGGTGTGCGATGTGTGCAAGATGTTGATCAAGGACAAACTGACACGAACACTGGATAGATACAATGGTACTAAGCTAAAGAGGATGTACAAGCTGACGGACCAAGATATGTTACAAATGTACAAGTTTGTTCATGTTTTGGTTTTTTGTGAGATGGAAATGTTTGTGAAGGATGTGATATCTATAATAGTTGATAGGTGGATAGGTAGATGGTTTGTGAAAAGCTTAAGGAAAATGGGATTCTGTGTGTGCATGTGATAGGATACAAGCTAGGATACAAGATTATTTACAAGCTGGAATATGGTACAAGCTTTGGACAAGATTCCGATATATACAAGGTATGGTACAAGATTTACAAGGTATAATACAAGCTTTGGTACAAGATTTACAAGCTGTACAGGAGGTATTGACAAGCTCCATCAAATTTTGGATATTTGATTGGAACACCAAGGGAACAAGCAGATGTTTTATGGGATGGTGGGTGAATGGATGAGGGATAGGGTAGTGATAGATAATGGATTAGTCTTTAGCACACAAGGCGCCTAAATTACTAGGTTTTCACCAAGGTACCTATCCAAGGCGCTTGAATTGCCAAGTTTTCACCATTGGACGCTTATTTCTCTTTATTATTATTTTTGTATTTTTTCAAAAGCTGGGTATACCAAGGATCTTCAAGCATAGAACTTCTTGAGATGAATAATGTTAGTGGGATCATTCAAAAGTTCTCCTTCTAGTGTAGATAATTGATAGGCTCCAGAGCCAAAGGAGGTAGTAACCACATAGTGACCAAGCCATGTAGGTTCAAACTTGCCTTTCTTTTCTCGATCTGCTTGGACTTTCATATTTTCTTTGAGGACCATGTCACCTGGCTGAAAGTGTCATGGGAGCACCTTCTTGTTGAAATTCCTTTTGAGACGAGTTTGATAGACTGTGAGATGGTCATAGGCTTGTTGTCTCTTCTCGTCTAAGAGATCTAGCTGGGTGAGTCGAGCTACTCTGTATTCTTCATCTGAGATTTGCCCTCGCAAAGATATGCGTAGTGAGGGAAGTTCAACTTCTATAGGTAATACTGCTTCGACACCATAGACTAGGGAGTATGGAGTTGTGCCTGTGGATGTACGGAAGGAATTTCAATAGGCCCATAGAGCCGGATTTATTTGTAGGTGCCAATCGCAGCCGGAATCATTGACAACTTTCTTTAAGATTTTGAGGAGGGTTTTGTTAGTTGCCTCTGCCTGGCCGTTACCTTGTGGGAAATATGGGCTAGAAAAGTGGTGATGGATGCGGAGGGAAGTGCATAATTCTTCCATGTTGAGATTTTCAAAGTTACCTCTGTGGTCAGTGAAGATGGTGGATGGGATGCCGAAGCGGCAAACAATGTGGTACAAGATGAACTTGGAGACTTGAACTCCTATAGCTGAGACTAGGGGGACTGCTTCCACCCACTTAGTGAAATAGTCTGTAGCTGTTATTATCCATTTATGTCCATCAGACGAGAGAGGGGTGATAGTTCCAACTAGATCAAGGCCCCAACAAGCGAAAGGCCAAGGTGGTGCAATAGGCTGTAGATCTTGTGCTGGAGCGTGCACAAGATTTGCATGCTGCTGACATGGGAGACACTTTTTGACAAAGTCACAAGAGTCTTCTTCAATGGTAGGCCAATAGTAGCCTGCTCTAAGGATTTGTCGTGCTAGGACAATACCACTTGTGTGTGCACTGCAAAGTCCAAAATGTAATTCTTTTAATGCCATCACGGCCTCATTTTCATCTAAACATCGAGAGAGAGTATCATGATAACCCCAACGATATAGGGTATTGGCTATGATAACATAGCGGGATGATTTTCGGATGAGGTTCTGGCGTTGGGTACGTGTGAGGTGAGGGGATATGATACCATCGTTAAGGTAAGCGTGAATTTCATGGTACCAAGGGGATTGGGGACCAACCAAGATACAAACACGGTTTGAATCCTCATTCGCATAGGTAGGTGTGAGGAGCTGCTCAACTAAAAACTCATACTGCGTAGCTTCTTGGGGAATTTCCAAGAGCGAGCCGATAGTGGCCATGGCATCTGCTGTCTTGTTCTGCATTCGAGGCACTTGTGTAAACTGAAGCTTTGTAAAATGCTGGGTCAGCTGATCAACTAGCTCTTTGTAGGGTAATAGCTTTTCATCTTTGGTTTGATATTCATTTAAGACTTGTTTGATGATGAGCTGGGAATCGCCAAAGATTTCTAACTCAGTGATATTCCATTCTGTAGCTATCTTTAACCCTGCTACAAGAGCTTCATATTCTGCTATATTGTTGGTGTTGGGGAATTGTAGCTTGAAGGCTTTTGGAATATAATCTCCTTGAGGTGTAACTAATAATATTCCTGCCCCTGATCCATGAGATGTGTATGAGCCATCAAAATAAATCTTCCATGGGGGTTGTTCTTCAATTAGGCAGATATGCTCGTCTGGGAATTCTGTGAGCAAAGGATATGCATCTACTAGAGGTGCATCAGCTAGGTGATCTGCTATAGCTTGACCTTTGATTGCCTTTCTGTCCACATACTTGAGAGAGTCAAGCTTGGAGACTAGTTGGATGGTATGACTTAGCATGTAGTGGCGAAGCTTTTGAGTTGAGAAAACAACTGCCAAACAAGCTTTTTCCATAGGAGTGTAATTGAGTTCATAACCAACTAGGGTTCTACTGATATAGTAGATGGCTCTCTCTCTGCTATAATCATCATGTTGTGCTAGAAGTGCCCCTAGAGCAATAGGTGTCGCTGATATATACAAGATCAAGGGACGACCAGGAACTGGTGGAACCAAGATAGGGGGATTGGTGAGATACTGCTTGAGTTGATTGAAGCTGCGTTGACACAAAAGATCCCACTTGAAGTTCTCATTCTTCTTTAGCAAGTGTGAAAATGGTGTACACTTATCTGCAAGTTGGGAGATGAAGTGCCGGACAGATTGAAGTTTTCCCTGAAGAGAGCGAAGCTATCGCAGTGTCTAGGGAGGAGGCATGTCTAAGATAGCCTTGACCTTTTTGGCGAAACTATGAAGCCTAGAAGCTTGCCAGATGTGACCCCAAAGACACACTTCTTGGGATTTAGCATGAGATGATATTGGTCCAACCTATCAAAGACTTTCTCCAGGTCAGCAAGATGATCCATGAAGGTGTGAGATTTGACTAGGATATCGTCCACATAATCTTCCAAAATGCTATGGATAAGATCATGGAAAATGGCTATCATAGCTCTTTGATAGGTAGCCCCAGCATTCTTTAGGCCAAAAGACATCATGGTGTAGCAAAAGGTTCCCCAAGGGGTAGTGAATGATGACTTATGCTGGTCCTCTTCTGCAATCTTGATCTGATTATACCCGAAAAATCCATCCATAAGGGACAGAATTTCATGTCTAGCTGTAAGATCTACAATCATATCTATGTTGGGCAAGGGAAAATCATCCTTTGGAAAAGCTTTGTTAAGATCTCTAAAATCAGTGCAGATTCTGATGTCACCGAAAGGCTTAGTGACAGGGACCACGTTGGAGATCCACTCTGAGTAGTCAATAGGTCGGATAACCTTAGCAACTAACATTCTTTCTAGTTCAGCTTTGACTAGTAATGCCACCTTGGGGTGCATTTTTCTAAGCTTTTGTCTGACAGGTTTGATCTTTGGATCGACTGCAAGATGATGAACTACAAGCTTTGGATCAAGTCCTGGCATGTCCTGATATGACCATGCAAATCGGCCAATGTTCTCTCGTAAAACCTCAAAGACGAGGTCAGCTTGGTCTTGTGATAGGGATGCAGCAATGTGAACAAGTCTTGGGATCTCTGAAGAACCAATGTTGACTTCTCTAGTATCCTCTATTAGAATAGAAGACACCTCTGGTCAATATGTATGACACTTGGTTGGTCCCAATCTATGAGTTGTGGATGAGCAAGTGGTAGGTCAATGAGATGGATGGATAGTTCTCGGAGAACAGAGTCTCCTAGGAAGATTTGGTCTGGGATATCGTCGTAGGCTCTCTTTTCAACTTCCTTAGGAATGTCTTTGATTTCGACAAGGTCATGGTGGATGTTCGAAAAAGCGTGACCATTCTCGTTGGTGCCCCCAGTTGTGGGTATGCCAAAGCCAAGACCTGATTTCGTTTCCCAATTATGTGCTTCGATGGGACATTGCATGCCCCTTTCTTCTAGTCCTAGTCCACCTCCTTGATAGTTCCATTTTTCAGTGATGAGCTTATGTTGTTGGGGATACTTCTGGATGAAGTGATCAAGGTGTGCTTGATTTCTTGGAGGTGCATCCTTATGTAACCAATTGTTGATATCTGGAGTGAGCTCCTCATGAAGAGGGGTTTTTGAGGACACAAAGGTGGTTGGGCCAAACTGTTTGTATCGAGGAGGTGGAATCTCCCTAGCTTTGTGATATGTCGATCGTCCATGGGTATGTGGATCAAGTGGGATTGCTCTGACAGCAAATGCATCTGATAGACTATATTCTCCACAACCTTTGTTGTTGATCTTTACGGTAGATAGGGTGGAGGCGAGGATGGTTTCTGCGTCATTACAAGTGTGGGATGAGCTGGCGATGGCTGTGCCGATCTCTATTCCAGGGCAATGGTTTGTATATGAAGCTTCAACCGCATTGCAGTAAGCAAAGGGTTCTGGATCGGCATGGATGGTTACCTCAGTGCCCTGATGCAAAAATTTGATGCACTGATGGTAGGTGGATGGAACGGCCTTTATAGCATGAATCCATGGGTGACCGAGGAGGATGTTAAATGGTAGGTTTAGATCAACAACATGGCAAACTATCTCTTGGATGACCGGCCCAACCTTGATTGGTAGCAAAATAGTCCCTTCTGTGGTCCTTTCCAAGTTGTCATAAGCTTTGATGGTGATAACCTCACTGATCATATCTGCCTCAGTATACCTAGCTTGTTTTATGAATTTTAGGGTGCAAATGTTCAAGGCTGATCCATTATCTATCATTACTCTTTTCACGGCAAAATTGGATACCATGATGGCTATGCGAAGCGGAAGGGTGTGATCTGGCTCAACCGCAGGTATGTCGGTGGGTTTGAAAGATAGGGCACATGAGGATGAAAGGTGTCCAACAAGATTACGAAAATCAGAAGCATTGATATCAGAAGGGACACGGGATTCTATGAGAGCACTGTCAAGGATGTCTTTGTACATAGGACTAGTGCGGAGAAGGTCTAAAATGGAGATTTGGGCTGGCATGTTCCCAAGGTGTTCCAAGATATTGTATTGGCTTTTTGATGGAGCTGATGGTGCTGATGAAACTGGTGGGCCTGCAATGTTAAATCACGCTCTTCGAGTGGTGACTGCACACTCATTGTCTGGTCCTTGGATATTGATAACATTGACAGAAGGCTCTTTCTCATATATACAACCTATAAGGCTACCATAGTCTATATAGGATGAAGTGTGGACATTGTTCTTCCCATGCTGTTGGTTTGGCTAGCGGTTGTTGGTGTTGTTTTGGATAGGTGCTTTTCCAGGATTTTGGTTGTTGTGTGGAGGAAAAGCATTTTGATAAATCTATAAGCCTGCATTGGGAGAGGTTTGGGCACCAACAGTGATTTCCTTCTGATCAATGAGGTCCTGCACATAGTCTTTCAGTTTCATGCATCTGAGGGTGGTGTGACCGTTTACCCTATGGAACTTGCAATACTCATTGTCCTTGTACCATGCAGCTTTGGATTGGCTTGGATCAATTTGCTGGGTAGGAGGAAATTTGATGAGGTTTTCCTTAGCCAATTTCTCAAAAATAACATCCAATGGCTCACCAAGGGGTGTATAGTTTCTAGGTGCAAGTTGGAATATGGGCTTTTGCCCTGCAGCTACATTGATAGCATTAGCTTGATTGTTAGACCCTTGAAAGTTGGGTCTTGTATTGTGGTTTTGATAGCTTTGGTTATTTCGTTGTTGGTAATTGATAGCTTGTTGGTTGTTTGTTTGATATGGTGGGGTAGACTGGTTTTGAGAAGGACCAACAATATTCACATGTCTGGTGTCATTAACCCCATCTGTTGCAACATGCTTGTTTTTGTTCCAATACCTAGACCTGTCATTGGAATGTGATTGATTTTGGTTGGCCTGTTTGTAAATCTTTACCACACCATCTTTGATGAGTCCTTGCTCAAGGATCATTCCTTTCTCTTTGATATCCTTATAGGTCTGCAAACAGTTCATGGTCATGTGGTGAGCCAAGCTGGGATGTGCATTATCAATAAACATTTTCACCACATGGCGTTCTGGCAAGGTGCAGGATATGCGGGTGGTAAGGGTTTGCCATCTTTGCAAGTATTCGGCAAGGCTTTCTCCACCTTTTTGCTTGGTGTGGACAAGATCAACTATTGATAGCTCTGTTTCAACAAGATGGGCATATTGGGCTACAAATGCCTTAGATAATTCAGCAAAAATTTTAATTGTGGCATAGGGGATTCTATAAAACCATTCAAGAGCTGGTCCAACCAAGCTTTTGGGAAAAAGGTGCAAGAGGAAGACATCATTGTATGCCACGTCCTAGCAATGCATGTAAAATTCTTTGATATGTGTGATAGGGTCTCCTTTTCCTCTAAATTTGTCAAATTTAGGTACCTCAAAGTGTTTGGGAAATGGTGTCGTGGTAATGGCTCAGTCAAATGGGTAAGGACACACATTCTCAAACTTGAATGTCTTTGGATCATTCCCTTCTTGGATGGCTTTCAGAGCTTTCTTCATTTGCTCCCATTCTGAATTGATAGGTGATGGCTAGGGTGCCCCCAATGTAGGAGTGCCTTGAGGTAGGTATGTGCTAGATGGGGCCACTGAATATGGATGGTTGTGAGGGATTTCCTAATAGGGATTGTACATTGTTTGGGCAGTTGCATGGTGGATGAGGAGTTGAGGGGGAGGTGGCGCATATTGCTGCATGTACTGCGAGGCTTGCTGTTGATATGGGATTTGAGGTTGGGATTGAGGAACATAAGCTGGCTGTGGGATAAATAGATTACTTTGTGGGGGTAAGGTATAAGATGGTTGTGAGGCTTGGGGAAAGGATCGGGGGGCTTGTGGGGTTTGACCAATATATGTGGGTTGTGCCCCCATTTGGGATGGTATCTACAAATAATTGGTGGTTGGCTGGGGTGGTGGATTACCTCCTAGAAGTGGCATCGAAAAGTAGCTGGTAATTGGAGGTAATGGATTAGTTGGTGGTGGAGGTGGTGGGAATTGAAAGCTTGGGAATGGAACTGATGGGGTTTGATAGCTTTGTGACTGGATTTGGAAGCTTGGTAGAGTGGTGGCGGGAGTTGGGGTCACTTGGGAGCTTGGTAGAAAATTGGCAGTAGCTTGTGGGATTTGATAGCTTTGTGGAGTGAAGGTAGTAGCTTGTGGATTTGTGGCTGATGGTATTGAGCTCCCAAGACCTAATGGAAATGATGGGATTGTGCTTTGGGTTGTGGTGAACAAGCTGGGGGTGATGAAAGGTAGATTACTTGGCCCTATAGGTGGCATCCCTGTTGTATATTGCTGAGGTTGGCCAAAGATGCTAGCACTGATTTGGAAAATGGGTGGATTTGGAAGGCTGGGTTGGAGAGTAGCAGCAACAATAGTGAAGGGGGTGAATGGTGAGGTGTTTTGGGTAAAGGGGGTTTGGAGTGGAGAGGTATGAACCAAGGATGGAGTGGTGGTGGCTGGGTTGGCTTGCGGCATGGAGATTTCAACTTGGGTGGATGATGGTATGTTTGGGTCTGTTGGGTCATATGGATTGGCTGGAGGCTCTTCTTTTGGCATATATTGAGGATAATTTGGATCATAAGAGCCTATGGGTGGTGGCAGCTGCCCAAAAAATGGGTGAGATGGATCTGATAATGGAGGGGGTCTTCCAAAGTCAAAGGTTCCTACATTGTCCCTTCGAAAATTAGCCATGATTGTCTCTTTGTTCTTGTCTATAATGGCGTTTACCAATACTGCATTTCCTGGTTGGTTCATGAAAGCTTCAATGTCAGTAGGTGATGGCATAGCTTTCTCTGGGCTGAAGGATGGCTGAGTGCTCAAGGGGGGTGAGGCTGTTCGATCCAAATGATAGGGCTCCATTGTTTCTTTCTTCTTGGCTAAGCGAGTGACGGGTGGCATGAAAAATGCTCCTAGGGATGAGATGCAATAATGCTGATGGATGCAAAAGGGGGAAGGCTTCTCTATGCAAATGATTTCCTAGGTTAAGGCAAAGCTATATGACAAAACCTAAGGAGGATTGGGTTGGGGATTCTAACTTCAAAGATATGTTGTCAAAGCACAAAAGGTCTGCTTTCCTATGTGCAAGCTTGGTGGTGATTGTGTCAACTTAAGGATAGACTAATGATCCTTTAGGAAGAACACGAGATTAACCACTTGTGGATCCCAACCTTTAGCTCAAGGTGATGAGGGATAACAAGTGACAAAGCTAGATTACCCTAGACAAAGCTCTGTCAAAGGGACAACCTTGGTGAGATTGGTGGATTTGGAAGATTTTAGGAATGGCAAACTTTTAGCAAGGTGACAACAATTTTGAAAGCTTAGATGTGTAGATTTTCGATTGTTGGCTAGATGGTTTGATTCTAAATGAGATGGATGAGCTAATAATGCTTAAGGGGATAACCTAAGATGGCTGGCTTTTCTAAAAAGATGACTCCAAAGTGAAGCTTATCCAAGAAGATGTGGAGAAACAAGGGCATCTAATCATAGAAATCATGCCTAGTTGGTAAGGCATAAGCAGGATTAACTCCTGGATGTTGGCTAAATTTGATGGTGCACTCTAACCAGGCCTCTTGAAGTGCTTCGTCGGTAGCTTTTTCCTCTGCTTTGTGGAGTTTGGCAATTCGTGGGCTTGGTGTTATTTCTTTTCTCTTGGCTGAAAGTTCTTGGTATGCTAGAGATGGCTTGAGTTTGACCTTGTGAAACTTCTATTTGGGTTTGGGTTGTTCCGACATAAATTTTTGAATTTGCTTGGCTTTTGAGAAATCTCAGTTGTTTTGCTTCAACTTGTTCAACTTCTAAAATAGGCAGTGACTACGCTAAGTGTGCCCTAAGCTAGGATTGACCAAATTTGGCAAACATTCATTCAACAAGTAAAATAAAAACAAGCAATAGATAGGAACACCCAGATAGAAGTTTGTGGTTCTCAGAATGTGATACTTGCACCAAGGAGTGTGTATGTTCTACAAATGTTTCGATCAGTCACTCCAAACACATTAACATCCTAGATGGTTTTTTTTGCAAGGCTGACAGTTGGTTTAGCTAAGGAGTCCTCGATATACGCAAGGTACGTGAGGCCCAAATCTGTAGATGAGACGAAAAGGATGTCACACAGTCGAGAGGAGCGGTAACCCACTTCTCCTCTTTCACTTCTCAAGGGTATAAAGTTTCTTGAGGCTTAGCCCGAGTGACAAAATCTTGATCCCAAGAGAGGTGTCTTTCAATTCACCTCCTGATTCTTATACTTCTTCGGAATGCTCGAGTTGAGGTTGTCCAAGGGGTGATGAAATCCCCAAGCAGACCTCCTAAAAAGAAACAAGGTTTTGGATCCTAATCTTATGCACCCAAGATGGCCTCGAAAGACGACAAGGGGAGAAAAGACTTGGATGACCTTGGGCTAAAAAACACGCTTGTTCTTTTACCAACTGACTCTTATGCGTGCTAATCTAGACTTTGCAAGCACTCATATTTAAGAGACAATGTTCAATTCCAACTTGAAGCGCCAACAAAAGTAAATCGATCGAAGAATGCAAACAATAAGAAGAGTTAGGGTCAACAAAAGAAAACTCGCTCGCCCGGAGGCCCTCCACGTCAAGTATCGATTAATTTTCTTTAATGCATTCAAGATTGAGTGTGAGTTTGTTTTAAGCCCAAAACAAAAGTGTGTGAGATTCAATTTCAAGCGCGCACCTGGAGGCTCTCCACGTCAGTTGTTATTCAATTTTAGTGCCCAAACTTGAAGTGTGATCGATTTAATCTAGAGTTTTGGCCATTTAAGAATTTTGATAAAGTTAAAGCAAATGTTCAAAGACCAAGTGAGTGAGTTAGATTGTGGAACATTTAACACCTTTTTCAAGTAGACCCATCCCCATAAATGGTGCTGAGATTGCAACCAATGGTTAATATTTGATGGGTGATTAGAAAAGAGGTGAGTCCAAGGAACTACTCAAATTGATTTTTGCAAATTTGTATTTTAACTTAATAAAGTTTCTTAAATTTCCAAAAATCAAACTTTACCTAGATTGCATGTGGAAAAGAGATTTGTTTTGTTCAATTTTAGAAGCTCCAAATGAAGTGTTTGATATTGCAATGGTTAATTGATCCTTGGCATTCAAGATTGGATTTGTTGTTTTAAGTATGCATTCCAAGGAAAGTTGATTTTAATCCATGGCATTCAAGAGTGTGTTTTGAGCAACATTCATTCAATGGAAAATGTGTTTAACCATTCAAGTTCATTTTTTAGCAACATGCATTCAAAGACAAATGGTTAAACATTCAAGTTCATTTTTTTTAGCAACATGAAAACCTGCAAGAAACATGGTTAGTGGTTCCATATGTGCTCCAACCTGCAATGAGACAAAAAAAAGCAATTTAGTTAGTTAGCCAAAATCTTCAAAAAATGAGAGCTTAACTATGGGAAAAAAATTTTTAACTTTTTTTGTTGTTTTTCCTATGCGTAGAAATGCTTAAAATGGTCTAAATCCTATGGAACCACTAAAAGTCAAATTTTGATTTATACTCTTTTTTTTTTTTCTTTTTTCTTTTTTTTAGCTACAAAGTGCAGAAATAAAGATTTTAAAACAGAAATGCAACATAAGTAGGCAGAGATGATAGTCTATCAAGCGGAGACGCCAAAATATGTAGACGCTAAAATGCGGAGACGCTAGTATTCGGAGACGACAGAGCGGAGACGACAGGTCAAATTTTGCGGCGCAGAAAATATGTGACAAGCGAAGACATCGATTTGCGCAGATGACGATTTGGGTTGGCGGCAGCGGAGATGACAGAACAGGTTGCGGAGACGACAGTGTAGCTGGCAGAGACGCGGATCTGCGGAGATGACGGTTGAGGATGCGCAAACGACAGTCTAGTGGCAGCGCCGACAACAGAAAACCAGGTAGAGATGCCAAAATGCAGAGACGTCGATTTGGTTGTGCAGATGACAAAGTAGCCAACGAAGACGACAGTTTGCAGGCGCAGACGCCAAAACTGCAAAGACGACACTGCGCAAAAAAAGTTGAAAAACGCGAATTTTTTCAAAAAATTTTAAATTTTTTGCTATTTTTGGATTTTTAGATGGTATTTCTTCTTCCTAAGTGCATTCTTTAACCTGCAAAAATAAGCAAAACACCCTACAACACACTCAAACAACAACAAACATTAGATGGTTAGAAAAAAATGACATATAGATGAAAATGGATGATTAAATGACCCATAGTGGGGTCCCACCGGGCGTGCCAAAATGTAGAACAAGAATCTTAGTGTGCAAAGAACATTAACATTAAAGAAAACATTCACAAACTAAAACTATATTCACATATGAGATTAGACAAAAGAAACAATTAAGGAATGCAAACCCAACAAAAGGAAACACTCCATGCTTCCTTGATTTTGTAGATGTGTCATTTGATGTGGATGTATGCTCAAATGCTCAAAGTTGCTTCAATGGTGGAGATGGATAATAGCAAATTGGTAGCTTTGTGAGCTCTCAATTTGGCATTATAAGGGTATGGGTATGGCTTTTGACTCTCAAAAGGGCATGGTAACTTCAGCTCAAAGATTGTTGATGAAATGGCTTGGGATGGGATTCAATTTATAGGCTAAGGGGTAGAGGGATGGAGGGCTTAGATGCAAGGATGGATGAAGGCTTAAAGAGGGCTAGGATGCACTCAAAGGAGAGCACATGAATTGTGCTTGTTTAGCACCAATGGGAAGGTGACACTTGTCACAAGGAGGATGAGTGTGAGAGGGTAGGGTAAAGGGTTGGTCAAAGGCATGATGAGTGGGGTTGAGTATGTAAGAGGGATGTAAGAGGAATGAGTGTGGAAGAGGGAAGAGTGTGAAAGATGGGTGTAAGAGTCATGAGTGGGCTTGTAAGAGTCTTTTATGTTTTGTAAGAGCACTCATGACTTAGTGGTTGGGCTTTTTGAGGGGAGACTTTGGTTTGGATTAGGAAAGTCCTAAAATTGTTTAAGGAATGTAACAACATTAGGGGGTGGATTAGGCTTGGGTTTAGGATTAGATTAGAGATGTTAGAGATGTGCAAGTGGATGGCATTAATGAGGGTGGGTGAGTTAGTGGCTAAGCTTGGTTAGTATTGGTGGATGGGGTGGATTAGGCTAAATGGAGGATTAAGGATAGGTTAGGGGGTTTTGAATTTGAGAATTTCATTTATCAAATAGATTTATTTTAATAAATGGAGATTTTTGGAATTAGATAGAAGAATAGGATTTAATTGATAAATAATAGATTATTTGATTTATCAATTAGGACTATAGATGATTAATTAAATTAATCAACTAGGGATGGAAAAGGATTAATTAAATAAGAATTTAATTAATGATGCCTTTAGAGATGGCTAAATTAGATTATCAAAGCAGTGTAATCAAATTTAGGTGTCTACACATACCATATCATACATCAAGCTTCCTACAGCTAAAGCATAAGATACCTTGGACATCTTATCTTCCTCTTCTCGTGTCTTAGGACACATCTCCTTAGTAAATTTCAAATGACTACGTAAAGGTGTGCTGACAGCTTTAGCATTCTCCATAGAGAAACATTGCAACACCTTCTTCAGCCTAAGATAGCATCAATGCTTTGTTTTTCCTATCTTTGCAAATCTTCATACCAAGGATTTTTTTTGTTGCCCACAAATCCTTCATAGCAAATGCATGTGCTAATTGGCTTTTTAGCCCCTTAATGTGATCCATGTTAGATCTAGCTACAATCATATCATCAACATATAAACATAAAATAATGTAGCTATCATCATCCAACCTCTTAAAGTAGACACAATGATCTGAATGACACCTATTGTAACCATGTTCATGCATGAAACTATCAAATTTTAGATACCATTGTCGAGGTGCTTGCTTCAAGCCATATAAACTTTTTTTCAATTTGCACACTAAGTTCTCCTTACCTTTGACTGCAAATCCCTGTGGTTGAGCCATATATAGCTCTTCATCCAAATCACCATGAAGGAAGGTTGTTTTAACATCCAACTGCTCTAAATGCAAATCTTCAGTAGCCACTAGACTTAAAACAGTATGGATAGAAGTCATTTTAACAACAAGAGAAAATATCTCATCAAAATCAATTCCCTTTTTCTGTGCAAATCCTTTTACAACTAACCTAGCTTTAAATCTTTTCTTACCTCCATCCTCTTCTTTTAACCTGTAAACCCACTTATTCTATAAAGCCTTTTTACCTACAAGCAAATTGCACAAATCCCATGTCTTATCCTTCAACAAAGAGTCCATTTCATCTTTCATTGTAGACTCGCACTAAATCTTAGTATCCACTTGCATAGCTTCATCATAACTCTCAGGTTCACCATCATCAGTAAGTAAAATAGAATACAAACAGGGAGAAAATATTTGTGGAGGTCTAATTTGCCTTGTTGACTATCTAACATTCACTGATGTGTGTGATATTTTTTTTTGCACATCATGAGAAATGGCTAGAACATCAACTTTTGGAGTATCATCTAGCACTACATAATCATCTTCTTTCTTCTCATGTTGTTGCAATAGATCTTTGTACAACACTTTCTTATTGAATATGACATCCCTGCTTCTTACAATTTTATGATTTTTAAAATCTGAAAGCCTATAACCAAACTCATTAATACCATATCCAACAAATACACATTTCTTTGACTTAGCTACTAGCTTGGTTCTATTTTCAGAATCTATGTGAGGAAATGCTTCACAACCAAAGGTTTTGAGAAAAGAATAACTCACCTTCTTACCAGGCCATGCTTCCTTTGGAATACCATAGCCCAAAGGAGTAGAGGGGCCTCTATTAATAAAATATACAATAGTATTGATAGCCTTTTCCCACATGTGTAAGGGCAACCCAGCATGCAACCTCATGCTCCTTGCACATTCCATTATAGTTCTGTTCATGCGTTCAGCCACTCCATTTTCCTGTGGAGTCCTTGAAACATTTTTTTATCTACGAATACCATTAGTGGAGCAATAATCTTCAAATTCATGACTGCAATACTCACCACTATTATCAGATTTGAGACATTTTAATTTTTTACCAATCTCATTTTCAACCAAGCATTTCCATTTCTTAAAGGTTTGAAATACATCATATTTCTATCTAAGGAAATAAATTCATACTTTTCTAGTTGTGTCATCAATAAATGTAACATAGTAATGAGAGCCACCAAGGGAAGATACCTGAGCCGGTCCCCATATATCGGTATGCACAAGCTATAATTTCTCTCTTTTATTTTCCTTCCCAATCTTTGTAAAACTCACTCTCTTTTGTTTTCCATACACAAAACTTTCACAGAAATCCATATTAACACATTTTAGACCTGGTAAAACTTTCTTTGAATGAAGTACTTCCATACCTTTCTCACTCATGTCCCCAAGTCTGTTGTGCCATAGTGTTGTATCAGAATCTACAACAACTATTTGTTCTCCCTACTCAACTACAACAATTTTTCCTGAACATTCATTTTTCTCTAAAAAAATTAAATTAGAAGGAACAATATGACCTGTACAAAGATATACGATGCCTACTTTCACACCTTTTGCTACTACAAGGTAACCTTTTGAAACCTTCCAATTTTTATCATTAAAAGTAACTACACAACCCTCATCACCAAGTTGCCCTGCTGAAATTAAATTCCTACTCAGCCTTGGAACATGTCTTACCTCATGTAGTAGCCAATGATTCCCATTCTGCAACTAAATCTTAATTTTTCCCTTTCCAACAATCTGACAAGGTTCATTATCCCCCAAATAAACAAGCCCAAAATCTCCTTGGACATAATCAATGAAATAACCTCTATGAGGTGTAGCATGAAATGAAGCACCAGAATCTAAAACCCATGAATCATCAACACTTTCTAAAGATAGAAACAAAGCATCCTCTTTAGATTTGTTACTTACCACATTTGCCTCGTTGTCTCCATCTAATTTATCTCCTCGTTTTTCTTTTGATTCTAGCAATCTTTCTTTTTGTGCCCTGGTTTCCCACAATACCAACAATCATTTAGTCCTCTCAATTGAGACCTCCTTCCCTTTGACTTTCCTCTTGATTTCCCACAATTTCCAGAATTACTTCCTCTCTCAGTCATTTTGCCCCTGCTTTGTGCATTCAAAGCACTACTTGATGTAGATCCACCTGAGGTTTTCCTACGAGTTTCCTCACTCAAAATAACACCGATCACATCATCATATTTTAGGGTACTAGATCTAGGACTAGAATTACTCACAGCCATTACCAAGCCATTCCAACTTTCAGGCAAATAACACAAATTAAGAGAGCCCTAATTTATTCTTCAAAATTGATACCCACAGAAGATAGCTGACTAGTAATAGTATTAAACTAATTTAAATGATTTGTACTAGATCCACCTTCTGCCATTTTCATATTAAATAAACACTTCATGAGAAATACCTTGTTTGAAGCAGAGGGCTTTTCATACAGTGTCACTAGAGTTTTCATCAATTCTTCTGTTGTCTTTGCTTTTTTAATATTAAATGCCACTAATGGTGCCAGGCATAACCAAATGCTTCCAAGTGCCTTTCTGTCTAAAAGATCCCATTCATCATTTGACATAGATCCTTGATTCTTGGCTTTGCCTTCCAATGGCTTCCATAAATCCTTCTAATATAGATAGTCTTCCATTTGCATCTTCCATAACTAGAATTTCTACCCATTAAACCTATCAACCCTTAGCTTACCCTCATCTGCCATTGCTCCCACTCAACCGTGAAACTTTCTTGCAGAGGATAGCTGAAAAACAACTAGGCTCTCATACCACTTGTTAGGACTAAACCACAGATAGAAATAACAATTACATGCAAATATAACCAATAATAGAAAATAATAGATCACACAAAAAAGAACACAAGGCACCGAGATTTAATGTGGTTCATCCAATCCCTAGGCTATGTCCACCAAACAACAAGTCCAATTTTTTGATGATCCAGTGATTACAAGCTGATTACAATCCATAATCCCTTATAGCTCAATATCATTGCAAGAACCAATTTTGCATCACACCTTATGAAACAATCCCTAACCCTAAGCCCTTTTATAGAAGTATTTTAACTACTTTAGGGTTATAATTAATAATTACATGTTGGCCCAAAATCTTGATAAAATAGGGCCCCAAAAAAATTAAAAATTCAAGGTGATGCCCCAAACCCCAAAGAATTTATGAATTATGTATAGTACTTTCCTGATCAATCACCATAATCTAACAATTAGTTTCCAAATTAGAAAAGCACATGTGGATAATCTTCAAGCCACTCATACCTTGGCGATAGAATTGGAGGATGACCAGATAATAGTTAGAAACTGGAAGAGAGAGCTTCAAAGGGGAACCTCTACAAACTTTGCTACTAGTGCAACCAATAACCTAGAAGAGATACTTTAGAAACTATCAAATGAGATGATTTCCATTAAAAGTCAAATACAAAAAATAGTTCCCTCTTTCCAACATGTAACACCCCACCAGGGAACCCAAAAGAAATTAACCTAAAGTTTCACTAAGTTTGCCAAACTTTAAAAAAAAAAAGATAATATACAACAATAGAAATAATATAGCGGAAGCAATAATATTCACATAAGCACATACCATAAAATAGATTGTAATTCTTAAGGGTCTCATGACATTGAATCACATTTAAGTTTAATTAATACTAAAACCAATAAATAACACATCCACATTACAAAATAACTACAAGTATGAATCCATTTAAATAATATACAATTATCTCGAATGCCACTTGTCTATAATCAAAATGCATAATCATCCACTATACAAGTCACAGGGTATGAAAGGCTAAAAGAATATACATCATAAAATAGATTATGTCATCTCTAAAGATTCATGAAATAAAATACAATACAATAGGTATAACCATCCATCATAGAAACATGTGACACATCACCAAGGTTGGGTATAAAAGATCATGACTGAACAAACTTCCCAAGCCTCTAGTAAACAATCCTGATTTGGTCAAAGAACTAAGTCAACCCAAAACCCAACACTCCAAAAAGCATACAACTGATAGTGTAGTTTCATAGTTTCTATTTGGTTTTGAAAACACATAGTTTGAGATAATAGTAAATTCAAGTTTTTGTTTTGTAGTAAGTTTTTGACTTAATAAAGTATACGAATTTCCCTTATAATTGAACCCATTTTCACTTTTAAATCGGACCACGTCATTACCATTAACCTCTGAAAATAAAAATGCCTCCATTAAATATTATAAAACAAATCTAAATAATAGTTATTAAATTATTAAAATATTAATGATCAATTATTAATAAAATATGAATTAATAATAACTATAATCATTAATTTAATAATATAATATAATTAATTCACATTTATTAAATAACATATAATATTAATCTAATAATTAAAAATTATCAACATTATAAAAGTACTAGTAATCAATCCTCAATTGCACCTCTGGATCCTAAAAACCTCACCTATGGGATGACTATTGAAGATAAGGAGGATGATTTATAAGGTCATAATCTTACTGATAATTGCCTTGTTGAGTGGCTTGAGGAAGATTGTATTTTTACAATTAGGAGTGAAGTGGGACACATTGATGACATAAATGAAATTATCAACATGAATATTGATACTTCCAATGATGAAGATTCATGGAAGTGATTGCAAAAAAGAAGAGGGAAATGCTTGACAGAAACTCTATTTCTAAAAATAATAACTCAAATAACAAAGCCAAGAGACTAGAGGTCCCTAATTGTTTCAATAGGCTCTACAGATTATAAAACCCTCCAAAAAATGACTATGATAGAGTTTTCAAGATGAAATGTAAGATGCCTTGAGATGCTAAACATGAAATATGTAGTTAGTGACTAGAAAAATAAATTACAAGACATTTATTTTATCTTCTTACAAGAAATAAAAGTAACCAGATATCATTATTATACTATCATGAAGTTCATTTGGAGGCAAGCTAAACATTTTATTTCCTCCCATGAGAAAGGAAAAGGAGTAGTCATTCTTATTAACTCTAAATGGGAAGAACACATTATTGATAATTGTACCTTGCCTCGTAATAGAGCTATTTGGGTTACTTTTAAATGACAAGATAAGATACATGGGATATGTAACATTTATTCTTCCAATGACTATAGGGAAAGATTTATATTATGGGATTGGCTAGTCATATCTCTCCCAAAGGCTCATTGGATATTTGTTGGAAAATCTAACATGGTAGAAGTAGGAGATGATAAAAGTGGAGGAACCAAAAACTTGGAAATGAAATGAATTATTATTATGAGTAAAATCTAAACAAAGATTAAATCTCATTTTTCATATTAATATAAATAAGGATGTATTCTCTGATATTTGGTTTACATGACAAATAACCAAGGAGGAAAACGAAGAGTCTATTGTAGACTTGACAGATTTTTTGCCCCATTCTTTTCATTTCCTTTGGTGGATGGTTGCTCTCCTATTAAGATTGCCATTGCTTCTATTTTTGGTTTTTATTTTATTTTTTCACTACTAATGCGAAAGGTCTTGTCGGTACTTATTCAAATAATTGTCAGAGAGGAAATAAAATCTCCTATTTGTTTCTTATTACGCTTAGTATTGTAATAAAAGCTCACACAAAACCAAACATTGATAATGATGTTGATAGACTTCCCAAATAAAATCTAATATGTATGGGCCAATAAATAATATTAACAAAAAATCTCTAGGTTCAAGTTGGTCTTGGAAATGGATCTCTTAAGGAGGTGCTAGACATTGTATAGACAATCGACTCTAAATTCTCAACTTTACCTTTCCATGTGGTTGTCCAATTTGATATTTACAATGACCCTCCTTAGAATCAAGCTGACCCAAAAAAGTAAACCTATGACACCAATATCCATGCATTCCTCAAATAACCCATTAACTCCTTTCAATGTGTGGGTATGAAGTCAAATAATTTTTCTTTGTTTAACAAGTGTACAAAATCACCAATTCTTTGAAGTAATCTAATTTTGAAATTTCAAGTAAAAACACAAATACCAGGGATGTAATACATATATTATATTACGTGTGAACAACGTTATTTGTAAATGCTCATATTGAACTCACTTCTAAAATAATATATTTGTTGCCAAATAACATATCAATATAATTACCTCTTTTTTTTCTTCCCTCTCTTGATGGAATGATTCTAATTTTTTTCTAAATATAGCCTACTTTGTGGAAAAATAACATATCAATATGATTATCCTTTTTATTTTTCTTCATATTATGCATTTCTTTTTCTTTTAATTCAAATAATTTTCAAAAAATACCATGATATGTTTACATAGTTCCCAATTGTACAAATCATCTACTATGACAAAATAATTTAATTAAAAAATATACAACTACAATATGATGGGTTTTTTCCCTGTTGCTACAATCTTTGATAATTTAAATATGAATAAATATAGTAAACAAATAATTAAACAAAATTATACAAACTTATCAAAACCATATTACATAAACTTGCATTTTGTTCCTTATGGACAAACTAATATGTGCACCACACTCAAATGTTGAATTCTTATGGGAGAAATTCACAATAATTACCACATTGAGAACCAAATTTTGCCAACAAGGTGACACTCAAACTCAAATTAACTTTCGTAGATTATTATGAGACATGCTCAATGTTAAACTGACTAAAGAAGATTGAAAATTAGTAATGCACCATATTAACAAATCACTATGCACTTCTAAACAAAATAAATATAAGTGGTCAATACACCTTTATTTACAAATGTAGTGGGAATACACAACAAAAAATGCTTTAATTATCGAGTCTTCTTGTTGCACTTAATATTGCAATAAAACCAAACATTGATAATGATGTTGATAGAATTCCTAATGAACTCCTGCTATGTAGAGGCCAACAAACAATGTTGACAACAAATCTCTAGATTCAAGCAAGTCTTGTAAATGGATCTCTTAAATAGGTGCTAGACGTTGTGTATACAATTGGATCTAAAATCCCAACTTTACCTTTGTATGTGGTTATCCAATTTGATACTTACATTGGCCCATCTTAAAACCAAGGTGACCCAAATTTTTTTACCTATAATATTTATATCTATGCATTCCTCGCAATAACTCACTAGCTCCTTCCCATGTGTAGGTATGAAGTCAAAGATTAACTGAAAGACTTATCTCAATCTATTTGTTTACAAGTGGAAAAAATCATCATTTCTTCAAAGTAATTTGATTTTAAATTTTCAAACAATACAAAATAACAGACATGTAATACATATATTATACTTTATAATTGCAAACAATGGTGTATGTGAACGCTTCTACTATTTTTTTCTTTTAACATAATCTACTTTGTTGCCAAATAACATATCAATATAATTACCTTTTATTTTTTCTCCCTCTTGTGATGTAAATGATTTTTTTTTTTTTTTTTCAAAAATAGTACACTTTGTCCATAAGCGACATCTCAATAACATTATCTCTTTTTTTCTTCCTATAATGTATTTCTTTTTCTTTTGCTTTAATTTTTTTTTTAAATGCTATGATCAATGGGCCCTTGGTCTACTGGTGAAGTTGAAAGGTTCTTAAAGAGCCCACTAGGATACCCCTATGTCCTCAGGTCTTAGCCAAAGAGGTTCAATCACAAGACTTGTGCTCCCATATCAAGTAGCTACAAATATTTTGTGGAGGACCTCCATTCAAAAAAAATTTTAAAAAACTTGTTTTGATATGTTTACAAAGTTCTCGCTCGTTCAAATCATCTACTATGACCAAATAGTTTAATTTAAAAATATACAACTAATCTATGATTCAAAATCTTTCTATTGCTACACTTTTTGTCAATTTAAATGTGAGCAAAATTACTAAATAAACAATTAAACAAAATCCACATAAACAAATCAAAATACTACTACATCATGTTTGAGAATTATCCAATAGTTCAACCAAATATTACATGCGTAAGTAAAATAGAATCAAATTTATATTAAAAATTCGAAAAGATTTAAGTTCAAATCTAAACTTTTAATAAAATGAAAAATATTAAAAAATAAGAAGATGATTGATTTTTTTTTAAAGAAAAGGAGGAAACAACTTAGAATGAAAAATAACAATTATTTTAAAAAGTAATAAAATCTAATCTACATCAATAATTATGATAAATTATTTGTGAATTTTATTTCTTATTGTATCTGTTATACTCATAGATGGAGAAAGAGAGTGTCATGTCTCACCCTTTGACTCTTTTAGTATATTGCTTATGTGGCGATTAGCCAATTTTGACTTGGTCAAATCTTGTCTTGAACATTGATTAAGGATAAATGAATTTTATTATCTTAGCTTACATACAAAACTATATGTTTTATTTCCAAGCATAGATGTATGACTTGGATGAATGTGTTGATGTGTTAGATAATAATCATGTTATAATGATGCAAATTATTGAATAGCATTAATTGATGAAAAAGATGAATAGTCTATGCTAAGAAATTGTCACATTTCAATTTTATGTGATTGTATAAGATGTTTAGCATATGATGATATTATGGTTACTAATGGAATACTAACTCATGGAATTGTTATGAGTGTCTAAGTGGATGCAGGTTCGACGGGATGAGAGTGTGGTTGAGGTAGAGTGGGTTAGCCTTTCAGAAGGGGATGGTTAGATAATCTCTAGCAGCCCACACACCACATAGATCTTTGTATGATTAAATAGGGAATGTTAATGTGTTATATTCAATTGTTAAGGATATTACGCTCCCAAAAGAATAAGATGTTGATTTAACATAGTATATTTTGTTACTACTTTACTCTTAGAAAACTAGATGTGGAAGAATAAAGTTAACAAAACATGTGTATTTTTTAATGTATATACATCAAATATAATGCCTTATTACAAAAGGGAAAAAGGGAAAGAAATGTTAAGTTACATTTATATTTGAAATAAGAAAACCTCAATGAGGGAGGGGTGTGAAAGAAGGGATTGGAAGGAAAAAATTGGGTCAGTTATGAACCCCGATAATATAAACCAAAAAAGGGCTTCACTTTAAAAGCAATTGTGACTAGAAGGAAGTAGATCTTGGACAACGATCTGAGGAAGCAAATTGACCACAGTAGTGTTACCAGGTTCCTCTATTTTGCTTGGCTTTTTTTTAATAGAAATTGGTAAACCATTCCACACATTATTTTGCACAATTATGGAATTAAAAACAAAAACAACAAATCTTAGCTAACATCAGGCGTTAGGTGAAATTCTCTCTATAATTGACCTTGTCTAGCCCTAGCAATTGAGCATACAAGGGCTCACATCAAATCCTTTATCTATCTTGGATTCTTAACAAAAAGAAAATGAAATGATTGAAGTTGTTAGGGTCTAAGAGTGGTAGTTCTCCTCTACCAAAACCATGTGAGAAAGATTTATTTTTAATGGCATTGTTGCCACTATAAGTTGATTATATAGAATTAAACCTAGAAATGATAGTTTTCAGCAATGGATTGGTCTTTTTCTAGAAAAACATAACTTGAATGTTCTTTTCTTTAGTATCGATTAGCTTCAAGGAACAAGTGTAGGGTATTGCATTGCGCGGAGTATATAAATCTATCAGACTTTTCTTCTTCTTAACAGGTTGAGTACATGTTGTGGAAAATAAAAATGATGGATTGTTTGGTTCTAGACACACTAGGACAGATGTTTGAATCTTTTTAGAAATCAATTTTGGATTCCTAATTAACTAGAATACATGGGACTTAAATTGCATTGTGTTGTGTATTAATTTGTAGCAGACCTTTCTTTCTCCTTAACAATCTTAGATGCATGATGTGGAAACTGATGTGTTATTTGATCCTCACAATAAATCTAGGAACCTTGTTGTGATGATGTGTGACATACTTTAAACTCCAACAGTGTGGATTTGGATGACTTGTTTGTTAAGATTAACTCTAGATAGAAATAACAGTTACATGCAAATATAAACAATATTAGAAAGTAATAGATCATACATAAGAGAACACAAGACACTAAGATTTAACATGGTTCACCCAATCCTTGGGCTACATCCACCAACAACAAGTCAAATATTATTATTATCTAGCGATTACAATCTGCAGTCCCTTACAACTCAATACCCCTGCAAGAAGCTACAATATCACAATTACTTTATGAAATCCCTAACCCTAATCCTTTTTATACAAGCTTTTTACTACTTACACAAGTAGGGGTAGAATAAGTCATCCAATAGGAAAATAATAGCTGACACCTTTTACAATATAAGGTCATTTTTGGCTTCAGGGATGATGCCCTCAAAAACCCCTACGGAGGTGGTGCCTCTTGACCCCACCCTGTACTATTACAGGGAGCGCACTAAGGACGCTACCCCAAAACCCGCAAGGGCACTACTCCTTGACCCTGTCGTGGGGGCATTGCCCCCAAACCCCCCTACAAATAATATGGGGAGAAAACTATGTCAAATAAACCTCTAGGTCTGATTAGGCTCCACATCACAACAATCTCCCACTTGGAGACTAATTAGGCTCCACAACAATAACATCCGACTGGAGATTGATCATAACACTGCTAGACTTGTAGCTCCCACTGAAATATCAAACCACTCTAGAATCTATTGTTCTTTTATTTTGTTCAGTCTAGAAGACCAACTGAAGCTAAAGAGGAGTCCAACTTCTCCGTTGTTACTACCTTGGTGAACATATCTACTGGATTGCAATCTATATGTATCTTCTCTAGATTTAACTATCCATCATCCAAAACTAACCAAATAAAATGGTAATGCAACTGTATGTTTTTTGTCTTTGAATGCAAAGCTTAATACTTTGCAAGATGAATGGCACTCTGACTATCTGTAAACAAATAATTATCCTTCTAAGGGTATACCAATTCTTCCACAAAGAACTAAAGCCATATCATATCCTTGGCTTCCTCTATAGCAACAACATACTCTACCTCTATAGTGGATAAAGCATTAACCTTCTGCAACCTTGAAACCTAGCTCACTACTACTCCATCAATAGTAAATACATAACTTGTAGTACTCTACCTTGGTATCAATATCTCCTGCCGAATCTGAGTCAACATATCCCTATAAATCAATAGTAGAGCCCCCAAAATGTAGACACTTATTGGATGTTCCTCTTAAATATTTTGGAATCAATTTAACTGCAATTTAATGTTCAATTCCTGGATGACTCATATACCTACTAACAACTCCCATTGCATGTGCAATATCTAGCCTAATGCATACCATAGTGTTCATTAAGCTTCCTACAACTAAAGCATAAGGTAATGTAGACATCTTATCCTCCTCTTCTTATGTTTTGGAACACATCTCCTTAGTCAACTTCAAATGACTAGGTAAAGGTGTGTTGACAGCTTTAGCATTCTCCATAGAGAAATGTTGCAACACCTTCGCAATATAATAAGCCTGAGATAATGTCAATTTCTTGTTCTTCCTATCTCTACAAATCTTCATACCAAGGATTTATTTTACTGCCCCCAAATTCTTCATAACATATGAATGTGTTAATTGTTCCTTTAACCCCTTAATGTGATCCATGTTTGTAAGAATTTTCTTAAGGGCAAAATTCACCCAAGAACCAAGAACTCAAACACAAGCACACAGTAGACCAAAGAAGGATATGATCACATTCTGAACAAAGCAATGTATTCGGACATACTCTGATTAAAGTAAACTTAAGTGTAAATAGTAAAGTACTAATTTACACCAACAATGTTAAACCTAGCTACAAGCATATCATCAACATATAAACATAAAATAATGTAGTTGTCATCATCCAACCTCTTAAAATAAACAAAATGATCTAAATGACACCTGCTATATCCATGCTCGTGCATGAACCTATCAATTTTCAAATACCATTGTCAAGTTGCTTGCTTCAAGCCATATAAACTTTTCTTTAATCTGCACACTAAGTTCTCCTTACCTTTAACCTCAAATCCCTGTGGTTGTGCCATATATATATATATATATATATATATATATATATATATATATATATATATATATATATATATATATATATATATATATATATATCTTCATCTAAATCACCTTGAAGGAAGGTTGTTTTAACATCAAGCTGCTCCAAATTCAAATATTCAGTAGCCACAATACTTAAAACAATGTGAATATAAGTCATTTTAATAACAAGAGAGAATATCTCATCAAAATCAATGCCTTTTTTCTGTGCAAATCCTTTTACAACTAACCTGGCTTTAAATATTTTCTTGCCTCCATCCTCTTCTTTTAACTTGGGAACCCATTTATTTTGTAAAACCCTTTTACCTATAGGCAACTTGCATAAATCCCATATCTTATTTTTCAACAAAGAGCTCATTTCATCTTTCATTGCAAACTTCCATTGAATCTTTGCATCCACCTGCACAGCTTCATCATAACATTCAGGTTCACTAGCGTTAGTAAGTAAAATAGAATACAAAGAAGGAGAAAATCTTTCTGAAGGTCTACTTGGCCTTGTTGATTATCTAACATTCATTGGGGTGTGTGGTATTTTTTGTTGTGGTTGCTATAGATCATAAGGAATTGTTGTAACATCAACTTTTGGAGTATCATCCAACACTACATAACCATCTTCTTTCTTCTTGTGTTGCTGCAACAGATCTTTGTACAACACTTTCTCATTGAATATGACATCTTTGCTTCTTACAATTATACGATTTTTAAAATCCAAGAGCCTATAACAAAGTTCATCAATGTCATATCCAACAAATATACATTTCTTTGAATTAGCTTCTAGCTTGGTTCCATTTTCAAAATCTATATGAGCAAATGCTTCATGACTGAAGGTTTTGAGAAAAGAATAACTCACCTTCTTACCAGTTCATGCTTCCTCTAGAATACCACAACCCAAAGGAGTAGAGGGACCTCTATTAATAAAATATACAATAGTATTAATAGCTTATACCCATGTGCTTAGGGGAAACCCAACATGTAACCTTGTGCTCCTTGCACACTCCATTATTGTCCTATTCATGCGTTTAGCCACTCCATTTTCCTATGGAGTCCTTGGAACAATTTTATGCTTATGAATACCATTAGCAGAGAAATAATCTTCAAATTCATGACTACAATACTCACCACCATTATCAGATCTGAGACATTTTAATTTCTTTCCAGTCTCATTTTCAACCAAGCATTTCTGTTTCTTAAAAAAAGTTTGAAATATATCAGATTTTTATCTAAGGAAATAAACCCATACTTTTCTAGTTGCATCATCAATAAATGTAACATAATAATGAGAGCCGCCAAGGGAAGATACCTGAGTCAGTCCCCATACATCCTTAGGCACAAGCTCTAATCTCTCACTTTTCTTTTCCTTCCTAGTCTTCACAAAACTCACTCTCTTTTGTTTTCCATACACACAACTTTCACAAAAAATCATATTGACACATTTCAAACCTGGTAAAACTTTCTTTGAATGAAGTACTTTCATACCTTTCTCACTCATGTGCCCAAGTCTTTTGTGCCACAACATTGTATCAGAATCTACAATAGTTATTTGTTCTCCCTACTCAGTTGCAACAACTATTCCTGAATATTCATTTTTCTTTGAAACAATCAAAGTAGAAAGAATAATATGACCTATACAAAGATGTAAGGTGCCTACTTTCATACCTTTTGCTACTAGAAGAGAACCTTTTGAAACCTTCCAATTTTTATCATTAAAAGTAACTACACAACCCTCATCACTGAGTTTCCCTATTGAAATTAAATTTTTACTCAACCTTGGAACATATCTTACCTCATGTAGTAGCTAATGATTCTCATTCTACAACTTAATCTTAAATTTTCCCTTTCCAACAATCTGACAGGGTTCATTATCCCCCAAATAAAAAAGCCAAAAATCCCCTTAGACATAATCAATAAAATAACTTCTATGAGGTGTAGCATGAAATGAAGTACCATAATCTAAAACCCATGAATCATCAATACTTTCTAAAGACATAAGCAAAGCATCCTCTTTGGATTTGTTACTTACCAAATTTGCCTCCTTGTTTCCTTCTGGTTTATCTCCTTCATTGTTCTTTCGAGTCCAACAATATTTCTTCTTATGCCTTGGTTTCCCACAGTACCAGCAATCTCTCAGTCCTCTGGATTGAGACCTCTTCCCCTTTGACTTTCCTCTTTATTTCTCACAATTTCTGGAATTATTTCCTATCTCAGTTGTTCTACCTCTACTTTGTGCATTCAAAACACTTCCTGATGTAGATCCAGCTAAGGTTTTCCTATGAGTTTCCTCACTCAAAATCAAGAGAGCCCTAATTTCTTCATCAAAATTAATACCCACAGAAGATAACTGACTAGTAACAATATTAAACTTGTTTAAATGATCTACAATAGATCCACCTTCTGTCGTCTTCATATTAAGTAAATGCTTCATGAGAAATACCTTATTTGAAGTGGAGGGCTTTTCATACAATTTCATTAGGGTTTCCATCAACTCTTCCATCATCTTCGTTTTTGTAATGTTTAATGTCACCGATGGTGCCTGGCATAACCAAATGGTTCCAACTGCCTTTTTGTCTAAAATCTTTTATTCCTCATTTGTCATAGTTCCCTAGTTTTTAGTTTTTTTTCCAACGGCTTCCACAAATCCTTTTGATAGAGATAGTCCTCGCATTTACATCTTCCATAACTAAAAGTTCTGCCATTAAACTTGTCAACCCTCAACTTACCCTTGTATGCCATCACTCCCACTCAACCGTGAGACCTTCCTGCAGAGGATCGCTAAAAAAAAATGACGATAGTCTGGCTAAAAAAATGACAATCATCTGGCTCTGATACCACTTGTTAGGATTAACTTCAGACAGAAATAATAGTTACATGCAAATATAAACAATATCAAAAAATAATAGATCGCACATAAGAGAACAAAAGACACCAAGATTTAACATGGTTCACCCAACCCCTAGGCTACGTCCACCAACAACAAGTCCAATATTATTATTATCCAGCAATTACAATCTACAATCCCTTACAACTCAATACCACCACAAGAAGCTACAATATCACCATTACATCATGAAATCCCTAACCCTAAGCCTTTTTATACAAGCTTTTTATCACTTACACAATAAGGGCTAGAATAAGTCATCTAATAGGAAAATAACAGCCAACACCTTTTACAATATAAGGTCATTTTTTGCTTCGAGGGCGCTACCCCCATGGGGTGTTGCCCCTCAACCCCACCTTGTATTGCGACAGGAAGCGCACTTGGGGCATTGCCCTAGGAGCCTGCAAGGGTGCTACCCCCAAACCCCCGTAGAAATAATATGGGGAGAAAATTGCATCGAATAAACCTTCAAGTCTGATTAGGCTCCACATCACAATAATTCATTGCAAGTTTGAGGGTTTAGATAGAATGTATGCATTTTTTCACGTATTTAAATGTTGATGGGCAATATTAACAATGTTTTTAGTCCAATAGTGATGATGTATCTAACTTCTACAATAGAAGTTCAAACACTCCAACCTTTGGCATCAACAAACACAAATCTGACTATGTGCTTTTAGCCTATACATTTCATTTCAAATAATGGGAGCTGGTGGAAGGACTTGAACATCCATTATGAAACCCAACAAGTCAATAGTGGTGTGTGTCTGAGACAATCACTCCTACATCTTCTTCTTCTTAACATCAATTAATATTTTTTTAAATCAAAAAATGAAAGGTGATATGCCTTTTTTATTTGCTTTACTTTTGAATGTTGAAGCATAGACATTCTTGGTTGGATTAGTTAATAGAGTTGAAATCTGTAATATTGCCAGTTGAATAGTCCCTTTATTTCTACGAGTAATTTGAAACTTGGTGTATGTTTTACCATGATGTGTAATGTATTTCTTATTTTTCTTCTTCTTTCCAGCAATATGGTGTTTATCTGTGCAAAAGAGAAATGAATTAGCATTTTTGGCTATTTAGACATAAAGTAAAAGCATTATGATGTTTGTTCTTCCTAGGCTGAACTCTGGAAATAAATTTCTTCAAGTTAAGAGGTGGTGTTGAATGGTTGAATACCTTATTCTATTGATTGTCTACATCTTTTCTCTTAAAATGTTGATGGTAACTATTACCTTCAAAAAAATAGAAATTCAAATGTAAATGTTGGATACATACATTCATTTTCATTCTCAATTATTTGTGGTTGATTTCATGATGTTCTAAGTTTTGGTGTTTAGTTGCCTTATAGATGGGTGTGATGTGGCATAAGGGAGGGTGGAGATGGTTACATTATGTTTTGCTTCTCTCAACCCATCAGGTTTTGAAAGGTAGGATTCATTACATTTTGTCTCTCTTTTCAGTAATGTTGACGAATTTAGTGCTTGGCCAAGATATTTATCTTGTTGCATTTAATTATGCTGTTAATGTAAAGCATGTGTGTAACTATGCTTACTTTTATCTCGCATATGAGTAGATATGATTTAAAAAAGAAATGTTACATGTGGGTAGATATGTTACTATATTTTTTATTCTCACTACATATGAGTAGATGTGTATTGATCTTTTCTTTTTCCTTGCCACATTCTGTGATTAGACTACTAGGAACATGGTTGTATGTAGCATGTTTCACGACTATACTAGATCCATCTTATCAATCTTGTTTTGGGAAGCTAGGCTTCTCGTGCCAAGGTTGAGGGATTCTTCATGTTAAGAAGAACCTCGGGGGAGTAAAAACTCTACCTTTGGCATGGTAAAAGCTCCTAGGCCACAATCCTATCTCAGAAAGCACATGTATGACGTCTGATGGCTTTGGAGACTAGTTACATAGAAGGATACATGTCCAGGTTTTATGAAGCCTATTTACTTATTTTACATTCATCTTAAAGATGAACATTTAAACGTAATTATGTGAATGGATAATGTAGTTATGAAGGTCATGATGTATATTTGATCATACTTGTGATGGGCATATCAATAGATCAACATCTTAGTCCTATGATGTATTTAGTTGAATGACTAAATTTATTATTAATCTTGAATAATAAATAATGAACACTTTTGACTTTTCAACTCATTTAAAAAAAAAAAAAAAATTGTATTTCTTGTATTGTGTGATGTGACAATTTCAGAGTAGGACATGGTTGAGAGAGATATATTGAGATATTGAAATATATATCACTAGCAGTTGCATGCTTTTCTACATGCAACGAGTGCACCGATAAGAGATGAGATTTAAGAGAAAAATGTAGAATGAACATTAAATAATGTAAATATAAGTTTTTTAAAAATGAAAATACAAAAATAAAAAAGTTGAATATTAAAACATAGATATAAAATTTACAATATTTAGGAAATTTGAATATTGCTTAAGAAATGTGTTCAATAATTTCAATATTTTACAATTAAATTCAATTTATCAAATATAAAAAAAAAAATCATTTAAAAAAAAAACCATCAAAAAATTTATTATGAAAAATTAATAAGAGAAATACAAAAGAAAATATGAAAAATAGCGACATCTCTAACAAATATTCTATTGACTAAATAAATTATAGAAACTGAAAAAATAATATTTAAAGAAAAAACTAAACTAATATAAAAAAATTATTTAAAGCAGTTTAAAAACTAATTCTAAATCAATTTAAAAAATCAAAAGTTTAATAAATAGAGATCACAACATAATCTAATGTGGAGATCATAAGTAATCTTTTTTAAATAAATAGGAAAAGAAAAATAATAGTTAAAAGTGGATATTTAAATTATAATCTTACGTAAACAAATTAGATCATTAATAATTTTTAATTTAAATAACATAATATTTACTTAATTTTTTTAAATAGATTAATAAATATTATTTATTTAAATTAAATTTATCAAATATGAAAAAATATTCATTTAAGAAAACCCATCAAAAACTCTATTATGAAAAATAATAAGAGATAAAATCAGTTAAGCATAATAAAACAAATTCTACGAGAATTGGAAAGTGAAGATATGGAAGGGAAAGTAGAAATAAAATCGGATGTCTCTCTAAATGCGCAAAAGAACATGGAGTAGCTAGGGATTCAGATGAATCAGAAAGGTTTAAACTCCCCTAAGTTCGACAAAGTGGAAGCTAAAAGAGGGAGAAAATCTCTTAAAGAACTCAGAGAAGTGGATGGTCAGGAGAGAGAACAACAAAAGATTGATTATTTATTTAATAATGGGAAGGGAAAGTGCCTTCCCAAAGAAACATGAGGATTACTACATGGAATGCTAGGGGCTTAAATGGCCCTAGCAGAAAAGGACTATTAAAACAAACCTAAAACTATTAGAATTTGAAGTTATCCTATTACAAGAAACGAAACTTAATAAGATAGAAGGTTAGAGCTAACAGATTTTCACAATCCATAGATAATGTTATATTTGATTTCGGGGCATGATTGTGTGAGTTTTTTTTATCATCAAAGGTATTAAACTAGGTAAGAAGTTAGGAAATTGGAATATCACGTTGTAAGAATCTATAGGTGCATCTGGGGGTTTAGGCTTCATATGGAATCCCAAGAGAATAATCTTAGACATCCTAAATGTAAATAACAATAGATTAGCTGCTTAGTCAAAAGCCTAAAATCCAATCTCAAGTTTATCTTAGTAAACATTTATGGTTTGACAAATAATCTTGACAAAAAATTGATCTAGGATGAAATTACTATATTTATTAATGGTCATAAGAATAATCTTATATTATTAGGTGGAGATTTCAACACTATTCTAAACTTAAATGAAAAAGTAGGGGGAATACAACATATCTCTCAAGCATCTAAAGATTTTTTTAAATGGTGCAATCTTCATAACTTGATCGATATCCCACTCAATAATGGGAATTATACATGGAATAAAAAAAGAAAGGACTTTAAAAAAAAATTAAGTTCTTTGAAGAAAAAAAAGAAGAAAGGACTTTGCCTATATAGCTAAAAATTTAGATAGGTTTTTCCTTAAAGGAGATTTGGATAAAAATAATCTGAACATCCAATCATCTATCTTGCCAATTGCTAGATCTAATCACTTCCCAGTCATAATTGAATTTTTTGAGCCACTTAAACAGATAATAAATCCTTTTAAATGCAAAAAAATGTGGCTTTTAGATGCAAACTTTCTAGACTGTATTAAAGAATGGTGGTCTCAAGGTAACTTTAAAGGCTCTAGAATGTTTATATTTGTTTCAAAAATGAAACTACTGAAAGAAAACATTCTTAGATGAACAAGGAACACTTCAATAATATTTTCAAACAAAAACTGGAAATCGAAGAAAGATCAGAGGAATTAAATCTAGAAGTAATTAATAAAGGTATGAATAATGAAAGTTACCTTTTAGAAAGAACTATTCGCTAAACAAGAGGATATATTATCCAAAGAAGAATTTTTTTGGAGGCAAAAGTCAAGAGAGAAATGGCTAGATGAGGGAGATCAGAACACAAAATTCTTCCACAACTCTACCCTTCATAATAGAGCAAAAAGTAAAATATTTAGAATTAAAAACTATTTGGGTATCCCAACTGAAAACTTGAAAGAAATTTTAGAGATTTTTGTGGATCATTTTCAGAATATATTAAATAACTATGAGGGCTCAAATAGAGTAGCTCAATCCAATATGCTTGAATTGATCCCAAAAATATTCTTAGTTGAAGATAATAAAGCTTTAAACAAATCCATCACTTTGGAAGAAGTTAGATCGGTGGTATTTAATATGAACCCTGATAAGTCACTAGGTCCAAATGGATTTTAGGCCTTCTTTAATTAGAAATGTTGGGACATTATAGGCTTCTAACCTATGGAAAGCAATTGAAACATCTAGAAATGGTGTTTCATTGTTATCCGAAATCAATTATTCCTTTCTAACTTTGATCCCAAAAAAGGAGGATCCTGAAAGTCTAGGGGACTTTAGACCCATTGCGTTGTGCAATACCATTTATAAATTCTTATCAAAGATTTTAGCAAATAGATTGAAGCTCATCCTCCCTAAAATTATATCTAAAGCACAAATAAGTTTTGTTCTTGGTAGATCCATTCTTGATGGTATACTAATTATCCAAGAAACTATTCATTTTGCGTATAAGAACAAAGAGGCAAGCATGTTCATGAAACTAGATATTCGAAAAGCTCATGACATGGTGGATTGGCGGTTCCTTTGTAAAACCTTAGAAGCCTTTGGTTTTCCCCACTAATGCATCAACCTTATTTTTAATTGCATCTCCACAACAAAAAAATTAGTTCTAATTAATGGGACCCCCAAGGGCCTTTTTGAAACTTCCAGAGGCATTAGATAGGGAGACCCCCTATCCCCATCTCTTTACATCATTATGGTTGAAGCCTTTAGGAGATCTTTCACCAAGGCTCATAACAACAAGGAAATTAAAAGTATTACTGTCACAAGGAATATCCCCAACATTACTGATCTAGAGGATATTTCCATCAAAAATTGAAGTATCTCTCGATCGCCCATAATTAGCACCATGTCAAAGTTCTCAGAATTCTAGATCCGATGCAACTCGAACAGGCAAAAAAAGAAGTCCATATGCTTGAGTTATGGCCAGCCAAAGTTGGGTCAAACCTTAGACCAGAGGCCATCAGAAAGGTGAAATTTTGAACTCTCCAAAACTGGTCAAGGTTGGCACCAATTCGAAGATCTCGTTGAGAGGTTTTTGGAAATGTTCGTTTCATGAAAAATGGAGCTTAGACGCAAAAGTTATGCCCGATCAAAGTCATGGTCAAACAAGAATATCACCAAAAGTAGGCATGAAATTTTAACCATCTCCAAATGTGTTGAAAATGGCATCAATTCGAAGGTCTTGTCACCATGATTCCAACGCTGTTCGTTTTGTCAAAAATGAAGCTCGTACATAGGAGTTATGATCGGTCAAAGATGCCCAAGAAAAGGATTGACTAGGGACATGGCATGTCTGTATGATGACATCAGCATGGTGACATGGCATGTGCACAATCAGTAGTGACATGGCATGTATAGTCAGCAATGATGTGGCATGTACAGTCAACAAACCAAGTGACATAGTAGTTTGAAGTAGCGACACATGTCATCGTGATGTGGCAGTGTAGGAAGGTTTACACATGGCAGCCCATGTGGTGGAGGAGCAAACAATTTTGTGCCATGTGGCACCTATGTGGTGGAAGGGACAATTTATTTCACCAAAAAACCTTGTTCGGAGACCTCCAGGCTAGCCTCTGGCCGATGGTCGTTGAGCCACCAGCGAACTTCATAACTCATATTGCAAAGTTTCTATTTAAGCTTTACCTGCCAAAAATTGGCCTTAGAAAGGCCGCCGGTGGGGTTTGAACCCCTAACCGGCGGCTTGTCCAAAATTAGGTGGGTCGTTGCGCTATTGTAGCACTTGGTTATATAAGCAACACAGTCTATATTTAAACTTTTAAAATTTGCAAACCAACCTATTTTAAAATAGGTTCTTTGTTAATTTGTTAGGATAATAACCCCCAATTTGGGTTAAAACCAACATTGTAAAAAATGGCAAAGGGGTATTTCGAATTTGCATATTGTTATGGGGCCTATTTTAAAAATATTTGGTTAAAGCCTATTTTAGGAAAAATTTTATGTATAAAAGAGGCTAATGTTAAGCCTTTAGAGGCATTATTCCCAACAATCCAGAGAGGATTCCAGAGCATTCCAGAGAAGTGATTCCAAAGGAGATTATTCCTAGGCATTCTTGGGGATTTTCCAGAGCCATTTTCCAAGAGTCATTCCAAGGGCATTTTTGAATGCATTGTGCATTTTGCCAAAAGGAATGTGAGGGTTTCTATAGGCAAGATGAATTCTTGTAGGAGGAATAAGGAGAATGAGATATAATGATATTTTGTTTCTGTAGTAACATCTTTTCAGGCAAAGTCTTCTCTGCTCTTCAGTAACCAATCTTGTGCCTTGAGATCTTGTATGCAAGTGGTTCGAGTCGAGATTTGTGACATGACTTTGTGGATGGACTACAGTATGTTGTAATCAACTTTATGGAGCATCAATTATATATCGGTCACTCAGTTGAGATACACCCAAAGACGTAGTCTGCTTAGACTGGATGAACTCTAAAATGAAATAAGTTCTCTCTCTCTCTTGCTCTCCCCTTCTTCTTTATATCTAATGATATTAATTCTCTCTTTCTATTGATCATGTCATTTTTAATATTTGATGTCTTTTTAGTTAAAGAAATTGAGTATCTGTACACTTTGATGCAATTTCCACTAGTATATAATTGCCTAGATCCTAATCAGATCAATTACTCACCAACAATATGCAGATGACACTATTTTGCCAGGCAAAAGCACAGATAAAGAAGCGCTCAGTATTAAGGCCATCATCAAGTAGTACATGACTACATTAGGTCAGAAAGTGAATGATTTAAAATCTGAGATTTATTTTATTAATATGGAACCAAAGTTGGAAAAGCTGATCTACCATATTATGGGATATAAAAAAGGTTTATTTCCATGCAAATACCTTGGCATCGAGTTAGAAAAAGGTATGAAGTTGAGTAATACATGGCATAGTATTTTGGAATGATTGAAGGCTATGATAGGTAGTTGGAAAGATAAATGGATTTCAAAATCTGGAAAAATTGTTAAGATAAATTCCATTTTATTGGCTATTCTAACTTATCCGCTATCATGTCTACCTCTACCAAAGTTTCTTCATTAGAAGTTTGAGACAAAGCTCAGAAACTTCCTATGGAATGATTGTGAGGAATCCAAAAAATTGGCTCTCATAAAATGGGAGAATATATGCAAATCTAAGTATTTTGGAGGTTTAGGGATTAAGAATTTATATTGGCAAAATGAAGCAATAGGGGCCAAATTAATATGGAATCTTTTTGTGGAAAGAGAGAACAAATGGGCCAATATTATGTATAATAAGTATCTTAACACAAAAGACCCTCTATTGATTTTCAAAATGAAGACCCTTCCCAAAGGGTCAGAAAGCTGAAACTTTATGGTTAAATGTTGCCCCCTTATTAGAAAATATCTAACTTGGGATGTGGGCATGGGTGATGAAGCCTTATTCTAAGAAGATTCATGGGATGGGCATCCCCCAATAGATAGCAGGTAAGATTTATGGGAACCTCAAAGAGAAATTAATCAATCTCTGGGGCAATAAGGTCAATAACTACAAAATAAAGATCTCTACGTAAGGTAGTACTAGATGGATTTGGAAGCCTTTAAAGGACATAGAATTAGAACCTGCAGCAATAAAGGCTTATGGAACAATCATACAAAACAAACAAGTTAAGCAACTCGAGAGGCATGACAAGCTTATTTAGGTAGCATTGAATGATGGAAAGTATAGCATGAAAAATGGATATAAAGCCATTATTAATTCTCAAAATTGGGATGAAATGGAACATGCTGGGATCCATCTTGTTTGCCGAAGGCAGGATTCTTCTTATGGTTGGTATTTCAAAACAAGATTCTAATAGTGGACATATTTCATAAATTAGGTTTTGAAGGTCCCTCTAGATGTGTGTTATGCAAACAAAACAATGAGGATATTGATCACATCCTTTATAGTTGTCCCTACTCTAAATCTTGTTGGGAATGGTTAAGATACATGTTAGGTTGGTCCACTCCGATGCCTAAATCTCTAATTGATCTTCTTAAAACTTGGCCCACCAATCTGTGTAAAGGCATCTACAACAAACTTTGGAACGTTTGTCCATCTATTCTCATGTGGGAAATTTGGAAAGAAAGGAATAGAAGATTTTTTTGCAATAAGGTGATGTAGCCAGAAGACCTAGTTATAAAAATAGAAGCAAGCATGGTCGAAATAGTAAATTCCCACCTTAGGAACTCCAGGATAGAAGGAGGATCATTTTCTTGTTGGGATGGAAATATTAAAAAGAAGTGGCCAAATTTGATTAATCCTCCTCTTACCTATTTCAAGAAGAGAGAGGAGGCAAGATAATGTTGTAAATAGGCTCCACCCCCAACCCTGGATGGGTTGGGAAAATCTTAACTTTGATGGGGCTGTGAGAGGCAACCTAGGGATAGTAGGTATTGGTTGCATCATTAATGATGATTCGGGTAAGTGGATTGCTAAAAAAGCCAAACTTATAAATCCTACTTCTAATAATCTGGCAGAGCTTGAAGCTTTGGAAGAAGCAATTCAACTCTGTCTAAATTTAGGATTTTCTAAAATCATCATCTAAGGTGATTCTCAAATTGTTTTAAATGCAATAAGGAAAAAAGTCACACCTAACTGGGTCCTTAATTCAAAGCTAGAAGAAATCCTCACTTATCTAGATCAGTTCGCAGAGATTCAGATTTGTCACATCTTTCGGGGAGGTAGCCGAAAGGCAGACCAATTGGAAAATATGGGAGTTGATGGTGAAAATCTCTTGATATACAAAGAAGTGTTATATATTTTTCTAGTTTTTAGTTTCAATTCAATTTTAAGCCTTTCGCATCAACTTTATTAGGTGTGATTTACTTTAAACATGTTACATCTTCAATCTAGGTTATGTAGATTGCTTAGGTCTTCTTTAAGGTAAATTATAACATGTTTAGTTAGCAACCTATAATATAGCCTTTAATTTTAAGTCTCTATTGATTGCATTGTAGTTAGGCTAGCAGGTAGAATTATAAGGCATGATTCCTCCGGTATATATCCTCATTAATTATAAGCTTTTAGGACACAAGTCAATAATAGCCTTGAAAGAGAAAGTATGATGGTGATCTCTTCAGGTTTGTATCCCCCATCATCCAAATTTTTATTAGTTGTTTTTCTCATCATTCCTTTCAATAGGTTTTTCCTCTCCTAATCAGGTGTCTGTGTTCACCTCATGATAACTTCAGTGTGACGTCAAGTCTCTGAGCTAATATGATGTTGGCAATAATCCAGGTCTTTCTAGAGCCTTCGTAGAGTTTCTTTACCTATTTATTCTTACCTATCTTTTCATTGTCTCTGTTCATTATTCTCTAGCTATGGATACATTTATATGCATTTTTCACATTGCGGAGGTTCACACAATGGCCTTTCGGGGTAACATTAAGCCAAAAAGGTGGAATCGGGTGCTTAGGCCAATGGATGGAATGACATGAATTTTGGTTAGCAGGGCTTTAGGAGAGGGTTTTTTCAAGTATGACTTCACCTGGAGGACAAACAATGACATCATATGTACTTTTATTGGGTGCACAACTAGAGCTAAGATTGACAAATGGGATATGGTGAGCCTCTGTTTGAACATTTTTTATTCTATTTGGTGTCACGGTTTGGTAGAAGCTATCACGAGCTTCGATGAAAAGCTCAGAGGCCCCCCTCCTAAATTGTATATGGATCATCCACCGAGGAGCTTTAACTTGGCAATTGTACCTAGGTGGCCTGCGTTGGTGATTCAGGATCTTATCGTCTTCAATCAGGTTTGGCAAAAAATGGAATCAAGCATTCAATTCCTCTTTAGATGGAGAGGGATAATGGTGGATAATGGAAAGGAATGGTTCAAAAGCTACCTCAGTCTATTTAATCCCTACATCCACCCAGGGGTAGAATTGGGAAACTTGGATGCTCTTGACTTCTGCACACCCAATATCAAGAAATCAAGTAGGGAAAAGTTCTCTTTTGAGTCCACCCCCCCCATATTCAGATGGAAAACCCTAATGACAGTGTTGAGGTGACTATGGTTTTTGGGAAGAAGTAGGGTGCAAAAGGCTCTATGTATGTCCTCTCTAGTTTTTGGTTTTTGCCCTCGTACGCTTTGCCCTTGATATGTTGTCTGGGTCTATTTTTTGTTGTGCCTCTATCCTTAGTTGGGTGTAATGGCTAGTTCTTGTCTTGTCCTTTGGTTTCTGAAGTTTTAGTTTGCCTTCTCTAACCCTTTATTGGGATTTTGTTTTTATCATTCTTGTGTAGTTTTCCTTCTATGGCACTATATCTAGAGGTTGGTTAGTTTAGTAGTTTTCTGCTCCATAATCTCCTTTTCATATATGTAACCTTCACTCAATACTTATTAACATAATATCAATATAAAGTGTGTTTTGCTATCGACTGGTATGTTATGATTTGTGGCTCTCTCAAATCTTTTAAGATACATTTTTTATGGACACCAGAAGGATAGTGTTTGTTAGTTAGCATGGTTCTAAAGGATGCTTGTCTTTTGATTGATTAGATTTGTTAATGGTGAATGAAGCTATTGTTTTCAGATTTCTTACCATCACTAATACTCTCAACAAGGTTAAGTGCTTGCTTTTAATTAATTATTGTAACATTAATAGATTTTTAACGTGTTGATCGGTTATGATGTTTTCTTATATCATCTCAATTCATCAACATGTAATCTTGCCAACTCGAGTTTGGAATTTTAAGCCCATTAAGTTTTATGAGAAAGTATTCTGGGTAATAAACCGAAGAAATTCGCAGAGTAAGTATACATTTTTGTCTTCTCGCTCAAATTAGGTCTCATTACAACACTTGGCTCGGCTCTCTTTAATCAATTAAAATTAAATTAGATTTTAGTTTGAGATTTTACTCTGTTTGTAAGATGCTTTTTTTGGGTTAAGATTAGTATTCTGTGTTCTTTATCGCAAATTATGGGTTTTTCTTTCTTCCATGGAGAGTAGTGGATCCTAAGAATGTTAGAAGGATAATTTAGGAACTTCTTAGAGAACTAAACATTGGTTATGAAAGTAAGAATTGGATTTAATAAAAGTTTGTTAAGGGTAGGATAGGACAAAGAAGAGTAACATTTCATCAATTTGGGGAAGGAACTTCCTCTAATATGCTGATGCATACTATTATTGACACATAATATAGAGTATGGTAAGATATTTGATGTTTAATGAGGAATATGGCTTTGGTTATAAAGCAGCAGGTTGAAGTATTAATAAGCCTAAGTATGGCGGGTATAGTTTTCTTAGGATCTATCCAGGTCATCGTAATTCTTATATATTAGCTCATGAAACTACTTACATTTTATTACTAATTGTTTTGTTGTTTTATGTTTAAAGTTACATTTTTGATCTTCAAGATAGTAAGGCACGTATGATCCTAGCTCATAGCAAGGGATGGGAGCATATTAAAATCTAAACTATTGGCTGGTATGGTCTTTCCAACTACATGATTCTGTTTGTTATAAGCATCATTAGATTTCTAAAATTCATTGGACTTCAGTCCACAACTATGTAACTATAACAAATTTGTAGTAATTTCAATTCAGGTATGCCCCTTTTATGATGTAATAATAAAGGACCATGGTTTCGAGCAAGACTGGAGGTTTTCTTCTCCGTTCTTTCCTACCAGTGCCCATTTGAATGGAGTTGCTCTATTGTATTTAATTTTATTATTGTTAATCAATATAATCAACGCCAAGGTCATTTACCGATTTAAAAAAATTAATAAGAGATACAAAATAAAATATGTCTGATAAATATTCTATTGACTAAATAAATTATAGAAACTAAAAAATAATATTTAAAGAAAAAAAAAACTAATATAAAAATAAATTAAAATAATTTAAAAACTAATATCTAAATCAATTTTAAAAATCAAAAGTTAACTAAATAGATCACAACATGAGCTAGTGTGGAGATCACAACTAATAAATAGAAAAAGAAAAACAATAGTTAAAATTGGAGATAACAACTAATAAATGTCAAAACAACAGTTAAAAATGGAGGGAGATATAATTGGCTGATAAATAATTAACGGGAAGGATTTTCATTTTTCCAACCAAAATCTTGCAAATTTTTCGTCAAAATTTTAATTTTCAGGAAACAAAGTTCCCACAAATAGCCTATCGGCTTAATTATATAATAACTAGCAATTCCAAGCTTTTGTGCTTGTAACGATCAGCTGATAGGTGTTTATAAATATTTTTTAAAACTATAATTTAATGTGCGTAAATCAAATTAAAATTAATTTTTTATTTAAGTAAAATAATATTTAATTCTTTCAATAAACTAAATAAATATTATTTATTTATTTAATTTATCATATATTAATCAATTATCATTTTTAAAACGCAAGAGCCTACAACATAATGGTAAATTGTGAGTCTCTCATCGGGGAGGTCTTGGGTTCAAATATACTTGAGATTAACACATAATAATAATTAATTAACAATAATAATAAATGAGCAATAAAATCGAGGCTTTGGCCAATTACCTATCAAAAATAAATAAATTTATCATCTTTAAAATACGTATAAAGTGAATAGTAAAAAATAAACTAAAATAATTATAAAAACTAAAACCTAAATTAATTTAAAGTCAATTCACTTAAATATATAAATTAATAATCTTTTTTTTTTAAAATTCCATCAAAAAAATTATTATGAAAAATTAATATAGAAATATAAAAAGATATTAAAAAAAATAACAACCCCTCCCACAAATATCATATTAGCTAAACTAATTTAAAAAATAAATTAAATTAACTTAAAAACTAAAATTTCAATCAATTCTAAAAATCAAAAGTTAAATAAAAGGAAGAAAAACGTGAGTTAAAAGTGGAGACAACAAGTAAATAAGTTTCTAAATAAATAGCAAAATAAGAGAGTTAAATTTAGAAATAAAATCAAAATTAAATAAAATCCCATCCCAATAAATTAAATTATAGATAATTTTTAATTAAAATAAAATAATATTTATTTTTTAAAAATAAACAACCAATAAAAACTAATTAAGTTAAATAATAAATTAAAAATAATAGTTAACAATAGAGATAATAGCTAATTAAGCAAAATAAATATAAATATTTATATAATGTATGACATATTTTATTATTTTATAGTTATAATTTATAAGTTAAATAAATAAGAAAAAAACAATAGTTAACAATGTAGATTTAACTAATTAAATTAATATAAAAAATAAGAGTTAAAAAGTGGAGAGAAATGAAAATTGGTTGAAAAATAAAATTATTAATGGCAACGGCTAACAACAATTTTTTGACGATTATCAGCTAAATTATAAGTCAAAATTTTAATAATACTTTTATTATATAATTTAGCTGATAGGCTATCTGTGGAAACTTTGATCCCAAAAATTGAATTTTTGATTGAAAAGTTGTCAGTTGGCTGGAAAAGTTGTGAGTTGACCGTAAAAGTTGTCGATTTGGCTAGAAGATTACTTACCGACCAGTTTTTATCTTACTCCACTTTTAACTCTTGATTTGATATTTACTAGTTGTCATCTCCACTTTTAACTATTGTTTTTTCCTTTTTTCTTTTTCTTTTTTTAAATATTGAAAAAATCCTTGGGGGGTTAGGGCTTAAAGACCTTAAGATTCAAGGTACTGCCCTATCTGCCAAATGGATCTTTCACTCTCTAGAGGGTAATAATCCTTGGAAGGTGCTTGTTAGACATAACGTTGAGAGAGGTTGTCCTAAAAAAGCTAGAACTTGGAAAGATCTCCCCTTTTGTGATCTTATTATTGGTAACTTCCCGGTCATTGTTCAAGGATTTGTTGTTTTCAAATCTATCTAGAGAGCTTGGGATCATGTCCAAAAATTTATCACCATAAGGAGTTTCATAGTGACATGCAACTCCATGGTGAAAGGTCCATTTGGTGGAACTTACACCTGAATGGTAAGCCCCTAGCCCTCTCCCAAGGATGCTCTGCCAAATTGTGGGTTAAAAAAGGTATTTTCCATCTGGTTGACATCTTTGAGCAAGATAAATTGATTCAATGGGATGAGCTCAAAGCTAAGTTTAATATCCCTAATTCTCACAAGAAGACTTATAATATGATTTCTCAAGCTTCTAAAAACCTTCCTTCTATTTGTCATGTGGATTTCCATAGACACTTAAAAATGTAAGTGGTCGAATGGAGTCATCATGGCTAATCTCAAAGCCAAAAACATATACAGGATTATTGATCATAATGAAGATATTATTCATCACATTAACACTATTTGGTATTCCTCTCTTGATGCCAATGTCTAGAAAAATTACCTTGACATTCTTTGGAAAAGCCCTATTGAGCCTAAAATTAGATGTTTTAAATGGTTAGTTCTGCTTGATAGACTCCCTATTAAAAAAAATGGTCATAATGCTGACATTTGTAACTTATGCAGGCTGCCCAAAACTGGTAGACACATTATTTTTTATTGTTTATTTGCCAAAGAGATTTGGAATATGTTTGGTATCTTTTATCCTATTAATGTGAATATTCTTGATATTGTTACTGGTCAAATCAATGGTCTTAATAAGGATGCCAATTTTTTTTGGAATATGTTGTCTTCTAACATCCTTTGGCAGATCTAGAAGTGCAAGAACGAGGAAAGGTATCAAGGTAAGTTGAGAGTTCTTACTGATTTTTTTTGAAAACTCACACATTTTAAAATCTCTCTACAGGTCCATACCACCATGATGATTGAAAAAGAGAAGTTGAGAAGATTTCTTAAGGATGTGCATGTCACCTTCTTCTTCTACAAGTTAAAGCATGGCTTCGAGTGGATGAGAACCCTTGATGATCTCCAAATTTTTGAACAAACCTAAGAAAGACTGAACAAAGAAATCAGGAAAAATGTTAATACTAGGAAGGAGGAGTTATTTATGTTGACTTGGATCCACGAGCACAAAAGTCTTGTGTGGATGGAAGGCCCACTTGGGTGGACTGCTTGGGTTGATACCCACTGTGATGTCCTACATTAGGTTTTTAGTTACTTATTTTTTAGTTGTTTGTAATTACGATACTTTGATCTTGGGTTGAGGCTTTGCCTCTTTGTTGCTACTCAGTGAACTTTCTGTAATATTTTTGATCTCTCTATAGTTAATATTAAAAAATTACTTGTAACCACATTAGCTTATGTTGCAATCTCTATTTATTTATCTTTTGATTTTTGAAATTGATTTAGATTTTAGTTTTTAAATTATTTTTTATGTTAGTTTAGTTTTTTCTTTAAATATTATTTTTTAGTTTCTATAATTTAAGAATATTTATTAGAGATGTTGCTATTTTTTCATATTATTTTATCGTATTTCTCTTATTAATTTTTCATAATCAATTTTTTTAATGTATTTATTTCATATTTGATAATTTTTTATTTTTTATTTTTTTGATCAGTAAATAGCCAAGGCCTTGAATATATTTATTAATAAAAAATGCTAATTTACATCAAAGTTTCTCTGTTCAAATGGGCATTGGTAGGAAAGAACGGAGAAGAAAACCTCTAGTCGAGCCCGAGACTAATGTCCTTTATTATTACATCATAAAAGGGGCATACCCTAGTCAAATTACTTCATGTTTTATGATTACAATAGAGAATATTATAGTATAATTCGATACAATCATCAAGGGTGCTTTACTATAGCTGTGACCAATTTTAGTTGAACCAATCTTGCCATTGTACTTTACACTCCTCCGATTACTCATCACAACACTCAACCCTACCTTCTTGACTTAGTAATCAAAATGGTTAGTTATAATATACAAACCTCTTTTTTATTAATGTTAACCTTGGAAAGAAAACCAAATTTTCCTAATAGTTCCTACATTATTTACAATTAGTCCTACATCATGATAATTATATTCATACCTTCACTGTCTCCTTAAAACATTGATAATATTTGTGTTGGATGTCTTCCTAGCAATACCTACAACCTTGTATTTTTTGAAATAATTTTGAATTTTGATTTATTATCCATTAAGCTCATTAAACTATCTTAATTATTCAAGTAAAAGCACAAGAACCTATATTTAACGAACAATGTCAAAAGAGTTAGTTTCAGTCTACCTAAAAACTAGCAGCATCTTTAACTAGTCTCAAAACAACATCAACAAAACTAACATCACATTAACTAAATAGATTACTACTAAGCATTAGTCATCACCTCTAACCTCGACACCTCAAACCTGGATGTTGATAATGAATCTGAGTCCTAACTCCTCATGCCCTTTCGAACGAGCATTTGAAAACAGAGGTCCCTTCTTGCTGCATATGTTGATACTCCTTAAAGATCTTAGTATAGAAATTAATTCAAAAACTAATCATCAAAAACCATGCTATCCATTCTACATTTTCAAAATAATTCTCAATAACTATGTTAGGATACTCTTCTTATGTAAAGATATGTAAAGTGTTTGCATTAAATGAATTATTTTCCATCTGCCATAAAAACATGCGACACCTTTTTAGAATTATCAAAACTAACAACATAAACTGAATAAGTTAATACTTATCATCATTCAACACCTCTAAGCTCAACACCTCAAGCCCAAGTGCTTAAACATCATGAATTGGGCTGACAGTGATTCTAAGTCCTAACCCATCATGCCCTATCGAAAAGGCTTATGAAAATAGAGAGCTCTTCTAGATGCGAATGCAGATATCCTTAAGGATATTACTTAATGAGTGAAATCAAAATACTGATCATCAGCAACCATATTATCCATTCTACATTTCAGATCAATTCTTCATAACTATATTAAGTTACACAACTCATGAACAGGTGTACAAAGTGTTCACGAAAAGATGTCCTTTTCCAAAGTGTAAATGAAAGCCTATTATTATCTAATCTATAATCAGATTAAGAGAAAAGACATCCCAGTATACATCACCATATTTACAATCGGCGATAATCAAAACCACCTGTTACTAATTACACACCATTGTCAAATTACTATATTTTAACTAAAACCAAAACCCTAGTATGACCTATCATAGACTAATGTAGATTACTATTTAAAGAAACTAATACTAAGGCTATAAGCTTAATATGAACAAAATGACCTTTAACACCAGTTCTTTTTATCTAAAGAAGACTATGCTTCATGGCCCAGTCATCTCACTCGCACTGTACCAACCAAAAGCTTGATTCTAGCTCCTCTGCGACACCTCTTACTTCTTCCAATATACCATAATCACTTCCACAACATCATTCAGGGTTTATGCCTGAGAATTTGGCAGAAATTCAAAAGTGGACCTTTCTCTGCTGGTCTCTTCTATGTTGGGGGTACAGAAATCCAACCTATCTAAGTTGCCCAATCCCACACCTGGATGAATGTAGACCTTAAAAAGACTAAGATAGTTGCTGAGCCATTCATGTTTGGCCCCAACTGAGATCTTTCTCCATCCCAGGAGGAAATAGAAGCAAGATTCCATCTTGGGCCAAGCCATATTGAGAGTAACCCTATCCCTTATTATTAGGGTAGGTCTCCTAGGGATATTAGCCACAATTAGACTCCCCAGGGGATGCTCCACATACATCTCAAGGAGGGGCACACACTGATCTTCATCCAAGCTCATAATTGCTTCCAATATACCTTGACAGGTCAAGTAGAATCAAAGATATTTAGACATAATCTTACCATTGCCCATTTATTGATTCCTGCTTTAGCCATGCAACCGATGAAAATGCCAATAATGTCATTGTTTGTCTGCCAGGTATACTCATACTTAAAAATTCCTTCACCGATAGCTCTACTAATTGCAATTTGGGTCATTCCATCGACTGCCCTAAGGATTTTGTTCCATCTTTTTGGTTTGATATTACCATGAAAGGCCATTGTGCGAGCTTCAGAGGTGTGATATGCACATATATTAGTGCCCATCTTCAAATTTAGCAAAATTGCATGATAGTGACCTGATTCTATACCAAAATAAATAGATCCAGCAGCCAAAACCTCTAGAAGTTCCTTGAGAGTCCTTAATTATCTAAGAAGCTATTCTTCATCAAATAATGATAACATAGATAGGTTGTATCCAAAAGGCCTAACACATATGATTATCATAACATCATACCTTGGAGTCTAATTCATCCTAATAAATGGTGTCGTTGTCTGCCTGCAGACCTAGGGAAGTTAAAACCCCTTTAAATATTATTGTTAGTAAAAACCCCTTTAAGTCCCCTCTTCTTTATGACCCAAGGGGGTTAAAGAGCACAATGAAAAAATGGTTATTAAATCCCCTTTACCATTTTACCTAATCTTCAATTTGGCTTGACTACATATCCTAATTAAATCTTAATAAAAACTTAGGAGACCTTATTATGACCTTTAAACTAGAAGAACTATATATGCAAGTTGAAGATTTAGAGCTAGTTTCTAAAAACCAATATATTATCACCATCTACTCCTCTATTAGCCAAGAAGTCTGCCTTTTGATTCCCTTCTTGAAAGATGTGTCTGATCCTAATATCTTCAAACTTATCTAGTAGATTTAAAACTTCTTCTAACTTAGAGTTGAGGACCCAATTTGGGGTAACTCTATTCCTTATTGCATTTAATACAATATGTGAGTCGCCTTCAATACAGACTTTGGATAAACCTAGAAAAAGACAGAGTTGCAAGCCTTCTTCCAATGCTTCAAGCTCTACCAAGTTATTAGATGTATGTCTAATAGACTTGGCTTTTATAGCAATCTACTGACCTGTATAATCATTGATAATGCAACCGACTCCTGTTATCCTTGGATTTCCTCTCGCTACCACATCAAAATTAAGCTTAACCTAGTCCTTCAGAGGGAGGATCCATTTACATTTTTCCCTAGCCTCCTTGCTTTTCTTCAGATAGACGAGGGGAGGATTGATCAATTTCGTCCAAAAAATTTTAATTTCACCATCCCATATCGAGAAGGAACCTTCTTCTATTCTTGATCTCCTAAGGCGAGAATTAGTTGTTTCGACTATACAAGCTTCTATTTTTAAGATTAGTTCTTCTAATTTCAACTTTGTGTCACTAAAAAATTGTCTATTCCTTTCTTTCCAGACTTCCCACATAAGAATAGACGGACTAATATTCCATAGTTTACTATAGATGCCCTTGCATATATTAGAGGGCCAACCTTTTAGCAGGTTGGATAAAGAATTAGGAAACGAGGAAGACTAACCTAACCTCTATTTGAGCCACTTCCAATAGGCTCGAGCATACGGGCAACTATATAATAGATGATCAGCATCTTCATTGTCATGCTTACATAGAACACACTGCGAAGGACCTGCAAAGCCTAATTTACGAAATCTATCAATTGTCAGAATCCTATTTTGGAATGCCACCCAAAGAAAATATCCTACCTTTGGAAAACATGCAAGGTCCCAAAAAAGATTGAGTGGGATTTTCACCTCATCCCTATCTCTTGGAATTAATTAGTGCTTTATATCCATTTTTCACATTGTACTTACCATCGTTTGAAGTTGCCCAGACAAGCTTGTCATTCCTCTCAAGTTGCTTAACCTTCCTATCTTTAATTAAATTTTTTTATGCCTTCATGGCGGCTGGATCAATCCCTACATCTTTTAGAGGTATCCAAATCCATCTAGGATATCCTTCTATGAAGATCTTAGTTTTGTAGTTGCTTACTCTGCTACCCCATGGATTTATTAACTTCTCTCTAAGGTTTCCTGGGATTAGACTACTATTTATTGGGGGGTGCCCTTCCCAAAAATCTTCCTAGAAAAGGGCTTCGTCCCCCTTACCAATATCCCAAGTAATGTATTTTCCCACAAGATGGTGACATTTAACCATGAAGTTCCAACTTTTTGATCCTTTAGGGAGGATCTTCATCCTAAATATCGAAGAGGGGTCTTCTACTTTCAAATATTTATTATACATGATCTTGGCCCATTTGTGCTCTCTTTCAGTATATAGGTGCCAAACTAATTTGGCCCCTAAAGCTTCATTTTTTCATTGTAAATTCTTAATTCCTAGTCCTCCACATTCTTTAGGTTTGCAAATATTATCCCATTTAATGAGGGCCAATTTTTTGGATTCCTCGCAATCATTCCATAGAAAATTCCTAAGTTTAGCTTCTAACTTATGATTAAGATGTTTGGGAAGGGGAAGACAAGATAGTGGGTGTGGGAATGGCTATCAGCATGGATCTTATCTTGGTATTCTTGCCAGCCTTCGTGAGCCACTTGTCTTTCCAACTACTGATCCTAGCTTCTAGTTTCTCCATTATGTTGTACCATACCTTGCTAGACTTAACAACCTTTTCTAATTCTATGCCAAGATATTTGCAAGGGAAAGAACTTGTTTTATACCCCATAATATGAAAAAAATATTTTTCAATCTTGGGATCAGTATTAATAAAATATATTTCTGATTTCAAATTGTTCACTATTTGACCAGAAGCCATTGTGTAACTTTCTACGATGGACTTTAAGGCCCTTGCTTCCTCCACTGAGCTCACCTAGAAAAATAGTATCATTTGCATATTATTGATGTGTTATATTAGGGATAATCCCAACAACGGTTATACCTTTAATCTTTTGTTCGATGTGAGCCCTTGTGATGGATCTCTTGAAAGCTTTAGCCATGATTATAAATAGAAATGGGGATAACAGGTCGCCTTGTCTGATTCCCCTTGAAATATCAAAAAAACCTTCAGGGGACCCATTCACAAGAACAAAAATCTTGGTAGAAGATATACATTTGAAAATGAGGTTTATCCATTGATGAGAGAAACTGAATGCTTCTAGGGTTTTACAAAGGAAACGCCAATCCACCATATCATAGGCTTTTTGGATATCCAATTTCATAAACATACATGCCTCTTTGTTATTTTGGGCCGAGTGAATAGTTTCCTAGATAGTAAGAATACCATCCAAAATTGATCTACTTGGAATGAAACTGGTTTATTCCTTGGAGATAATCTTCGAAAGAATTAATTTTAATCTGTTTGCTAGAATATTTGATTTTTTTTGTAAATGGTATTACAAAGCACAATAGGCCTAAAATCACCTAGGTTCTCCAGCTTTGACTTTTTGGGAATTAAGGTAAGAAAGGTGTAATTAATCTCAGATAAAAGAGATCCACCCTTTCTAGAGGCTTCGATTGCATTCCAAAGATTTTTCCTAATAATATCCCAACACTTCTGATTAAAAAAGGCTAGAAAATCATTTGGACCTGGTGATTTATCAGGATTCATGTTGAATACGACAGATCTAACTTCTTATAGTGTGATAGGATTGTTTAATGCTCTATTTTCCTCAGCAAAAACCAATTTAGGGATTACTTTAAGCATATGGGATCAAGCCTCTCTATTTGACCCTTCAAATTTTTTTAAGATTTTCTGAAAATGATCCACAATAATTTCTGAAATTTTGTTTGGTTTGTCAGTTGATATACCCATATGATTTTTAATGCTCAATATTTTACTTTTGGCTCTATTATAGAGGGTAGAATTGTGAAAGAATTTAGTATTCCAATCTCCCTCGTCTAACCACCTTTCTCATGACTTTTGTCTCCAAAAAATTTCCTCTTTGGATAGGATATCCTCTTGTTTTGTGAGCAATTCTTTTTCTAAGAGATAGTTGTCATTATTCATGCCTTTCTTAATGATTTCTAAATTTAATTCTTTGAGCCTTTCTTCAATGTCCAATTTTTCTTTAAAGACATTGTTGAAATGTTCTTTGTTCCATCTAAGAATCTCTTCTTTAAGCATCCTCATTTTAGAGACGAAGATAAACATCCTAGATCCTTCAAAATTGCCTTGTGACCACCACCTCTTAATATTATCTAAGAAACTTGGATCTGAAAACCACATTTTTTTGCATTTAAATGAGCTCCTCACAGGTTTATGAGGCTTAGAAAAATCTACTCTAACTGGGAAATGATCAGAACTGGTAATCTGAAGAATCACAAAATGAATATTTAAATTATTAGCATCAAGGTCTCCTTTAATAAAAAAACTTATCTATTTTTTCTGCAATATAAGTGAAATCCATCCACTAATTGTTCCAAGTATAATTCCCATTTTTACATGGAATGTCTATCAAATTGTGAAAGTCACACCATTTTTTGAAGTCCTTAGAGGATTGGAGAATCTGTTGTGAACCTCCTACTTTTTCATTTAAGTTTAGAATGGTATTAAAATCTCCTCCTAATAGAATTAGGTTTTTATGATGAAACTTCAAAAAATGGTTGATTTCCTCCCATATTATTCTTTTCTCTATATTGTTAGTTGGACCATAAATGTTAATTAAGATAAACTAAAGATTAGATTTTAGACTTGTAACTGCACCGCTAATCCAATTATTATTCATACTTAAAATTTCTAAAGTTACTCTCCTAAGATTCCAAATAAACCCTAAACCCCCAGAAGCACGTACATATTCTTGTAAAGAAATATTCCAATTACCTAATGGCTTGTCTAATTTAAAACCTTTCGTCCTATTTAGCTTTGTTTCTTGTAATAAAATTGTTTCAGATTCAAATTGTTTTAGCTTTTGTTTTAATAATCTTTTTTTGCTAGGGGCAGTTAGGCCCCTAGCATTCCATGTAGTAATCTTCATGGCTCCTTGGGAAGGATCTTCCCCTCTGAATATTAAAAATCTGACTAATTTTTTGCTGTTTGCATGCCTGACCATCCGCTTCTCTAAGTTCCTTGAGGGATTTTCTTCCTCTTTTTGGTTTTGTTCTTCCAAAATTAGGAGATTTGACCCCTTCCTAATTCATTTTTATACCCTGTTATTCCATATTCTCATGAGCGCCTTTGACTGTTTCTGTTTGAATGTTCTCCATAATCTCCTCTTCTTCATTAAACAACTCCTATAGAATATGTTTTTTTAATCTTTGACGATCAAAGGATGTACTATCCCGAGTCTTACATAGCCTTTTGGCTACTACATCATCAATGCCTTTATTTGACTGATATTCTTCTTCACAAGATAAAATGTCCCTTCTTAGATCTTCAAAGGTACAGTTGTCTCCTCCCAGTTGTAATACCTGCTGTAGCAATTCTTCTTTTTCTAAAATATTGCAATTGTGTCCATTTTCCATATCAAATACCCGAATCAGTTCCTATGACAGCCTTTCTAGTTTTTCTTTGTCATAATCTTTTATGGCTACTTTTGCAATGTTTTCCTTCTCCTCCAAATCTTTATTTAAGAAGTCCTAGAACTCTAGCACTGGGATATCATTGGACCTATTTTTTTCTGTAATTATTGCCTTAGGAATAACTTCAGGGGACTCTCTCTTTGGGTGTGGTGTAACCTATTCGGAGACTTCTTGTTAGGATGAGAGACCTCCAATGATGGATCTTTGGTCTTCTGCTCATATATCTTCAAATTATCTTCGGTTTGTTTAATCCTAGTGGAAGCTAAATCTTCTTCCTGTAGGGATAATACTTATTTTCCATCAATATCTCTGAATGAAATTCCTGTGTTCTCAACACCCTCCATGTTATTTCCTGATTCAGATTTCCTCTATCCATTTATAGGTTTTGTAGAGATTTTCCTTTCCTTCACTTTATTTTCTTTCCTTTTATATTCTTTATTGATCACTACTATACTCTAAATGTTGAGTTGCTTGTTTGATTTGAGGAAATTTCCCAAATTCTTATGGAGTCTTTCTGCTTCATCCCTCCTAGTAAATGCAATTTGTCTAAGCTTTTATGTGTGCCGACTTGGTGATTTTCTTTGTTGTTCTCTTGAAACTTCATGATTTCTTCCTTCTAATTTTCATTAGTTTGATGGGTTTGATTGTTATTGCTTTACCTTGAAGCCTTGTTAGGCCTTTCTGCTGGTTTTCTATCTGAATGTTGTCTTATATTTGTAATTACTTCTTCCCTATATGAATACTCCTCCTGCATCAAACTCTCATACCCTATTCTGATTATGGGGAAGGAGATATTAAGATCTAAAGTAGCTTGCTATATTTTGAAGGAAGTATTCCACTCTTCATCAAGCTTGATAATCTCTATAATTTTTCCTTCAAATCTATGGAAGTTTAGTTTATATATAGATCTATTGGTGATACATTTGATTGGTTTGAGAATCATATTGTTTACTTTACAACTGTTTAAAAGTTTTATGTTATTACAACACTCAAAGGAAGCATCTAAACCAATCAGGTCTGCCATTGAGCTACCAATCTTTTTGATAATACCTATTTGATTTAACTCCAGGGGGATAGAGTTTATTGAAAACTAGGTAGGGATTGAAAAATCTAAATATTCTTCATTGCAGTTGGGCGTCCAATTAAAGAATTTAACCACATGACCCTTGAAAAAAAAAAAATTATCAAGAAAATCTTTTTTAACTTCCTCCTCACAACAATGGATGCAAATATGTCTATAATAATAGTGAGAGATACCTACCTGATAACCGCAGAAGTCCTCCAACCAACCAATTAAGTTATGCATCTCAGCTTTGGGGCCATTTCAGTAAGCAAATAAATTGAACTCCTGACACTCCTGCCAACAATCCTCACTGTCTTGGTTGCTGATAGTAATGACCTTATCATCCTAATCTGAAGGAAGGTGAAAAAGTGGCGAAAAGGAGGAAATCGAAGACTAATAAGGGGGGGATGATAAGACTTCCTACGATGAGGAGGGACATAGGGTTCCATTGTTCTAGAAGGTAGGGATCCTAGAGTAGGGATTGATGGTTCAATGGGGGAATTAATAGAGAAATTCGTCTACTTTATGAAAATAGGGTTAAGGTTAGATTTAGCATATTTGGTTAGGCTAAAAAGATAAATCTGCTTATTTAAACTATTGGTCGAATGTATCAGAGGAGGACCACTGCCCGAGAAATGAAACGAAAGGGGATGATAACCACCAAAGGCTTCCTGTTTAGCATCAAATTCCTTGTCAATGCTTACCTCTGCCTCCTGCACATTTTCTAAATGGTCAAAAGAGTTTGAGGTCTTTACCATGAAGGATGAGTAATCTAGATAGTTATTTGCCCTAGCTGTGGGCACCTACTTACTTCTTGATATGGTCTTCTTGCAACTATTGGTTGGACATGACTCTGGGCACAAATTTGCAGAACCAACATATTTTAAATTTTCCTGCGTTCGATGGTGTAGGTATCTTGCTTTAGAAAAATTATTTGTATTTTTTATTTTCCTGCTTTTTGCTCTACTATTCGCTTTTTTCGTCATTTTTCGCATAAAGATGACTTTATCTAAAACAATTTCCTAACATTTCCATATTTGATAAATTGAATTAAAATAAATAATATTTATTAATCCATTTAAAAGATTTTAGTAAATATTATATTTTGAAATTGAAAATTATTAATAATCTAATTTGTTCACATCAAATTATATTTTAAAACTTTAGTTTTAACTTCTTCTTTTTTCCTATTTATTTTAAAAAAATACTTGTCATCTTGTATTGGCTCATGTTGTGATCTCTATTTATTTAACTTTTGGTTTTTTAAATTAATTTAGGTTTTAATTCTTTAATTTTTTTTTAAAAAAAATTTGGGAACTTTGTTCTCAAAAATTAAATTTTTGACAGAAAATTTGTTAATTCGTCAGGAAAGTTGTCAGTTTGGCTAGAAAATCCTTCATGTTAATTATTTACCAGCCAATTTTTATCTCACTCCACTTTTAACTCTTGTTTTGATATTTATTAGTTGTTATCTCCACTTTTAACTATTGTTTTTCTTTTTCTATTTATTAGTTGTGATTATTCATTTAACTTTTAGTTTTTAAAATTGATTTAGATTTTAGGTTTAAAATTATTTTAATTTATTTTTTTATATTAGTTTGATTTTGTCTTTAAATATTATTATTTAGTTTCTATAATTTATTTAGTCAATAGAATATTTGTTAGACATATTATTATTTTGTATTTCTGTTATTAATTTTCCATAATAGATTTTTTGATGAGTTTTTTTAAATGATTTTTTTTCATATTTGATTAATTTAATTTAAATAAAAAATATTTATTTATTGATTTAAAATATTTTAATAAATATTATGTTATTTAAATTATAAATTATTAATAATCTAATTTGTTCACATAAGATTATATTTTAAATATGCACTTTTAACTATTGTTTTTCTTTTCTTATTTATTTAAAAAATAATTACTTGTGATCTCCACATTAGCTTATGTTGTAATTATTTATTTAACTTTTAATTTTTTTAATTGATTTAAGTTTTAGTTTTTAAATTATTTTAAATTATTACTTTTATATTAGTTTAGTTTTTCTTCAAATATTGTTTTTTCACTTTCTATAATTTATTTAGTCAATAGAATATTTATTTGAGATGTTGCTATTTTTTCATTTTTTTTTTGTATTTCTCTTATTAATTTTTCATAATAATTTTTTTGATGAGTTTTTTTTAAATGATTTTTTTTAATATTTGATAAATTGAATTTAATTGTAAAATCTTAAAATTATTGAACATGTTTCTTAAGCAATATTCAAATTTCGTAACTATTGTAAATTTTATATCTATGTTTTAATCTTCAATTTTTTTAAAAAATTTTTTCATTTAAAAAAAAAACTTATATTTACATTATTTAATATTCATTCTACATATTTCTCTTAAATCTCATCTCCTATCGGTGTACTCGTTGCATGTACAAAAGTATGCAACTGCTAGTTTATATTAGTTTAGTTTTTCTTAAATATTGTTTGTTGATTTCTATAATTTATTTAGTCAATATAATAATTTTTAGAGACGTTTATTTTTATATTAGTTTTTTGTATTTCTCTTATTAATTTTTCATAATAGATTTTTTGATGGAGTTATTTTAAATGATTTTTTTCTTCATATTTGATAAGTTAAATTTAAATAAATAATATTTATTAATCTATTTAAAAGATTTTAGTAAATATTATGTTATTTAAATCAAAAACTATTAATAATCCACTTTGTTCACATAAGATTACATTTTTAAAAATAATTTTATTATCGAGCACCTATCGACTTATCGTTGCAAGCACAAAAGCATAGTGTTATGTTATGAAACTCTCTCTCTCTCTCTCTCTCTCTCTCTCTCTCTCTCTCTCTCTCTCTCGATATATATATATATATATATATATATATATATATATATATATATATATATATATATATATATATATATATATATATATATATATATATATATATATAATCATTAAGAGGCCGAAGCCAAAATTCATTATTATTATGTGATGTGATTAATTATTATTATTTATTAAGCTTGTGCAGAGTCAAACCCAAGACCTCTCGGATAAGAATCTCACAGTTTACTGTTGTGTTGTAAGCTCTTGCATACATATAAGATATTTAAATATAATCTTTTTTTTTATTGGTAACATTTGTTTGTATTGATATTGATAAAGAGAGTACATAATGGCAATATGGCTTCGAGCCTTAAATTTTGAACTACCCTTTCCCTTACATATACCATGAGAAAAATAAAAAATAGAGTATTAACACTCTGATAGTACAAACACCCACTCATACATTAACCTGATCTTTATAACAAAATGAAGCACCACCACCTCCATTGTTAGCTACTCCTTGAACCAATTTGTCACTTCCTCACAAGTAAAAGTTAGGGTTGTGTGATCATCCTTCGTCGAAAATCCCTAACCCATCTTGTGACACTTTCCACTACCTTTCCCCTCATCGAGAAGCAAAGAAGCATTAACCCACATTCCCTCTGTTGTGGATGCCCCCTCATTCAAATGAGGTTTCTTCACAATTTGATGGCGAAGTTGTTGTCTAGGGGCCAAAGTGCTCTTCCTCAGTATGGCCTTCATGAAACCCCGCCCCTCCTCCTTTATCACCTAAATGTTCTCAACTAGGTATTCCATGATCATTCACCAACCCTATTCTGCTTTGGGGATATGAATGCCCTGTGGATTTGAAGAAGGCCACACCACTAGTGGTTGAATGGAGGAGTCCCCACTGCCAATCAGCCACCAAGGATCAGTTCCCATTTTAATTCCAACACCCAAAACAACTCGCTCAATAATTTCATCCAGTCCCAGAAGCCATTGCATGTCAATGCTTACAGCCACAAACTGACGAACCTCTTCATTCAATCCCCTTACCATCAAATCAAGCACCACAAATAGCAATGCCACATCCAAATTTGACCTCATCTTCTAGAAATCCTTCAAATAGTCTAGCCCTAATAACTATTGAATGCCTTTCATAAAGCTCGGGTCATTGATAACGAAGATGTGTTTCAGGCGCCTCGTGGATATTCGACCTACGTATGTTTGTATCTGAGTATCTAAACCAAGAGCAAAATTTGCCTCCATTTTTCTCTCAGAGAAAAACAATGAACTTTCCCTACCTTTAGCTTGAATTTAAATTCCTTGGAACTATCTAGAACAAAGTACCAAAGCAAACCAAACACTCCTTTGACACGTGTGAGGGATACATTGGTATTATGGAGATCTCTGCTTACCCTGAGATAATTAATGTCCTCATGAGTCGAAATCATTCAAACTCAACTTTGAGGTACCATGAGTGGATTATTAAATCTAATGGGCATCAAATTCACTCTCTTTATTTACTCTCCAAGGTGATGAAAGTCCTCAAAATTTTCATATTGACGATCCAATGTTGAATTGGCACCTAAATTGGCTAGTCGATCCGCTACTCTATTTGCTTCCCTAAAGCAATGTGAAAATTTAAAATCCTTGAAGTCCAGAAGAAACTCCTTGATTTGTCGTATACTTTGATCCAGATGTCACGCCTCCATCTTTCCTCACTTAATGCCATTGATAATGATTTTCGAGTCTGCTTCCAAATGTATACATTTACATCCAATTTTTGCTCCTAACCCCAAAGCTTCCTTAGTAGCAAAACATTCTGCAAAATTATTTGTACCATCCTGTAGGCATTTAGTTGTGAGCACAATTATGTTGCCTTTTTGATCTCTTGCCACACATCCACACCCTGATACACCTGAGTTTCCCCTTGTCGCCCATCAAAATTAATTTTAACCCATCCCTCCTCTCAAGGTATCCATAATGCCTTCTCCCTTTTTGAGATTGGATTAACCCCAATACACCAATTAACGAGCCAATACTTAATAATTGGGAAGCTAGATTGTAAGTGAGCATCATGCCTAGTGTATACTGAGTTTTGGGAATTGTGTGTTGATGATGCAGATGATATTACCTCGACCAAGCTTCTTTCTTATCCTGAAAGATCCTTATATTCCTCTCTTTCCATAGCTCCCATAAGGTTATGGACAAAATGACTCTCCATGCTAACTTGAACACTTGTTTGTTCTTCTTTGCTGGCTAGGCTTCCAACCATCCTTGTAAAGTGGATGATACTGGGCTTGCCCACCCTAGTTTGGATTTAACCATGTCCCAAGCCTTCTGTGCAAAACTGCAATGGAGAAGAAGATGGTCTACAATTTCTTCCTCATTTTTACACAGACGACATCAAAATGGACCTTGGAAGCCCATTTTTACAATCTCTCCCCTAAGAGAATCTTTCCATTCCCTGCCAGCCATGTGAAGGCTCCTACCTTGGAAGACATCCACTATCCCAACATAAATTTTGTTCCCATGGTATATGATTATGATTACCTTCAAGGATTTTATATTCTAATTTGACTAATATTTGCCACTCTTCAAGCCACTCCAAATCAGTTGGTCCCTATTTCTAGAAAGAGCTAGAGTTCATTCCTTGAAAATCTGTTGCAACCTAAGTTTGTTTGCTGGATTCAAATTTAATAAAGAAAACTCTTTTCATTTTCCTTGTGAAACTTTATCGTTTGCCAAAATCTCAATGAAATTTACAACTTTGTGTCCCCACTGCTACCTAGTAGTATCTACTAACTGCTCTGAGACTCTTGATTTCTCTAGTTGAGATCCCCCATCCCATGAATCCCTCCAAAAATCTACTTGCTTCTCATCCCCAATTTTCTATGTTAAGTGGTCTATGATTAAAAATCTGCACTACATCAGAAAATTCCACTCAACTGACCCCCTTGAAGGATCTTCTACTACCAAGATGCGATTATCTTCCATGTTGTCAAGATATTTAGCTTAGAGAATCTTGACCCATCTTTGGTTACCTGCACTATAGATGTGCCATACTAGTTTGGCTTTGAGATCCAAGTTAAGGAAAGACTAGTCCCTAAACCCAACACCCCCCCCCCCCCCCCCCCACACTCTTGGTCTACAAACTTTTGGCCAGGCCATGAAGGGAACCCTTTCACCTTCCTTAGCCCCATTCTAGAGGAATTTTCTCATGCTTCATGCAATTGAAAGAATATTTTTCTTAGGGATTTTAAAGCAAGCCATAGAGTAGATTGACAAGGCTGAAATTACTAAGTTCTTAGTGTTGTGATTCTCCCTACCAAACTTAACCATTGTCCCTTCCAACTTTCCATCTTTTTCCTACAATATTCAATCAGTTGAACCCACATTTGCCCTTTTCTTGAACCCACACGTGCCCTTTTCTTGCCCCACCAAAAAGAGGTGTGCCTAAAAACTCCCTAGTAATGTGCCAATTTTGACTCCAAAAAACTCTGAGATCCCACTTCATTGTTGAAAAAATAAATTTTTGATTTCTCCCAATTGACTAATTGCCCTGAAGCCATGTTGTATTCGATTAAAACTTGTTGCATACACTTAGCCTCTGCTATGGATGCAACCCCAAAGAAACAAGTGTCATCAACAAACTGGGAGTGGATGGCTGCCTCTATCCCTTGGGTAATCAAGATGCCTTTCCACGATCCTTGGGCCCTTTTCCTTGTAATAGATCTACCCAAAGCTTACGTTAAGATAATAAACAAGAAAGGAGATAGAGGATCTCTTTGACAAATTCTTCTACTAGTTCTAAAGAAACCCTATGGACTTCCATTCACTAGCACTAAAGCTTTGAAATTTGAGATCATACTCTTAATCCACTTCAACCATTTGTATTCAAAGCCAGAACTCCATAAGACTCCAAAAGAAAACCCCCATCAACCCTGTCATAAGCTTTCCTAATGTCCAATTTGAGCATCATTTTTATATCCTTACTTTTCTTTGCTGTATGGATTGCCTCATGGGCAACTATGATACTATCCACAAGGCTTATGTTTGGGCTGAAGCCACTTTGCTCCGAGGAGATGATAGAATCTAACAACAACTTTAACCTATTTGCAAAAATTTTTGTAATAATTTTATAAATTGTGTTGTAAAGCTAAAAGGTCAAAATTCCTCATACCTGGATGGATGTGATTTCTTGGGGATAAGAGCAATCAATGTATTATTGAAATATTGCAAAATGAAACCCACACTTCTTGATTCCTCCAACACTTCCAACAATTTGTCCTTCAAAAACTCCCAATTTTTTTAATAAAAAAAGGCCTAGAAACCATCTAGACCTAGAGCCTTCTCACCTCCTAACCCAAAAACCACAACTTTCAATTCATTCAATTTAATTGGTTCCACAAGTATTTTGTTATCTTCTTCAGAAATAGATTGTGGGATAAAACTCAAAATTTGCTCTTGTGCCCTACCCCTATCCACCTGATCCTCCCTCCACAACTCTTCAAAAAATTCCATAGCCTCCTTATTAATGTTGTCCATATCCTCCAAAAGTTTCTAACTCCCTGTTGATTCTCAATGGATAGTATCTGATTAACACTTCTCCTAGTCTTCATCGAACTATGAAAAAACTTAGTGTTTCTATCTCCAACTTTAAGCCAATTCTCCCATGATTTTTTCTTAAAGAAGATTTCTTCTCTTTTAAAAACTTCCTGGTACTCACCCAAAAGATCCTGCTCCGTACTATAATCAACATCATCCATCCCTACACTCAAAACTTGACTATTTAAAGCTGCAAGGTCAGCTCCAATATTTGCCCTCTTCTAAAAGATATTTCCAAAATGATTCTTGTTCCACTCCTTAAGCACGACCTTAAGATGTTTGAGTTTTACAAAAAAACCAATAGACCGCATTACCTTCAATTGGTGGAGCATTAGCCCACCAGTGGAGCACTTTATCAAAAAAACCTTCCTCTCTGAACCACATTAATTCAAATTTGAAAAGGGCACCTGATTGTTATGCCATCATTTTGTACCACCATTGAGATTGGTTAATGGTCAGAGCTTGATAATTCCAAAATTCTTCCTTCAAAGACTACCACTAATGTCCGCCATTCTCTTGACAGGAAGATTCTATCTAAACTTTCAGCAATGTGAGAAAAGCTTTTTCTTTTGTTTGTGTGAGGCCTCACCTTCACCCGTCATAGCATGGATATTTTAATTACAATTTGATATTCGAGACCTTGATATTTGGACAGTTACTCGAGACTTAGATGGATAGTGGATTGTTTTATCTACGCATTTTGATACTTCAGTAGTGTTTTACATTATCATATGCATTTAGAACCTGTTAATGTGTAAGAAATGTTCGAAAACATATGGACGTAGTTTTATGACATGATATTATTAGATTTTGATGTGATGCTAAATGTTAATTTGATTCTAATGATTTATGATTTATAGATAAATGTTAATGTGATTATGATGCTTTATGAGATAAATGTGTATGATGATTAATGATATGCAAATAAAGGTTATTTTGATGTTATTCAAATGCAGATAAATGTTAATCTAATGGTCTATGATATGCAAATTTGATATTCTAACATCCTAGATGATTTAAATGGAAATAACTAGGAACGAAAAATTTATTTGAATTATGTTAATATGGATTTCATAAAATTCAAATTATGCATTTATGATATATGTTTTATATGACCTCCTAGGACTATTGATGCTCGAGTTTAATGTGTAGGAAGTGGAACCATGGAAATTATTGGGGGAAACAAGTTCCAAACCTATGTGAACACAGTTTAACCAAGGTGAATCTTTGGAAGATTCAAAAGCCTCGTTGTGAAAATATTTTGTTCGTAATGTAAATTTGTTTGCATGAGGAAATGTTTAATCATAATTTAGATGCATTAGGAGTATGTAGTGGTAAAGTGAATGTGTTTTTTTAATGTGTCACTTGACACTTGTGAATTTTGTGTGTGATTGACATGTCATTTTGGGTTGGAACATGGTGGCACTTTACCCTAAAACTAATTACCATATTAATAAGTAATTAAACCCACTTGACAAGGGAAGGATGGGTCTCAATCATAAGAAATTCGATTTTGGACTTGTCTAGAGTTGTGAGGGGTCATTAGGTGGTCCCAAAGTGTCTTTTATGTTAAAATAAGTTAGCCATATGATAGTATATCAAGTTAGGAACCTATTTTTGATCATGTGAGTGCTTAGACAACCTAGGGAGCCCCTTTACCCATGCATCCTTCCATCAATTCGAATTTGGAGTTGTCATAGGTGTCTTTCCCCATGTTCCTACTAAGTCAAAAATAGAAAAGTTAAGAGGAGACAAGTTTGTAAGAAGAAGTGGCTTAGTGTTTTTGCTAAATTAAGTTAGTAGGAAGGCCTTATTAGAGGGTCTTGGACAAACTAGTGGGGTGTTCACCCACTCTCTAATTCTAGAGACAATTAGGTTTTGGAGGGAGATTAAGGGAGCTCTACTACAACTACCCTTACCCTAGCTTGGACTAAGGTTGGTGTCTCAAAACTTGCTTCTTTTTCATTTCTTTCTTTTAGCATGGTTAAGCAAATCTGCAAGTGTGAAGATTTATCAATGGAGTATGGATTGCATTGTAAATCTTGTAATATGGACTTTAGCATTGTGTGAAAGTGTTGTGTTCTTGTTGCATTATGGATATTGATATTGTGTTGTGGCATTGAGTGAATGTGTGGTGTTCTTGTAGATTTCTTGGTTCTTCTTCTTGGATTTGTTTCTTGTTGGATTAGAATGTGAATGTGATCATGGGTGTGAGGACTTCACTCACCCCTATGGGAAGGGAAGAGAAGTCCAGGGTGAATGGGCATAAGTTGGGCTTGCATGATTGAGGACCTTGGAGTATGGGCTCCATTGCATGCCATTTTCATTCATATTCTGCCTTGGGGGTGATAAGGGGAAAATGGTGAAGAAAGGAAGTAAATGAAGTATGGGTTGAAGGAAGCTAAAGTTGTTGGTAGTGTGTGGTGGAGGATGTTTATGAAGCCCCGAAAGGGCATGATATATTTTTTGATTTATGAAGCCCTGAAAAGGACATGAAAGTTGTTTTATGGCAGATGTGATATGATATGGAAAACCTCCTTGTGAGCACACCTTCACCATATGTTCAAGGTTCCAATGATGAACCTTTGTGAAATACCTTGGGATGGGATTGTTAAGTGTTGTAATGTGATAATAATGCATTGTAAGATTGGGAATGATACCCAATTTTGTTCTTGTTTCCCCTACTCGGTGGGTGGCTTCATAGAAGCCTAGGTTGGGAGGTGAGCCTCCATGGTTCCCATTTTGTGTGTTATGTGCAGGTTTTGTGAAGATGCATGCCATGAAGTATTAGAGGTTCACCCTTGTTTAAGGGGGGAAGATCCAAGTGTGTAAAGGAAGCTCAATGTTCATGTTTTTTTTTAAAGTGGATGCGATTATTTTGAAAGTCTCTTATGTTGTCTCAATTTGATGTAAAGATATTATGCCATTGTTACCATTTGAATATGTAGAGGGAAGAATTTGAGAAGTTGTATGTATATGTTACTTGTAAAGAAATTATTATTTGAAGTTTTATGAGTTATGGAAGAGTTAGTATGAGTTGCAGAATATATTGGTATAATTGTTACCATTTGAAATTGTGGAAGGAAGGTTGAAAAGTAGTATTCTTATATTTTTATTGGTAATGAAATCTTCTATGTTAAATTTCATGTGTTATGAAGTAAGCTTTTATGTGATTCCTCTCCTTTGATGTATTTGAAGATATGTATTTCATAAATGACATGTAGAAGAATGCTATGAATAGAGTTGATAAGATTCAAAACATATCAGTTGCAGTGAAGAGATATATGTTGAACATTTCATAACTAGGAATAAAATCTCCATTGTGATAGTTCATTTTATATGTATCATCATTTATTCATTTGGGGGTTCAAATTTGACAATTTTATTTTAGAAGGCAATACCATACTATCAACATACATATTTACTTACAATTTCATAAATGGGATAAACAAACACAAAATAATTAGTTCAAGAAAAGTAAACACTTAGATAAGATCTTGATAGGCATGTTGTAGGTGAGTATTTCACCTTTCTGAAAAATGTATGGGGAAAGGAAATAATTCCTTTCTTGATAGGCATGCTGTAGGTGAGTATTTCACCTCTTTGGAAAATCTATAATTTCTTTCCCCACAATATAGAGTAATAAAATATTAACCAGAATATACTTTGGAATCTAGTACTCCAAATAAGAATAAAGTAATATTTATATCCTAGGGTACATACTTAATCATAACAATCACCTATCCTATAAGTTGTAAAATGAGGTCTCATATGAAAACATGTGACTTCTCATGTCACCATCATATCTATTTTCAATAATAATAATAATAAATGTAAATAAAACTAAGCTAAAACAAGCATATCCTATATGTCCTTGATGGGATGACAAGGGAATAGAAAAATATAAAAAGAAAATAAAAGTACTCAACACTTTGCCAAAATAAATGGATAACATCATACATTAAACTCAAACAAAATAAATATTGCAATCCCATAAACTTAGCTGTCCATGCTTTTGTGAGTAACTAGGAACCAATCATGATTTTGACCCTTGCTCTGACATGTGTCAACTCCTCTCTCCTAGGCATTAGCTACTTGGGAAAAAAAGAAAGTAACTTGAGCTTGGTCAATTCCATTCCCACTAACCAACGCCTAGGAAAGAGTAAGGGAAAAGCTTTGGGAGTGTACCAAGTTTAATAATGGGTGCAAAATGAATTTTCCTTGGGATTTATACCATCACATGACATTGCTTGCTCATTTGACCACCTCACCTTGGGAAGAACATCCATGGTATGTGAGCTAGATTTGTAAAAAGAAAGGGGAGTCATGTGAGTTTAAAAGAAATGTAATAATGTTTGAATGTCCAATTATTATTTTTAGGACAAGGGTCTTTTTAATTAAGTTGGGAGAAAAAGTTAGTAATTAAAATTTATTTATTTTAAAATTTAGATTAGACTAGACTAGGAATCTAGATTTATACAATTAAAAGGGTTAGGAGTTGAGTAGGATATATAAAACTTTTATGTTTATGGGATGTTCTTAAATGGAATAAGGTTAATAAGGTATAATTTAGGGTGTTAATTAAAATAAATATTTATATAGGATTTTAAATTTTTATGAACATTTATTTGCTATTTGGATGAGGTAGGCAATAATGTATGGGGTTAAGAATTTGGATTGCAAATAAATTTAGTAATATTTAAGGAGGATGTGAGAATTATGGTTAATATTAATAATAATAACATAAGGGTCGATTTATCATATGAAAAATAAAAATAAAAAATCTAAGTAATGGACAATAAAATTTTAAAATAAATAAATAAATAAATTTCAGAATAAAATAAAATAATAATAATAAAATAAATAGGAATGGTCATTGAGTAGATGTCATTATAAAAATGTGAAGGACATACAAATAAGGATTGTTAAACAGTAATACATCATAGAGTCGGTTAATAAGTCAAGGATAAACAATTTTAAAATTCCTAGATGCAAACACCTAACTAGCTAAACAAGTGAAAGATTTGAGCACAAGCTTTCCATCGATAACGCCCTACAATGATAATTAAGGGTCAAATGGGGAGATCGAATGTGTTGGGAAGTAGTCTTTTACCATGGGCTATCTTAAGCATACTCCATAAAAGAAAAAAGAGAAACAAACAAACAAAAATGGAATCATTATGACAACATCAATGTAGAGACGATGATTCATAATTGCTTATGCGATGCTATTCCCTCGAGTAACTAACTTCCGTAACACACCCATTAACCTTTAATTTCCTTGAGAAAAAAAAGAAAAAAGTTGTTGTGTTTTTATATCGTAAATTTAGGGCATGACAGTTTGTCCATGTGAAATGTCCACCTTTAGTAGGTACTTCCCAGAGTATATGATTCTATACAAAAAGACAAAAGTCTTCCTATACAGAACCCAAAGAATGAGCCCCTCCCCTTTTGTCCGCCACAATCAAAGTGGCATTAAAATCACCTCCAATAACCCTAAGCTCATTGCCTACAGAGGCGCAAAAAGTAGAAATCTCCCCCCAAAACAACCTTTTTGTCTTCCATTTTAGTAGGCCCATACACATTGATCAAAATTCCTAATAAGTTAATAGTTTGTGAAGAGAACCTAAAAGCTTGCCAAAATCTTGCCTTCACTAGGGGATCTCCCTTGGGAAGTCTTGGATTCCAGAGTATACCCAAACCTCCCAAAGCTCCAATCTCCTCAATGAAGAAGCCAAACTATTTATGTTTGACTCCAAAAACCTTCGTTGCCTCCTCTACTTCCATCTTAGTTTCCTAAATACATATAATGTTTTCTTTTTTTTGATCAAGGGATTGCTTGATCAAGCATCTTTTTTCAGGAGCATTGCAACCCTTAACATTCCACGTTAGGAATTTCATAGTCCCCTAGGAGAGAGACTATGTCCCTCCTAGATCTCAAGTGGGTTTGACCTTGCATATTCCTTGCACCTGCTAGTAATTCTAAGTTGTTTCTCCTCCCTTTTTTCTTTTGCAACCCTCCTGACTATTAATAGCCTTGCATGATTTGGTCTGTGAAATTGTACGTGGTTCTACATTCCCCAGTCCTTCCTCTTCAGTCGAATCTCCATCTCCCAACCACTCCTCAATCTCTGGGATTCCTCCAAGATAGGAGACCCCCCTTTTTGGGGGTGAGGAGAGTGTGTTGATCCCATCCTCAACCTTTGAGGTCATTAAGTCCTCAGAAAGTTTGTGTAAAGCAGTTAGATCAGTCCCTTCCTCTCCTTCCTAATTATCCGTATCTTTGATTTTTGCCATCCTAGCCTCCATGATCTTTAAAGAGTCCTCCTCCACCACCTTCAAAACTTGCTCCCTAACAACCTCTTGACCATTCAAAGTAAAATTTATAGTACTTCTTAAATTTGGTTCCAACATTGCTTCGTTGGCAACACCTTCCTCTGCCATAGGGCAAGTTGTTTCAATATCCAAGCCATGATTTGGCAGGAGCTCAATTGCCCCTTCAGCTCGGTCATGTTCTTCACTTGATGTTCTTGAAGGACCCGGGTCCATTCTTAACTCCATAGTCCCTCGCTCCACTAGTTCCTTGTTGTTTTTGTTAACTTTGCATTCTTCCTCTGTATGATCCCAAATCTTACATAGTTTACATCGGTTGATAGCTTCCTCAATCTCAATCTCTTGCCACCAATAACCCTCAGCTGTTCCGATCTCAATAGCACGAGGGAGCAGAGGATGAGGTTTCCACTTGATTCAAATCCTAACATACTAGCTAAAATCTTTTTGTTCAATGGCTTCATCCACTTTAATGAAAGAACCTAGTCTATCCCCTATCAATTTGAAAATATCCTTATTCCAGTACTCATGAGGAAGATTGTATAACTTGATCCAAATCGACACTTCCTCCACCTTTGCTTGTTTAAAGGTTGAAGTTGGGTACCCAGTCTTTAATAAAGAAACCCATTCCATCCATCAGAAGGGGACCATTAAACATAACCCATATATTCCCCAATTTGGACTCCATTATGATTAAAAAGAAACCGTTGGTCAAGGTCTTGATTGTTGTTTGCGATCCCCAAGTATCAACAATCCATTGTTTCATCTTGGCCAAAGATGGTCATCCTCCCCCCATTTCATAAAAAAAGCCCATTCTCTTAAGAGAGATACTGTGGATTTCCATTCCTCTAAATCTATTCGAATTTTGATCGCCTTATTGTTTACTATCTCTGGGAGTCCTTAGTTAATGCATTCAACCTCCTATTGACATCCTTTCTGATCCATCTCCCCACTTGTCCCAATGTCTTGAACTTGGAGGAAGTAGCATCCTTATGGTGGATTGGACCATCATTCATGTATTGATGTTCATCTCTTCGGATCTCTCTACACCCTTCATGCTTCTCTGGCTGAAATTTGGCTGGTCGCCATGGGAAACTAAAGCTTGCATGTTACTCTTTGCCTTGCTACAAACGGTGCCATCTGCCAACATCTCGAAACCCTGGTTTCCTTCTCTCCACCATAGCTCCCTTCAATTCCAAGAAAACTAATTGTAAGAAGAATAAATATAAATTATCTATATTATATATATTTTTATTCAATTAAAATTATTTATATAAAACTATTTTATAATCTAAACTTTTATCATATATAAAAAATATCATTACACTTAATAACACTCTATTTAAATATACTACATAGTAAATATAACATAAACAATTTTAAAAATGTAAAAATAAATATTGATTTTTGTGTTTTGAATAAATAAACTTATCTTTTGCCTTTAACTAACTTAAAATAAAATAAAAGCAAATGGAAAATAAATAAATAAATAAACGATATAATATACAACCATATTACATAAACTTGCATTTTATTCCCCATCGCCATACCCCTCGTGCTATTCTAAATAGCTGAAAAGTTGCATAAAGATTTTCATATATTTTCTACATGCGAAGCCATATATTTCAATACAAGGTATATTCATCAAGAGAAAGAAATCAACCTACAAACCTGATAGGCTGTTTTTTTCCCTTCGAACATTTTGCAGCAAATTTCGCCGAGTTTTATAGGGCGGAGGAGGCCATTGCGATGATTTCTGTCGCATTCTAAATCAAAGGAACTGCCGGTAAGTCCACTTTTTCAGAATCAGAAATATCCGCTGTTAATGGTTCTTCCCTATGCTAGATTTATTTTTCATCAATTTTATTTGGCCGAAACAGCAAATAGGCAAACCCTCGGGGTTTCCATATATAGTCATCGAAGTCTGAAAGGCCAAGAAACAAAAATAATAGGTCGCGTCTCAAAATTCTGTTCGTCAAAGAATGCTAATATTTCGACCTAGCATTATATGGCCCGTAATTCTATCATTGGAACTAAACTTCGGTTCTCATATGTTCGCCATTGATGATATTGTTGAAATTTAAGTTGCACCGGTTGGAAGTTTGGGCGGGGTTTAAAATCTCAGACCAGTTGGATTTTATGTGCATCAGGGTAATTTTATTTATTTTCATTGTATGTGGCAGGTAGATTGACAAGACAGAGAGGAGTAGTTACCTGTAACAGGTCTTTTGTGTTCTAGGGGTAGACTCACTTTTTGTCCGCAAAGCAAAAATGGCTCGTAATGAAGAGAAAGCACAGTCTATGTTGAATAGGTTCCTGGCCTTCAAAAATGAAGAGAAAAAGAAACCCAAGGAGAGACGTCCGTACTTGGCCTCGGAGTGCCGAGACTTGGCAGAAGCGGATAAGTGGCGCCAGCAAATAATCAGAGAGATAGGAAAGAAGGTGATGGAAATTCAGAACCCAGGGCTTGGTGAACATCGGCTGCGAGATCTTAATGATGAAATTAACAAGTTGATCAGGGAAAAGGGGCATTGGGAAGCGCGGATTGTTGAACTTGGCGGTCCAAATTATACAAAAGCCGGGGCGAAAATGACTGATTTGGAAGGAAATGAAGTTGATGTACCGAATCCTAGCGGTAGGGGTCCAGGCTACAGATATTTTGGTGCTGCCAAACACCTACCTGGTGTGAAGGAGCTGTTTGAAAAGCCTCCAGAGGCCAAGAAGAGGAGATCCAGATATGAAATTTACAAGCGTATTGATGCAAGTTATTATGGCTATAGGGATGAAGAGGATGGGATTTTAGTGAATGTTGAGCGTGTTGCAGAGGAGGAGATGCGGTCTAGGGCACTGAAAGAATGGCAGAGAATTGAGGCCATTAAGAGAGAAGCAAGGAAAACAGTCAAGAGCGGTGAGGTTGCTGCAGTCAAAGCTATCCTGTACGAAGAAGAAGAGGAGATCCCGGAGGAGGACAAACAAGATAGAGGAAACCAACAACAGAAAGAACGAGAATTCATTGCTCATGTGCCTCTTCCAGATGAAAAAGAAATTGAGCGAATGGTTGTAGAGAAGAAGAAACAGGAGCTTCTTAGCAAATATGCAAGTGAATATCTTTTGGAAGAACAAGTTGAGGCTAAGAAAATGCTCAATATTCAGCGATAATATGGGTAAATTTTGCGTGTATTCATATTTTCTTTCGTTTCCTTTGGCAGTTTGATAAAACAAATGAATTGAATTTTCTGTTTTTGTATCTTTCCCTCATTTAAACTTTGCTATAATTTGATTTTCTCATGGGAGTCATCTTATTTTGATTCAGCATATGTGTTCAAATAATAAGAGGAGCTTGTATGCATATCATAATATAATTTTCTTGTGATAAAATCTAGGTGTGCCATACTACGTGGCTTTGCTTCATTCTGCCTGTTATTTTTTTGATAAATAGATAAAATAAAGGCAATTGGTATGGAAATGGGACATTGCTATGTCCACCTACACTAAATGATGATCATCATAATTCATAATACATCTCAATATGTTATCTGCAGTGGATACATGAAAGATAACAACTCAAAACAATTTAGACGCTGAGGATCTTCTACACTGTTGGCCCTCGAGAGATGTAATACTTTACAGATAAATCAGAAAAGTTGAAGTGTATCGTGATTTCCTCTTTTGGGATTACACTAAATTTTGCCCTAGAAGCACAAGTTCAATAAAAACAAGAGGTGTAATATAGTTAGAATTTCAACTTTACTAATAAATATGTCCTCAGCAAGATAAATATGTCTTCAGCACAAGTTTAATAAATGTGAGACAACAAATTTGATATAATTCTACCAAATATTCTATAAGGGTTTGGGTAATGTATAGATGCATATATTTTACTAATCTTTTCATTCTATTTAAATAAATCATTTAAGAAGTCAAGAATCAATAGTTCTATATCCATAAATTATAATAAGAGTTAGAGAGAAAGCATGTTAGGATGCCCCAAGTTCACCTCAACTAAGCTCAAGTGTGCAGACTATCCAAACCCAACCTCTTGGCCCCAAGTGGCAGGGGCTCTTGTCCATCCAGCAAGAGGTGGGCTATTAAGCAAGAGAATATGCACCTGCCACCCTAATAACTCCAAAATTAAGGCTCACCCCAACCAAACTTAAGAGCATGGAGTATCCAAACTCAACCTCTTGGCCTCAAGTGGCAGGAGCTCTTGTCCATCCAACATGAGGCAGGATGCTTAACTGGGGAATTCGCACCTGCTACCTTATTGAGGTCCTCCCTAATCCTTTCATGGTTTTTTACAGGAGATCACAATATAACTGACCAATTACTATCACTACAAAGGAGGTATAGGGGTTATAAATGCAATCACAAAATATTGATAGATATATATTTTTAATCTTATCATTATCTTGCATACCACAAATGAATATGATCACTATTGTCTACAATATATAGTTGTTTCTAACCTGATTGATCTATATGTTTGGTTTGTTAAAGTTTGGTAGCTACAGGAGCTATCCACTATATCTATGATCGTTGTCTATCAGAAATTCTAATCTTCATCAGTGTTATTGCTTTATTTGTTTGCTGGATGAAAGTCTTCATTCATTTCAGTCCAGTCATTTAATAAAGACTTTGCATGTTTGAGAGGAAAATTGGCATCTGAACCTATGTTCACGAAGTTGTAATACTTAAAAGCAGTCATATCAGAAGTAAAAGGGCAAATCCAAGCTAGACAAGTGCAGGAATTAAAACTTTATTCAGTGTTTACCAAGTCAATTTTTTTGAGGACATAACAAGACAAGTCGGGGCATTCAAAATTTATTCTCTTAGAGTTTGAACTCTCTACGTCACACCTTTCAATATTATAACTATACATGTGAGTCTATAAAAATTCATTATCTTTTAGGGTGTGGACACTCAACTTCACATCTTTTAATATTGGATGCAGCGATTTCAAATTGTTTTCAATTTCTTATAACATTTTATTGGGGGGCTTCTACTTATAATTAAGGTTTAAAGTCCACAACATCATTGGAGTAATCACATTAAATGGACACATGCCAAGCAGAAGGACTTGAGAAATAAACCTCACGTGTTATTTTTGAAACATGGGATATTAACAACCATGTTTTCATCACTTCTTCCCCTTCACCCACTCAATATCGAAATCATATTCTTGTATCTTACTCACTTTTGTTGCCTTTCATTTAAGTCCTTCTGCTTGAAGAAGTATCTCAAACTGTTATGATTACTTCTGACCACAAACCTTCCGCAAACCAAATGCTATTTGAACTTTTCCAAACTGTGCATGATCACGAGCTTCTCCTTATCATAAATAGAGTTTAGGGTCTTGACATCCTTAAGCTCCCTATTGTCATAAGCAATGGGGTGATAGTTCTACATTAAGACTGCCCCAATTCCCCTCTTGATACACCACACTCGAGCACAAGAGGCTGTGTGAAATTTGGTAATGCATGAATTGGACATGTGCTCATAGCCTCCTTCAGCTTGTCAAATACCCTTTGTGCCTCTCTTCCATATGAATCAGTGTAACGAGACTCGGACTCGGCTCGGACTCGGCAAGGGTAACTTGACTCGTGACCCGGCTCGGCGGTGACTCGGCAAAGTGAAAAAACCTCGAAATTTTGAGATTTTTTAGGATTTAAAGAACATTCCATGCACCCATTATTGAATAAAGCATAAAGACACAATAACATCATTAAATAGAAGATAATTTGATCATAATGCACATGCCACATACTTAAAGTTAAAAACTTAAAACTTAAAAGTCAAACATCGATTACATATGTACAATACTACAAACTACAAAGTTACAAACTTACAAAGGTAAATTGCTAAAAGTAAATACTATATTACTAGTAATTAAAGTCAAACTAAGATAAATCCATGCAAACCATCAAAATGTATATGTATTATCATTTATGCATTATGAAATCCAACACATCAAGATTCAATAGTCATCATCAAATTCAAATGTTCCAAATGCTGATCATATATTAAGTTACTGTTAAACTGTTAAACAAAAAGTTAAAACAAGACTATAAGTCTACAGTTATGGCTCCTAGTCGGAGTCCTCATCATCATCCTCATCCTCATCGTCATCCTCATCATCATCGTCATCCTCATCCTCATCCCCAACCTCAGCCTCAACCTCAGGCTCAGGCTCAGTATAATCTACAAAATGTCTCTTAGGAAGGGGTCTAAGGTAGGTCTTGGATGTCTCAGTAGCCATAGCATCAGCTCGTGAGGTGCCTCTAGGATCAACTGTACTCTCTGCCTCTGGCTCTGCCAATCTCTGTGAGCTGCCACTAGGAACAACTGGAGCTCTCTGGTCCTCTGCTGCCATAGCCACAGCCTTAGCCTGGCCCTCTTTATCTGCCTGGTCAAGCCACTGTAGGTCCTCATCATCAAAGACAGGATCAGTAGCCTCAGTGATCCAATCAGACTCTGGATCAACCTCCTCTAGAGTAATCGGAGAGGTGTCACTATCAAAAATCTCCCTAATCCTAATGCGCAGGTTGTAGTGCACAAAGACTAGACTATTCATTTTCTGCACAGACAACCTGTTACGCCTCTTCGAGTGGATGTGCTCGAACATGCTCCAGTTGCGCTCACATCCAGAAGCGCTACTTGGCTAGCTCAAAATGCGGATGGCGATTTGCTGAAGGTTTTTGGTTGAAGGCCCAAACATTTGCCACCATCTATCTGAATTTTGAAAAAAGGAAAACAAAAAAATATTAGTCTCATTTCAAAATTTGAGCTTTAAGTTTAAAGCTAGAAATTTATAAACTAGATTGTATAAGGCTTAAGCTGCAATCTTTACTTGGCTGCAATTTTGTACGACCTTCTTTGCAAATTTGACTTGAAAAAATGCGCCCTGATGCATTATTATAGGCATCCATCTCAAGCAATGTATCTGTGGGATTAGGAGGCATCTTCGATACCACTATGTATAGGCCACTAAGAACCTCCTCATCTGCCTTGAAATCATCAAGGAAACGGTATGCCGGATTGAGGTAATAGGCTGCTGCGTGGATGGGCTTATGAAGCTGATTTTGCCATCTCCTATCAATTATGTCCCAAATAGGGCCATAGTTTTCCTCAACTCCTACATATTTGGCCTTAATAGTCTCCTTGACCCTATCCATGCCCTCATAAATGTAGCCCATAGAGGGCTTCTTGCCATCAACAACTCGTAGGAGGGCTACAAGGGGCTCGGTGATCTACAAAACAATTAAACAAAAAAACAATTTAGTGAATGATGAAACTTTGCAAAGTTGCACAATGAATATAAATCAAAAATATGTATGAGACAAATTAATTTATAAAATTTTAAGACTTAAGCTTTTAAAATTTAAAATTTAAATTTTAAATTACCTCCACAATCTTCGAACATGGCTCCCAAAAATCATCATCATCATAAATGCATTTTGTTGCATCTACCCCTGCAGGGCTGCTCACAAAGGAGGAGAAACTCCATTCTGGACCAACAAACATGCACCTCAACTCTAACCTTGAACTTAGCAAGGATTTTAGTGTGATAAAGTTAGAGGCAAATCTTGTGATACCAGGACGAGCCAACTCCTTTCCCTTCGTGTATTTCCTCATAGTGCTGAGGACCAAGGCATGATTATAGATGAACTTACAAAGATTTTTGGCCTTGGTAACACATGATTTGACCCATACAAGCTTGCCAATATCCTCTAACATGAGGTCGATGCAATGGGCTGCACATGGAGTCCAAAAGATTTTTGGGTGTCTCTCCATCAATAGTTTTCTTGCAGCAATTTTAAATTAGTTAGTAAACAATGAAAATTTTTGATGTATTAAAAAACTTTTAATTTTCAAAATTTAATGAAAAACTAAAACAAATTTTTTAGAAGTAGAACTTAGAAAGTTAGAAGTTCAAATTTTACCTACAGCAACATAATTAGCTGCATTATCTGTCACCACTTGGACAACATTGTCTTCCCCCACCTCCCTTATGACCTCCTCAATAGTCTCACATAAGAATTTTGCATTTTTCACACATGAAGAAGCATCTATGGACCTCAAAAACATGGTGGATCTTGAAAGTGAAAATTAAACAAAATGATTATCATTCAAGAATCAAGAATCAATACTCAATAAAACAAAATTTTTGTTATTCAATAATAGTATACATTAAATTTTAGACTTCAAGAAGTAGAGCATGATGAATTACCTCCGCTAGAAACAAGAAAATTTAGGAGGGTTCTGGACCTCCTATCTGTCCATCCATCTGTCATGATGGTACACCCCTTTTGGCTCCAAATCTTTTTGTGGTCCTCCAACTCAAGTTTCATCTCCTCAACCATATCTAGCAAGAGGGGGCCACTCAACTCATCTTCAGTGGGGGCTTTGAACCTCGCACCACAGATGGAAATTGCATCAATCATCCCCTGCCAATAAGGAGTCCTATTACATTTATAAAAACATTTTAATTAACATATTTCAAATTTTCAACATCAAGTTAAAAGTATAAAATTGAATATAAATTTTAAAACTTAAAACGTAAAACAATCAAATATAAATGAAGTTGAAAACTTGAAGTACCTGGCTGCTATAAATGGAATGTCGTAGAAAAACCAAAACTTGCAAATTGCTCTTACTCCAGCTTCATGTATCTCCCTATTCCAGCCCATGCTCTCAAGTGAGGGTTGCGCACCAGGAGTGGTACGTGGTACAAAAAAGTTGTCCAACTTACTAGATTTTCTGACTCTAGGACGAAGAAGAGCAGCACTACTAGAAGGGGCAGCAGCAGTAGCATCACTAGAAGTGCAAGGAATAGATGTAGAAGAAGCACGAGCAACAGAAGCACTAGGACAATAGGGGGGACGGGAAGAACCTTCTCCAACATAGCCTACTGACTCAGAAACATTTGCAGATGAGCGTGGAAGGGAACTAGAACCAATCAAAGCTAACTCTTCTAAATTTTTTTTTTAAAATTCTTTTTCTTGTTCATATTTTTCCAAGGCTACATAACAAAAACGTTGAGCCTCAATAGATGCAGCTCCACAAGGCTCAATATCATGACCACGTAAGCCAGCAATATGGTATTTTAATCTATTTATCCCCCCACTATTAATGGTTTTGCAAAATAGGCATTTTGTTTGAGTTCTCTTTCTACCCGGAAATTCTATGGTGAACTTCCAACACTCATCTTTTTTGTTGCCTTTAGAGAGCTTGGGTTTTTTACCTCCAGAAGCCATTATGACTTAATTAAGGAACAATGTAAAGGTTGCTGCAATAAGACATTTTAGACCAAATATTACCATTTCAGCATTGCATTTTATGAAGATCTAAAGTAAAAAAAAAACTCATAAACAAACAAAAAAAATTCATGCAAAAAACCCATAAGCATAGACAAAAAAATCATCAAAATCTAAACAATCAAGTCTTACCTCTTACAAATGCTTTGGGAAGTGTTGAGAAGAGCTCCTATAAACTCCTTGATGATCTAAATGCAAGCTCCGATGTCACAAATGCAAGCTTTTCTCCTCCTCCTTTCAGCTGGTTGCAAAACAAGAAACCTCTATTTCTCTTCTACCTCTCTCTCTCTTTCTTCTTTTCACTATAGACTGTTATGGAGCCCTTTTAGGGTTATATGAGTGAGATATGTTAAAAAAAAAACATAAAAAAAAATGAAAAAAATTATATTTTTATGGCCCGGTTTCATGCCCGTCGCAGCCGAGTCAAGTAGGCCGGGTCACGCGAGTCACTCCTCGTGACTCGCCGCTCGCGAGTCACGAGTCATTGTGACTCGACGAGGTTAGTGCGGCTCTCTGACTCGCCTAACTCATGTGACTCGCCGCGAGTCACGTTACCCTGATATGAATGATCCCTTCTTAATGAGATTGATCAAAGGAGCTCCCAATTGCAAAGATCCCTTAACAATTCTCCTGTAGCAAGTGCATATGGCAAAGAATGTTGTAACTTTGTGTGTGTTCTCGGTGGTAGCTAATCAAGGATCGTCGGAATCTTCTCTTGGTGCACTTGTACTTGTTCATTGATGATGTGCCATAAGTATAGGATCTCCATCATGTTGAACTTAAACTTAGAGGCCTTCTCATACAATGATTTTGCTTCCATTATTTCCAAGACCTCATCTAGATGCTTTAAATGATCCTCCCATATTTTGCTGTATATAAGTATGTAATCAAAGAACATCAACAAAAATTTCCTCGGAGACTTGTTGAAGATGTGGTTCATGCAGCTTGAACATGGTAGGTGCATTGGTCAACCCAAAGGGCATAACCAAGAACTTGTAGTTCCCATAATGACCATTGAAATCTATCTTATGAGAACTTGAATTGAGAGCTATTGTTGAGAAGAAGATAGCCCCATGCAAGTCATCCAACAACTCATCGATCAATGGTATTGGGTACCTATTCTTTATTGTCTTGTTGTTTATAGCCCTAGAGTCAATGCACATCTTTAGAGTCCTACTATTGAAGATGAAAAAGTACTCAAACTAGGCTTGATGTGTCCCATGTCAAGAAGCTCCTTGGTTACCTTGCCTTCTCAATTTCATCTTTGAATTTCTTTGGATGATTGTAAGGAGTAGTAATGGCTGGCTTTGTTCATAAATCCTCTTTTTGACAGTACCTAGGGGGAAATCATTGAAAACCAAACTTATGTCTCTCCAACACAGTTTGAAGATCATCATGATAATACTTAGGGCTTTTGTCCAAGGGTTTAGAAGAAACCAAACACTGTGATGTGCTGTCCATGCCACATTATCATGCCCGTAAATTGCCTCCATGCACTTAGCTGAAATGTTTCTGTGTTCCTTGTTGGACATGCCTCTCAAATTGGTTACCTTCCAATCAATCTTGAATGCAAAGTCTAATCTCTTGAAACTTTTATTTATCAAGAGACTCCATCCACTAGATGCCCAAAAGAACCTCTGTGTCATCCGTTGCCACCATATAAAAATTATCATAACAATGTGGTTACCTAGGTGTTACTCAACTAGGTAACCATTAATTCCCTTGTATTAGATAGTAGCTTACGTGAATTAGATAAGCTGTGAGTTTAGTTGCAAGTTATTTCTATTTACAAATATATAGGTTTAATTTCCATGGGCCAACATATGATTAACACAAGTTATAGAATTTTATCTTTTCCTGGCCTCAAAGACAACCTCCTCTTGATGATGACTCTCTCCTTCATCTCTCCTTTTCCCTAGACATAACATTACATCACATTGATAAGTAGGAGATAATTTCCACAGCAAGTCAAATTGTGATATTGCCAGTGAGCATCACCCAGATCCAATGAGTGTTAAGTGTTCCATTTATTCTCATGAGAGATGGATTCTTGTTGAATCACTACTCATGAAACATCGGTCAATGAGTTTGACTCAAAATCACACAGTTAAATCCTGATAGCAATATCACAATTACATCACATTTATACACAACCTTCAGCAAGCCGACCCAAAAAGAATCACATTTCCTAATAACAGTAAAATGTGTTATGCAAATAGGTCTGACCCCAAATATAAGATGAACGATCAAACAATTAAGCATATAAGGATGAGTGAGCCAAGATATAGGTCCACACATGGTCCAAGAATCACCACGAAGAGTCACAAATCATTGTGTGTAAGAGCAATCGTTGTGCAATTGAACTTCCAATCATTTGCCCAAGTTCCAGTGAAGAACACGCTACCCAAGGATAAATTGATTGGAACTCGAAGGATATGAAACCATAAGATGTGCGATCATGGAACAATGATCCAAGATAGGTCCTCGTTAAGATGTCATAATCACACAAACTGGAAGGAACAAAAACAACAAAAAATATTCTTGGGCGATGCAAGAATGCCAGCCACCCAAGGATGCTCCTGCATCAGACATCCTTGGTGACAAGAAGATGTTCCATAAGAAGGAACTTATAAACATCTGACAGGATTCAAAACATAAATCCCATGCTCATTCATCCAGATAGCCTCTTTATCAGATATCTTATTACTCTGCCAACAACCAATTCCATTGTTGCTGCATTCAATCGTCTTAGGGTCCGTTTGGTGACAAGCATAGGAATAGAAAATTAGAATGGGAAATAGGAATGGGAGTGGGAATGGAAAATGACAATCCCATTCCTATTTGTTTCACCTAAAATTTATTTGAGAATTCATACAAAGGGATGGGATAGAACTTTCAGCTGAAGTGCCCACTGCACAATCCTTCCGTGATCCCCAATTTGTTTTGTAAATCCCTTAGGCAACACCGCTGCCATTCCTTGGGCCATGTCAGGGCATACCACCCATAAAAAGGCTGTTCACTGCCCTCCACAAACACAACACTACTAATAAACAGAGCAGTTGGTCCCCAAAACCATCAATTTCAATGAAATAAAATGGTATCTATAGTTGCATTCACCATTTATTAGAATATATCCCTTGTCCATGAGCGTCCAAGATTTGGTGAGGGTGATGGCAGCAAAGGCACAATAAGTCTAGAAAATGGCGTGAGGCATGACCAGCGATGTGGCTACATGGTGGGTGCAAGACATGAAGAAAGAAATAACAATAGAAGTGATCGGCAGGGCCTTGTTGGTGACGCTTTGCAGGAGTCAAACCATGGCGGGGCCTAATTTTTGCAGGGCTTGAAAATATTCATTCATCACTTGTATTCATCCATGGTCATGAGGAAGGCCATTGAGAATAGTGACAAAGCGAATCTGAAGGCCTTGCTGCTGCAAATCATGGGGAATGGCTGCAAAATTGTTGGGTGTTTTGAAGATTTTCTGTTCCATCTGGTCTATGTTGATGAAAGTGACAAAGAATACTCTAGCCAAGAAAGAAGTATTCCTATTCTCCATTCTAATAACAGGTATTTTTGAGAATGGATCTATTCTCATTTTGGGCCTAAAATGGGAATACTATTCCTATACCCCATTCCCATTCCGTGCACCAAACAAAGAATACAACCGGATATTTTAATTTTCAATGACTATTCTGGTTGTATTCCAGTAACCAAACGGGCCCTTACTGTCAACAGGACCAATTCTGCTGCTGCTAGCAGGCTCAAGTAATCCACCTCTATCACATACCCTTGACTGACTAATTTTCAGAGTCTTCTTACCCTTACCTTTGTCCTTTACCACAGTATCTTTATGCGTTTGATGCTGCTGCTTATTCAAACCTTCTGATCAAAAGACTTGTAATGAAAATGTATAGAAAAATTGAACTTGACTAATACGGAAGAAAATATTTATTAACAAAGTTGCAATCATGGTTTAGAAAACATAAATGATGCAATAGTGGAGATATACAAAAATGTTAGAAAACTTTGATCGGGTCATTATAGTTCAGAAATCAAGGAACCCAAGCTGAAGAAATCACAATGGCTTGGAACCTTCGGCAAAGCAATATTACGTTCACAAATTTTGTGCATATCAATCAGAGGCAATATGCTTATGATATGGTTGTTATCAATCAGAGGCAATAGTACGTTCACAAATTTTGTGCACATCAATTTGAAACCACACAAACTCTTGTGCACATCAATTCTAAATCACTTAAGCTCTTGTGCACAAAGCCCAACATTTCATTATCTAATTTGGAAATTAGTTTTAAAGAACAAGAAGAAAGAAAGGAGAACTTGCTGAACCAATCTACATGTCAATTGTCTAAGAAAATAATTCAAGTAAGCCTAGAGCCATGCTTGATTTCTTATATCTTTGAACATTCTATAGAAGAAAAAGTTCATATTCAGATGTTAGAAAACATTCTTGGGGCTGCTTTGCTGCAGAAATTTGGAATTCTAAAAAAAAAAAAAGCGATCCAGAACTTTTGATATAGCAGAGGATCTGATTTTGCCTATGATTTGGCTGTAACTTAGTTGCGGATTCGTGACATGAATCTGATTCGGGCACGTGAATCGGATCCATGGATTCGGGATTTTTTTCTCCAATTATGATTTGTGCATATATATATATATGCATTATATACACTAAAAAATAAGAGAAATATACATAATTCTAAAACTAAATCATTTCATAGAATGCATCTATGAATCTAGTATACTTGATCAGTGACATTGATAATTAATCTATTTTCATGATTATAAAGAAAATCAACACCTTCACATTGAATTATTGAAAGTGAAAGTTTGTGACATTCAAAATATAGATCATTAAACTTAAAGTTTGTAACATGATTTACTCATAAAAGAGTCAAGAGTCGAGACTAAAGTTTTTGATTTAATCATCAAATCGATTTTCAAGAAAATCCGCATTAGAGGGGTACTGATGAGCTGCAAGTGCTGCATCTGTATCAGTAGAGGAACCCAAACCACTAGTAGTACTAGTAGAGGGGATTGTTAACTCATAATCCTCCTCCTCATCATCCACATCAATCTAAGTGGATCTAGCAAGATCCCGGATGGTCATATCTAAATTAGGAGTCTCGGGTGCTACATCCCAAAGCTTTTCGGGCCCCTTCTTGTACTTAGGATCCTTCCGTGACAACAAGCGCAAATTGTTGTGAATGAACACAAGGTCTCTGATTTTTTTGGAGCCAACCGGTTGCGTTTGACTGAGTGGATAAAGGAGTAAGTACTCCAATTTCGCTCAGTTGCAGAAGAGCTGGCAACCTAAAGAGAAATTAAAAGTTATCAATACAACAATCAAGATAAATAAATTAAATAATAAATTCAAGGAATTGAGAGTGTTAACCTTAAGCTTAATTTTACAAACTTACTTGCGATAGGACCTTTATGGCAAGAGCTTGGAGGTACGTGAAGGCTTGCTCATGAAGGTACCACCATTTGATGGCACCCATCTTGCTTTAGTGTGCTATGGCAATAGGGTGGAAATCTTCACCTGAGTTGAAGGCAGCAAATTCACTCCTCACAGTTGCCCCAATCTCTGGATCTTGGGATATCTTAGCTAGAGCCCTCTTATACCCATCTGCAACCTTTGCATCTCTAAATGGTGGCACTCTACCTGGAAGGCGAAGTACCTTTGCACTATAGTACTTGGGGATAACAAAAGACAATTGAACACTATCAAATATCAATAGCACAAACGTTGGATAAAATAAGCACAAGCATTTGATAAGAACTACAATACCTCGGGGATAGAGCATATACAAGGAGGTGCAAAGGTGTGGTCATCTTGTTCCATTGATGATGAACAATTTTTTCCACCTTCTTGTAAAGGGTATCCTTAGGATCATTCTCCCTCCTCTGTATGACCTAGGATATGAAATATGAATAATAATTATAATTAGTGAATATGTCAATTTAAACTTTAGAATCTAGATATCTCTCAAATAAAAAATTGTTGTAAAAGAGCATAAAACTTACCATTTTAATTTTTTCCAGCATACTATCCATGGAATCATAAATATCCCCAAGGCATGGCTCATCACTGTCTGTGAAACGAAGCATTGCCATTATTGGATCGGTGATTTCCAACACATAACTCACAAGACTCGACCAATCCTCATCTAGTATCATTCTTCTCACATTTATGGCCCTTGCTGCATTGGAATTCTTCCAAACGCCCCATTGGGGGCTAATGACCATATGTTTCAATGCTTCTTTTACCTTCACAAGTCGTCTCAAGACGATTGTGTGAGAGGCAAAGTGGGTTTCAGCAACCTAAGAACATGTTAAACTCAAGTTAGTAATACATTTAAAAATTAAAACATGTTAATGTAAACAACAACAAAAATTAATAATTATGGAATCCAATAATATTCAATATACAAATTTACCTTCAATAACTCCAAGTCCAAGAAACTCTTAAAAATTGCTTGTGAGATGTGGTGATTTGTCACAAACATTTGAATCTCTTCAGCTTCCTCATATATCCTTTTCACCCAATCTATTTTGGTGCCAATTGCTTTCATCACTAAATTGAGAGAGTGGACGGTGCATGCTGTCCAAAAGATATGATCATATCTAGACTCTACAATTATCCCTATAGTCCTGCAAACTTTTGCATTGTCCGTGACCACTTGGACAATATTATCAGGACCGACTGACTCTATGGCATCAATGAGAATGTGTGAAATAAATTCTGCATCTTTCACTTGCCCTTCACAATCAACTGCCTTAAAGAACATTGCCCCCTTAGGGCATACAGCAATAACATTGATCAATGGACGGTTTCTACAATCTTTCCACCCATTCGAAATAATAGACACACCCAATTGAACCCAAAAATCTCTTATTGGTTGAAGTTGAGCCTCTACATATTTCCTCTCATCATGTAATATGGTAGTGCGCAACTTCTCATAACCAGGCGGTTTGTAACCATGGGGTGCATCATTTATTGCTTCCACCATCTCCCTAAAATAAGGTGATCTCACAAGATTAAATGAAACACCATTTGCAATTAAACAACGTCCAATTTTGTGATCAGCAATGTCTCTCTTTTCATTTTGGAATGCCCTATCTAGTGGGCATCTCTTGCAAGTGAGTGGAGATGGGTCTTCGTCTTCATCATTAGTAGTTGGCATAGGCAAAAAAGGATGTGTTTTTGTGTTTGTTTGATCGGATGATGGTGGTGGTGTATTTGTTCTTTTGGAAGCACCATGTTTTGCTTTTGCAACTGCTCTATCACCATCCTCTTGCTCTTTTGCTAATGCTGCTATTTGTGCAGCTGGTAATCCCTTCTTATCACTACCTTGACACATGTTAATTCCTTCACCCGCAAGGCCCAAAAAATGTAGTTTCACTCGGGAACAGGAGCTTCTATGTTGTATGTTGCAATAATTACATTTCCATATGTATGCCCCACCCCAGGACATTGTGCGACTCTTGTGTGTCTCCATAAAGGAGACCCCTTATCAATTTTGAAGCTTGGTGATACATTCCCACCCCCACCCACTGAGCCTTGACTACTCATTGTTCTATTCTTGCAATCTAGAAAAAAGAAAAGAAAGAAAACCATGCTTCACACTTACACAAAACCTTGAAAATTTGGAAAACTAAAAATAAATCAATAATCTATGAAAGAACTCAAGAATATGGTTGAAATGCATACCTTAAACACTTCTTGCAAGGTATTTGGAGCTCCACAACCGATCTCCTTCGAATCCAAGCACTTTACTTCAAACTAGCAAGTATGAGAGAGCAAAATAGAGAGTAAATGAACTTGCATTGTGATTTAGAGGGTTGTTTTTAGGGTTTAGGGCCTTTAGGAAAAAAAAAACATTAAAAAATAAAGTTGGGCCCATTTTTTTGCTTTTTTATTTGGGCCCTGCTGCAGATTCGCGTGGATCCGCGCATGGATCTTTGAGGATCTGTAATCCTGCCTGCCGTGGATCCTTACGGATCCACAGGCAGGATTACGGATCTTGCCCAGATCCTCACGGATCCACACATGGATCCAGACCCGAATCCGGATCCGGGGCTATTAGGATGAATCCGGTAACATAGGGCTTTAATTGTTGGAGTTTGTAGCTGTGATGGAGATCTTTATCTCTAGGTGTTATTATTGTTATGGTCACCTTCAGCTGAAAAGGACATTTATGATGAATTATAAAATTTAAATACAATTACATGCGTCTTATAACATGCATTGAGGCATGTAAATACAAAGAGCTGTATTTGAAAATAAAGAGTCGTGTTTTGGAAATTGTAGAGACCTTCAGTTGCAATGTGAAGAGTCTCTCCTTATGTTTTCTATATTACATCAAGCGAAAGGCATTGTACACTTGAATTTCATTATCAATAGAATAATCTTTTGTTGTGTGTGGCTGGGTTTTTCCCTTCATTCTCGAAGGGTTTTCCCAGGATATTTCTGTGTGTTTCTTGTGTCTTTTCTGGTTATTCATTATTGCTGTTTATCTGATTTCTGGGCCAAACCTAACATGGTATTAGAGCCTAGTCTGATAACAACAATGAAGAAAGTTTTTATGCCTCTTAGTTGTGGTCTACGATATTTTTTTTCTTAGTTGTTGTTCTACCTCTGTTGTTTGTCAGGATTGTTTGAGCATTTGTCTTCGTTCGTATCATTTCTTTTTGGAGGTTCGATTCTTTGTCTTATATTGTTTTGTCCTCTTTGATAGATGACTTGACTGCTGAGTCAAGATCAAATTCTTTCTGTCAAAATTCAGTCTGAGCCCTAGCCTTGGGCTTAGAGTTGCGCTCTAGATTGTAAGAAGATTAATTGCACCATGGGAGGTGTTTTATGCCTTGAATTGTTTGGCTTGTCTTTACAGTCTTTTGTCTCTCATATTTTCTAATGCTTGATGACAGGCTGCCATCAGTTGAATTGAAAATCTTTTCTCACTTGGCACAACTGTTTTGTCTGCTTTGACGTCTTGTTCCTTTTAAGTGTCAGGATTTTCATGTTTTCCGTGTTCGCATATGGTCTTCATTTTTCTTACGAGAAAATAGAGGAGCAAAATATATTCACAGAAGTTTTTAAGTTTGCATGTTATATATGATGCGTTGATTGCTACTTCTAAATTTTTATGTTTATTATTGTCTATCGTTCTGTCTCCTGCCATTTTTTTAATCTAATCCAATCTTGCAAATATCGAAGGACATTGAGTCATTCTAAGTCATCAAAGCTCAAAGTTCTTTGTTTGCAGTGGTCATCCTTTTGGAGTCCATATGTTATGAATACCATGACTAGTAGCCTCAATAATATTATCGTGGATTCTCATCATCTCTGTAATTGTTATATCTCGGTCACATTAGAGTGCTTTGAATATGTAATGGAATCTATTGCTTATCTAGAGGTTCAGTATAATTGTTGTTGTCTTAAGTTCACTGATCGAGGAATTCCGCTTATCAAGGGCTGGCGGTAGAAGAACCAGTTACAATATCTGACTGGAATGTCAGAGACTTATCATGTATTGGAGATGTTGTCACTCATGGAAGAGTCGTCAGCTTAGATTCTTTTTTGATGCATACCTCTTTTGGCTTCATTAGCACCTCACCCAGCTGCCAGCGTGGTCTTCTAACACCTCTCTTTGTAATTGCTGCGTTCTCACCGCTTACCATTATGATTCCCGCGTCGTTCAAGTTAAAACGTGTGATGGTCTTGCACTGTTGTTCTGAAAGACAAACCATTGGGCTTTCCTATGGGATATGAAATCTTTCCTTAAGCTCTTATTTTGGTAACGTTTTTATGCGCGTGTGATAATTTGTAGTGCATGTATTCTTGGCTAAGCAGGGGTGTATGAAATGTTCCTGTATCTGTCTTTTCCTGATCTGCATGAGCCACATTGATAGTCAAATGTGGGCCTCTCAACTTCAACATATCCTCATTGGGATGGTAAGTTGCAAGGTGAAGATGATGTGATAGCCTTCCGTTCCATGCAACTGCAGGGGACCCTTTCATCAAATAGTGAACAGAGCAGAGTTGCAAGTTTACAATGGAAATGTTCAAAATGAAGGAAGTCCTTCAGATAGTTTTCAAGAATCTAAATGGTCAAATTCTACTAGAAAGAGGAGTTTCAATTACTAAATAAATGGAAATAGTGTTTTTTCTTTTAGCATTGATTTCTATATGATAACTTGATTTTATTAATCACTCTTGGTTGCAGGGTGCATCCTGAATGATGAGAGATTAATCAACATGAGAACGCTGATTGCAATCATGGGGAAATATTTTTTTGTTCTAAAGGAGCTTGTGATTAAGAGGGGGACGTTCAGCCTCAGAGGGAGGTTACATAAAGTATCTTGTTGTGTTGATCAAAGTCATCCCCGCTGAGAGGAAGTCTTTGTTAAGAGAGTATCTCAATCATTTTTACGCATGCTATTAATGAGTTCTTTTCTCTGTGATTATATTCTTGTTGGGAAGGTGCCTCAGCTGTGAGTTGTGACTACTTTTCTTGCTGATTATGACTTCCTATTCATGTGAAATTAATGATAGTTTTAAGGTCAACCTGACAACTCTTTCACTTATGTGAGAGTCATAAGCGAGCATCATGTAGAGAGAGTCCATGATGTCATCACATTAAGAGATTTCGTGATGAGAGTTGGAAGTCATGTTGAGAGAGTCCATGACTGTATCACGTTGACAAAGTCCGTGATAAAATTCTGTGATGAAAAGTGGTTGTAGTTTTTTGCAGGTTCGTCATGTTGAGAGATTCCAAGACAACATCACATTGAGTGAGTCCGTGATGAAAGTTGAATGTGATATTTGCAAGTTTTTCATTCCATGATTATTACTTATGAATAAATTTTTCCAGCTATTATGTTGAGTGATTCCATGATAAGAGTATTGTTATAGGTCTATTATTTTGAGTAATTTGTTTTTCTTAGTACCATGTTGAGAGATTCCATGATTATTTACGAGTAATTTGTTCTTTTAGTGTCATGTTAAGAGATTCCATGAATTTTATAGGATCTATGTGATTAGATTTTATTATTGACATTTTGGTTGCAGCCTTGTGTGTTTGTTCAGCTAAAGATCTCTCTCTCGCTAAGAGGGAGTGTTGGAGTTTGTAACTGTGATATAGATCTTTATTTGTGGGTGTTATTACTATTATGGTCACCTTCAGCTGGAAAGGACATTTATGATGAATTGTAATATTAAAGGTGTTTTATAACATGCGTTGAGGCATGGATATACAGAGTTGTATTTGAAAATAAAGAGTCATGTTTTGGAAATTGTAGAGACCTTTGGTTAGAATGTGAAGAGTCTCTCTTTATGTTATTTGTAATATTAAAGGTGTCTTATAACATGCTTTGAGGCATGGATATACAGAGAGTTGTATTTGAAAATAAATAGTCATGTTTTGGAACTGGTAGAGACCTTCGGTAGGAATGTGAAGAGTCCCTCTTTATGTTATATATATCACATCAAGCGAAAGACATGTACACTTAAATTTCATTATCAATAAAATGATCTTTTGTTGTGTGTGGCTGAGTTTTTTCCTTCATTTTCGAAGGGTTTTCCCATGATATTTCTGCGTGTTTCTTATATTTTTTTGGTTATTTGTTATTGTTGTTTATCTGATTTCTGGTCTAAATCTAACATTAATGTCTATCAAAGGAAACATGGAATTACAAATTTCATGCATGGCAACAAAGGTCCATATAATGTGACCAACAACAATCTACTGTTCATCTGTCCAACTCAAATATAGTTCGAAACTGGAGAAAAGTGTTCTTCATTCAAGTAAGCTGTTGTAACATTCTCTGTCTGATAATAGTTGAGCCAATTCAAAAATACAAGCATCTGCATTAACTGCCATAAGTGTTATCAAATTTTCTCAGTTTTCATGGTTAATGAGATGCATTTTTTTTCAAAATCACAGACAACAATCAATGCTTGGTGATCAAATGTAACAATTCAGAGGAACCTTTTTTCTGTTCATAAATATACCGCTTGTAGTAGCAATACTGAGCCTACAAGACCTTTACAAAACTATAGCCTACATTTTTCTTGAATTAATCAATATGCATTTCAACTACATTTGAATTGTCCAATATTGGAATCTTATGTTGAAATGCCACTGATACCAATTTCACTCTCCAGTCCTCTGAGTTCTGTTGATAACATGTTCTTATTAACAACAGCGAAAATAATACAATTTCAACAATATAGTCTATAGAATATTTTTCAAATGAAATTCAAAACCAAAATGCTTGTTGATTCTTGAAAGACCTCTTGTTTTGACCTCATAAGTAGCATAAGAAACACACAATGATATAAGTACTCCTCAATTGCCTACTAGTACTCCCAATTGTATTGGTAATAGTGCTACGTTCCACTTGAGCATTGGTGATGTACAAAGTCTATTGTATAAGACTGATCAATTTATGTACATTTATCATTAATGACAAATGCATTTGGATAAATGTACAGTTGTTTTTCTTCAGAAATTTTTATATCAGATGATTTCAAAATAGTTGGTATACCCATTTGAACAAATTCAATAATCTCAGACAATATGGTAAGCTTTGTTTGTTGACCGATGCAAATTACATTGAATAAAATATGATTCTAGAACATTGTTTTTTTCTTCACAGTTATTCCTTTTAATGCTCAAAGCTTGGAATAATGTGTATAGTCTGTTGTGACCTTTATTATCTATCTATACTTTAATTGTATGGTTCTTATTTTGATGTGGGTATCACAGTCCTCCCCTCTCAGATTTTATCACAGTCCTCAAGCAAGAAAGTCATTTATACATGTTAGCCCGTATTTTCATCGAGACAAAAATTGATCTTATGTATAATACTCATCATTCCACTAGTTGAAAAATATGAAGCTTTTGTTAAAATATATTCTAGGTGGGTCGTGTGTGTGTTTTTATCTAAAATCTTTTGTTGTGCTTATCCTGATGGGTTGGTTGTTACATCCCTTTATCTTTGTAAATGACCAAGTCCACCATGAGCGCTTAAGTCTAATTGGGCAGTGCATCTTTTATGATGATGAATTGAATCTGAATTTGGAAAATATTTATAGGAGAGGGCATCATCGGTGACCTCAACATGGAGTATGATTAGCAAGTGCAAAGATAAAATTCTTGCTTCTTATTATCTTGAAGTTTCTTAGAGACCATACTTTTGGTTCTCAATGCATGCATGTTCTTGGTGCATTTAAGAAGAAGCGAAGAAAGTGCACATGAAAAGAAAAATATAAGTTGTTAAAGTTGTTGAAAGACTCAAGCTTCAGAGTGCCAATCAAAGTGAATCATCGATAGATTGTGAAATCGAATGAAATGTTAGAAGGCTGATAATGGTGATACAATGGTGGAAAGAAAGAGAGTGGGTTTTGGTTGTTTGAAGTTGATGAAATTGTTTTGAGTCAGATAACTTGGTGAATAGATAAGCACCCGTTCAACTAAGTTTTGAAAAAGTTATTCAAAAGCTCGATAAGAGGACAATATTTATTTCTTAAGAGGCTGATTAGAGTTTCATCGGCATTATTAACAAGTTATAAACATATTTTAGCTAACTGATGAGTACATTAAATCAATAGCAACATTGTATTGGGCATTTGTAAAAGTTTGGGAAGATGTCAAAGCACTCCATTTTAATGACAAGGAAGATAATAGATGGGGTATGTTTGAAATCAATTATTATATTTTGGCCAACTTTCCAAAGTTATTCATCAACCCGGTAAGTTTAGATTTCTTATTGTAATAAATATCGGGTAGTTGTGCAAGTTATTCAAATCTCTGATGAAAGGTTTTAAGCATAAAGATGGCAGTTACCATAAGGCAAACCATTGCAGTTAATATAATTACCCACAACCCGCAAGAAAATGTAATTAGCATGCATATATATGTTTTCCCATCGAAGAATACAGATGTTGAAGGTATTATCAGTATGGAAGCCATCATTCTCAAGCTTCATGGATGCATGAACCAGTTCTGGATGCCCATCAAATCCTATCAATGATGAATATCGCTGGCAGATTTAATGGTGTTAACGCTCGAGGAAGAAAATGCACATTGGCAACATTAAAACCAAGATTCAACCTCCCACAGCGTATCGCCACTGCAAGTATATGAAAGAAAAATGTACATAAAATTTCAATCAAACACAAGTGGTAGGTGTGAAATTGATTCAACAACCTTTGCCAATATTATCACAAGTCTGCACACCGAGATGCTTTTGAATAGATCACAAACATGCAAGCAAAATGTAGAATCCTATACAAAGCGGATTAAATTTATGATAAATGTCACATTATAGGTAAAGTTCAGAAGTTTCTGTAAACATAGATGACAAAGATAACAAATGAGGAGGCATTTCAGAGATTTGAACTTGGAAAGTGGTGGTATGCTTCAAATATTGATAAGATGAGGGAAATAGCGGTGTTTTGGTTAAGCTTCAAAAGTTTCTTTCTAAACTGATAAAATGCAATAAAGATACATACACATTTTTGAACGAAAATAGTGAAAAGTTGCTAAGTTTTCAATGGAAAATAAAAAACGTTTACAAGGATATCCAAATTCCGATAAATGAATCGCATTGGCTCCCTTTGTTATGGAGGATTCATAAAGTTGTTCAAGTTTCTTCACAATCTGATGTGAAGTCAATTGAAGGAGAGAAGAATATTATATTCTACTCTTCAGAAATTTAAGAAAGTTGGCAAAGTTCCCAATGCATTCCAAAATCTTTTATTACAATGTTTTAGCGGCAATTTGAAGAAGTTTACAAAGTTCATAAAGATATCGATGGATTTCATTTAAAAGAGAACTATTTCCAAAGGGTAAGTTATCTTGTAACCAATTCAAAAACGGCATTCATTGGGGAATTTTATTAATTTGAATAGTTTGATTAAGCTGATTTATAAAGAAAGAGGTAGTTATATAACTACAGAAATGATGCCGAGTTAAAATTAGATCTTTGGAATGGTTTAAAACAAAGACGGATTTCCTTTTTAAAGTCAAAGATTTAGTTGGGAATGACATTGAAAACTTGTCAATGTGAATTCAAGATTTTTGAATCAAAGAAATATTTGCCAACAGTCTTCTTGTCAGGATGGAAGATTTGAGGCAAAGTATACACATTCATCAAAGTATGAAAAAAGAAGGATTTTTCAAGTATTTTAGCTGTCAAAAATGTGCAGTCATAGATCCGAATCATTTTGCAGGGTCTTGAAGGAATGCAGTTCAAGTTTGTGGGAATTGTATGGACATTATTTTTTTCAGCTTCTACAAATTATATATGAATTGAAATATAGAAATAGGCAAAGCTAATCAACTCTGCACCTCTGCTTCGTGATAGAAATGGATGCTAACATGGAATTACAGTAAAATTCTTGATTCAATTGACAGATTGCCCCAAATATGCGCTGTGTTACAGAATTTGATGGTTATAGCCTATAAAGATCAATTTAAAGACTGCATGCATAACATAATAAGTGAATGAAATCAATTTGCCAGGATGACTTTAGAAACATTCAAACAAATGCAATTGGAAAGCTAAATGTTGACTCAACAACCTCTGTGCCTGCGCAAAATAGAAGCATTCAAAAAGATTCTAAAGGCCCATCACAACATACAAATGGCATATTAAACATTATGTTGGCAGTTTCTTTGTGGTCTTATGCTCCAAATGTGTAAACATAAACAATGCAGCAAAATTGTCTAACATGATTAACTTCATATGCCACCTCTTTTGCCAGTAGTCTTCAAGATCGGGGCAAGGTTGACAATCAGTTATGGACACTAATCACGAATGGGGAATCAATGACAAAGCACTTGATTTGTTTGATAGAATACAGTGGATGTCATCTCAAGGAATGTCACGAAATGATTGCAGCATGTTGAGAGAAATGGCTCGTGGAAAAAACTCAATCAGTATAAATTACTCTTCAATGAGTTATTTAAGTTTTGAAAGCACTTCAAAATGCCAATACGAAGAAGGGTAGGTGGAATCCGTGTGGTACCCAAAATCACTGAAGGGTGTATATGGACAAGTGACTTATTTTATGGGGAAATCAGCCAGCAATCTCTTCAACAGACCACCACCTTTCTTCCTAAGAAGGGTTTGTTTTGTATTTTGGAAAGTAAAACCCTAAAGACTTTGCTAGTTCCCTTCTACTCATGCAAACAAAACAAAATAAGATTGGTGATGTAAATAAGTTAGATTCAAATGGTTACTTTGCCAAAATGGAAGATTTGGAACGACAATGAACTTCTAACAAAGCATAATGATCTATTTGGTAATTCAAAGTTGGCAAGTAATATTTCCTCTAAAAAAGTATATGTTTGAGATTCAAAATCAATTTGGAGGTTGAAGTTCAATTCAAATCCTTCAGCTTATACACAGAGAATTGGATGGACTATTACATTTGTTTTCAGAGATACAAAAACATGTCTTCCATATAAAGTCTTTCATTGGACAAAGGAAAATGGTGAATGAACGAGGAAAGGGGTGGCTTCAAAAGATTAGTTCATACCAAGTGTTCATATCAAGTGATTGACAAAGGTGATGTTTGTGATTTGTGCATCTGAAGGAAATGTGATGCTCACACCAACAAAATGGACAACTTTCTCTTTCTTTCAAAGTTAAAAGTTTTTAGGTTGGTCTTATGCAAAAAGTGACTATGTCACTCATTGCAAAAGAAAAGTTAGCATTTTGGGTTAATTTTTGTAAAAGTTGGGTAAATCCTAACTTCATTGTAGATGGGTAGTTATCCTAAGAGATACTTGGATAGTTACTCTAAGTGCTCAATTTGGGTAGTCATCCTAAGTAGTTAGGAAAGTGGTTAGATGTTTTTTCTAAGTGGTACAAGTTGGTTATCAAGAAGAGCCTATATATACAAGGCTTACGTAATGTAAAAAGAGGGGAACTTTTTGACAAAGGGCAAACTATGGAGAATTTCTTTTGGATCTACACTGTGTATAGAAATGCTTTTGAACTTTTGTTTTTTCAAAAGAATAAAGATGAATGCATTTAGTCATATGTCTCGAATGTGTCATCAATTATTATTGCTTACTTCTTGTATGTGAAGTTTGCATTCTCTTCTGCAATGGTGAAATTCCACAGTCTTTTCATTCTATGTAATTAATTTGATGAAACACATACATATCTTGGTAGCTTGATGTGGATGTATTAAAATATCCTATCTTTTCGTATGTCAAGGTTTGATATTCTTATTTTGTCATCATTATATTGTATGCAAAGTACCTCTTTGTAATCATTCTACATTATGAATCCCAACTAGTATTTGTATGTTTGTCGTTGGGGTTTATCTTAACCGTTCTCTTTAGTTTTGCTTTGTATCCTTTTATTCTTTTAGGTGAAAAGTTTTGATGAAACACATTCATATCTCAGTAGCTTGATGTGGATGTATTAAAATATCTTATCTTTTTGTATGTCAAGGTTTGATATTCTTATTTTGTCATCATTATATTGTATGCAAAGTACCTCTTTGTAATCATTCTACATTATGAATCCCAACTAGTATTTGTATGTTTTTCGTTGGGGTTTATCTTAACCATTCTCTTTAGTTTTGTTTTGTATCCTTTTTGTTCTTTTAGGTGAAAAGTACACAATAATACAAATACCCCTATCATACGAGGGAGGTGCCCCTCTCAAATGCAAAGGAAGGTTGAAGTTTGATAGTGATCGGGCTCCAATCTATCCAACTGTTGATGTAGTTGTCATTGCTCCTCGGGTGAACAGGGTCATTTTTGAAGAAGCATTCACAATGACAAATTTGGTTGCAAGAAGATTTTAGTATACATCATAATGCATGAAAGCACAAAGCATGCATGGAGTAGACATATGGATGCATGAAAACACGAGGTAGGCATATGAAAACACGAAGAAAACACAATGTAGACACATAATACACACATTCTTGATTAATGCCTTATAATTCACTAGTGTCAAGAAGATGATTTACAAAATTTACTTCTTTGATAGAATCCTGCAAACAAAAGTGATCTTTAGTACACATGCGAATATATATACGTTTCAAAGAAAATGTGAGTCATGATAAATTACTCTAAGCCGATTCCATATTAAGTGGCATCAACACAAGGTGGCCTACATAACGGGATGCTTGTTTTGTTTTGCTCTTATTATCATTCTTAGTCGAGAAGAATACTTAGGATGTAAGCAGATTGTTTAGGCACCAACTCAGCGGTCTTCCTCAAGGTTTCTGTGGATCCAAACCTTAATCCCATCTTGGGATAACCTCAAGGCAACTTGATCCCATCTTGGTCAATCCTCAAGGCATCTTATAGGGACGTTGATCATTAACCATCTTGGAATAACCGATTGGTTGGGCTAGCCTGAATACACCTTTGTTCTTTCTTCTGAGGTTACCTTTATGGTAAATAATAAAGTATATGTGAATTAAAAAGGACATGTTATTCCGATTATAACTCTGGTCTAGAAGGAATACTAATGTGCAATAGGTCGCTTGACACCAAACTTAATGGTCCTCCTTAAGGTTTATGTGGATCCCAGCCCTTAATCCTATCTTGGTGTAATGACAAGGCAACTTGATCCCATCTTGGTTATTCCTAAAGGCATCTTACAGGGACGTTGATCCTTACCCATCTTGGAATGACCTGTTGGCTGGATTACATAAGCCTTTCCCATATTGTATCCCTATCTATCCCTTTTAGCCTAGACTTTATAATGGAATTGAGCATGGATATTATTTAAATGAATTGATTAATAAATAACATACTTACCTCAAAGATGCATGTCTTAACAGAATCTTTCCTTCTTTGTGGGTGGTGTAATTAATGTCTGATTGTATTAGATGTAGATTCCGGAGTTTCTTTTCTTATTGGTTTATAGTCTTTCCTTATAATTCCCGTTGACTGGTACAGTAGATATGCTGATGCCTTATGTATAATCTGTATACTTTCTTGTTAATGTAGAAGCTTCTGTCATTTTTGATAATGTTCATGGCAAGCTACATATTAGCAAGGCATATCGCTCATAGAAAATGTTGTAATCATTTACTGCTCTTGCATATTCTGTTAGGCTCAGAAAACATCTCCTGAGCTTTGCTATAAATCTGCTATAAGGTCTTCAATAAAGACTTGTATAATGTCATCACAAGACTCATAAAGTATCAAAAGTAACCTCTAAGATATCTGTTATAAACTCTTTATATTAAATCTGAAGTGATCTTCATGTAATTCTCTCCTTCTGGTGTATATACTAGATTGTCTTCTTCAAATCCTCATAAATCTGGCCAAATAAGCCTTCATAAGTCTGCACTTAATCACAATCAATAACTCATATGCTTGCTTGTCTTTGTTGCTATGTTTATCAATAAAAATAAAAATAAACAACCCTTCTTGGCGGTGGTTGCCACTTAATATATAATCATTACAGATTTCTTGTAACTTCCTGCTGTCTTGAGCTAAAAATATATCTTAGTTCCCGCTTATCAGTATCCATCCCATCATAGCAATGTTTGCATACAGCAATCAAACAGTTATATTACTAATATGAATTTCTTGTTTACAGGCAGTATAGGCTTAGGAGCTCAGGGGTAAATGACATATTTCTGATCTCCTCTGATGAACCCAATTTACTAACACAACAGTGTGTTTTCCAGAGATGAATACCAGCATAGAAATGCACATATACAACCCCTATACAATTTTGAACAAGCAATAAATTGTTCGCAGCACATTGAGGTATATGATGTCACGAAGAACTGTGAAGATTGTTTTAAATTCCCTCTTTGAATTGAGTATGGATGGTTTTCCTTTATACCTTGTGTTAGGGAATGGGACATGATTACTTTATGCCCCTTAATATCATCTTGTCTCATAATGATAACTGATATTGTTCTATTAAATCTATAATTCAATCAATCACATTCACCTTATATCTCTTATGTGCTATACTCCTGTAATACACATTGAGCAGATTATGCTCTCTTGTAGTGGTTTGTAGATGGAATACGGGTCTCATTCAATGACGTTAACAACTGACCTGTGTACAGTGAATTGAACTTTGATAATTGATATCGTCTCCCCTTACCTTCTATTCATTGTGTAATTTATTTTTATATACCATATTTGATGGATAGGGAATGAGAAATGATGACTTATGCCACTTAATATCATCTGGTCTCATAATGATAACTGATAATATTGTTCTATTAACTTAATATCATCTTGTCTCATAATGATAACTGACAATATTGTTCTATTAAATCCATAAGTCATTCAATCACATTTACCTTATACCTCTTATGTTCTATACTCCTGAAATACACATTGAGCGGATTACACTTTCTTGTAGTGTTTTGTAGACGGAATATGGGTCTCACTCAATGACGTTAACAACTGACCCGTGTATGGTGATTTGAACTTTGATAATCAATATTCTCTTTCCTTACCTTCTATTTGTTGTATAATTTATTTTAATATACCATATTTGATGGATCTCGATACAAAAAGCATTGTGGAATATGTGCTGACTCATTTGGGTCTGGGTGTTGACCCCGTCTTTCTTTGAATTCCCCTGTATACGCTGGCAAAAATCTCTGATAATATTAATATTCTTGGTGGTCCAAAATGGATGGCACCATCTTCCGATGCTTTGCAGATATTTAAATTGATAAAATTAAATTTATATTCAGAGTTATATATGGTTCTGGTTAGTTGGCCCATCCAGGATGAGTGTCATTTGCTGCTGTTATTATGTTTGCATAGAATTCCAGTCCAATCGATGCTTCCCATGAGTTGTCATCTTTATATTCTGTATTATGGTGCGATGATCCTTCGATGGTTTTACGATGTCTGTTATTTGTGAGAGACTCAATGCACAATATAATCTTTAGTATATCTCATTAGCCAATAGGCTATTGTGAGTTGAAAACCACCGGAATTTTATCATTGTCATATGTCTGGAAAATATTTTACCGGTCACCAGAAATGTCAAAAAAACTCTCATTAATAAAGTTACCACATGTACTTTTCCTACGTGGTAATACAAAATCATTCCACTCAGATAAATTTATTTCTTGAAATGAAATTGAAAAGACATGATTAGAGTAGGGTAGGTGAAGTGATGTAATGTATCAGCCTACTTACTCAAAGCGCATTGTTCACACCATTCCTTCCTCGAGATATGAACATATACTAGATTGTATTCATCCTATGAAATCTGTGGATTTACATCTCTTGCAGAAGGGAAATCTGTTGATACTTCTGTTGAGCATGAACAAGGTGGAAGGATTAAGGCTCTTGATGTGACTGGGTAGATGGAGATTTTGTGCAAGGGGGGAGTAGTGATGGAGGAGGCAGCGGGTCTCATGGTGGCGGCGGTGGGGGAAGAGGTCACCGCGGTGGCGGGGGTTATGGTGGAGAAGGGGGCAACTACGGCGACAGCGGAAGCAATTGCGGCGGCGGTGACTATGGTGGTGGAAGAGGAGGCAGTGGTGGTAGCTGTTATAATTGTGGCAATTCTGGCCATTTTGTTTGTGACTGCCCTAAAGGTGGTGGTGAAAGATATAGTTAGATTTAGAAAGGGGGTTAACTGTTATGTAGAATCAGGGTTTTGCATTTGCAGTAAGCAAAGGGTTTTGCTTGGCTTTTGTTGAGTTGAGGGCTTTGCTTGATTAGCTTTGGTTGGTTATATTGTGGTTCCTATTTTAAAGTTATGTGATGTATTTTGTTTTTCTTCAAATGGGAGAATTATTTAAGGGATTAAAAGTTCTTATTGACGTTTCTTTCTGCAGTGGTTAGTGAGGATGGTAACTTGTTTTGCCTTAGCAGCATTTTCTGTGCAACTTTGTACGATTTGCCCTTGTTAAACAATTTACAAATTGCTCATATAATGTTTCAATGTTTCTGCTATTTTTTGGTGTCTCTGTCTTTGAGATGGTTAGAAATGATGATAATACTTTACCGTTAAATAAGCTCATAAACTCCTAATTTCTATTGATGAGACGGTACACAGAACATGTTGCCTTCATATTAATTTGGTGGTGAAACTATTTTTCTCGTTTGTGCATTTGGACTCTAATTTTGTGTTGATAGCTAAGAATTGCTCACACTTCTATGCTGAGATGGTTCATTAATGCATTCTTAATAGTGTTAGCAAATAGGGCTTTGGATTTGTTAAGGTTTGAATGATCAGGTTTATTGAAAAAGGCATTTTCAATATAATTTAGAAAACAATGTATGGATAAGTGTTTTTCTTAAAACCTCAAGGATTAAATTCAGCTTAAATGGCTTTTGATTTAATAATTTGTAAGTGGTATTGGATTCTGTTGTGTTATATCTGTACTTGTTGTGTTGTATCAATACTTGTGACTGGTTTCAGCTGAAGATGAAAGGATTCAAAAAGTGTCACTTGTAGCACCTATGAGTGAATAAGTTGCTTAAAGTCGAATGGTGTCATAGTTCTCTCTTACCGAATAATGTAAAAAATTCTTGTGCTTTGTAGTATTGCTAAATATAATAAAGTCATTGTAATTAGCATGGCTTTTTCCCCAGAAAGTTGCCTGCCATTTTCTTGATTCTGGCAGTTTTCTTTATTTTTTAATTTATTCTAAATAAAAAATACTTTTTTCAATTTTGGACTTATTGGCTTTAGAATTTAATAAGTTTTTGATTTACGAAAACAGGTTTTGAAGGGACCCTGGAACCTTTTACAAATCATAAAATTTTCAATGAAGCCCAAATCAAACAAAACTACAACCCAAAGGTGAAACAAGTCACCCAACAAGACACAGTGACCAGGGTGGCATCGTAGATAACAGAGTACTCATCAGCCACACAAACAGGTTTTGAACGAGCACCTGAAACCCTGTGGCAAAAAAAAGGAATAGACAATAAGTCCCTTATCATGTCAGAGAACACAGATCAATAGGCCAAAAGAGCCAATAAAATCAAAGAAAGGGACAACTGCAACTCAAGCTTTCCCTTTTGGTCCCAACTTTTGAGAACGCAATGCCATATCAAAAGAAGTGGAGGGCTTGACTTTTTAACCTTTTACTGTGGTCCATCCATCCTCCACCAAACCAGTTGCTTTTTGCCATGCAAAGTCAGCAACACCACAACCATCCCCTAAAACCCCTGCAGCCGGAGAATAGACTGCAGCAGAAGAAGGATCAACAAAATCCAAAGATGGGGCAGTAATATCCAGAGACGAAACCGCAAGAGGGGCAACAATTAAATCACCAAATAGAATCCTGAAGAGGGTGAACAGAAGAGGTCAACACTGTAGGGACAGTCGTGCCATCAGAACTAGCAATCGAGTCCGCCACCAAAGTGTCTTGAGAAGAATCACCATTCCCAACAAAGGAAGCTTTTTGAACTGTGTAGTGATCATCCGAAACCCTCTTCCATCAAGAAGAAGACTTCTTCGGTCTAGATTTTTCAAAGGAGCAACGAGCAACAAGGTGGCCGGTCTTGTGGCATATCTTGCATCGGAAGGGGATGCCCTCATAATCAAGATGCATTAGAATTTAATAAGTTGTGTATTAAAGGTTGAGTTGAAGTGTGCAAATGAATTTTCTATATAATGTATTGTAATTTAGAGAATTTTGAGTATAGTTGGTTAAGGGATTGTTAGTGATTAAGTTTTGATATATCTTTAATGAGATGTTATATATGATATTAATTTTTCTTGATTTTACAAATGAAAAATTAGGGTGGAGATGAAATCTAATAGTTTTAGTTTTAGTTTACTAGGAATTTGTTAATTCTTTTGCATGGTCATATTACATAGAAAAAATTTAGGGTGGAGATGAAATCTAATAGTTTTAGTTTTTGTTTGCTAGGAGTTTGTTAATTCTTTGCATGGTCGAATTACACAAAAATTAAGGCAAAATCACTAGCCATAATTCTAGTGAATTTTATTTTATCATAATTTCTAAAATAATTGATGAGATATAATATAAACTCAAAAAAATATTTTAAATTGTATTTAATTCATTATAATCATTTAACATTGTTCTATTAAATATTTTTACTGCAAAAGATTTATAAAATTAATGCTTAAAAAATAAAATCACAATCTAAAATTTATAATAATAGATCATACTAAATCCTACTAGATATTTAATAATTGTATTAAATTATTTGTTTTATAAAATTTGTTTAGATTATTAATTTTATAACTTCGTTTAATTTTGTTTACATTACATTCTATTAATATATTATATAAATCAAATTATTAATATTATCTTGTATCGTGTGTATTAATGTTAATTTTATAACTTTATTTAATTCTTTTTTTTGATAGGTAATTGGCTGGAGTTTAGATTATTTATCATTCAGTTTTATTATTATTGTTTTTTATTAAGGAAAACAAGTTTTGAAGGGTGCCTAAAACCGTGTACACAACTCTAGATATTCAATAAGCTCAGAGACAAAAGTATTATAAACCAAAGAGGAACGGGTCACCCCCCAAAAAGGGGTAACCCTGGTGACAGAAAAGCCTATCACCAGCCAAAACAAAACCGATTAGGAAGCAAAAATTTGAAAGAAGGCTCTGCCTCCAGAAAATTAGGCACAACAAGGGAGCTCATGATACACCCTTTGATTTAGAGTCTCCCTTGCTTGACCGAAGACTCATTTCTAAAGGAGGAGCAGAGGGCTTAGTTTTCTTTCTTTTTACCACAGTCCAACCATCCTCCACCTTAGCTGCCTCACTAATCCAATGCCCAGAAGAAATTGAAGAGTGGAAGCCAAGGGGAGCAGGAGTAGCAACAAACTCCCCAGGGGAAATTGTGGAGGGCTGGCCTCCCATAGGAGCAAGAAGGTCAGCCAAGACAAGGGCAGGGGTAGGAGAAGGACCAAGGGCTAGACTCGAACACTGACCTTCCTTAGCAACCATTGGCACATAATTGTCAGCAGGGGGAGAGGACTTGACGTCCTTAGCTACCACAGACTTTGGGTTGTCTATAGCATGGGGCGAGCCAGAATCATCTGTAGCCTCCAAGGAAACTTTCGAGGGCTTAAGCATCGTGTAGTGCTCAGAGGAGACCCTAGACCACCAGGAAGGTGAAAGCCTTGGTTTAGTCTTCGCAACAACACAACGAGCAGCAATGTGACCTGTCTTATGACATTTTCTGCAACGGAAGGGGATACCTTCGTAATCCAACATTTGGCTCTAGGAGCCCCGCAAAGAGTCCAAACAAATCTCTTTTGGAAGGCGCTTTGAGACATCCATCTCAACCAAAATTCGTGCACACGTCGAATGGAGAACATCAGAAGTGGCTGAGTCCACATATAAAAAATCTCTAAGAGAGTCTCCGATAGTTTTCAGAACAAAATCTATCCAGAGATGCATCGAGAGGTTTGGAAGTCGGACCTAGATAGGAACCTTATTAAATGATTCTGTGAGTGGATCAAAATCCATATGCCACAGTTTGGCCATAAGTGAGTATGTCTTGCCATGAAAAACTGCTATGACACAAAATGGTCATCCTGTCCTTAGCACTTGCAAACTTTGCAATGAAAAATCCACCATCATTTCTAAATATTTGGACACCATGGTCTAAAATTGGTTCCCAATGCTTAGAGATCCAAGCATGGAGATCAGTCAGAGAGGGCTAAAAACCCTAAAAACAGAAAATAGCAGGAAGAGAAGAGAACTCCTCTATCGTATTGAGAATATCACCAACAGTTTCATTGTCTAAAAGGACCTTAACAGGTTTGGAGACAGTTACAGGGACAACTTCACGGGGACGAGGAGGCCCAGAACCAGCACGAGCAGCACCATGAAGACCAACTTCAAAGGCAACCACGTCGACATAAGAGGTAGCCCTACCCCTTGAAGGCGCAAGAGACCCAACAACACCTCGAAGAGTCGTCGAAGGAGCGCCAACAAGAGGCAAGCAAACCCTACCATCCCCCGAGGCTGACGCTGTAGGCGAGAGTGCACCAGAGTTGTACAGGGACAAAAGAGAGCAAAGATGCTCAAGAGTGCATGCATTCGAGACTTCTGACGATGCACGCCCAAACGCATGAGCAGGGACAGGGGGCAAGACAACTTTTTTGACCTTTGTTATAAGGTCAAAAACAACGACAGGAGGCATTACGCATCAATTCTAGGCTTGTGAAAAACTTAGCAACTGTTTTTATTAAATTGCTATTGTTTCTCTGTCTACAAGCAGCTAGGGCACCATGGCAACGGACGGCCCTACGAGCCCTACACTCAACAAACAGGAACGAACAGGAGCAGGAGCACGAGTAGGAGCTTGGGCATGAGCAAGGAGCTCGCAGCCACGACTAGGACAACAGATGATGTTAGTAATCAATATGTAATTGAATTTCTTTGCATATGTTTTATTATTATTGTTAGATTAATTATTATAATGTGTTAATCTCGAGTAGATTTGAACCCAAGACCTCCTTGATGAGAGGCTCACAATTTACCGATGCATTGTAGGCTCTTGCCTACTTTATTTAATTCTTTTTACATTACATTCTATTGATATATTATATATATCAAATTCTTATTTGTATCCTTTATTTTATATAAAATTACCATATTCCTAAGCATATCCTAATTGAAACCTCACTTAAAAAAATTGAAATCTTAAAATAATTGCATAAAATATCACCAAACATTTGCAAAGATGAGTTGATTTGAAAGTTTTGATGTGAGAGTTGGTAAATTATTTTTAGATAGAAAGAAGATAGTTTCGCTCCATTTAATATTTTGAATTTAAAATTAAAGTGTAGAGGCAAAGAGACCTCCTGAGCTCTATTTTATATTTTGAATTTTGAAATTCCAAATTCATGTTTGTAAAATTGAATAGTTAAATTCTACAACAATATTCACTTTCCTCTTTTATGTTATCATTTTCAAGCCTTTTCCCATTGACCTAACCAGTGCACCTTATTGAGGTGCAATTTCTAGTATTATTTTTGCAGACCTAATATTCATTTTTAGTTCATATTTCTTGACGATGAGCCTCGCTAGTTTTATCTTTGTATAGTTCCTTTTTACTTTGCTAATAAATGATTGTTCACTGCATGTATGTCAATTCATGGTTCCTATATTATTTCATATTTGTTTTATGGATTAGATTGTAAATAGTGTTCAAATTGTATTGTTTATTACATATTTTTTCTACCTCTCTATTGATTTTCTCACATTCTAGATGTGAACTCTAGACACCAAAAAGCTTTGAATCATAGCATTATATATTTTTCTCCTATCAATGTCTGTTTATGAAATAAGCAACATCGATTGTTGACTATATTGGACCATACTTGTTATTTCTTTTTCATGGTAGGCTTTTATTCACTATCATCTGTAGGATGAAAGGAACACACTGATACCAATTGTAATGTCCCCTACTGTGACCTTTATTATTTATCTATATTTTAATTATATGGTTCTTATTTTGATGGCAACATCTCATTTGCCTACTAGTACTCTTAATTGTATTGGTTATAGTGCTACATTCCATTCGAGCATTGGTGATGTACAAAGTCTATTGTATAGGACCAACCAATGTATGTACATTTATCATTAATAACAAATGCATTGAGATAAATGTACAATTGTTTTTCTTCAATAATTTTTATATACCATGATTTCAAAATAGGCGGTATCCCTATTTGAACAAATTCAATAATCTCAGACAATATGGTATGCTTTGTTTGTTGATTGATGTAAATTACATTGAGTAAAATTTGATTCTAGAACATTGTTTTTTTCTTGATAGTTATTCCTTTTAATGCTCAAAGCTCGGAATGTGGAAAGTATGTTGTTGCAAGTATTGTTTAATATTACTTACAATTACATTCACCCAACCCAAGTGTTCAAATTTATAATTAATTACTATGGATTTAAATGTCTTAATTCGTTACCTATTATTAATTTCATATATATATATATATATATATGTTCCTTATCTCTACAACATATCAAACAATGAGATGGAAAGAAATAAGCCTACCTACATGCCACCACAAAATAGGGATTGCCTGTTCCATGGTCAATCGATTCCACCACATTGTCAATTTTTTTTTAATGGATTGCCCACGTGTTGAACAATCTTCTAAGCTCATATTGGGTGAAGGATTTGCCAATGATGCTTTTAATGCAATGTACTCTGAAGCGCTCTTCAATTTCTTGTCAAATTTGTATAGTCGTGGTCCACAATTCAAAATTCATAAATAAGTTAGCAAATACATACATTCATACATTGAGTAGCAGAAAAGGGCAGTTTAATCCCCTTTGACATGCTAGAAGAATGCAAGACGACTTTTATGTTTATAATGCTCTACAAATAGCTTTGCTTAATGAGTGCGATTTGGTCTTCATGTATGCCTTGCAAGCACATATAACAACCAAGAGAAACATATATTGACATAGTGCAAGGCAAGATAATCCTCAAAGGAGATGTCCTAGCCCCCAACAACTAGGCACACAATATAATATAAACAATAACACAAAGATTTAGATCCAAAACAATGCCCATTCTCATAATGGAATCATAAGATTTACATCCAACATGCATGGTTGTAAAGCCTTTCGTGTAATGACCAAATACATCAACAATTACAATAATAGTTTTGCAAGACCTTCCCGGATCCAACCAAAAGCTAGTCCAGATCCACAATCTGGCGGAAAACCTCAAGAAGAATCTAAATTTGTGCTCACTAGCCACCAAACAATCTTCTTGTTTCCCAAGCCCACACTTAGCTATTAGCTCTGATAACTTCGCTCCTCTCAGCTACTCCATGCTGAATCAATAATCACTCAAGACCCTCTACTTATACTTAACCAAGCCATATATCATCCTAGCAAGTTACATTAAATAAACATTGATATATTAAATAAACCCTCAAGCCACAAGTTGGCTTGGCAACACACATTAATTACATGAAATAACTAAATACTTCAGACAAGCCCCAAGTTTACAATGCATAACTAACTCATATGACGCCATGAAAGTATGCGCCCTTTGGCATAGGTCCATGTGCCATCCAACTACCAAAATATAAGAGCACACATGCCAACTCCCTCGGATTGAATCTTACGGAAACAATCTCCAAGGTTTGTTAGTAAATCAGGTTCACACTACTAGCAGTTACCAAAATGGCTCCAACTCCAGCACAATCACTCCAAACTTCATGCGCACTTAGGACAAGGTTGCCCAATATGTATTGAATAGATCCCCAACCATGCGAACTATAAGACCACAAATTTGAGCTAAATGCTCCTACATACATGATTGTTGATTACCCCAGGATGCTCATATATCAAACACCCCAGGTGCAAAGAAAAAATGTTCTCAATCGCTGGAAGAACATTTTTCAGTGTTCTACACATAAACCTTGAACTATTTCTTTACATACATGTCCTTCACCACATCAACTTGTACACTCTTGCCTTTGTTCCATTTCTGCAAATATTCTCCTACAACTGCCATTTTCATAACTATCTTTGGTGCACCATAGGTCAATTTCCCATGTTGATCTCTAACCCTTCAAGAATTCTGCAACTCAAATTGGTTACCAAAACTTAGGTTCCTCCTGCCAAGTTCTGTATTCTACAAAGGAATCAAGGAATGCTTCATGCCACCCTTCTAAATAGTAAATACATTCTTGACACAATCATGCACTACCTTCAATCATACTGCCAAGGTCTACCAAGTAATATTTGACAACTACTATCACACAACACTTTATCAACATACTGTCCAATCTAAAAATCAACAAGACATTGCTCCTTCATCTCCAAAGCATGTTCATCTTGTAACCAACCAATTCTATAAGGACAAGGATTTGTCTCACTCTTTTCAAACCAAGTTTCTAAACCATCTCCTTAGCAACTAGGCTATCATTACTACCCCCATCAACAATCATATTCTAGCATTTACCTCTAGACTTGCAATGAGTCCTGGCGAATTCCTCCTTTGACAAGGTTTCAATACCTTCTTACCAAGCAACACTTGTCGAACCAACAAGGTCTCCTCCTCCTACTCAGGCTCATTCACTGAATCCTCATTCTCATTTACAACAACAACTCTTCTATCACCATCCTTTCTAATGGGACATTCAAAAGCTCTATGTCCTTCTTCACCACACTTGAAACAAGATCCTTAAATGCACCACTACCTGTTCTTCTCTTCTACTCAATATGTTTTGGTTCATTTTCAACAATGTGTTTATCCTTCATCAAATGATATTGCTTCTCCTTCCCTTAGGAATTACCTTGATGTCTTCTCTTCAGCTTTTCTTCTGCCCTCATAACATACTGATACTGATAATCATCCTCAATTGAATCAATCTTCAAAATGAGAATCTCATTCCAAATATTGAACCTCAAATCATTAATATACCTCGCAAACCTTTTCTTTAAACAACTCTCTATGCCCAGACCAAATAGTCAACTTGTGAAACTGCTTAGCGTGATCCTTCACAAACAAATCCTTTTGTTTCATATTCTGCAATCTCTTAAACAACTCAAGTTCATAATTAGCAGGAATGAACCTAGCCTTCAATTTGGTTACCATCAATCTCCATCTAGTGATCTTCATTTCACCTTCCTCTTCTCCATCTTTTTGCAATTCCTTCTACCATAAAGCAACATGTCCTTTCAACTTAGTTTGTGCCAACCTCACTTTGAGTGGATCTCCAATATCCTCTAACTCAAAGTAGTATTCTAATTGACCAATCCAATCAATCAGATCTCCAGGATTCAAAGTACCTGAGAAATTAGAAACATCCATCTTATGCTTCAATTTCAACTGAGCTCCAATCCACTAGTTTTGTCTTCCATAGGTCTCTCCATTCGATCAATTCTCTTCACTACTAGATCCAATAGCTTCAAAGTCTTCAAAAGCTTCCTCATAGCCATCTTCAGTACCCACATTCCTTGGTACACAATCTATAGCTCTCATGATCTCAACGACCATATGATAATTCATCAACTCCATCTCATATCAAAAATATGATCTAATCTTCTCTGTAATCCTTGGCTCCACAACATCACAAGGATTTGGAATTACCCTAGGATCCAATCTTCTCAGGGTCATCTTCTAAGATCTTTGCAAACCCAAAGCAACAAATAGACAAGGTCAACTAGCTTTGATACCACTTGACATAGTGCAAGGCAAGAGAATCCCCATTGGAGATGTCCTAGCCCCTGGAAAATAGCCACACTACGAAATATAAACAACAACAAAGAGATACTGATCCAAAACAATGCATATTCTCATAATAGAATCATAAGAGTTACATCCAACATGCTCGATTGTAAGGCCTTCTGAGTTATGGCCAAATACATCAGCAATTACAATAAGAAGAATCTAAACATGTGGTCGCAAGCCACCAAGCAACCTTCTTGTTTCCCAAGAAGACATTTAGCTATTAGCTTTGCTAGCTTCGCTCTTCTCAACTACTCCATGCTGAACTCCATGCTGAATCAATAATCACTCAAGACATCTTAAGACCCTCTACTTATACTAAACCAAGCCATAGGCTGGCCTAGAAATTTACATTAAACCCTCAAGCCACAAGTTGGCTTAGCAAAAAATATTAAATACATGAAATAACTAAATACTTAAGACAAGCATCAAGTTTACAATGCATAACTAACTCATATGGCAACATAAGAGTATGCACCCTAAGGTATAGGTCCACATGCCATCCAACTATCCAGATCCAAGAGCGCACATGCCAACTCCCTCAGATTGGAACTCGCAAAAACAATCTCCATGGTCTGTTAGTAAATGAGGAATACACTACTAGTTGTTGCCAAAATGGCTCTAACTCCAAACGAGCAAATCCCCAGTTGCACAAATTATAAGACCACGTATCCGAGCTCAATGCTCTTTCATACAAAATTTTTGACTACCCTAGGATGCTCTTGCATCATATATAGTCAAGAATAGTCTTGTTTTGTACATTGGGCAATTTGTTTAGCACAAAAGAATTGTTATAGAGGTTAAAATTAGAACATAACTTATAATCTTTTTGCTCTAGTATTCCTCTTGGTTAATATGCTTGAAAATAGAACATTTATTCTCTTAGGAATAAATATCTCACTTGAATGCACCCACTAATTAGACATGATTTTATTATTATGCTCATATGTAATTAATTTCTATTCAATTACCCATGCTCACAAAGGTTCTATAATGTATATGATGAATGCTTGATCAATGTTATCATATGCACATTTGATGTATGCTTATAATCTAACATTGACTCCTTTTCTAATTGTTGGGTGATGCAACACGCTCTCCTGCCCACAGGTGGTTAATTATGTGGTGTTCCATGTTCACTAACAGTCATGGCTTTTGGTGCAATGGCAAATGGGCCCTACAATTGGTATCAGAGCCTGGTTTTGGCTTGGTCATGGGTTCAAATCTCCCCGGTGCTTTCCCGACCCGCGTAAGCACCTGGTATGCGCGTCGAGGGGGAGATTGTTGGGTGATGCGACACGCTCCCCTGCCCATAGGTGGTTAATTATGTGGTGTTCCATGTTCACTAACAGTCACGGCTTTTGGTGCAACGACAAATGGGCCCTACAATAATATCCATCCCCCAAAGATAGCCTTATGAAAAACTTCTCGTGGAAATATGTCCAATTGTCCCTACTTTACTAAATCAAGAAAAACCATGTTACAACTCACATCACCACTCATATGCTTACAGTGAAAGTGATAAGATCTTAATGTCAAGGTCATCCCAAAATCAAATCAATGTTATAATGTGTATGATGAATGCTTGATCAATGTTATCATATGAATATTTGAAATATGCTAATAATTTAACATTTCCTACTTTTCTAATATCCATTCCCCAAAGATTGCTTTATGAAAAACTTATTGTGGAAACATGTCCCGTTGTCCCCTACTTTACTAATTCTAGAAACATGGTTGAGCATATAAAAGCCATGATACAACTCACATCACCACTCATATGCTTACACTAGAAGACACAAAATCTCAATGCCAGGGTCATCCCAAACTCAAACCTAAACCTTAAGGGTTCATTTATGATGACCCTTCATATGTATTCCTTATGAGAATCATAAGCTCCATAGTTTGTATGCCAATGGTCGAAAATTATTTTTTCCCCTTTTGTTGGCATCTTTGATCTTGCTTTTAAATCATGACTATTGATAAAGGTTATAGTTTTAGAGTACATGTTGCAAGAGAATGATAGTAACACATTTTGATTAGATGTGGTTCTATATCAATAACCAGTGTTACAACCACACACAAAAGCACATAAGGTTTATAGGATTTAATAAGATGATAGAAATTATTTCCAATTGAATGTGGTTCTATATTAGTGTACAACCACACACAAAAGCATATAGGATTTACAATCATGACTATTGATAAAGGTTATAATTTTAGAGTATGAGTTGCAAGAGAATGATAGTTACACATTCTGGTTGGATGTTGTTCTATATCAATAACTAGTATTACAACCACATGCAGAAGCACATAGGGTTAATAGGATTCACAAAATGATAGTAACACTTTCCAATTGAATGTGGTTCTATACCAATAATTAGTGTACAACCACATACAAAACACATGGGATTTATAGGATTCACAAAATGATTAGCTAAAGCATACATTAGTTAGATATAATATTGATTAGGTTCTACATCCATCATATATATAATAGTGAATAACACACACACACACACACACACACACACACACACACACACACACACACACACACACACGTATGTATGTATATATAATATATATACACATGTACACACATATAGGTTATGCACCTAACACATTCCCAATGTTAAAATCTCACAAAAAATATGAATATGATTTTTATTAATTCAAGTATTACACAAACATATACACATATGCATATACCTATCTACATCCATTTATACATATAAATACATATTATCATATTATGCACACTTCAATGTTTATGTGGTAATATTTATATTTGCATCTCAACTCACAATAAGTTCACATGTATTATTTTTTAGATGTTTGTTTTTGGGGGTAATGAGCCAAAATCAAGATTAATTATTAAATTATTTGTTAGGCATTAGGAGACTTGAAACCAATACCTCCCAAATGAGAGACTGACAACTTACAATTGTGCTATAAATTGTTGTCCTGGGTTTTGTTATGTATACATGGTAGTTACAATATTTTTTATTCTAATAAGACTAAAATACTTTTCATAGAATTATAATTTTGCAACTAATTGAATTCTAATTGTAAACTTAATTGAATTTCAATATAAGATTAAGCCTAAATGTAGCCTTACATCAACCATAATCACAATCCTTACCCTGATTGTAGCATTAATTGAACTCCAACTTGAGTTGTAATTAACCCAACCATAATTTTAAGCCCTCATCCTAATTATTATTGAACCCTAATACAATGATAATCATAAATGAACCCTGCTAATCATAAATGAACCCTAAACTTAACTATTGAAGTTGTGAAAAGGTCAACCCCACATCTCCCAAGAATCCCTGTATGCAAACTCCTTGTTGGTAAACAAATTTGTCCTTTCTTGTTTCTTGTGAAAATATGACTCTTAATGCCCGAATGATGAACAATATCTATTTACAATAGTTGAAAAGCCATTCTCTGATTACTGGCTTCTCTCTGAATTGGTAGGTATAGCTCCCTATGTGAATGATGTTCAAGGAATTATGTTTTATTCATAAAACTAATGTGGGGTATGCTCTTAACCTGAGAGCAGAAGAGCCAAACCAAATTAAGCCTAACTAGAACTTAATTCAGGCAAGAAAAACTTCTCAATAATGAAACAGATTAACGTACCCACACATCTTATGAATCCATAAATCTATTCGCATAAGGCTAGAATAAACCGAAATTCAAATCTAAACTATAACTGATAAATCAGGAACGATAACAAAATCTTTTAGCTGAATGAATCATAACAATACTTATCACATCCATTCATAATCTTGAAAATAGGGGAAAGAAGCTTTGTTCCTCCCTAATTCTTTGTAAAGAAAAAAGGAAACATGGACTGAACACAATATCTACTGGAACAGAAAATGATTGATATAAAATACCATTTAATTGACTCTGCAACAAAAAGTACTTCACACCAAAAATTTGCCAACCTTTCATTAATCATTCAACTTCATACATATAGAGTTGAGAGATGATCGTTACAATAAGAATTTTAATCAGTTCATCTTTTGAGGATGACAAATGGTAAGATGCTAGTTTGTCATATTACGAAATTTACAAAATTTGCAAAATTTACATCAGAGAATGGAAAGGGAGTGTCAAATGAATTACTTAGACTTCTTTCCCTTTTCATTTTTTGCCCTATATGCCTTGGCAACTACTATAATTGGGATCATTTCTTCGTGACTAGGCACATGTACATTAGTGAATCTTAAGAGCCACTTCGAATGCTCCCCAGCCAACTCCTTTATTGCATTTAGCTAACTTGTCAATTCTCCAGCAGCCATATGTACGTATCCACCAAGCGTCTGCAACTCTATCACTCTGTTTTGACCGCTTGAAGTCATTCCAGATAGATTACTCAAGTATGTGGAGAAGTTATTTTTCATTACTTCTACCCCAATGAGAGCTTTCCCTTGCCCACTGTTTTGTGGGTTAGTGTGTAATCCTCACATGAGTTCAAATGCTCTGTCTTGGATCTTCTTCACCCTTTCCCTTGTTTCTTTGAGTCCTTCTTCAACCTCTTGAATCATCTCCTGCTTAAATTGCATGTTTTGAAGCCACTCGAACAGAGGTTCAGTTCCCTTCTTCAAAATATCCGCTTCAACTGCCTCTTTTGCCTTCATTTGGATGACCATATTCAGGAGAGAAATACATTCGTTACACCTTGCCTTTTCTGTGGCCAAAGTGTTGTGATTAGAAATGATATTATCCTTCTCAATTTCCGATCGAAGGATAACATTTCCAATTTGACCAATTAGAACAGCTCCATCTGCATTGAGTTTCTCAATCCATTCTTTTCTGATCTGGCCAAAATGCCTATCCTTTTGAAGTTGTGAGATGAAGGCTTGCACTTCTTCTGTAGTAGGTTTCTCAATAGCAGGCACACCAGTAATGGTTGCCAATGGAACAACCAATTGTGTGATAAATTTTTTCAATTCTTCAATCTCGGCCTTCATTTTGATTTTTGACAATTTGAGGTTCTCCAATTGTTCTTCTATCACTTCATTACTTGACCTCCATAGGCCCACCTTTGTATCATGCCTAGCATCTCCAAGATCAATTGAATGTAGAGTGAAATCATCTGGTGTCATGTCCTCAATTCTCCCTGCTTTGTTTGGATTTGCTACCTCCATTGTTAAGTGTCCTATTTCTGGATCTTGCCCCAGTATTGATAAAGTCTTTTGCTTCTTAGCTTTTACTACTGTTGATCCAGAGCGAACTACTTGAGATACAGTATCCTTTGTAGAGATACTCTCTTCTGTCCTCTTTCTTTTGCTTTCTAAGGTATCTTCTGGCCAAGACTCTGTGCTGATCACTTTAGAAGCAGCCCTAAGTGACTCTATACTGAACATCTTCTTCCTCACCAGAGTCACGAGCGTTGAAGTTGCAAAAAAAGGATTCTTAGGATCCTGAAATAGAAGCCTAGAAGAACTCAGGACTTTCTCTTGCTCTTGAGTTTTCCTTGCGGCTTCGTCAGATTCAGTGGATTTGCTGCTACTACTCTGTTTATCCTTGATCTCTACTATTTGAATGGGTGAACCAGTCGGCTTCAAAAGGGGAGCGCTTGCAGATGGACCAGGGCTATGATGAGGAGATGGAGTAGTAGTCACATGAGGAGGTGAAACTGGAGTAGCAACACCAACTTTTGGCTCTTCGGTCCTTTTTTCTTCGGTGTTGGCTTGGGCTCCAATAATTGGTAGAGGACCGCCTTGGCAAGTTGGAGCTATTGAGATGTTCTTCTCCAGAGGTTGATCACCTCCTCCTGCAGATTGAGCAAGTCCTTGAGCAGTCGAAGTTGAAGCACTAGGTGTGGCACTTTCAAAAGAAGTGGGAGTAGCAGCAGCTGGAGAAGCTTGAGTAGTCTTGTTCCTACTCCGGCCCTTTTTTGCTGTCCAATTGACCCATTTTCCGATTCTTTTGAAAATTCGAGCCATCATAACATCAAGGTCTTCCTCCACATCAACATATGGCTTAGAACTGATTGGAGTATTTCTCAATTTGGTCAAATATGTATTACTATACATATTTTTTCCATCATCCTCTAGCCCTTCCACCTCTAAGTTAATGCCATATGTCTTTATTTGCTCTATTGTCAATCTTGCAAAAGCCTGATCTCGGCTTTCCAATTCATTTTTACAATCCGCCCAATAATCTTCCACAGTAGTAACATGCTTAATCATGCTTCCAATTTGAAGCACATCTTTGGCATACCCATTTGGGTCAAACATAGGCCTCAACACTTCATATTCTTCTAATTTGAACTTGTTCTCGAATGCATTGAACATGTTTTTGGCATCTGATTGGGACTCACAACTGTATGCCCCAACTTTTATGGGAAATTCGTATCCCTTTTTCTTCAAATTAGTGCTCAACACATTCACCTGGATTGCTTGTCTCACGATCTCAATGAGCACGATCATGTCATTTGGATATCTGGGCAGCTTCAGGGGAAATCCATCGAAAGCTGCAAGACGCAAATATGAAAAAAATGAGAATTGGATGAAATAACTACCCAATTGATTGATGGCCGCCATCGCTTTTGGGTTGAATCTCCTCTCTAGACACCCTTGGAGTTTCCTGCAAAGCCTCATTGTAAATGCATCATTAACTTTGATATAGTCTGCATAACTATTCTGTAACTGCAAGCATGGGTAAAACTCATAACTCTTTACATCATCTGGAAAATTCTCTATTCTGGGAAGGCCCAGCCATAATTGTAGGGAAGCCAACGTATATATTGTGTATCCGAGCAGATAATTTGCACTAAAAAGAACTATTGTTCTACAAAGTTAAGGGCTTCGACCTCACCTTTCAATCGATGCAAAAGAACTAGAATGTCCACAATCTCGGGCTTGAGATCAGTGCCAAAAAGGGTTTTAGGAACTTTACTTTTAGCTCCTCTTGGATTTTGAAACCAAGAACTCATGATCTCCTTTCGCCACACCATCTTCTTCAGAGAGAATTCAGACATAGCTCCTCCAATTGTTAATTCAGAGAACTCCTCTCTTTCTGGAATTCATAGGCAATTGACTACTGCTTGTCTATCAATTGAGATTAACATTGTTTGATCAGGCAGTAAGATTTGCTTCGTATTTGGGTTATAGTGATTGATACATTCAATAATTAGCTCTAGGGCTTGCACTACTACGGGAAATCCAGCTGCCTCTATTGGCCCACTTCTTCGGAGTTTCTCCGTTATGGGATGGACTGGTTCTGCCCTCAACCTTCTTTGGAAATCTTGCATGTCAAAGAAATGCAGTGAAGTGTTTGTGATATTTTGCCATGTAGACTTGATTCTGCCCAATCCATCAAATCTAGCAAATCTTGTTGCCATTTCGATTGAGGCAGAGATAATTTGGAAATCTTAAAACTGAAAATAAGATAAAGAGTAGAACTTTGTAACTGTGGGGATTTTAGAATCAATAATCAGCTTAACAACATAACAGTTCAAATGAGTAAGCAGTAGTTTGAAAATCCATTATGTTCATCTCTATATAGAAACTCCAATCCACCCGTTAATCTTTAAAATCTGCGCCACACAAACAACTTGAATGATAAATCTGTTAGATTAGTAAATGTGGAGGTTACAATAGATTCTTTCTTGTCTTTTCAATGTTTTCGTTGGCCCAACGGTTATTTTCCTTTATTACGGCTTACTTTCCCGTTTTCCACCAAGTTGCGAAGAATTAAGAACAGAGTACTCCATGAGTAAAATTTCGCTCAGCTAGAATTTGAACAAAATACCTCCCTCAAAGTGATCAACATGCTTCACTTACCTTTTTTAGCCTCCTATAATCGATTCATGAAATAACCATGCTTGCAAGAGTGATCTTCCGCTGGATGCGAAAAAAACTACCTTCCTGGTTCGAAACCTGCCGAGGAGAAGCTATTTCTGAGTTTTCCGCCGATGTCCTTTGTTTTACCTTCTCTGCCCTAATCAATTTACTTTAAGCCTTCAAAAAATATAAAACCGACTTCGCAAGTGAAAGGTGGGACCCATTGGCTCACTTTATTCTTTTACAAACACCCTTTCGAAAAATTGACTTGGTTCGAAACCCACCAAGGAGAAGCTATTTCTGATTTTATCGCCGTTGCCCTTTTTAATCATCTTAGTGAGTTTTGAAAGGTTCCCATAGAGAAAACATGAAAACACTTGAATGATGTATCCATAACATAATTTTCTTCTCTTCATTTAAGCTCGAGAATCGCATTTGGGAATCTCAACAGGGTTTCACGTTCGGGGTGCGAAACTCGCCAAGGAGAAGATGAAACTGGATTTTTCACCAATCCAACTTTCTATAAGTTCGAAACAAAATGGCTTGTGAGTAAGTTCATCTGAAGTAAAATAATTTAAGAATCTCCATCGAGTAAGATCCTAAACTACCCCAAAGATTCATAATGATGAACAAAACCCACCCGGCCATACAGTGCGAGAGAAGGGAAAGATGAAAACCCAATGGAGATACTTATTACTTGAGGAAGGAAAAGGGGGAAACCGACTCGACTAAAATAAAAACAATACAAGCTAATCTCCACTTTTCAAAATTGGTACATGGTGAAAAGTGAGGCAACACTCTTGTCACACAAAGAGGGGAGAAAAACTATGAAGGATAAAATTCACGGATCCATAAGAGATGAGACATTCTTGATGAATAAAGAGAGAAATTGATATTCAATTAAAAAGTGTGAATTACAAAGATAGATAAATCCTTATAAAGGAGATCATAACCCTAATAGAAACTAGCCTAGCTTGGATGGTAATAATTAATAAAAGAATTAATTATTACATGCCTTAAGTTTAGCTTAAGTAAAATAGAGTTAATAAGAAAACACCTTATTACTCTAACGTTGACTATAAGCACAATTGTACTTGAAGTGTGTTTTTAAAAGTTTAGGCCTAACTCTAAAGTATAAGCACAATCAAAATTGAAGAGTAAGATTAGTTGAAACCCTAAGTACATATGAACGCTAATATTGTAAGCTAATAAATACTATGAATTGACAAATCAAAAGCCTAGAACACAAAAATTGTGATCACTCATCACTCATGAACACACTCCCCAAATTTGAGGGGCCACGATGAGTACATATTCTTGGGATCCCTCAAAATAATTTCAAAAGTTATTATAAGACTTAGCTTTGATGTCCTAGATTGACAAATACTTCTATCTGCCACAACTTAATAGAGATAGATATAAACAGAGTGTCTTATTACAGCACGAAAATTTTTCATTTGTAGGAAAATTTGCATTAGAAATCAATTCACCTATAACACGACTCTCTGCTCATTCAATATCAAATAGTGTTGAACTCGTAAGTAAAGTGATATGAAAAATGGAAGGCAATCAATATTAAATAATGTTCTCATTGTAAGTAAACTAATATGAAACAATAATAGATATCACAAAATTGTAAAAGAACCAATGGACTACCAAGATGAACTCAATGAAAGTACTCAATTCAACGAAAAAGATAAACAAAAAAAAGAAAGGAAGAGAATTATTCACTATTATTTAAGTTAAACATATTGAAACAAAACTTGTTGAATCATTTTTCTAAAACATCTAATTTTTATTTTATTCTAAAGATTTTTTTAAATTTTACTTACCCATAATTAATACTAAATGGATATTATTATATAATTATTATTAGCACTTGTCCATATTCTAAGCACTATTGTGACATTTTTTCAATTACTCGACAAGTTATTAAATGAATTTTAATATATCAATTGAAATTCACTTTATATCATTTTTATGCAAATATTATGTTTTCAAAAACTACATGACAAATTTTTAACTTAATAATTTTTCTAAATTAATTTTCTAGTTTTTAATCGGTTCGATGACTAGAGTCTTATATGCAGAGTTATAAGTCATTGAAATTCAATCATTTTATTATTAAATATTTTTGTAAAGCTTGTTTTCTTTTTTTCCTTTTTTTTTTGATCGGTAAACGACCGAAGCCTAGATTAATTATTATTATGTGTTGGAATTAATTATTATTATATGTTAAGTGAAGGTAGATTCGAACTCAAGACCTCCCACATAAGAGGCTCTCAAGTTACCATTGCGTTGTAGGCTTCTGCCTAATTTTAATATAAAAAAATTGATCGATAAGCAACCGAAGCCTAGATTAATTATTATTATTTGTTGAAATTAATTATTATTATATGTTAAGCGAAGATGGATTCAAACCCAAGACCTCCCACATGAGAGGCTCGCAAATTACCGTTGCATTGTAGGCTTTTGTTGTAAAGCTTATTTTCTTAATTGATTTGTTATCCGTAATTTTATTTTTTCTAGGTTAATATAATGTTATGTCATTAGTCTAAGCATTATTATTGGCATATTTTAATTTTTAAAAAAATCTTTATTAACTTTATGTAATTTTTATGTGGCATAAGTGTAATAAATCTAGGTGTGGATCATTACATTGTGTAAATGTTATTTTAAATTTATAATATTACAAATAATAATATAAAATAATATAAGCTGTAAAATATTATAATATAATATATAACACAATAATATATCATTTATAGTCTTATTGATCGTATATAATTGAATAATTAATTAATAAAATAAAATAAAGATTAAGACATGATAAAAATATAATTAAAAATTAGTAATTAAAATAATTATAATTTATAGACAATGATTATTTAAATAATTATAACCAAACAAATCTTTGCATTGCCACAACTATTTTTTAATCAGTAAGAGGCAAATGGCTATTTTTTTATTAATTTCAAAATATTTACAATTACCTCATTCAAGTGTAGGCACTAGGGGAAAAAAGAATGAGGTTAAGAAAACCCATGGTGTAGCTCGAGACCAAAGTCCTATTTGAGTACAGATGCCCTAAAAAGGGTTTTGAAGAGAGCATACCCTCTTTACAAAACTTGATAATTACATCATAAAAATTAAGATACTAGATGTTGGTAAAATAAATTATAGAGATCTCTCAATGGAGATTGTTACATAAATTAAGTGGGAACACAATTCCTTTTTTACATCCTGGTGCAAAGGCACCTAAATTTAGAGAGAATAAAGAGGTTTTGTAATGCCCCACCCGGAGATCCTTGGAACAAGGATGAAATATAAGCAAGATAATTTATTTTATTTTATTGCTAAACAAGTATGGATGCACAAAACAATCAACATACAAGGATCACAAAGATCACAATGAAAGACTAACAAATATCCAACCAACAACGGATCTCCAAACGCCACTACTAACCACAACATAAACGAGAAAACAAAAGAGATCACCCAAGCTGAAAGATAAAAGATGACTCCTGAAATTTGGCTAAGTTTGAAATCCTGAAGCCCTAAAATTTGGCTAAGTCTGAATTTATGTAACCTATCTCCATTGAGAGATCTCGTGAGGATTACTTAACATATCTTGCATCTTAGCTCGTAGAGGTCTCAAACCTCTCTCAAAAGACTCGTCGCATATATTAAAATATATCATAAGTATAAGGAATTACTTAAAAAATATATTTTAAATCCCATAGGAAATCTATTTTGAACTAGGAAGGTTTGAAACCTAAAAGGGTTTCCAAAACCAACTTCCAAACTTTTCTCAAACAAGCTTAGATAACCCTTGCTTTTCACGCGAGCCCTACAGAGTGCCAGATTCTTGCGCAAAGATGTGCAACACACCCTACGAGAAACTGCCATATGTGTGAGAAAGTGCACCAAATGCAAGAAAGTACCTAGCCAACAACGTGAACTGGTGTTGGGTTTCACGTGATGAAGTGCAAAGCTGCATGAAGAAACCAAACACACCATGCAAGATCTTGCATCCTTGTGTGAGGATGCACGACTTCGCGTGAAATCCCAAAACAACACGCCCAAACTAAAAAGGGTAAAAAGCTAAGGGATGAATTTCCTCCACACCACGGAGTACCAGATCCACATTTTGAGGTGTAAACACTCGAACACACTACTAAAAGACGGAAACAAAATCCGACCATCTAACAAGTACAAAGGAAAGTATAGAAGGTGGGTAAAAACACAAACCTGTGTCACCTTTTATAAAGGAGAAGTGATATCAAAATTTAAAGTCTTCAACTTTAACAAAATAAAAGTGGCATTTGTGCTTAGAATTTGAAGATGATGTAAACTAATGAAATGTGTAAAATTGGATGAAGTTTATGTCTATAATTTTTTTTTAAAAAATTGAGTGAAAATTTTATTTATTTTTGAATTTTTAAAGTGTATTTTTTAATTTTTTAAAAATAATAAAAATATAGAGTTTTTTTTCCGTCAAACAAATATATGCAAATATTCATATTTTGGTTTGATTTTGGAATATGTTAGAGTTAACATGTATACCTGGTGCACCGAAAAAGAAAAATTAAAATTTGGCTAATATTTTTGAAGTTATAACTGGTCAAAGTCAAAGTTATCAGAAATAGACAGTTTTTTTCTCCTGTCAAAATTTTTCCATCAAATCTACATATTTTTTTTCAAAAATTACATATTCTTGAAGAATACTCTCTCCTCTAGTGCACCATAAAAAAAAATTTTTTTTTAACATGATTTACTATTTTTTTCTTATTTTTGAATAGACATCTTCCTGAATCTTAAGATACCTACTTGTAATATTTTTAAATTATAACATATTATTCATAATCAAAACTTAAAAAAAATTATACAATCATAATCGTGACTCCGAGAACTACAAAAGTATATTTTTATTTTTAAAAAATACTTCAATTTAGTAGGTCAAATTGGCCTTCAAAGTGAGATGTTTACAGAAGTTCTGATTTTTGCTTGTTTGGCTGCCACATAGGCTGTTACGACCGAAACTGTTTCGACCGTAACTAGTTCCGGCCGAAACCCCCAGTCGGCTTGAGAAACCGCTAGCGGTTAGTGTGACTTTTTGATATAAAAAAATATTGTTTTATCTTTTTTAAATAATTAAATAAACAGGGACAACGAAAATTGGAAGAAGATTTGCAAAAAACAATTAATTTTGAAACAATTTTCAACAATTGTTTTGCGGATTTAATCAATATTGCAAATGATCGAATAATTTGAAGGTGATTTTTTTCTCTTCTAATTATTTTTATTTTTATGTATTATATATTGAACCATTAGCTGATATTTAGTGAAATCTAATGTTTTTTTTTTTTCTATAGGTTGAATTATTCAATGGGTAGTAAAAGGAAAAGACTAAGGAAATATGATAGAAAAAGAGATGACAAAATGAAAGGCCATACAAAACATGCTCAAAACCAACCTACTAAAATTCCTGAACATGATGAGATTCATGAAGAAAATGAAAGTAATGAAGAGGAAAAAATTGACAGTTCTATTGATAGAGACAAATTAGAAAGCATAAAAAATTTGATGGATTTGGATGAAGAACTACTTTTTAACCAAATTCCATCTAAAGATATGATAAATGATAACACTATCAAAAAGCATTGTCAGAACATGTGGGATGAATATTTCAAGGATAAAAGTATATTTGGACAGGCACAATTATTTGTCAAGTTATTTAGGAGAAGAGATATGAGACCTGTCTTAGAGTTGTTGGGTGTTGATAACAGGAAAAGCCATGCTCATAATATTAATAAAACAATAGTTGAAAATTTGCAAAATGCTTATAACAAAATTGACAACACAACTCAAGGAGGTGATTTGAGTAATGCACGTAGAGCATTGATGACTACTATATCTAATAGAAAATTGATACATAGAAAATAGGTACGTGTAATTTTTGATGTACTACATATATCTAGAAGAACTGTCCAGAGATACATCAAGAGGAGAAATATGCTAGATGATAACATTGAGAATAACTGGGTGAATATTTGTAGAGTTCCTCGAAAAGACAGGATTTTTGAAGAAGTAAAAAGACAAGTTATTGAATTTTGGACCACACATTCTCGTGTTTCTTCCAACAGGCGTGATACTATACAAATTAAAGATCAAGAAATAGGGGCCAAAATTGAACATCCAAAACATTTCATAGATATAACTCAAAGTGAACTTTTTGAAGCATTCAACAAGAATTTTCAAATGTCAAAATATGTCAGAGAATGTTTGAGAGTTTACGTCCTTCGTTTGTACGCATAAATAAGATGCGAGAAACTTGTTGTTGTAGAAATCATGTTGAATTTGGTCTACACTTGCAATCATTTAAAAAAGTTATGGCAATACTTGATCCTAATTTGGTCATCCCTAGCAGTACAACACAATTTGTGAGGTCCATATTATGTGATAAATTAGAAGATTCAGATGAATTCAAAGTGCAATGCATCAAAAATCAGTGTGAAGTTTGTGCAGATTTACACAAATTTTCTCAAATTATTCAAGTTGAGAATATTAATGAATCCACACCAGTTTCATGGATGATATATGAATATGAGACATACCAAAATAATAGAGGGGATGAATCCAGAAAAATTGTATTGAAGGAGAGTGAATTGCATTATGACGAGTTCATGGCCAAGTTTCGTCCATTGATATATCCACATATCCAACATTGTCATGGTGCACGATGGCAAGCTAAACAGTTTCATGATTCCAAAAATTGTTTTCCACCTGGTTGTATACTTTCAATTGTAGATTTTTCTGAGAATTATACATTTGCACCTCATACAGAGCTCCAAAGCCAATATTATCATTCTGAACAAGTTGCAATATTTGTGCAAGTGACCTATAGACATGCACAATTTGAGGTGGATCAGATAGAAAGATTGGATGAAAATGAATGCATCATCATCAAAGAGGTTCATTTCTATATTAGTGATGATAAAGTTCATGACAGGAGTTATGTGGCTCATTGTTTTGCAATGTTCTCTGAAGATCTCAGAAATCGTGGAATAAATGTTTCAGAGCATTGGATTTGGTCTGATGGATGTGCAGGTTAGTATACACGAAATAGTTACACATTTATTTAACTTTATTTTAACTTGTATTTATTTGGACATGTCTATTTCTATTTAATATATGTACTTGGATAATTGTAGATACTTATCATGTTTCACGTTCACAGGACAATTCAAATCTACAAAAGCATTTAATTGGTTAGCAATGCAACATGCTAGAACCAATGTTAAGTTTTTATGGAATTTCTTTGAAAGTGGACACGGAAAAGGGGACATGATGGAGCAGGAGCATGTATAAAACGTGCGCTTCGACAACATGAACTTGCAGGTAAATATATGCATTTTTTAAATGTACATGTTTAATACTCTAATAGCATATATTTTAAATTTTATATATACATGCATATTTTATGTACATACAGGGAATAGGATAGAGAGCGCAAATCAAATTGTTGAATGGTGCAAAGTTCATTTTGCTACTCGAGATACTGAATACAATAAGCGTTACTTTTGGGAGGTGAAAGGTGAACTAAGTTATATTTATTTTTAATGTCTTTTTCAAATCAAGTTGAGTTTTTAATTAAATATTTATTTTGAAATATGACAATTAGTTTTTGTATTTGTAACAGATATAGATCGATCTAATCCTTACAATTGTCAAACGATTCCTGGAATTAGAAGTTTACATCAAGTGATGACTACAGGAAACCATAAACTTGTAGTACTTAAAGTAAGAGAGAAAACATGTTTTTGTGATGACTGCATTAAGGACAATGTAGTGAGTGCATGTGAAAATATTGAGAATGGATATGTTTCACATTGGGATTTGAAGGAGATAGTTAGAAAGCCTCCTTTTGAAGATGTTGACATTGACATTGACATTCATGATCCTGTATATTCAGCTGATTATGAGCGCATTTCTGATTTAGTTGTGGTAGGTTTGTGTGCATATATACATATATATAAATTAATATACATGTATATTTGTTTTAAAATTAATTTATATTTTTCTTTTTATATACATGCAGGAGATATTTTTGCAGTTCAAGCCTTACCAGATAATGCAGAAAATGTGGACTATTATCTTTTAAGATGCACAAAAGCAAAACACAAGTTGCTAGAAGGAACTATAGATGCTGATGAACAGTCATATTCAATTGGATCAGTTGTTATTGAAGGAACATATTATCAACAACCAAGGGTAATTGGTAGTGGTATTGAATTTATTGAATACAAGCCTGGAGAAAAGGTTTTACACTATAGTAACCATGTTATAGCAACCAAATTACAATTTGAAGTAGTACAAAGAAAAGGACGCTGTGGAAATTTCCTATTGAAGAACATGAAAAACTTCTAGAGATAATAAAAAGTAGAGAGGATCCTAACAATACATTGTTTGTGGAGCTCTAGTTTACCTATGTACTTATTGTGGAGCTCTAGTTGAGTTATGCCTGTATAGCTCTTATACTTTCATATTTAATATTGATAGGATATTTGTTTTATATAATTTTTTGTACATTGGATCATTTATCTTGCATATGCAAAATTAGACATGTATTGTTATTTTTATTTAAATTCGACATGGATATCTCATTTAAGACCAGGTCTCTTAGGACCTCCCCTTAAGACAACCTTTTTAGTATTTGTATGCATTTGTATGTACATATAATCTTTATATGTTCTTATATGATACATTCTTTATGTTTGTATATAATCGTTATGTTAAGATTACATGTATATGTTATATGAACTATGTTACATATAATTACATGTACATTATATTTTATTAATTAAATGTTGTTAATTATAGTTAACTAAGAATGTATGTCATTAAATACAGTTAATTAAGTCATTAAATAGAGTTAATTATTAAGACATTAAATATAATTAGATTAAATATAGTTAATTTAAAGGTTAAATATAGTTAATTAAGGTATGTCATTAAATAGAGTTAATTAAGTCATTAAATAGAGTTAATTATTAAGACATTAAATATAATTAGATTAAATATAGTTAGTTATAGTTAATTAGGTTAAATATAGTTAATTATAGTTAATTAAGGCATGTCATTAAATAGAGTAACTAATTAAGTCATTAAATAGAGTTAATTAGTAAGACATTAAATATAATTAGATTAAATATAGTTAATAGGATTAAATATAGTTAGTTATAGTTAATTAGGTTAAATATAGTTAATTATAGTTAATTAAGGCATGTCATTAAATAGAGTTAATTAAGTCATTAAATAGACTTAATTATTAAGACATTAAATATAATTAGATTTAATATAGTTAATTATAGTTAATTAAGGCATGTCATTAAATATAGTTAATACATTATCTACATTAAATATAATTAGACTAAATATAGTTAATTATACAGTTAATTAAGACATGTCATTAAATATATGTTATATTGTTATGTACATCGACCATTAAAATTATATAGTTAATTACACTTAGATTAAGGCATTAAGATGAATAACTATACATATACATGTAAACTTGAATATTGAAAATATGAATAACATATAGAAACATGTGCATAACACATACATAAGTTACATAAAAGATGAAGACATCAAAAGATCAATAAAATAGATGTCTACATTAAAAGATCAATAACATACATGTGCATATATCTAGAGAATATAATGTACCCATATTAAATGTATAAAAATAGATTATGTAGATCAAATGTCTGGAAATAATATATATAAAACATCAAAATCTCCATATAAGCATGTATCTCGAAATAACATATAAAACATCATTTAGTGTCCATGATATAAACACGTATCTAGAAATAACATATAAAACATCAAAGTGTCCATAAAAACCATGTATCTGAAAATAACATATAAGACATCAAAGTGTCTGGATATAAAATGTATGCATATGGAAATAACATATAAAACATCAAACTGTCCATATAAATATGTATCTAGACATAACATGTGTGTAATAAAATAAAAGGCCACATATGATCTAATCAGCTACATCCCCCCTCCAGATCCTGGGCCTTGTCCCCAAAAGGGTCTATCAGCTGCATCTGAACCCTGTGTCAAATGATAACAAGTGAGCCATTTAATTATGTGTATAGACAAATTATATCAAGATCTACATGTATATAAATCATATATATATATATATATATATATATATATATATATATATATATATATATATATATATATATATATATATATATATATATATATATATATATATATATTGTAACATACCTGGGACTCATGACGTGTAGGATCTGTCGGTGTCTGCAGATCAACAAAACGTAACATACTATCACTCAAACCCTATAACACATACAAAAACACACACATATACATTAATTTAAACATATAGACATATTATTTACTATAATAAAAATAAATCTAAACATATAGATATATTTACCGTAGCATTATGTAATGCTCTGCCGATCTGACTGATATCTGAATCATGTAATGAAAAAATAGTATCAGCATCCAAGTCAATAGTGCGGCCCTGATCTGAAAGCATGGAAGTAAATAGACCAGGTTGTATGGTGCCACTAAGATCCTGAGTAGGGGGGTGTTGTAGGGTCCTGAGTTGCTGGGGCTGGTGCTGTAGCCTGGGCCTGTGTAGCAGTAGGAGTAGTAGAAGGTGCAGGAATGTCCTCCTGCCTCTGTGAATCCTCTGGGACTGTTGTACGTGACAAAATATGTCTAATTTGAGAGATCATGTCATGAAGTGGAATCCCTAAGAGTGTAGATAATGCTCGATATGCATCTAAAAGACCATATGCTAAATATGATGCCAAACGATGCAATGTGTCCACCTCTAAGACTGCAAAAATGTCTACAGGAGAAGGTATGTCTGCAACTCCATAATCATCATCAACAGGTGTGCTAGATGTTGTAGTTGTGGGAGCGGTACCTCGAGACTGTAGCATATATCGACTACATCGATCAGAAGAAATCTCGTGTAACTGTGTGGCGACGGTGGCGATGCTCGAAAAAATTTGTGTCCTAATTGTGTCATCAGGAACACTCTCACCTGCAATAGCCATCTGTGGACCTCTCGGCATAACCAAAAGGTTTGGACCCACCATTGCCCATTTGTTAATGGGCGCAGGAGTGTTCGTGGGTCTAAATCTATCAGAAAGTCTCCCCTGACCCTACCCAACATGCCCTGGATAATCTGTATAGTCAACATGATAGTGTAAATGAAATTTTGCAAACAATTGTTTGCAGAAATATGGGGGGAACTCATCCTTCTGTGTCCATCTATGATGAGTAGCCAACCAATGAGGATACATCAATGGTGCGACGAGTGGATCAGTACACTTCGTCGCAGAGTAGCCTTTGACTCTGCGACGATCTGCATAAGATGGAAACATGGTTTTCACCATGCCGGTGGAAACCTCAGTATCAATCTGTGTGTACTTCACAATGCCAGTGACACTGTGAGATAAAGAAGAATAAAATGTCTCAATGCTCATATCATCAAAAGGATTGTATGATTCAACTGTCTGAATCATACGAAATAACTCCTCTCGCATCGCTATAACCTTCTCCCTATTAGGGAGGGTGGTAGAAGAGGAAAGCGAGCTATCCAAAACCTGTATAGCATGAGATAATCTCACCACTGTATCTCTAAATAACTGCTGTCTATCATGGGTGGAGGTCGCTCTACGTGTTGTACCAGACTCAGCACTCTGACCCCCACCACGAACACTGGCATCCCCTGAGGATGTAGGAGCACGATCCCCAGAACCGGATGCCATAATGTATATATGAAAATAAATATGAGAATATGAATGTGAAGCTACAATCTGAGTGATAAATATCTAGAGATCTGCACATGCATATATATACAAATATAAACATACAAGTCTATTTAAATTAAAATAATTAAAAGTTAAATTTAATTTGAAACACATGTACATATAAATACACAACATTAAATGTATGGTGCTAAATGAACAATCATGTAACATACATATGTATTTTAAAACAAATTATCTTAGAGACCATATCTAATGTACATTGTAACGTGCTCATGCAAATGTGAAAAATAAATATTCGTACATGTACATGTATATGCAATAAAAATAAAATAAAATTTCTTGATTAAATGATAACTAAGTGCACACATGTACATACATGCAATAAAAAAATATAATTCTTGACTAAAATCTAAATTTTGATGTAAATGCTTTGATGATTATGGGGATTGTAGATGAGAGTTAGGACATAGGGATAGAAAAATTTGTTACTAGATAAGTAAATGAGTTTAGTTAGCAAATGTTAATTTACAATTTAGAACTCATGACTTAATTTAGTAGTTTGAATTAGAGTTAAGAATGTTAATAAAGTAAATGGGATATAGTTTTATTAAGGTTGATAGTAAGGTTGGTCTATTATGTGCTAGTTTAAACATATGAATACCTATTATAACCTATAACAGACGTAATGACCTAGTAGGAGTCCCTAGGTCCCCTTAACATATATATGGATAAAAATACCTAAAAATGTATCATGAGGTCATTATGTGTCATTTGGTAATGTAAGAATCATCATTACCTAATAAGACCTATTATATCCTAATAATACATATTAAGATTTATTAGAACCTATAAAAAATAGTATGACCTATTACGACTCCTATGTCCCCTTAAGACACATGTATGGATAACGTATTGAGAAACGCAGTTGACATAAGTGATCAAGTAATGTGTTGTTTGGTAATGTAAGACTCATTATTACCTGGAAATACCTATTATGTGCTAGTAAACATATGAATACCTATTACAACCTATAACAGACGTAATGACCTAGTAGGAGTCCCTAGGTCCCCTTAACATATATATGGATAAAAATACCTAAAAATGTATCATGAGGTCATTATGTGTCATATGGTAATGTAAGAATCATCATTACCTAATAAGACTTATTATATCCTAATAATACATATTAAGATTTATTAGAACCTATAAAAAATAGTATGACCTATTACGACTCCTATGTCCCCTTAAGACACACATGTATGGATAACGTATTGAAAAACGCAGTTGACATAAGTGATCAAGTAATGTGTTGTTTGGTAATGTAAGACTCATTATTACCTGATAATACCTATTATGTGCTAGTAAACATATGAATACCTATTACAACCTATAACAAACGTAATGACCTAGTAGGAGTCCCTAGGTCCCCTTAACATATATATGGATAAAAATACCTAGAAATGTATCATGAGGTCGTTATGTGTCATTTGGTAATGTAAGAATCATTATTACCTAACAATAACTAGTTGTTAAAATGAACATCATCAATATCTAAGTGTGGTTCATTCGGTTAGTAGAGGGCCTATGTTATGGTTAGAATATGGTATGGGTTATGATTGTAGTTAATATAAGGTTATGTTAGAAGGTGTATTTAATGTCAAAATTAATTTCACCATAAGATATTATTGTTTCACCTCTAGATCCATCAAGTTATGTTAGAAACTAAATAATGTTCCCTAAAAGTTTGCTACATTTTTTACTAATATTTTTTTACATGTTTACCTCATAACCTAATATTTTTCTATATTTTAACCTAATGTTTTTCTAAATTTTAACCTAATGTTTTTCTATATTTTAACCTAATGTTTTTTAATATTTTAACCTAATGTTTTTCTACACTTTTAACTAATGTTTTTCTATATTTTACCCTAATGTTTTTCCTAATATTTTTCTACACTTTTAATTAATGTTTTTCTACGTTTTTATCTCATGCTTAACTACATTTTTGCTAACAAATTAATTTAAATACCATTCTAAAATAATCTAAAATAATTAAAATAATTTAAACATATTAAAAAATAAATAATTTAAAGCATTTCACTCACAAAATACGTAAAAAATAACTATTTTAAGTACGATTAACATCTATTAATCAAAAAATACATTTAAAAACTATTAAAAAATAGGGAGGAAAAAACCACCAACCAGTTATGGCCGAAACCCTTAACCTGCTCTCCAAACATTCAAGAACCGCAACAGTAACAATGATAACCGCTAGAGGTTTGTGCCGGGTTTTATTCTGGCTCAGGGTTTCGGCCAAACCGGTTTCGGCTGAAACAATACGTGCCACGTAGGCGCACAAAACTGCCACGTGTGTACAGTCGGATCTGTTACAGCCGAAATCGTTACGGCTGAAAGGGTTCCGACCGAAATGGTACAAGATATCACAAAAGGTGACACAGGTTTGTGCTTTTACCCAGGTAACATCACAATGACAAAAATAAGATTGCAATTAGTAGTGCAACCAAACTAAGTGCGTGGTTCCTCCCAACCATAAAAGCATCATAAGGCTATTGTGAACCCTAACCATCCCCTGTACATAACATCCCAAGCTACTGATTGGATCATCAGTACTATCATATAGGGATGTCACTACTAAAACATGCTACAACATAAGCATAAGGAAATCTAACATGCTACAATTAAAGCATAAGATAATACTACAAATCTAAATAACATCATCTATCATATGCTAATCATCATAATAAGGAAATACAACAATAACTAACATCTTCTAAACATGATATACAAGCATCCCAATGAAAGCATAAATTACAAGAAAGAATACTTCGGAACCCAAAGCACCAAGTGAAAACATCCAGCAACGGTCGCATTAGGACAAAAGATTGCCTCTGTACACTGGTCCCTAGTAGTGGTGTAGGTAACTACGCCTCCCAACCATGTGGCACTTGTAGGTCCACACTCGCTGTGCTGATAGAGATAATGATCCAACCACAAACACACAAAACAAATGTCCATGGCTAACACACACGTCAAATAGTATGATGACTAAAACCAAGACAAAGACAATGCATAATTCAGGTCTTGGTTAGACACTCAATGAGCTACTAAGTAAGGGCTGACATCATGAAGAGTTGCTTGGCTTCCAAAAGCCCAAGTTCAGACCGTGCAAATTCAACTCCTCGACGGAAGGCTCTAGCACACATCATCTTTTTACTCTTAAGTTTCATTACCACCTAGTGTTTTATTTAGTTATTACTTAATTAAAAATTCTTTCGCCAACCCTTTGGGCACAATGATCACCAAGCTGCTAGAAAGAAACCCCCTTCATATGCTACCCTACCCTACCCATGCTCATCCAACGATGAGTGCCCATAGGCATGTAGATTCCCAACCCAACCCCAATGATCATAACTTTTGAAATTATCATAGAAGATCGAGACTCACAAGTCACCCAACAAATGTATACGCATGTACTCGTGTGTGGTGCACCACCATCACAAAGATCATAACACAAGGACTGGATGAGAACACAAGCATAAAGTCACTCAATTGAAAATAGACTTGGGAGGACAAATGCAACACAAATCCCAATGGAACAATAAAAGTGCAACAAAGATCCAATCGACATCCAAATGGATTGTCCAGGTCCATGATCAAACTCATGCCAAGAAAACTTGAGAAAATAGGGCATCACACAAAATGAGGTAAAAATCCCAAAGATTGGAAAAAATATGAAATTAAAACCCATTTGGGCTTTGGGTGTAAAAACCCTGAAAATCAAAAAATAAATGAGTTCGGACACCGTATACAAAAATGGCCAGCATAATGGCTCAAAACCCCAAACTTTCATCCTGAAAACAAGAAAAAAATGTTCATACTTGACCAACCGGGCAGAACCAACGAATAGAAATGGAGGGGAACACTAGTTCTTAGCCTCCTAACATACTGCTACAAGAAACAAAAGCTAAAACGAAGCAAAACAATAAAATGAAAAGGCCCTACCTGACAAAAAAAGGGCAGGAATTGAAACCCGCAGAATAAAATAAATATCCCACCAAAACTGCTCAAAGTGATGGCAAAGCAAGAACTCCCTGAGCTGGATCCAATGAGTTTGATCTCGTGAAAAACCCATGCTCACAACTCCCAAAATGAGCAAAAATTGAATCCGTTAGAAGAGGATTCTCAAAAGAGCTCTCAAATTTCTATTTTGGAAAAATGAGAAGTCCGTAATAAAATCTATTTTTCAATACTTATTCACTTTTTGAGTGAATAGTCGATTAGGGCACATAGCCAATCAAGCTAGCTAGACTCTGAATTGACCCAAACGAAAACAAGTTATTGCTCGTAACAAGAATTCACCTAAGGAAAAGCTGCCAAAAATTAAATTCAAGAAGATTTAAATCCTGAAAACCCAAAATCACAGAAAATCAGTAAACAACCTTTGCAAAAATGTGAATCTCTAAATGCACAGACATGCTCGCTGGTCTAATCACATAATACAGATGAGTTTGGATTTACTAATCACCGAAAGGTTTCAATTTAAAACAATTAAATAAGGACACGTTGACCATACAATGACAACATTGGTAAAATATGAATGGCTAAATCACTAACTCCATGTGCCGCTACCAAGGATATAATTCTCACACACTAAAACACATGATCAAGTGCAATTGCATAATAATATCATAGCTGAAGCAAAATGCATCAAATAACTAATTAATCCATTTACATCACTCACGTTTGCATAAAGCATAAAGAGACAAGAATGACGTAAATCACCATAGCATAAAATTCATCACATAACATAATTAGAAAATATGTCCAACTACCAAAAAATTAGATATCCTCATAGGTCTACTTTCATCTCAATATGGCATCAACATGCAAATATAATAAACTGAACAACATAGCAGTAAAGCATCTATGATACTGAATCAAAGTATAACATCCAACCCTTAGGTCATCTCAAAATACAAATAACAATAATAGACAAGGTACAACCTACAAACATGAGAGGCACTATAGGTTTAGAGTCCTTAAGTTATATGTTGAATTAATGTGTTCCATTTATGATATATTTGAGTCTTTTGAGTCAAGATGTAAAGGCTAGAGAAGACATTTGTAATAAGTTGTCAAAATTGTAAAAGAAGGTCTTAATATGATAAATAATGTCAAAATGTTTGTTTAATAGGTTAATGGATCTATTTGTATCAATCTAAAGTCATTTGAGTCATAATTTTGGTCTAGGTTGGGTTTATATGAAATTTGTAATGCAAAAGTGCATCAAGTATTGTCAAAAATGCAAAAGGGTCAACATAATGTAATGGGTTGGTTTAAAAGTTGGTTGGAAAATTATAAACCACCAAAACCACTATAAAAGCATTGTATTGGTCGTTCCAAATGAAGAGGAATGAATGAAAAGAAGAAGAGATCATTTTGAATCAATTGGTTTCTTAAGAACTTGTCATTTTGATTGGTGTTAATTATTTTTGTGTTGGTTTTAGGTATTGTATGACCATTTACAATTTGGAACCCATGTATCATCTATACATTTCAATATTAGGATGAATAATCTTCTTTCTCTTTTTGGTTTGGAGGAATTTCATTAAGTTTTGAAGAAGTTATGATCATTTTGATAAAAATAGTTATTTGAAAATTTGGGGATGCCCAACTACAGTCAAATCAAAATGTTTGGTATAGACACATTTGGATGAAACAGGAACTCTGTTTATATTTATTGGAAAGATATGTGAACTAGCTTTCATTTCCAATTGGTTTGAGTTGTTTTCATTCAACTTTGTGTAAGTTATGGATATTTGAGGAACTCTATTTGTATTTATTGGAAAGATATGTTAACTAGCTTTCATTTCCAATTGGTTTGAGTTGTTTTCATTTAGATTTATGTAAGTTATGGATATTTGGGTGAAAAGTAGTTTTCAAGGACCTCCATTGAAGGTGCAGGCAAAGATTTGATCTTATAAAACTATTTATGAATTGAAAGAATTTATGGATTGCATAATATGAAAATAGATTCATATAGAATCAATGTGCAATTGGTTTGGTTTCATTTGAAGTCATTTTGAGGAAGTTATTAGATGCCCTAGGCACAATTATTGATTTTACTTTTGATTTATGATAGAGAAAATGGGTCTAAGTGAAGAGACAATAAATTGTAATAGATTTATTATTTTTGGCTCCAATTTGGATATGTTTTAGTATTCCTAATGTGGAACAATTCCACCAAAGGGTTTTTCAAGAAGATGTTTAGAACCAAATTTATGAACAAAGGAATCAGATATAGAAATCCATATATGAAAATGGAGAAGGGTTGATGTTTTTGTGTTAAAACATGTTGTGTTTGACCTCGTAAGATGCCTCTATATAATGAAATTAAGATGCCTCTATATAATGAAATTATTTCATAGATTTTGAAGGGACCAACATGTATCCCACCGATTGGTTGATCTATAGGATGCTCTGCATTACATCCTTTTTGAATAAGACTTAGATGAAGAAGGCCAATGTTGGGGGACGCTTTCTGAACTTAAAGATATGTCCATGTTGTAGACTACCTTTCATACAAAAACTAGAATACACCTTTTTCCAAATTGCACATTTTGTTAGATCTGTCTTAACTTGAATAAACCTAAATAAGGCACAAGATTTTTTTTTGGGATCCCATGAGCTTCAAAAGGAGAGGATATAAATAAATAATGACAAAAAGCTACCAATTATCTTCCTCAACTAAGAAAATTTGTATCCTTTGACCAAACCCAGGCCTAATGTCTAGCCCAAATTTTCAGTAATAATAGCATTTAATGATTAAATAATATTGTGGAGTGCATAATTACCCTCATAAAAGTATGATGAATAAAAGTAGATCCAAAACATTTGGGTGAAATAGAAAACTATCAACACCTTAACTTTGTTGCCTAGTTAAGGTCCTCCAATTATTAACATCCTTATGATATGTACCAGTCTAAACAAGAATGATGACCCAACCATCATATATTCATTACTGTTAAAAGTTATAAGAGTATGCTTTATAATTAGTTGTTAAAATTTTTGCCACGAGCTTATTTTTCAAGAAGATGGAGCGAATTCCAGGACCCTCCTTAGTGAGAACCTCAACCTCACTAAGACAATATCTTATTTTTCTAGATTTTTAAACAAGTAAAAGGATTCCAATTAGAATACCATCAAATCTATTCTATTAATCGTCGAGCTTAAAATATTCCCTAGAAACAAGATCTTTAAAAAAAAATTACTAAAGTTATTCAGGCCTGTTTACCATGTAAGCATTAAAAATTGAAATAAAAACAAGCCTTCTCCCTATAATTACTTAATAGAAAATGAAGCAATCTAACCAAAGTACTTAAAATTACTCATGAAGTAACATAGGATTTATGTTTTAGTTCCACAAACTATTAATATCTTAGAATTGTGTTCATACTTTTATCGCCAGTTTATCAAAAAACTAGATATAAATTTAAATAGAGTATCATATTAATGCAAAAACTAGTGTGATACAAAAAGTTCATAAAAAACCTAATCATCACCATTCCTCCCTAAAAGTCGCTTACATGTCTTCAATGACATCATGTAGAGAGTATTCATGTAGGATATCTTCTTCTTCAAAGTATCTTTCTAGTCAATCCTCTTCGATAGGGTCCAAAATGACAAAGAAGAAGAGGAGAAAATGCAAGTTCCTTTGATAAGCCTCTCTCTCTTCCCAAATACCAACAGGTTTTTTTTTTAAAAATTACTAGATATGCTGAGACTGGCTCCCCCTTGATGTATAACATATTGTAATTTTTTGCAAATGGGATAGTAAGAGCTCCTCTAATATTCACGAGGACCATATCCAGACCTCCTAGTAATTCATTGTCGGATAGTTCTCGACAAAGACTTGCACGGAGGGCATTATTTGCATAGAAATGCCTTGTCATTGCGATAAACATGGCAACTATGTGCATGTTGGAGTGGAACCTATTATAGTAATTGATGTATTGAGTCCCCAAGCATCAAAGCACTACCCTTTATATGATCTTGTTTTTTAATAGGAAAAAAATGCCCGATCCTTTCTATGCTAATTGAATTATCAAAATCCATGAGCCGAGATGGGGTTGTAAGCTTGATGAGTGTGTTAATGATTACTGAATGCAAAAAATTGACCAAATATTCTACTTTTAAAGGGCAAAAAGTTAGAATTAAATTCCATCACTACTTGAGACGAATGAGCAATTAAGACTTGCACATGGGAAGGAGAGAATAAAGAAAGCAAAGGAAACACCACTCTGGATTAGGCCAAAGTGGGAGATAAATAAAAGAAATTACAGATGATAGATCGAGCCAAGGACTAACTCTTACAAACACAAACATCTATTAAAATTTTAAGATGATAAATTTTGATTTTTGTTAGATGTATAAGTGCTTTTGTGAAAAGAAAGATAAAGTGGGTATGAGGGGAGGATAAAATAATTGTTTCATATATCCCATTTGCTCCGTCATTAGCTAGTTTGTCAGCCATATTATTTCCCTCTCTATAAATATGATTAATAGTAGTTTTAAAATTTTTTTTAGTTAACACCAAGGCCTTGGTTAAAAAGGTATTTAATTTCCAACTGGAAATAGATTGATTTATAAAAGCATTAATTACTATGCCTAAGTCACATTCTATTTCTACCTAATTAAGGTTCAATTTTGAGAAAATCCACAAACACTCTATTAGGGCTCTGATTTTAGCTTCATTATTTGTGGCATTGCTTATTGGTTTCAAGCATTTTGCTAGTAGCTCATTCTGATGGAACAACCAATACATGTCGTACTTGGGTTGCCCCTAGAAGCATCCTCAAAGTTTAGTTTAACCCAGTTCTCTACAGGAGGGGGCCAAAAACACATAGCTCTTTCCTCCTTACTTTTCTTACCTCCCTTACCATAAAATGGGGGAAGTTTTAGTCCTAGCCACCAGTTCCTCATTTTATCGTCCTAGGGACACATTGGCATCGTTGACTTAATATGACTCAAGGTTTTGTATTTAGTGTTTCAATAATGGAAACCTCTATTTTAGTTGTAAGAAAGTCATAAGACATACTCACATGTTTAAGTATTCTCATGTTTCTCTCCTTCCATAACTCCCAAAGATTGATGGAAGAAAATATAATCCATAGTCCATGATAGATATTGTCATAAATCAGCTTAGGCCAAGATTGTAGGAAGGACAAAATTGAGTTAGACATTGCCAATATATAATTCATTTTATTGCAAACCAATACCAGACAACTGATGCATATGAATAATTTATTAGGATATGGTCAACATCTTCCTCGGTTGATTCACATAAGGGATATCAAAGGGGTCCTTCAAAGCCAATCCTTATGATTCTATTTGCAATTAATTCTTTTTTGAAGAGCTAACTAGGAGAAAGCTCCAACTTTGGGTAAACATAAGGGGTCCCAACATAAGGATTGAGACATTGCAACCTTAGGGTGATGTCTTAAATTATAGATGTAATTATAACCATCTTTTGAATTGTATTCACCAGTTTTGGATACATCCCAAATCAATATATCCTCATGTCTTGTAAGGTGATATTCCTTTCATTTAATACTGCAGTTAGTTTTTCCTCTTTCTTAGGGGGTAAATTGAAGGCTAAAAATGGCTTCCATTTCCATTCTTTTAGAGAGTTATCATCTTTCTCCACATAGTTCATTAGATAAGGGCCAAGACCACCTTCTAGAATAGTTCTAGTTGTTCAAAAGTTTTCAGTGTTAGTAATTATTTGATACCCTCCCTAGGTTTCCTTAAGAATCAGACTTGATCCCCTTTACTAATTTTCTGTGTTTCTTTATTTAGAATAATGGATCTGCAATTAAGTATAAAGTTCCATAAGTTGGATCCTCTGATGGTTATTTGGTCTTAAAGACACTAAGTGGATCATTAGATTTCAAATATTTATTATAAAGGAGTCTAGCCCATTTTAAGTGCGAAAACTTGATCATTCTCCAAACTAGCTATGGCTCCAAATGAGTTTGGCTCTGAGAGCCATAACTTGATCCTTAAGTTTTTTGATCCCACAACCTCCCTCTGACCTAGGTCAGCATACTTTGTCCCAAGCCAAGAGGGATATTTTCTTCTTATTTTTTGAGCCTTTCCAAAGGAACTCTCTTAATATTTTATTTATAACATCCCTCTGTTAAGAGGGAATATCCAAAAATTATATTTGATAGGTTGGGATGCTTGATAAGACTGATTTGAGCATGGTAATACTTCTTGCTAAGAAAAACCATTTTCTTTTCTAGGATTGGACCTTGATTTTTATTTTATCTATGAGAATATCCCATCTAGGAAAGGTTTTTTTTCCCTGTTCCAATTGGATGCCCAAATATCTACAGAGGAAAAAACCCCTTTTTAATGTTCAAATTTTACTTATGTTAATTTCCATAGCTTCTTTAGTATTGAAGAAGAAGATATCTGCTTTTGATAAGTTTATTTCCTATCATGAAGCTAATATATAGGTCTAGAGAATATTTTAAAAATATTTTTCCTCCTTGAAGCTAGCTTCCCTATATAATATAGTATCATCAACAAACTATTGGTGAGTAGTGACATCTTCCTCCTAGGATAATTGGATGCCCTTAAGAGAATGGTTTGCTTTGTAGCTCCCAAAAGTTCTTTCTAGAACTTTAGACATAAGGATGGAAACATAGGGGGATATAGGGTCCTCATGTCCAAGTCCTCTGGAAGGTGAGAAGAAACCTTTTGGGGTTCCATTAACTAGGAATAAAAACTTGGGAGTGGAGATGCATTCAAAGATCATATTAATCCATTGATTAGAGAAGCCAAAGGCTTACAAACATTTACAAAGAAATCTCTACTCTACCCTATTATATGCCTTACTAATATCTAATTTGATAAGCATGCCAGAAGATCCCTTATACTGAAGAGAGTGGATAGCTTCTTGAGAAATGACTATTCCATCATAAATGGATTATCCCGGAACAAAGCATGTTTGTTCCTCACTGATAAGATAGGGAAGAAGTTTTATGATCTAATTGGCCAATATTTTGGATAATAGTTTATAAAGAGTATTAAATAGTGCAATTAGCTGATAGCCATTTAAGCTTTGCATAGACTAATGTTTAGGAATGAGTGCTAGAAAAGTGTGGTTAAATTCTTTGAGTAGACCACTAGAGTTTCAAAAACCCTCCAAGGCATTTGTAATTTCATCACCCAAAAAATACCAACACTTTTGAAAAAAAAAAGGTTGGTAAGCCTTCAGGCTATGGGGATTTATAAAGTGCATTTGAAAGAGAGGATTTCTGACCTCTTCCTTAGAAGTTTTGTCTAATAAGACTTGGTTATGCTCTTTTGTAACCAATTTTGAAATATTATTAAGGAAGAAATTTTGAAAAGCCAAAGAAGACCCTTCCAAATTGTTCAACATGTTTTCAAAGAAAGATACTACCTCAGAGGCAATTTTAGAGGGCTTATCTAATATGATATTTTACTTATTTTTTATCTTTGCAATTTTATTACTAGCTCTTTTCTGTTTGGTACTATTATGGAAAAATATGGTATTCCTATCCCCTTCCTTTAACCAGGTCTCCCTAGATTTCTACTTCCAAAAGATTTCCTCTTTGGCTAGGATATCTTCCAATTTCAATCTTAGGTCTTTTTCCTTGAGAGGCTTTCATCCATTCCTTTCTTGATGACGTCTGAGTTAACATTGGCTAAGTTAGACTTAATCTGAGCCTTGAGCTTGAATAGATTTCCAAATTTAGTTTTATTCTAGTAAATAAGATTTTGTTTGATAATTTTAAGTTTTTATACTACCTTATAAATTTTGGAGCCTAAAATTTTTGAGCTTACCCATCATTCTTCAAGTAATTTGAGAAATGACTCATCTTTGAACCACATTGATTCTAATTAATATGAGTTTCTAGCCAGGGTTCCTCCTAAGTCAATTGCTAGAAGAACTGGATAATGATCAGACCTAGTGAAGGGTGGAATTTTAGATACCAGATGAGTTACCTCATTGGGGATGTTTCCAGATATGAAAAATCTATCCAATTTCTCTTTTATTTGGCTAAAGCCTTGCCTTCTATTGTTCCACATAAAATAATTATCCTTAGATTTAATTTCTAAGAGAGAAGATCGAGAAATCCAATTATTACAATCCATTGACACTTGTGATTATTTTGCCAGACCTCATTTCTTTTCTGGAGAGGTTTATATTGAATTGAAATCCCCTCCCAATACATAGATGGTTTGGAGTGATTGCATATAATAATCTATTTCTAGCCATGGGCTTCTTTTATCTACTGTGGGATTGGGACCATAAATGTTAATCAGAGTATATTGTAGATTGGAGTTAAGACTCCTTATTTGAGCAGATATCCAACATCCCTTACTTCTTAGGGGGTGATACTGATCAAATGGGGGTTCCAAATGATTTCTAGACCCCCAAAAGCCTCTATTGTCAAGCTTCCAAAGATTTCTCTAAATCCTAATTTTTCCTAAATGCATTTAACTCTTCCTTATTCATTTTAGATTTTTGAACAATAATAATGTTTGGTTTATACTAAATTAGACATCACTTCAACAAGCATTTTATGTTAAGGGCATTAAGGCCCCTAACATTCCATGTAATGACCTTCATTTCTCCATGGGAAGGAACTTCCCCTTCCCTACATCAAAAAGACTAGTTAAATTGGCTTGGTCCTCTTCCTTTGCATCTTGAGTTCTAAGCTCATTTAAAGATTGTCTTCCCTTTTTAAGGAATCTAATTCAAGTTTGGAGAAGCCAGAGGTTCCTGAGATTGTTCCAATCCTCTTAGATTTTCAGAATCCTCCATTCTTATCAAATCATTTCTCAATTCCTCATGGATGTATCCTTCCAGCCCAAGAACCAATAATTTTAAAAATATTTGTTCTTTCTCAATAGCGAGGCCTTCTTTAACAAAATCCTTTGCGAATGTATTTATTAAATCTTCTGTGAGTTTCACACATAAGGCTTCTTTATCTTCCATACTCAACCTATGATTGGAGGATCTATTACTAGTTAGGGATAGAATTCCCCCTTATATGGGAGGTGATTGAGGGGGTATTTTATGGGGAGTAGGGGGTTCCACTATGGAGAGGATTTGAGAAGGAGAAGGGATATCATGAATATCCCTTTCATATCCTTCATTGTTATCTAGAACATCTTCTAAAATAGAATGCAAGATGTTCACTGCCATTGATGACCCTTGATCTACACAACTCGTAAATGGTGAGGTTGAGGGAGCCACTTCATCTAACCCCAGCTCCTCAACAATTTCCCCTTCCTCTAAAATGAGTTCTAGAGGGAAGCCCTCAATACCTCTTGTAGGAGGGGATACCCTATTTGAAATAATAAATCCCCACCCTCAAGATTAAAGGAAATATTGAGATTAGGGTTGGAAACGGATGCCCTCGAAGTGTCCAATTTTTAAAAATCTTTTGGTTTATTACATTTCTTACATGGGGGAGACTGTTATTTGATGTTATCAGAGATCTTACCATTAAAAATCTCTAGTTCCAGATAGTAATAAGAATTGTTTGTTAGTATCCTTGTTTGTTTAAAATTGACTTTTGAAAATTCCATTCGATCAATAGTTTAACATTGTTAGAGGAAACAAAATAACCCTCTAATCCTTTAGAAAATCCCAAAGAGTTTCCAATGTGACTAAGAATGTCAATTTGCAAAAGTTCTATGGGGATATCTTTAAACATAATCCATTTCATAACTTTAACATTGTTAAAAGAATTTAGATCAAAATTAGGTTCCATTTTATGAATTTTAGATGACAACCTTTAAAGAAAATCGAGTGTCCATACAATAATTTTTTCCTTAGTTCAATTGTAGAGCAATCTAGGAAATTAACAATATTTTTAAGAGCAGAGATTCTTAACTGATTCTTGAAGGTGGCTTCAAGTTGATCCCGAGATAGGGTTTTAGAGGGATCCACATCACACCATTTGGCGAAAAGGCCATTTTTTTGGCAGTAATCCCAAAGCCCATTAGTATAGATGTTATTAATGATTAAGGTTTGGGGTTCATTTGCAGGTAAATTTCTTGAAACCCTAGGGGGATTAACTAAAATACCTGCCTCTTCCACTGGGGCTTGAACCATTTTAACTAGGTCCTTTTGTGGAATAGGAAGAGCCAAGGGAGAGCCCTTCTATCACCTGGAAGGGCCTAAAGATACAACATTTTCCTCCGATGCTATACTAGAAGAAATTATGGGAAGAACCCAAATTTGATTTTTTTGAAAGACCATTAGGGTTTTTGGATTTACCATAATGGGCATCATCCCTTTCTGATGTAGAGGGTCTAGGGTTCAATCTAAATAGACACTCTTAATAAGATTTTAACCTTGAATCATCCAATGATTCTTGTTTCTTGTCTTACCACCAATCCAAGTCTCCAAGACTTCTCTTCCAACTTGCCTCCTAGGCATAGTTGGTCTCATGTAGACTTAAACTCCTTTCTAATGCACTAGTCATACTATTCCTTCTTTTCCCTTAGAACCCTAACCCTCTCTTAGGATCTTTTGTTTCCACTACCTTTGGTTCTACTGGTAATTTAGATACCCTCCATGACTTTCTTGACCACATTTAACACTTTTGGTCCCAACAAAACCCAAAGAAAACTCAACCTCTTCCCATAGGCTAATTAGAACTAATGACTTCTAGGCCTAGTAACCTTATTTTGATCCCATTCTCCAATTTCTTCCAAAAAACCTCAAAAAAAACTTACAAATCTGGTAGATATCTCCTAGCACACCAAGGTTCCAAATTTTCAGACCTCTAAGACACCCACAACCCTATTTAGTACTAAGGCCTAGTTTCTAGCCTTTATTTTAGGCCTCTAATCTAGTCAACAAACAAAAATATCTCAAGTTCTTCAAAATTCATGCAAAGCCTCCATTCTACTTGCACATTCAAATTGACATTCTAGGCTTTCTAGGAACTACATTAGTTAGATCTAGCATGATCATGGGTGTGCTCTGCAATATCCTTTGTGAAGCTGTCCAAGGTCACATACTCCTAGTAGTCAGCCTAGGGCATCACTTTTTGGCTTAAACCATCAAAAAATTACAAAAAAAAAACAAAATGCTATGTACAATTTCTAAACTATCTCCCCACTTGGTTTTATGCATTTTTTGTTGTGGGAGATTAGGTTAGAGTCATTTTTGTGCAAACAAACCTGTGAAGGTAAAGTTTAGGCCAGTCAACAAGAAAATGTTGAAACTTGGAAACCTTACAACTTCAACACAAACTTGAATATGGAAAAGAACCAAGAGATATTAAAATAAACAAAACATGAACTTGATCTCCTATACCAATCTATATACAACTGTACAACACCTTAAAATAATGGAAACCCCTAGAAATCGTCTGACAAAAACTCCACATGTGCATATAATTGATGGTAAACGTTCCAACCTTAAAAAAATGATCATCTATGCTCATATACACCAACATGGTTAGTTACAACCTCCACAATTTCCATTTTGTGTAAACTTGCAAAAATTACAAATGTTGTTTAAGCAACCTTTGAGCAATTTTTGCTCCTTAGGGCTTTTTAGCCAAATGGATTCACCTAGAACCTTCTAGGGACCCTAGATAAGATACCTAGGACCTATTTAGACACAAAAAGAGATTAGTTTCCCACTCCTACTATAACTTTACCTATTGAGAAATTTTGGCTCAATGAGTAACTTTTGAGTAATTAAGACCTAATGAGTATCTTAGCTCTTACAATCGGATTAGTTGCATTCCAAGGACACTTGGAACTTATTAAACACACTCACACACCTTAATAACCACTAATCACTCCAAAATTAAAAATTAGGGAGGTTCCTTGCACCATACTCCCTTGGGACAAAGAACTCAAGTCCCTTGAGTTAGGAGGTCTTGAATGGTGACCCCATGCTTTAGTATGTCTTCTTTAGTCATCCAAGTGGCCTCACCATCTTCTAGTCACTTCCATTTTACCAAGTAGTTCTTGTAGGTGCCCTTCCTAGTCTTCTTGATCACCTTAGAATCCAAAATTCAATCTAGTTGTAAAGGTTGGGGTGTTGGTAAGTCTTTTACCCAGTCAACCCCTTTCAAATCTATAAGAGTACGGTGATCAACATCAAGATTAGTTCCCTTGTAGGGAAATAAGTCACACACATTGAAAATAAGTGATATGCCTAAGGAGGAAGATCAACTTCATAGGAATTATTACCATATTTGTATATGATTTTTAGAGGTCCTATCTTCTTCATCAACAACTTGGTCGGATGTCCTTTTGGTAGCCTCTCCTTCCTGAGGTAGGCAAGTACTAGATCTCCCACCTTGAACTGCAAGTCTATCCCTATCTTATCTACCCTAGTCTTATAAGTTTCCACTTGGCTTTGTAATATCTTCCTAACTTGCTGATGGAGCTCTTTCATCTATTCAACAAATTACTCCCTTGTGCACTCCTTTTATCATGTAGGTTGAGATACCTCAAGTCCAAGGTTCCCCTAGGGTGAGTCCCATACACAAATTCAAATGGGCTCTTTCAAGTGCTCCTATGGATGGAGTCATTATAAGCAAACTTTTCCTGCCCTATAATATGATCCCATGATTGACCATACTATTTGGTCAAACACCTCAATAAGTTTCCCAAATATTTGTTTACCACCTCTATTTATCCATCAGACTGAGGATGGTAGGCTAAAGAAAAGGACAAATTGGTTCCCAACATCTTCCATAGGGTCCTCCAAAAGTGTCCTATAAATTTAATATCCCTATCACTCACAATGTTAAGTGGAAAACCATGGATCCTCACTATATCCTTGAAGAACATACCTACTATATATGAAGCATCATTTGTTTTTTTGCATTGAATGAAGTGTGTCATCTTGCTGAAACGGTCTACAATCACAAACACACTGTCATTGCCCTCTAGGTGTTTTAGGGAGTCCCAAAAAAAAGTCCATACTCAAGCACTCCCATGGCCTTTGTGGTAGGGTGAGAGGTTGGCATAATCCCACATTGCTACTATGTCCTTTATCCCTCTAACACACATGTCATTTCTCCACAAGCTTCTTAACATTAGTCTACAGTCTAGGCCAATAGTAGTACCTAGAAACTTGCTTAAGTGTTTTGTTTGTCCCAAAATGTCCTCCCAACCTGCCTTGATACTTTTCCTTGATGATGTTATCCCTCATGGAACTTTTGGGAATGCACAATAGATGTCCCTTAAAAAAAAAAACCCTCCTGCAACATATACTCAATATAATCAGTTTTAAAACCTTGGTGAAATTTCACGCATACCTCATAGGCTTCTTTAAAGTCTTTTTCCTCCTTGAAGAGGTCTCTTAGATCCTTCATTCCTACACATTGCAATTGAATCTCTTGGATGGATATGACTCTTCTACTAAGAGCATCATCAACCTTGTTTTTTACACCTTTCTTGTGTTTGATCACAAAGGTGAATACTTGCAAATATTGCACCCACTTGAGGTGTCTTTGATTTAGTTTCTCCTACCCATTCATAATACTAAGGGCATGGTTGTCTATATAAACCACAAATTATTTTGGAAAGAGATAATGCCTCCATTTCTTCAAGGCTTGCACCATTGCATACAACTCCAAATCTTAGGTTGAGTAATTTTGTTTGGCCTCATTTAACTTCTCTGAAAACAATGCCACAGGATGTTCTTCTTGGCTTAGTACTACTCCAATAGCTAGCTTACTAGCATCACACTCCACCAAAAATAACTAATTAAAATCAAGAAATCTAAGGGTAGGCAATTCTTCTATCCTCTTCTTCAACATTTCAAATCCCCTATCTTTTGTATCTATCCATTTGAACTGACATTTCACTCCTCCCTTGATGGTGTTCAGTATACGTGCACATATATTACTAAAACCTCTTAAAAATTTCCTATAATAGGATGCCAACCCATGAAAACTCCTAACATCCCCTATACATTTGGGAGTTGGCCATTCTAATATGGATTTGACCTTATCAGGACCCATCTTGATAGATCCATTGGCAACAACAAAACCAAGGTACACTAGTTCAGTTTTTAGGAACTCGCATTTTTCTTGATTAATCAACAACTTCTCCTAGTGTAGCCTCCTCAATAGCATCTCCAAGTACTTTGTATCGTCCTCTTTGGACCTACTAAAGATTAACATGTCATCTAAGTACACAATAAAAAACTTACCTATGAAATATGCTACCACCTCATTCATTAGTCTCATGAAGGTACTTGGAGAATTTGTTAAGCCAAAGGGCTTTACTAGCCATTCATACAACCCTTCATTTGTCTTGAAGGTTTTCTTCAATTCATCACTAGGCCTCACTCTAATATGATGATACCCTGACTTTAGATCCACCTTGGAGAAATAGCAAAAGCCTCCCAAATTATCTAGTAAATCTTGAATCCTTGGCATTGGGAATTTGTATCTGATGGTGATCTTATTGATTGCCCTAGAGTTCATACACATCATCCATTTTCCATCTTTCTTAGGTGCAAGGACTGTTGGGACTGCATAAGGATTCAAAATTTTCCTTATGAGCCCTTTCTCCAACAAATCTTGAATCTGCCTTGTTATCTCTACATTTTGGCTTGGTGTCATCTTGTAGGCTACCTTATTAGGTAGGTTTGCCCTTGGTATTAGGTCCATTTGATGACTTAGTTCCCTCATAGGAGGTAGTGCACTAGGCAACCCACACAATAACAAACTTACCTATGAAATATGCTACCACCTCATTCATTAGTCTCATGAAGGTACTTGGAGAATTTGTTAAGCCAAAGGGCTTTACTAGCCATTCATACAACCCTTCATTTGTCTTGAAGGTTTTCTTCAATTCATCGCTAGGCCTCACTCTAATATGATGATACCCTAACTTTAGATCCACCTTGGAGAAATAGCAAAAGCCTCCCAAATTATCTAGTAAATCTTGAATCCTTGGCATTGGGAATTTGTATCTGATGGTGATCTTATTGATTGCCCTAGAGTTCATACACATCATCCATTTTCCATCTTTCTTAGGTGCAAGGATTGTTGGGACTGCATAAGTATTCAAAATTTTCCCTATGAGCATTTCTCCAACAAATCTTGAATCTGACTTGTTATCTCTACATTTTGGCTTGGTGTCATCTTGTAGGCTACCTTATTAGGTAGGTTTGCCCTTGGTATTAGGTCCATTTGATGACTTAGTTCCCTCATAGGAGGTAGTACACTAGGCAACCCACTATCCACTATTTCATGGTATCTCTCCAATAATTGTTGCACTTCTTGTGGCATTTGAATCTTCTCTTTGGTCTCTTCTCTTGGCCTCACAACTACTGCATAACATACCCCTTTCTCCTTCTTCATGACCTTTAAGAATTATTTTCCACTCAATAGCATAACACTATTTCCTACTTGCTTCTCTCCACTAGGTTCTACCAAAGGGTCCATTTGATACTTCTTATCTTGTTTGATTATCACATAGTTTTTCTACTCTTCATCATGTATGGCTTTTACATCATATTTCCATGGATGTCTCAACAAGAGATGGCATTATTCCATAGGCATTATGTCACATAGGACCTTGTCCTTGTATTCCCCAATCTCAAACTCCACTAGAGCTTGTTCATCCACCAAGACCTGTTGATCCTTGCTCAACCATGCCGCCTTGTATGGTGTGGTGTGGGGTATTCTCCTAAGTTTCAACTTGTCTACCATTTCACTTGACACTATGTTTTCAGTGGAACTAGAATCCACTATCACCTTGCAAATCTTGCCATGTGACCTGCAAGTAGTCCTAAATAAACTTTTCCTCTGTGGTGGTTCAACCACATTAGGTACCTTCAACAAGGTCCTCCTTAGCATCAAAGTTTCACCATCTACTACTAGTCTCACCTTAGGAATGGGTGATGTGACACTTTGGGTGTCATCGTCTTGCACTAATTGGTTTCTCCTTTCTCCCATAGATGAAGAGGAAGCCTTCTTAGGATATATGCCCATGGTATGGCCCACTTGGTTACAATTGTAACATTTTCTAGTAAAAGCAATACTACCCCTGCCTTGTGACTAGAATCTACCTCTAGGTGGTCCCCTTCCTTTGAATCCTCCTCTTTGAGTTGACCCCCTATATTGATTGTTTCCACTACTCTCAACAAACTGAGATTCATCAGGTCTATTAGGACTATGTACTCTTCCAAAGTTGCCGCTACCTCTGAATCCTATATTATTGCCTCTTCCTCGTTGGTATGACTCATTCTTCCTTTTAGCTTTATCATCTGCTCTCAATGCCATTTGAAAGCATTTGTGCATACTATTAGGGGCCACCATAGTGATCTCATATGGATCTCTTGTCTTAGCCCATTAAGGTACCTGGCTACCTTCTCCATCTCTTCTTCCCACCTTTTAGCTTTGAGGCTCAACCTATTAAACTCTTTAGTATAAGCACTGACTGTCAGGTCTCTTTGTCTCAGGTTCTGCACCCTTTGATACAAATGGATCTCATAATCAGTGGGAAGGAAATGTACCTTAATTTTGATCTTCATCCTCTCCCATGACACTATCTTCTTCTTTCATGCTGCTACCCTATCATCTTGCATCATGTTCCACCACACTAGTTATGATACCTTGAGCCTAGCTTTAACATAGTTGACTCTCTTCTCCTCTTGTACCTCCTTGTAATCAAACTGTTATCAATGGCTTCCAACCAATCTAGCAATTCCTCCCCATTCAAAATACCATTGTAGTAAGGGATATGCTCCATGTTGTTTTTGTTAAGAGACTTGAAGGCATACAAATACACCTTCTTATCCTGATCCACCTTAGGATCCTTACTTTTAGATGTCTCCCTTGTGAGACTTTCATCTTCCTCATTACTCTCATCTCCCTACTCTGTGACCTTCTTCTTACTCTTAGTGTTTGCCTGATTGGCTTTGGCCAGTAGGTCCTTGACCAAATCCACTATATCACCCTTGCTCTTGCCTTGGGTGGTATAGAGTCAACTTCTTGGCTTCCTTTCTCATTTGACATAAACTAAATTGAAAGTAGGCTCTAATACCACTTTGATGCAGTGGGTCTAGGTTTCAATCCAAATACACACTCCTAATAAGGTTTAACCTTAAATCATCCAATGATTCATGTTTCTTGTATTACCACCAATCCAAGCCTCCAAGACTTCTCTTCCAACTTGCCTCCTAGGTGTAGTTGGTTTGGTGTAGACTTAAACTCCCTTCTAAGGCACTAGTCCTACTAGTCCTTCTTTCCCCTTAGAACCCTAACCCTCTCTTAGGATCTTGTGTTTACACTACCTTGGAGTCTACTAGTAATGTAGATACCCTCCATGACTTTCTTGACCACATTCAACACTTCTAGTCCCAAAGAAACCCAAAGAAAACTCAACCTCTTCACATAGCTAATTAGACCTAATGACTTCTAGGCCTAGTAACCTTGTTTTGGTCTCTGTTAGTGAACAAATTGTCCTCCGAAAAAAATGTGTGCAAATTTGACCCTGAATGCCCAAGTGAGAGGACAAACTAACACCAACAGTTGGATAGGTTACCATGGATTGATAACCTTCCTCTGAATTATTATTGGGTACAACTCCCTATACAAGATGTTCAATGAATTAAATGTGGGTGCTTTTACTAGAAAGCACAAAAGGATATCAAATATCTACCCATAAATACAGCGTAGATATGAAAACCTATACTACTGCATAGAAAGAAAGCATAGAACAACAAGTGACACAAAGTTCATTTGCTGAACACTGCATTGTGTAATGAAATAAAATATATCTCCCATTCTCTTGAGAGAAATAAAACTCAGAGCCTTTAAAGATGTTTGAACTGATGATGTAACAAGAAAACAATAGTATTGAAATGTAATTCAGAGAAAATTGAGGATGATGCAAAGTTCATGGTCGGTGGAAGGAAAATACACCATAGTCAAAGTTCTGATATAATTAACCTTCAGCCTCCCTTCCCTCACTGTAAAAGATCATGAAATATCTTCTACACATTACAATCAAAACACTATTTCAAGAAAGACAGAAACTCCTTTCACAATATTACATCAACTATCAAAATCCTATTTCTAACTCAGGCACATAGTTCTGAAAAAGAAAAGAAGGAAAAAGCCCATGCTCTACCTCTCACAACCTCTCAAGAAAAATAGAACAGTTTTGTAAGATCTCCTCCTTGCCTGAAGCTCAAAGTCTGCAGTCCGAAAGAAGCTAGAATGGAACCAGAAAAAGAATGGGACCTCCTGTAGCACAAAGTCTCAGAGAAATCCAATCTTCCCTCCTATCACTGTATTCATAGCCTCTGTTCTGCTGTAGCCCACAGTCTTCCAGCCAAAATTCCGAAAACTGGAACCCTTTCCTTCACTTTTTGTTGCTTATTTATTCTTTCTCTGTCAGTTGTGAAAGTTGTTTCGTTCCCCCTCTTCTGTTATGAAAACTCATTCTTTTATTTACCATTCTTTCCTCATAAATTCCTTAGGAAATAAGCAAATGTAACTGATAACACTCGCCACATGGCAATTCTTTACGACTTCTTGCAGATATACGTTGTCTTTATTTCCCCATATTACATGCATGACATATTACATTATGAGCCCAGGTATCCTTATGACATGCTGCAGACATGTGGCATCTAACTGTCATGTTTGCAAGGTTCTCATAACTGATATTGAGTATCAATATCCATTAATCTTATATATGTTTAAGATACTCAAATTTTGGCCTAAGAGAAAGCAATGGAGGTTCCACACTATAGCATGCCTCTATCTTTCTCGGATAATCAACATTGTTGATTACAGATGTCACAGTCAATAACTTGATGCGGTTTAAAGCAGAGTCTCCATTTCGTCATGTTCAAAACCGCCGATCATGATTCAATACATTTTTCGTGTGGAGGATCAAATATATCATTTGAAGCAATTCAGAAGATGAGGGACCGAAGGCCTGCACAAGGGTAGGAATATGTCAATGGATTGCCTATCTCACAGCCATTTGGTGCATGTTCGTATATAATAAAAATCAAATGAAGAAATCCATGCTTCTTTGAATCAAGTAGAAGAGTATAGCAGCAGGCAACATTGTGCTTTTGCCATAGATACTGTAGATGTTTGTCAAGAAACCTGTTGGGAATCATTTTCGGCATGGCCTTCTACACTAAACCTTTATACTTTTGTTATGAGAGAGGGAGTGTGGGTTTCATGATCAGAACACATTTGAGACCATGTCAGTATCTTTTAATCAGCCTTTTGGGTTATCTATCACGGGTTCAATACATATTTCCACGTTGATTTCCCTCATATGAATTGCTACGATAACTATCTTTAGTAGTTGAGCATAAACTTGGCTTATTCGAAATCAAATGTTATTTTCTTTTCTTTCCCTCCTTTTCTGATAATAGCTTCTATATAAAGCACCAATCCATTTAGTGGAACTTTGTTATAAAGCTTAGCCTTTGTTGAGCAGAAGTTAGTGCTCCTAAAATTGATTGCCAATCAATCCTTCTCTCAATGTTTGATGCAGTTCCAAACTCATCACCAAGCATTTTCATGACATGAGAAATCTGATCCCGTGGAGGAACCTGTAGCTTCCAACCTCACTGTCACTTTTCAATTTGGTGACAGTTACGGGATTTGCGGGTTTGCGATTTTCTTCACCTTCCTTTTGGGTGTTGGATTCTTTAAATCCACATTTGCATCTTAAAATGTGCATTTTCATTTAAGTTGCTGAATCTGACAGGTAATGTGGATTTGGCAGTGATCTATTGCCACGACATGTGCAGTTTTTCATATTCATCTTTTTGCTACAACTCACGCCACTCTTTCTATCATGGTCCTTCGGATATGTTCGATAAAGAAATATGTATATGAGACAGGGAAAATCCATTGGAATAGCGATAGAAGTATAGACTACCTCTGCCAGTGAAGTTGTATTCTCCCTATCTGTTTCTATCTCAGCAGCTTTACTAGAACCTTGAGGGACAGGTCTGTAGCAATAAACATGTTGAGCACGAATGCAAACAATTGGTGGTACAAATGAAGCTAATACTGATTCAAAAGATCGATCCAAGGCATAGATACTTGTTCTGGACTTCTGAACTTATCTAAGAAAGGGTTATCCCGCCCGCATTTGGAAGATATCTAGAAAGAATGTCACCCAACAACAATAGAATTATATTACAATTCTTTCTCTCGGTGACGTTGAACGTTATCAAACTCAAAATCTACATATAAGAATTGCGGGTCTATCTTCGTATTCATCCTCAAATACTTCACATGTGTTGAAACTGTATTCTTCTCATTCTGCGATAAATCTATCATTTGCATCCTTCCTCCATGACATGGCTTCTCCCACCTCCCTGGATGAGCAGCTATAGTCTTCTTCTTGGGCAAAGTCTTGTGATGCATCTCTTTCATCAAATCTTACCCTACCATCGATAGAAGATAACTGCCATAGGAGACCACAGTGGAGTCAGAATGCCTAACCACAACATGGATTTCCTTAATCTTATAGTTGACGTGAAAGAAGACACCGGGATACCATATGAAGTCCACATTGAATTTGCTGGAGGGGGGGGAAGCCCGCGGCTTTTAATACCTTTGTCGCTCTTCATATTTTGAATACACTATCTATCGAAACTATTCATGTCGTGTACTCAAGCCATTATCTTAATAATATTGATTGATGAACATCTTCACCTCCGCACTTTCTTGAAGTCATGGAACTAACAAAGGTTTATGGAACTAACAAAGTAAACCTGGTGAATGCATTGGGACAAAATTCTAAACTTTCTAACCAATCTACATTCTAAACTCATTTGAACTGCTTTGAAGCACTTTGAACTACTTCGAACTTCTGAACCTAATCTTCATCTTAATCTGCATTTCATATCTTCTGAAACTGTTGGGCTAACTAAAAATGAATCACAAACAAAGACTAAGTTCTGAACCTTTCTGAACTAACCAATTTGCATCTCGAACCACTTTGAACTGCTTTGAACTGAATTCGAAGTACTTCAGAGAGGTTAAAAACCTGAAACTGAAAGTTTTAAAACCATGTCCACATTGGGTATTAACAATCTCATTCTCCAATTTCTTCCAAACAACCCCTAAAAAAACCTTAGGAATCTGATAGCTATCTCCTAGCACACCAAGGTTCCAAATTTTCAAAGCTCTAAGACACCCACAACCCAATTTAGTACTAAGCCCTAGTGTCCAACCTTTATTTTAGGTCTCCAATCCAATCAACAATAAAAAATCCCTTGAGCTCTTCAAACTTCATGCAAAGCCTCCATTCCACTTGTACATTCAAACTGACATCCTAGGGCTTCTAAGAACTACATTAGTTAGACCCAACATGATCGTGGGTGTGCTCTACAACATCCTTTGTGAAATTGTCCATGCTCACATACTCCTAGTAGTCAGCTTGGGGAATCACTTTTTGACTTGGAAACCCACCACAAAATTGCAAAACAAAAACAAAATTCTATGTACACTATCTAACCTATTTGCCCACTTAGTTTCATGCATTTTCCATTGTGGGAAATTAGGTTAGAATCATTTTTGTAGAAACAAGTTCCTTGTGAAGGTAAAGTTCAGTCCAGTCAACAAGAAAATGTTGTAACTTGGAAACCTTACAACTTCAAACAAAATTGAATATTGAAAATAAACAAGAGAGATTAAACAAAACAAAACATGAACTTGATCTCCTGTACCAATCCATACACAATTGTATAATAGCTTAAAACAATAGAAAACCCTGCAAACTATCTGTACAAAAACTCCACACATGCATAGAATTGATGGTAAACATTTCAACCTTCAAAATATGATCATCCATGCTCATATACTTGAGCATGGGTAGTTACAACCTCGACAACTGCCCTGTTGTAGAAACTTGCAAAAATTGCAAAAGTTACTCAAGCAACTTTTGAGCAATTTTTCCTCCTTAGGGATTTTTGGCCAAATGGGTTCACATAGAACCTTCTTAGAACCCTAGATAAATACCTAGGACCCATTTAGACAAAAAAAGAGATTATTTTCCCACTCTTACTCAAATTTGACCTATTGAGGAATTTTGGCTCAATGAGCAACTTTTGAGCAACTAAGACCTAATGAGCATCTTAGCTCTTACAATTGGATTAGTTGCATTCCAAGGACACTTGGAACTTATTAAACACACTCACACACCTTAGTAACCTCTAATAACACCAAAAATAAAAATAAGGGAGGTGCCCTACACCATTTTTTACCCTTCTTTTAGCACCGAAATTCATTGGATCTATGATTAGAGTTTCATAAATATGGCGTAGGGCAGCGTTCCTTTTTGTTGAAGCTAGGCAATCATCCATCAATGCAAAGAAATAATTTCTCGCCATTATTTGAGCCAAAAGGTTTATTATACAAAGTACTTGACTAGAAAGATGTACTGTAACCGCTGAAGGAGCCAAAGAGGCACTGTAATGCTCATCGATATTGCAAGCGATAAAGAGCCATTCATGTTGAACAACATATACTTTAGAAAGAGAACATTGAATAAAAACTCTAAGAAAAGTATTGCCACAATTATGTTCATTAATTATATTATAGTAAAATTTTGTAATTTATTTATTTAAAAAAAATTGTTAATTAAAAAATGATTATTTCTTATTGTCATTTCTACTATACCTAAAGAGGCAAGTATTTGACCATTCTATGGCACTTGTTTATGATATTATATTATAAAATATAGAAAGTATGATTACATATTATTTTGAATATTTTCCTTTATTGGCATTTAATAGCTAAAAGCTAATATTAGATTTTCTTTGGAAATAAGAAAAATAACAATTTCTACATCTTAATTTTTATAAACAAAATTGCCAATTTGCTGTCGTCATAGACATTGGCCTCTACGCTTGTAGAAGACGAAAAGTAGTACTAGTCAGGCTTGGAATTTGATGGTTGCCCTACATGTCATATGAATTTTTAATGATGGTTAAAATAAAATTATACCTTTCACTTTACGTTTATGAACAAAAATGATTGTCAATTATTTAGTTTTAAAATAATATAACTAATTGTTTAAAATGTAAATATTTTAGAAATTAGAACATAATAAATATAGTAAATAATAAATATTAATTAGTAAAATATACAAAAAGCCTTTATGAATAACTTATAATTATAAATTGCTAGAAAATTACTAAAAATAAGTTTTTAAAACTCTTAATATTCTATTAAACCAAGATTCTAAATTATTATATGCAATCATAGAAAAAAAATATAATCATAATATAAAACAAGAGCTTAGTGGGAGCTAGAGTCCCTGCCTATTGCGATAAGAAGAAGAAAGAGATAAATTATTAGATTTAGTCAGTATAAATGATTTAGTTTTGTGTATTTATAGATATGTTTATAGATTCACATATGTGCTTCAGCTTCTTGGTTTCAGTAATTGCTAGAACAACAGAAAATAAAAGATTTCCAGTCAAATTGTAGCTGTGTATTTTGAGCCTTGCAATCCAAATTGATTGAAAATGTTCTTGTCTCATGAACAGCTTCTTTTGACTTCTTTTTTTTTTTTTTGTGTGTAATAAGGTACCAAGAGCAGTTCCAAGTTGCATGACAAAATCACTGTTTAGTGCATATACTATAGAATGTGATAAGTCATTAAGGTCAAATGGAGGTTTAATTTCTTGTTTTCCTGTGTTTACATTGTTATTTTGCCTCCTTTTCTCAATTTGAAGGTGTATTTCTTGTTTAGTTTCAGTTTCACTGCTTGTTTGTTTAAATGAACCATTTCATATCAAATTTGATGTCTACGCCTACTTCCAACTAAGTCCTATATTGAAGCAGGACGTAATTATATTTTCAATGCTTTATCTTGAAAGAACTATGAAATACAAGTCATTGAAGACCATAGCATTATGATTACATATGAAGAATTTTATAGGAAGTTGATAAACAAATGTCTTTGCTTATTCTCAGTTACTTGCAAGGAAATATTTTTTACATACCAAGATCTATGATTGATTTCAGCTTTGCAACAAGATTGACTGGCCTTAACATGGCCGAAAACCCTTATATATCTTATTATGTAGTTAATTTACATGAAATTTATTGCACTCTTTGATATTGGTAGGTAGACTGGTAGTATACTATGTAAAGAAAGGAAATCAAGAGTGAATATCTGAGCATGTTACAGTACAGCTACTGATAATATTACAACTAGAAGGTGGTGACTTTAATTGCTTCCAAATTAAGTTCCTTTTTGGGATAACTCAACCAAATGATAGAGTTACTATGTATAGGTCAAAATGTGTTTCAAGCCACTTAGGGCATGGATACACGTGACATTAAGTCAAGATACATTTGCATACAAGTTTCAAACAAGACACATGCTATGGGCTAGGTATGTGTAATGCTTGATCCATATGACAGAAACAGAGTATGTATTCAAGCAGGACACGAAAAATCAAAGAACCAGGGTTGTTCATTAAATGATACTACTAGAATGGTGGAAGGATTAAACTCAATATTATTATACATTTAACAAGTTTGAGATTTGATTTTATTTGTCAAACACATAAGACATTTAACTGAAGAACATGATTACTATGACAATTCTTCATATTTCCTCATTAACATACCTCATTAACATATGAAAAATACTAGATTAGTTTATGAGAATATTTTGATGAGAGTTTCCCCATGAAAAATCAACAACGAACACTAATATGAGAAAAATATCTACAAGTGTCAAAAACAACTTCGTTATTCATGACTTCAGCAAGTAAAGAAAAAACACTTATAAGATAATACTAAACAAGGACACAATACCCAATCAGATGAGTACATTAAAACTAAACATAAAATCTGGTTAGCCCTTTCTAAAATATTCAAATTAAAACTTCAGGCCCCAATACCTGATCAGATATGCTGTAGATGGACATTTCTAATGATCACTATTTTTGTCTTGATCAACCTTAAATATAGACACTTCAAGAATATGTAGTAGAATAAAATGGTAAAATCACTTACTGATGGGTAAATCCAAGAAATTTTAAAAGTAGAATGCTGCATAGCTATAAACTAAACTCGAGAATATAAGAATTATTTTACCAGTGATCTTATAATTTAAATTGTTGACAAACTGAAACTGAATAGCTAAGATATTCCAAACCACAAAAAAGTGATTAGAAGTCGTGTCCCAAATCTATTATGTAATCATAGGCATTGTTATGAAAGTAAACTATTTGATTGGCTGTAATCTATAAGGCCTCGTTTGGCTACAAGAAGAAGCGGGGCAGAATAGGGTTTCGAGGGCCAACATTTGGTTATGGAGGAAAAAAGGGGCATTTGGATCATCAAACACAGAACTTGGTTTCTGCTTTCTTCTACCAATTTTGCTCCAAAAATGGAAGAAACATCTTCCAACAAATAGGTGGAAGTTGAAATGAAAACCCAAATTTGGGTTTTTATGAATGGGTTTGAATAAATTGTCAGGTCCGTGGAATCTGCCTTAGGTTTTTGGAAGAGCAAAAGTGCATTGTTGTTTTGTTGCCATTGTTTTGTTGTTGTGCTGTGGAAGATGAGGTTTTTTGCGACTGTTGTGGTGTTTGCTGTGGCATTTGCTATGGTTGTGGCATTTTTTGGGTTGTGGTTTTTGTCATGGTTGTGGTTGGGTTTGGGGTTTCTCTGCTTTGGATGGTGACAACGATGGCTTTGAACATAGCTCATTTGTCGTGGCTATGGTTGTGGCGAGGGTTTTTTCTGCTTTGAACGACGACAACAACTTTGAACATAGCTCTCTTCTCGCATGCACGGTTCTCTTCTCCCACCCACATTTGCATTTTGGGTTTTTTTTTTGTTCATTCAAATGGTAACCGTTTGTTGTAGGTCTACTTAGAAAAATAGTTAATATATGCTCAGGAATGAGTTCTAGTATGTGCTCACGCCATTACCTCTAATTAATTGTAAATATCATAGTTAAAGCTCTGATTTTCTGTACCCATAGAAATGAAATTTATAAGTATATCAATAGCTTTTATCTATACATAGTTGACATGTACATAGTTTATCATGGTTCTCTTTCTATTTGCTATCTGCTTAGCAATTTAGTCAATATATGTTGTAACTGTTTGTTTCAAATCTATTTAGCAAAATAGTCAATATGTGCTTACTAATGAATTCCAGTATAATGCTGTGAGAGATCAATACCAGTGAAATGAACAACTAAACTTTGTAATAGTTTCTTGCCAATAATGAGTTCTAGTATAGTGCTGTGAGAGATGAATGCAATACCATTAAATAGAGCCAAGTCCTAAACTCTGTATGGATCAGCTATGTATAGATCAATGGCAATCAAGGCTTTTATCTATACATAGTTCATGCACACACAGTTTATGAGGTGATAAACTATGTATAGATCATTGCAATTCCATTAAACACAACCAAATCATAAACTATGTAAAGATCATTGCAAATCCATTAAACACAACCTAGTCATAAACTATGTATGGATGTACATAACTATAAGCGTTTATGCCTGTGACCCTATTCACATGTTTCAATTTTGCATTGGGAAAGGGTGGATACTAAATCCATCCTATATTTATGTAGTATACTATATACATGGTAGATCAATGACAATCATAGCTTTTATCGATACATAGTTGACCTATACATAGTTTCTGTTTGTATCTGCTATCTACTTAGCAAAACAATCAATATATGTTGTAACAGTTTGTTTCGAATCTTCTTAGGAAAACAGTAAATATGTGCTCAGTAATGAGATCAATGCAAATCATGCCAATGAAATGAGCAACTAAACTATGTATACATCAACTATACATAGTTTATGAGGTCATAAACTATGTATAGATCAATGCAGAAAGAAACCCTATTCCCATTGCCAACAATGCTCCTTTTCATCTTCTAAAAGATGAGCCTCAGTTTCAACGAACTCGACGGTTTATTAAAACACATTCATAAAAACCCAAATTCAGGTTACAATTTGTACATATGTATGTGTACATACATACATATGTGTATGTACCTTTATACATGTGTCTACTTGCATACATACATACATACATACATGTGTGTGTACGTACATACATACATGTGTGTGTACGTACATACATACATATATGTGTGTATATACATACATACATACATACATGCATACATGTGTGTGTACATACATACATGCATACATGTGTGTGTACATACATACATGCATACATGTGTGTGTGTACATACATGCATACATACATGTGTGTGCACATACATATACACATACATGTGTGTATACATATAGACAAATGGAATCAATATTATGCTTTCATTGGTACAGATAGATTACATGGAGTAGAATGACACATTATTGTAATTTGTTCATTATGGGCTTATGATCCTCAGTAGTTGGTACTCCTTGTTGTATTTGAATAAATAATAGACTTCTTAATGCAATGAGGCTAGCAAATAATCATGTTGTATCTCGATAGGTGATAGTTGATATCTCATAACTGATAGTGTTTAAATTGTCCATGTTTCAAGCCACTGATGGATCCTATGGAGACTATTGAGGTTCAAGGAATCATAGTTAGGAAGACCACATACACCCGCATTCTCACAATTCTTTTTTCTTTTATTGGCATAGCCAAAGTACTGGTAGTTTGAGAAGGCAATCAAATGGGTAAACAAATAAGAAAAGGAAATTCCTTTTGTAGAGACATTATTCATTCGAATGAGGTGGATTGTCATGATTAGATTTGGATAAGTAGGGAAGCCTTCTTTTCTCTAGCTTGTATTCTCAGGCTGAAAGGAAGCTTGAGAGATACGATCCACTTGAAGTTAGAGGAACAACTAGTGATGTTCCTCCACACCCTTGGGCACAATCTAAGGAACCGCAAGATTGCCCATAACCTTGAGCACTCAGGAGAGATAGTTAGTTGGTACTTCCACAAGGTTTTGACAACTATCTTAGCCCTTCACAGAGATTACTTCATACCACCTGGTCCAGGAACTCCTCCCGAAATTAGTAGGAGGGATCATTTTGAACCATTCTTCAAGGTAAATCACACATTGTTACAAGTTTATTGTCTAGATTGTTGTCCTTATCTTATTATTACTTGAGCATACACTTGATCAGTGTATCATATCCCATAGGATTGCATTGGAGCCATCGACGAAACCAATATTCCAGTGTGAGTCGATGTCGACATACAGGGTAAATATCGTGATAGAAAAGGGAACCTATCACAAAATGTTATGGGTGTCTGCTCCTTTGATTGTAAGTTTCAGTACTGCCTTGCTGGTTGGGAAGGCTTTGTTGTAGATAGTCGTGTTCTAGCCTTGGCTCTATCCAGATCAGATCCACTTGTAGTTCCCCCTAGTAAGCTAAATCACATTTTAATATACTCAATGTTATCCTAAATGGTTCAAGTATTGACAATATACTTTCTTTATCTAGGAAAATATTATCTAGTGGATGTTGGATATCCAAATGCACCTGGATTTCTCGCTCTTTATTGGTGTACATGCTGCCACTTGAAAGAGTGGTCAAGAGAGAACCCAATAAACTCTGCACATGAGTTGTTCAAACATTGACACTCCTCTCTTAAAATTGTAATAGAACGTACATTTGGTATTCTGAAGCAGCATTTTCCAATCTTAAGACATGCAATGTCTTATGATATCATGACACAATCTTATATTGTTTTAGCATGTTGCATACTTCACAATTTCATTATGATAGAGGATGGCCTTCCATTGGGAGTAGCTATTGAAGAGGAAGATGATTGTGATGGGATAGAGATACCACTGCTTGAGACATATGGGTTGTCTCAGGAGGATAGAAACAAGTGGGCCCAATTTCAAGAAGATATAGCAAGTAGGATGTGAGAAGATTATAGATCTTGAGAATAAATGATTTATTAGAAGGTAATGTGCTTTATATGATTAAATTGATGTATGCATATACAATGATGGTGTGTGATTTCATTATTCTGATATTAGTCCTAGCTACATTCTAATTAAATAAAAAGAGCATTAACTTTCAATTTCACACCTACTTTATGTACAAAAATTGTTGATCATATTTGCAATACACAATCCAATTTGAAATGTAGACTACATTGTTTTAAATGTAAGAAAGCACAATTATTATACATCTTTGCGTTGAGAAAGTACAATAAAATGCTTCATAATGGGGCTCACGACTATTTACCTGCCATTGATATCACCATTTTGTCTTGCTGGTAGTTTTGTTGATGCTGATGTGTTATCATCAATTATTGCTTAAATGTCTATCATCTGATAGGAGTAGCTTAAATGTCTCCCAACTATTCCTCCTATCAACTACCTCAAAACCACTCAAACTATTACATGTTGTAGTTGAATAATATTTATCATCTTCTGTTAAACGCTTTCAAGTTTATTAAATGTTAGCCTCATTGCATTAGGATGTATTAAAAAATGATATTTAAAGTTTATTGTCTTCAATTTTAAATGAAATACAACAAGGAGTACCAAATGATGAAGATCATAAGCCCACTAGTAACAAGAGAACAACGAATTCGCTGAAAATCCTATTTTTTTGATGTTACTCCTTGTTGCATTCCATTTAAATTTAAAGAGCAGTAACTTTCAATTTCAATCGTATGATTACTTTAAATCATAATACGTTTACCTATTCAATATGTTAGCCTCGTTCCATTATGATGTATTACAAGTTGATATTTAAAATTTATCACCTTCAAATTTAAATGAAATACAGGAAGGAGTACACAATGGCATATACTGAGCTCATGATGAGCATGGACGGATCTGATCGTGTGAACCAGATGTGTTCTCCCATTACTTTGAGTGATATAGATGGATCCCTCATTGCGAGCAACAAATCTTCTTCTTCAAAGAATAAAATGTGGACAAAATCGATGGAACACAAGTTTCTAGACTTGCTCCTCGAACAAGTTCATCTCAAACGAAAAGGTGAAGGTGGTTTTAAAAATGAAGTGTGGTCTATGATAGAGAGGACATTCAATGCAAGGATGAAGTTGAATCTATCACGAGATCATTTTAAGAATAAGCTAAAAAAAATGGAAAGTAGGATATAGAGTAATGAAGGACTTGAAAAATACAAGTGGGTTAGCTTGGAATGAAGAAACTCAAACTATGGATGCTGAGGATTCAGTGTGGGATGAGCTTTTGAAGGTAGGATGATCTTTTTACTCTTTTCATTGAAGAAATTTTCCCTTCTTATTCTAATAATGAAAAACTTACAATCTAATCCATCTATTAATGCTTACATGTAGAGGAGAGAATTCAAAAATGCAAAAATGTATAAGAGGTCACCTTTCCAATATTTCAATGAGTTGGCTGTAATTGTTGGCAATGACATTGCTGAAGGGTTCGTAGCTACAACACCCCTTGATGTTGAAGAAGGGCACCCTATGAATGATGCATTTCACGTGCTTGATGAGGACAATACCAATTGTGGTACACCTCTTGATAGCTAACCAGATTTTGATGAAGAGTTATATCATTCCAATCAGTTGAGTGCAAGTGCTAGAGGGACTCCTCCACCATCATCATCAAGGAGGGGAAAGAGGAAGAAGGCATCTTTATCTACATCATTGGATGTGATATGCGAAACTATGAAGGAACTGAAAGATGGCCTTGGTAAGCCTCATATTGTAAAAGTGGATAAATCTGAAGAGGATAATATTTTGAGTGCATCATATACTGCTCTCAAAGCTGTCCCTGAACTGAGTCGAGCAGTTTTCATGAAAGCACATGATACCTTCGTGCTTCAACGTGAAAGAGCCAAAGGGTTCTTGATGATGGATGAGGCAGAGAGAGTGGATTGGATTGCAATGACATTTGGTATGATTTAGCTATTTTAGCTACTGACTGGATTGCAATGACATATGTTGCATGATTACTCTGTTCAATGGTTTTGCATTAATCTCTAATAGCACTAAACTGAAACTATATTGATCTCACATCACTATATTGGAACTCATTATTGAGCACATTTTGACTATTTAATTGGCATTTGAAGTAATTCCCGTTTATGAGTTGCCTTTGTTTAATTATTTTGCATGGATCAGTTTATGAGTTGCCTTTGTTTAATGTTGGCATTGATTAATACATAGTTTAGTTGTTCATTTAATTAGCGTGATTGGCATTGATCACTACATAGTTTTGTTGTTCATTTCATTGCCATGATTCGCTTTGATTAATGGTATTGCATTAATCTCTCACAACACAATACTGGAACTCATTAGTGAGCACATATTGACTATTTTGCTAGATAGATTCCAAACAAACTGTTACAACATATATTGGACTATTTTGCTAAACAGATTTGAAACAAATAGTTACAACATATATTGACTGTTTTGCTAAGCAGATAGCATATAGAAATAGAACCACGATAAACTATGTATAGGTCAACTATGTATAGATAAAAGCCATGATTGCCATTGATCTGCCATGTATACTACATAAATATAGGACGGACATCCATACATAGTTTATGAGTTGGCTGCATTTAATGGTATTGCATTGATCTCTACATAGTTTATGACCTCATAAGTATGTTGAATGGTTTTGCATGGATCTATACATACTTGATATATCCATAGTTTAGTTGTTCATTTCATTGGCATGATTCAATTTGATTAATGGTATTGCATTGATCTCTCACAACACTATACTGAAACTCATTAGTGAGCATATATTGACTATTTTGTTAAACAGATTCTAAACAAACTATTACAACATATATTGGACTATTTTGCTAAACAAATTTGAACCATGATAAACTATGTATAGGTCAACTATGTATAGACAAAAGCCATAATTGCCATTGATCTTCCATGTATACTACATAAATATAGGACGAACATCCATACATAGTTTATGAGTTGGTTGCGTTTAATGGTATTGCATTGATCTCTATATTGGAATGTTTTGCTAAACAAATTTGAACCATGATAAACTAAGTATAGGTCAACTATGTATAGATAAAAGCCATGATTTCCATTGATCTTCCATGTATACTACATAAATATAAGATGGACATCCATACATAGTTTATGAGTTGGCTGCGTTTAATGGTATTGCATTGATCTCTATATTGGACTGTTTTGCTAAACAGATTTGAACCATGATAAACTATGTATAGGTCAACTATGTATAGATAAAAGCCATGATTGCCATTGATCTTCCATGTATACTACATAAATATAGGATAGATATCCATACATAGTTTATGAGTTGGTTGCATTTAATGGTATTGCATTGATCTCTACATAGTTTATGACCTCATAAGTATGTTGAATGATTTTGCATGGATCAATACATACTTGATATATCCATAGTTTAGTTGTTCATTTCATTGGCATGATTCACTTTGATTTATGGTATTGCATTGATCTTTCACAACACTATACTGGAACTCATTAGTCAGCACATATTGACTATTTTGATAAATAGATTCTAAACAAATTGTTAGAACATATATTGACTATTTTGCTAAATAGATTTGAAACAAATAGTTACAGCATATATAGACTGTTTTGCTAAGTAGATAGTAGATAGAAATAGAACCGTGATATGGCTATTATGATTGGCACTATGATATATATAAGTAATCACATGAGCACATATTGGAATTCATTATTGAGCACATATTGATTATGTATAGATAAAAGCCATGATTGCCATTGATCTATACATAGTTGATCCATACATAGTTTATGACTTGGCTCTATTTAATGGTATTGCATTCATCTCTCATAGCACTATACTAGAACTCATTACTGGCAAGAAACTAGTACAAAGTTTAGTTGTTCATTTCATTGGTATTGATCTCTCATAGCACTATATTGGAATTCATTAGTGAGCACATATTGACTATTTTGCTAAACAGATTTGAAACAAACAATATGTATGTATGAATGAATGTATGTATGTATGTGCGTATGTATGTACACACATGTATGCACGTACGTATGTATGTGCGTATGTATGTACACACATGTATGTACATATGTACATATGTATGTATGTATGTATGTATGTACACACATGTATGCACATATGTATATATACTTGATCTATGCATAGTTTAGTCATCCATTTCAATTGATGATTGGCATTGGTCAATACGCAGTTTAGTTGTTCATTTCATTGGCATTCACACGATTGGCATGTGAAGGAATTCCAGATGGTTAGTTGGCTTTGTTTAATGGTATTGCATTGATCTCTCACAACACTATACTGGAACTCATTACTGAGCATATTTTTACTATTTTGCTAAGCATACTTATGTGTACATACCTGATCTATACGTAGTTTATGATCTCATAAAAGTTTGGTATAGTTGTTCATTGGATTGTTAATTAGAGTTATATTTGAACCATACATACGTGGAATGCATGAGGAGTGGCAAATGATGAATGCTCAATTGTAGAATTTGAGAGCATATGCTAATAGAAATGTGATTTGGTAGATGATTGTACAATTCATGATTCTGTCCTATGTTATATCTATAGTCCTAATTTTCTTGCATATGTTTTTATTTCTTGTCTTTTGTCCCTATTTAATTTCCTATGTATGTTCTCGCTGACAAGATTATCAAAAGTATTTGGTTTTCTAGTAGATGATTGTACAATTCATGATTCTATCCCATGTTATATGTATATCTAATTTCCTTGGATATTTTTAAAATTTCTTGTCTTTTTTCCACAATTTGGTTTCCTATGTATGTGCTTCCTGACAAGATTGTCAACGGTATTGACAAAGTGTCTTTCTTTTGTATTTTTTTATTGCTCCTGATTTGTTGATATTGCAAGACCACACATGTTGATAAAAAATGAGCTATATGATGACTGTTTACTGTGCATGTTTGTAAATGGTCAATATTTTTGATGTCACTCCTTGGTGTATTCCTTTAAAAAAAAATCAAGTTTTAATTTTTCAAGCATTTTTAGTTCATAAATGCAGGATTGACCATCTAACAATACAGACAATAATGGGAAGATTGAGTAGCATGAGAGGGTTGCTTGCCGAATGTGGGGCATAAGGGCATACATCATGGATTTCCTAGTGTTTTCATATTTAACGTTGTGTTTTTACACCACCATTCAGATAATGGATATTGTTCTTTCTCATCAGTTCATGGATATTATTTTTCTATCTTCTATCTTATGCTACATATGTAACATTGAATTATTGATCACATACCTAATTTAAACATATTTGGATCACATTCATAATTTGAACATATTTTGATGACATTGTTATTTGAATGTTGGTATCTGTTTGATCTATACATAGTTATGCTAAAGGCATTTCCTATATGAAGTGTGAGTGTTGATTATGATGATCAATGATTTAGAATGTCTGGAAGGGCTTAGATGACCATTACTGAAAAGGATTATTTATTAATTATTTTCAAATTTATTAATCTTGTTTAAATGATGGGTAAAATTTTCTAATGGTTGTATAATGTGATCTAGTTAGCAAGTTTTCATATTGTAGCAATTATGTGAAATTCATTATCAGAATTTCATGATGTTAAAATATGATTTATATGATCATAGAGGGAAGTTTATTTTTCTTTTCATAATATTGTATGTCAATTTGTATAATAATAAAAATTTATTAGTACACGATCTTTGAAAGAACCTAAGTGTCTATTTATTCTCAAAGTTGCTTGAGGTCACTTGTACAGATGTGTGTAAATTTGGTCATGGATTTCATATGTATTTTAACACCTGAGACAAAAGTCTATGGACACTAACGGAGAGAGTGTTTCCATGGGGTTGGTGCAACAACCTATAGAAAGTGATTAATCAATTGAAAAATTAATGAATAAATTATGGATAACACTAATAAAGATAAAATGTGCCTCACCCTTGTCTTGCATGCTAATTTAGGCTCATAAAGGGAGTGAGAGAAGATGCTTTCAGTGTAATGCATAACTAAGCATCTTCGTCAACATGAGGATGTGGCTTGAATCCACATCGATTGTTCCTCCTTGGGGGTTTGTGCCCTAAGTGGCTAAACTTGGGTAATGTAATGATAGAACCACATGATGAGACTCTTCCCTTGTGAGTCCTAGTGTCAAACTCCTTATTGGTAATGATGTGATTTGAAATGCCAAATATGACCCTAAAATTGAAAGGCATGCATCACCAATAGTTTTAATTACATAAACTAACTCTTAGCAATGTGAACCAAGTAGAACTAGAAGCATACCCTATGTTTAGTATATCTAAATGCACACTATACTCTTTTACAAAGACAAAGGGGATGAGAAGTATTTCCTATATTATGGCTATACAATAAAGCACACCTTTGAGTCCAATTGTGAGGGATGATAGTGTTCTTATAGTTGGCTCACTCAAAAACTTCACAACCATTGTAAATTTTGTAATTGAGTTTTCACAAGCTATAATTTTGAGTTCTAGAGCCATGAAAAACCCTGTGCAACAATGAAACCACCTTTTCATCATATTTAATCAAGAAAGATTACATGAACAAAATATTTGTAGATAGATAATGTGTGTCTAAGCTTAATGGAATGATCATGTTTACCTAAACCAAACATGGCTATGTCAAGACCCAAATTAGATGAAATTATTTTAGATGGTTTGAAGATGGATATAGTGTGCATCATCATGGATTAACTCAAGTCAAACACATATCCTTGCCCTGATTCATAGAAACATGTCAAATAGTGTAAAAATACACAAGCCTAATCACTCTGGATTTATTATAAGTAAAATATTTAAAAACTTCCTATAATATTTTTCTAATGTCCCTAACTCTGAAAGCTACAAAATTTCTTTGAGAATTTTTATTAAACATAGTGCACTAGATAGGCTATAGTTAGAGGAAATTTAGTGTTTCAAATATTGTACAAAATAATGTATGTACGTGTAATTTGAGTCCATCTACTCTAAGCTTTTTTACTTCATTATCAATAGATTGTTGTTATATTTTTCTAGGAAGAAAGTATCTAGATAGAAATTGTTATATATATATATATATATATATATATATATATATATATATATATATATATAGAGAGAGAGAGAGAGAGAGAGAGAGAGAGAGAGAGAGAGAGAGAGAGAGAGAGAGAGGCTAAATATAAGTAGAGATAGAGTAAAAAAGAAAAGTGGATAAAAGTAGAGAAAAAATTAATGTTTAAAATTAAAATAGTAAAATTAAGTATAAATATAATTAAATTAAAATTTGAAAGCTAGAACTATTTTAGAGTTCCCTTTAACAATAAAACAACATTAAAAAAAATAGTCAATGAGATTTTGATATTTAAGTATTTAAGAAATAAAACTATGCCTTTTTTATGTGTAATTATTGTTATAGATGTAATGGTTGTACAAAACTAACCTAGTCAATTGGTTTTTATCTGGGTTGGAACTTGTTTCGATGGCAAATGATGTAAAGTCTATTTTCACATGCACCAAAGTGGATTGAACATTAGCCATGCTAAAGTGTGATTTGAGTGAACAGATATGGCTGAAGATTTGGGTAGACATTTATATAGACAATTTTCTTTTCTTTTTTTAAAATTGCATGTAAAATCTATGTAGCCAAAATTCCACATTTTTTAAGAACAATCATTGACAAAGCATCATTTTTCTTGTTAAAGTTATCATTAAATGTTTAATGTATGTGAATGTAAAATAGTATATTTTTTCTTATATAATATTTCATGCAAAATTTTAGTTGTATATTTTGTTGAATAATTAACTAACTTAATAAATTTATTGAAAGGGCGAGATACATAGAGGGGCAGAGAGTGTGAGATAGGAAGGGGGGAGAGAGGAAGGGAGGGAGGGAGGAAGAGAGCGAGAGAGAGAGAGAGAGGAGCTTGTGTGTTTCTGCATCTGCAGAAAGATGTCCTCGAGAGATATATACATAGAGGGGGGAGAGAAGAGTGGGCTAGGTTGAGAGAGGGACAAAGGGAGGACACAAACACACACATATACAAAGGAAGGGGGGGGGAGAGAGGGATAGAGGAAGTGAGAGAGACAAAAGGACATAGAAAGATGAAGATCTCAAACATGAAGCTATTTCTAATGGAGTGAGGAGCCTAATTATCTTCAAGTTATTTTGAGGTTTGGTTTGAGACATTTTTGGATCCTTTTAGGTGGATGCATAGTTGATTTTAGACTATCACATGCAACACAAATGTATACATAAATGCAAATTTTTTCTATAATTTATCTCCAAAATAAATTTGGCATACCCATCGCACACCAAGGTGAGATTGCTAGTTTATATATGCAGGATTGACCATCTAACAATACTGACAGTAATGGGAAGAATGAGCAACATGAGAGGGTTTCTCGTCGAATGTGGGGCATAATGGTATAGAGCGTGAATTTCCTGGTGTTCTCATATTTAATGGCTAAGTCACAAGGTTTGAGTTCGAGTTCAACAATTATGAAGTTCGAATGAATTCGACAATAAATTCAATTCAACGATAAATTTGTCTTATATAATTTTTCAAAAATATATAATATATATGATCACAATTTCCAACTATGGGACAAAAAATAACTTTGTACAAATGATTGCAAGTATGATTATCTTTTACTTTTCTTTGCTAATAAATAGAATTAAAATAAAAAATAATAATCATCTTATTTATTCTTTACTAACAAAATAAAACTGTGAATATTCAAGAATTAAAAATAATAATAATGTAGTCTAATTATAAATAAATTAGTACTCATAAATATTAAATTAAATATTAATACTTTACTCATTATAATACTTGTGTTTCACTAATAAAATAAGATTAAATTTTTTTACTTCAAATTCCAATTCCAATTCGAAAATGAACAACCAAACACAAGAAAAAGATATTCCCAATCATATTTCGTTCCAATTCCAATTTCTAAATTGGCAACCAAACACAGAATATGGATTTGTATATTCATCTTCCGTGTCAACCAAACGGTCCAACTATCTTCCTAAAATGCATAACTGGATTTTCAAAAATTTGGTTATGAGATAACCTGGTTATGATAGAAATTCATCTTCCCCAACCAAACAAGGCCTAAAATACCAATCCCATCATAGCATGAGACTTGCAGACTAATACAACAATAAATTAGAATAGATGGTATTTTATATTCAGATTTTGTAAATTCATCTGAGACAGAGTTTAGGTCTTTATTATGTGGGATGTTCGAAAATAGAAGCTTGTATGGTGAGCACCGAGAAAAGTCCAAAAAATGAAACTCCAATAACAGGTAATGTTCCACAAGTAATTATATTGACTTGTTTGATTTTTGAAAACAAAATATCAGAAGAGTTGAACTCTTCTGCACCCCCAAATTTATAGTTCATGAATAGGTACATAATGCTTTTGTTGAAAGTTGTCAACAACTTGGTCATTCTTTCTATTAGCTGAATCTCCTCATTCTATCATTATGCTTTGAAAATCATTTGGAATGGCTTTCCTAACTACATCTACTCCATTCAATAGTATAAAGTCAATATTTTCTAGATTTTCTAAACTGGTTTATCAACTACATTTACTACATCTGATAAAATAAACTGAATTCTTGATCATCAAGGCATGATGGAGCAATTGGCTTTACATAATTGAGATGCTTTTTAATGCATGCATAAGTTTTTTGCTTTTCAAAAGTCATTCCAAATGTGTGTATCGAAGAACTTAATCAATTTCCCCTATAACAATCAATTTCTTATCTTGCCTCCTGGCATAGTCCAACCTTTGCAAATTTCCACACCCACCTTCATAGATTTGATTAGTTCGAGATTCATAATTTCAGGTCTGGAAATATTTTCACCTCCTATATTTCTCAACTTGAAGATAATTCTATTATACATAGAAGATTCTTTTGAACCATTGTTAAGGAGGTCACTTTTGGTATGAAATGACTTACCTCATCCCAAGAGAAACCAATGCCCACTAAAAGTGTGTAGTTGTCTCAAATAATAACCCTGTTATGCAAATTTATTTCCATCAAACAGAAAATCTCGGTTCTAAGGTGGTTGGTACTGTTTGAGTAGGGGTGAAAAGTTAGAATTGGGCACTGCCCTATCCTGTTGGTATGACTCACTAATATTCATTAATTGCTGGAATGGAGTTATTGATATTCCTAGATTGGGCAGCCTAATTTGTTGTCAAGAGCTATGTCATCTTCTAGGAGAAGAATATTTTTTCTGAGGGAGGGAGGTGCCATCACAAATAATTTCACCCAATGATAAAAATTAAAAAAGAGGTACAGAGACCCTGCTTGATGCCACAACTCACTATTATTTGCTCTTTAGATTGACAAATGAGTAAGGACATAGTCAAAATACAACCAAGAATTTTTTTATCAAAAAATATAACTTGCACTCTAGATATATTCCATTTCTAATTCTAAAACCTTGGCATTGCATTTTCTATATAGATTTCAGTACCAAAAGCCTTGGACTTCTGGTCCAATATTTTGCATGGTACAACTTCAATCAATATTACTCATATATAATAAATTGCAATAGACTCCATACCTAAGCTGGCCAAGCGTCAGACACCTTCAAGCTCACGTTTGTCTCCAATTGCTTAAACTTTGGGTAAATGCATGCACTTGAACCATAGAAAAACTTGCAAAGCAATCTGGTCTTCTTAATGAGACAACTGAAAAATTTAAAATAAATTTGGAGGATTTTAACTTCAGTGATCAACATAAAATTGAGATGATTGTAGCCACAATTTCAGACCACTCAAAGATCAACATTAGTCAAAGATAATTGTACCCTCAAATTTACACAGAATCATGTACAAATTAGATTCTCTCTCAAATCCTAACACTTTCAGTCTAAAGCTATTTACCAATTTCATGTACAATGGTTATATTTCACTTACCTCATGAAAGAGTAACAACAATAGCAAAGAAAATAGAAAATAGAAAATAGAAAATGTAATTTTACATGAGTAGGAAAAAAGAACAAACAAAGCCAATTGGCTCAGCCAATTTGGCTGTTATAAAGGCTACTATGGATCTGCTCCAATGCAATTAATGCTAAGGCTTGATGTATGCAAGGGGTGAAGCTAGGTGTATGCATTAGGCAGATTTAGCCATAAGTAAGCATAGTTATCCATGTAGCCCCTTTGGAGATTGTTTTAAAACACGTGTCCCGTCAAATTCAAACAGGCATAAGAACCCAAATTGAAATAGAATGACTCCGAAAGAAAACCAAGGCCTTACCTTTCCACACCATTGATTCGAGCAACTTCAAGCATGTTGAAGTTGATCATGGTGTTGTTGTATATGATAACAGAGTGATTGGACTGAATAAATCCCATACTGCCCATATCAACAGCTAAGTTGAAAACATGATCAACACCCTTAGTAACAACCAAACAATTATCCATTACTCTAAGATCCATCGGATGGAATTCATTGCAAAACATATCCTCGCTCATGTGCTCATTCCTCTTCCAGTCAGAGGCTATAATGTAGTGCCCCTCAGTTTTCAGCCGCTGAGCAATATCGGAAGCAATGAAGCCTCCTGCTCCGGTGATAGAAATCCTCAAATTTTCATTAAGTCAGTACAGTTCTCTCTCCAGGTCTTCGTAGGTGTATGCCCCATAGGTCACTCCATCAGTTCTAGTGCTGCCCATGATGATGATCAAGGAGATAAAGAAGATTCAACACAATTCTGCAATCACAGATTGGAGAGCGATGGTAAGATATTAATCCATTAAAGTGGGCTTTGAGAGCTACAGTAAGACATTACTCCAATGAAGTGGATGCGTGTGAATTGCGAAACTGCCTCTTCGAAATGCATTCGACCATATTGCTTTCATCGTTTATCTATTTTTTTTAGTTTATAACAATAAAACCATTGGCAAAATTACCGTTGACCAATAGAAAAGCACGAAAAACTTTTCAAAATATAAATTAAACTCATTAAAATGGCAAAAGACCATAACATATGTTTATTTTCTTTATGGTCCGTCACATTTGAAAACAGGAATAGTAGTCTTTATTTCACACAAAAACAATAGTCTCTGCCTTTTAAAAGACAAGGACTAATAATTTATATTTATCATACATGTATATTATAAAGATTGTAATATCACATTTGTCTATATCATAATACTAAGTTTCTTATGATTTAGTAATAAATTTATTATCTAAAAATTTAGCTTATCACTTTATACGGTCTTACAATTTTTATATCTGTCATATACGAAACGGCCAATACGGCGATCGAATCCCACCTGGTACTAGTAAACTCCCTCTATTTATCAACATCTGTTCAGATCTGAGTTGGATCTGACTTAAAGCCAAATAAGTAAATATTTCACCGTTAATTACGATTACGCCGCTGAAGTTAGATGTAATTAACGTGAACAACAATCAAATAGTCGTCTAGATCTCTGCGGTGGTCGCGGGTTCGAAAGACGCCTAGTAAAGTTTCAGTGTGATACATTTAATGTGCAGATTTTGTACGGCAGAGTTCCGTGCTAGGAAATTCCTTATCATTTTTGTATTTGATCACGATTTCTTACTTATCTGTCTTCTCGTTTTTACCTTCAACGCATTTTTTCGTTCGAATTCAATAGTGAACGCCGAGATAACTGAAATACTGAGATTCCATTCGAAAGTTTGGGATCACAAATCGAGATCAAACTGATTGTGTTTCGTTTGAAAATCTGTAGTTTGAAAATTTTGAAATACTTGATCTGTGAGAACCCTTATTCTGGCTGGCTTTGGTTTTCTACGCAAAATGTTTTGTATGATTAACTAATTTGAATTTAAACTGGGAATCCATTTATGATGTGATCAGATTCTGTTGAAATCCATATCTGCCCAGCGGAAGCATGATATACGTGCATCAAAAATAAATGCATCAATCTAATCATTAATTTCTGCTCAAAGTCTCTCTGTACACTGAAATCCCGATTTTTACTCTGCTGTAGTGAAATTTATGAGTAACGGAGGCATGCTATTACTGTAGTCAATTTCCGTTCATATACTTGAATCCGCAGTTAAATTGCCTTACGTTACCCCGCAGTAGTCAAATTTACGCGGTATTTGATTTTGAAACCAAATAAAAGAGATATTCTTTTTAATTTAAGGTCTGTTTCCCTTTGTTGAGATTGCTTTGTGCTAACTCATTTATAATTCTTTCTGATATTTTTCCTGAAGCTATAAACTCAAAGATTTCGTCTACGCTGTAGTTTTCCCTTGAGATCCTTTCGAAATTGCTATAGTTATAAGCTTGCTGTTGCTGTATCCTGCTTGATATCTTTCAATGGAACCAAAATAAATTCTCGGCTCCTAAATAGAAATGGCAAAGTCTTTCTTAATGCAGATTAAAATGCTATCTTCTCCTAGCCTTAGCCGCAAGCTTTTAATGAGCCGGCAGTCATGGAATACTTATAGTTGGAGATATCTATTTGCTTTCTGTTGTGCCTGTTGTGCTCTGTTGGGTATCATTCTGTCAGTCTATATTACATGGGGGCCGGCTTTGGCATACCGATGTGATAAAGGGCGAGATACAACGAAAGCTTTCAATGCTTCTGCAAGCGGAAAGAGTGATGTTCAAAATAGGCCAAAGGTTTTAGGATTTGTGGGAATTCAAACTGGGTTCGATTCTGTGGACAGGCGTAGAGCTCTAAGGAAAAGTTGGTTACCTTCTGATCAGGATGGGTTGTTAAGGTAAACATTCAAATTTGTTTTTCCAAATTGTACGTATGATTTGTGCTGAAGTATACACAGATGCATGCCGTCTTAGACTTGTCATGTAATCTTATAGATGCAAAGATGGAATTGTTTTTTCTTTGTCAATTTTTGCAGTTATGGGTATTTGAGAAGCGTGGTAATGAGAAATCTCTTGGCTCTTACCACTAGAAAACAGCCTTCAGCCATAAATTTTAGACATTACAGTTTGTTAGACGTTTTGCTTGTGTAAGGGGATGAAGTGTAGTATTTGCTAGACTAGCCATCATATAAAATATAGAGATGAGTCTCAGACTAAAGGGGTGCATACAAGAATTCATGTAAGACCCAAGACTTCAAACAAAACCAATCCGAAAATGTTCAAAAACTACATATTCAAATTTATGAAATCAAACAAATGTATTGATGCAATCTGAAAATGTTTGTCAATTGAGAATACTTCCATTTGTGTTAATGACGCCATGATAAACTCATCAATGAGTTTTGTAGCCCTAAAACACCTACCATTCCAAGGCATAAGAAACAATTACTATAATATCGACGTGCATGTACTATTCCAAATAGAAAAAATGTCCGGTATTAAATTTTTGCAGTTGAATGCTGGTATTCTGATGGGTCGAGTCGTAGCAGTAATATTAGTGAATTAAATTATTCTCACTCATCCTCACTCAGTCAGTATCGTAGAAAATGACGGACCTAGCAGGGTAGATATTGCCATAATATAATTGCAAACTTCGACAAGAAAGTTAAATCAATACAAAAACAACTACCAATCTGAAAATATTCGAAAAATGATAAATCATAAAAGCCATGCCAAGAGAGACTCAAGTGTGCAAGTGCAAATGCAAAGCTAAGCACAATGTATGGAAGACAAACTAAGGAAATAGAGAGACGTGGAAGAGGATATAAATTATGGTTGTAACGGAGGAAATGTGACTGCACAAAAAGAAAATTGGGTTCTTAGATGTTGATGTTATAGCATCGGGAGCTATCTTTCTTTCCTAAATTTGAAACATATAAATAATCTATTTTTTATTAAAGGCAATTAAGGGTAATCGCTCCGAAGGGACAAGACATTGAAGGGTCAGGACAATGAAGGGTCAAGACAACTTTATATATTCTTCCAGGATACATATAGATTAATATCTCTTTTTTTTCAGAATATATCAATACAACAGTGCTATTATTATTGTCTGGACTGGACTCTGCACATCATGGGAGTGTTGTAAATCATCACTTCAGTTTTAGCCTTGTGTTCGGACAAATTGTATTTCAGACTTCTGCACGTTCGTTATATATATAAGTGATATATATATAAAGGAGAAAAACCCAGCCACAACTATATATATATATATATATTTGTGGCTGGGTTTTTCTCCTTCAAGTTGGAGGGTTTCCCAAGATGATTTCTTTGTGTCTCATGTTGTATCTGTTGTATTTTGATATTCATTTATTTTGTTTGTTGTTTATCTTCATTTCTGGTATAAAACTTCAACATGTTGTCAGAACCAAGTTTAAGCAAAAGCAGATTAAAAATGAAAAGGATTGGATTTGAATTCTGAGTTCTCCTGTGTTTAAATTTGTGATTCTGTTGATAACTTTGACGATTGAAATGCATCGACTCTTGGGAGCAGAGCAAATCATTTTCTTTGGGCAATACAATGAAATATTATGGCACAATTCCCTCATTCTCATTCTTGTCTCTTTTTCCCATCAAGCCTTCTGCATCCCCAGAGACTCCACAGTAACAAGCACCGTCTATGCAGCGTCATGGTCTTCCTACTCAGCAGAGTAAACACAAATCCTTTATCCAAAATAACAGTACCAAATGATGCATAAATTCTATGAAGAAGATATAAAATCAGATACAGAAAATTTTGTTTTCTCATTGAGCTTCACGAAAGATAATGATCCGTTAACTCAGAGATCTGATTACATATATACACAAACTTCACCAGCTGAAAAACAATCACAGCAGTTTATATAACTGACCTACAACAGCAAGAATGGAATACATTAATTTTTCTCTAAAAACATTCTTCTTTTCCTTTTTCTCAGGAAAACCCTGCACACTAAGGAAAAAATCACACACAAAACTGCTGTCACACACTTCCCCTCCCTAAAAACCTTGCTCTCTCTCCCTCCAATCAAAAAAGAAATTAACAGCTCCCCTCCATTTCTATGCAGTCCACTTCCCCCCAAAACTGGTACATACATCTCCCCTTCCAAAGCATCCAAAAACAATGTTATTAAACCACCTTTTCCACTCTCCCATACGTTACTGAACAACATCCCCAGTTACTAATTTTAGCCCCCGCCTTTTGTTTGTAACTCACAAGAGAAGGAATAGGAATCTTGTAATTCAATTTGTTTTGGGCCACGTGGATGCCTTGCATCACAACCATAGGAGAATCACAAACCTGCAACCCCCTTAAACCCCTTGTGAGTTTTTACAAAGCCTCAGTAAAAAGATATTGTCAAAGTAGCAGAAACAAGATCTTTCCGCAGCAACATGTGGAGTTCACCTCACAGAAAAGGAATTACCAGACACTTGTAAGTTGGATACAGATAACACATATATCTTCATGTGATAATGAAATCCTAACAACTCTAGCAGTACTGAAAAATAAAAAATCTTTGTCAAGAATTTACCGTTTTGGATTTGCGAAGAACGAGATTGTTCTTCTGTCAATTCGGCCCCATGGAGAACGTGATTTTGATAAAAAGGGGCATGGCGACCCAGAGAGAAATGTGGGGTATCTCTTAGTTATTTGGTCTCAAGGCCAATGATTGTGCTGCGAAAGCCATGGAATTTGATGGGGTGGAGTTTCATGGAAAGTGTTTGACTGTGAAGTTGAATAGCGGCAGAAGGCTGAGAAATGTGGCAGAGAGGAGAGGCGGACGGGTTATGGTGGGGTATGGAAGGCAGAGAATTTTGCTTTGAAGATAGAGAAGCTGCTTCCCAAGAATTTGGAAGGATTCTCGAAACACATCCGGAAAATTGGCAGAATTTCTTCAATGCATTCCCCAAAATTTAAACTTTGGGGACGGGGTTGGATGATTTATTGCTGGGAGGCTTGGGCTCTCATGGGTGCATGAAGAGAACTCTGTCCGGACTACGGGCTGAAAGGGAAGAGGAGTGGCAGGTGAAGGCACTCAACAAGCTATGGGAGATGGTGTTGATAGGCACAGAGGAGTCATTTAGTATCCTTGTGGTTGATGCATTTGTGTGTGTGTTGGTGGGCTGGTCAGTCACAAGACTATCACAAACATAATGTTACTTGCTGAAAGGGCTCTGTCTCACCTTTGTATCTAATGGGAAAATAACGAGGTTAGGAAGGCGCTGCTGCAAACTGTGTGGTGTTACTATGGGCAACAAGCCAAGTGTTTGATTGAAGCCGCTTGAGTTGAAATGACTGCTGTGAGGTATAATGGAGAATGCTGCGCTTGCTGAGAGGCAATCTCAACATTAGTTGCTCTTACTATGTACTAAAATGCATATTCTCTGAGATGAAGGAATGTAGGTTGAAAACTTTTGAGAGATATTGCTCTTATTATGTGCTAAAATCTAAGTAGATTTGCTCTTGGAAGGTGGAATTTGAGATTCGGTTCATTGCAAAGTCGGATTCGAATCAAATTCGCTTAAAATTTTGCCATAGTTCACTCAAAATTCTCTCAAAAGAACCTTGTAAGAATTTTGGATGAATTTGGAAGACTTTTGATTTGGACAAAGGAACCCAAAACGAATTTGGGGCAAATTTGACTTAAAACATCATTTTTATTGACTTTTTTGTAAAGATTTTTTGCCAACATATGCCTCTTCGACACTCCAACCCTAAAAGTGACCACTAAAAAGAACAAAAGGGTTATTTTATATGTCATTTGTGCATTTGTGAAGGGAAAGAAAATCTTCTTACCTCCATTTGTGTGAACTTTCTTGCTGCTGCATATATATAGACACATATTTTAGAAAAAATCTTGTACAACAAACCCAAAATGAATTCGAACCCAACCTGAAAAGTTTTTTGGACGAATTTCAAACAAAAGTCTTGAACCCACATTCGTACCATAATTTGACTAGGTAACTTAGGCTAAAATGCATATTTCTTTGGGACGAAGAAATATGAGGTGAAAGCCTTAAGAGATGTTTTTATTATTTGCTAAAATGCATGTTTCTTTAAGACGAAGAATATGAGGTGAAAGCCCTTGAGAAATGTTGCTCTTACAATGTGCTAAAATGTTTATTTCTCTGAGACAGAGAAATATGAGGTGAAAACCCTTGAGAGTTGTTTCTCTTTACACTCATGGGAGTAGCCATGATGAATGCCATGTTGAGAGACTTCATGCCACCATCATGTTGAGTGACTCTGTGATGGGCAGTTGTGCATAGAGTTCTTTTGACACATGGGAGTAGCCATGGTGAATGTCATGTTGAGTGACTCCATGACATCATCATGTTGAGAGATTCCATGATAAATTCTTTTCCACAAATGGGTGTAGCCATTTTGGGTGTCATGCTAAGTGATTCCATGACAATGTTACATTGGGAGATCCTATGATAAACTCTTCTCCACAAATGGGCGTAGCCATTGTGGATGTCATGTTGAGAGACTCCATTGTAGAGATATTTGGAAATATACCTTTCTAGCTAAGTGGGAGTGTTGATATTATAGCGACGGGAGCTATCTTTTCAACTTTGAAACATATAAATAACCTATTTCTTATTAAAGACAATGACAATTCAAGACAACACATTGAAGGATCAAGAAAATGAGGGGTCAAGACAACGAAGGGTCTTCACTTTGTACTGACAAGACAACGATAATTTAAGGCAATTTTATATATTCTTCCAAGAGGAATTAATATATATACGTATAGATTGATATACTATTTTTCTGAAAATATTTGTACAAAAGTAATATTTATTATTGTCTACAGATCAGAGGAGTTTCGTAAATCATCATTCAGTTTGAGCCTTGTGTTTGGGAAAATTGTATTTCAAACTTTTACATGCTTATAATATATGATATACATTTGTGGCTGGGATTTTCTCCCTAAAGTTGGAGGGGTTTCTTAGGATAATTTCTGTGTCTCATTTTGTATCTGTTGTGTTTTGTTCATTTATTTTGTTTTTTGTTTATTTTCATTTCTGGCATAACACTTCAACATTACAGAGCCAATTTCACTACATACATTCAAATATCTCCAAGAAGTTAAACTATTGGAAATATCTAATTATAGATAAGTAAAATGAAGTTACTGAATATGGACATGGAAGTTTAGTTGACATAGTGTCTTCAACCAAAACTTTTGTGTCTCAACCATGACGCATGGACATTCATGTGACATGCTGTAGTCTCATACAACTTGCTACAAAAAATACTTGAAAAATAGCAAAGACCCAACTCTATGTGTTAGCTAGCTTGCAAAGTTGGAAATACAACAACAAATACCAGATACAAGAGAAGAAAAAATGAAATAAATAGACTCAAGAAACCTTCAAGCATTCAAGGGCTTTCAAAAATTTGAACGTAGAAGAAGAAAAATATTTGGGGGCTCTTTGGAGACTTGTCTCAATCAAGTTCTTGTTTTGGTTTTTCCACCTCCACAACAACCAAATATATAGATAGATCAAACGACAAATAGACATAATGATAAATGATTTATAGGCAAGCTTTGAGATATCTACCAGAATGCTCAAAGACATAAGACAAGTTGGAAGATATTACTAGATAGGATTGAAAAAGCCAAGAGAGCTATGCATATTGCTACGAGAGACTGTTGTAGAAAATTATTGAGAGTTGTGAGAGTGAAGAGATTGCAAGAGATATTTAGAGAACATCCAAGAGAGATATGGAGTGAAAAAATGAATTTAATGTGACAAGCGGAGCATAGGAAAGGGGGCCTTGAGTCGTTTGGGAACATTCCAAGCCATTTCTACTAACCTAGGCATGTGACAAGTGTGAAACATTTAGAAACAACCTTTGAATGCTAAAATTTACCTGAATGCTAGTGTGCCGCACAAACATTGGCCTTGAGTCATTTGGGAACATTCCAAGCCATTTCTACTAACCTAGGCATGTGACAAGTGTATAACATTTAGAAACAACCTTTGAATGCTAAAATTTACTTGAATGCTAGCGTGCCGCACAAACATTGGCCTTGAGTCGTTTGGGAACATTCCAAGCCATTTCTACTAACCTAGGCATGTGACAAGTGTAAAACATTTAGAAACAACCTTTGAATGCTAAAATTTACTTGAATGCTAGTGTGCCGCGCAAACATCTACGCTACAGGCTAATATCTAGACAAATCGTGGTAAAAATTGATAGGAGATGAGAGAAACATTTGGTTTACACAAGAGTGATGCAAAAAGGTATCCTAAGCATCTTGAGAGGGACAAGGTTAATGCAAGGGCTAAAATGAGCCTACACAAATGCTAGGGGATTAGATATTAAAGTGGATAAAAATGTGGAGGTGAAATTGTGAAAGGTATGCAATTTTTTACTCTACATATTGGCCCATTTTAGTGTGCTTTATGCACATGGAAGGAAAGCTACTCGAAACAAATAAAATTTTGATGCAAAAAGGATGTTGCAAAGGAAGTAGATAACTCTTCAAGCCAATGAAGCATACTCTTAAGTTGAAGACCTACAAATAAATGCATTAGAAGAAAAAAATTGCACAAGACAACAAAGTTAGAACATGAAAACCACAAATCCATAGGGGTGAGAATGTGATGAACATATAGATACATAGGCAAGGACATGGATAACACCCACAATGTAGGATAAAAATAAATAGTGAACAAACTATAACTTTTATGTTAGCAAAGTGAAATAGATCTTGATGCAAGAGGTTGCTTTAGTACTATGCGTCATCCCTTAAATACAACACAACATAGGAGAATTCTAAAATGAAGAGATGAATTTGATGATTGATTGCTTCAAAGAAGAATGCACGCAAAAGATAGGGAAGTGACCAATGTTGAAGAAATGATATGACTGAGATGCTAGCTTGGTTTGTTGCAAGGGGTCATGTAGATGTGTTGGGTGGATACTTTGCAAGCGATAGTTTTGGGATCAATTGTAAAACGATGCTTCCAACTATAGTGTGTGAGACACTGTGTTTCCTAATTATAAGGGAAGACTCCCCCTATCTATTGTTACTAAAAGCAACCTACACTAACCTAACACCTAAGATTATGTACACTAGGCTAATTTATAGGGCATTGTATTCGTCATACTCTCTTCTTGCAGAGTGGGCATTCTTTTGTTGTAGAATATACTACTCTATTTTTACAACAATCTCCTTGTAACAACCAGTTTCCTCGGGGTCTTAAATTATCAACTAGCATATCCAAAGAAATACAATTATTACTTCATTTTCATAGGAACATAGTTAAATTAGTTTCATTCATATGAAAGAGATTGACGGTTAAAATCAGTTAAACAAAATTTCTTAACTAAGAACTTAAAACACCATCAATGAATTTACTATAGAAATTAAAATCCACATGCCATGGAATTTGAACCAAGAAATCATTGTAGGGATGCTTCTGCAACCACCCAGGTTAGTCCATAAATACCACTATAACAATATCAAATAACAACTACCATCCAATACCGCTATATCAAAATCAAATGATGATTACCATTAAACACCACTATGTCAGTTAGGGCATCACATACCACTGTATCAATTAGGGCATCGATAATCATTGGATCATTTTGGGCATCAGATACCACTGTATCATTCCTTTTCTTCCGATTGCTTAACTGTGGCAATAACATAAGATTAGGAGATATGCTCATATTCGATATTCATGTAAATGAGAGACAATCCATCAATCTATCTCTCGCATCTAAGTGTAAAATAATTGTAACGATGAAATAACTCAATTAATCTTACCTTCTTGCTTATACATCATAAAAGTGATAATACCTGTTTCTGACAAACAATTGAATGTATAGCTTATCTTTGTCTGTTGTATGTCCGACAACTTGGGGAGAGGTGAAACATTGTTAGGGGCTTAACCGCCCAACCTTGGACCTTAACTTATTCCCCACACAATCTCTAACGAGAACGGCTCTTCCTACCCAGGATTGGACTTGGAACATCTGTCATCTACTAAGCGTCCTTGTATTTAAACACACCATTTGACTTGACAACAGGAAGATGAAATTAACAGGATCATGCATGAACTATTAAATAATTCATATTAAAAATGATAAATATTGTTAGGTCACATCTGATTCTGTTTTCTTGTTAATTGCAGATCTCTTTCTCTCACCTCTTCAACTTTTTCCTTGGCTATACAGCTGGGTGAATCCCAGGTGTTTGAAGCTTAGAGCAACTCGCTTTTTCTATTGTTCCTTAACTAGTAAAATAATATTAAATGTTTCTAGCTTATCACAAACTGTAACTTAAAAGAATATGTTCTTTAAAACAGGCATAAATATCATTAATTCTGATTTCCATATTGTATATTTAAATCATGATTCTATTGCATCTTAAATAACTCTTTCTCAAGAGGTTTTGTCCGATGATTGCATCCATAGTTTAGCTGTTATGGAGAATGGAACCCAGTAGCAATTGATAAGAAATATACAACAATGCTTGGAGCAGGATTGATTATGTACTTTCAGCATTTCACAATTTGTGATTGAGAGAATTTATTCTTTAGAACTTGCAGAATTAAATATCATTCGATTCCAAAGTCTATTTGCAAAGATAACTTATCATTCCATGTTATGGACACTTCACTATGCTTATTGGTAAGCAACTCCCTAGAGTTATATAGTTATAAATGAAGATTATCTACAGCTGTAGATATAGAAATTGATTGTAATACAAATATTGGAGTAACATTAATTGGAGATGATTAACACATAACTTGATATAATTTTGGGTCTCTACTGATGTATTTGCAAAAATGACTTGATAATCCAGCTCTCCTTCAGTTGCTAAGAATGTATCTAAAGAATACTGAGATACTCCGTCTTTTGTGATGATCGATTCATACACAACAATGTTCTAAGACGCTGCTTGTGAATAGGAACTACAGATTAGAATAACAGTGAACATTGATTAAAAATGGTAATACTGATTGAATTAATAGTAAATCCGGCTCTTGCATCAACTAGAAAACGGGTGTATGATGGGCGAAGAGGAGACTGGAACGCAGCTGAAGGTAGTGGGGTGTATAAAGGCAAAGATATCCTGAAAACGTAGCAGCAGAATGAAATCGAAAATATGGATTATGGTCCCTGACTCCTCTCACGGCTTCCATATACAGGGACATGCCGTGACGTCTTGGCTTCCACCGGTTAAAGTTTATAAGACAATTCGAATTACCAATTATTAAATTGATTTTTCATGCCAAGTGTTAATCGGTTATTAAAATGGAAAGAATAGAGTTGGAAGATAAAGTTGGAAGGATTATAATTTGAACATTATTATAATTCGAATGTTATTATATCTGAATATTATTATAATTTTATATTATATATGTACATGTAAATATATTAATAGGGTGACATCACTTTATTAAATTATTATAATAAAATGGTGCCATTTCATTTTTATATTTATATGCACGTATATAAATATTTATTAAAATAATATGATGAAAGATCAATTAAAATCCTTTGAGGTACGATTTATATTTTAACTCAATTATTTATGTTTCTCAAATTATTTATTTAAATAGCTCATGCGGGTCCCATAGACGTATCTTGTTTCAAGTCGCTAGGTCCTCAACCCATCTGCCCACTAATGGTGATGCTCCTATGCCTAATTCTTTTCTAACAATGCTTCCAGCCCTTTGATGTGTTTCCTGCAAGGAAATTCTTCGTAATCAAATCATATTATCATAACAAGATATAAACAATCATAATGGCTAACCGCACATTCAATTTCATGAATTCGTGATAAATAATTATAACGACTAACCATCTTATCATTTCACAGAATTATAACCAATTTAACTATCAAGTGACTTCATTTGAACTTCAACAACTATATTTTAAATTAGGTCAAAAATTGGGATGTAACACTCTTAAGTACAATTTATCTATCTTTACAACAATCGAGCTAAGTTCAATGTAGCAAAGTTAAAAACAAGGAGCTCATGAAAGCTCAATGACTTTCCCCTACTCCGTATGTGAATTCAAGAATAAAGATGAATCATACATGCAACTCAAATTCTCCAACACATACTTCACCTTACATGTATGACCATAGAAAATAAAAGCAACACAATTTCTTCAAGTTATCTCCTTGCTTGAGCATTCTACACTAGCTTCAAATGTGATAAGCAATGCAAAGTATGCAAGACCAAGTCTGCAAACAAATTATAATTGTGAACCCATTAAGTAGCTCAAAGTTTGCAACATTGAATGTAAATCCCTTTTGAACAACAACACAACACTCACAAATAATTTCTAGAAAATGTCATCAGATGACAAGTTGAATCAACACAAAGTTTGAAAGCAGCTTGCCTCTTTAATCTAATGCAATTTGATTTACATCTAAGCTCAATGTCTTAGAGTGCTCAGTAAATTGGTAGAGTTTTATTGATAGAGAGGACCGGAGTTGTCGTCTGTGTACCATGGCTGAGACGGAGATTAAGACCCACTTTATTTTCTGATGCCCCATTTATATGAGATTAGGGGGAGATTTTACTGTCTGTTCATAGACTGCGGGTCTTTCTCAACATTCCTTAGATATACGGACCAACGATGCCTTGCGCTTTACCTGCAAGGAAGCAAGCAGTTCTGTGACCACACCTCTTATTCCCCTAGTGCCAAGCCTCAGATTAGTGTATCACCGCCTTCTTCTCGCCCTTGTCTCCGGCCTAGCGTGTGAAGCAACTGACCAGTGCTCCTACCACTTGCCACTCTAGATCCGTGAGACCCCAAAATGGGTACACATGATAATGCCATTCCTCCAACTGTTCTTAGAGACGGTTTGGGGCTCTTGGTCGCCTTGGTCCTTATCCTTCGGTGTTGGACTCCTTCACCTTGAGGAAGGATCCCTAGTCCTTGCCTTGGCAATCTTCTTCTGTTTCTTTATTGCTTGCTCTTTCTAGGACACCGTTTGGTGCTCCTATTGTTGGCTGTCTTCTTGGTTGTAAGCTTTTAGTCCCTTAGACCCTTTTGGTGGTCTCTTGTTGGACATTAATAAATTTGTCTTATCTTATCTATCTTATCCATCTATTGCATTGCCAAAAGATAAAAAATTACATGGAGAACTCTCCAATACTTATGTGAGGGGCTTAGAGCAAAATGTGGGAGAGGTCGAACTAAGATTTATTCCACAACTAATTGAGTTGACTTATTCAATTATTGCAAGTCCTATTGTATTTTGACTTGCAATGTGATCGCATGTAATTACTATTATAATGTTTCATTATTTATAAATGAGTGGTTGCAAATGGAGTTGTAGTCTATTTAGGTAGAGAACAACTGAGAACAAAATACAAACTTTCTAGAAGGCTAACATGAAAGTTTATATGTTATCTACAAACTACCCAAAAATCTAATTAATAAACTAAATATACTTAAATGATTATTTACATAACATTAAATACTTTATTACCCTCCCTTAATGGTCATTTCGCTAACTACCCTTCAAAAGACACAATGTCTTTTGGTCACAAATACAAAGAAGGATACCCTCTCCTCATTAGGACATTTTGTAGTTGTTAAAGACCCATCTTGGATTTGCATATTATTAATAGCTAAGAATCCCTCCAACCTGATGGTGGGTAACAAAGTTGTCCCTTTGAGATCAGTTGTTGAAATTTGAAACCATGATTATATGGAAAAATTGACAAACCTTTTGAATACAAAAAACCTGCAAAATACACATTTGCAGATGTTTGTCCCAACAAGTCTATGTGTGACCCAGAATAGATTGCAAGAAACCACAATTTGTCTTGTGTAAAAATCACCATACCCTGAAATTGAAGTTTACAAAATATCATTTTTTGGAAAAAAAGGTAAAAACTCACCAAACAAGAATCCATATTTTTGAGGACAATCATACAAAACCCATAAAACAGTTTTTGAGGATAGAATAAAAATACCAAACATGATGTTTGAGTACAAAAATTAATCATTTGGAACCTAAAACACAAAATGCGAGACACAAATCATGGTACAAAACTTTGTTTTTGAGGAAAACGTTAAAATGGTAAAACCCTTTGACACAATGATTTTTGAGGCAAAGCATCGTGCAAAACCTACAATAATAGTAATAGGGAGAAAAACTATAAAACCCTTCAACAAATTTTTAAGGATTTTTTTTATTAAAATCCATCCATTTATTTTTTAAGGAGAAAATGATTAAAAACCCACTAAGAAACCTAGAATAATTTATAAGGCACAAAATTATAAACCCAACAAGTAATTTTCAGGCAAAATTATCAAATAATTTTGAGGCAAAATTATTAAAACCCAAATGTAGCTCCAAGAAATTGATTGCAACTTGCAGAGACTTATGGTCATTAGGCCACCATCATTGAGAATCAAAATCAGTTCCATGTCTAAAAACACGTCCAAACCATTCACATGAACCATTTTGCTATCTTGTCTCTCACTCTTGAATTGCGCACAATACAAAGAGATCTCACCAACGATTGGAAACGACTCTTGAAAAATGACGTGCGTGTTGGTAAAAAAAAAGATAAATACTTAGCTTCAAATGTAGGAAACTCTTGGCTAAGATACAGAGAAAAAACGAGCAAAAAGATACATAGACAAATAAGAGATCACACAAAAATTACAAGCAAAGAAGTGTGCCAAAAAGAAGAGGTTTGCTCCCAATATGAACGCAGATTTGTAGGGGAAGACTAAAGTGTTTTCTAAGAAAAAAACCCTGTTTTAAAGTTGCATAATTCACGAAAAATTCTTGAAATCTTGTGTTTTCACATAAACCTTCACAAAAAGCTTTGATTTTGCTAGAAAATCAATCTTAAAACCCTTTGATATTGAAAACCACATTTTATTCATTAGAAAATGATTCAAGAAAAAAATTCTGGAAAATATTTCTAGGTAGAGGATGACAAATTTTAAAAATTCTTCAAACTGTTACAACTTTGCAAGTTATGTCATTATAAGCAATTACAATTATCCATTTTACATGTATTACGAGTTTTAAACAAGCTTTGATCTTGTATTTCGGGTCATAAAGCTAGACTTACAAGTAAGAGTTTTGTTAAACTTGCATTTCACTTTTCCACAAAAACCCAAAGCTTGCACTTGCAAAGTCAGCTATAAAAGACAAAATTACAAGTAACTCAAAGACTAGACCAAACCGATTTTGTGTATTAAAAGTCTAAATACAAGTGCAAGAAAAAAGAAAAGAGTGAATCCTAAAGAGAAACATACACCCCCTAAAAAAAGTTTTCCTTGACCCATCGTGTACGTGAGGACAATCGTAGAGACTATTGTGCTGCTACCATAGTTAAAGTTTTATCACACACAACATTCTACAATTATAAATCACAACGAGCAAAGAAGCTACAAATGCCACATAGTGAGGAGTGACATAATTGAAGAAAGGAGGTGTGAGAATCCCATGAAAGAAAGCTTAGCATGTAGAAAGAATAGGATAGAGGTGAACCATGATATCCCTCATCATGTGAAGAAGAAATAGGTTTATCAATGAATGAAAGATTGTTGACACCAAAGTCAAGAAGTTGTATACTATCCTTCAAGGCCTTACATTCACTAGTGCAATGGCCAAGCTCTTAATGATAAGCACAAAAAGAAAGTTGTGTTTATCATGTTTATGAAACTTCTTGTGTCTAGGAGGAAGAGTAATCGAGCAAGCTATAAGAAGACTCAACAAAATATTCTCTAGTTTAAATAAGGTTGAGGAGTAGGAAGAAACCCTTTCTTTTGTGAGAAAAGTTTGAATACTCACTAGAAGAAGACATAGAGACATTAGTCGGGGGGAGGATGTAGACAAAGGAGAAGACTTGTAACCTAAACTTGATATAAAGAGTGTGGAGTCAATTGCAAGGGGACCTTAAGTCCTTGTTCCATGTGCCCAAAGACTATTCATTTGTTTCCATATCTAGAAAGAACATTGACTCGTGGATCATAAGGTGATTGCGACTCCTCAAAAGGGGGAGGATCAACCTTAATGGCATAACCAATAGTGTTCACATAATCTTGTGTCATAGAGTAATAGTCATGTTCGACAGCAAGTGTGAATGATGTTTTGGAATGTTAAGGTAGATAGAGCGAACTTTATATTCTTAATTGAAGGGATCAGTAAAATCTAAGGAAACCCCAATCATCAGAAAGAAATTCATTTGTTTGAGAAGAAGGATTTGAAGAATCACCTTGAAAAGAAGCATTAAGCTTAGTAGGAATAAGATCGGCAAGATCATCCTCGAAAGAAGTATTGAACGCCGATGTTAATTAATTGGGAGATATAAAAGGAATTTTTTTTTAGAGTATGGGGAATTGAGGAGTGACCAGTTGCAACCATTTTATACAAATGCATGGCATCAAGGTTTAGCCTTAATTTAAACTATTTTATTATTATGAACAAATTTAATAGCCTGATGAAAGTTTGACAGGACCATACCCACATTGTGCACCCATGGTCTACCAAGAAGAAGAAAATATTGTAAAGGTCCTTGCATTACTTAGACCACGGTGGAAGTCCAAGTTTCCAAGGTACTATTATTATACCTGGACCTTGGTGACGAGCATTATAAACCCACGAATGACTAAAGATTAAGCTGCAAGTGAACTAGGATCTATCTTAATTTTAGGTAATAGATCAATGCTACAAACATTGAGTATTGAATTGGTATCAATGAGCATCTATCTAATACGAATGTTGTAGTTATATACTACGATAATGAGTGGATCAACTTTGTTTTGCATTTCACAAGGAGGAATGCTGATAGAATGTAATGTCTGAAGTATCTAAGCACACATTATCCTTTATGACATTCACATCAGCCCATCTAGCAAATGATGGCATAAGGTTTTGCTGTGAGGTTTTCACACCATCAACCCTTTGCAAATGGGGACCCCATCTTTCTGCTTTAGCAACAATAGTAGTAGTGGTCTTAGGTGGTTTTAGTTGGCAGTATTTTCAAGTCTCCATGTCTAAGAGTGAGTTTGAGCTATTTTGACCTGCTGTGACGTAATGTTGGTCTGGGGTGCGAGTGAGGGTTGAGTTAAATCTGTCAAGAATATGGAGTTGGGACAAAGAAATTTGGGAGGAAATAAGTTAAAACCTTCAGAAAATCCTTGTTGTGGGATGTTAGAAATTAGAATGCTGAAGGCATGCTGAATCTTGAAATATGGCTTAGTTTGATTTTTTATGAAAACTCTCATAATCTAGAATCTTTATTAGAACTCCTGTGAAGCTGAAACCTTTCTCAAACATCGTGACAATATTTATACAAATATAACCTAAAGTATAAGTTAAATTTATTTCCTTTCTTATACCTTACATTTATTAAATGCTACATTTATATAAGAAAGCAAATATATGTAACTTAAATGTTATATTTGTATAAATCCTCCTACCTCCTGAGTTGAAAAAAGACTAGGTTTTGAAATGACTGAGTTTTGACAGAAATGCTCAAGATGGGTCAGAATCTGATCCTCTTTGGGCATTAATGCCCAACATCACCCTAATTCCACCCCTTGCAATCAAGCCCCCAATGTGTACCATGTTGAAAATTTGCAAATTTTCAATGAAGGAGGGTGGGCAGATCTGATAGCTTTTGGCACTTAGAACTTTTTTGATGGGATGACTGAATTGCCCAACTTGGGTTGGAATCCGACCCTCTTTGGGCAGTATTTCCCAACATTGTCAAATTTCCAGCCACCCCCAACATGGCCTTTGAACATATCATGATGGCATTTTGAAGTTTTGAGTGAAGTATAATGAAAACAGGGGCAATTTCAATGGTTTACGGACTTTTTTTTTTTGAGACTGGCTGAGAATGCCCAAGATGGGTCAGAATCCGCCTTGGTTTGGGCATTAATACCCCAAAACATCAGATTTTTGACCCCTCATTTTAGCCAAAAAATCAGGATCTTTTGAAATCTACCTTAACTGTGGCAAAATTTGGTGAAAACAACTTAGAAAATGAAGACTTTTGGTGGTTTGATAACTTATAAATTTCTAGTGGGCTGCAAATTATGGCTCAACATAGGTCGGAGTCCGACCTGTTTTGGGCATTAATGCCCAAAACCCCAAGATTTTTGACATCTATATTTGAATCTAAGTGGAGGCATTGATACAACTGGGTGAAGTTTAAAGTGAAAGTTCGATCAAGGAGTTCTGTTGTAGGGCAGATTGAAGACAGTTGATGGGATTTGCTAAGGAGTGTTGGAATACAACCCTTCATGGGCATTTTTGCCAAAAATGTTGCATTTTCCAACCCTCGAGATCAGGCTAAATTCGCATTGGACTGCTATCTTTTATGCCAAATAGATACTCAGATGAGCTGGAAATAATTTATTTAATTTATTTTGAATAGCGAAAGACCAGGTTGGCCAGCGTAGGGGGATGTGTCATTTCCCTTAACCAGTGCCTATTTAAGAGGGGTAATCTTAAGTCATTTTCCCACCAAATCAAAAAACAATTGAGCTCTGCAATTAAATATCGAATTTCCCTTTAATGAGCATCAATTTTGGACAGTCAATCACCTTTTGATAAGGCAGCTAATTTTCCCAATAAGACATCGAGCTGTTCCATATAGTGACAAATCACCTCAAGGCAACAATTCTATCAAATCTGAGATCAGAACAAGGCATTAACCTTGGGCAAGGCAGGCAGTTTTCTCTTAGTAGATCTGATTGGAAGGTAAAGTTACTGAATTCTGAAAATATCTTAGCATGAATTTTATCACTCACTTTCAGATTTCTTATCTATTTTCGAGTTTGAGGATGGATCCATTTACGAGTTACTGAATTTCTTCTTTTACTCAAGGAATATATTCAAACTCCATAAGAAGGAAGAGGCAGAATTGAGCATCAAGTCACATGAAATAATCGAGATTAGAGTCCTCATGGGAATCCAACTAGTTCAGGTCTAATAGGGGAAGTGAAATCTTGAAGAAACTCTCTTTCATGACAATTCTAAGTTTTTAAATTTTTTGCTTCTCATCATTTCATGATCATGATACCTCTTCCTCTCTTGGTTTTTGCAAGGTGAAGTCGAGATAAAGTTGTTAGAAGCTATGTTCGCCTGAGACCCACCCAAAAAGACCAAGTTTCGGAAACAGGGTGGGTAGGGGACGTCTCCCTTCCGTCCCCTTTTTCTGAAAATTCCCAGGAAACGTCCCTAAAACTTGTGGACTTTGGGAATTTTTTTTGGGGATGTCTATACGTCCCAAGGACAATTGGGGATGCCTTGGAAGTCCTTGGGACGGCTGGGTGCCCCCGATTTATAGACATCAACATTTATAAAATATTTGTTTTTTAAATTTTAAAGTGGGCTCCTCCTTCCAAGTTAACTCTAAGATGCTTATTACTGTTTGGTAGTTAATTCCTGCTATTTGGGGCCCTCTGATTAGTATTTGACAACATTATGTTAAGAATCATGGAATTAATATTGCTGTTATAGTCACGCTACATGCTCAAAATTATATAGCAGACTATTTGCAAGGTGCTGGGAAAGTCTGAAAAGTGCATTTTAGACCTAGAACATGCATCCTTATGTCATTTTCTAGCAATACATTAGTGCTAGATTGGTCTTGGGTTGATCTGGATCCTTTGTGGAAGATATGGTGAATATTGGAAGTTGCATCAAGATACCGTCTTATTGTAACAAACCTATATCATGATCAGAATTGTATAGAGGGCTTTTTTGTATTAATATTAGTCCACTCACTATGAATTGGAAGTGCAGTTTCAGAATTAAATGATAGTAGTGTGTTTCAATTTGGAACGTGGGTTATTGTTCTTGTTGCTATTGAAAATGAATTCTAAATTATGTTCTTGGGTATATTTCAAATTTTTACATTATTATTTTAATATTACATACACATTGGCAATAATTCCAAATTATGAATGCATTATAGCGTATTGAACATTGAGTTTGATTATTGAAATGTTATATATTAAGGTTCTATGATGTTTAAATAACCGGTTTATCCATGTCTTCATTTGAATGTAATGTATATGTGCAAATTTCCCTATATATTTTATATTTTTGGATTTTCCCTATATATATATAGCCATCTCCAAAATTGGCAAAATTTTTTGCCATCCCAGAAACCTATCTTGCCATCCCCTACCGTCTTCATCTTGGAAACTCGGGGGAACATAGGTTAGAAGGAAAGACCGGGACTTCAAGACTTCAAGTGTATGCTACAAGTGGGCCTAAGCTCAAAGGCTCCAAAGGAGAAGCAAGATTCACATCAAATTATTAGTATGTAGATTCAAATCAAAACCAAGATATATTCCAACTACATGAAAAAGAAATCAAAGAAAGGATCAATTTTCAAGTTCAAAAATGAGAATTGGAGGACTCAAGCATGCCAACTCGAATCGTACCTTGAGAAAAACTCAAAGGGATGCTGAAGATTCAAAAGATCAAGCAATTTGAGAAGATGGACCTTCACAATCATCCTCCAAGAGCCAAGTGTCATAAGAGTTAATCAAAGTTCGATACGTTGAGAATTACTTTCTAACAATCGAGCAGGAAATATTTTTAGTTCGAACAGACACCTTCTACAAGTCAAGACCCCAAGAACATGGTTCAATAGATCAACAAGATAAAGGTGAGAGGTGGCATTGAGCTTTCGTCTCCAATCAGAAATTCTAGATCCAAGCATCATTCAATCACATAATGCCAAGTGTCCTACTTTCTCATTGGCTATCTAAATCATTGTTATTTTCTTAGTGGCCTACAATGTGGTGCTCACCCTCATGTAATTGGTAGTAAATTTGGCAGCCTTAATTAGGGTTTGTGGGGATGAATCTCAACTCTTGATCTCCAATTGATCTTGTCCCTTCATTGTAATTGTACATCTATAATAAGTCAAGGCCTTCTCATTTTCAAAGTTAGTAGTGGTGGAGTTAGAAGCTAGAGAGCTATTGGAATAGAGTAGATTAGGCTAGCTAAGGGAGAGCCTTGATCAAATTGTTGCTATGATGCTTTTTTAGTAATGAATAATTCATTGTTGGTTTTTCATGTTGGATCACTTAAATTGCTTTGAAGTTTTGCATGTTATTTTAAATCTTTCACTTGGAGTAGTTTTCATTTCATGTTGAAGTAGTTTAGCTGGATGAAAGTTATTATGGTGTTTTCTTGCTTGACTCGAACAAATTCACGCCGCTAGCCTCTTGTTGTTGGTAAGAGTGCCTTGTACGGTAAGCAGATGATTTAAAGCACTTAGCTTTAGTTGATTTTAAATCATTAGTTTGCATCCATTTGATGAGATTGAAGATGTGATGCCAATGTGAAAACCATTTGAGTGTTTCTTAGATGCTTGCACTAGGTGGTTGAAGTTGTTGGTCAAGCTACATCTAGTAGAGTCCAAGTGCATCCATGATTCCTTGCATTCATATTAAGAGTAGAAATAGATGTAAGTTTAAGTTGAAATGGAAATTTGAAGATCAAAGCTATATTTTCATTGAACATTGTGAAGCTAAATCTTTAGGAGTGCAAGCAATTGATATCCATTGAATGAACAAGCGTATGTCCCCTAAGTGATTACCAACAGATCACATTATTTCACTGAGCGAGTATCCATAACTGAAGAAACCTTGAAGCCATTTCATGATCTTGCATTGCAACTTTAGCATGAGGGATGACCTTATATCAAGAGAGGATCAAGTAGTTGCTGTTTCATCTTGAAACATTGAGTATTTGATTCTGCATTTTGTAGCAGAGCAATGCTCACATCAAAAAGATCTTTTGCAGGATGCAAGGAGAAGCTTGGAGAAGATCCTGGAGAGAGATCTTAGCATGAGTAAAACATAAAATCGGCAGTGAGACACGAGGACACTTATCGCCTGAGCCCCTCATCTTTGCCATTGCCACCAAGATGACTAGGACTCCTTGACGTTTAGGAGTCTGTCGAGCTTCTTAGGAACTTGTGAAAGTCTCCTGTCCTTGGATTTAAAAAGTATTTTTTAATTTTTTATTTTTAAGTATTTGGTAGAGAATGAGCTGACAAACCTAATATGGGCAATTTATCAGGGTTTGTAGCTGATATTGCATCCATTAGTGCTGATTATGCTGGCTACCCTAAATAAAAACCAGAACTGGTGTTTCTATGTTGGCGTTTCCATGTTTGCAATGCAGGTGGTGCTAGTGTCATGTTAATCCAACAATTCATTATCCAATTCCATTTTCATATATGGTTAATTTCAATGTATAAGGGTTTCATATAGCTAGTGATGAATGATAGCGTCGCTGTCCATAATTATTAATAATCAACTTTCAGAGTCGTCATATTTGATACGTACAATTTGTATCTAAGTATTTAGTGTTCACAATTTTGCTATTTTACTAATTTGCCGAAGTTCCATTTGAAATGTAATTCTTATACATCTTTTTATAACTAGTTTCACTGGTATATATGTCCATCATCACTGCCCCTGCCATGCCCTCTCGCTGTCCCCCTGCCATCCTGAAAATTAGGACCATTATCTCCCCGTCACCCCATCCCCAATGGGTGGTGGAACATTGGAAATTGCTGAATAAGATCATACTCTCTAAGATTAAGAGAAATGATTAGGAGAAAACGAAAGAGTAGGTTAGAGAGGTGAAAGATATGTTGGATTGTTAATTTTTTATCTATTTTTGTGGGGTTTTTAGTTGTCAGCTACTGTTTTATAATAAGGAGCCTCATGCATTTTAGAAGTGATAGATTGAGCAACTTCAAAAAAATTGCATTTTAGTTGTAAAGAAGGCACCAAGTATAAATAAACTTTCTTTGGGGACAGACTAAATGGAGTAACATAAGTAACTGGTCTCCTAAACCTTTGACAGGCAGTGTAGACAACAATTACATTAACACATTCGTTTAAACATGTAGAAGAATTTGTAGGAATATGCTCAACATCATCCCATGGAGGATCAAATTTGAGATGAGATTCTTCATTCACCAATGAAGAGAGGGTAGATAAGATAACATAACTTTATAATTTCCAACATGTGACAACAAAATGGGTCAATGGGACTGCCAAAAGTATAACAAGAGACCAGCCCACAACAAGGACACCAAACAGTTTCCTAGGAAACAAGAAACAAGGCAGAGAAAGAGAGAGAAGAAGAGGAATGAGAGCCACACGAATGGGATGGAGGTTTCGAGCCCCACAAGAGGGGGGCCGCCCCACATCTAGGAACCCAAAGCCCCTTGGAAGAAGAAGAATAACATTAAGATAAGTATTAATGATTTAATCCTCTTGTAATAAAACATCCTTTTGAACTAAGAGGAATTTCTTGAAAGAGATCAAAGGTATATAATGACCTAGGAATAGCTAATTCATCATCACATGCTTGAAATGGAACATTAGTACTTTGAACAAAATTAGAAATTGACTTAATAAAAGACTACATTGATGCATTTTGAAAAATAACGACATAGGAAGAGCTAAGTCACCATCACATGCTTGAAATGGAATGTCATTAGTACTTTGAACAAAACTAGGAGTTGAATGAATTAAAGAATACAATCAATGAATAAACAAGTTGGTGAAGGCTGATGCATTATTTCTTATGACAGCATGAAATGGGTTTAAGGCAGTTCCCCCTTTTTTTGAGAAGGGGAAACCTTTGATTTGCTCTCCACCCCTTCCCTCCGCACCCCCCTTGCCCTTTTTTACTATTAAGACTGCTTTCAAACAAATAGTCAAAGAGTGACAGCGTAGTCAAACAATGTAGAAGCAGGGTTCCCCAAATGTAATGGAGAAAATGTGACTGTACAAAAGAATCTTTCTCACAGTTCATACATTTAGATATTTCCAACCAATTAAACTAGTAAAAATATCTAATTATAGATCATCAAAATGAAGTTGTTGAGTACAGAAATGGGAATTGCAAATGATAGATAATCTTCGGCCAAAATCTAAGCATCTCCGACAAGGATGATAGTGTGGTGAATGGATGTCCATGGTGCACTATAGCCTCATATGGACCATGACAAGAAATATCAGAAAGTAGTAACGACCCAACTCTATTCTTCAGCTAGATTACGAAACCCAGAAGTCAGAAATACGATTACAAATACAAAATAAAAGAGATAAACAAAAATGAAATAAATAGACACAAGAAAACCTCTGTGCAGTCAAGCGCTTCCAATAATCTTGTGCATGCACAAAAGAGGGAAAATGTTTGGTAACTGTTTACAGACTTGTCTCGATGAAGTCCTTGGTTTGGTTTTCCACCTCCACAGTAGCAGGATAGATATATAGATCAAAAGGCAAATAGATAAAATGATTTGTAGGCAAGGGATGTGATAAATCCAAGAATGCTCAAAGACATAAGCCAAATAGGAATATATTACCATATAGGCTTGAGAAAGCCAAAAGGGCGATGAAATTATTGTGAGAGATTTCTGTAGCAAACTGTATAGAGAGAGAGAGAGAGAGAGAGAGAATGCAAGAGTTTTATAGAGAACATCATAGATAGATTGTGGGGTGTGAAAGAATGGATTTATAAATGAGAAGAGGAGAGAAAGAAAGGGGCATCAAGTTGTTTCAGAACATTCTGAGCTGTGTTCACTGACTTCGGTTGGTGACAAGCGACAAGACAATAAAAAACAACCTTTATATATTAAATTATCAACGGGATGATAGCGTGGCACACAAAAGTCCATGTTATGCGCTTATCTCTAGATGAGTCATGCTAAAAGTCAATGAGAGACTAGAGAAACATATGGTTAACACAAAATTGAGAGGGAATTGGCTGGTGTAAGGGCTAAGGTAAGCCTACACAAATGGTAGGAGAATGGACACTAAAACTGATATAGAAGTGAGGTGAAATTGCAAAGTCTATGTAATTTTTACTTTACAATGGAGTTGAAACTAGAAAATACGCTTCAAAATCTCACTTTTAACCTTCAAAGCTATCTTTATGGGATTTCAACCACAAATTTGTCAAGCATGGCTTGAGTGAATAAAAGAATTCCTTAGGGTAATGTGAAATTGAGAGCATAATAAATTCTTTCTGTAGTAAATCATAAATGTTTGATAGTTGAATGGCTTCCTACTCTTTAAAATAAAGAATAATATTAAAACTGAGGCCAATGTTAATCGGTATAAGTTCAAGGACAAAATGGACAAAACTTCTCTCTAGAGAATCATAATATGCAATCCTTAAGGTAGAATGTTACAGTTAACACAAATTGGTGAATTGAAGGATTCTAATGGAACAATTCAAATTCTGATGGCTAAATTTCTTGATCTTATTATATCAGATTTGACATTTAAAGTGAATTCATTATGAGAAGCTTGATGCACATCATGCCTCAACTACTTTAATTAACTCCAACTTAAGCAAATCTGGAAGTTTTGATTGAGATTAGCGATGTATGGCATGTAGTAACTTCCAAAACATTTTACTTCACATATGAACTATTCTACCTATCAAATAATTTTTTGAAAATGCTCTAAAATGAAATTCAGGTCATGATAACTTTATGGAGTCAAAATAACTTCAGTATTCTTGACTTGTGGAATCAATCCAATAAATTCACAAATGATGCATTGTTGGCAATAATTTCAGTTGCGTTTGTGCCGTTGACATTTTCAAAATCATATATAGGCGTGGATATTCATTAGTAGTAGTTTTTTTGCCCACTTGAAGTGCTTTTTTAGCTGCAATTTTATTCAGCTGTAACTTTTGAGTTCATAATTTCTACATTTCATTCCTATTTGCTTTTGGTAAAATATCTATTATTCTTTTTGCAGTGGTGCTTTCCAGGAACTTTCTTACTGGGAGTATCTCAAAAAAGTTGTATAAGCAGTCCTATTTACTGGGCTGGGTCATTTGAACATGCCCATATAATTTCTTTCTTTGGTTTCTCAATTGTGTAAATTGAAACCATGTAATAGTCCCTGCTGGGTCTAATCAGAAAATTCAAACTTGTACTAGTGGGATTTTGTCAAACAGTTGGCGTGTAACCCAGATGTTAAGTCTGATACCACTGAAATAATGAAGCTTTCCAGAATACAGTACTACATTTAAAATCGAACTTTAACATCAAACATACAATCAAATTCTCTGACTTCTCCTCTACTGCTCATTACATTTAGATTTTCATTAATGAACAAATCATATAGCATACATCTGTTTGGATGCAATATAGCTCACTCATATTTAATATTTAAATACAAAATGCAGTAACAGGTCAAGAACCTGGTATGCCGCAGGCTAATCTGAGTTGCTGTCTCGTGGAGCCAGGCTGTTGTAGAAGCTCATGCACACAGGAGTTCGAAGTAGAGACATCAACTTAAGCATCTGGACTGTCACGTCTCACATGGGGAAACCGTCTACTGCTGATGAATATGTTATACCAGTGTTGATGTGATCAATACTCCTGCCCACAACTTTCAGATATTCTCCCATGTCTCTTAGTGAATCACCCGCACGCCATACTCGTCCCAAATAACAAGCCAACCAATACTGGATTGTGGAGCCGGCACCTCTTCTCCCTGTTACTCGAATGACCCCTGGAGGTAGGTGACTCGTCGAAGCTTTGTACTATGGCTATGGTGTTCTTCTCCACTTCGGTAGTCTAGCTACTATGGGCTGCACTTCGTTCTTCCTTCTAAACACGTCTAATGGTGAAGTCAGACTTCTCAGAAAGCTGGTAAAACTTGGATATGACTATCCATTATTATCTCAATCTGCAAGGTCAATTCTAAGAGCAGCTGGGCGCTACGTCCCATTACTCTAATGCCTTAGGGGTTTCGTCCTTAGGCAATCAGTCACATTTAAGCAACCATTCAGAATTTGAATAATAACATATATACGTGATGTCAATCCCAATGTAGCTCTACGCTTGTATAACCTCGATATGAGGGAAGACACAAACAACTAGGCAATGTGGGATTAAAAGTCAGTTTCGTCTTTCAGTCACTTAAGTTACTTTATTAATTTTATAATAACAATAAAATATTTAAATAAATCACTTAAGTCACTTGAACTTTAATAACTCTTGAAATACTTGTGTGATTGCTATATCGTCTGAAATAGGAATCTCTCCTCATAATTCCCCATGTGACCAAATACACTTTCTAAAAATAGAAAGGCTCTATCTCTATTACTCTTGACTTACTATACATAGTAAGTATGGCAAATGGAGTCCAAATGATATCGAATGAAGGCCAAATCCATAAATCATTGAATGTTGGGCATGAATCAATCCTCAGAAGATCCTGTAACCATCGTCATTAGCCTATGAGTATCCAATATTAGGCTAATCCCTAAAATTTTGATGCTGACAACAAATGGGGACATTACAGTCCTCCCTTCCTAAGATTGCTTGCCCTTAAGCAATCCAGCAATCACAGTGAACTCCAACCTCCCCCTGGATCCCAAATGAAGTGGTATGTGATACCTTTGTTAACATTGAACCAACTGCATACCACTAACATCATCAGGACCAACAACATAACTTGCAGTATAGCACTCAAAACTTGTGCTAATGATGTAGGAGTTAGAATTGTTGTCAGTAAATTCTATATTGTAGCTGACAGGTAGAATAGTATCCGAACGGGTGCGTGACGGTTTAGTCACCCCTTTGGGAAGGTATATGTACACCATCCGGAATGGACTTTGGATCATCATTGTAATCAATCATATCAAATATTGTAGTATCTTGTATACATGCGAATAATAAAAGGAATACTTTTGTGTTACATGTTCTTGTCTATTGTTTGAATGCATTAATAAACTGTTTATCTTGTACGATAAACATTTGGTGCCGTTGTTTATAAGGACCGGGTGCTATGAATGCCGAACACATTGAATAAAGATAGAAATAAGAATCCAAAAGATGACGGCATAAGTGTGGCACGAGAAATATTAAACTGCACATAGCAAAGCGACCGGAGGCACAAACTCCAACAACTCGCCGAGGGTACATTAGTGGTGGCACAAGAGGTGACTAGGGTACCACAGGAGCACTGACGAATGGAGTGCAGTCGCCAAATCGATCAAGGGAGAGGTTGATAGAAGAAGCCCGAGAAAGGCGAAGGGTGATCAAGGGAACAAAGGAAGAATTGACAAACTGGTATATGCCAAGGGGGAATCCAAACAGAAGGGAAAGGACCAGCGCGGCTCAGAGTGTCGAAGGAACACAAGTATGGGGTGAACTTTTCATCCTTGATACACTTGACGAGAAAATACAGTTTGGTCGAAACAACCAAGTCCTTGAGGAAGCCTTCATGCCACTTGAGAACGTAGGTGTCTGTAACGCGGGTGTTTAGAGCAGTATGGGAGTACAGAACAACGCAGGTACAGACAACAATGCACAACGAAAGAAAGAAAGGGTACTGATGGCTGATCTAAAGGAAAAGTTACCAAAGTTCGATGGGGATGGCACGGCTAACCCGATCAAACACTGCAAAACTTGCGAGACGATTTGGACAGCGAATGGAGAAAATGACTAGGACAAATGGGCAAGGCTATTTCCAGCCACCTTATGAGGTGTAGCAATTGATTGGTTTTTTGACACCGATTCGGCAAAGCTAATGACATGGGAAAACATAAAGAAGGAATTTATTATAGAGTTTCAATTGCTACGAGACAACAATGAGATAGTAGCAGAAATCTACACCACAAAACAAGGAAAAAATGAAACAGTCCTTGTATATGCTAGAAAACTAAAAGAATTAGTAAATAAAATGGAAAGTAAGCCAGCAAAAGGGCTGAAAAAGAGATGGTTCATAGGACTATGCTTGGAGTTAAAAAGGAAAATGAAGATTGTACCGCCATCATCGTACACTGAAGCATACAATCAAGTGATGGACTTAGAGAGTGAAAAGAAAACAAAAAAGAAGAAGAAAAGCAGATCATCCGACTTGGATGAATCCTCTTCTGAAGATAGTAGTGGTGATGAAAAAGGCAGTAAGAAGGCCTGAGCCCTCTAGAAGGATATGATTAGAATGATGAAAGAATTTAAGAATATGCAGAAAGGGAATAGCTAGACCAAAGAAAACAAGCTATGGTGCACAAAATGCAAGATAGAAGGTCACGCTAAGGGATCCTGTCTGAAGAATCAGTTCTGTGATATCTGCCAAATTGTGGGACATTCCACAAAGGAATGCCCATTCAATATGAAAACAAGAGGGCATCAACAAGTGCTCATGACACAAGAAGCTTCCACGTCAGGAGGGAACGAAAACGCAAACAATAACGGTGCCACCTTGGGTGGGTACAGAAACAACAGAAGGGGACAAAGCAACACCGACAACAATAATAACAATAATAATGGGGGCCGCAGTTGGATTCATAATGATGCAAACGATCGATCGATGGTTCAATGTCAGGCATGCAACTTGTGGGGCCAGTTTGCACGAAACTGTACAACGACAAACACATCGAAGTTGTTATGCTGATGGTGTGGTCCTGGAGACCATGAAGATGCCAAGTGCCCGAAATCAAAATTAGGAGTGAATTTGATCAGCATCGAATCAGGATTGGACGAAGAAGTCTTAGCAATTACACGTAAACAGGCAAAGCTGTACCCAGAACCGATGGAAGAAAAGAAGAGACTGGAAGAAACATGGGCAAAAATTGAGAAAGGGATGCAGATAGAGAAATCAAAAATGGAGAAGGCGGACACTGTGGGTACCTCAATGAGGAACTGCGTAGAACAAAATATCACAAGGCATATATTACAAACTGAAGTACCTGTAAAATTAAATGGTTTGATCCTCACAATGCCTCAACTACGAACGACACTCACAAACATGGCTCCGATCGCAAATCTACGAGAAGAACTTAGGAAGGAGAAGGAACGTGGAACAAGTGCAGCAGACCCAATGTTGCTAGCTCTCACATCAGAAAGGCATTCGACGGTCGTAGAAATGGGTATATTGGGAATTATCATCTCAGACACAATTGTTGACGAAGGTTCAGGGGTAAATGTCCTACCAGAAGATACCTGGAAGAAGTTGGGACAGCCGATGTTGTGGCCACCCACATTCCAATTGCTAACTGCGAACCAACATGGCATTAAGCCTCTAGGGATCCTGATGGCACAACCAGTGACTGTTAGAACATAGCCGTTCCTGCTCGACTTTGTAGTCATCCCGCTAAAAAGAAGGGGATATGATGCCATTCTGGGACGAGGATGGCTCATACAAGCAAAGGCTAAACATGATTGAAAGAAGAATACACTATCAATGGGAGCTGAGGACGGAGATTTATTATTGATTTACACACAAATGGTAGGAGAAGAAGTTGGATTGTCTGATTTAGAAGGAGAGGATGAAGGTAAGAAGCAAATGGAACTAGATGAGGAAGGAGTCCTACGGTTAGAAGGTGGATCAAAGGACGGCTATCTGGATTTGGTAAACGGTCTATTTCACTGGTAGATGGAGGATTATGAGCTCTTTCCAAGCTGTAATATGTTAAGGGTTGATGAAGGTGAGAAACGAGAGGAAAATGAATGTCCGAAGGAATATAGAGAAGCAAAAGAAGGAAAGGCGGTTATGGCTGAAGCTAAAGGGAAAAACATACCATATGAATCCAGCAAAAAGAAAGATCCCATCGTATGGCACACGGTGAACGGATTGCGCAAAAAGGAAAGGTTACACTGCACCGTGGATATTGTAGAAAGGTGCCGACAGCAAGGAAAACACATCGTACGATTTACACAGGAAACAAAGAAGGGCTTAATAAAAATTGTAGTTGTACAGAGTGAAGGTTCTAGAATCAAGAATACAGTTATTGACGGCAAGGAGTGGCAGTTGACGGAATTCATGGTATGGGCCACGAAGGTTACACAAAACAGGCATAAGGCATGGCATGACAAGCACTTGAAGTTGAACAGATTTCAATCGGGATAGCTAGTGTTGAAGTATAATGGGTGCAACGAGATCAGATCAGGCAAATTTAAAATAAAGTGGGTCAGGCCATATAAAATTGGCAAAGTGGGCAATAATAGAGCAATAAAATTATGGATGCTCGACGGGAAGGAAGTAGCCGATGCAGTGAATGGGTCGAAGTTGAAAGTCTATCATGAAAGAAAGAATGCACCTCTGTGGACGAACAACTAAGAATAAATAATGAATATTAATGTATATATGTAAATTAGGTGTAAAATAAAATCTTTTTATTTTTAAATTGTTAGACATAATAATATATAAACAAGAGAACAGTAGTCAAAAGATGTACGGCCTTTAGGGGAATGAAATGTTAAAAGAGAAACCATTATACAAACCGTGAAGAGTAAAGTGGGGACCGTGCGACTGTACGGATAGGAGAACCTTGTAACGACACTACTGTACGGCCTTTGTAAAAATCACCAAACATGAAATAAGATTGATAAGTACGGTCTATAAGGAAGCATTAGAAAGGAGCATTGATTATGTTCAGTTGCGAGGAGGAAAGCACCGTACAGTCACATAGCAGAAGAACCCGTATGGACATTTGAAAAACCTTGATCGTACAGCCATGAAGGAACCCATATGAACATAAAGGGGGCATCATACATAGGAGATAAACACCGTAGGACATAAAAGCAGGGCAGGAGGAGAAGCAGGTAAGTCATATAGCTAGCAAAGGAAAAGGTATAGCCATCAATTGAAGGATTGAAGTCACTGTACGGACATATGAATGTGAGGAAGCAATAAAGTGGGCCGTACGGCCTTGAGGAAGGCACAAATCTGACAGCCACACCGTATGGTATGGTCGAGCAAGAAGTGGGAAGCAATAGGTTGTACGGCTGTACCAAAGAAGGAAGATGAAACATCATATGGTGTACGGCTCGTACGAAAGAGAAAAGGAGGAAGGCACTTAAATGGCAAGGTGGGAGCACTAACGTACGACCTGTGAACATAGAAAGAGGAATGTTGTAGAGGAAATCGTACAAAAAACATACGGCTAGAAATTTGTAGGAAGAGACTTGGAGGTGCACCATATGGCTGGGGAGTTACATGAACTAGAGGTGTACCGTACGATTGTACGGTTAGATTGAAGAAGAGACCATACAGAAAACTTATACGACATTGGTGTCGGATAACTAAGTTGTACGGTTCGTACAGAATTAGTAACTAGAGTAGGAAGCCCGTACGATATCAAGAGGGCATACGATAGCAAGGAGATATATACATTGGCAAATTACGAAAGAACTCAGAGCCATTTCGTATGATAGGAACTGGAGAATGAAGAACCGTATGACACAGGCATAGTTAGCTATAAAACATAGAAGTCTTAGATCATCGTACAAACTCTCTCGAAGGGAAGGAGATTGCAGTACATCGATAGACACAGAAGAAGAGTGATATGAGGTTCTAAAAAAAAAAAGACGACAAACCAAAATAGTTGACAATGGAAAACATATGGTATCAGAGGGACAGACATAAAGAGGTAATGAAGAAAACATTAGTTGGCAGATAGAGTATGGTATCAGAAGAAAATCACAAAAATGGTGTGTTCTATGGACTTTTATGTGGGTTATCAGTCGTGGGAAGTGTGACCAGTTGATGAGACCTGGAGTTGCTGTAGGCATATAGTGTCTATGTGCTAGAGGTGGAGAGAGCACTGGAGCAAGCCTTTCAAGAGGGGTGCTACGCTTTGAGGCACTCAGAGTAGGTGTTGGATGGGAAGTTGTCTTGGTGGATGCATAGAGAGCTTGGGAGGAGCTGATCATCCAGTTGGAGACAATAGAGCGACACTTGGCTTAGTGTACCCAGGGCGACACAGGTGGCTATCAAGGTCAACTTAGCTAAAGAGACAATATTGTGTTAGCAGAGGCTACGGATGCAACATGTTTTGGAGACCAGTTTGGTGCAGGCATGGAAAAAATGTGAATGTGATGTGACGGAAAAAAATCTATCTTGTTATAGCTAGTCACAGTTAGTGTATTCTATTTTATTAATCTGTCTCGGGTATTTTGTAATTGTTATCCGGAGACGACTTTTCTTTTTGGGGGGATGATGTTGTCAATAAATTCTATATTATAGCCGATGGGTAGAATGGTATCCGAACAGGCACGTGACGATTGAGTCACCCCTTCGGGAAGGTATATGTACACCATCCGGAATGGACTTTGGATCATCATTGTAATCAATCATATCGAATATTGTAGTATCTTCTGTATACATGCGAATAATAGAAGGAATACTTCTGTGTTACATGTTCTTGTCTATTGTCTGAATGCATTAATAAACCGTTTACCCTGTACAGTAAACAAGAATATCACTAGAAGAATCCCTCATAAGGAATATCTTCATCCTGGTTCTCACCCATATAATATAAATTGGATTGGAATCTTGATCACTACATCGCTCACCTCATCAACAATAACGAGTGTACTATCATCAGAGCACACATATACAACTGCTTGCATATTGCTGAACTCCTGATTGGATGGTTCAACTGACACAGAAGTGGCTGCTGATATGATAGTATCCTCGCATGCTCTTACTCCCACTATCATTGCATTGCCATCAAATACATCTTCCGGGGAACTCATGCCAACAACTACATTATTTGACTTAACCAGACATAAATCCTCATCAGATTCCACCTCAATTGTAATCAACTCATGCAATGTCTCATAAGAAATGTCCCACAAATCTAAAGCCGCGATTGTATCATCACCTTCCGCTCTTAGAAGAAGTGATATCATTCTCTGCTCAAATCTCAGCTTTGAAATTAGTTGGGTCATTCATTTGTGATTTTGATTCATCTCATTCACTAGTACATCCAACTGTTTCACAATACCTTGTATCTCAGAATCTCCTTCCATTAGCGGTGAAGTACGCCCTTTGCGGGTGTAATGAGTACCAAACCTTTTATCACCATCCATAACACTAAAAGCCAAGTCCTCTACCTGAGGGTCAAAAGAAAAGTGATGAGCACTCATAGTGTAATGCCGATAAAAATTCCCAATCTCTATTAAGGGCTCATGGTCATCAAACTGGAAATCAGAAGATGGCTTCAATCTCTGACTCTGAACTATTGGTCGGCTAGGATCTTGGGCAACCCTCTCAACGAGCTCAACCACAAAATCCCTATTGGGAAGCATTGTAGCCAAGGTCTCTACAATCTTCCTCACCAATCGTTGAATAACACAAGAGCCCCGAATGAGAGCACCCTTAGATATACTGTATGAATTCCTCCTGCAAATCTGAGCTCTCAAGCAAATACTCCATGAATGACACAGTACGGTAGAAATTATGTGGAAGCATCAATCTTCTCCCCTACAATCCACAATTGATCTCTTTGAAAATGTGACAGCTACCAGCTATATGAAAAGAAGAAATAGATTCACTTCTAGTAGAAGGAAGCAAATCACCATGAGAGCTCGTCTCCACTGATGCTTTCACCTCCTTTGTACATACTACACTCATATCCTGGATGAATGTGTTCACCACATAATCACATCCCTCATCCTCAACTATAGAAGCAAACTCAACACCAACCACAATATGTAACTGAACAGGATCTGGGGCTGGTGTTGACTGTACCCATTGTAATTCCACGGTAACCTCTCCCAACTGTTACTGTGACTCCTGAAGAGTTAGCTAAGTATACTAAAGAGAGTCCACCCTCACTTCAAGCTCCCGGGTGAGCTCAACCACCTCCTCTTTCCCTAATGTCTCATAGCAGGTGCCACCCCACTCTAGAAGGTAATCTCTGACATCAACTAACTGAGAGTAACTATGCTTCAAGATCCTAACAACCTCTTGAAGTGCATGCACCTCTGCTATGGAAAGACTATTATCATCGTGCTCATCTGACACAAGGGCACCCCAACCATATATAGCTAGCATATGCCAAATAGCATCATAATGATCAAGAGATGAAGGAATGTCACTATCACTCATTTTCAATTGATAAGTCACAGGATGCCTTTGTAACCTCTGACTCCTATGAAAGCTCTGTGTCTCACCAACTACATTGCGATAGGAAATTGAATTAGAACTGTCCACCACAAGATCACTCATACATGTGCTATCGTCCTTGCACAATTCTGCATCCGAGATACAACTATTATGTACCTCAAACAACTCCGAAGAAATAGAAGCCCACACAATCTCAATCTCCCCACATGTCTTAGCTTACACCTCAATTTCAATAGTAAGATCCTGTAAACATCGATCCTGGGACTCATCCAAAACCTCATCAGATTCATCATCCAATATCTGACAAGGGGTATCATACCCGGTGCAACTCATAGCATCATCCAACAAATTGCCAGAGGTGTCCATACTATCTGCATCCCCATCACTTAATAGAGCCTTAGCTGTCGTCACCTGACTCTGCACACATGACTCTATGCCAGGCTGTGAATCAAAAATGCTAGAGCATGAATCCACATCTACTAACTTTGCTGTAACACCCAAATCACTAGAATGATAGCTGAGTGACTCCATACATGCATCGGTCCCACCTGAGGAAGCAATTGCCTCCTGTACTAGAGCAACACTATGACAACTCCAATACAAATCTCCAATAATCATTCCCTCCTCAAGAGCCTGAGGTATCAATAGTAACAAATGCATCAATTGTCTCTGCACTAACTGCAACAACTCTAGGGGCCTCAACATGTTGAAGCTTAGTGCCGCTATCCACTAAGGGTACAAACACATCTACTGATATCTATGAAATGGGCCCCTCATTAGCACTGCAGATAAGACTAGCAGGTATCATACTAAATACAGGTACCTTTGCATCATAGACGCTTGTCGGGAAAAACTCAAGCGTCCTTTCTTGCAATCTCGATGTCAGCCTTCTAAAGGCAAAAACCATATACCTTGTTGTCCTCTCAACTGTCTCTAGAGCTGACAAGCTCTCCCTTTTTTGATTTAAGTATTGAGCAAAGGACAAATTTTGCTTAATCGGATTAGGGAATAAATCCCATTTATCGTACATTGCCATAACGTTATTTGGTAGTAAGTTTGGTGCCATGGGTGGTGCTACCTCTTCCTCTGCATTAAAAACGAGCATCAAAGGCTTGTCAGTGTTCTGTGTGGGGGCCCTAGCAGCTTGAGGTGACCACCTCCACTGTGATGACTTGGGGCTGCCCTGTGAGGCGGAGCTATCTGCTGCGTAGCACATGTAACTTGTTGAAGTGCAGTGGCTATATTGATCTACCCATCTCTAATAGCCCTCAAAGTTTCCCTCACTTCCCGTTCTTGTTCATTCTCATTACAAGCCATTTGAGTGGCCTGTATGTGTTTCACTTCTTCTTTCCTATACTTGCTACTAAACAATGCTCCATTTCATAACACTATTGGCTCCTGGCTTTTATTACCTCTATGATGATAGCAAAAATCACAATAACACTATCTCCCAAAACTATGATTTTGCACTACTGCATTCACAAACAGACTTCTACTTGCATAAGCACTCCTCGCCCTGCTGGACCTGTTTAGACCGTTTACGACACATGCATCTCCTTCATGACAGAAGATACTTCAGTTTCTATGATATTTCAAGCTTCTCACAGCAGATATAAGAACACGACATCAGTAGTCTGCCCGATACTTAAGGATGATTGTAATCGAACAAGAAGAGATATATGATATTGCTTAAGTGAAATAGCTTTAGAAAATTAATAAATCTTCAGCTCCTTACAAATTCACTCAACACTCTCCATCTCTCAACTTAAATTGTTTTTGATAAATCCGTATAAAAATTTGCCTCTGTTATAAATCCATAGGCTGGCAAGAAGACCAGCTCTAATACCACTATATTAATCCCGGCTGGGTCTAATCAGAAAATTCAAACTTGGACTATTGGGATTTTGTCAAATAGTTGGCATGTAACCCAGATGTTAAGTTTGATACCACTGAAATAACTAAGCTTTCCAGAATACAGTACTAAATTTAAAATCGAACTTTAACATCAAACATACAATCAAATTCTCAGACTTCTCCTCTACTGTTCATTACATTTAGATTTTCATTAATGAACAAATCATATAGCATACATCAGTTTGGATGCAATATAGCTCACTCATTTAATATTTAAATACAAAATGTAGTAACAGTTCAAGAACTTGGTATGCCCCAGGCTACTTTGAGTTGCTGTCTCGTGGAACAAGGCTGTTGTAGAAGCTCACGCACACAGGAGTTCGAAGTAGAGATGTCAACTTAAGCATCTAGACTGTCACGTCTCACATGGGGAAATTGTCTATTGCTGATGAATAAGTTATACCAGTGTTGATGTGATCAATACTCCTGCCCACAACGTTTAGATATTCTCCCGTGTCTCTTAGTGAATCACCCGCACACCATACTCGTCCCAAATAACAAGCCAACCATTACTGGACTGCGGAGCCGACACCTCTTCTCCCTGTTACTCGAATGACCCCTAGAGGTATGTGACTTGTGGAAGCTTTGTACTTATGGCTATGGTGTTCTTCTCCACTTCGGTAGCCTAGCTACTACGGCTGCACTTCATTCTTCCTTCTAAACACGTCTGATGGTGAAGCCAGACTTCTCAGCAAGCTGGTAAAACTTGGATATGACTATCCAGTATAATCTCAATCTGCAAGGTCAATTCCAAGAGCAGCTGGGGGCTACGTCCCACTACTCTAATGCCTTAGGGGTTTCATCCTTAGGCAATCAGTCACATTTAAGCAACCATTCAGAATTTGAATAATAACATATATTCGTGGTGTCAATCCCAATGTAGCTCCACGCTTTTATAACCTTGATATGAGGGAAGACACAAACAACTAGGCAATGTGGGATTAAAAGCCAATTTTGTCTTTTAGTCACTCAAGTTACTTTAAAACTTTATAATAACATTAAACTATTTAAATAAATCACTTAAGTCACTTGAACTTAATCTCTTGAAATACTTGTCTGATTGTCATGCTGTCTGAAATAGGAATTTCTCCTCATAATTCCGCATATGACCAAATACACTTTCTAAAAATAGAAAGGGTCCATTTTTATTACTCTTGACTTATTATACATAGTAAGTATGACAAATGGAGTCCAAATGATATCCAACGAAGGCCAAATCCATAAATCACTGAATGTGGAGATGAATCAATCCTCAAAAGACCCTCTAACCATCCTCATTAGCCTACGAGGATCCAATATTAGGCTAACCCCTGAAATTCTGATGCTGGCAACAAATGGGGGCATTACAAACCGGGATGTGGAAAGGCAGTTCTTTTGTTACTCCTGGTGCCATATGGTGAAGATACAAGTATGTTGACTACTGACTTACAATTTTGGCCTATCTATTAGAAAATAGAAAACACCAAACTGGTCCATTACTACGATATAAGATCCAAACACATGGTCTAGTAGGGCCCTTCCTTCAAGATCAAGGCATGTTAAGCATTTTAATATCTTGGGTTTCTATATGCTTTTAGGTCTCTCATTCTGGTCCGATCATTGTATCCCAATATGGTGAACAAACACATTTGATCTTAATTTGCATTGCGTCAACTATGTTGCCTATGAATCCATTTCCCCCCTTTGAAAGTTAAACATAGCATATTTTTTCCTACAGGTCCACTCATTTTGTTCTGTCATTCTTTCTTCACCTACAAGGTTTGACTTTTAAGATTTTTACTTGTGACGAGCAGGTTTTGACTTGAATTCCATTTTCCTTAACATTCTTCTATCCACCACCAATTGCTTTCCTGCAAAAGCATCTTGCCTCGAAGTGTTTTCAGTTTAAAGACATGGTGCAAAAGAATGCATTCACTGAATCTACATTCATAGATTTTACCTTCCTAATTTCTTTTTATGGTATGTCTTCAAAGAGGAAAATGATATCTTGTGATATCTATTGCTTTTTGTAGTTGAGGTAGCTGTAGCTGTTCAAGAATATCAGAACTGCAATGCTTAGTGCAATTTTGCACAATTTCTCATGTGACATGGATGTCATCTGTTAAGTATGTCCAGTTTCAACATGCTCAGATTATTCAGTTATGCATATGTGTAGAAGTTAAATGCTTAGAGGAATTGATGTAATATGTCCGCTTGTATTAAAGGTCCTTTTTCCTTTCAAACTTTTTGTGAACAATATTTGTATGTTGGCTTTTTGTTTTTGGTAGCTATTCCTCATTTTCCAAACGTTGTAGTGGAAGTTTGTCATTATTGACTATTGAGATTAACTATATGCCTGCTATTGCAGGTTGGAAGAAATTACGGGTTTGACTTTCAGATTTGTTATAGGACAAATGAATGATGCCAATAAAACAAAAGAACTTGATAAGGAAATCAAGAAATACAATGATTTTTTACGTGTAGATACTGAGGAGGACTACCATAAATTGCAATATAAAACGTGAGACTTCTTTCCTATGGTGGAAGTTGATGGGAAGGCTTATTTTGACTTAATATGGTCTTCATTTCAATGTAAAAACAATTGTTTTTATTAACCTTGTTTTAATAGGTTGGCTTTTTTTAAAGCTGCATTTCGGCTCTTTGATGCTGAATTTTATGTTAAAGCAGATGATGACATTTATTTGCGACCAGGTTACCTTACTAAAGCCCTTTCTGAATTAATATTCTAAAATTGGAATTTTGCTTTATTAATTATTTTACGCTCTGTAGTTGGTACGAGAGTTGATATACCCATGCCAGTGTTTTATAAAATACCTTGTTGTTTAGATCGTCTTTCAACTCTCTTGGCAAAGAAGCGCTTTTCTCCTCGGACGTATCTAGGCTGCATGAAGAAGGGTCCAGTTTTCAAAGACCCTAATTTAAAATGGTAAAACCTGCTGTCTTGCTTTGAATCTAAGCAGATGACATGATCCTATTTCTCATTTGCTTTTACATTTTAAGTTCCTTCTTGTGTATTGTATCAGTTGAAGTTTTTGTTCTATATATATTCAGAGTTGTGTTTACCCTCTTAAGCTTTTTCCTTCAACTGCAGGTATGAACCTCTGGGAGATATGCTTGGGAATGAATATTTTATTCATGCTTATGGGCCTATATATGCTCTCTCAGCAGAAATAGTAGCAGGGCTAGCAGTCCTAAGAAATGACAGGTGGTTTTTTAATATTTACATTGCATGGTGTTTGGTATTCCTCAACAATGTCTTTTACATGTTTTTACTTTTTAGTCCAGAGTTCATCAATTTGGTATCAATTGTAATTTTTGTTTCCTATTGCCATTGTAATTACAAAGTATAATGACATTATACTTTTTAACCTAAGTTGCCAGTTCAGATTTTGGTTCAGATGCGGGTTTGACATTCGGGTTCGAAATTCAATCAAAATTTTTGGGGCTGGGTTCGGGTTCGTTTTGGGTTAGTCCATACAAGAATTATTTATTTATTTTTATATTTGTGTAAAATTATGCTGCAGCAAATAAATTCATACACCACTATATGAAGTATGATTATGTTTTGGTTGCACGCCCAAATTCACTCCAAATTCCTCCTGGGCTCTTCCATCAACTGCAAAATTTGTTCGACATTCACCCTAATTTGTCCAGGGTCCGAAAAAGGGAATCCGCAGGGAATTCATTAGACAAATGACAAATTTGACAAGAACCAGAACCGACTTCGAATTAGCTACGAATCGAATGTCGAATTTGCATGCTGAGGAGCGAATATGGTAACTTAGTTTTTAACATTGAATGTGACCCTTAAATCCTTAAAAAGAAAAGAAAATATTTTGATAGATTTCTGTTGTGCTTGAATGAAGTTAATGCGGTTTCAGGTGGTTTGCTTTTCTGTTACAAAGGCCAAAAATCTTGGCTTATGATATGTTGTGACGAATTTAAACATATCTCTTGAATCCAAAAAAGCGCATTTAAAAACCTAACACATTCTCCTAGTGTATCTCCATCTGTATTTTCCTTGCAAAAACATACTAACTCTGTAGATTCTTCTGTAGTAACCTTGATTGGAACAACCTTACCATTTACTGTGAGATGTAAGTTTTGTCCCATACAAACTGGCAGGATTCCTAAACAATTTTGACTTTTATTTTTCACTTCTTATTCTCTAGTTAACTAAGATTTTCTTCCATAGGCATCCATCACATACTTTTGTAACTCTGACTTGGCAAAAGCTCAGCAGTAAAAATTGTGGCAAAAACTCAATGCAATATATATATATGTGTGTGTGTGTGTGTGTACATATATATATGTTAATTGGTGGGACTCAACAGCCCCTTGGCCTCTTCAGAGCATAGCAAGGGCTCCAATCCGTGACCAATACAACATTCAAGCCTGTGAGCAAAGTGGGAGCTCCAATCCTTGATAATGATGATCTTCATTCACACAAGCACAGTGGTTCTGTACGAGCACAAATCCCATGACCAAGCTGGTCCAGTAGGGACTGAAGCTGAGTGGTCACTGGTCACTGAAACAGAACCACCCAAATACCGTTGTCTCTTTGCTGCTTTGCCTTACTGGATGGTCTTTGTCTTTTTGCCTCTGCAGAGCATAATGAGGGCTCCATTCCTTGACCAATACAACATTCAATCCTGTCAGGAAAGTGGGAGCTCCAATCCTTGATGATGATGATGTTCACACAAGCACAGTGGCTCAGTAGGGGCACAAATACCAAGGCCAAGCTACCCATCAGGGACTGAATCTGAGTGGTTACTGAAATAGCACTGGCCAAATACCATTGCACTGTGCTATGAGTGACCAGGCAAAATTATGTTAAACAACATCAAAAATAAACCTAGAGAACACAGGTTTTCATGTGCATCCTCAGTAAGGAAAATATTTCAGAGTTTTGTCAAGTTACTGAGTTAATTTTCAGCAAGTGACTTTATTATCTGCACCTTGTTTATCATCTGAAAACCATTTCTAAACACAACACAATATAAAAACAAAGGCAAAACAGGGCAGTATATTACAGCTACCTGTATACAAATAATATCTCTCTAACAGAGAAAATGAGAAAAGCCATGTGGGAAAAAACTCGTCTCTAAAATTTAAAAACATGAAGAACATCACTGAAGCATGAAGAAGTTGCAAAGAACTGTCAAAAGATGACCGATATAGTGCTATATTTGAAGAACCTCCTACAACAATAGGATGCTGATCAAGATAAAAAAGACAACAATCTGTATGAGTGCCCCAAATGACACTACCCGAACAATGATCAGATGGGAAACACAAGCAATAACATCTGATAGTCAAAGATACAGAAAGCACATGCATTTGCATGAGTGATCTCAATGACACTACTCAGTGAATGCAAGTTGAAAATATAAGTGCCAATAGTCTAAAGAGCACTGATCAACTAAGTATTGAAGAAGGCTGCCTTCACAAAACAGGAATGCGAGAGTGCATAACTCACTCCAAAAAGAAACTAAAGAAGCATTAGCATGGACAATATAATAACACCCTGTATTGGTGATAAGGGAGATGCATGATTGGTCCACTGAAACTTTGTGTCACTAAGTATTGCATGAAGGAGAAGATACAATATCTGAAAATGCACAAAAGATTATTCACAACTAAAAGAGGGTGTTCAAAAACAAGATATGCATGCATGATGCAAGAATCTGAGGTCTACTGTTGTCGTGGAGGGATGGCCACTTGACAAAGTTGTGATTGACAAATAACAAAGGCACTAGGCAACCTTTCCATGGTACTTTGTATTATAATGCGTGTAACATTCCCATTTTTCATTAGCATCAAAATTTATTTTGATTAGCCTATCATTGGCCCTTGTAGGCTTAGTCAAATGGTTGGGGGGTTCCTAGTTGGTAAAAAATAAGGCTCTTTCTCTTTCGGAGAACATAAGTGTTCAGGATTGCTCTTCGTTTGGTTCAGTTTGGTACACCCTCTATTTATAGTAAGTCGTTTATCTAACATTTCTATATCTTGCAGGGTACTTGGATCGGTCTCAGCTCTAGTGATGGCCTTTGGGTTGGTAGGGATGGACCCTTGATATTTTTAGTAAAACACCCTGTTTAGCAGTGCAAGTAGTGGTCTACATTCTGCTGAAGTAAGAAATGATTTGTGATGATTAATGATGTAGTTATCATATTATAATTATTGTTAAAGTTATACTCTTTAACAAAAATTGGTTAACAAGTGCATATCATTAATTGAATTAAGGAGTGACTATAATAGAGTTATAATATAAAGTCATTTTAAGTTATTAAAGCTCTCCACCTTGTTCGAGAAGCTACTTTATAAGGATTGATACAAGTAACAAAAGTAAAGAATGTTTTGTCCCACACGGCTAAAAGTATAAGCATTCATCCACTAAAAAGATATAAAAACAAGGCTATTGTAGCATACCATTTTTACTAAGCTGAAAGTAGAGAACATATTCTAAGATTATAACTGAATATCATAACAGAATGACATGAAGTAATTGAAAAACCATTACTTCATACAAAAATGAAACTATTAACTGAATTTATTATACAAGATATAAAATCAGAATTTAAGTAATGTCTATATCCATCTCATATGAAAGACAACTAATTTAACTTCCTTAACTAACTTCTACGAGTACATTTTGAAAGAAACTAATCAATTTAACTTTATTTACAATTATACATTTCAATGTAACATAAAATTATGTACAAGTAAAAGATTTAGAATTCATACATGTATTGAAATAATTGTTGATGTGTTGTGCAAGCCTCGACATCTGGTGAAGAGGAGAAGCATTGACATAGGTTTAACCTCCCAACCGCAGACCTTAACATATTCCCACACAATCTCTTATGAGAAAGGCCCTCTCTACCCCGGGTTAGGATAGGGGCACCATAGTCCTGCCATCCGAGCATTCCGGTGTTAAGAGTATCGGCTTAGCAATAGACAAGGTTGAGGAATTCCTCCATCAACTTTCCCTTTGTTAGCTAACACTCATGACCTCTAGTGATCAATTGTGGCAAGCATGCCTCTAACCTACCTTGCCAAGGATTTAGATGGGCAAATGAATAGCCTGATCACCACCGCTCAACTTGACAACTAAATAAACTTTGGACTTTCTTGAGCTGACTTGGACGAAACAATTTTTCTTTTTTAAATGTTCATGCACTTTAGACACTGATTAATAGTTTATTCTTCTTTGCTGAAATACCTCTCCTCTTCACCCATTTACAGTTGACTTTGCTGGTCTTGGGTGCATCCTAGGAGATTGCTGGTAGTTATGAGATCCTTATCAATCAGATTTTGTGTATACCATTTTGATTCTTATCACAGCTGGTCTATAGCAAATACCAATGTATAAGTCAGATAAATACTTTATGCCAAATGATGGAACAATCCTTATACAAACATACAATATTATGCATTAAACAATCATTAAGCATTTAGTCTTAAGGAAACTATATTGGATCAATCTCTACAGGTATGCACCCGATATGCATAGATAAGAAATTAGTTGTAAATAAAGGATGAACAGGGCTGGTGCTTATTAGAGATTCTTACTACTTTTGAGCCTTGGTTATGGCCTAGATACGTAACCAAGCTTGTGATTATGAGATTAAAAAAAACATCTGCATTGAAAAAAATGTATGGCATGAAATAAGAAAAGACTTGTGAAAATGGTTTCATGACCTGAGAAAACAATTCAATTTGTTGACGTGATCCTTGAGACAACAACTCCATGCGATAATACTTTCACCAATGTGGCCCAACACCGTAGTTCAAGTATGGTAATATGTTCCAGAATGTGGACATAAAGAAGAGAAAGATACTTTGGTTCAGAGTAATCGCATGACAAGAAGAAAGTGAATGAAGGAATGATCCTTCAGTGTCATGTCCCCAATTTTTTGGTGACAGTTCGATTTAATTAATTTAATTAATACTGGTTGTCCAAGGACGACTAATTAATTATTTTAATTAAATAAATAAATATTAAAAGATAACCTTGTATTTAATAAAGTGACTTGGAAAATATTTAATAAAGTCACTTATGAGATAAGATCAAAATTGTTCTAGAAGTCTCTGGAGAAGGTGGAGAGAAAAGAATAAATAGGCACCCCGGGGCTCCATTCGAATCAGGCAGTGGATTATCTCTCTTTGATTTTCAGATTGTGATTCAATCACAGGTGCATTATGGAACCTAGGGTTTTCACAATTGTCACAGTTGGCCATTGAGAACGATAACTCTCAATTGGTGCGCAATTTTGAGGGTGTGAAATATCATCTGAATTATTGCAGATTGGAGGTGACATTCAGTCATTTCATCAGGGTGATTAATTGCGGCTTAAGGCCAATTTGTAGTTTTGTTCATTGAAGGATTTGATTCAGATCCATCGGTTTTGAATGTTCAAATAAACAGATTGAAGACCAAGATGGAAGCTAGGCGATGATGGAGTTAACCCACAATATCCTGCAGGTTGCAAGTAATATTGATTTGTATTAATGGTGAAGCACTTAAGGTCATTCGCTTCATAGTTATAGCAGGGGTCGGGTGTATTATTCTGGTTTAAAGATAGTAATCGACCACTCATGGTCCACGGCAGACATTCATTGTTGGCATCATGTGTCGTTATTCTGTGGTAGAACAGTATTTTGTATGTGTATCGAGCAGTGTACATCCGATATAAATCGAGCAGTATATCTCTTTAACAGTAGGCTGCGCGAGGATCTCCTGACAGAGGTGTGATGATTAACAGCAAGTTTGTCAATAATATAAGACACCGAGCGAGCAGACAGGAACAGATCGCACAAGGTATTGAATATGGGCATATGCAGCGACAGTTTCTATATCTGAGGTAGAAAGTATGGATTCCTTGCGATCCCTCCTCCCACTTGTTCTAATGAACTCGATGCAGAAGAGCCATATCATAAGCCGCATGTGTATTACTTGTTGCAAAGAGGAGGTCGGTTTTTTTCCCATGTAAGTAAAAAAACACAATGCGTGCACAAAATTTTTGGCAAAATCCCAACATGCAGAGTAACTGCAACTTGGCACTGGGATCGTGGTCGACAGTAAAGTAAAAACCGATATATGTGGCTAAAAAAAACCTCGAATATGGAATGCCAGGCATTAAATAGAGACAGATGTACGTGGGAGAGCCGCGGCCTTTGGAATAAATGAGTTCAAAAGTTTTAAACATCAAAGACCACATTCAAAAGGTGAGGGAAACATCGAAGGCCGATCTCTTTCAAAGAAAAGGAAGCACCGCAAATGTTTGACAGAATGTCAAGTTCGGCACATGTATAGGGCAACTCCATTGGAAAGCTTCTTGTACGGTCATTTGTCATAGCTTCTGCACATGAATTCATAGCTATGACCGGATGCATTTTGTGGGTGTAGTTAAAATGCGGTGATCTATAGGGTACAAAGCGTTGAAGGTGGACGTGGAGAAGACGCATGTAAAATTGTTTGATGAAATGGCATTGTTTGGTAGGATGTTGCCGATATAAAAGACAGATTAAATATGCCCACGAACGGTTGCTCAGTTCTAACGGTCACGCTCTTTCTTGAATCGGTTAATGTAAGATTCAAACAATGGCATTTATAAGGACAACAGGGCCAATTTTTCTGATCTTTTAACTGCATGTAGGTGGCATAACTTTTTCAGTAAGGACAGAGCTTGTTGACTAATTGTTTGACGAAATGTCAAACCTTTTGAAGTTTTAGTATTTTTGGTGCTGGAGTAAGCAATAATCCTGTCGGGGATATTTCAGTGGTATCAGAGCGGTTTTCTTGCCATCCTGTGGGGTGAAAACCGAATTACATGGGTGATCAACGCTTTACTTCAAACAAGATGGACAGGTACAGCACAAAGTCTCCAAGGACACAATCTCGGACAAGTAATAGACAAAGTATTTAGAGTCGGAATTGTGGAAAGGAGGACTATTCAGACATTCAGGATGAGCTCAGAAAGATCAAACATAACATGTCTGAACTGTTGGTTAAACACCACCGTATGCTTGACAGGCTGTCCGTCCCAGCTAAGGTGAATAAATCAACTGGATTTCGTTTTGGCAAATCTTCTCACGAAGCGTTGACAGATACAATGAGAGATGCTACTAGGAACCTTAATGAGGAGTTCGAGAAACAAGTGTGCAACCGGTTAGAGGTTTCAGTTCAGCCTCAGGAAGAAGCGGTGAAGGATATTACGCTGATGGATAGTAACTGTCAACTTGACACTCAAGTTGAGACAGTTGAATACGAGTTTCCCAAGGGTGATGTCTCAGATACTAAAGGTGGTTTGGTTCCGACAGTCAATGATTACAGTGAAGTGAGTTTAGATGATGATGAAGATGTCATTGTGCATGATGATGATAAGGATGTTGATGGTAAGGTACCAGGTAGAGATGAGCAAACACTGAGTATTCATGATTTTGCTGAGAGAGAGTACCAGGCTCAGTTAGATGAGAATGGCAGTACTTCACATGATTTGTCCAGCCAGCTGAAGGTAAGCAAAGATAGTATTGTGGCTTCTTTATCTCATCATGACCGGATGCGGGAGATGTTGGAAGAGCACATCCAGATGATTCAGTTACAAGGAAGACATAAGGGAGTTCAGGCAAAATCTTCTTGTTGTGACTTGCATGCAATTGGTGAAGGAATGGGAACGATAAAGTTGAGCTATTTGCATCTTCTATCAGACCGTGATCATCTTCTAAGCCTTACCAAAGATTATTCAGATGCCTTGAGGAGGAAGGAGGAGGAAGTTGTCAAGCTTTCTTGCGAGCTTGAGGACACTCGAGCAACTTTGGCATTACAGGACTGGGAGAGACATGAGAATGAGCATGGCATGGAGTTAAGTTTAATTTCATCTGGTACGTCTAACACTCAGCTTTCTACATTTGACGGATCATATATGGTAGCTGATAATGTTACGAGTTCATCTTGCATTCACATCCAGGATACAAGGACAATGGCAGACAGACGACCATTCTTGCTGAAGGGTGTTGAAGATTTTTTGGAAGCATGTACAGATGAGTCCCAGGATCGTTTTGACCTTGATGACATCCGGGAGAATGAAGTGAACAGTTTTGAAGATTCAACTTCCTTGACAGTTTCTTTAGGTACAGAAGAGCTTGACAGCAGAACTACAGATTTTGACACTCTGGATGTTGATATGAGTTTTGAAGTTGATTCGCAAAATATGGATGGTAATAATCCAGAGACCAGTATCTTTGAAGGTACTCCTCTAGACAATGCGTTAGAGGGAGTTTATAGAAGACAGTCTAGCCAGAGCCATCATGTGATTAGCCAATTGAAAGTTAGTGAGCGAGACATTGCTATCGCTTGTGAGCATTTTGATACTGCTCGTCAATTGTTGGCTGTTACTGGTTGGGGTTCTTCTATGACAGATGAGTCCAGCGGTGGTTACTTTTCTTTGGCAGAGATTCATGCCTTGCGTGAAGCTGTTCGGATTTTGAAGCAGGATTATTTACGATTGGTAGCCGACCGTGATCACTTGGTTGAGTGGGGAAGTACAGCCTATGAGGCACTCTTGGATCGTGAAGAGGAGGTGAGTGAGCTTTCCCAGGAGCTCATAGCGACTACTGAGGCTTTAGAGGACACACAGCGAGATCTACAGAAGTCGCAGTTTCAGTTGAAGGAGGTGACCGTGGAGTTGGAGCATTTGCGGTCAAAACCAACCCCAGACCTAATTCATTTGACTACTGAGGTGGATGGTGGTGAGTACACTTCCGCAGTTACTACTAAGGAGCATATTGTTAAGGCCGACACATATATTCAGGATTTGGTAGTAGCTGGTTCTAATGAGTTCGGGATACCGGTAGAGTCAAGTCCCCAGACTGATTCTACTCAGATAGTTGATAGTGTGGTACACTTGAGTACGCCACCCTTACAGGAGGACCCGTTGTGGTGTAAAGGGGAGTATGTTAATGTTTCCTCATATAATTTTTACTGCACTGAACCGTTCATGGAGTATTTGATGGATAGTGCATGTGTTCATTTGGACCCGTATAAAGTGACAGAGGGTGTTCTCATCCATGATACTAGTGTTATTTGCAGATTGGTTGAAAAGATTATAGGGGTCCTTTCTACTATGCTACCTCACAGGGATCTCGAGGAGGGGTTTGTTGAGCAGAATGCACGGGATCCTATCCAGCCTACAGTCACTCGGAGTCAGAGATTGGAGCCATATGTTGATTACCAGTTCAGCGATGGAGAGCCAGTAGCAGAATTTGGAGGATCTTACCGGCATTATACGGTAGGGTACGCTCATCATTTCTCTTTTGACACAGAGATAGAAGATTTTATTTCACGCAGATGTAGATTGGCTCCAGTTTCTTATCATCCATTAGGGGATAGATTGGCACCATCTTTTGAAAATAAAATTGGTAGTAGCAAGTTACTCAGCCTGCAGCATCGACACACCTGGAGTAGTTTTTCAGAGATTGGATTTGATGGCAATGATTCAGGTACCTATGGCTGTTGTCATATCTACAATGCAGTTGGGTGCAGGTGTCATTTTGACAGGAGCTTGAGTTTTGATAGAGTTGATGTTTCAGTTGGCTTGAGTTCGGCAGAATGGTTTCTTCTACTGACATCTACAGTTGGTTTTCAAATGATTTCATCAGAATTGTCAGTTGTTTGGATGTTGAGTACAGTTTCTCAGATACTGGTATTGATGATTTCTCCACGGGAGTATGATGAGGATTGGGATGATACACAGATTTACATTTGGGATCCAGGAAGACTGATTGGTTCATGGTTCAGCCATTGCTTGGGGACAAGCAATTTCAGGAAGGGCGGACAAGTTAGTAACCGTTGCACCAAAAGCCCGGACTGTTAGTAAACGGCACCTCCCCGCGTTAAGGGGGCAACCCCAGGATAGCCTCGCTGGCGAGGACCCCGGACACGTGGTAGCGACAAACCGCACGGACAGACCTACGTCACCTTCCGTTAGGGGCCCACTCTGGGGACATCACAGCCCACCACGCTCCGCGGGTCTCGACCTCGAGACCTCTGGCTCTGATACCAAGTTAGTAACCGTTGTACCAAAAGCCCGAACTGTTAGTAAACGGCACCTCCCTGCGTTAAGGGGGCAACCCCAGGATAGCCTCGCTGGCGAGGACCCCGGACACGTGGTAGCGACAAACCGCACGGACAGACCTACGTCACCTTCCGTTAGGGGCCCACTCTGGGGACATCACAGCCCACCACGCTCCGCGGGTCTCGACCTCGAGACCTCCAGCTCTGATACCAAGTTAGTAACCGTTGCACCAAAAGCCCGGACTGTTAGTAAACGGCACCTCCCCGCGTTAAGGGGGCAACCCCAGGATAGCCTCGCTGGCGAGGACCCCGGACACATGGTAGCGACAAACCACACGGACAGACCTACGTCACCTTCCGTTAGGGGCCCACTCTGGGGACATCACAGCCCACCACGCTCCGCGGGTCTCGACCTCGAGACCTCCGGCTCTGATACCAAGTTAGTAACCGTTGTACCAAAAGCCCGAACTGTTAGTAAACGGCACCTCCCTGCGTTAAGGGGGCAACCCCAGGATAGCCTCGCTGGCGAGGACCCCGGATACTTTGCTTCAGAGTAATCGCATGACAAGAAGAAAGTGAATGAAGGAATGATCCTTCAGCCACAGGGAAAGAAGATAAAGCCTCCCGTGCTTCCAGTTACAAGAAAGAGCTCGATATCGGTTACAAGAACTTCATAATTTCAAATTTAAAAGATTGATGCTGATAAGAAGGTGGCAAATGCTCATCAATATGGAGTCATAATAAAAACATAAAGATTATACTTTCTTGTGGTTTAAAACAAAGATATATATATATATATATATATATATATATATATATATTGTCATCATGCTATTGAGTTCTACCTATAGTTGTACGTACAAACACACACACACACATGCGTGTGTAATTTTAAGAGCAAGTATAAGTCTTATATTACTTGTGCACTCACGCATATACATATATATACATGTAGGTGCAACTTATAGATTTTAGCAAATAACACAGTGTCATTATATATATATGTATATGTATGTGTATGTGTATGTGTATGTGTATGTGTATGTGTATGTATATATATATATATATATATATATATATTCACAATTTTTGACCATACCACAGTCCTAAAATAAAAAAGAGGTAATAGTTCTTTTCATGATATTAAACAGTTTAATGTTTTCTCTTGTTTTAAGAACCAACCAAGTAGCTCATGGCTGTCCAAGGTGTACTCTGTTGCCTAGCTGTTAAATCCTTCACAAGGTAGTTGGAACCCATACTTGAAGGTCTGATGATGGACTAAATTGGCACCTCATTCCTTGAATCACATTTAGCAATGCTTGCCCCCTTCGTTTGCTCTTGCAACCAAAAATGCATATTTCCACAATTATAACATGTTCCTTCATTTAAATTGAAATATCAAGAAAACACAATAACTGATAATTGTCACAACGGCTAACCATCCACTGACATTTATCTTAAAATATAAGCATTCATCTTTAGTCGAAATAACAATAATCAACTAATAAGTCATTTACACATGAATCAATTCAGTTAATCATAACTTCCATTTCACAAGATCATGGTATTCGAGAATTTTTAACTAACCCTTACAACGGCTATAATATTAGTTTACTGTAATGTCCCTTTTTTTAGCATTCATAGCATGATGTTGTCGTTAGCCTATTTCCCCATGGTCCCGTAGGCTAACCAGGACATTAAAGGGACTTAGAGGCCATTTGGCCTAGATAGTTTCAGTTGTAGGTCTTTCTAAGGGGTTTTGAGGCAACTTTGGGCATACTTACTATTTATAGTAAGTCATCTTGGATATGGTCGAACATCCAGTGGCAGCGGTATGTCGATGGTAATTGTTTAAAATTGACAAGAAGACTTGTTTATCATTGATAATATTTGTTATGCATTGATAAAGCTATTTTATAAAGTTAAATTTAAATATTTAACTTTATTAATGCATAGACTATAGTTTGGGGGAAATATTTAAATTAAAAGAGTCCCTTTTATTTTATAACACATTGGAGACATAAGTTACATAAAGGGAGTTATCTTTTATCCCACATTGAGAAAACGAAAGATGGAGCTCTTGTGAGAACACTATAAAAGAAATGGAAGAGTTTCTTTTTAGCATGCTTGGAAATATCAAAGAAATTGAGAAATTTGCTGGAGATTATGTCTCAATAGTTTGGAGGATGAAATCCCTTCAAGCTGGAAATCTTGACGCCATTGAAAGATATGGTCTTGAGATTCAACACAGTAGCAGTCCGAAAAAGCGGAACCGAAAAAGCAGGCTGAAAAAGCGGATACGAAAAAGTTGTCTGAAAAAAGCAGAATTGAAAAAGCATGCTGAAAAAGCGGGTACGAAAAAGCAGGCCGAAAAAGCAGTTCGAAAAAAGCAAAGTAGAAGGGGCAGCATAGAAGAAAATTATTACAGCCATCTACAACAAGGTTCTTTGTTAGTATTGTTTTTTAGGATGTTATAAGCTTTCAGCTGTAAGTGTGCATTATACCAACATTATCATTTTGTAATCCATGTAAATGCCAAAGTCTTGGCCATATTTCATGAGCATTGTAATTTTCATTGCAATTAAGAAGATAATAGTTGCTGGTGCCATTTAAGCAATTTAATATCATTATTTATCAGCTAGTTAGTTTGCATACCAACTGTTTGTAAAAATGCCAGTTGGCTGTAGGTGTTCATTTCTCATGCTTAGATCATATATATGCACTGAATATTGTCAAAATTAGTAGCACACTCATGTTAGGTCATTGTGTAGTCCATTGTAGTCTTCTAGCACAAGATTCTCATTGATGCAAATTGAAGAAAAAGTCATTTGAAGCTAGCTGAAATACTATATCAGTCATACGTCCCTTGCATGTGAATTGTTTGATGAAATTCCTTGAGCTTTCATCAGCATTTTTGAGGGCAGATTTGAGGAGGGTCATTACATTTACGAGATCAAAAATTTGGGATGTAACATCTATCCTTTCACTTGGGACATGTTTTGAGGATTGGATATTGATACTATTTCTCTGTTGTTGCTAGAAATTAATGATTTGATATTCTAAGGACAAAATACATTTGGAATAGTCAATGTTGGGCAGAAACCTCTACCTTCTAAGATCTGTGGATTCAAATCAGAACTCATAGATGTTTAAGGCGAACTTCTGAATTTGCATGCAAGCAATTCAAAGTTTTTTGTTCAAGGAGATCCCTATTTGAGCCAAGATAAGATAAGATAAGATAATAATATTAATGTTGAACAAAAAACCACCAAAAGGTCTATGGGACTAGAGGATTACAACAAGAGAGTTGACAACAGCAGGAGCACCAAACGGTGTCCGAGACAAGCGAACAACAAAAACAAGAAGAAGAAAAGATACAGAGAGAGGCGTAGACAAGAACTAGGAGTCCTTTCTAGGCAAAAAGAAATTAGTCACAAAAGGAGATGACTGTGGATGGATAGAAGCTCTGATTTGTCTCTATGATCTCGTAGAAGAGTGTCGCTAGTACAAGAAGCTGGCCGGGTTTTGACAGATCTAGATGAACAAAAGCATTGGTAGAGCTAGAAGATCTTTTCACACCATGCAAAGGAGATAAGGGTGTGAAAAAGGTAGTAATGAGTTGAGTAGATGAATGTTGTAAAGTACTATCACAGAGCAAGGTGGCCTCTTGAAGATAGAGTGCAAGACACCATTGGTCACAGTAATTGAAGAAATCTGAAAGAGAAAAACAATCTCGAAACAGAGAGTAAAATCTCCCTTTGATCTCATAATAGATAGGGCAACGGAAAATAAAGTGAGTCTTTGTCTCGACATCATCTAAAGTACACAACTTATAAGTCCGCTCTTTACTATCAATATGATGGTCGGTTTGAATCCGAAGACGGTGAGAACCAACTTTGAAGGACCCTAGGGAGATACGCAAGGCATGAGACCATCACTGAGATAGGTAACTAGGATGAACAATAATCCCATCACAGAATTCCAAAAAGTGCTCCTCATAGAAGGTCATCCTCGGACGCAAGCCACCAGGTAGTGATAATGTGCTGTCTATAAATATCCAGTCTGACATGCTCATTGAACTCCTACCATGAGGGGAGGAGATGAGCAGGAGCATTCAATGAGAACTTGTAAGGAGGGAGGCAATCAATATCAATCCCAATCGATCTGAGCAGAGAAGAAGCCTGTGCATACCAACAACGAGCTTAAGAACATATATCAGAGCTCACAATAATAACAGAAGAGCTATACGCTAAGTAGGAGTATCGATCATGTTTACCAACCGAATCTTACAAAACCACACAGACGACGAACCAAACCAGATCAAATATGGTCGCAAGACTGAAGGGATGAGTGCCGAACTTAGCAAGAATGATACTATAAGGAGTGAACCTGTGACATTTGATGATGCGCCGTAAGAGCAAAGTTTGAACCCTTTTGATCAAATGCCCAATCAGAACCAAGGAGAGATGGGCCCAAAACCACCGAGCCATAAAGAATCGTTGACTAAACAAGGGAGTCCAAGTGGGATAACTTGGACGAGGTATCCTGAAAGTGGTGTCTAAAACATTGTTTCTCAAACATAGCAAGAGAACCCATACCCTTATTAATTCTGGACTGAATCGTTGATCTCATACTGAACCGAGGTCCAAAAAACTTCACTCTCAGATACATGTAAGAGGAAGTGATCTCAATGTCTTGACCCTGAAAAAAGAAGTGAAGATGAGAAGTCTTTAAGCTAAACAAGGGAGTCCAAGTGGGATAACTTGGACGAGGTATCCTGAAAGTGGTGTCTAAAACACTGTTTCTCAAGCATAGCAAGAGAACCCATACCCTTATTAATTCTGGACTAAATCGCCGATCTCATACTGAACCGAGGTCCAGAAAACTTCACTCTCAGATACATGTAAGAGGAAGTGATCTCAATGTCCTAACCCTAAAAAAAGAAGTGAAGATGAGAAGTCTTTAAGCAATTAAAGATCATAACTCGAGTCTTACCCAAGTTAACCACAATCTGCTGCTGATCAGAAAAGGAAGCCAAACCATCAAGCAACCTCAGTAAACTCTCTAGAGAAGAAGCAAGAAGAACCACATCATCCGCGAAAAGAAGAATGGAGATCAAAACCTAGTGTAAGTAACAACCGTCACCTGGGAGCGATGACTTTGAAAGGGAGTCATCAAGCTCATCAATATATAAACCGAACAAAGTAGGGGAGAGAGGACAACCTTGTTTGACCCCAATGGTGCTATGGATCGGACCTGAGAAACCCTCAAGAGTCTTGAATCTACCCACCATAGTCTCATATATCTCATAATAGTAGTAAGTAGCATCTCAGAAATCCCAATTTCCTGAAGCTTCTCAAAAAGAGCCATCTTAGGAACAGAATCAAAAGCCTTGTGAAAATCCACAAAAAAGCAGTAAACCTTTGTCGATTTGTGTCTAGCCTCCTCAATAATAGCTCGTAAAGTGAAAATATGGTCCATTGTCTAGTAGTCGGCCCGGAAACCAGCCTGCCCTCTAGCTCTACAACCTTTCCTGTCAAGCTCACTAGATATCATAGCATTAAGAGCTATCGCATAAAGTTTGGCAAATGCCAATCATTATGGTTCTATAGTTCCCAGGATTAGAGATAGGACCGATCTTGTGAATAGAGTAAGTTAGATGCCTAGACCAAGAAGTTGGGAACCCAATTCAAATCACTCTATTGAATAGTATAGAGAGATAGGGGCCTAGAACCGAGGCACCAACTGAGGCACCAAACTTGAAGAGTTCAGCTTGGAACCCCTCCTCATCCGCAACTCTGCTACATCTCATGGATCTGATGGCCTTGTAAATGTAAGAGGGGGTGAAATAGTTGGTGAATAGAAGGCTGCCCAGGGATATCATAAACAACTGTGGTGTGAGAGGTAAGGGAGCGAAAGTCAAGGGTGGAGGATGGAGGGGAACAACGGAGAAAAAGTGTGCGCCAAAAATGTTGGGGGTTGCGGATCAGCGTGGAGCAAAGGGGTTTGCACTAGGAAGCGGTAAAGGATCGTTTCTTACGACGAAGAAAACAAAGGTAAGACAAGTGAAGGTGAGAAAATTCAGGGGAGTGGGCCTCGAAAATAGAACACATTGAGCGATGAAAATCTTTGCAATTAACATCGAACCATTGGTTCATAGGACATGTATTACGACGTTTAATGTGGAGGGGAAGTGAAGGGTGGTAAGGTATGGACAGGATGACAGACTTCCAAATAGCCGTCGCAAGCAAGTTAAACATGGAGGTCTCATAAGAGTTAGTAAAACATGTAGGATTGAGGAGTCTTGAACGATGAGAGGAAAAGAGCTCACTATCACTGTCGAGGAAGCAAAAGCGAATGGGGGAACGAGTAGTGGCAGGAGAGAGATGAGGTGACTAAAGGGGAGGCGAAGCAAGAGGAGAGATGCGAGTACAAATACTAAGGAGAGCATGGTCCGCAAGAGGAAAGCATAAGATGGTGAAGTTGTGGATGAAGGGGATGAAGGAGGGAGAGGTGAGGGCATAATCAACAACACTAGCACCAGCACAATGATGCCAGCAAGTGAAGAGCTTAGATCCAAGAAAGCAAGAAAGATTGTTTAAGATCACAAGTTTAGAGGACTCATATAGCTGCAAAAGATGGCGACCATAACAGGAAATCGGTCCAAGAGCATCATTAGAAATAGGTTGAAGCCACAAAGTAGTCAGATCAATCTCAGTGGAGCAGATGGAATCAGAGCTACAGTCATAGAGCAGAGTCTAGAGTTGCTTGGTCCTTGCATTGAAATCACCGAGAATAATGATGTCTCCTAAAGCAACAATCTGAGAGATGCTCTCGCTAAGGTTGACAAAAGGATCACCATCCTCAATACCATGAATAGCATAATGGGAGGAAGCTAGTGGGAAATAACAACCATCAATAAAGAAATCTCTTTGACGGTGACTCTTACGATCAATGCGGACCCACAAAAATCTGGCAAATGTATCAGAGTGGAAATAGAAGTATGGCTGAAAATATCATCTCTAATCAAGCAGGCCACGCCACCAAATCCACGAACCCCGCCAGAAGCACAAACCTCCTCTCTACAATTAGATAACCACTGATAACTTGTAAACCCCGGAAGACGACGCACAAGACTCTTGTGGGTCTCGGTAATGACAAGTGTATCCGTGTACCCCACAACATCTCACAAAAGATCGGGTAATGACCATAAAGAGCCATTACCATTTCAACAGTTAACAAGGAGGGCGCAAGTGGGGGTCTCCCTCTTGTTCGACTGTTGGCGGGACCGTCATTTGGTCTTGGGGGCCTATCTCGCTTCCCATCCACTGGGGGGGAATCTCGAATAATTGTCCATTTAGCTGCCCGTCGAGCCTCTGCCGTAATACCACGAGCCTGTTTTAGCTCTGCAACCTGAGCCTTTGTGAGATCTTCATCTAGGAAAATCTTAGAAGGAAGAGAGAACAACTTCCTCTTAGCTCTGAGAGCACAGAGCCTATCAGCAAGTGTGAGAAATCAGATAAACAAGATGTCACCATGACCAACCCAACACTTATCCAACGTGATGTCAGAGAGACCAAGCTGATCACAGAGGAAAGAGTGTCCAACTGAGAGAGGATAAGATGTAGGAGGGAGTTGATGAATTTGTAGATAAAGCTCATGAACCCGCCTCACACGCTTATCTTCAATCTTCCCTTGAACTATCTTGTCAAAAGTAGCTAGAGGCGTAGTATCTATGTTATTGCAAAGGGAGGCCCACGACTTAACTTTCTGTTCGGTTTCAGAGAGAAGAAAAGAACGCTTTGCTGCTATAATTGATTGTTCCTCTTTGATGGTATCAAGCCCCTCAAGTTGTGCGATAATAGAATATATCTTGGTTTGCAGACTTGCAGTCTCGGAGGTGAAAGTATCAGAAAAGCCTTGGATCAAAGGCGAGTTGGAGCTTGTGGTAGTCTTGAGTTCTGAGATAGTATCAATCAAGGAGGTAATTTGTTGTTTTAACTGAAGGTTATCCATCTCCAGCTTGGAAATCCTATCACAAAACTGCTGATATGTCAGAGTTTGCTGACCTTGTGATGAGCAAGAGGCCCCAATGTTAGACATAGTCAAAACCCAACAGAGAACACCAACAAGCAGCAACCAGTATGGAGCAGAGCTCACGTGTCAAACACAGAAACAAAGAAAACACCAACTCAAACACCCGCCAACACCTTGTTGTACGAAGAAGTAATCATGACAGGAATCATAGTTTGAAGAAGCAATCATGGCAGGAAACACAGTAACCACCAGTAATCACCGGAAGCGTTGTTGGAAGGAGGAGGAGCAATCACAACAGTAACAACCTCGACTAGCCAATCAGACACTGTCATATGAAGAAGCAATCATGACAGGAACTCCAGTAACCACTAGTAATCATAAGTAATCACAATCACAGCAGTAACGAGTTCGACCAGTAGCCAAGCCGCACCCCATAGCAATCACAATAACAAAAACCCTGAGGTCATCACACCCAACCTCAACCTGGAGCAATCCACCACTAGTAACAACCACAATAGTAATCATCGCGGGAATGAGAGATAGGATGCGAGAATGCAAGACAAAAGCCAGAAACCCTTGGTTCCGGACTGAGGAAAGGTAAGGTAAAACATGGAAATGGTAACCCACAACCCGCAACCAGTGAGAAGAGCTGCAAGCAAGCAAACAACGATGATAGCCAACGTATAGACACCCGAATCACAATGCATGAAAGCCATGGAAGATAGGAAAGGTGATGAATAGGTGCAGAGGGAAGGAAGTTGGAGAGGTCATCGTGAAGAGATTGCAGATTATAGACTTTAGGTGGCCATCCTAAATTGCAAATCTGGAAGTGAAGCATGTCTGAGAGCTCACACATCCAGCTTTAAAGCCTCTTTGAGTCCATTTAGTAGTATATAAGAAGGTGATAGGTTTGGACATTGATTGAGCATGGATGGGGTCTGCATTCTCAAATTGATGGTCTGATATATTCAGGTGCAGCAGCAAATTGTCTTTCATTTCACCTTGCAGCTTCTTAAATGTGGGAATCTTCATTGGATGGTCTGCTATATGTTTGTTGTAATGTCTCATTTGGGACATCGATTTGCCACTAGTTTTCATTCAGATCGATTTATTAAAATACTGCTGTGTTGAGTCATGTTGTTCTAGTGAACTCAAGCTTGCATACCAACCATTTGTTTTAAGTGTTGAAATGTAAAGCTTTATTATTTAGTGGAGTTGAACTTGAATGCTAAGCGTCAGGCCTCATGCTATATGACAAGTAAAATACCAGAGTTCTTATGCTATGCAAGTGTTTGACATAATTTCTATGCATAGTACTTGTACTTTGTATGTTGTTTTCTGACACAAATTAGAAATTTTGGGACTGATCTTGCTTTGACAACTATAACATTAAATGCTCAAGAGTCAAAATTGAAAATTTAAGATCATGATAGGTAGGGGATCTTATAGTATTATCAGAGCATTGCATGCAAGCCAATTGTTTGAGTAAATGTGTTGTTGGAAGTTATAACCTATTGGGGTTATTACAGTGGTATCAGAACAGTTTCTTACCATCCTATTGGGACTGGAAATTGAAAATTTTTTCAGCTCACACAGTTAATATTTGAGTGACCAACACTCTTGTTTTTGTTTAGCTATGGGAAAGTCCATTGCTTGGAAAAAATCATTAAGGACCTTGTTCAAGCTCAACAAAGGTTAGGCTACGATGTGCAGCGTTATGAAAATTATCTTTTGAGGAAATCTAGATACTCATCCACATCTGCAAGTAAAGATTCAACAAAACAGTACAATAAGGAAAATGTTGTGGAAGGATCCAAACATTGTTACATAAGTTGGAAGTGTCAAAGACAAGAAATGTGCAGAGAATACAAGCTCTAATAGTTCTGATATTTGTAGCAGCTAGCAGAATTATTTGCACTATCATGAGGTAATTACCATTTCATGTGTGAAAGATTAATGTATGGAGTTCCCTAGTGTTGACACTCAAGATTTGTTTGTAAGAAATGAATTTTATGATTCAAATTCATGCCATAACAAGTCTGATTTTGTAAATCAAACTTTGGTAAATAAATAAAAAAATTCACTAGATTGTGAAAATCTACTGCTTTAATTGACACCCTTTATGAGAGGGAATTACTATTAATTTTTTTTGTGCTCTCTTTCATCCTGATGACGGATCACCGAGTGAGATCCAAAATGTTGATGTAAAAACTACATACACAATCAAATCCATAAGCTTTGCAAATAATCTCATGGGTTGTGGGAATCTATTGGCTTTAATCAATAGTCTTCATGGGTGGGAACTATGGTTAAATTTTGTTTGTGCTCTCTTTTAGCTGGATGATGGATCACAAAGTGTGATCTGAAATGCTGATGCAAAAGCTACGTACACAATCTAGTCCAAAAGCACTTCAAATAATTTCATGGATTGTGTGAGTCTACTGGCTTTAATTTATACCCTTCATGGAAGGGAATTATGGTTAAATTTTGTTTGTGTTCCCTTTCATTTTGATGATGGAACATGGAGTATGATCCGAAATGTTGACGCAAAAACTACACACGCAATCTAATCCAGAAGCTCTGCAAATAATTTGTTGGAATTTGGAAATCTACTACCTTCAATCAATAGCCTTCATGGGAGGGAATTATGGTTAAATTTGTTTGTGCTCTCTTTCATTCTAGTGATAGATTACCATAGTTACACCGCCCTGCGGGACGGGGGAGACAAGTTTCCGAGACAGGGGGACAGAGGGGCCTTGATTTGGGGACGACGGGGGACAGGGGTTGGCAGGGGGAGCAGGGGTGTATATACTATACATATGGTACTTAAAATGCTAGTTATGAAAACTTGTACTACAATATAAGATATAAAGATGTTAAAAACTTAAACATTGAAGATTGCATTAAAGTTTTGAACTGGAACATCATAATTCATGATCAAACAATGAACATTGAACGTCAGAAAATGAAAGAGTGTCAAATTATATAATATATATTAGATCAATAGTATGAGTATCTACTATCTAATCAATGATCATGCAAGTCATGACATAAAGATGATTACAATAAGGATCATGTGCCATGAATCATGATATCAAAATAAGTATATAATGCAAACAAAAACTACAATTCTCCAAGAATCTAAATCAAAATGCCAAATGAATGATCAATGATCATCCCCTGGAAGTCTAGGCGTCCCCTCGCACCCAAAGCGAACGTGGTTGCAACCCCCCACAGCCATAGGGGACGCGGGGACGTCTCATCGTCTTCGGCAGAGGTGTTGCTTCGAGTGGCACCGCCCGAGACTCCGAGACGACGTCCCCCTATCTCGAGTGCGTCCCCGTCTTGGGTGCGGCTCGGCTTTGGCAGGGGGACGCATCCCCATGTTTCACTGTAGATTACGGACTGTGGTCTTTGATGTTGATGCGAAAACTATGTACATAATCTAATCCATAAGCACTGCAAATAATTTCATGGACTGTGGAAATCTACTGGCTTTAATCGATACCTTTCATGGTAGGGAAATATGGTTAAATTTTGTTAGTGCTCCTTTCCATCCTGATGATGGATTAGAAAGTGTGATCTAAAATGTTGATGCAAAAACTACATGTGCAATCTAATCCAGAAGCACTGCAAATAATTTTATGAGATTGTGGAAATCGACTAGCTTTAATTGATACCCTTCATGTTAGGGAATTATGATTAAGTTTTGTTTGTGCTTTCCTTCATCCTAATGATGGTTCACGAAGTGTGATCCTAAACATTGACGCAAAAACTACATATGTAATCTAATCCAAAAGCACTGCAAATAATTTCATGGACTGTTGAAATCTATTGGCTTTAATCGATACCCTTCATGGGAGGGAACTATGGTTAAATTTTTTTTGTGCTCTCTTTTATCTCAATGATGAATCACAAAGTGTGATCCAAAATGTTGATGTAGTACTACATATGCAATCTAATCAAGAATCATTGGAAAACAATTTATGGATCTTAGAAATCTAGTGGCTTTAATTGATCTCCTTCATAGGAGGAAATTCTGATTATACTATGTTTGTGCTCTCTTTCATCGTGATGATGGATCCCATAGTGTAATTTGAAATGTTGATGCAAAAGCTACACACGCAATCTAATCTAGAGCACTGCAAATAATTTCATGGTTTATAGAAATCTGCTGGCTTTAATCGATACTCTTCATGCGAGGGAGTTATGTTTAAAATTTGATTATGCTCTCTTTTATCCTAAAAATGTATCACAGTGTATTCTAAAATGTTGGTGCAAAGACTACATACACAATCTAATCCATAAGAACTCCAAATAATTTCTTGGATTGTGGAAATCTACTAGCTAAATCGATACCCTTCATGGGAGGGAATTATGGTTAAACTTTCATAGTACTCTTTTTCATCTTGATGATGGATCACAAAGTGTGATACGAAACAATGATGCATAAACTGCATACACAATCTAATCTAGAAGCAGTGCAATTAATTTCGTTGATTGTGGATATCTACTAGCTTTAGTTGGTTAAACTTAGTTTGTGCTCTCTTTCATCCTAATGATGGATCATGGAGTGTGATCCAAAATGTTGATTTGTAACTTACATACATAATCTAATCCAAAAGCACTGCATATAATTTCATGGATTGTGAAATTTTATTGTCTTTAATTGATACCCTTCATGGGAGGGAATAGTAGTTAAATTTTTTTTGTGCTCTCTTGCATCCTGATGATGGATCAGAGAGTGTGATCTAAAATGTCGATGCAAAAAATACATACACAATCTAATCTAGAAGCATTGCAAATAATTTCATGGATTGTGGAAATCTATTGGCTTTAATTGACACCCTTCATAGGAGGGAATTATGGTTAAATTTTGTTTGTTCTATATTCCATCCTGATGATGGATCCCAAAGTATGGTCCGAGACATTATTGCAAAAGCTACATACACAATCTAATCCAACAACACTTAAAATAATTTCATGGATTGTGAAATCTGCTAGTTTTAATCGATACCCTTCATTAGAGGGTATTATGTTTAAACTTTCTTAGTTCTCTCTTTCATCTTGATGATGGATCACAGAGTGTGATCCGAAAAATCGATGCAAAAACTTCATACACTATCTAATCCAGAAGCAGTGTAATTAATTTCATTGATTGTGGAAATGTACTTGCTTTTATTGATAACCTTTGTGGAAGTGAATAATGGTTAAATTTGTTTGTGCTCTCTTTCACCTTGATGATGGATTATAGAGTGTGATCCAAAATGTTGATGCGAAAACTACATACGTAATCTAATCTAGAAGCACTGCGGATAAGCTCGTGGATCATGGAAATCTACTGGCTTTAATTGTTATCCTTCATGGGAGGGAATTATGCTTAATTTTTTTTGTGCTCTCTTTCAACATGGTGACACATTACAGAGTATGTTCTGAAACATTGATGGCAAAACTACACACAATCTAATCCAAAAACATTGCAAATAATATCTTCGATTGTAGAAATCTATTGACTTTAATCAATATCCTTCATAGGAGGGAATAATGGTTAAACTTTATTTGTGCTTGCTTTCATCATGATGATGGATCACAAAATGTGATGCGAAACGTTGATGCAAATACTACATATATAATCTAATCAAGAATCAGTGCAAATAATTTCATGCACTGTGGAAATCTATTGGCTTTAATTGATTACCCTTTATGGGAGGGAATTAAGGTTAAATTTTGTTTGTGCTTTGTTTCACTACGATGGATCACAAAGTGGGATCTGAAATGTTGATGCAATAACTACACATGCAATCTAATTCATAAGCACTGCAAATACCTTCATGGATTGTTGAAATTTATTGGCTTTAATTGATATTCTTCATGGGAGAGAGTTGTGGTTAAATTTTGTTCATGTTCTCTTCCATCCTGATGATGGATCATAGAGTGTGATCCAAGACGTTGATGCAAAACCTACATACACAATCTTATCTAGAAGCACTACAAATATTTTCATTAATTGTGGAAATCTACTAGCTTTAATTGATACTCTTTGCATGGATTTTGGAAATCTATTGGCTTTAATCGTTACCCTTCATGGGAGGGAATTATGTTTAAATTTTGTTCGTTCTCTATTTCATCTTGATGATGGATCATAGAGTGTGTTCCAAAACATTAATGCAAAAACTACATTAGCAATCTAATCCAAAATCACTACAAATAATTTCATGGATTGTGGAAATCTACCAACTTTAATTGATACCCTTCATGGGAGGGAATTATGGTTAAATTTTGTTTGTGCTATCTCGATGATGGATCATGAGGTATGATTTGGAATGTTGATACAAAAGCTACATAAGCAATCTAATCCAAAAGCACTGCATATAATTTCATGGATTGTGGAAATCTACTAGCTTGAATTGTACCCTTTGTGGAAGGGAATTATGATTAAATTTTGTTCGTGCCCCCTCTTTCATCCTAATGATGGATTACAGGGAGTGATCCAAAATGTTGATGCAAAAAATACATACACAATTTGATATAGAAGCACTACGAATAATTTCATGGATTGTGGAAATCTATTGGCTTTAACTGATATCCTTCATAGGTGTGCTCTCTTTCATCTTGATGACGATCACATAGTGTGATCTGAAAAGTTGATGCAAAAACTACACTTGCAATCTAATCCGGTAAGGTAACATTGCAAATAATTTAATGTAGTAGATACCCTTCATGGGAGGGAATTATGGTTAAATTTTGTTTGCTCTCTCTTTCATCTTGATGATGGATCACAGAGTGATCCAAAATGTTGATGCAAAATCTACATATGAAATCTAATCCAAAAGCATTGCAAATAGTTTTATTGATTGTGGAAATCTATTGGCTTTAATCAATACCCTTCATGGGAGGGAATTATGGTTAAACATTGTTTGTACTCTCTTTTATCCATGATCACAAAGTGCCATCCAAAAAGTTGATGCAAAAACTACCTACACAATCTAATCTAGAAGCACTGCAAATATGTAGTCTTAGGATCATGCTTTGGTTGGACATGCAACTTCCTTGGAAGAAGTGTGTGAAGACATTGTTAAATTAGTAGTTTTTAGAGTTTCTTTTGAGCCATCATATGAGGCACATAGCAACAGTGTCGTAGTTGTCAATGTGTGCGTTGGTGATAGCACACATGATGCCTCTTACCATGAGGTGAGTGATGTAGATACAATGTCATATCACAATACATATTTTGGGTCAGAATGCTTGAATGAAATTCACTAGTTTCAAAGTCATCATCATTTGCTTGGTCAACTGAAGGTTAATGACAACATGGTTGCTGTAGACGTAGGGCATTTTGCTGTTGCTTGTCAGATGTTGGCTACCTTTGGTTTAAGTACCCCTTTGACAGATGAGCACAATGATATTGGTCTTTCTCTAGTGGGTTTCCATGAACTTCGAGAAGCTTTTTAGATAATGAAACGCAACTACTTATAGTTACTAGTTGACAATGATTATCTTCTCAAGTGGGATTGTAGTTGCTATGATGCACTAAGGGGAAGGAAGAGGAGGTAGACGAGATCACCTATGAGCTTGAGGTGACTATGGACTCCTTTGAGAGTGCGTTGTTGGAGTTGAGTTAGACACAGTCTTCACCAGTTGCAGGTACATTATAGTCTTGTACAATGATGATTATGGTCATATATTTGTGGGTTGTAGCGAGGATGTGCTTATATCTATCTTTGATACAAGTGTAGTAGTCTCACATGTGATAAGTATTTTCGTTGAGATCAGTAAAGGACCATTTTTTGCATTAGGTTCTCCTGAGGTTAATACTATAACAAGTTTTGCAGGTTAGATTGTTGATAGGTCTTGTGTGGCAGTGGTGGATCCTCTGGAGAGTTGTGTTAGTATAGGACACTACTCCATCTTCACAGGGGACTCACATAATGTCATCTAGTTGGGATTACAATTCTCTTGTAGATTTGTTTCCCTCCTTAGAATGAAAATTCGTTACTTCATCCCATGCTGCTAATTTTGGATGCCATCTTGTTGTGTCGCAGAGTTAGAGTGATCAATCGAGGGTTGCAGAAGAATATGTTGATTATGTCTCATATTGTTTTTTCTGCTCAAATTTGTTTATTGAGTACTTGATTGAGAGTTCAAAATTTCAAGAGGGATCATTTGGAGTCACTGAGGCTACTCTCATTTGAGGTTCATGCAACATTCAACATTTGGTATAGATACTCTAAATATATGCTTCCTCGTAGAGATTGTGGTTGGGTTTGTAGAGAGGGCTAACAGATTCCTTGCCCAATCAACTGTTCGGGACTAGAGATTGGAGCCATCTCCCGATTCTGAGTAGTCAATGATGAGCCATTGACAGAGATTGGATCTTTCTACCATAACTACATATTGAGGATTGCTCATCATGTTTATTTTGACCCACATGTAGAGGGTTTGATGATGCTTTGATGTGGATTGGCTTTGAGATTGTACATTCTCTGTGGGATGGAAATTCACCATCTTTAGTAGATGGAATCAATAGCTACAAGTTGGTGGGGGACCACTTGTAGAGTCAGCACATCCATGGCAATTTAGTGGAGAATGGATATTGTTGTTGGATATAAATATCTATGAGAGTTTTTATCTCCATGGTTTAGTTGGATTTTAGACCCATGGGGGTTTGATAGAGTGTAGAGGGATATTTGGTATAGTAGATGCTTCCAAATATTTTGACCTCCTTATGATGGATGAATTTGACTTTCGTTTATGCTAGGATCCAGGTGGTGACATAGTTAGCATTGTAGGTTGGATGGGTCCCATTAGATTGATTCATCATTTGCAACATGGTGATGTTGTGATCAGATTAGTGCAACTAAAGTCTAAGGTTGTTCTTGGCAGATTTCTATTCAAGTTTTGGGATCCAAGATTATTTTGTTGGACACTTTTTATTGTGTTTTGGGATCTTTCACATGCATTGGGGTTCCAGTCTTGGCCCACCGGGAGGTATTGCAGTGTGTACATGGTGTGGATTACTTGCAATTTCACTTTCGATCCTCATGTATATGATTTGTCTCAAATGCACAGATTTAGCATGTAGAGATTGGACAAATGGGTTGTTCATTTAGCAGTTGTGGTTATGCTAGTGCTACGACTATTGTGTTTCAATGTGGGGCGTTTCAATCTTCCTTTGGACTTCATTGTAGTGGAGCTTCTTTACATTCATGATTGCTTGGGGACAAGCAATTTTAGGGAGGACACACTATAATGTCCCCTTTTTTCATGAGCATTAGAGATTGTTTGGATTAGCTTATCATTGGTCCTTTTAGACTAAGTCAGAAGGTTAGAGGGGTCCTAGCAGGCATAATAAGAGGCTCCTTCCCTTTCAAATAACATTAGCATTTAAGGTTGCTCTTTTTTTGGTTCACTTTGGTACACTTACTATTTAGAGTAAGTTATTTATCCAACATTTCTATATTTGGTAGGGCACCTAGACCGACCTCATTTGCAGTGATGACCTTTGACATCTTTATGTTGATCAAGTTGTTAGGGATTTACTAATTTTAATTAATCAAGGGTTAATAGAGATGGACCCTTAATATTTTTAGTAAGGCACCCTCATTAGCAGTGAATGCAATGGGCTACCTCCTAGTGAAGTCAGGATTGATTTGTGATGATTAATGATGGACTCATAATATTATAATTATAATTAAATTTATATGTTAATACTGATTAATTGTCAAGTGCATATCAATAATTGAATTAAGGAGTGACTATAATAAATTTATAATATAAACTCAATCTAAGTTATTAAAGCTTTCCAACTTGTTCAAGAAGCTACTACATAAGGAGGGATTAAAAAATAAAAAATATTTAGTCCCACATTGCTAAAAGCACAAGCATTCACCAACAAAAAGATATTTAAGCAAGGCTATGCTTTCACTTGAGGCATGCTATGAGAATTGGATATTGAATTATTTATGTAAATTAAGGATTGGATGTTCTAAAGACAAAAACCCTTGAAATTTGTGTAGGCTGGACAAAAACCCATACCTTCCAAGATTGGTGGGTTCAAATCAGATTTCACATTGGTGTTTAATGGTGAGGTTTGTATGCACGCAATTTGAAGTCATTTGTTCAAGGAGATCTCCATTCAAGCCAAGAAGAGATCATAGGTTACAGACTTCAGGCGACATCCTAAATGAAAACTCTAGAAGTGAAGCACATGTCTAAGAGTTCACACGTCCAACTTTAAGGCCCCTCTGAGATAATTTCCAACAGAGTATGATACGGTGATAGGCTTGGACATTGGTTGAGTATGGATTGGGTCTACATTTTCAAATTGATGGTTTGGTATATTTAGGTAAAGCAACAACTTCTCTTTCATTTTACCTTTCAGCTTCATAAATGTAGAAATCTTCGTTGGATGGTTTGCTATATGTTTATTGTAATTGTTGAGATTTAGAGGATTGCTACAAGTGTATTAGCATTGCTTACAGGGTATGTGTTTTCCAAAGGCAGCGGCCTCTTATATTTATATTGGGAAATGAGCCAAGAACAGACATGTCCCTTCATGGGACATGTCTATTCATTATTACGTAATTAATATAACGACCAACTATAATTATAGTTTTTGATTAAGAAAATAGGTTTTGAAGGGGCCCTGAAACCCTGTACAAAAGATCTAGAGATTAAGCATTAAAGCCTAGTAGACAACAATACACAAAAGACAGAGCCAACACAAGAAAACCAGCACCAAAAGACAACACAAAACACCCTGGAAACCAAAAAGAAACAAAAAAGACTAGGGGGGGAGGGCAACAATCGAGTAGTAACCCATTCTCATCATCTCAGCTGCTTGTTCCTCCAACTCGTCCATCTTCTCAGCAGCATCTTTGATTTGTTTCAACAAACATTTTCTTTGTAGTGGCCCTAGTCCTTCCCATACTTGTTTATTCATAGTTATATAAATATTTTCCATGATATTAATTTCTCTCACATAATAATACTTAGATACATCTCATATATATATATATATATATATATATATATATATATATATATATATATATATATATATACAATAGTATTGACTCATAGGTTTATCCGATTGAAGCTACCAAACACCAACACTCCCTCTTAGCAAGGGAGGATAAACACAAGATATAATATAACCTCAATGTAAAATCAGGAATAACAAATTTTAAAGATATCTTCTAGGTTACCATTTTGAGTTTGAGTTCAAGTTGAGGTTCGAAGAACCGATTTGCTAGTACGGAAATTTTTTGAAATGGGGTTTGGGTTCGTTAACAAAAAATATGTATATGCATACATATACATATACATATACATATCTATGCAAGCAAGAAGAATGAATTAAGATTATAATGCCACATAGTATCATAAAAACAACAAAAACACTATAAACTTGTAATCATAAGATCATATCTATTATCAACACCAAAATATTAAATAATATCGAGTCCAAGTATCATTATTTTGACTTTCAACTATTAGAACTTAAGTTTTAACCATCTAATGGATTAACTAAATCTTCATCTTCTTTTCATCATCAAAGCCATTAGTTGATTCACAAATAGTGGCAATGTCAATGGGATTAGTTGCACTAATGACATTCCTACTGTCTAAGTTGTCAAATACTCATTATTTTTTATTGTACAGAGAGTTTGTTTCTTTGTAATTAACATCCTACTTGAAATGTTATATAAGTAGCTTGCAACTCGCTTCACCTATTGAAGATGTTTAATGTTTAAAATATGATTTTTCACAATACAAAGCTTCAAATTAATCAGACAGGGCTCATGATCAGCAATTGGATATAGAAATTTCACTAGAAAATATCTTAGTGCTAGTTTAATTTGATGTAACATATATCTAAACTTTGGCAAATTTTGTTTTGTAATGTTAAAGCTCTTTATTCAAATTCTGTAATAATAATTTTCTGCACTAAATTTTAAAATGTTACTCAGTGGAACTGTACGCGATTTGCACTTGATTCGCTTGGGTCTACCTTGGTTCGACCACGGTTCAACCTAGAGGAACCAACCTACCTGGGTTTGAACCCAAGTGGAACCCAAAAGGGAACCGAGACAAGAACCAAAGACTGGTTCGAAATTCACTTGGTTCGAAGGTTGGGGGGAGAACTAGGTAACTAAGGATATCTTTGACCAAAAGATATTCACCATTTAGATATCATCTCATGATGTCAAGAGTAGTGGCATTTTGAAGGTCAAGTCACATGACATTCACCAAGTACTCAAAAATATTCTTAAAGTATGTGCACACGTATCCTTAATGATACTTATCATAGGAACATTCATAGTTTGTTTAAGGAATTTAATCCACCATGCAAGTTGTCATCTATCAAGATTTGCTTAGACACCATAAGATGTCCATTTGAATAGAAGACCATTGTCTATTAAAGGAACTTAATCCGCCATGCTAGTTATCATCTATCATGATCTACCTAGACACCATAAGATATTCATCACAATAGAAGGCCATGGTTTGTTTAAGGAACTTAATCCGCCATGCAAGTTATTATCTATCATGGTCTACTTAGACACCATAAGATGTCCATTACAGTAGAAGGCCATAGTCTGTTTAAGGAACTTAATCCAACATGCAAGTTATCATCTATCATGATCTGCTTAGACATCATAAGATGTCCATAATAGAAGATTAAATTATTTAAAGATCGTCACCTTCCAATAACTTTTACAAATACAAGTGATGATCATTTGAAAGTCGTCACTTCCCCATGATGTACACAGGGGGCAAGCCCATTAAAATCGTGCAGTCACACAGATTTTCAGACTCCCTATGAATATCAATCCTCTCAGATCCTCATCCAATGTTGTCTCTGATGAAGTGTTAAACCCCCTCTGAATCTAAGATCAATCTTCTTTTTCCTACAAGAGCATCCTCGGAGAGAAAGAAAAAGATCAAGGCAAATAGTTCTTATAGTAGGTATAGAAATACAAATAAGAGTTAACTACAAGAAGTAAAAGGTAGTTCTCAAGATATAATAATCAGAAAATATGTATCTCACTTAATATCTTTGATTGTCCTCATCGTCGCTGATGTGTTCATCTTATGACTATATATGTAAAGTCCCTTGCAAGGAACATGATTATGTTGCTCAATAATTCTTGATTAAAAAACACTTGAACTGCACTTTCTCCATACTTGATATTGTCCCCAACATATAAAGGTTTTTCGTGGTATATGTGAATGGTGTCTCTATGCAGAAATAATCAAATCTGCAATATTTTAGCGATTGGGTTTTTGCCTTTGTTCTTTGTCGCTGGTCTCATGACTCCTTAATCCTTATTGCACAAGTTCAAGTGGCAACGACATATATTAATCCCTTTTTAAAATGTAGTCCTTACATTTTATAGAAGGCGGTAATTGTCATTCCAAACGTATTGTAGTTAATGTTTAGTAGTCCCTACCTCCACGTGGGGAATTTTATAAGTGAAATTAGAGGTGTTTTAAACTGTCCTTTGCGCTCACGTAATAATGGACTTGACCCAAATGATCAGTCACCCTTTTTTCCCAAAAAATAATCTTCATATTTATTTCTCGGTAACCTGCAATCCTATCTTCCACTTTCCTGATATCATTGACTCCTATACCCGACCGTCAGTCCCGTTCTGTATCCTTCCTATATTGACTGATACGCAAGTTTTTTGTTTGTAGTTGGTCCCACCTCAATGTTACCTTTCTCCTTTTAATATGGTAAGCATTAAATCCCTTGTATTGAATCTTGCAGATTTATACATGTTTTACCTTCACGTGATCTGTGGTTTATATTTATCTCTGTGATATCCTTTGACGCTGGTCTTTTATCGTTCCTTCAACAGTGGTATGCTGCCTTTAATATATATTATTCTTGTTATTTGTGTATCCATACCTGGGTATGAAGATTTGGCATTACTTCTACTCTCTGTTTTCTTATTCCTTGATACAATTGCAGCCTGCTCTGATATCGTGTTGAGATTTAGAGGATCGCTGCAAATGTATCAGCACTGCCTGTATGATATGTGTTTTCTTAAAGGCAAAGATCTCTTATATTTTATATTGGGAAATGAGCCAAGAAGAGACATGTCCCTTCATGGGACATTATTCATTATTATGTAATTAATATAATGATCAATTTTAATATTATATATATATATATATATATCTCTTCCATGAATTATTATTATATTAATTTCTCACATAATAATACTTAGATATATCTCATACACACACGCACAATAGTATTAACTCATAGGTTGAATTATTATTATATTAATTTCTCACATAAGAATACTTAGATATATCTCATTTACACACACACACAATAGTATTAACTCATAGGTTGAATTATTATTATATTAATTTCTCACATAATAATACTTAGATATATCTCATATACACACACACACACAATAGTATTAACTCATAGGTTTATTCGATGGAAGCTACCAAACATCAACAGTAATTTCTCATCTAGGGACAGTGATTTGTTACCATTTTTTATTCAAATCTATATTTTAAAATGCTATTGTGTAAATTCATGTTGTTATAGTGAACTCCAGCTTGCATACCAACTTTTTGTTTAAATGTTGAAATGTAAAGCTTTATAATTTTGTGGAGTTGAACTTGAATGCTATGTGTTGGGGTTTGTGCCTTTTAATCACAAGTAACATACCAGATTTCTGATGCCATATGAGTGTTTGACAGAATTTCTATGCATAGTACCTGTTGTGTGGTGTTTTGTGACACAAGAACTCAGAAATTTCGAGGTTGATCTTGCTTGACTAGTGTTTGTTGAAATGCTTAATAGTCAAAATTGAAAATTTAAGATCAGAATAGGTAGGGGATATTATAGTGGTATCAAGCATTGCATGTAGACCAACTGTTTGTGTAAATATTTTGAGTGAAAGTACAAGTTGGAAGTTATAACCGGTGAGGGTTATTACAATGTGAGTTCAATAATATGGTACAACTTTTGTGCAGAGTTCCGCAAAATACAAGTACAAGTGTAACACATTATTTTTTAAGCGTTTACAAATGGAAAACACTTACAAAAGAATGTTCAAGTAGTCCGTAAAGGACAAAATGCTGAATACTCATGAGGCAACTTGAATGAAGCCATCCATGTTCTAGGTACATAAACATCCAAGTATTTAATCAGTGTTAAACAAATAAATCTATAATAATTATATCCAAGTAAAAATCTGGAAAAAGTGCATGGATAGAATGAAAGATCTTTGGAAAACCTTGTTAATGTCACAAGAACTACAACAAAGGAGTATCTGTTTAAAACATAAAAGCTTAGAAGACAAAATGTACTTCTAACGTCAATAGGCTATAAATTACAACAGAAACAATCAAAGGAAGATACTTGCACCAATTAACAGTGATCAAAATCAGCTTTTTGACGATATCTTGTTTGCCAAAAAGCATTATTGTATGTGAAAATTATGGCAATTTTCCCAATTATGCCATGTTGATACTTTCTTTGAGTCCCCATTCGCTTGAGTAGATGTGACTATAGGGCTGGGAGGCAAGCGTCGGAGGCTAGTGTTGGTTGGGTGAAGTGATGGTTGCAAGTGGGTGGCTTCCATTGGAGGTGTGGTTTGAAGGGTGGTAGAGGGTTTAGTTCTTAGCACTTGGTTGGTGAGGCGACAATGCAATTGCAAATGCCTTAAGTGCGAAAAACAAGGACCACAACCAACCATATTAAAGGCACCAACCAAAAAACTTGAATATGGTGACCAATTTGCTGCATGGGTTTGCAAACAAATGACATACAAAAGTTCTATTCATTTAAAAAAAATTATAATCTCTTTTTTCCTTCAACTTTTGTAAACAATAAAACTACAAGATAAAATAATGCTGCCCATAGTTCAAAATATCATTGTCGACAAATTATTGCCAAGGGCCAAAAAACATATTGGGAAATTATAAGAGATAAATGAGTAACTTATCAATATCTGTTTCATCCAAATCAAGTGCACTAGTTGGTGTTTCCTTTGCCTTTCTTATGTGTAACATGTTTCCCTTGCCTCTCTTATGCGTAACCAAAGATCGTTTCACACAAAAACAAGGTCATTGACGCATTTCCATGCTAACTTGTTCCTCTTCTTCATGTGGATGGCTTTGAACAAGTTCCAATCCCGTTCAGAATTGGATAACCTACAAGGTTGACGCAAAATTCAGAGGGAAAGTCTTTGCAGATTTGGGGCATTTCCACCCCAATTTCGGCTCCAAGCATTTGCAAAATAAAATATTAAAGAGTTAGAAAGCATGGTGTAAACATATTTTAGTGACCTAGTTGTTATCTGCTTATCATGCATGCGAAGGACTCCAAAAATCAAAATATTGTACCTACGGTTTGAGTGTTTCTTCCTCTCTTTGCCAAGTCTGAAGAGAGTAGCTTGCCCCTTGCATTTTGATGCACTTCCAATTCCACCACAATGAGGTCTCTCACCTCAACCTTGGGTACCATCCTTTGCATATATTCAGTGAGGCCATCCATGACTTCTCCATTGGGATCCAAGTAGGAGAGAAGCGAAAGTGAGGGTTGAGGATGTACCTTGCCACATGAATGGGTTGGTGGAGCTGATTTTTTCACCTCCTATCAATAATTTCCCATATAGGTTCAAATTTGAGTTTGTCCCACCTTATAGCAATATCTGGTAGCCTCTTTGGCCCTGTTAATGGCCTCATAAAGATACCCCATTGGTGTTTGGTTTCCATCTACCAAGCAGAGAACTCTAACCAAGGTGTCCAACACATACAATTGAAAAGTAGAAAAAGATTTTCATTAATCATCAGAGACTAAAGTTACAAACCTGTTATCAATAACTTTCCATATGGGGTCAAATTTGAGTCTGTCCCCCCTTATAATAATTTTTGGCAGCCTCTTGGGTCCTATTCATGGCATCATAAAGATACCCCATTGGTGTTTGATCTCCATCTACCAAGTAGAGAACTCTAACCAAGGAGTCTGACACCTGCAATTGAAAAGTAGAAAAAGATTATCATTAATCATTAGAGACTAGAGTTACAAATTAATAATGAAAGACTTGATCTTGAATACAAAAAATCAAATAAAAAAACTTTTGAAGCTTCGAAGTTACTTTCACAAATTTTCTAGCAATTTGTACAAATTGGTTGTCGAAGACAACGTGCACAACGCTTTCTCCATCAGACTTCTTTGAATAACTTGAGTATAGGCATGCTTGACTTACAAAGAAGTAATAATACTTTACAATGTTAAGAAAATCATTGCAAACCTTATGACTCCGGCTCTACCAACTCCTTCCTTTGGGTGTGCTCTCTCATCAAAAGCAAAACCCAAGATTGATTGTACATGTATTTTGTTATCTTTCTTGCATCCTCTACAATTGGTATTGACCAATCTAGTTTTCCTATGTCCTCCAAGAAGGTCAAGGACATGCACTGCACAAGGAGACCAAAAAAGTGTACTATATTTATCTTGGAGGATCCTACTTGCTGACACATATGCCATTGTGTTGTTAGTTGTGATTTGCACCACATTATCAATCCCCACCTCCATTGTAATTTTCTCTAATATTAGAGCCAAAGTTTTAGTTGTCTTTATTGTGTTGGAGGCATTCAAGGATTTTAGAACTTCATCCTTGCAAGAAACCAAAAGATTGATGATGGTGTGATTTTTTCCATGAGTCCATCTATCTAAAATAATGGTGCAGCCAAATTGTTTCCATTTTAATTTTGATATTCTACCACATCTTTGGCCCTAGAACTGCATCCTTGAGCAACCTACAATTACAAAGTAAAATTAATGTCAAGCACACAATTTTGATTGAAATTTTAAAAAATTAAATTACATTCAACAAAATTAAGTAAAACAGTGAAACATAAAAAATGAAACAAGTGAACTAACCTCCCACTGAAGTTTGCAGGAGAAGGCGTCGTAGCCCTTTTTTGCTACAATAATTTTGGTAGCTAAATTCAGCTAATATGGATTTGCTGCAACATAGAAGGGGATGTTGTTGAAGTACCAAAACTTGACACATTGTATGTCTACTTGCTGATGCACATTGCTGTTCCACCTCCAACGATAGCAGTACTCCAGGTGTCTTTTTGTGCACAAAATATCTATCTATAGAAGATGACTATGGCACTGGTGGTGGTGAAGGGGATGTTGATGTACCAAAACTTGGTACATTGATTGCCTACTCGTCGATGCACATTGTTGTTCCGCCTCCAATGATGGTTGTACTCCAAGTGTGTTTGTATGCACAAAAAATCAATTTATAGTGGATGACTATGGCATTGGTGGTGGTGGTCTACTAGAAGCAGTAGGAATGGTGGCCAAGGGGATTGCTGATACGTGGGCCATACAGAGAGCCCATTTTTACTTGTCACTTCTTTTTCAAGGTTGATTGGGGCACGTGGTCACAACCCACATTATTCATTATGATCCTTTATATTTTGAGTTGAATCTAATTTTTTATAGCAAAATCCATACTAATAATAGTGATTAGAAAATAATAAATGATTCTTAAAAGGAGGCATAGTGGGATACCTCGAGATTTAGAAATGGCTTATCTTGTGGCTCATTTTGCCCTCACAAATAAAAGTAGATTCAAATCCACTTCAAATCCACAATAATTTGCTCTAAAATGCTGCAAATCACACTTTTCTCTTTAAAATCCTTTTTCCCTCTCCCAAACCCCACTTAGCAAATTAAAAATTGTGAAATGAATGTCATTTGGGCCGACAATTCTTATTAGCGCACTGCGACCGATATTTTGGTAACTTAACGCTGACTTATTAGTGATAACAAGACAACTCGTCGACAATAAGTTTGGCGATAAAGTTACGTGTTTTATGACCTAGTATAACGTATTGAGATAAGTTGATATATCAGCGATATTTTTGCACTGGTTTAGTCTATGATGGTGCCCACCAAATAAAAAGAGGTCGCAAAATTTCATTTATCTCTTTTGATGAAAAATTAATTTCATAAGGCCCCCCACACTCAAGGGTGTTATACTACTAGCGTAAAATCAATTTTGTCGAAAATGGACAAATTTATAGTCAAAATTTGTCTGTTTCTTGCCTTGAACACAATAGCAAGGTCCATTTTGGCCAAAAATGCCCTCGGAAAAAGGTATTCAACAAATCTAACTTCAAACCTGTCGATGTGAGTTTTGTTCTACCACAACATACTAAATCGAATACTTAGTATTTTGAGATGAAACACTAAATCTCTAACTCTTTCTTGAATAAGGATGCTGATACATTAAACCACATAGATAACTTGTGTGATCAAATGAGACAACCTCAAGGTTCCTTCTTATTGTGGACTTTAGTCAGTCTTTATGGTGTGATATGCTGGTTATCACAAAGGGACTTGCACTATTCATTGAATGGATACCCAATTGACTTTAACTCCTAACTATTTTTGACCAACAAACTGCAAGAAAGAAAATCTAATCTAAGGATGCAAGATAATATTGATGATGGGGTGAGCCTATGACCAATCCTTGCTTTGCCAAATCAGTCAAGCGTAAGAGGGAGCTATCTTCTGGGGATGTAAGAATGATTTTCACATTGTCAATGCTCATCCAAATACCCTATGAAGGTGCAATCTTAATGAGCATCCCTAATAGAAGTTAAACACTTTAAATTTAGGCCTAGATCTAACCTTGCACTGTTACATACAACCAGCAAGTACCAAAAGGTAAGGACACTAGCTTCATCATTAATCACCTTTCAACAATATGTTCCATTCATCTACTTCTACTCAATATGTTGCATTCATCTACTTCTACTTAACATGAAACAAAATCCTAAATGAGGAATTGAAGAAACCATGCAATACTCACACAATCTTATGCAGAAGCACAGCAGTAATATTATACATCAACAGCATTTGGTTCAAGAGTTCTCCAATGCATTCTACACTATGTCTACAAAAATTGGTGTCCACAAATACAAGAACAACAAAGTTGAGTACTGCATTAGCTTATGACTAGACATTTAGTCTGAGATGTTTTATCTGCAGATTACATCTTTGCGAGTTGCTACCTTTGTTGTTAAACCTGAGGAAATGCTCAAGCAGAAGTTAACAAAATATAGTTCTCAATGAAATAAGTGACAATCTGGAAAAGATAAATTAGCTTCCAAGTCTACTAGTAGGCACCTTGTCAAAAGGTTCTCCATACCAAACTAAAATATCTATGGCAGCTCCAAAGGTAGCTTATTCTGTTGAAATTGAAAAGCAACAAACTAAGCCTGCAGTGTGTGACAATGTCTGCATGCCTGTAAGCAACCCATCCTAGGATAGCCGTAAATAATAGTGGAAGGAGAGCACATCATTACAGATGCAGCCTCTCAGGTAACCTGGTAACACCTTCAGATCCAGACTCTGCAGAAGCAAGAACTGCTTCCCATTCAAAGGTATGGCAAGAAGGACAAATTTTACATTGTGTAGTAGGTATTTGTAGCCAGAAAACCTGATTTCTCGGTATGGTTTCAAGAGGCTTAAATTTTCATATTGGCTTCACCTTCAGCCTATGCAATGCTGTTTGAGTAGAGGATACATGTAACCAATTTCTTTTCTCACATCATGTTTCTATTTTCTGGTTATTTATTGTCTGTTTGGCATTTTGTTGAATTATATATATATTTTTTCTTTTCCAATTTTGGCTGCATATGCCATTACATTGGATTTGTCCAATTGTGTTTCCTTACCAATGCTTAAGCAATCTTGTTGAATCCCTGGCTCTCCAAATACATCATACGTTTCCCACCATATCCTAAGCTCTTCTCTTAAAGATCTATCATGTAGTGTTTTACTATTTTCATTATCTTCATTTTCCTTATGACAGAAATGCTGATATCTTCATTTTAGTTCTGTTTTCAACTCTTAATTTAGACATTTTAGTCACAAGTCTAGGTATTATATTCTCAAACTTTTCCCAACACCATATTAATATAATATTCAGGTGTTTACAAATTCAGTGGCCAAATATACATGTTCTTGTTTTCCTTAATACATGTTGCAATATTGAAAACTTGTAGAATTCAAATTCTGGATTAATCCAAATTAATGTGAATAACATAACGAATATTAGACGATTATTGCATATTTTGAAAAATATTGGAAGAATGCTAATGGATGTATACATTAACAGTTTTAGGATGTTTAGCAATGAAGATGTGACCATTGGGGCATGGATGTTGGCTATGAATGTTGACCATGAAGATAATCGGGAACTCTGTTCTCCTCAGTGTACATCAACTTCTGTAGCTGTATGGGATATCCCAAGGTGTTCTGGTAAGTGTTTCATGTTCATTATTTCTTCTCCCTCTTTCCTGAAGTCAAACACCTAAAAAGAGCCTAGAAATCAAGCAAGCTCACAAGATGCATGGCACCCAGGACAAGTGACAGTTCATTATGTGAACATCTAGAGCAATGCCTTCAATTAGACACTATTTTATAGTTTCCATTCCATGGCGAAGCTGTTCATTTTGTGGTAGATTTGAATTTTAAATGTATAAGGATATTTGTGTTCAATTGTATCTCAGAATTGTTTAGGCTATGAGAGGATCTCCATACAAAGAGGAGCTTTTACTGGATATTCAACTAATCCAGGAAGCATGATACGAGAGACACGATAAAGAACCTAGAACACACCAAGAAGATTTATGACATCAGATGGATTCATTATGCTCTCATTATGATGCAAATTGCACTTAGAATGAAATGTTTGTCCTCCCGGTGATACATGGTTAATTTTTCTTATTTGGCTTGTCGGAACTTGAATTTGACTAGAACCCTATAACTCTGGTTGAGCATGTGGTGTCCAGTTTAAAGAAAAGGTTAAAAAAACTGATTTTTATTGAATATTTTTGCACCAATGAGCTCCCATACTCCGGATGTTAATTGTTATGATTTTACCTTTCCTAAAATTCAATAGGTTGCCTTCTTCATGGAGACAAGCACTGAAAGGTAGAAGCTTTTGAGTGTTTTAAAAGATTTGTCCCTTTTGCTATCAAGTAAAACTAAGCACCCAAATCTGCTGGAAAGGTTGAGGAGAATTGCAACATGTCCAGAAAAACCATTTTGAAAATTCGATAATATATCTTTCTAATGTGGCCTTAGTGATTCCATGAAGAATTTGAGTAAATTGTAGAATCTTCCGCTGAAAGTTTTATTTTTTTTAATGATTGGCAGGTCTTTGCAACCCGGTTGATAGGTTACTGGAGCTCCACAAAAAAGCATCATGTAAGGGGAACACAACATTACCACCTAACAAGCAGCGATGACAATTCTTACTAATATGGATTTTCAAGTGCTACCAGGACTTGCTTTTCATGGTCACAGTCTTTGACTGAATGCAGCATCATCGATCTTGATCATTAGGAGAGGAACATTGTCCACCTGTATTATATGATTCATTATTCTAAGCTTGTGAAGAAAATTCCCTGTTTCTTTGGTTTCTTTAGTAACTGTAAGTAAGCAGCCTCATGTTCAGGATGCTTCCTGTTGCTTTAAGGGGCTCATATGAGCAGCGTTTTATAAAATTTTGCCTTTTTTAGTGTGGTAACACATTTTTGGTTTGTTATTCATTTGAAAGCAGTATTTTATTGTCATATTATATTTCTATTTATACTTGACTGTAAGAAAGAATTGGTAACAAAAAAATGAAGTAATATATATGGATCCAACTATTGGCAAGAAGTTCATGAAATTGAAACATAAAGCACACAATTGATTTACATTTGCTACGAAATGGCTTTATAAACCCTTTATAAACTCAACAATCCAAACCACCTAACAACTCAAAATTAACATATCTCACAGCAATATTTACGAACACTTTTATCATTTAACTAATTACAAAAGTTAGCACTATTTATTTGCTTATTAGACTGATATGATATTCCATCATTTCTTGGTGTTCACCACTCAGCGTGGTGGTGGTGGTGGTGGTGTTGTCCCCACTAAGGTTCAAACCTCCTTTGTGCCGTTGTGACCGCAGTCTTGTGCCTTCGTTGAATTAATGTGCTGGTGAGTTTAGGCCTGAACTTTTCTTAATGGCGTAATATGCGAATTGTGTAAGTCACCGAGAGCAAAAATTAGACGACAAAGTACTTGAGGGCAAATACTCGACAACAATGTACCCAAGAGCAGGTACTAGACCTAAATGCACTTGAGGGCAAATACTTGACAGCAACGTAGACAAGGGAAGGTATCAAATGACAATGTACTTGAGGTATCTATACATTAGTGTCAGCTCCCTTTAACACCCTTCGACTCCCAGTGACAATGTTCCACACATGTGACCAAGTATTTGTACAATAATAGGCTTCATTGTATGCTAAGTATGTGTCACCCATACAAGGCACATGTGCAGTGATTGAGACTTGCCCATATGGAATATGTTTTGTTCACATCGAAAAGTAGACCCACCCACTCCAAACACTTTGCATGACAATGTAGGTTATTACTTCAATTGAAACACAATGAATGATTAATAGATAATTCCTTCGCCAATAATATTATTGATGCATGAATGAATCATTAATGAAGAATATGCACCATAACCAACACTGAATGACCAAGAACTAGATATTTGTATTTCTAGCTTATAGAACATCAAATTTACCCATAGTTGAAGGCTTCACAAGTTAGACAATGGTCAAAATTGGTGAGGAGTGATTCCCATGGAAACCTCAAATACCAAGAGAGGAAGGAACTTGCACCTTTGAAAAAGTGAACAAAATTAAATTCCAACGGGAACTACAAATACATAAGAAACATGAAACTTCACCATGACTTCCTACAATGCTATACATGACTTTTTAAAGGGCTCTAGGAAGCTTCTTGAAGAGTTACAAGTAGTACACCATGCAAATTTATTACTTTCTATTTTATAATTAACTTATCTAATTTAAGGGTCGGTAGGATTATTAAATTTGAGATCACCTAATGAATTAATTTAATTATCATTTGAATATTTCAGGATTATTATAGTCCTCCTAATCCTAGAATTGCTTGCCCTCAAGCAGTTGCACACTCTAATACTCCAAGAACCAACCAACCAACCAACCTTTATTTAAGAACATTGGAACTTGAATGATGGATTGGTTGTTTTTGGTAATTAATAAAATATACTGGTTTTCCTTGCCAACTTTGGTACATCTGATATTGGTAATGCTTTATTGTTTTTCATATATTTGAATACATGCTTTATTGTTCTTGTTAGTAACCATTCTACATTATAGTGCCGTTATTGGGGAATGAACTCAGGTCATCAACATGATAGGTGAGTATGCTCACCACTATACTAAAAGCTTTATTGTTTTGATTAGTAACCATTCTACATTGTATATGTATATGAATATTTATATTTCCCTCCCCCATGTGACATTCTTAACCGATAGATCCTTCTAGTGGAGTAGGTACTCCTTGATGGTTCGTGACCTTAGCTTCCATGTGACATCAATGATCTCTACAGGCTCTAACACAAGTTTGTTCACAAGTAGGCCTTTGTTGGTTTTGAAATTGAAAATATCTCACTATCTTACACTCTCTTTTGTGTTTATTTACAAATTTGGTTAATTTAGGAAAATTCATTGTAGTTGCATAATTAAAATATGTATTCATTCAAAAATAGAAAAAATATTTCAAAAGATTGGAATTTTGTTATCTTCTTGTTATTTTACAAATTTTGTCTTATAGATTTTCAATTTTAAAACTAGTAAAGGCCTCCTTGTGAACAGACACATTTATATTCAATTGAGCTATCCAAGTGGTTGACAAATCGTCTAAAAGAACCTTGGGGTTGATTTCCATTGACCTTTTAAGAAAGAAATGTGCATCAAATTCTTGTCATTGTCGTTGCCTAGAAATGACAATAGTTTTCGAATAAACACTCTTTATTTGTTATTATTTCTTATTCCAATTCAAAAATATTCATTTTGCTTTCTAATATTTACTTTTACTATATTTCATGTAAGGTCTTTTTGCACCCTCATATTAAGTTTGTTAGATCTAAGACTTATTTACTTCCTTGGATCCTAGCTAGATATTTTAATGTTATTCTTATCTCTACCAAAAAAATGAGTGGATTTTATCAATTTGATCTATATTTTAATTTATTGCGAGAGGATTTGTCTTTTTTGTTTTTTGTTTTGATGAAGGGTTTAGCCTTGCAAGGCAGCCCAACGAGGCACGAAGCTTGCGAGCTACCAACCAGCGAAGGCCACTACTAGACATTTTAGGAACTTGATATGGGCCCACTTGTGCTTGAAACCTCTTTGGCTTAGAGCCAAGGATTGAGGGGCATCCACATAGTTAGAATCACTCGGGGCACTTTCTAGCATGTTGAATGTTAAACCAAGAGACAAAGTTTTTACTTGGACAACAAAAGATGTCTACAATTAATTTAAGTGTCTCAATAGGTTCCCAATGTTAAACCACTAAATTGATGATGCTTTGGCCTTATGTTAAATTTTGTTGTTCTCCATTATCTATCCAAAAAATTTCCTTGGTACTTCTATGTACTCTTTTTCAAGAAAGTCTATTTTATTCAAGTCAATCTAAGGATATGAAATAAAAACACATAAATAGTTTTAAGGAGAAGCCACAGGCTAAAGAAAAAGTTGGTGTCATTACTTCTCAAATTAGGAAATAGGGATTGACTAAGGAGATCTTATTAAAGAGGAATCATCTTGTTCTAGAGAACTAAATAAATTCTAAATAAATTGGAAATCAAGGAAGATGTTTTTTGAAATTGAAATAAATGATTAATGGCCTTTATGTAGTGCATATGAATTATTCCATTTTTGAAAATTCTATCAAAGGAGTAGTGGCTTTTTTCTTTAATTTGTTACTTTATCTCAAGGTTATCTTCTTTCTTCTTTGAATAGATTCTTTTTTTTTTTTTTTTTTACTTTTTTTCTTTTTTGATCGATAAGAGATTAAAGTCAAGATTAATTATTATATGTTGCGATTTATTATTATTATTTATTGAGCTTGAGTAGATTCGAACTCAAGACCTCTCAAATAAGAGGCTCACAATTCACCATTGTGTTATAAGCACTTGCCTCTTCTTTTCAATAGATTTATTTGCAGGCAATCAGTTACTTCTTCACTTTATTCTTAGAGACTGATTTTCATGCTTTGGAAGTTGAAACAAATATCTACAACCATGTTCCTTTTATAGTTGCTAAGGATATAAATGACCATTTAATGAATCTAATCTCTACCAAGGAAATGAAGGTGGTGTTTATAATGAATAAAGGTAAAGCTCTTGGTCCTAATAGCTTTATAATTGATTTGTTTGAATAAATATATAGGATATTTTTAAAAGATGATCAATTTGAGGTGGTTAAAGAATCCGATCAAATTTTCAAATGTTAAAGGTTGCCCATTCTCTTCCTTTTTTCACATTCCTAAGAATGATGACATCTTGTTTGAATCATTGTAACCCATTTCTTTGTGTATGTTACATAGAAGATCACCATCAAGCTCATTGTTGAGTGATTTAAACAAGTTTTGGACTATCATTTCTTAAGAGCAAGGATTTTTCATTAAGGGTTGCCAAATTCTTTAGAGGAAATTCAATTCACAATTTGTTCTAAATTAAAAGAAAATTTTATTGCATTGAATATGTTTGAAATATACAACAAAATTTGATGGTCTTTATCAATTAGTGTTTTGACAAACTTAGGAGATATTTTCCTCTTATCACCTTTGTGAGCATCATCTAGATGCAGTGAGTACTCAGTGTTTCATTTATTCCCACGAGGAATGTGTTCTTGCAAACCATAGCATAATTTTACTTGTAGAAAATATCCCTATTTTTCAATTGATGATATTAACGGGATTTCTAATGAATGATTCATATGGATCAACACTTCCTGGAGGTTTTGAAAATTGGGTTACAAGTAAAGTGGGCTTAAATTTGGAGGAAAGTTTGTGGTTAAGCGCACTTGAGATGGAGTAGTACTAGGATGGGTGACCTCTCGAGAAGCCTCGTTGCTTCATCTCTATGAGTATTACTTAGATGCAATGAGTGCTAAGTGTTTCATTCATTCTCTAGTCCTCATGAAACATGAGCCAATGAGTTTGTCTCAAAAATTACAAAGTCGAATCCTAATGGCAATATCATACTTTGAATTACTATAGAAAAATTTCTAATACTTAACATTTGATGAGATTGTGAATTTCTAATGCATAGTCCATAAGGGACAAAACTTTTTGACGTTTTATAAATGAGGCTTCAAGAAAATTGAGCTTAACCTTGGAGGAAACTTCATGGTTAAGCACACTTGAGCAATAGTATCGAGATGGGTACAACCTCTCGATAGTACTAGGATGGGTACAACCTCTCATGGAGTTTTGATGATTCTTCTCTATGAGAATCACCTAGATGTAATGCGTGCTAATTATTCTATTAATTATCATGAGAGATGGGTTATTGTGAACCACTAATTATCAAACACAAGTCAATGAGTTTGACTTAAAAAACTACATTGTTGAATCCTAATATAAATATCATGAGTGTGTTATTAAGTTTGGGTTTTTCTTTGTGCAAGGATTGGTTGGATGATTAACATTATGACTTTGTTCCCCTTCTTGGTTCTTATCAATGGTATCAACTCCCCAAGTTTTTCAATAACATGAGGGCTCAAGTAAGGATACTTTTCAATACTTATTTTTTAAATTTATCCTCATGGTAGAAGGGCTTGGTAGATTTCTTAATCACCAAAGAGATAATGGTTGCATTCAAGGTTGATCTTGGTCCACAAACTTGGAACATTGATCCAGTCTTTAATTTATGGGTGATACAACTTTAAATGTGAGCTATTGTGATTGGGGATGCATTAAGTATTAGGAAATTGTTGCACATATATTTAGCTACTCTAGGTCAACAAATTGATGAAGATGCATCCAATATTTTCTTTTTTAAATACTTCAATTGAATCACCAAAGAATTACCAATTTTATTCATTTATAATTAAATGCTCCATTTTGATTATATTGTCATCCCTTTAACTTTTGGTACAAACTTAAAAGAGAGTAGTGGAAGAAGATTGTAGAAAAACTCAAAATGAAGGTTAGCCATTGGACCTTTATATGGTTTTCCTTTGCATGGAGGATGATTATAAAGGAGGTATTCTTGAACTCCACAATACTCTTGCTTCCAATTTTGTTTATGAGGACTTATTGTTCGTTAGATGGGAGTGGTCCCACAATAGTGGGTTACACATTTTTGGCAATTTTGACATTGATATGAATATTCTGAAGAAAAAACTTTGCATTTAAACACCTACTATCACTACACTATTAAGAATTTGAAGATGATGTAAACTAATGATTTTTAAAATTTTTCCTTTAGATTGTAGAAATTTATATTTAGAGAATGCCATAACATTTAAAGAGTGACATTCACTTACTACTGCATAATGTTTCTTTTTTTGAAAAGGATAAAAAATGGTTCTTTTGAATTTAAATTTGTAACACCAATATCTAGTGATTGTAATTAGTTTAATTAGATTATGTTGAATATTTTATATTAAGTTTTGAAGTGGCATTAACTATAATTTTGACAAGTTCAGTTACCATATGTATCAAAATTCAATGATTTCCTTTTTTATTAGAAATAGTACATTGATGCATAGTGCCTAAGTAGTGTTCAATTTAGTCTTTACTTAGTTTACTATTTTAACACAAACATTTAACATTTAAGTTGATATATGATATCAAATCTATGTGCAGTAAAACAAAATAGAAAGTCATTAAAAACCCAATATATATTAAAATCATAATCATTGGAAATATTTGTTTGAGCAGTACCATCTTGCATCTGGCTTTTCATATGAATTCACTTGGTCTCACAAAAGATAATTTTAAAATGATTTTTTGTTAACATTTTGATAGGTGCAAATGATACTCAATTATAGGCATGACTAGGGAGTAGAGAGTTTATATCAATGAGAGTTTGATCTAAGAGGATATTATCCAACCATTTTCAATTATTTCCTTCAAATGAGACTTCTTAAGCCTTAAATCATCACATTTTCTTAAAAATATGTGATTTTAGCCAAAAATATGATGCTTGTAAAAGTGTAACCCACTGTTGTAGGGTCATGTATGTACAAGATACACTAGCTTGGGGACATGACTTAAAATGCAAATATTCAATTTCTCCTTACTATGAATTTTTAGAGTGAGATAAGGGCAATAGAAGAGTTGACTTAAGAAAATTTGGAGCAAGTGTTGTTGGCCTGAATTCAATAAATTTCTTTGGCTAGTGGATCAAAACAAGCTCCTTACATGAGATAATATTAAGAAGAGGAATTTTCAAGGAACATCTGTGTGTTTTATGTAATAACTATGCCCAAAATGTGACTCACCTCTTTTTTGAATGCCCCTTTTCATTAGTGACTTGGAGATAATAATGGTGTAATTGGAACATCCTACAATACATGCTACCTCTATTCTAGAATTTTGGGCTAGTTTGGGTATGTTGCTAACATTTGCTTCTTTCTTCAAACATTATTGGGAGATTAATCCTATCTTTATTTCATGGAAAATATGAGTGAAACAATTAGAAATTTCAAGGGTAAGATAAAGTAGTTGCTTAAGAATGAAAAAAACCAAAGATGTGGTCAATGAAGCTATTGCTACAAAGTGTCATTTTAAGGGTCCATTTTCTTCTTTTAATCTTTTATTTGTTAATTTTTTGGAGTTCTCTTTCCTTACTTTGTTTCCTAGTAACTTCAACAATAGAGGTTAAGCTTTTAAGAAGGTGAAAAATATTGATAGATTGCTCCAACCCCCTCTTGGTGTTTTTGAAAATTAACATTGCTGATCTAGCAAGAGACAATCCAAGGCTCGGGGTTGGAGGAATGAGACAATAATAGTAATAATAAATATAATAGTTCTACTATCTTTTTGACCTTTCACATGAGGATATTTATTATCAATCAAGTAGACGCAAATCTCTTGTTGCACTTGAAAAAACTCATAACTTAGAATGGAAAAAAGTAATAAAATGAGATGGACCATATAATATTGATATTCTTTTTGGAAAAAGAATATCAATATTATATAAGTGATTCTACATAATGTATATCAAGTTATGAACTAAAATCACACAATAAAAACATGGAAAAGAGAATATCAATATTATATAATTGATTCTACATAATATATATCAAGTTATGAACTAAAATCACACAATAAAAACATGCACATAAAATAACATAAAACACTAATAATAAGAAAAATAATTTCTGCTCCACAAGTTCACAGGTTACAACTACACTTGTTGTAAAATTCGATAAATCCATGATTATGATTGTTTATATAGGTCAACAACATGTCATGACCAAATTCATGCCATCCGCTTGTTGCCAACCCCACATCCACCCGCTAGGTTTGACTTAAAAAGGCTCGAGACATTATTTAACTCTTAGTAGACGACGTAAAGGAAAAGCCATGGCTATTTCTTCTTCGACGGTGGAGTTTTTTGTTTGACTTTATCATTTAATAATAATAATAACACCTTTTTCCTTTTAAGTTCGTCATATTCACGGTTTATCCTTAGAAAAAAGCTTGTATTTTTAGTTTTATATTTTTATAATATTAATTTTTCTCTTGAAGGTTGGAGAGCTCACAAAGTTTACCTATGAAAACAAATCTAGTTTGAATAGCAAAGAGCGATATTTTGTTAAGACATTTTTTAAATTTGGTAATATAACTATTATTGCTATGGCCGGTTTGGTTTGAATTGATATAATAGTGTCTACTAGAATTTAGTTTTTTCAAAAAAGTCTGAGTCAATTTTTTTAAGTAGTAGTTGATATGAATCCATCTTTATATAAGAATGAATAATTTATTTAACATTCATTAAATTTATGTGATATTTATAAAGATGAAGTAAGGGAAGGGTATTGGATTTAAATTATTGTTCATTTATTGTCATGATGACTGCTATAAGAATAGTCATGAAAAATTTATGAATAAGTTTCACATATATCGATAGTTGATCATTTTTAAAAATCTTTTTTAGTTCATGATTGGTCTATTTGTGCACTACTATTGGGACATTTGTGCACCACTACTAGACATTTGTCCAAAAGTATTAGAAATTTTGGGTGGATGATTATTAGAGCATCTTCAAGTAAGTATTGATGACACTTTGAAATAACCACTTTTTAACCCTTTCACTCGTATCAAATCCCACAATGTATGTATTGGCGATACCCATAAGTTGAAACACTAGCTTTAAGCATTTAAGTTTCATTTTGAGACAACAAAAAAATGGTCAAAATTTGATATACCATTGGGATTTGCGGGTGCACGAAGTTAGCTATAGCCACTATTGGCGCCCTTCCTCTACAAAGACAAAAGTTATTTTTTTTGGGTTCAAATATTATGTTTGTTATAAGTGGATTTAAAATAATAGCATAATGCCAAATGGTTGTAGCTCAATGATTAAGCACAATTGACGAGGATGATGATATGGGATATAAAACTCATCCATTAAGGTTCAAACCCTCGAAGGTATTTACGGTCAAGTTCAACTTGTGAGTGAACTTGATGGCTTGGATCTCCATGCACATGGCTATAACTTAGTCAAAGATGACTTGTGGTTTAGATGTATGCTTACTCGAATAGGTATCTTCTACTATATAAAGGTAGAACTATCAACATCTATATATTCCAACTTGTTTCCAAAAACTAATAATAATATAATACTAAAAATCACACACCTTTATTTTTGTTTATCTTTTTGTTTTTGTTAGTGTACTAGTGGTATAAAAACTAGTAACTAATTAAATTAAATTTGATTTCATTTATATATATTTTCTTAAAGAGTTGATTTTTATTTTTTATTTTTCAATTCCTTTGACTGGTTCAGATTTCACTTGTGTATTGTGATGTGGAGCCTAATTAGACTTGGAGGTTAATTTTCCCCCACTTCATTTAGCATGATTTCCCCCCATATTTTACTACGGGGGTTTGGGGGCAGCACCCCCAAGCTTTAAGGGTTAAGGGGCAATCCCCCTTGTGGGTTTTTAGGAAAACACCCTAGATAGGGTCAAGGGGCAATGCTCCTTGTGGGATCCTAGGGTCAATGACTACGCGCTCCCTATTGCAATACATGGTAGGGTCTAGGGGCAACACCCCCAAAGTCAAAAATGAATTCAATATTGTAAAAGGCGTCAGAAGTTATGTATTTTTTTATTGGTCGGCTTATTCTAGCCCTAATTTTGTAAGTGACAGAATCTTGTATAAAAAGGGTTAGGGTTAGAGATTTTATCATGTATGATGAGATTGCAACTTCTTGCGGTAGTAGTGAGCTGTAAGGGATTATAGATTGTAGTCAGGTTGTAAACATTAAATAATAAGAATACTGAACTTGTTGTTTGGTGGATGTAGCCCAGGGATTGGGGGGACCATGTTAAATCCTTGTGTCTTGTATTCTCTTATATTCAATTTATTATTTTTTGATATTGGTTATATTTGCATGCAATTATTATTTTTGTCTCATTAATCCTCACATTATGGAGGTGAATTTAGCTTAACTTTATAAATTGAAAAATGAGTTGTAAAACCTTCAAATTTAATATAGGCTATTATAAATTGCCTCCAACTAGCTTATATTGAGCCAACTAAAGTGAAAGAAATGATTAACTTGTGTTTTAGGTTGTTATGTTTAAGAATAAGCCTATGTTATGATGTTCTATCTTTGAAAGTGATTTAAAAGCCTCATAATATTCAAAGATTCATTAATTATCACTATAGTGTCATGCTCGCATTAACACTTAGGCTTCATTGCATATTGTTTGTGGGTGTTGGAAACATAACAAACTAGGACATTAGAACACCTTAAGATTATGCAATGCATTTTTTTAATATAATAATTCAAACAACACTAATGAAAGAACATGAAATGGTACACATTGTAGAAATAAACATGGCACAAGAATTGTCTAAGGAATCTTTATACAAAATAAACTAATAGCTGAAGGAGGGTAGTGATTATACTCATAGGAAACAGGTCCTACACATTTAATACCTCTTATAGAGACATACTATTAGTGTACAACATTTCCACAAATCCATCCAATCTACAATAATAAGGTTTCAAGTATCATAAATGTATTCAATATATACTAGCAATCAAATATAGTTGATTCATAAAATTCCAAGCATCTAACAAACACATGGAATACCAAAAATTGTACAACTAAATCATGACTTCACCATACAGTGTTGATATAGCGCACAATATGCTAAACATGTCTTCTGCCTATGGATACTTACCACATTAATTAATCACTACCACACACACATAGTCATAGGTTGTTGAACATCTCCACCTAAACTATGTATATTTTTATCTACACTCCAATTAGACACTAACTGTGGATTGTGGTGGTAGAGACAAAATATTAGTTGCTAGTGACTGTATGCATCTGAGATTTCCTCAAAAAACAACCATTTTCTTAATCATCACTACAAACCTCATAACAACATTTTATATACACTAGCACTATCATAAACATTCTAATAACTAGTTATGTTCTTCATTAAATGATTTATGAGTGGAAACTTTTCAACATTGGATGTAGGAGCATACTTGGTTTGTTCAAAATCTTGCATCACAAATATAATGCTTCCTATCAGTTTGTCTTTTTATATTGTTTATTTGGATAATTTTTGTATTATTTTAGCTTGTGATTAATCTAGTTGGCTCATTTTCTTATTTTTCTTTGTGGCACGGTCTAGGCATCATGGAGATCTTATGTCGATCTTCACATGATGCTTTGAGGTCTCTAGATGTAGTTATCTTAAGGTTGTATGGTCTTATATTTTCTTTCATATTCTAATGGCTAGGGTGTCGAGTTTTGTCTTGTGATGAAGATTCAAGATATGTGATGTGTAAGGGTACAGTATTCCATGTCTTAATATGCTTCATCAATCCTCTTCTATTTTTACATGATATGATGTATTCATTTGGGGTTGTTCTTATGATTTGTGTCCAAACCTATCTATTGGAATACTTTTCTTTGTCTTGGAAATTAATGACCAAATAAGTTGACTTGTGGTTGGTGATCTTGTATATATGTAGGGTAAAGGTTCTACTTTAAGTAGTAAAATGTAGTGTAAGAAGTGGCAAGTATGCTACAAATTTAGGAGGTACAATAGATCTGGAAAATAACTGAGATTAATCTGGTCTGTTTCATTATTTTTGAGGAATGATCATCTGCGAACTTGTAGAAGTTGTATTTTGACAATGGTGGTGTAAAATATTCATTTACATGACAAATTGATAATAATCTAGTGAGCTTCCTTTTAATTGTATTTATTGCTTATTAGTTTTTTTGGGATTTTTTTGTTGTTACTAATTCTTGCTACAATGATGGACACCTCCTTTCGAGATCCTCTATCCTTAGTTGTGTCAAGTTGTATTAGACTTGGTTTTGATTGTTTGTTGATTGTTGGTTGCTACAAGAACTTGTAATCTCATGTCTTGATTTGCACATCTTATTGTTGTAGAGTGGAAGAAGTTGAGGTTTTGATCTACATCAACTAGAGGTGAGTCCAAGGTTGCAAGAGAAGGATTAGCTAGTGGAAGATTGGAGTTCACATTTGTGAACTTGACTATGGGGTGGTAGATTATTAGATCTGACCTCCAATGATGGTGGTTATACAAGAAAAGATTTGTTGGTATAGTTGATAGTTTCCTAGTTACCAAACATACTTAGTTGCTTGAGGATTTTTTTTTTCTTTTGTTATTGGTACATCAACACTTGTGATAAAATTATCAAACTTGGGAATTAAATATTGACATCTTGATAAACATACCACCCAGAAGATGAAAAAATAATGGAGGATTTCAAAAATGATATAAGGATTAAGATATGAAATAATTAGCTAGGGCTAGGAGGAACACTAGTACAAAAGATGAACTCTACAAAGCTATTTAAGCTCTTGAGATAATTGAAGTTGACATTTCTATTGAAGAAGAAAGATTGTTAAGAGCTATGACACAAATCGATAAGAGTGATAGACTTGATGTTACATACTTTTCTAGTTCTTTACATCTTGAAAATTTAATATATTAGATTAATGAACTTGAATATTAGTTTGAGATTCAAGAATTTAAATGTTCCCATAGATTTAGGTTATCACAAACTAATTTGAAGAGTCATGATACCATATGGTGGAAAGTATTACAAAAATATAGAGAAGATAATGCTTAACCTAAAATAACTAGATAGAGGGTGCCAACTTCATACCAGAAGATTATAAAATTGAACTTATTAATGGATTATAAAATCTAAAGAAGAAAGATCTAATAGTTAAAGAGTACATATAGGAGTTTGAAAAATGATAGTTAGGCTCGAGCATCAAGATTCATCCAAGAAGAAGGTGGCTAGATATGTCAATGGTTTGAGGCTTAATATTTAAGATGAATTAAGTATCCCGAGGATTAATATAGTTGAAGATTATTATCAGTATGCCCTAAAGGCAGAAGATAAGTTGAAGAGAAATTAAGTTACCCCTAGGGTTATGGATAAGCTATCTGTTTATAAAAAAAAAAAGATAAACTTTTGATTGAAAATGAATCTAATTCGAGGTTTCAAGGAAAGAAGAGAAGCAATGAATAATTCAAAGGTACTTGTTTTAATTATTGAAATATTAGTCATAGATATTTCTAATATTCAGTTGGTTCTAGTATAGGAAAAAGAAACCTAGTGGCACATGAGGAACACGAAGAAAAAGATGAACTTGTTGAAAAGGAAGTTGCGTATGAGATGGGACAATATATGATGTTCATAAGAGCTATGTCGAGTAAGAAATAACTAAAACCCATGAAGAGAAGACAATTGTTCCAAACTCTTTGCAAGTTTGGTGGAAAATATTGTAAAGTAATCATAGATGGTGGAAGTACAAATAATATTGTTTATGGGTAAATGGTGCTGAAGTTGGGACTGAGAAGACTCAAGCATCCTTGTCCTTATGGGATAAGTTGGTTTCAGGATGATCATATCATGGAATTGAAATGATCAATATTGGGTTGATTTAAACAATGGGCCTTATTGAGATGAGATACTTCATGATGTGGTTACCATGAGTTCTTTCCATATTTTTTGGGTAGAGCTTTACAATATGATGTAAGTTCTAGTCATGATAGTCAAAAGAATTTTGTTTCTATCATCAAAGATGGTAGGAGATTTATTTTACATCATTTCAAGGATGAAGGAATGAAAACTAAGAACCCAAGTCTGAGAACATAAGCCTTGGGCGATTAGAATTATTTGGATCAAAATGTAATGTATCTACAATAGGTGTTTGAGAAGTTTTTGAGGTTGTATAGTTGCTAAAGGATTTGATGGATAAACATGATCCCGTATTAAGAGAGGGGGGGGTGTTAAATCATTAATCTATCAAATTTAAAATTGTATAATCTTAAAATGGAAGATATTTCATCTTGGTAGGTTTAGCACCCTCCTTTAGTATATTTATCCTGATCTATTAGCATTTAGGATGCATTCTACACTTGATTCCTTCATTCTAGGTGAAATTAGGGTTAGGATCTCAAAGATTCTCCTTAATATCCCTACTTTATGGCTCTAATTTCTGGGCAGGACATAGGAATAGGTCCTCCTAGCCTTCATCATAGTCATTATAGGATTTTATGCCTATTCTTGGCATTCAATCCTATTCTGATATCATTTATAGGTTTCTAGGTATCCTTGAGACTTTTTGCTTTTTGCTCTAGTTGGGTTTTGATCCCTAGGTCGACCTTAACCTAGGGCAAGGTCGACCAGGTCAACCCCAACCTAGGGCAAGGATGAGGTCATCCCTAACCTAGGTTAGAGTCAAGGTTAACCGTGACCATCTTTGGGATTTAATCGCCCTTTTTAGATTTTGGTCCTAGAGGGCCCCAAAATCAATGTCGGGTTTTTGGATTCAAATGCAGAAGGGGTTTAACTTGAGATTCATTTAATTATTTTCCCTCCTTAGTTGGTTATTGTGATTGGACCATAATTTGAGGTTAAATTTGAATTATGGGTCCCCACATTACTCTGGGAGCCTCACCTTGAAGCCTCTATATAAAGACTCTCATTTGTATCTATTTACAACTAGAATCAAGAGATAACAAGAGAACGAGATGATGCTATGAAGATGCAAGATTGCAAGAGAATGATATAGAAGATCAACCTATTGTGGATATCAAGTATTTTTATGACCACACTATTCTGAACATCTATTTGGAACAAGAGAGAGCCTATCTTCCTTGATCGACCATTATCAATATTCAAGCATTCAAAGATACAATCATGGAGTAGCAATTGTGGATTATGAGTTTGGTAGGAGTACTTTAGCCTTGGGGGATTGGTATGGTTTCTTATATTATTCAAGTTTATGCATTGCTTTCTCATACATATTCATGCTAGGGTTTCAATCTAGTAGATTAGATCTTGGAATTACACATTCAATACTACACAAACATTCTATTATATTTGTTTATTTGTGGAGGTAGAAATAACCAAAATGACGGTTTGATTAAGGCAAAAACCTATATAGCCACCCCAAAAACCCACTTTTAGATATATGTAGGTGTTGTTTTGAAGATCAGAGTACAAATCATTTGGATACCCTTTTCGAAAAACTTCCAAGATCTGCCAACAAAATTGTACAAGTCAAGATCGACTTTTCAGGGCACAATTTGTGCCTCAGGGTAAGATTGTGTCCCACCAACTGGGTCAAGGTAGACTTTCCCTCAAAAAGATAAAAGTTTTCTAGGTTTTCTCCATCTCGACATTTCCATTCTAGAATGTTCTAGAATGACTTGCAGATTTTCTAGAACTTGTGCTTAGGTATTAGAAAATATGTATTTCTAGATTGGTACTATTTCGAGGTATGTATCTTATCTTGTTTAGTTTCAAGAATTTCCATTACTTATTCCATATGAACTCTAAAACAGTATATATGAATAGTGGTGAATATCTTACACATTGTTAGAGATCCATTTTTACTCTATTCATTTTGGTGAACCCATGATAGACAACTTAGATTTGCATCTTGTGTTATATCTTGCATGTTAATTAGATTTCTTTCATTTATATGTTTCAAAAATCCAAAAAAATTGCAAAATTTCTTTAAAATTCAAAAACATTTACATTTTCATGCTTTTCGTATTTCAATATGTATGATTCTTGTTTGGAATACTTTGATGAGGTTTTTATTGTAAAAGATGATAGATTACCTAATGAGGTACGTGGAAGTGAGATTGCAAATGGTCCATATAAGATCTTCATTGGTCCTATTCCTATTTTACTCTCCTCCACAACCTCTCCAATTGACCTTTACCATAGGGTGTGTGCATGGTTACCTTCATGTTCCACTATATGTAACATTGATAAAACTAAGATCGTATATCCTACACCTTTGATGACGGTAAAAGGATGTCCTCAACTAACAATTAAGGGTAAACCTAGAAAACCTTTGAATTTTTTTCATAAAAATGATTCCATTTCACATTCTTATCGCACATAGAATAACCCTCAACCTATTATTCTAGCTTCTTTACCACCATCTCAACCTATTCTTCCTCAAGCTCTTAAGTTTTCTTCTACCTTTAAGAAGTATGATGTAGTTGATCAATTACGTGCTAATCTTGCTAAGATACCTTTATGAGAGTTAGTTCAAACTTCTCTGCCACATTATGAGGTATTTTAAAAAGCTTTATCTACTCTTCCTTCTTCTCCTCCAAATCAAGACAACATTCATTCTATTTTGGATTCCATGCATGCTATGCATTATGTACCTCCTATTGTGTTTTCTGATAAAGATTTACCTGTTGGAAATTTGATTGAAAAGATCATTGTAAGAGGAAGATTGATTGAAAGAGGGAGATTGCTGGAAATCTGATAAAAAAGAATACTATCAAAGAGGAAGATTGTTGATAAAGAATGTTTTCAATCATTGCTTTGTCATTGATGTCAAACTTGCTATTTGATGGAATGACAATTGCTTATAAGATCCAAGTACTATCACTTAGTTGATTGATAAAGAGGATTTAACCAACAAGATGTAACAAGAGCACCTAAGGGAAAGGTTATGATTTTGTAATGAAGTGCAAGGATCAGTTAAGAAAATGGTTAAATGATGTATTGATAATATACTTGAAGATACAGAGGTTGGTCACACTTAGAAACATTGGAGGAATAAGTTGCAACAAGGTTGATTGCAAAGCTTAACTAAGTTCATTAGTAAGTGCCAAGCAAGCTAGTTAGAGCCAAGCAAATTTTTAGTTAGTGCCGAGCAAATGAAAAATCTAGTGTGTGCTGAAGGAGCCAAGCATGTTTAGGTGTCGAGCAAAGTAATAGGTTCTGAGCATTAGTAAAAACTTAGTGGATGCTGAGTAAATCCACAGTGGGTGTCAGACATTAGTAAAATGTAGTTGATGCCAAGTAACATAGTATGTGTCGAGCACTAGAATTTCAATAGTGCCGAGCTGCTGCATTATTGGAAAAGCCAAAGATTTGCCAAATCTGAGCCAACAAGTTTGTTACCTTGAATTTTGTGAACTAGTTGGAGGATAAGGATGATGAGCTGGTGGCACATAATTCTATGTAAACCATTTTTGAGAGAATTCAAGAGGATTCTTCATGATGTTTCTAGAAGGAACAAGATATGGGTTAGATTTAATGAATCCTACCTCATCCGTTTGAACTGAAATTAAAGGAGAGAAGAATTGAGCAGAAAAGCAATTCTAGACTTCTATTTAAGGAGTCATAGGCCAAGAAGTAAGAGCAGCTAGAGTGCCAAATTACAAAGTGGTTGAAAGGTGTCAAGGAGAAGACATCAAGAGGAGAAGGAAGAACATAGCACAAAGACTCTACTTCAATAAGTGGTTAGAAGGAAGATTGCATTGGTACATCGAGCATGAAGACTCAAGGAGACAAAGCTTGAAAGGAGGGCAAGTTGTCAAGAGTTGTAGAGACTGAAAGCCAGGCAAAATTGTGAAGAGCTGAATTGTGATTTGAAATATGCAAGATAAGTTGTGAATTGTAATAAGGTCAAAACCCCTTATTGTTACTCTCTAGCAATTGTATCAGTTAGGGTAAAATCCTATGGACTTAGGTTGGTTTAAAAACTATTTGTAAATCCTTTAATAGGGTGGCATTCCAAGTGAATGTTCTAAAGTCCTCTAACCAGGACCACTTCTAACAGGGTGGTTAAATCCTTTAACCAGGTCAAATTTAACAGTGTGTTGTAGCCTTTAATAGGGAAAGCCTTTCACAAGGCATCACTTCAGAAGAGTGAGAATTGAGAGCATGTTATTGGTGGTTTTTCCCAAATTAGGTTTCCACGTAAATCACTGTGTTATGTGTTGATCTTTTCATGTGTTATGCTTGCATGTTGATTTATAGTAACTTGCTAAGTAGGAAAGTCTAAGCTTGGATGAATGAATAATTTTGAAGGCTCACTTTACTTGGTGAAAAAGTTTTAATTGGACATTTGGACCTTGAATAACTAATTCACCCAACCTCTCAGTTATTCTCAAGCATTTCTAACATTACCATCTATTGAGGTGTAGAGTAAATATGATGCTCTTATGGCTATTTTTTCTATTAATCAGAGTATCATTCGATAAACATCAATTGATAATGAATCTAGGCTTAATGTTTGTAGCACAGAGGTTCTTAAAGCAATTAAGGCTAATCTTACTACTATTCAACCTATTAATGTCCCTATACATGGATTTGATAATATTGCAAAAAGAAATTTGGGCATTATTACTCTACCTATTAAAGTAGGTCTGGTGATCCTGAATATGCCCAGACCTCTCAATTATAACCTTCTTTTAGGAAGACCTTGGTTACATACCATGCATTTAATTCCTTCTACTCTTCATCACAAGGTTTGGTTTATTTATAACAACTTAATGTATACATTACATGTAGATGATGTGCCAAATCCTTGCTTAAATGCAAAATATATTAAGATCTTTGAGCCTCTTTAACCAAGTAAAGGGATTGAAAAACAACTAGAGATTCAACATACGAAAGCTTCATCTTATTCTTTGTCTGAGGATGATTGGGGACATTAAATTTTAATCCTACTTTCATTGAAGAATATAAGGTCTCTGATTTGGAATTCATGAAGCAACAAAGTGAATTTGAGATTTTTTTAAAAAATTCCTTCTCCGCTTTCTTAGGAACTAAAATGTAATTTTGTTGCTGCTTTAGTACAAGAAGTGATTGAAAAAATTAAACATGATTGTTCTGATATTGTGATGTATGCCACTCCTTGGACTCCATTTGAAATGATTGATTGGTATGGTTCTGGTTATTGTTTTCTTAAGAAATCATGATTTAATGGGAAAGGATGTGGTAAATATGAGCAAGGTATACAAGTACCTTTGGATAGTAAAATTTATGATCATATGTATGGATTAGGGTTTAATCCATATAAACAATCATCAACTTTTCCTCTTAATATTAATCATATATGTGGTGGTCACTTGAAATTGGTTAACCCACTACTTATTAACATGAATCAAGCACCTACTTGGGAAATTTTTCCTGAGGATAAAACTTTAATGGAATTTTTAAGGGTTTATGAAGATTTATATAAGTTCCATCACAAATGAAGGAAGGCTTTTTGTTTAAATATAGATTCTTATTTTGGAGAACATGATAATCAAGACATTCTTCCTTTATCGTTGGATTCTCCGATACGAAGTGATTTGTTAATAACTGAGATTTTTGATTTTGAAATGGATGAGAATAATCTTGAAAAGATAATAAATATTGGGAAACATTTGAATTAGGATGAACGTGATAAAATAAGTTCCCTTTTATGTGAATTCAAGGATATTTTTGCTTGGACATATTTAGATATGCCAACTATAGACTCTAATATTATTACTCATAATATTGTTTTAAAACCATATATGAAACCTACGAAGCATAAAATTTGAGAGATGAATCCGCAAATTGCTTTATTAGTCAAAAGTGAAATCGAAAAATTATTGGATTATGGATTTATTCATTCTATCGATTACTGCAATTGGATTTCAAACATTATGCCTATTTCAAAAGGAGAAAATAAGATAAGGATGTGTACTAATCTTGGAGATTTAAATTTGGCATCCTTAAAAGATGATTCCTTGTTACCCACTATTGATATGATCATGGATTCAATGATAGTTCATGCTTTGTTATCTTTTATGGATGGTTTTTTTGGATATAATGAAAATTTTATTCCTTCTCAAGATCAATTTAAAACTGCATTTATAACACCTTGGGGAACATTTTTTTGGGTCATGATGCCTTTCCATTTAAAGAATGGAGTAGCAACTTATCAATGTGCTATGATTTTGATTTTTCAAGATTACATCCATAAGATTCTTGAAGATTATGTGGATGATATCTTAGAAAAGTCTATACAAAGAGAAGATCATGTTACTATTTTATGACAAATATTTGAAATGATTAAAAGTTACAACATGAGATTGAATCCTAAAAAGTGTGTTTTTAGAGTAGACTCTAGTAAATTATTAGGATTTATAATCTCTAAGCAAGGCATAGAAGTTGATATTGAAAAGATTGATGCTATTGTTAATATGCCTCCTCCTAAGGATATTTTTGAACTACACAATTTACAAGGAAATATACAAGCTATTCATTGCTTTGTTTCTAAGTTGGTTGATCGAATAATTCCTTTTACTTCTTTGCTTAGAAAGGATACTACTTTCTCTTGGAATGATGAATGTAAGAAAACTTTTGAGAAATTTAAGGAGGACCCTGCAAATCCTCCTATCTTAGAACTGGCTAAATTCGATAAGCCATTTCATTTGTATACTTCAGTGACTTTGAAGGCCGTGAGTGCCTTGTTAGCTCAAAATGATGATGATGGTAAGGAAAGACTCGTGTATTACATTAGTCAGACTTTAATTGGTTATGAAACAAGATACACATATTTGGAAAGACAATGTCTAGCTGTAGTTTATGCATGTCAAAAACTCATGCATTATCTTATAAATGCTGAAGTCGATGTGATTGCCAAGTTTCATCCTTTGAAATATCTTTTCTCACAAATTGATCTCTCTAGCCCTTTGGCAAGGTGGGTGATGTTACTTACAAAATTTGATCTTAATTTTATTTCTCAGAAGTCTATTAAGGGAAAAGATTTAACATATTATTTAGATGAAGCTCCTTGTCCTTATTTAGAAACATGTTCTAGTTCAATGAAATTTTCCGATGATACTATTCTAACCATTCACCAACATGATATTTGGGAATTGTATTTTGATGGATCTAAATGTACGATAGGTTTTGGTGTTGGTATTATCTCAATTCCTCCTATGAAAAAGTGAATTCCTTTATCATACAAATTAACTTTTCCTTGTACTAATAACATTGCAAAGAATGAAGCTCTTATAGTTGGTTTATGAGCAACTTCATCCTTAACATCAAACACTTGTAAATATATGGGGATTCACAATTGATTGTTGAAAAAATTAAAGGAGGTTATCAAACTATGAATGATAAAATGTCACAATATAGAGATTTGGCTCTTGATGTGCTCTCACAATTCTCTTCTTATACAATTCAAATCTTACCTAGAAAAGATAATCAACATGAAGGTGCCATGGCAAGTGCAACTTCTTTGGTGTGTCTTGAAAATAATGCTGCAAACTTTCAATTTACTATACAAACTCTTAAAAACCTTGCAATTTCTAAAAAGATTACCTTTGATTTTTTTAATTTGCATTTGGATGAATGGTATTTCCACATTTTTCATTTTTTGAAAGATGATACTTTTCCTGAATCAACAACAAGAAACACGTGTAATCGTATTAGGAAATATGCAACACATTACATCATTTTAGGAGATATGCTTTACAAATGCTCTTATGAAGGATTGTTATTAAGATGTCTTAATAGAACTAAAATTTTGTTAGCTTTGGGAGAAGCTCATTCTGGTTCTTGTGGAGGGCATTTTGGTGGAAAATCTCTAGCTAATAAACTACTTAGAATGGGATATTATTGGCAAACGATGGAACAAGATTCTTTTATGTTTGTTAAGAAATGTCCTCAATGTCAAAAACATAGTAATTTGATTCATGCTCTTGCTCCTAAGCTTCATAATCAAGTTTCTCCATGCACTAGTAAAATTTGACCCATTTTTTGATGAAACTTGGTCTAAATTTTGACCCATGTTGTTGAATTTTTGACCAATCAGTTCGTCGCAATTTTTTTAGTTGAGATTTCAACAAAATCTCCAATTGTTCAAAATTTTTACCAATTACTTGGTCGAAATGGTCTACATTTGGTATGACCATTATTGGTGGCCATTGGTCAAAACTTTGACTAATTTTTGTTGAAATTCCAGCCAAGATTGGTTGAAATTAACAAGGATGCCATACTCATGACCAAAGAATTTGTCAAAATTTTGACCAATCTTGGTCAAAATGCCAGCCAAGATTGGTTAAAATTATGACCAATTCTTTGGTTGAAATGGACACCACAACAACTAGGATGCCATACTCAAAACCAAAGGATTGGTCTAAATTTTGACCACTCTTGGTCAAAATGCTAGCTAAGATTGGTCAGAATTGTGACCAATTCTTTGGTTGAAATAGACACCACAATGATTAGGATGCCATACTCATGACCAAAGAATTGGTCAAAATTTCAACCAATCTTGGTCAAAATGCCAACCAAGATTGGTCGAAAATTCAACCAATCTAATTTCTTTTTTAAAAAAATACAACAAATAATGCATGATGATGCATGTAGATTGATGGAAATTAATTGGTCCACCTTTATTTAGAATAGTAGGGGCTTTAGCCTTACCATTTTATAGGCAGACACACCACCCACTTATATAATGGTAGCCTCCCCCACCCTATCATAGATTTGTTCTCTACATTCATGCACCATTGCACCAAAATGAATATCCACCCACATGAACTACATGAGGGCAATAGGAAGGGTTGTACCCCCTATAGAGTTATGGCTAGAACCCTAGTGAATCATAGGGCCCACCCAAGCCCCTACTATTCTAAAGGGGGTGGGATCTGGTGGACCCTCTAATTGATGGTTCAAAATGAGAAACAACTTCTTATTTCTAAGATTGTAGAACTTAAAGAAGAAGAAGAGAGGAATCAAGGAATGTTGGATGAAGAAATTGTTCAACTAGGTAGCAAGGAGTTAGAGCCTACAAAATCTACTCTAGGTATTGTACAAATTGAATATAGCAAAGACACCCCAGATTGAGCAAAGAGAAACATAAATATTGTGAAGGGAAAGTGCCTTCCATAGAGCCATAAACACATTGTATGTTCAGAGGTTGAATGCCCCTAACAAGTAACGAATTTTGTAATGCTGCATTTTTGTTACTAAAGCTAAGATCTCAATACTTCAAGAAACCAAGATTAATAAGGATGAGATAGCGAACCTTAGAAAAAAGTTGGCTATTTGGGATTTGGTGGGTGTCCCAACTAAGTAATCTTCAATTCACATTGAATAATATATATGAGCCAACACAAAATGAAGATAAGATAACACTTTGGAAGGATGATAGAATAGTTGTTAGAGGACATTCCAAATCAAATCCATATTGTTGGAGGTGATTCAACACTATTCTTGACCTTAGAGAGATAGGGAGGTATTACTAGAAAGCCCCCACCCATAATTGACTTCAAAGAATGGGTTAATAAAAACAAGATCATAGAGATTAATATAGAAAAAGGTATATACTTGGAACAATAGATGGCAAGGTTTCAACAACATAGTAGAAAAACTTGACAAATTCTTTCTTAGAGGTGATTGGGTTGTGTTCCCTTACACTCTCTTAGATAAGATCCTTCCACACTCGAGCCCATACCATTTCCCAGTGCAATTAAAAATTTGTGAGGATTCCCACTTAAAGTGTTGTCCTTTTGAGTTTAAAAAATGTGGCTAAATGACGAAAGGCTAATGGGGTTACTAGTACAATGTTGGAAGGAAATTTTAGTATCAGAATCTTTTTTTTTTTTGTTTAGTAGCTAAGATAAATATAACTATAATCAAACTTCTTGTTTGGAATAAAAGCCACTTTGGTAATATCTTCTAATCAAAAGAACTACTAGAGGAGTAATCAAAAATTGTTTACAAAGAAATAATTGATAAAGGAATTGATGAAGAGATCAATCTCAAAATGAAGTAGCTACTAGCTAATTATGAAGATATCCTACCCAAAAAAGAGAGCTTTTGGCATCAAAATTCTAGGGAAACTTGACCAAATTTAGGAGACAAAAACACAAAAAAATAATGATCTTTGAGTATTCTCATAAAATAGCAACTGAAATAGTCAAATAATTTACTAGACTTTTGATGCTAGTATGCAATTTACCTTCGACTGGAGCTACTAAAAACTAACTATATGGTAGTGGGAATTGCAAATGCAACTATCTTAGTAGGTGGAAGCTCCTCTAGAGAGAATTATAGGGAGGGCATGTCAGTGGACTACGAGGGTAAGCATATTTTGAAGAATAATTAGTTTATGATGGCCTTATATAGCTTATTTCTAGTTTTATTATCTATTATTTTTTGTAAGACTAAATGTCTCTATGTATAGCATGAAGGCTTCCTTTTTGTGATTGTAGTGACAAATGACATCATGTGATATACTATACTACTCCATTTTTTCTTTCCCTACAATATGTAAATATAATATGTGATGAAAATTTTTATTAGCTAAATGATGGTTGTTGTTGCTGGACTTAACTAATTTCATGACATTTCCATATTAATATGGATTTTTTTTGTGCCTAATGGCTTTGTCTCTATGTCTTTTTCTAAAAGGTGACAAAGGTACATTTGGCTTGTTTGTTTTGAAATGAATTGACAATTTTTAGTACTATGAAAATTTATTGCCACTATGACAAAAAGGTCAACCTTGTAATGTAGACATAACTTTTTAAGGGCATAATTCATTAAAAATTTATAAGATAATAAATTTCAATTAATAATAATGGTATGTAGTTTGTTTCAAGATTGAGGTAACTATTGGCTTAGATATTAGTAGCATTCAGGTTTTGTAATGAGTATGGAAGTAATGTTTGAATTTTATAATGTAGATGATTCACTGCCCTTGTCTATTCTTGTTAGTTCTGCAAACAAGTTATCAAATTTATTATTGAATGTAGATCTGTAGAAGAAAAGTGGCTATGTTGACTAAATAAAAGCACTTATAACTATATCTACTACATTCTATAGCAAGCTAATATCTGAGGGAGTTTTTATTGTCTCACATGGGATAGGACAGACATATGTACACTCTATCCTAGATTCAGAGATTATTGTTCTTCAACTTTGTGTTAGCTTTATCATCTATTATTTACTTCATCCCTATAGTTATAATGTTGGTTGGCAAAAGTTGATTTTGTATGTTGGGCTCATGAATGGGAAGGAATGCTGACTTCCTGTCCCTTTTTGTGGACTGGACATGGGGAATGATTCTCTGATCAACACTTTTATATGGTGATGATGGAAAGCATACCATTTTGGCTCTCGTATATAATAGGAACTTTGGATCCTAAATGATTGAGTCATCACTACTCGATAAAACTAAATATGCTCTTTCAAGAAAATACAATGGATGGATGTTATGATTTTTTTGATGTTATGGCTAGTAATATATGGTCCAAAATCTGCTAGGTAGTCTTTAGCCTTATGCAGGAATTGAGAAACCAATTTAGACTCAGACTGGTGCACAAGAAGATCCTGGAAGGATGGGTGGCATGACATGTTTCCACCTTGTCACATTGCTAGAACACTTGAATAGAAAGATGTGGAATGCACTATGTTTTGTAACCAATAAACAAATTATGATACTAGATAAATCAAATTGCACAAAATTTAGGAATCATTCAGGAAAAATGAAGATTGATTTGTTGATGGGACATTGTTAATCAACGTATCTTAATTTAATTATTGTAGCTGGATTGCATCATAAAAAATCTTGAATTGTACTAGATGCTTTATGTTGTCATCGTATGTAAATGAAGACATTGAAATCCTCAACAATACCACACATATGTAAAATGAGAAGTTTGTAAGATGATGTAATTACATGAATTTTTCTCTTTTTTTGGGTCAAGACTATAGGATTTTTGCACCATGCTCTTTTCTACCAATGGCCCTAGTGAGTTGAGTTGTAAAATAGGCTTAATATTAATAAAATAATTTGGCCATGTCGTATAGGCTATTACTTATCTAGAAAAAAGAGAAATTCTTCTTAAATAAAAATTGATACAACTAAAACCATTTTATTGACTCAAGATTGTTGTAAGCATACCTACAAATAGGGACATTGAAAAAAAAAATGAGATAGAGACAAAATGAAAAAAATCATAATCTCCTTAAATAGACACTTCTAGAATAATCATACCAAATCATGCCAAATGATTAAGGGTGGACTAAAAACTAACTACAATAATTAGCTATATTCAATAGAAGAGAAAAGAAAAGGTGCAGAAAGAGGTAAAATAACTTGTGGAAAAGAAAAATAAATAAATAAATAGTTATTAAAATTCAAATAAGGGAGCCAGATGCTTGTTGTAGTGGTCCTAGTCCCAGTATGCTAAAGTTTTAGAAGATAATTAGCCATTATATTCTATTTGTTGAGAAAATTAGGGCATTGTGCTTCATGAGGGAAAATAAATGATGCAAACATGCCTTAATAATTTTTTTAGCCCTCTCTCTTGTTAAATATGTATTGGCCTAATTGCTCAAAAAAGTGAAAATGCCAAACTTCTATTGACCTATGAAAAATACAAGGTAGACTTTTCATCAAAAAAATAAAAAGAAAAACCCTAGGAATTTGCTCCCAAATGGAAATCAATGGCATAATACATCTACTGATACAGGCCGAAGATGGTTCCACAGGGCTGTCCAAGATCTGCATAATGCTAGATTTGTAGTAGAAACTGCAAATAGATTTTCTATTTTGGAATAACCTGAAGGTGATCTCCATAGTCGGTGATAGAAAGAAGGGATTCAAATGCATCAGAATAGAAACAATTGCCAGGAAGCCATACCCAAAATTCCTCCTGCATGCACATACTTGCCAGGTACCCACATTCATCAATCTTTCTTCACGATTGAAAATTTAGACAACCAATTTAGGATCTTTAATTTAACCAAGTGTGTGCATCCTAATCTGCTCAAGCCTTCCCCCATATCAAATTGTCATACTCCTGCTACAACACCCTAGGTAGGAAATTCAAAGAGTCAGTCTCCATCTAATTTGAAATCCTCGACTTCTTACATCCCTTCGCATTAGCAACAAGCACCTTCAAATGTTTCCCCCCCATCAAACCCTAAAATACCATCTGGTTTGATCTCCTTGGTTAAACCCTCAGATAAACCCATTAAGATTACCATTAAAGTAGTCGAAGACACTTGGATTGAGTGCCAAAATGGAGGAATCTTCGTGATTTGGAATGGCCCCCTGAGAGATTTCTCTCTTTTATCTGATTGGCTGGAAGAAAACTGTGAGGAACAAGTAAGTATTTTTCACTACTCTGATAGGATTCTTTACTTACAATGTGAGGAAGAATCTATTAAGAAAGAATTTATTTCAGTCTCTGAGTGTTTTTCTAGTGGTCATAGCATCAAATTCATAGAATGGTCTCATGATTTTTGCATAGAAAAGTTAGAATGTGAGATTCCTACATGGTTTAATATGCCTTCTCTTCCTCTGGAGCTGCTTCAAATAGATATTCTTAAGTCTATAGGATCAGCTTTGGGGGAAATCATAGGTATTGATTCCTCTTATCATTTCTGCAATAGTGTTAAATTTCTTATCAAAACCAAATTCAATCATCCAACAAAGTTTCAAAAGAAAGTAATTACCAAAAAAGCCTCATATGATCTTAATTTTCACATCTATGAAGGCATAATATTTGAAATTTTAAAATTAGATGATATCAACAAAATTAGACTCAAAACCCTCCCACTCACTTCTGATTTTAGAAGTAAGTTTCCTTGGATGAGAATAATGATGAAAAAAAGGAACTAGAAATACATAGAGCAGAATCTTCCAGCAAACTCTTAGGAGGAATATGTATTCCAAATAGAGCCGCTTCACACAAAAGAGACAAGCATCAGAAGGATAGAGGATCCTCTAGCAGACAAAGGAAGGCTTAAATCAATAATAGTGACTGATTACAAAGGAAAAGCAAATCCAATAATTGATGGCCTGTCCCACAAAAAATAGAAGGAAAAAAGGAAAAATAAAACATCTAAAAGCAATAAGGAGCCTCTACCTTCTCAGTAGCAAAAAATAAATAAAGAAAGAGAAAATAGAACCTTGGAGAGAGAAAAGTTGAAAAAGACAGAGAATGCACCTAAGGAAAAACATCCTATACCTATCTCAAATCTTGCAAATAAAGGTGTTGAGCAAGAAAAGATCTCAAGCAACAAACAAACAAAAACCAAAAGGGATAATAAAGGGAGTATTATAGAGGATATTGAGAATCATTTACTATTCAACTTTAAAGAGAAAATTGTAGAGGATTCTGTAATACAGAAGGAAACAAGTGAATTGGAGCATATTTAGGTTCAAGACATGGCAGACAAAACTCCATCTCTGGCATCTAGAAAGCTACGCAGGTTTTGGCAAACACCAACAACTTCAAAGAGCTCTCCATTCACTCCTAGTAGCAACCATTAGAGCAGGGACATGAACACAAGAATAATAGATATAGTACCATTAAAATAACTTCAAGATTTTTTGAATAAGGACAGGAGCTTGGATTCAACAATGGGGGAATTGAGCATATCTAAATCAGAAGAAGACAGGTTGAACCATCTTACTGACCAGCTAGTTTAGGTTTTTTGTGTTGAAAATATTGATGAAAGTATAGATGCACAAAAAGAGGAATTAATTTAGGAAATCCTCAAATTAGGAGGGAGTAACTACACACATGAAGACCTAAGGAAAGACTTATTAAATATTGAAAAGGAGGATAATAATTTGAGCCAATCTCATATGAAAGAGCAAGGTTCTGTCCAGGAGCAAAAGGAAAAAGATATCAGCAAAAATAACATAGTGGGATCAGATGTAGACTTAGAGAATCATTCTGGCCTTGTGTATCAACTACTTAAAGAACTAGTACAAGAAGAAAAGGAAAGGAGCCTCGAAGGAAAAATTTGTACAGCTAAGACGACAGAAGCTAATCTAGATCAGCTGGGAATTCACATGAACCAAGAAGGGCTTAAATCTCCTATTTGTGGTAAAATGAAAGGCAAAAGAGGTAGAAGATCACTAAAAGAACTCAGAGAAGTAGACGGGCACAATAGAGAACAACAAAAGATTGACCAGATTTTTAATTTGGGGAAGGGGAAGTGCCTTCTTGAGGAGGCATGAAGATCATGACATGGAACCCTACCAGAAAGAGGTTATTAAAACATAACCTCAAATCCTTTGATTCTGACATTATTCTCATTCAGGAAACTAAACTAAATAAGTTAGAAATTCCTAAATTAGATAAAATGTTAGGTTTATGGAATTTAGTATTTCAAGAATCAATAGGGGCTTCAAGGGGTTTAGGGATCCTCTAAAACCCTAGGAATGTAGATATAAATATCATTAATTTAAGTAACAATTTGATGAGTGGCTAGGTTTAGAGCCTAAAATTTGATCTCAAATTCATCCTCATTAATATCTATGGGCCTATTACCAATCTCGATAAAAAATTAGTCTAGGAAGAAATAGAAATTGGCTCTTTTATGAATAATTTTAAAGATAATTTGTTCTTATTAGGAGGAGATTTTAACACAATTTTAGATATTAATGAAAGAATAGGTGGTAATAAGCAATTATCACAAGCTTCTAAGGACTTCAAGGTATGGTGCAATTCTCATATCTTGATAGATATACCAATTAGTAATGGTATTTATACATGGGATAGTAGGAGACAAGATTTTGCATACATAGCAGAAAAACTAGACAGGTTCATGATAAAAGGGGACCTTGATGCTAATAATATGATTTTTCACTCTTCCATGCTACCTGTCACTGGGTCTGATCACTTTTTGGTCAGATTCAAGTTTTTAGAACCACACAAACTTGCTAAGAATCCATTTAAATGTGAAAAAATGTGGTTCTCAGATTTTGGCTTTATTAATAACATCAAACAATGGTGGGCTGAAGACAATTTTGAAGGATCTAAGATGTTCATATTTGTTGCCAAAATGAGGATGCTCAAGGAACGAATCCTTAGATGGAATAAGGAACACTTCAATAATATTTTTAAAGAAAAATTAGATATAGAAAAACAATTAAAGGACTTAAATTCAGAAGTGATTAAGAAAGGGATGGACAATGCCAGCTATATGCGAGAAAAAGACTTATTAGCAAGGCAAGAGGATATTCTAACCAAAGAGGAAATCTTCTAGAGACAAAAATTTAGAGAAAAATGGTTAGATGAAGGAGACCAGAACGTGAAATACTTCCATAATTCCACTTTATATAACATATCAAAGAGAAAAATAAATGATATTAAGAATCATTTGGGCATTATGACAGATAAATCGAGTGAAATTGCAAACACCTTCATTAAATATTTTCAGAATACTTCAAACAATTATGAAGGGTCTAATAGATCAACACAAGCTAATCTACTTAAAGTGATTCCTAAAATTGTCACTACGAAATATAATAAGGTTCTAAACAAACCTATCTCTTTGGAAGAAGTCAAAAAGGTGGTGTTTGAAATGAATCTGGATAAATCCCTAGGCCCTGATGGCTTCCAAGCCTTCTTTTATAAAAAATGTTTGGATATTATATGCATAGACCTCTAGAAAGAAATTGAAGCATCTAGAAATGGGGGTGCTCTTCTATCAGAGATCAATCATTCATTCCTCACCTTGGTTCCCAAAATTTAGAACCTGAAACCCCTGAATACTTTAGACCCATTGCGTTATGCAATACGGTGTATAAAATTTTCTCTAAAATTTTAGCTAACAGGTTAAAGGATATACTTCCTAAAATTATATTAGAAGAAAAAATGAGCTTTGTGCTAGGCAGATCTATTCTAGATGGTATTATTACCATTCAAGAGACAATCCATTCAGCTTGTAGGAACAAAGAGCTATGTATGCTCATGAAATTGGATATTCAAAAGGAATATGAAATGGTTGATTGTAGATTTCTTCGTAAGGTTTTGGAAGCTTTTGGCTTCTCTCACAATGGATCAACCTTATCTACAAATTCGTATGTACTGCCAAAAGCTCGATTCTCATTAACAAAACACCAGAAGGCTACTTTGATATATCAAGAGGCATTAGACAGGGAGACCCATTATCCCCCTCCCTTTATATCATCATGGTTGAAGCATTTGGGAGAGTAGTGACTGATGCATATAATAGGCAAAAAAATTAGATATTTTGGTCACTAAAAATATGCCCAATATCACACACCAACAATAAGCTGACGACATTATATTGCCAGGAAAAAGTAGGATAGATGAGGCTTTGGGTCTAAAATCCATTATTAAAGCATATATGGAAGCTTCTAGTCAAAAAGTTAATGAGCTCAAATTTGAGATTTACTTTATGAATATGAAACTAGCATTGGAACAACAAATCTACAAAATCATGGGATACAAAAAAGGTTGATTCCCCTACAAGTATCTGGGAATTGCCCTAGAAAAAGGGTTGAAATCCAACAAGGTGTGGTGTAATACCTTTGAAAATGGATGCCAAGCTCGGCTGTTGGAAGGATAGATGGGTAAAAAAGGTTGGAAAATGTACTAAGATCAGATTAGTATTATCAGCCATCCCAACCTTCCCATTATCTTGCTTGCCATTTTCTAAATGGAACCTCCTTAAATTCGAATCCAAAATGTAGAATTTTCTTTGGAAATATTGTGAAGAGGACAACAAATTGGCACTCATTAAATGGGAGAAAATCTGCAAACTTAAGGACTTGGGTGGTTTAGGGATCAAGAATCTACAATGGCAAAATGAAGCACCAGGGGCAAAACTCATTTGGTGCCTCTATAAGGATAGAGATTACAAATGGGCCAAGATAATATACAATAAATACTTAAATGAGGAGGATCCTCTATCAATCTTCTAGATGAAACACCCTTCGAAATGGTCAATGTTGGAACTTTATGCTAAAATGTTGACATTTGATCTCAAAGTACTTGACTTGGGTTATAGGTAAGGGCAATGAGGCTTTGTTTTGGGAAGACTTGTGGGATGGTCACAAAGGATCTTATAGAAAAATTAATTTCTCTATGGGGAATCAGAGTTTGTGACTACAAGATAGTGGTTTATGAAGATGGTAGACCAAAATGGGTGTGGAAATCTTTGGAGGATTTAGACATGGATGTTGAAACAATTAACTTAGTCTATCAAAAGTTGTTAGAAGATAGAAGGATTAGGCAATCTAAGAAGAAAGATGAACTTATATGAGTAACCTCTAACAATGGTAATTATAGCATGAAAAATGGATAAAGGGCTATTTTAGACTCTCAAAGATGGGACAATGTGGATACTCCACTCAAGCTATGTTGGGACTCTTTGTGTCTCCCTAAAGTAGGTTTTTTCTTATGGTTAGCATTCCAAATTTTTTTTTTGACCATGGATAGGATGAGGAAGTTTGGTTTACAAGATCCATCTAGATGTGTTTTATGTAAGCAAAATAGTGAAGAATTTGATCACATTCTATTGAGGTGTCCCTTTTCCAAAAATGTTGGGAATGGCTTAGGAGTATGTTGAGATGGTTGACATCATTCCCAAATTCTTTGCCTAACCTGCTCAAGGGATGGCCCACTAGCTAGGTCAAGGGTGTTTACAATAAACTATGGAACATCTGTCCTTCCATTCTGATATGGGAAATTTGGAAGGAAAGAAATCGACGTATCTTTCACAACCAAGAATTGGAACCTAAAGAATTAATTACAAAAGTTGAAACTAGTATTATGGAAACTACTAACTTGCATCTCAGAAATACCCAGAAAGACGAAGGCTCCTTTTCCATATGGGATGAGAAAATGAAGAAGAATTGGGCTAAATTGATCAACCCCCCACTTTTTTATCTAAAGAATAGTAAGGAGGCTAGAGCTAACTGTAGATGGGTCCCCCCCCCCCCACCCCGAATGGGTGGGCTAAATTAGACTTTGATGGTGTTTGCTGAGGCAATCCTAGCAAGGTTGGCATTGGATGCATCATTATTGATGAGGATGGTAACTGGATAGCCAAAAAAGCTATGTTTATTCAACCTACTTCTAATAATCTTGTGAAATTAGAAGCATTAAAACAAGGACTTCAATTGTGCCAGAAATTGAAACTAACCAAAGTTATTATAGAAAGAGATTCACAAATCATTTTAAATGAGATTAGAAAATGAACAACCCCAATTGGGTACTCAACTCCAATCTAGAAGAGGTCCTTGCTCTACTAGACGAGTTTGTAGATTGCATAATCTGTCACATTTATAGGGAAGGCAATTAGATAGTGGATAGTTTAGCAAATTTGGGGGCAGATGGGGCCAATTCATTTATCATTAAGGAGCATTCACCTTAGCCAGAATAATGATGGTTTTGCTTATTCTAGTTTGTGCCCTATCCTCTCATCTACTTTCTTGTTCTTCAAGTATTTTCTCAGTTTCAATTTTCTTCATCTTTTCACATTAATACTCCTTTTGGATACCCAACCACGCCCCCCCCCCCCCCCCCCCCCCACACACACACACATACATGCATACATACATACATACATACATACATATATATTCATTAGTTCTTTTTTATTATTCTCATCTATGAACATTCCTATATATATATATATGTAATTACACACACACACACACACACACACACACACACACACACACACACACACATATTCTTCTATATATATGACTTATCTCATCCCCTCGGGTTAGGTCTTTATTAGTTATATCAATCTTTCTAATTCACTTCCAAGTGGAAGGTCTTGATTTGCTTATAGTTTTTACAACATCTCACTTCATACAAGGGTTCTCTTGTAGATTTTTTTCCCCATCATGAATTGGGATGGTCCTTCATTAGCCTTTATGTGCCTTGCTAGCTTTGGTCCATTCAATTATGTTCTCATCATATTGAAACCAAGGAAAGATAATGCTGAGCTAGAGTAGGTTGCATCACCAGATGACATCACTGCTAACACCTTCTAGAGGCTTCTTTTGTCTTTATCTGGGATCTCTTGTCCACACTATCATCTTCTGACCTCATTTCTTAAAACATGGAAACAAATATCTGTCTCTTTCATGCATTTGAAAATCAAACTATGGCCTTTCATGGAAATGTAAAACCAGAGTGATGGAAAAGGATCCTCTACCCAGTGGATGACATGTCACAAATGGCCATTAGCAGAGCCATCAAAGAAGGGGTCTTTGATTACCAATTCTCTTGGAGGACTAATAGTGACATCATTGGCTCCTTCATCGGTTGCATGGTGAGGGCAAAGGTGGAAGTTGAGGCCATCATAAGACTTTGCTCTAATATATTCGTCCCAACTTGGAGGAAGGGATTGGACAAAGCTGTTAAAAGTATTGATGATAAATTCTGCATCCCATTTCTAGAGAAGTATATGAAACTGCCGCTGGGTGCCCCTAAATTGGAAACTACTTTTTGGCGTCCATCTCTGGTAATTCGGGAGAGTTTGGCTTTCTGTCATGAATAGCCTAAAATGGAGGCTAGCATCCATTTTTTTCTCCACTGGCAAGGAATCATAGCTAAAGATAATAGGGAATGGTTAATGAATTACCTTACTCTGTCCAAGGCCTACATACAACTTGGAGTGAACTTTGACAACTTGGATGCCCTTGAATTTTGTACACCGAATTCAGAAAAATCTAGTAGGGCCAAGACTGGTTTTGAATTCCCTCCTAAGTTTCATGTCGAGAACCCCAATGACATTTCTAAAGTCATCATGGTGGTCTGGAAATGAGGTGTGGTCTCTGGAATTTTTGTGTGTGTTTTGATTAAGTATAGTTAGGGTTTTGTTAATAAGCAAATAAGTAAGGTACCATGTATAGTCTAGGTGGGATATAGTCTCATACAAAGCTATTAATATTATTGAGAATAGCTTGTATATACCTTCTATAATGTAAGCACAATCTATGTATGTAGCTCTGGATTGTAAATGATAGCAATTATACTCTCTTCTATTATGTACTGAAACTTGGTTGAATATAAGATGTATGCTTATTACTAGCATTTGTCTATTTTTCTTTATTTTGAACGTTTTAGGATTTAAAGTGGTTTGGTTTTATATTTTAAATTTTAATTATTATTAAATTATTTGCTTTACATATAAATGGTTTATATTTTAAATTCAAGTTTAATTTAGCTATTCATAATTCGTAGCTAGCATTATGTTTTGCAAGCATTCATTCTGTTGGAAATAGGTTTTAGAACTCTTCAGGACTTTGTCTCGACTTAGTGATGCTCTATAGTTAGGGCAAGTTTTGAGAAAATTTAAGACTTGATTATAATGTAACCGTTCAAGTTAAAGGTTTTTTTGGATCTATACCCGATTAGAGGAGGTGATACAACTTCAATATTCAGTCCCATATTCCCAAATTGATGATAGATTTGATATAATTTGTTTAAAGTCTCAGATTAGGGTTTGTCTCCATAAGACTAGGGTTAGTACTGGGTCAGATTGTCTCTATAGATCAATGATTAGAAAAAAATCTCTATCGAGCTCCCTTGGTGATAAGTTTCGAGAATGGATAAAAGGAGGTTGTGTGGACTGCTTATTTCTTATCCTTTTTTAGTGGTATTGGTATGGTAATTTAGCTATGGTTGGTAGTTGGATTATGAATTGGAAATTGGTGTTAAGGGTAATCCAAATCCAATTTGAACTCATCCTACATTTTTATAGAGATCTCTACTAGAGGTTAGGGTTTGCGGCATCGGTTGGATTAAGCTTGATTGTTTTTCTCCATGAGATTTTAAGTACCCTATTTTGTGTAATGTATAGGCTTGGAGGAATTCTGAAAATTGAGCACTCTATTTTTTCTTTACTAACCATTATTTTTTGAGTACAGGATTATCCATATTTGAGATTCATATAGGTGGTTTTTCTAATGATTGTTATTTATATACTAACTTTGATGATCAATCAAGTTTTATGAAAGGAGTTTTGCTCTAGCCAAGAGATCTATGCGCTTAGAGGTGGTTATGGACATCAGATTATATGAATTCAGATATCTCTATTGACAGCTAATATCCATAACAGATACTATGTTGATAGGGGTATGCCCTGTTGAGATAATGGGTGTTGCACATATTGCATAATATTGTTATTTTATTATTTTATTATGTAATGTTGTGCCTAGATGGACGTGCAACATGTAAAGATTCCCATGGAATATTTTTGATGAGTTGTATTGTAACATTGTGAAAATATTTTATGTAATTATTTAATATTGGGGAAAAAGAATTAAATTCCCAATATTAAATATGGGGTCAGTGGGTTAGGTAGCACATGGTTTATGTAATACCACTTAGTGGTTTTGTGGGACTTGCTACTATATAAGCAGCCACAAGGGTAGTTGTTGTAGAGAGAGAGAGAGTGGCACAGAGAAGATAAAAGGCAAGAGTCAAGCGGGACAAGGCTTGACAGGTTAGCCAAGGGAGCATTTGTGAAGGTTGAAAGCATGGCATGGGATGTGTGGATTCATGCTTGTTCACATAGTTTGCTCGGTTGTGGCTATGGCCATGAAGGCTTCCATGGTTGTATGGCAATGGTATTTTTGCTGAATAATACATGATGATGGATGCTTTTGGAGGCTGGGTTTTTCCCTCACTGAGAGTTTCCTAGGGTATATCTTGTGTCACATTTTGTGGTATGTTGTCTATTCTCTTGCATGTGGATTTTAATTCCATGTTTATTTTAGATCTATTATGAGTTATGTGAAAACGGTTATATTCTTTGTTGCCAAGTTTCCTTACAAGTGGTATTAGAGCTATGGTTTTATTATTGTAACCCTAGATTGAATCCATGGGAATGCATAAGAGGATAAAAGAAAAGAGCAAGATATATGAATGATTTATTGCAAATCTGAGGGTTTTGGGTTTGCTGTTATGATGGGATGTTAAAATATTTGGGCATGTGAAATTGTTGGAAAAAAGAGTTTTTTGGATGTTTCATTTAAATGAGGGTTTTGGGGGGTAGCTTGCAGAAATGACCTCCTGGGTAAAAACATACCTCACCATTGGATCCGGGTCGACATTTCCATAAATTTTGATATATAATATGCCCTAGTTTGGCCATGTTCAGAGGAAATGAAAGAGTTTTTTGGTTTCAGCCCATGATGGCCGCCAAATTTAATCCCGTCGGAATTTTCGTCACTAAAAAAAAAATAAAAAATGAAAAATCGTAATGAAAATGGTAAAAAGACTGTCTTAGTAAAATGGCCATAACTTTCTCTCAGAATATCAAATTTCAGAGTTCTTACAAGCGTTGGAAAGCTAATTCAGAGCACTACAACATGGTGTAGGTTTGGTTTTATGATTTTGAGATTTTGTCAGGTTTTAAGAGCCCTAAAGTTAGATGTTGTTTATTTTGAGCACGGATTAGGGCATAACTTGGGCATACGGAGTCGGATTTTGGATTTCAAGTAGTCAACGGAAAGCTCTTGAAGAGCTCTACACATTGGTTTAGATTTGGTGCAGGTTTGGCATGATTTATTTGTTGAAATATTGATCTGAATAGTTTATAGGTATATTTTGACTATGGTAACATTGTGAGTTTATGGCATTGGAAGATTTAAGATTTGATGTCATTGTATACTCAGTTCATATTTTAGATTGGTCTCATGATGATATGGTTATCAGTGTTTGGTTTGGATATGCATGATGACTTGTTGGGTCTACAAGTTGTGCAGTGTTGTAAGTGGTCTATACTTACAGGTTGCATTTATAGCTTGGTTATGGGTTGTCTTTGCCCATTGATCTTTCATTATTGGTGCATAATCAGATTGGTGGCTTGGATTTGGGTTGTCTATGCCCTAAGTCACATGATTATATCTTCATGTAGAAGGGATGAGATGTTGTTACTAGGTACAGTCATGGCAGAGGATTGTGGTTGACTATGCTGACAGGTTGGACATATTGAGAGCCAGATGCTCGGTTCATGGATGTGATCATGGTGTCATAGATTTTGGCATGACATGATTGGTTATACAGGTACATCCTTGATGTTCATTAGCTTGGATTTCTGATTTGGTTATGGTGGTATATCTTCTTGGTAGAGGATCATGGTTATTTGATTTCTTTTGAGGAGCTCATGATGTGCACTTTGAGTTCTTTGATGGTTCGATGCCTTGGTTGATTCTCATGGTTAGAAGATGGTTTTTCATCATGATGTCATGGATAGCTTGGATACACGGTTTAGTGGGAGCTTGTGATAGTGATGGGGTGACAGTGCAAGATTAGTTCCTGGTTTGGTTTATATCTTCTTGGTTTGGAGAGGATGGATTCTATGATGCCATAGGTGACTTGGTACCACGGTTGAGTGGGAGTTGTTGGCATTGATATATTTATTGAGTGTTTGCAGATGTTGGAGGTTTGTCTTAGATCCTGCTGCTGTAGAAGCATTTTTTGACATTTGCATGGTGCACTTGTTATCTTCATGGTGTGTGAAGATGGTTAGATCTTGAGGACTCATGGAGTTCTTGATTATCTTCATGGTATGTGGAGATGGTTCTTTCTAGTATGTGGAGATGGTTTTTTTCTTCATGGTGTGTGGAGAAGGTTGCATCTTGAGGACTCACAGGGTTCTTGGCAAAGGTGTGGTTTATGCTTTTATTTTGCATGTTATCCTTGGTGTGAGGATGGTTTCATTATTATGTCATGGTATACTCTTGATACGCGTTTAGAGTTGTGACATGTTATGATGTGTTCATATGGAGCATGTTATCTCTTTAGTTGAGATGGTAAGATCATGTTGTCATGTTTATGTTCCTGAGGCCATGGTTGGAACTTTGACATTGATCTTGGTTTAGTTTCTTGGTATTGAGTACACTGATCATAAGCTGGATACTTCATGATATTGCTATGTTGCATTTGGAGTTGGCATGGATTGATTGGTTACAGGTGCTCATGGATACTTAGAGACGGTGGTGATGCTAATTTCTCTTGGATTAGAGAAGTATTTGTTGGGACGGTTGATGGTTTCAGTAGGAAGTCTGAGGGGCAGTCACCTGATATGGACTTGAGAGGAGATTGTTCTTAGATGAGTCTTGGTTGGAGACTTGGGTATCTTCATGAGCATTCTCATTCCCCAATCTTGGTCTACTCGGCGGTTTGCTACTTGAGAGGTATAGCCCATTATTTTCTCTCAGTTGCATTATATTTATGCTTGTCTTTCATGGATATGGATCTTGAGCTATGGTACATGAGTTAGTTCTGGAGGGTTCATTTGAGAGATGGTTTAGCATTGGTTATCTCCATGTGCATATGTTGTTATGCTGGTTGAGTTTGGGAGATGGTTTTATATTGGGCATATTCCTTAGATTAGGAATGGTTATTCCTTGATTTAGGAATGGTTTATGAGTTTGATCTTCTTGTGAGAGGTTTACATCCATGATTAGTTATATGGTATGGTTTGGGTGTTGTTGAGGCTTCTTGTTGGGGTTTTATGGAGGAGATCATACTTGCACAGTTTACATCTAGAGGTGTGTGTAGAAGGACATGATACAGGTTATGATTTGCATGGTTTCTCTGGTCTTGGTTATCTTCCTGGATGTTTAGTTTTGCCTACATTAGATTTGAGATTGGTTGGAGATTGTGATCACTGATTTGTGCTCATGCATGTCATGTGAGAGATGACATGGCTATTTCTTTCTCTTTCCTCTGTTGGTTGTGGTGAACTTGGGAGAGCATTGGAGACTTGTTATGAGAGTTTTTCTTGCAGGATATTGGTTTATGTATTGTGGATGTCCTTGATACTACATGGATTCACTTCTTTGAGATGTTGTGAGTGGATTGGTTATAGATTTGACATTATCTTTTGCAGTGGGAGCTTCTTGGTATATATGTGGCAGGTATTGCTCTTGAGGCTTGTGATTGCAGGTTATAGATTGGATATGTCAGTGATATGAGATTCACTTATTATACCTTTGAGGTATGGATAGTTGGATGGGTTTGGCACTTGCTGTGGGTGCTATTTCAAATATGGATATTTTGACAACTATGGATACATGTGATTACCTTTGGATCAGGTTATTTGTGCTTGGAATTTCAGTTGGTACAGGATTTTATGATCTTCTAATGCGACAGGTTGGGTGGTTTTCTCTTTGGATGGATTCTATGTATGTCCAGTGGTAGTGGCATAATAGGAGGTGAGATCATTCATGTTTGAGATGCTGGATACTTTGATTTTGTTGCGGGTACCAGGATGGAGCACTTGGTGTATTTTGATCCATGATGGTGGATGTACTGGGAGGGATTGTTCCCTTGTTCATTTATGTGGCTACAGATTGACCCTATGCAATGTATACAACAAGTGGGAGATTGTTGAGATAATGGGTGTTGCACACATTGCATAATATTGTTATTTTATTATTTTATTATGTAATGTTGTGCCTAGATGGACGTGCAACATGTAAAGATTCCCATGGAATATTCTTGATGAGTAGTATTTTAACATTGTGAAAATATTTTATGTAATTATTTAATATTGGAGAAAAAGAATTAAATGCCCAATATTAAATGTGGGGTCAGTGGGTTAGGTAGCACATGGTTTTAGCACATGGTTTATGTAATACCACTTAGTGGTTTTGTAGGACTTGCTACTATATAAGCAACCACAAGGGTAGTTGTTGTAGAGAGAGAGAGAGTGACATGGAGAAGATAAAAAATAAGAGTCAAGCGGGACAAGGCTTGACAGGTTAGCCAAGGGAGCATTTGTGAAGGTTGAAAGCATGGCATGGGATGTGTGGATTCATGCTTGTTCACATAGTTTACTTGGTTGTGGCTATGGCCATGAAGGCTTCCATGGTTGTATGGAAATGGTATTTTTGTTGAATAATACATGATGACGGATGCTTTTGGAGGCTAGGTTTTTCCCTCAATGAGGGTTTCCCAGGGTATATCTTGTGTCACATTTTGTGGTATGTTGTCTATTCTCTTGCATGTGGATTTTAATTCCATGTTTATTTCAGATCTATTATGGGTTATGTGGAAACGGTTATATTCTTTGTTGCCAAGTTTCCTTACATGCCCCTCGCCATGTTGTAATTTGGAACTTTATTTGAAAAGTTATGTAATTTGAAACTTTATCTAATAGGTTATGTTCTCACTGGGGTATGCCCCTTTTAAGATGTAATTATATAGGACTTTATGTCCTAGGCAAGACTAGAGGTTTTTTTCTGCGTTCTTTCCTACCAGTGTCTGTCTGAATGGAGTCAAGCTGATGTAATTTTATTTTTAAGTTAATAAAATCATTCAAGGCTTCGGCTATTTACTGATCAAAGAAAAAATAAAAATGTATTGGCTTGCAACCAATATATTTTGTAGTCCAACCTATATGAACAATTTGTGTTTCTGTTATAGATTGTTTGCCTTCTCAAAGATGTTTCACACATTTTTAGAGAACCTATCAACTAAAGATACACATGACATATAATCCCATCTTGAACAATTGCATCTTTCTTTCAATAGACCTGCCACCTTCTTTGTTGTTACCTAGGTTATCCAACTTCAGAGTAAACCCAATGTTGATTACTGGAGAACAAAAACAAGGATCATTTGTTTTTTTATTCCTATAAAGTTGTAAAAAAATGTTCCATTTTTAAAAATGGTTGAATAAATGAATTAGTTCTAACTAGACAAAATGCATCAATTTGAAATAAAAATAATCAACTCAAATCAATGGCTGTAGTGTTGGAATTTACAAGTAGGAAGATTTACTTCTGAGAGTGGGGGGGGGGGGGGGGGGGGGGTGTGAGTTAGAAGTAACTAACTTTAACCTTTTCAAAACCTTTAAGCTGAAATCATTCACATGGATCTAATTCATCTAATAAACATAAAAGTAAAGACATGCATGAAAATGGATAACACAAGAATTTTGTAACCCATAAACCCTCCAAAATGAGAAGGTAAAACTGGGGTCGGGATGACACCCACAAAGTATCACTGCAACAATATGTAATTGTTTAAGTTTACAAAGTTTGACCACTTCCAATGGTCTGCCCTGTGAAAGGCCTATCTTGTTAAAGACTTTACATCCGGTTAAAAGTGACATGGTTAAAGGATTTACAAACATTCACTTGGAATGTTACCCTATTAAAGGATTTAGCACCTTGTTTAAAGGCTTACAACATGGTTATTAAACCAACCTATCATCATAGGATTTTCATTCCTAATACAATTTCTATAAGTATTAGAAAGTCTTGACCTAATGACTTGCAATCCTCAATTGCTGATTCTAGATCCTCATTCTGCTCTGTCTGTTCTGATCCTTGCTTGATCTGATGTCTCTCTTCAAAACTTTGATACTCTATTCTTGATCAACTAAATTCTACAATTTTGTTTTATTCTTTCTATGTCTTTACACCCTTCCACACTTCACTATAATTCACTCATACACTTCTCACATGCACACACATAATGGGGTTTTGTCCTCCTTTTAAAGGCTTTGAAGACTTATAGTTAGGTATGAATTTACAATCATTATTTATTCTTCATTTCCTACTCAATTCTTTCACTTTTCCTATTGGTTGCATGCCTTCTCCATTTTTCTTATTGGTTGCATGCTGATTACATAGGTAATGCAAAAGATTCGATCTTATCTTCAAGATCCTTCGAGATTCATCCTGAGTTGGCTCAAAAATGGTTTACATCTGAGGTTATGAAGACACAAACTCATATGTTGATTCTGTGTTACTCGGAACTTACTATTTTCTGATGCTTGACACATATAGGAATTCTGTCTCACTTAGCTCCTATAGTGATTCTATTTCAATCAACATCTATACTCTACTCGGCACCTATAGTGACTCAGCATCACTTATCACTCGGCACTTGAACTTCACTTGACACCTAAAGTTCACTCAACACCTATTGAAACTCTGGCTTGACACAAGCTATAGCTTGGCATCTGTATTATACTCGACGTCAACTTAAGAATTGGTTAAGTGTGTTGACACTCAAATTTCAAAACCAATCTAAGACTAAAAATCTCCCCCTTTGACATGAATGGAAAAGACACTTAACTAAGCATTATGAATATGATCTCTATGAGTATACTACACATTCTGTTTGGCATATTGTAGTAGCTCTCCCATTTGACTTTTGTAAGTTGTCCTGATGGATGCGACCTTAATGATCTTTTGTTGTGATGGGATCATGATTGTGACCCTGAATGGTCTACACTGTTGAGGTGTTTGGATTTATGCTTCTTTATCAGTTACGTTGATTATGCTTTTGACTAATCTTTGAGATTATGATTTGATTTTTGGTTCACTGAGGTTTGTGCCAGTGGTTACTAGGATCGATGTGGTATCATGAGGTTGTTCCGTGATTACCCTGAGATGTGTGCAGAGATTGCACTGTGTACTATTACCATGCTACACTGGACTGGGTTCCTGTAGCGATGGTTAGTCATGTTTATGACTGTGTTTGCTTATGTGTTTTAAATGCCTTTTTAATGCAAAGTAATTATTCATTATTAAATGCTTAAGTAATTAGAATGGTTTGTTCTTGTTGGATTATTTGGTTATGTGTTGCGGACATTTACCTTGTTTTATTTTGATCTGAGAGATATCTGTTCTCATGTTATGTTTACATTTGAGATGACTTGAGGGTCAAATGTTACTCTTTGATTTCAGTATCATAGCTATTAGACTACTATGCTGTTCAGTTAATCATATTGCATGATGATGCCATTTTGAGATGACAGTGTGTTTTATGTTGATATCTGGTTATCTGGTATTTGGACATACCTCTGATTTTGTTATGTGATGGATTTAATGCTATGGTTATTTACTTCATTCCTGCGTTGCTATGCCTTCTGCGAACGTGAGTGATGTAAATAGATTATTTTAATATAATTAAATAAATGGTTAAATTAGGTGATTTAATGCATTTATTGCTTCGTCTATGTTATTATATGCAATTGCACTTGATCGTGTTGTTTAGTGTGCAGGATTTATATCCCTGGCAGTGGCACATGGAGTTAGTGATTCAGTCGTTCATATTTTACGAATGTCGTCCTTGTATGGTCGATGCATCCTTAATTAAATGTTTAATTTAAACCTTTCAGTGATTATTAAATCTGAACTCATTTGCATTATGTGATTAGACCAGTAAGCGTGTCTGTGCATTTAGAGGTTCGCATTGTCGCGAAAGTTGTTTTAGGAGATTTATGTATTTTTTGGTTTTCGGGATTTTTAATTGATTTATTTTAATTTCTGGCAGCTTTGCCATAGATGAATTCCTATTTATAGGAATAGCCTGTTTTCGTTTGGGTCGATTCGAGATTTAACTAGGTTGGCTGGTTATTTTCCCTAATTGATTATTCACTCGAAAAGTGAATAAATATCCAAAAAGGAATTTAATTCCTCACTTCTCACTTTCAAATTGGAAAGTTGGAGAGTAAAACCCAAAATCCTTTTCATGAGGATTTACTGTTTTGTTCGTTGTGGGAGCTACGGGCGTGGGATCGATGCGAGGTTGGGCTCGTTGGATCCAGCTCGGGGAAACCTTGGATTGTCGCAATTTTCAGCTACTTCTGCGTGATATTTATTTTATGGTTCAGATTCCCGTTTTGCCCTTTTGGCTGTGAGGTAGGGCTTTCCTGTTTTATTGTTTCTGCTCCGTTTCAGCTTCTATTTTTGGTAGCCGTTTGTTTGGAGGCTGAGAACTAGTGTTCCCCTCCGTTTCTGTATGCTAGTTCTACCCGGTTGGGTGGGTATGATCATTTCTCTATTTTTTGAGATGAGGGTTTGGGATTTTGCACCGTTATGCTGGCTATTTTTGCATACGGTGTCCGATTCCATTTATTTTTATATTTTTGGGGTTTTTGAACCCAGAGGCCAAATGGGTTTTAATGTTGAAGTTTTTTTCAAAATTTGAGATTTTTATCTTGTTTTGCGTGCCGCCCTATTTTCTTGGGTTTTCTTGGCACATTATGGTTTGTGGGCCTGGATGATCTATTTGGATATCAGTCAAACCACTTTTGCACTTTTATGTTGCATTGGGATGCGTGTTGCATACGTACTCCCGACGTGTTCGGTTGAGTGATTTTGTACCTGTTATGGTTTTTTTTGGACCTTTGCTTTCGTTTCGTGAACCCTAGGATTCCTGTAGAATCCATACTCTCAGATTGAGGCCGGTTGAGTAAGTTCATGACTTTTGGTCTTGTTGCATCATTAGGATTCGCGTAGAATCCATACTCTCGGATTGAGGCCGGTTGAGTGATTTCATGATGTATGATTTTATTGGCTTTGGGATTCGTGTAGAATCCATCCTTCCCGTATTGCTTTTAGTTGGGTGTTTTCTTTGCATTGTGTTCTCATTCCTGTCCTTGTGTTATGATCTTCGTGATGGTGGTGCGCCACACACGAGTACGTGCGCGTACATTTGTTGGGTGACTTGCGAGGCCCGATCTTTCATGAATTTTCTAGAAGTTATGATCATTGGGGTTGGGATGGGAGTATGCATTCCCACGGGAACTTGTTGTAGGATGAGCATGGGTAGGGTAGGGTAGCATCTGGAGGGGGCTTCTATCTCGCAACTCGACGATCATGGCGTCATGGGTTGGTAGAGGAAGCTTTAAATAAGTGATAACTAAATAAAATGTGTGATTGTTAATAAAACTTAAGATAAGTAAAATGTGTGAGCACCTGATTAAGTTCGAGGACACAATGTGTGAGCACCCGATTAAGTTCGAGGACACAATGTGTGAGCACCCATTTAAGTTTAAGGACACACGATCCGAGCTTGGGCTTTTGATGCCAAGCGACTCTCCAGGATGTTAGCCCCTACATAGTAGCCTATTGAGTGTCTGACCAGGACCTATACTCCTTGCATTGTCTTAGGTTCTTGGTTCAGCCATCATACTGTCTGGCGTGAGTGTTATCCATGGATGTTGTGTTTTATGTGTGTTTGTGGTTGGATCATTATCTCCATCAGCACGACGGGTGTGGACCTACGGGTGCCATGTGGTTGGGAGGCGTAGCTACCTTTACCACTGCTAGGGATCGGTGTATAGAGACGATCTTTTGTCCTAGTGCGACTGTTGCTGGATGTCTTCACTTGGTACTTCGAGTATCAGAGTATGCTTTCTTGTGATTTATGCTTTCATTAGGATGCTTGTATATCATGTTTAGATGATGTTATTTTACTTGACGCATTCCCTTATCATGATGTTTAGCATATGATTAGATGATGTGATTTGCTTTAGTAGTATATCTGTTGCTTACTGCTGTTTAGCATGTGATAGGTGATGTTATCTACTGTAGGATTATCTTATTCTTTACTACTAGCATGTTAGATTTCCTTATGCTTTTATTGTTGCATGTTTTAGTAGTGACATCCCTATTACGATAGTACTGACGATCTGGTCAGTGGCTTGGGATGTTACGCGCGAGGGATGGCTAGGACCCACGATGGTCTTATGATGCTATTGACGGTTGGGAGGAACCGCGTACTTATTTGGTTGTTTAGTTCTGAAATGTATTTTTGTTCATTGCGATGTTTATTTCAATATGTGCTTTACTTTTATGTTTTAGATGGTTAGATGTTCCTCTTTCCTTGCTGTTAGTGCTCTCGAGTGTTCATTCCTCGATTTATGTGGATCCGGTACTCCCTGACGTGGAGGTTTCTTTTTTTGTTTAGCTTTTTGTTTGCATTTTGTGTCGCGCTGATTTGTTTCCTCGCGTGAAATTGTATTTTCCTCGCGTGAGACTGTTTCTTCCTCGCGCGAAAGAATACACTTCCCGCGCGAGAATGTAAATCTTCGCGTGACACGTAGGGAATCCTCGTGCGAGAATGTGAATCTTTGCGCGAAGCTCAGTAGTCCTCCTACGAAGCGGTGAAAGATCTCGCGTGAAACTCAGGACCAGTTTTATTTCTCGCGCGAGAAACAGGGGCTATCTAGGCTTGTCGGATGAAAGTTCAGAAGTTGGTTTTGGACACCCTTTTGGTTTTTACACCTTCTTGGTTCAAAACAAATTTCCTAGGGGTTTAAAATATATCGTTGAAGTGTAAGTTGACGTATATTTAATTCATTATACTTAAGATATATTTTAATATATGCGACAAATCGTTTGAGATAGGTTTCAGACCTCTCAGAGATAAGTTATGGATTCTAGGAAATTTCAGGGCTTCAGAAATCCAGACTTAACCAATTATCAGGGCTTTAGGATTTCAAGCTTAGTCAAATTTTAGGATTCTGCATTTTACCCCAGCTTGGTTTTTTTTTTATGAGTGGTTGTTTCTTGTGCCCTCATCATGTGCGTTGTCGTTGTTGGCTTTTGTTTGGGTGTGTCAGTAGGGTAGTGGCGTTCGGAGATTCGTTGGTTGCCAAGATTGTGTTGAAGTCTTCCATTGCGATCGTTGTGATCGCTGAATGATGTTGTCATGTGCATTCATACTTGTAAAAAAAAAAAAAAATTTATCTTGGCTTGATTTGAATCCTTGTTTCCAAGGATCTCCGGGCACGGCATTACACATATGTACACGACTTCAAAAACTTGTTCAAAATTTTGTATACCTCAAAGGCTTTGTAACTCCCTCTGAGCTGATGTGCCAATTTTGTAACCCAAAATCCCATTCCTACAACCAAAGACCCTTGTGCTGAATTTGTCTCATGCTAATGTGTCTGATACTCTTTGCCTTATCTATACTCTATATCTATTTGTTTGTACTCTTCCTTTATTTCTGCTCCCCCTTTCACATCTTCTTGTAATTTTTGCATCCTTTTGGCTTTATCTCCTTATTACTTCCTCAAAATTTGAATATCTCTCCCTTCGGATATTCTTTATTACCTCCATCAAAGAAATTTTGTATCTCCCCATTCTTATTATATGGAATAATGAATATCTCCAAAAATATAAATTCTCTCCCTTTTTGACACTTATGTCAAAGGGTTCTAAGAATGAATAGAATATTTAGCCAAAAATGTTTTATTTACCTCCATTATCATCTTCAAAGAATCATCCCAATTGTCTAAGGAAAATTCTAGTGATTTGTGTTGGATGGTTGTCTCTGTTGCAAGATGTAATAGGCCTTCTAGGGTAGAAAGATTGGTGTCTTTCTTTAAGACATTTTTTGCATAGGCCATTTCCTTATGTTGTACTTCTAGATGTGGAGTAATAGTAGATTGAATCTAGATCAATTTGGCCTTAACATTGGCCTCTCCTACTATCAATACAACTAACTCCTTCTGGGTGTGAAGTGTTGTTGCAAAATGCTTCTCACTTTGAGCTAGATCTTTAGCTAGCTGTGTGCTAGAAATCTTAAGATTTTGTTCCAAGCTTAGTACCCTTTGGCTAGTTTCTTGTGTGAAGTATGATGAGTCACACAATTTGGAGTACAATGAGAATATATTCTCAAGTACTGTTTTCACTTTTTCAACTTTCTTAGCCAATTCCACTTGTGAAAGTGCTATCTCAGTAGATATCTTCTCATTGACTTTCATTTGGAATTTCTTTTCAAACCACTCTAATAACTTAACATTTGTATCAAGGTCTTCGTTTTGTACTTGGTCCACTATATTGGACAATTGCTCCATGATGGGTTTGGTTTCATCAGGTATAGACAAGCTAAATGCATCAAGGAATATATCTTTGATTTCCACTAATGTTTTCTTTTGTCTATACTCATTTCTGAGTATTTTCTGCTTCTTCTTTCTCTCAAGTGCCTCTTGCACTTCATTTATTTGTGCCAAATTCATTTATTTGTAGTCATAATTAGGTATGACTATTTCCTCATCAAGTGTAGGGTATCCATAGTGAAGTGCCCTTGTAACTTTGGTGGAGCTCGAGCTTGGTGCTGAAATTTGCAGTGGTACTGCATCAGTGCTTGACTATTTGGTAGGAGTCCTTGAGGTAGCCAAGTTAACCAGTGTTTGTATTTCCTCTTGCTCTCTTTCCTTAGGGGTTTTCTCCTCTTCCTTCTCTTCTTCTCTACTACCTTGATCAATGATAATGATTTGAGGAGGTGTACCTTGGCTTTGTGCTATAGGAACATCTTGTCCTATTTGCTTCTTTGTTGGCTCCTTAGCAATTGTTGTTGCTATGACTGTGTGATCAACCTTAGCAGTTGTATCCTATGCTATTTTCTCTTTTGGTTGATCCTCTGTAGCTATGAGAGGTAGTCAAGTTGGTTCTTGAGTGTTCACCTTCTCCCTAGTGATCTTTGCTACAACCTTTTGCAACTCTTCCACACTCTCCAAAATAGGATTTGTGCATAGTTGTGATTGCAATGTGGTTTGGTGAAGGATCTTTTTGATATCCTCTATAGTCAATGGATTGATATTTTGACTAGAGGTGTTAGGAACATCCTTGACAATTAGTATTTCTATAGGTCTTGTATGTGGAGGACTTGGTGGTGGCAATTGGGTGTCTTGGACACTCTGTTCTGGTTTTTGCTCCTTGTGTCTTCTCCATTATTACCTCTTCTTTTTCTTTCTCTCCTTCCTCATGCTTTTCATTCTCCTCTTCTTCCTCATCATTTCTTCCCTCAAAGGGATCTTCTTTCCCTTCCTTGAGAGTAGTTGATCCATAAATTAACTTCCACATTTGTGTGGACTTTTGCACAACATCTTCAATTTGATTTTGTAGAATACGGAAGGCTCTATATTTGGGTGCAAATTTTCTCCCATGTTTCTTACTAGCCTTGGTTATTTGACCTTTTGTAAGGTCTAACATTACATGAGCCAATGTTGACTGCTTTATTTCCTTCTCCATTTTAAGGTAGTAATGCCATTTATTCTCTATAATGGAGCTTAGCTCCTTCGGAATAGATTTGTTTAGTTCAAGTGGGGTGGTCTTGAACTTGGCCATCATAGTGTAGATGGACTCTTCCACTATGCTTTGTTCTTCTCTTGAAAATTTATTGAAATCAATGGTCTTTAAACTAGTTAAATCTGCATTATCTCTAATGTAATTACAAACATTTTCCAATTTGGATTTGGTAGAATGCCTTACCAATATGAATTGATCATTATCAAACTCTATCTTTTCTTCATTTGACTCTGGGGGTGCAACATATTTTCTTCTCTTCTTTTTTTCTATAGGCCCTCCTTTCTTTGTGGATTTTTTCTTTCCTTGTTCCTTTGTCACTTGTGTTGTTGCCTAGGTGTTTTCCCTTGTAGTTGTCTTGGCTGGGCTTGGCTTTGTTGCTTTCTTCTTCCCCTTGGGCTGTGCAACTGGCTATTTTTGTACTTTTCTCTTCTTTGGCTCTAGCTTTGGTGCTTCTTGTTTGGCACCTACTTCTTCTTCTGCATCCTCCGCCATACCTTGGGTTAATGTAAGTGTTTCCTTTCCTTGTTCCTCTTCATCATCTTCTACTTCTTCACCTTCTTCTTTTTCTTCTACAGTACCCTCACCAAATTTGGCCTTTAACTTCTTTACAAGTTTTTATTTCTTCTTCAGTGTGGAGGCAGTCTTTAACTCCATATCCACCTTTGACTTGTCCACATCATAGGTTCCAACATGTGGTGCATTATTGTTTACTTCCTCAGCTAGTAGTGCAGTTATAGTTGTTGATGCCTCATCTATATTTATTTCATAGCCAAGAGGTCTTAACCATCTAACTCTTGCTATGATAGCTTGTATATAGGTATAATCAATATCTACAAGAAAGCATAAATCATTTACATGCTTCTCTACCAATAAAACTAGTATTCTTAGCCTTTACTTTATGGTTTTCTTGAAGTCTTCAAAATAGCTAGTCATTAGGGTCTCAAAATTAGCTCCCTTCTATTCTATATATTCATTAACTTGAGCTATGATAGACCTATTTGCTTTCCAAATTATGTTACCAAAAGAAGGAAACTCATTCTATACATAGAAGAATATACAAATCAAAATAGCACCAAACTTGCATTGTGCTCCCTTGGTTCTTCTTATTGGTACTAAATTTTCGTTAATTTTTTGTAGTTGTAGTTCTGCAAGATCATAGGTATGATCCTTTTTCACCAATTTGTAACTCACATCTATTGTAATGCAAGGCACATTGTTAAGTCTGCTAGATTGGTATAACTTATGTGCAATGACTTTAAGAACTAAGTCAACAAGAGGGTCTTGAATAGTGTCTATTGTCATTCCTCTTTTGTTCCACTTGGCACCAATTTTTTTCTCAATTGCTTCTTTAGAATCACTCCTAAGGGTCTTTGGCTGATCTAGGGTTAGGTACCCTGTCACTCTATGTATAATTCTCTTTGTGATTTTTACTGGACCATCCTCCAACCATAAAATTCCATCATGTATCTTGCTAAAAACTAGCCTGATCCATTCAGTTTTGAAAACTGTAGGGAGTTCTAGAGTACGTGTCAAACCCTTCTTTTCAACAATTTGATACTCTTTTTTTAACCCTCCATTTTCACACAATCTCTCATAAGCTTCACTCATTTCCATGTCTCCTATGGCTACAATTTTACAGTTGTAACATCTTCTAATGTCCTAAACCATAACTACCTTAGGGGGTATGACAGATAGGGCTCCAACTGGGTCATTTTTATATTCCACTTCAGGGATTGGCTAGAAATTTGGTTGTTTCACTTTGTTGGACACTAGGTGTACCTTAAATGGTTCTTTCTCCTATGTTTTCCTAGAGCTAGAAGCCATTTGTGTGATCTAGGGTTTGAACACAAATAAAATATGAAACTGCGTAACTTGACACAAATGTAAATACCTCAAATTTGATGAAATCATGCTGAATCATTGTTGAAATTAGCTCAAATGTTGGATTCTCTACTATGAAGTCATTCTACACTCTTTTTTGTCTTTGTTCTTCATTTGTGATGAAGAAAAATGATTCAAAATGAGATAATATACCCTATTTTCATTGCATTTAATGCTTAGTGCATTTACAACTATCCATTCGACTTCTTAAGCATTTCTACATTATTCAACTTCCATTGTCTTTTCATCACTTGGCATCCACAGAAGTATCTCTCACTCAACTTCAACTAAACTTTCTCTTCACTCGACTTCCATTACCAACTTGGCTATTGCTAATCATTTGGCTTCTATTGATTTTGATTATCAACTCGACATCTGAGGGCAACTTGGTAACACTTGAGAAATTTTGAAATTTTGCATCTTTATTCACGTTGATCTCTTCTTTTCAGTAGTTGCTTATTTAGGAACTGATATATGATAAAGCTTTGTAAATCAGTCCCTCATGCCTTCTTTTTGCTTAGTTTGATGAAGTGTGACCACTTGACCTTTTAGGTGGAGTGATCCCTTCATTTGATGTGCTGCTCCCATCTTTCTTCTTCCATGTCTTATTCATTTCTCCTTTCATGTGTTCAACATCTACCTTCTCTTTACCTTTGTTGTTCTTTGAGTTGGGTGCCTTTGACCTTGTTGGGAAATTTCTGCTAATATGACCAGTCTTCAAGCAACTAAAACATGTGGTTTGACTCAATCATCTGATGTAGTTTCGATTGAAATGTGTTCTTATGCAATTTTTAGGATGTGTCCATATTCCTGACAGTAATGACAACTATACCTAGTGTTGTAGTCCCAATTGTAGTGATGTCCATGACTATTTCCTCTTGCTAGCTGATTAGGTATCCACATAGGCTTTGACCTGCACTCAAAAGCTCCATGTCCATACTTCTTGCAATTGTAGCAATGACCTTCAAATCTTGGTGTTTTGATAGTCCTAGTCCTACAGTCATGTGCTTGATGTCCTTCCTTCTTGCACTTATAATAGTGACTCACATTCTTAGGTTTTTCATGTTGATGAGCATTCTTGTTCCTGCATACATTAGGGGTATGTCCTTTTTTACCATATAAATTACAAGTAGGTTTAGTGTTCTTACCTTTGTTACTCCTTTCTTCTATAGTCTTGGATGACTTTCCTTATTCAGTGCTGGTGTATCCTAGTCCTGAAGTATCATTACTAGCCCTTGGTGATTTTAGTAGCTACTTAAGGTACTTGATTGCCTCATTGGGTTTGTTGAAGCTCTCTAAAATCTCCTTCTCTCTTTTTAGGTCATTTTGTTGTTGTTCATTTTGCATATTTAGTGTAGAGATCTCAATATCCTTTGCATTCAGTTCATGATGTGCATTCATCATCTGACTTAGGGTGTCTAGCTGCATGTTTGAAATTCTTGCAAGTTCAATTGAATTTTCTTCCAATCTATTGGAAAGGTTTCTCTTGTCTTCTTCTAGCATAGCCTTATCTTCAATGGCTCTTTTCTTCTATTCAGTCACCTCACAAAGCATCATGGCTTGTGATTCTTGTTCAAACTCGAGCGTTCTGATTTCTTCTACTTGAGTTCTATTCTTCTCCATTAGGTCTACTATTGCTACATCAAACTCTTTGGAATCTCCATTTGTAAATAGTTTTGAGGTGTCAATATCCTTGTATTATGTATCATTCTCAACTATGGTAATCTCTCTTCTTCTCTTTAAGGATTTTCTCAGTTCCTCCCTGGCTTCTTCCAAAGTGTGTAGAGAAAGTTCTATATCAATCACCTGATTTTCTATGATCTTCCCAAGTTTGTAGACTTCCATTTCCAAATCTTTTGTCATGGTATGCAAATGAAGACATTGAAATCCTCAACAATACCCCACATATGTAAAATGAGAAGTTTGTAAGATGATGTAATTACATGAATTTTTCTCTTTTGTTGGGTCAAGACTATAAGTTTTCTCCACCATGCTCTTTCTTACTAGTGGCCCTAGTGAGTTAATTTGTAAAATAGGCTTAATATTAATAAAATAATTCAGCCATGTCCTATAGGCTATTACTTATCTAGAAAAAAGGGAAATTCTTCTAAAATAAAAATGGATACAACTAAAACCATTTTATTGACTCAAGCTTGTTGTAAGCACACCTACGAATAGGGACATCAAAACAAAATAAAATGAGATAGAGACAAAATGAAAAAAATCACAATCTCCTTAAACAGACACTTCTAGAATAATCATACCAAATCATGCCAAATGATTAAGGGTGAACTAAAAACTAACTACAATAATTAGCTATGTTCAATAGAAGAGAAGGAAAAGGTGTAGAAAGAGGTAAAACAAATCGTGGAAAAGGAAAATAAATAAATAAATAGTTATTAAAGTTCAAATAAGGGAGCCAGATGCTTGTTGTAGTGGGCCCAATCCTAGTATGCTAAAGTTTTATAAGATAATTAGCCATTATATTCTATTTTCTAAGAAAATCAGGGCACTATGCTTCATGAGGGTAAATAAATGATGCAAACATGCCTTAATGATTTTTTAGCCCTCTCTCTTGTTAAATATGTATTGGCCTACAACCAATATATTTTGTAGTCCAACCTATATGAACAATTTGTGTTTCTACTAGAGATTTTTTTCCTTCTCAAAGAAGTTTCACACATTTTTAGAGAACCTATCAACTAAAGATACACATGATAGATAATCCCATCTTGAACAACCTATCGAATAAAGATACACATGATAGATAATCCCATCTTGATTTATTGCATCTTTCTTTTAATAGACTTGTCACCTGCTTTATTGTTACCTAGGTTATCCAACTTCAGAGTAAACCCAATGTTGATTACTGGAGAACAAAAACAAGGATCATTTGGTTTTCTATTCCTATAAAGTTGTAAAAAAATGTTCCATTTTTAAAAATGGCTGAATAAATGAATTAGTTCTAACTACGCAAAATGCATCAAATTGAAATAAAAATAATCAACTCAAATCAATGGCTGCAGTGTTGGAATTTACAAGTGGGAAGATTTACTTCTAAGAGGTGGGGGGAGGGTGTGAATTAGAAGTAACTAACTTTAACCTTTTCAAAACCTTTTAGCTAAAATCATTCACATGCATCTAATTTATCTAATAAACATAAAAGTAAAGACATGCATGAAAATAGATAACACAAGAATTTGGTAACCTAGAAACCCTCCAAAATGAGAATGTAAAACTTGGGTGGAGATGACACCCACAAAGTATCACTGTAGCAATATGTAACTGTTTAAGGTTACAAAGTTTGACCACTTCCAATGGTCTGCCCTATGAAAGGCCTATCCTGTTAAAGACTTTACACCCTGTTAAAAGTGACCTAGTTAAAGGATTTACAAACATCCACTTAGAATGTTACCATGTTAAAGGATTTAGTACCTTGTTTAAAGGCTTACAACATGGCTATTAAACCAACCTATCATCATAGGATTTTCATTCCTAACACAATTGCTAGAGAGTATTAGAAAGTCTTGACATGATTACTTGCAATCCTCAATTGCTAATTCCAGATCCTCATTCTGCTCTGTCTATTTTGATCCTTGCTTGATGTAATATGTCTCTCTTCAAAACTCTGATACTCTATTCTTGATCAACTAAATTTTGCAATGCTATTATGTTCTTTCTAAGTCTTTACACCCTTCTGCACTTCGCTATAATTGACCCATACACTTCTCACATGCACACATATAATAGGGTTTCATCCTCCTTTTAAAGACTTCAAAGACTTAGGGTTAGGTATGAATCTATGATCATTATTCATTCTTTATTTCCTGCTCAATTCTTTCATTTTTCCTATTGGTTGCATGCCTTCTCCATTTTTCTTATTGGTTGCATGCTGGTTACATAGGTAATGCAAAAGATTCGATCTTATCTTCAAGATCCTTCAAGATTCATCCCGAGTTGGCTCAAAAATGGTTTACATCTGAGTTTGTGAAGATACAAACTCATATGTTGATTCTATGTTACTCGGCACTTACTATTTTCTGATGCTTGACACATATAGGGATTCTATCTCACTCGGCTCCTATAGTGATTCTATTTCACTCAGCATCTATACTCTACTCGACACCTATAGTGACTTGGCATCACTTATCACTCGGCACTTGAATTTCACTCGACACCTAAAGTTCACTTGGCACCTATTGAAACTTTGGCTTGACACACACTATAGCTTGACATCTGTATTATACTCGACATCAACTTAAGAATTGGTTAAGTGTGTTGACACTCAAATGTCAAAACAAATATGAGACCAACATGTAGTAGTGCACCATGATAATTACATAAAAAGGCACATTGAAATCTTGTAGACTTGAATAATGAAAATTTCATGTTGAAAAATGCATCCAAAAACTATAGGACACACAAAAATTTCAATGTATGAGTATAAAATGTTGTATGACTCTCAAGGTCTATACATGTTTCCTAATTTTAGCTTCAAGGAAATGGACATGAGCTTCTTTTTCTACTCTACTTATGGGGGCCTTAGTAGATCACCTAAATTGACCTGTCATTTGTAAGTAATGTGATTTCAGTTGGTCTAGTTCTTGGCAACCACGATGCAATTCTTGAACATTCTTTTGCAAAGAAAATTATAATGTAAGCAGAGGCAAAACTTGCAAACACCAATTGTTTATAAACAAAAAAAAGAGGTGTTACCATCAATTCTTGTTTTTTTCTTGCAACAATAGTAACTTAGGCTTCTCATATACAATAACTTGTTGCAACCACTTTAAAGATCCCCAACTACAATACATAAAAATACTAGGTTTCTAGGTTAAGGATTACATTCTTGGCAAAAAGAAGTAAAATTTTCAATAAATGCACAAGCAACCTTGAAGCAAAGGTGAATTTTTATTCCCTTACAAAATTGTAAACAAGAGAAAATGAATGTTCACCTTTGACACTTTTTAGATTTTTTTTCCCATTTGTGAGCACTTCTTTACAACCAATGCCTGTCAAAGTAATAGGATCAAATGTGGAAAATCATTTTTTTTCTCATTTTCATAGGTAAAAATTTGATATCATTATCAATAAATTTTATTTTTTTGGAAAATTTTCACTAAATATTAATGGCATTACATATTTAATTACCTAAAATTGTGGATTACTTGATATTTTCATCCTATCTATGCCTTCCTAAATAGGTTTCTGTGTCTCTTCAAAAAGGAAAAGTTGCAACATAGATTGATTACAATACAATAAAAATTGAATAAGTTCTCTTTATAATAAATCACATTACATTAGTCCACCAAATTTCATAGCATTAATACTATAGAAATGATGTTCAAATTAAGATCAATTCCGAACTGCCTACATTAGAACAAGTACTTCTTGTAGCTTCACAATCTACCTGATTATAATAAACATTAGGAATGGCCTAGTCACTAGCAATGCACAAAGAATTGGGGGGGACAATACAATTTTTTCCTGAGACTATCAATGGCTTGAGCACTAAGAGAGTTAAAACTTTAATATACAAGAAGGTCCACAAGAAAGCATATTGAAGATGTTATCGAACATAAATTTCAAAATGCAACCATAGATTTATGGCTAGCAAAAATATAGCAACAAAATCTAGATTCCTTCATAGTATACATGAAGTTGTTAGGGAGGAGTACTTATTTGTGGTTTTGATGAGAAAATAAACATAAACATTTTTCTTGTGTTTTAGGCTTTCAAATCAATGGTAGCACAATTGGTCCTTCAGATATATATCCACTTGTACAATTTGGAAGTTGTGTCTCTACAAAGCTTTTCCAATGTAATTTGTTTTGTTGAGTTAAGCCACATTTCTTTTCTGATAAGGGAAATGAAACATTTCCATGATTATTGTTCATCTTGACATTTTGTGTTCCCATGCAACTATCTTATTGCATTGTATACTATTTAAGTTAAATGTTGCAAAAGTTCTTTTGAAATTAGACTTTTTAATATTTTTCATAGATACATCAAACTGTAGAATCATTCAAAGATTATTAGTACATGATATTTCATTATAGAACATTTTCTATAAGTCATCACAAAATTAAGCTCCCAACCTACCAGATAGCTGAAACACCCATTCTTTTTAAGTAATTATCTAGAACTTATGAAATTAACATTCCTAGTATGTGTATACTTTTGCACAAAACAAAAAAATTTCTAATAAAAATTTTAATTAATGAAATTGAAAATAATGGATAGTTTAATTTGGGAATAGAATTCAATAGAAATGAAGATAAGAAAATCATGATAAAAAACTCTCAAATATGGAAATATTTTTAACTAACCCCACCATTATTTGATTTTGTGCTTGAACATTTTGTGTTTAATTTCACTGTAGATTTTAGCTAGTGGACGGAGTTAACAACATCTCTAAGAATGATGCTAGTGTCTCTGGGCTCAATTTTTTTGGAATTTTCACAATTTAAAATGTCGAGTTTCTTTTGGAGAAAAATTCTTTATGTATCTCCCATTGGATGTTGCCCTCCAAATGTGAAACACTACATAAGTCATCGTTCATCAAATTTCCATTTGATGCACAGGTGTCCATAAAGTTTGTAATTAACTTGCACCAATCAGAGACATGATTTGTAATGTGTGTATCTCTTATAGGCTCTTGAAATGAACTTTGGACATCAGTCTGGTTACTTCCACTAGCCATGTTCAAATTTTCTATGCTATCAAGATGTGAATAACCAAAATTTGCATTGCCACAATTGGTCAAATTTAAAGGTGTGGAAAATATGTTTGATGTACTATAGCCTTTTGTATCATTTCTAATGACAAATGAGCAATTCAACTTTTTCACATTAGTTAAAGTACCACAGTTAGCAATAGGACCCAAAGGTGTCATCTCACACATAGTACCTCTAATAGGGGAAAGAATGGGCAACATTGGAGGTGATAAGTCACTCTCTAAATTACTAAACAAACCATTATTTTGGTTATCAAAGAATGAATCATCTTTATGAATTGATGGCAAATTTGACTTCAAATCAAATAGATTGCACACAATTTTTCTTTTCTTATCAGTCAAAATAAACTGTGCAGACATACTATAGTCAGAAACCAAACCTGTTTTATTACTTAAAGGAGTGTTAATGCATATATTATTTAGATCATTTGAGTATTTGTTCTTCAATAAAATGATTTTACATTGACCAATTCTTGAGACAAAAATATTTGGGTCTATATTTTGACAGCTCAATCTCAAATTCACTTTCACTCTATTTCCTGAGGATTCCTTGGGAATAGATGAAGCATAGTTGGGAATTTTATGGAATTCTTTTGAATCCATTGGCCTAAAATGTGATTTGCTAATAGACGCAGGGAATTGTAAAGATACGTGTATGTCTTTTGAGTTAGTATCTTCGATGTCTTTTGAGTCACTATCTTCTAGATTTTCATCATAAATGAATGGATATTTATGTGTTGTTTATAACTATGACTACTATTTCAAGGGTGTCACTAAACTGTTAGAAACTACATTGCACTTAGAAAGAGACAAATTAGACCTAGGAAAATAATGTTTGATATTTGGCTGTGGCATAACAGAAGATATTTCAATCTGTGTTGAATCAACATGTTGGCAAACTTGCTAGATATCTTTGTATGACACATGAAAAATGCTACATAAGTCATTACCAATCACAATACTCTTACTTCCTTCTGCTATGTTTGGCTTTAGAATATTCTTATCATACCCTTCTAAATACTCATTATTTAATGACACACATTTATCAAGCAAAATAGTATCCTCAAGAGAACCTAGGTCTTGTTTATTTCTAGGCATTGTGATGTTTGTTTCAATTGGATTAAGAATTGATCCAACTTCATTCAAATTATCAATCAACTAATCCTCTAAAAGCTTGGACTTCCCATACAATTTGAAGTCTTTACTAGAAATTGATATTTGTTCTAATTTCTATTGATGGTGCTCCTCCTTAGGATTGAAAGGTGCAGTCCTTTGTGGAGGAGCAAGCATGAATTGCTTATGTGATTGAGCAATAGACTAGTTATTTTCTCTGTCTTGCACAAATATGGCATTTTTTTGTCATTAGCTATTGTGATTCCCATAGGATGATATGCTTCCTTTTTTCCTATCACATTAGTTTCATTCTTCTGAGTTGTTGAGATTGAAACTGTAGATATCTCCTTTTCCAAGTTAAGAAGTCATTGGGGATCCATTTTTAATTCTGAATTCCATAATAATTGTTGCATCTGGTCCTTCCTGTCATAATTTAAACAAGAAATATATTCAAATGAAGCATTTTTTATAATTTCATGGCAATCTTTTGAGTCTAATGACTTGAAAAGTGATTTGCGAACAAATGCAGGGAATGGTAAAGATACTTGCATGTCTGTCAAGTTGCTATCTTCTAGATTCTCATTAGAAATTAATGGATATTAATGTTCATTTTCTAACCTTGATTGCTTCTTCAAGGGTGTCACTAAACTGTTAGAAACTACATCACACTTAGAAACAAACAACTCAGACCTAGGAATGGAATGTTTGATTTTTGGATGCAAGGTTCAAAGATTACAACTTTCTCATTAAAATTGTACAAATTATGACATGCTATATAATTATACTTCTATACCTCATGGTGGTGACCACTAACAATTTGTTTTCCATCTGATTGCATCTTTTTTGTCGGGTATTAAAAAGATGGATAGACCTTAGGAGATAACCATGATTCCTCTATGAAAGAATCATAGTGGTATCTCCATTAGGTTGTTCCATTGATAGACTTGTATCAACAACCCAAATAAGTTATCATCATATGATCTAATAGACCTAATGAATATAATAGAACAATAGTTGAAGGAAGCAGAGGTATTAGGGTCAAAATTATATTGCTTGGTAACTAAGCTAAAGATGATCAAGAAAAAAATACTACTTTAGTAATAGTTTTGAAGAAAAATAAAGAATAGAGTAGGAAATTGAGGAGTCTAAAAAGGTATTGATTGATAAAGGAACGGACACAAAATTTTATCTCAAACAAAAGAAACTATTGCACAATCCACATGCAATTGTTGTAATTGTAACAAGGTCCTACATACTCCATCAATTCAACAAATTTATTGTAACATATCTTTATGTCATCCATGGTAAATAGGCACAAACCATGTAATGAAGATAGAGCTATGAAATATATCCTTTCATTAACATAAAAAATTAGTGTTAACTAGAGGTAGTTCCTTAGGTACCCAGTCTTTTATAAGATGTGTGTACCTTAAGGGAACCTTCCTATCACCTTCACTCTCATTATCATAAGAACATGACCCCCCCTCAACAAGAAAAATTGCATTCGTTTGTTGAATTTTCTTCTAGTATTTTGACCTCTAGTTGATCTCCTTATTTTAGACCTACTAGATGTCTTACTTTTGTCTTCTATTCCTACATTTTCTTCACTCGAGGAAGATAGATCAGACAAATACCTATTTGGTGATACCTACAATCCATAAAATGAGAGACATACTAGGGCCTATTGACATATACCTATTGATCCATGTGATTGTGCAAGATTCTAGTAAAAGTCATTGAATAACTTGCATGTGTAAATCATTTATCTTAATTTAGCCAAAAAATTGGTCTAATTAATGTATAGATCTAACAAAATATTGGACATATTGTACTTAATGTTTATATATGTACATATTTTTTTGAAAGAAAAAGTTGGTCACCTTGCTCATCAAATTCACCCATATTATAATGAATGAAAATTTGTCCACTTGCAATGCTCTATAAACTATAGATTACATAGAATACAAAAATTACATGATGCATTCATCAAAATGAAAAAAAATTCTATAAATAAAAATCATGACCCCATCATATTTAACATTGATCATAGCTCAACAGACATTTCATTGATCATGTCATTGATCATCTTCATCCATGTTATCATCATCATCACCATCATCATACTTGTCACTTTGATCATCATCGTCACCACCACCATCTTCATCACCATCATCATCATCTTCATCACTATTATCATGACCATCATCATCATGATCATCACCATCTTCATCTTCATCAGCATGATCATGATTGTTGTCGTCATTGTAATCATCGTCATCATCATCATCATCATCATCATCATCATCATCATCATCATCATCATCATCATCATCATCAACATCATCACCATTATCGTCAGCATGACCAGAATCATCTTTGTCTTCTTCTTCTTCTTCATCATTATGTAACAATCATTCGTGATCATCATTTACTTCATCTACTGATTCTTTAGTATCTTCTTCTTTCATTGCATTATAATTTACTAATCTTCCTCTTGGATCATGTCTAACAACAAATAACCAATCAGGTTTTCATAGAACACCAAAGTAAAATATTTACTCGCATTGGCTTGGAAGAACATAGGGCTCATCTTCAACTAGCTCAAATGACCTCATATTAATCATTGTAAAACCACTATCATGTTCAATAACAATTCTATTAGGATCATTTCAATTTACCTGTAGCCTATACCATTTGATGACAAATAGAACTATTTTGAATGAATTAAAGTCACACTCAAGTATATCATATAAGATTCCATAGTATTGATTTTTAGATTGTTGAGGATGTATGTCATTTCTAGACAAAATATTGGTGACTGCACAAAGACTGCACTTATCCCATAATCACAAGTTTTCTTTGTTTTATCTGACTCTTTTATGTGAAATTTATAGCCATGATAGTACATAGCTTTGTGGTGTTTGATCTGCAATTATTCAAATATCTCAAGATTATTTGCGTCAATTTGTGAGTTTATATTAAACTTATGGATCATGATTAGTAATCTTCTGCATACCTTTCTATCTCTTAAGCCATATGCTAGATCAAGTACCATTGGCATAACATTGGGATCTTCATTACGATGAGCTTCTTTAAAAAAAAATGCAACACCATACCATGTTTAATGAGCGACCATTTTTTTGAGACTTTTGAGTCCATATTGTCATCCAATCAAGATTTTTTTCAATATATAAATGTAGTGCATCCCACTCACAACAAACTACAAAAAACAACTAGAATAGTTAGAAACAACTTATATTGATGATAGATAAGAATTAATTAATTAAAAAAAAAACTTATAATTACCTCCCACTCTCCTCAATCCACCTTTCCTTGTTAGGTACTCCATTTCAAATTTTTTAATAGATTTCGGATTCCAAATGTGATCTACATGGATATTTGTTGCAAACTTTGGAATATATTCACTAATGTACACCATGGCTAGTATACCATATATCCCTTTACCATAGAACCCTTAATGTTTTGATGTGGAGCCTAATCAAACTTAGAGATTTATTCAACATGGTTTCCTCCCTGTATTATTTCTACAGGGGTTTGGGGGTAGTACCCTAGGTGTGCTCCCTATCATAGTACAGGGCGGGGTCAAGGGGCAATGCCTCTACGAGGGTTTTGAAGCCAAAAATGCCCTATATTGTAAAAGGCATAAGCTACTATTTTTCTTATTGAATGACTTATTCTAGTACCAAAAAACTTGTATAAAAAGGCTTAGGGTTAGTGATTTCATAATGTAATGGTGATATTGTAGCTTCTTGCAGCAGTATTGAGCTATAAGGGATTACAGATTATAGTCACTGGATAATAATAATATTGGACTTGTTGTTGGTGGATGTAGCCCAAGGATTGGGTGAACCACATTAAATATTAGTGTCTTGTGTTCTCTTTTATGCGATCTACTATTTTTTGGTATTGGTTATATTGACATGTAACTATTATCTCTATTTGAGGTTAATCTTAACACTCAAGATGTGCTCTTTGTCAAACCAAGCCCTTCATAAATTTCAAGTGCCTTTCAACCATCCACATTGAACTAGTTTATATAGGTCCACATTATTCAATCTCCTCAACTTGATGTATGAGGTAGTGTTCTTGAGCATTGAAAAAGGTTGAAGGTAGACATTTTTGCATTTCACACAGAAGCTATGGAATTTTTCTCTTCCAATATTATATATATATATATATTTTTATCAATTTCTTTAGATGATAACCACCAAAAAGAGATTCAACATGCAAGAACATATAAATAAGATTTCAAATAAAATTGTGCAATAGATTACATAAAAAGTAAAGTAAGCCATAAATATAATATATGTGCAACAAATCTAAGAAGAAACACTTCTAACCTCATGTATTTTTTGAGATCATATATAATTTGTTTAATACTGTTGTCAAACTGATGTGGGAGGGATAGAGGTAGGACGTATTACAATCATTAAAAAAAAAATCATTTCAATATATTATGAAATAATACAATAGGTAGTACATTCAATTTTACAAATATATTGTAAATAGAGAACATGACTTACCTTAACGAAGGTATGCCAATCATGTGTTTTTAACCTTGGCCCAAAATCATCTTTCTTAGATATAAGAGTGCTTATATTTGTAGCAAATTCTATGAGATTTTTTTAAATTTTAATGACTTATTTTAATGCATCACTTTGTTGCTCTATTAATAACTTAGGGCACTTGTATTTATGTGGTCTCCATTGCCATTTGATTTAATGAAATATTTTAGTGCACGATTAGATTCATGAATGTTACTAAAAAATTTGACAATATTTTCTCTATTATGTCTTCCATCCAATATTTTTCATTGTGTCTCTATGACATTCTTTCCAATATGCATAGCATCAAACAAATGCATGATTGAGAGATCCTTGTAGTATGATAAACTATTAAATTGAATAGAATAGCTTTTTATTCCTATAAGGAGTTGGTCATTGATGCCTTGAGGACCCTCATAGGCATCAATTACATCATTACTAAATAAAAGACAATATCAAAATATAAATTTCAAACTTCAGACCACAAACTGGACATTACTTTGCCAATTTAGTCGATCGTATTCCAACTTTCATAGATGAGTTGTCATTCTTCATGGTCTTGATGTTGTCTCTTCTTTCCCATTAAAAATATGTTTTTTATTAATTTGATACTTATGATTATTATGGAGAAAGTGTCTAAACTCATCAAACACCTACTTTCCTAAGCTTCTTGAATGACAAGATTTCATCTTCAGACCACAATCTGGACATGTGAATTTTCCCTTTTTCTGTAGACCTAAAAAATCATGTACAATTATCATGCACAACTTAAGAATACAACAATAATGTTTAAGCACTATAATAGACCAAAAATATGTGACCTTAACAATATAAGACACTGCAAAAATAATTTAACCCAGGGGCATCATGTATTGTCTGTACAAGCATTACATGGAATTGAAAGTGTTTTTGTCCTATTGGTCTAGAGATGTTATACATAATGACCCCATTCCATAACTTCAACAACTCGTTAATAAGGTGCTCAATATACATGTTCATATCTTCAACTTGGTACTTACCTCATAATTGAATGAACATAAACAATACATAATTATTATGACCATTTTTATGCACTATTTATAAATTAATTTAGATAAATATTAAATGAAAAAATACAATGGTACAATCATTGACAACATTATGTGCTCCCTCTTTATGGATATCTAAGGAGAAATATTATTGTTAATAACAAAAACAAACCACACCGAGTAAATAGATCTCATATATCCAAATGGATTGACACCATCTGCTACCAATGAAATCTTGAGATTACGAAGTTCTTATTTTAAGTGTGGTCATGTTTCTTCTCTCTTTAAGTGTGGCATTCACATAATGTAATCTTGACTTCTATTGTGTGCATGGTTATCCATAAATTGTGCCAAGATAGTGCACCTGAATAATCATTGAATTAGTGGAATAATGAGAATGTATCCAAGAACCTTGTGAGGCACTTTTTTTGTTATTTGATCTGATTGATATCTACTAATATGACAATTAGGGCATTCTATTGTAAATTCATGTTTCTTATGATATAGAATGTGATCATTGAGACATGCATGTATTGTTTGATACTTCATTTGATTCATAATGATAGATAATTCTTAGTACGAATGAGACAGAATATTTGATGGTGGTAACAAAAACTCACCTATAAACCTACAATAAAAAATATGAATTTTTAATATAATGAATAGTAATGGTATGCTAATATTGAAGATGATAAAAATGACATACCTTAGCATATGTGACATTGCTACTTTGGATAAACTATTTATAACCTTCAAGTTCACCAACAACACTATAGCATAGAAAAGAGTTGTTTGGGAGCCTTTGTATAGGGGCTCGTGTGCCTTCTCAAGTGTAGGTATATCAAGACCATCTTCATCATAATCATAAAATGTGCTAGTACCATGATTGTGAGAATCTTCATTAGTTGTGCCAATACCATCTTCTTGAATCATGTCCTCTGACACATTATCATCTTCTTCCATGGGAGTGTTGTCCTCAACTTAGATATTTACACCTCCATGTTCCTCCAGTAGGAAATCCACATTCAATAATCAAAGAAAATCATGCCCCCTTCAACGTGACCATGTTGCCTACAATGACTCTAGGCTTTTGTGATTAGAATTCTTCAATTATTTATGCCCTTAGACTTTTTTCAAGGAAAATTACATTTATCAGCTTTTCTTCAGAACTGAGACCACAATGTAGCCATTGTCTCATTATTTTGTTCTGGGTTCATATTGTTAGGCATGACCTTTCTTCATAAGAAAATATATTTGCAAAAATATTAGACATGTTGCACCTAATATTTATATTTGCACATATGGTTTTGAAAGAAAATTTTTGTGTAACTAATGTGTATATCTACAAAAATATTGGACATGTTATACTTAATGATTATATCTACACATATGGTTTTGAAATAAAAATTTGGTCACCTCACTCAAATTCACCCATATTATAATATCAACAACTTTTGTTGACATCAATTCAACAACTTTTGTTGAGCTTTTCCATTACTCCTTGTTTGTCATGAGTTGGGGTCATTTAATAGGAAAAGTTTGTATTTAGTGTAGAGTATGCACATATCAGAGTTGTGACCGTTCATTTTAGTAGTTTTGTATGATTCATTCTTGTAGTTGTTTGGCTTTCCTTGAATACATGTATAGTCTTCTTTTGGAAGTGCCAGTATTTTTTGTTTTGTATCGAAGGCATTCAGAACATTCAAGTTTTTTCTTCTCATATGACACAACAATTAAGTCCACTTGTATATATTGGCCTGATAGGATAAAGAGAATAAATTTTGGTTTGGGGAATTATGTGCTAGAAAGACAGTGGCTTAAATGAATGCAACCAATAATTAATAAATATGCATCTTGACATTTTCATTTCAAGCTAGTCATGACATAAAGTTATGAATTTGATGAAGAAATTTTGTCCAATGTCTTCTCCATGGAAGGTTCAATATAATGGATGTCAGAAGAGTCAAAAATAAAAGAAGAGGTAGAGCATTGTAGTGCAGTTTGAAAAATTTGTTCTTAATGCATGATTCATGCTAACTTTTTATAATACTCATGCTCGTTGGCATCACCAGACCAGAAAGAATAAACTAGAATGGAGAAAAGGGATGTTTCTCAACAAATGAACCTCCAAATGCTCAAAAATATTTCAAAGAAGAATAAAACATGGGGTAATGCAACACAATATGTCTTTTGGAGAATGGAAATCTGCTCATCCCTAACCTTATTTTTATTTACCCTTATCACTATTTCTACAATATGGCTTTCAAAGTATGTTTCTCTATTTTAAACTTATAAGGAATCTTAAATAGAATATTTCATTTTTAGAGCAAGGAAAAGAATCGAGAACCTAGAATATAGTGACTACAAGTTGATGAAGAAGTGATCAACAGATAAGTCTAGAGTTAGTACACCCCCACCTTGTCCAACTTCCTACAAACATAAGGTTGCATATATTAGCCATTATTCTTATAAGATGTGTCATCAAACAAATAAAACCAGTTTGAAAAGATTATAAGTGCAATTTTCATAGAACAAATCAATAAACTAACAAAATATGCTTTTCAGGTACCTCAATCTTCAACAGAGATGGTGTGGGTGCATATCTATCAATTTGATTAGATTGTCCTTTGACCAAAAAATAAAACTCTTTCTTATATTATGTTGAATTTTGAAAGCTAGACCTCACAAGTGTGAATGCAATTATCACAAATGTGGCTTTGCGGTTTGTTAATGTCTAATGCATGAACTATATTGGGTTTGTGCTAGGTATATACATTTTATAAAATAATCTATAAAACTATTAGTAATTTATTTATCCACTAATTATATATTTTTCTCTTACAAGGCCATTGACACTTTACTTGACATCTTTACGACTTCATTTCAAATACAACTGCACACTATTGAGTAGACCTTAAGTGTGTATACTACAAATTAAATACAAAATAATTTTAGGACATATAAGTTATACTAAGGTAAGAACTATGTAGTAGAGCCTAGGGCATAGTTCACTTAAGAATAGATTCTTTTTAAGTTTAATCAAACTGGCTTTTAATCCATGGATTTCCAATCTAAGATCCAAATGAAAAGTTTTCAACCTTTTTTGGGCTTGTCAAAGACTTCATCATAAATACAATTGCACATAGTTGAATAGCTCTCAAGTTTATTTTCCATGTTGGGTGAATCTCATTTTCAACTTGATTTCAAAACTAAAATCTATGAGAGGTTACACTTTTTTGGACCTATGCTAATCAAATCAATTGACAAAAAAATTAGGCAATCGTACCTTATTATTTTAATTAGAACAAGTGGCTTTCAAATCAAAAGAAAGAAACCCTATAACAAAGACTCTTTGTGCCTAATTTTGCACACTTTGATGATGGTGCAGGAGCACCTAGGAAATCCTCCTTGGAATTACAATTTTGGCTTGTATATGCCATATAGCTAAGTTATATTAGTCAGTGTGTGTTTATTTTAGACCTTAGGAGGTCTTGCTATGTGGACTAGGTGAATTGGTGTTAGAGCCAAGGTCACTAATTAGGCTTTGTTAGTTGTTTTAGCAAGTTTAGGCTTAGAAGCTAGAAGAAGGGATTTGAGTTGTAAATGTGTCCTAAACACATAGAAGAGGTAGAAATGATTATTTAAGGCCATTTATGATGTTTATACATTGATCTAGAGGGGTTAGAGGTCCTAGAAACAAGGATCATGGCATAAGTGCAAAGATGCCAAATGTTGTCAAAAAGTTGTCATGACAACATTTTCAATTTATTGCAAATGTTGCATGCAACTTGGTCACCTTGGATACCATAAACATGAGGAGTATAAAATCTACTAAGATAGCCTAGAATCTTGGGTAAAAGCATCTACTACATATTGGAGACTCAATCTTGACGAGGAGAGTTGGATTGTAACAAGTTTTATGCAAGTAATAGTGATCGTGACAATGATTTAGAGTGCAGACTGAGCATTTTGAGCACTTGTGTTGTTGTGTGGATTGAAAGAGGAAAGTTTGCATTGGATTCATGTAGTATAATTATTTTTAAGTGTTTCTCATTGTTTTTTTGTTTGAGCTTAGAGATACTTTAGCGGTCTTAGAAAATTGTTTTGTAACTGGGTTGTTCATTGGTCTAGTCCATACTAGTTTGTGTTGTCATAGCTCTCCCATGAAATATAACCATGGGAAAACCATTAAGTTGGATGGAAATGTTAGGGGATTCAATTAGTTATAAATATCTAGGAGTAAGAGTCATGGGATGTAGGAAAAGTATTTTTAATACCAAGCCCTAGGCGAGCTGGTAGTGCCCGTTTAGAGGTTTAGAGGTGAAGAAATGAGAAAATCTTGTAGGGTTTGAAGGTATTATATGGAAGAACCACATATAAATGTGTGTTATAATCTAAGGAAGGTGTGTTTGAAGTTTTAGTAGTTCACCAATCCATTATGGTGAGTTGTGAGCAAGAAACTAGCAAAGTCCTATAAAATAGGCCTATTAGCCCTAGATATTAGGATACCTATGTACAGATGCCTTGAGAGTCTAAAACCAGAAAAATATCTCATAAAATCCAAAAGGGTATCTGGATGTGGTAGTATTTTTTCAACTTATTTGGAAAGTTTTGGCGAAAAGAGCAAAAAGGTCTCTAATTAGGCCTAATTGCTAGTAGGTCATTTTAGGCCTTTACAAGGCAAGAACTTGAACCTAGTTGGAAAGGGCTTGGAGATCCCTCAAAATGGATCCAAATGTGAAAAATAAATGCTAATGGAGAGATAAGAACCTGTGCAATGAAGTTCATGAGTTGAATGAGGTTGGCACTTGGAATCTTCTTAGTGTAGAAGGAAGATCTGAAGAAATCTAAATGTGTTTGTTTTTCAAGATGAAGCACAAGGAGTAAGAATCTTGTAGAAGAGTAAGAGTGGGACTTAGTTAATAATCCAAGCATAACTAAAGTCAAGTCAAATATATGCGGGGACAATCAATGTTTGATACGACACATAGTATCACAACCAATATTAGAATAAACCAATTCAACAACATTATGACTAATGTTATCCATGTTGATCTTCTCAATAGTATGTCTGGTTCAAGTATGGTTCTATAATTATAAGGCAAAGTTTGAGCCACTTGAGTTGTATTAGGATACTGATATGAAAACACTCATAATTTCTCTATGTTGGGATTATTGTAGAAGGATGAACAAAGAGCCATGGTACCTCAAATGATACAATAGAGACCAACTATATTAATGCATTTGAAACATCTCAAATGAAATCATCTCATACAAATAGAACATTTCAAGGTGCCAAGATGTCCAAGTAACTAACTAGGATGTGAAATAGCAATGAGTTGAATAAAAAATCATTTCCTGATGCACAGATAGATTTGGAGAGCTTTGAATTTTTTTTTCAATGTTGCAAGAATCATGACAACTAGAAACAATAGTAGATAATTTTTTGAAAACAAAAAAGCCTTCATCCAAAGTTAGAGAAAACAGTGTGGAAATCTCAATTGGAGATAAGGAACATGTATGTGGTCTATCATCTAATGAAGATAGCAAAGATGGTCTCTCTAAAATGTGTGAGAATAGTTAGAAAGATGAGAGTATTGAGCTTGAAATTAGCACCATGAATGAGAATATTGTTAGTTCAAAATTTTTTGAATTGTGTAATAGTGATATATTTTTTAATGATACATTATCTACTCTTGGGATATCGAATGGTGAGGAAAATAGATTGTCCATTAGGACTCCTGATATAATTGGGATTTCAAACCCAAAAAATGGGAATCTTAACCAAAAATGCAATCATGTTAGTGTCTCCTTAGATGGACTCAAGTGGGAATGATGAGAAGACTAGGATTTTTGGGCATAAAAGTGGAAACATGGATGAGAAGATGATGGAGGGTGCTGAGGAATATAGTAGTGAAACTTTATTGTCATCTCCTTAAGAAAGGAGTTTCCCTAGTCCTTTGAAGGCCCCTACAAGTGAAAACACTAGATAACATTCCAATGTGTGGTGGGGGAAAAGTAAAGCATTTAGTAAAAGCATTTGAAAGTTTTCCACCACTTTCATATTGTGGAATTATAATGGGTCCTCACGTAAATAAATTATAACTATTATAATGGTTTACTACATCATGATAATTTTATTTCTATAAATCTAATGGAAAAATGTGCACAAAAGAAAATGCATAGCTATACAGTCATTAACAAATTATAAATATTAGTCCTCAATTGATCTATTCAAATAATTCTAAATAATGAAGTAACCTAAATCTAATTCGATATTTAAACAAAAAATTGGATTTAACTATTACAAGGTTGTCACTCCATAGGTACATTGTTCACTTAAGAAGATTGCAGGGGGTATGGATGTTGTACATTAGATGCTTTCATCAGGATCAATGCAATCACATCTTCATGTTCCACTACATGCATCATCAATGATAGAGCTATTGAATAATAAGGTAACTTTAGATGAGATAATGTAGGACATCATGGTAGAGGTAGAGGGTGGTACTCAATGTCCAATTATAATGACACATCTATATAATTTTTAAGCTGAATTTATATTGTAAAATTCAAAATAGACTCTTATAGTCCTTTGATAGCTTCTGCATAAATGAAACCAATATTTTGTTTTTATATGAATTTTTTAGGTTGAGTTAGTGGGTGATATTGCTAGCTCAAAATTAGAGCAGGTACATATATACACTTCAATTGAAAATAGTGAAACTATGTGATATTTATCATTGATAATATATGGTTATGATCTAGTGCAATATATTTTAATTGGAATCAATATTTCATATTTACTTGGATTTTTAGGTTAAGCCAGTTGATGATACTCAAGATAGTTCAAGGGTAGAGCATGCCGACATAGGCTCTTCACTTGACAACAGAAGACAAGTAACATATTTATCACTTAAAATGTATATGCTTCTGCAAGCAGGTTGAATAAATTATATGTAACATTAAGATATATCAAGAACACATCTTATATAAATTGTATTATATTTGAAACTAATATTTCATATTTATGCATTTGTAGGTTAAACCAATAGATGATACTTAGGATAGTTTTGGGCTAGAGCATGTACACATGCACACTTCACTTGACAGTAGTATCATGATCTTAGGCTTTTTGGGTTTCTAGAGGCAATGATGATGTATTTTTTTCTCCATGATGCACCATTTTCCCCCCCTCAAATACAAATCTCTATCAACAAAGGACAAGTCACATGTTGGTGCTTTGATATCATATTGGTGTTGATTGTTGAATCCCATAGTTCCTAGGAATAACCTACAACCAAAATGCTCATCATATGAAGAGAGACAGGAAGCAAATAATGCACGTTCAATTTTGAGAATTGATTTGATGCAAATAGGTATCTAATTATGTATTGAATGGGATTAGATTGGATGATTATAGTGATGAAAATTGAATCCTTATAAGAGCAAAAAAGAAACCCTTGATGAAATCCTTGGTGAGGATTAAATTTCTTCATGACAGTTGTCCTTATTTTATGTTTTGTGAGAAAAAAGCACATCACATTAAATATGGAAACAATTCCAAACTTAACTTAAGTATAATAAAATAAAAGGAGATCTAATGAATAAATCAATTATGTAATTTTTTTTACGGCTATTGATTTTATAACAAAATTTAAGATAAATAGCGAAACAAAAACAATGAGCATGAACACATAGAAAATACCATGGGGAATCTCTCCAATTTTTTCCTAAAATTATATTAAACTAGAAACAACAATAAGCACTCCTCTAAAATGTATCTACAAACAATAAAATATAATTCTACGATATAACCACCCAACATGGAATATCACACAGAACAAATGGAATGTGATATGCCCTTTTATGCAAGAGTTTTACTTGGTTATGAAGGGTTGGAATCTTTAGAGTGGTTACAAGGATGAAAGAAACTGTTACAAAGTAAAATGACATATTGAATTGCCGCATCGTACGTGAATTCCTCCATGTCTTTTTGTGATTCCTACTATCAAAATGATACAACATAAGATGACAATAAGAATACCTACTATGATGACTATTTTTCTTTGACTTCAACAACATATGAAGAAGTGACACAATATAGAGATGACTTTAACAATCATTTATTTAGTTTGAATCTAGAGAGAAATATCTCCCGCAACTATATCATCACTAACTATAACATCACCTCATCCTTTTGTTTTTCTAGCTTCTAGGGTAGGAGATTATGGAGAAACAAATATAGAATATGCTAAATAGTAAATCATGCAAAGCTAAAAAGTTTCCATGATTTTGAAAGATGTTCAGGAGTAAGTACAAATATTACAAGAGTTGAAAACTTGGAACTATTTTCAGCACTCATTTAACTATCGAGAGCATTCACATTTGAAATAATTTTACATCATCTTTACAAATTTTTTTACACAAGCAATGCACAATCCTCAAATTTTCCTGCCAAGCACCTCAGAGGTGTCTTTCTTGGTTTTTTGATGGTCATAAATCTCATCACAAACACACTTAAGTGTTTATTTCTATTTTAGGCTCTCTAGGCCATAGAATTGCACAATAACCATGCTCATGCTGAGGGATGACTTTAGTGGTTCTCCTAGTAGCCAATTAAAAATTAATTTGGAGTTGATAAAGTTGACTAAATATTCTTACATTGACTCAAAAAACTTCTTGTTAAGATACATCTTTTATTTCATATTTCTAGATTATTACAATGGACAATATTCTTAATTTTATAAGACAATAGCAAATGCAAGACAAAAAAGGCATTTGACTAATGCATGGAATATTGTTTTGAAATATGACTTGCCTTTTTAACCTGTGAATCTTTTCAAATTTTTAAATCAAAAGTTAGAAAGATGGTATAGCATTAAATTTGTATTCTATAGTTTGCATTTTCATCCCACATATGGATTTCAATCGAGGGATTTAAACATCTCTCTTCTTGGGTTCTTAAATGTGAAGAAATAGGATTTTGAGACTTTTGATGTGTAAAAGGTATCTTTCAAATTACAATAGTCAAAATCATTGTGAAGTCAAACTCTGAACATTAAGGATTAAGGGAAGCCAAGCTTAATCAATCCCATAGTTTGTGAGGTCGAAACAACACCTACTATTACTGCAGTGTGGATGTTCTAATAACCTCACACTATTGGAGGGCTTGTTTTATGATCCTTGAGTTTAGGATATAAAAAGACAAACCATAAGCCAAAGGCTTGTATGTAAAAGGTGGAAATTACTGAATCTTGAATTCTAAAATTTAGTATGACTCATTTCTGCAGTCTTATTTATGAGAGGATTTTCTGTTTGAAAATCCATTTTTTTGCCTATTTGTGGGAATTCATGGCTAATTTTAGGTTACATGTGGTCATGAAATTAGAATAAAAAAGTATATAAGTTGTTGATCTTAGCCTGGTTGGTATATCTCTAATATTGGAGGTGTCTATTTGAACATTTTTTAATTACAAACTGTTATTTTTGCTTTCTTACCTCTATGGTAAAAGATCTAAACTTTTGTTTAGTTTTTGGCAGTTTACAATTAAAGGGTGGTTAATCAGTTTCATTTTTAAGGAATATGACATGTTCATTGCATGCCTTCAATAATGATGCTAGCTCTTATGAGTAAAAAATGATTTGATGTTCTTGAAAAACATTTTATAATGTCACTATATATGCATTTTTGTTCCCTACAATGATGATGGTAGATATAATAGAATTATTTCTCAAACTAAGCAAGATCAAGCAGATGGAGGTTTGATAGGAAGAATTAATAGGTAGGGCCACCACATCTACTCAGTTCTTACACAATCTATCTTAAGATGATAATAGCTTGAGTGGTGTTTGATTGCAAGGTTGTCTTTGTCCTTTTAAATAGTTTCATGCTTGATAGTTGACCCTTAATGGATATTTGATAAATGTATAATAGCAAGCTAAAATCATGTTTAGCTTATTGTAGAAGAAAGTCATCAAAATTACCTATTTAATCAATAAAAGAAAAGAGCAAGCACTAAATAACCACCATATGAGGGAATGTTGATCTTAAATAACACATTTCATGCCACAAATTAGGGTTTTATCTCACCCCTCTATGAAAATTAGCTTCCAAGCATCACTACAAAAACCACAAAAAGACTTACCTCAAAAAGCTCTCGCGATGTTGCAGACAAAACCTCCTTTGACCAAGGCTCCCTCCTCAAGATGTGTATACTCCTAGATCTAGCATACATAGATGAGGGGGTCATAAGTAGGCTCAAGTTTCAAGTAGGCACTCTATTTATTGTATCTATTGGTGTTGTGGTTATCTCCATTAGTGAGCCTCTGACTTCTAGTCCAATACAGTTGAAGGTTTGCTAGTGTGTAAGGAAACTTGCAATAAAGAATATAACCATTTCCACATAACCCATATAATAGATCTAAAATAAATATGTAATTAAAATCTACATACAAGATAATAGAAAACATACCCACAAAAATTGTGACACAAAATATACCCTGTGAAACCCTCATTGAGGGGAAAACCCAATCTCCAAAAGCATCCATCACCATCTATTAGTCAGCAAAAATACCATCATAATACAACCATGGAAGCCTTCAAAGCCATAGCCACTACCAAGCAATCCATGTGAAAAAAAATGAATCCACACATCCCATGTCGTGCTTCCAACCTTCACAAATGCTCCCTTGGCTAACCTATCAAGCCTTGTCTCACTAGACTCTTTCTCTTTTGCCCTTTTGTGTTCTCACACCAACAACTACCCTTGTGGCTACTTATATAGTAGAAAGTCCCACAAAACTACCAAGTGGTATTTACATAAACCATGTTCTAAAATTATGTGCTACCTAAACCATTGACCCCACATTTAATATTGGAATTTTAATTCTTTTCCCAATATTAAATATTTACATGAAATACTATCACATTGTTACAATACAACTCATCAAGTATAGCTCATGGGAATATTTACATGTTGCATGTCCATCTAGGTATAACATTACATAATAAAATAAAATAAATACAATATAAGAATATTATGCAATGTGTGCAACACCCATTATCTCAACAATCTCCCACTTGTTGTATACATTGCATAGGGTCAATTTGTAGCCACATAAATGAACAAGGGAACAATCCCTCCTAGAACATCCACCATTATGGATCAAAGTACAACATGTGCTCCATCTTGGTACCCACAACAAAATCAAAGTATCCAGCATCTCAAACATGAATGATCTCACCTCATATTATGCCACTGCCACTGAATATACATAGAAGCCATCCAAAGAGAAAGCCACCCAACTTGTCACATTAGAAGATAATAAAATCCTGTACCAATTGTAATGTCAAGAACAAAAAACTTGATCCAAAGGTAATCATATGTATCCATAGCTGTCAAAATATCCATAGCTAAAATAACACCCACAACAAGTGCCAAACTTGTCCAACTATCCATACCTCCAAAGATATACCAAGTGAATCTCACATCATCAACATATCCAATTTGTAACCTATAATCATAAGCCTCAAGAGCAATACCTACCACATATATACCAAGAAGCTCTCATTGCAAAAGATAATGTCAAATCTGTAACCAATCCAGTCACAACATCTCAAAGAAGTGAATCCATGTAGTATCAAGGACATCCACAATACATAAACTAATAACCTACAAGAACAACTCTCATAACCAATCTCCAATGCTCTCCCAAGTTCTCCACAACCAATAGAGGAAAGAGATAAAGGAATAACTATGCCATCTTTCACATGACATACATGAGCACAAACTAGTGATCACAATCTTTAACCAATTTCAAGTCTACTGTAAGCAAAATCGAACATCCAAGAAAATAACCAAGACCAAAGAGAAATCATGCAAATCATAACCTATATCATGTCCTTCTACACATACCTCTAGATGTAAATTGTGCAAGTATAATATCCTCCATTAAACCCCAAACAAGAAGCCTCAACAACACCCAAACCATACCATATAACTAATCATGGATGTAAGCCTCTCACAAGAAGATCAAACTCATTAACCATTCCTAAACTAAGGAATATGCCCAACATAAAACCATCTCCCAAACTCAACCATCATAACAACATATGAAAATGGAGATAACCAATGCTAAACCATCTCTCAAATGAACCCTCCAGAACTAACTCATGTACTATAGCTCAAGATCCATGTCCACAAAAGACAAGCATAAACATAATGCACCTAAGAGAAACAATGGTCTATACCTCTCAAGTAGAAAACTACCAAGTAGACCAAGAGTGGGGAATGAGAATGCTTATCAAGATATCCAAGTCTCCAACTAGGACTCATCTAAGAACAATATCCTCTCAAGTCCATATTAAGTGAATGCCCCTCAGACTTCCTTCTAAAACTAAACAACTATCCCAAAAAATACTTCTCTAATCAAGGATAAATGAGCATCACCACTGTCTCTAAGTATCCATGAGCACCTATAACCAATCAATTCATGAAAACTTCAAATGCAACATAACAATATTATGAAGTATACAACTTATGATCAATGTACTCAATGCCGAGAAACTAAACCAAGATCAATGTCAAAGTTCCAACCATGGCCTCAGGAACATAAACATGACAACATGATCTAACCATCTCAACCAAAGAGACAACATGCTCCATATGAACATACTATAACATGACAAACTCTAAATGCGTATCAAGAGTATACCAAATGACATAATAATGAAACCATCCTAACTCCAAGGGTAACATGTCAAATGAAAGTATAAACTACACCTTTACCAAGAACCCTATAAGTCCTCAAGATACAACCATCTCCACACACCATGAAGAAAAACCATCTCCACATACCATGAATAACCATCTCCAGACACCATGAAGATAACCAAGAACCCTATGAGTCCTCAAGATCTAACCATCTTCACACACCATGAAGATACCAAGTGCACCATGAAAATGTCAAAAATGCTTCTACAACAACATGATCTAAGACAAATCTCCAACATCTACAAAAACTCAATAAATATATCAATGCCAAAAAATTCCCAGTCAACCATGGTACCAAGTCACCTATGACATCATAAAATCTATCTCCTACATTGAGATCCTCTAGGTCTACACCGACACAACCAAAGTGACAGTACCAAGTGAAACAAAGATCTCCAAACCAAGAAGATATAAACCAAAATAGGAACTAACCTTGCACTACCACCTCATCACTATCACAAGCTCCCACTAAATTATGTATCCAAGCTATCAATGACTTCATGATGAAAAATCAATCTCTAACTATGAGAATCAACCAAGGCATGAAACCCTCAAAGAACTCAAAGTGCACATCATGAGCTCCTCAAAAGAAACTACGTAACCATGATCCCCAATCAAGAAGATATACCACCATAACCAAATTAGGAATCCAAGCTAATAAACATTAAGGATGTACTTGTATATCCAATCATGCCATACCAAAATCCATGACACCATGATCACATCCATGAACTGAACAACTAACTCTCAAAGTGTCCAACCTGTCAGCATAAAATAGTCAACCATAGTCCTCCACCATGACTATATCTATTAACATCTCATCTCTTTTATATGAAGAAAAATTAGCAAATCATGTGACTTAGGGCATAGACAACCCAAATCTAAGCCACTAATTTGAATATGCATCAATAATGAAAGATCAATGGGCAAAGACAACCCATATCCAAGTCATAAATGCAACCTATAAGTATAGACCACTTACAACACTACACAACTTGTAGAGCCAACAAGTTATTATACATATCCAAACCAAACATTGATAACCATATCATCATGAGACCAATATGAAATATGAACTGAGTATACAATAACATCAAATTCAAATCTCCAAAATATACAATGTCATAAAGTCACAATGCTACCATAGTAAATATATACCATAAACTATTTAGATCCATATATCACCAAATAGACCATGTCAAACCTACACCAAATCTACTAGTGTATAGAGCTCTCCAAGAGCTTTTTGTTGACTACTCAAAGTTCAAAATTTGACTCTGTATGCCCAAGTTATGCCCTAATTTATACTCAAAATAAATAACATATAGCTTTTGGGCTCTTAAAACCTCAAAAAATGTCAAAATCATAGAATCAAACCCACAACAATTTGTAGTGCTCTGAATTATTTTTCCAACAGCTATAAGAAGTCTAAAATCTGATATCTTGACAGAAAGTTATGGCCATTTTACTAAGACAATCTTTTTACCATTTTCACTACAATTTTTGTGACGAAAATTTTGATGGGATTAAATTTGATGGAAATCAAGGGTTAAAACTAAAAAAATCTTTTATTTCCTCTAAACATGGCCAAAATAGGGCATGTTATATATCAAAATTAATGAAAAGGTCGACTTGGATCCAATGGTGAGGTTTGTTTTTACCTAAAAGATCATTTTTGCAAGCTCCTCCTAAAAGCCCTCATTTAAATGAAACATTCAAAAAATACAATTGTCTAACAATTTCACATGCCCAAAATCTACCAACATCTAATCAAAATGGAAAATCTAAAACCCTTAGATCCATAGTAAAAAAACTCATATATCTTGTCCTTTCTTTTATCTTTTCATGCATTCTCATGGATTCAATCTAGGGTTACAATAATAAAACCATAGCTCGAATAAAATTTGTAAGGAAACTTGTGTTGTAATCTAATTGAAAAAGATCATTGTATGAAAGATATTGTTGCTACAGAATGTGTTCAATCATTATTTTGTCACTGATGTCAAACCTACTATTTTCTAGAATGGAAATTGCTTATAAGATCCAAGCACTATCACTTAGTTGATTGATGAAGAATCAATAAGATGTAACAAAAGCACCTAAGGGAAAGGTTGAGTTATGGTTTTGTAATGAAGTGCAAAGATTAGTTAAGACAATGATAAAGTGATGTATTGACAATATACTTGAAGATGAAGAGGTTGGATACACTTAGAAATTGTAGAAGAAGAAGTCGTAATATGATTGTTTGCAAAACTTGATTAAATTCATTAGAGGGAGCTGAGAAAGCTAGTTCAAGCCGAGAAAATTTTCAACAAATTCCAAGTAAAGATCAAGTGTCGAGTGAAGATCAAGTGCCAAGTTATGTTCATGTGTCGAGCATCGAAAAGTCAATAAGTGTCGAGCTGTTGCATTATTTGAAAAGTCAAAGATTTGCCTAATTTGAGCTGACATGGTTGTTATCTAGAATTTTGTGAACCAGATAGAAGATAAAAATGATGAGCTGGTGGTACAAAACTCTATGTAAAACATTTTTGGGTGAATACAGCTAGATTCTAGACGAAGTTTCTAGATAAAAATGAGATATGGGATAGATACATTGTATCCTACCCAATCTATTGAAACCCTAAAATTGGAGAAGGAGAATTGAGTGGGAAAATTATTCCAGAATTCTATTTAAGGAGTCATAAGGTCATGAAGAAAAAGGTTGGTCAAGTATGAAAGCATGAAGTGCTGAAGAAGGTGCTAAGGAGGAAGAGAGCACAGAAACTCTGTTTCCATAAGTGACCACATAGATGATTGCATTTGTATGATGAGCAAGAAGATTCAAGGAAATGAAGCTTGAGAGGAAGACAAGCTGTCAGAGCAATAGTGATTAAAGCCAAGCAAAGGATTGAACTGAAGTATGATTTGAAATCTGCAAGATATGTTGTGAGTTTTATCAGATCAAAAGCCCTTATTGTTACTCTCTAGAAATTATAACAGTTAGTATAAATCCTATGGAATTAGGTTGGTTTAATAGCCATGTTGTAAATCCTTTAACAGGGTGACATTCCAAGTAAATGTTCCAAAGTCCTTTCACCAGGCCCACTCCTAACAGTGTGGTGAAATCCTCTAACAAGGTCACATTTAACAGTGTGTTGTAAGCCTTTAACATGGCATCACTTCAGAAGAGTGAAAATTGAGTAGCATGTTATTGGTGGTTTTTTCCAAATTGGGTTTCCACGTAAATCACTGTGTCATGTGTTGATCTTGCATGTTGATTTGCTATAACTTGCTAAGATGGTCATTTTAAGCTTGGATGCATGAATAGTTTAATGGGCTCACTATAATTAGTAAAAAAGTATTATTAGGGCATTTAGACCTTGGATAACTGATTCACCCCCCTCCTCCCCCCCCCTCAGTTATTCTAAAACATTTCCAACAACTTGCAATAAAGAATATAACCATTTTCACATAACTCATATAATAAATCTAAAATAAATATGTAATAAAAATCCACATCCAAGAGAATAGACAACATACCCACAAAAATTGTGACACAAAATATACCCTAGGAAACCCTCATTAAGGGAAAAACCCAGCCTCCACAGCATCCATCACCATGTATTAGTCAGAAAAAGTACCATTGTAATGCAACCATGGAAGCCTTCAAAGTTGTAGCCACTACCAAGAAATCCATGTGAACAAGCATGAATCCACATATCCCATGCCATGCTTCCAACCTTCAAAAATGCTCCCTTGGCTAACCTGTCAAGCCTTTTCCCACTTGACTCTTTCCCTTTTGTCCTTCTATCTTCTCACACCAACAACTACTCTTGTAGCTACTTATATAGTAGCAAGTCCCACAAAAGTACCAAGTGTTATTACATAATCCATGTGCTACCTAACCCATTGACCCCACATTTAATATTGAAATTTTAATTCTTTTCCCCAATATTAAATAATTACATGAAATATTATCACAATGTTACAGTAGAACTCATCAAGTATATCTCATGGGAATCTTTACATCTTGCATGTCTATCTAGGTGAAACATTACATAATAAAATAAAATAATACAATATAACAATATTATGCAATGTGTGCAAGACCTATTATCTCAACAGTGTGGTCTATGCAACTGCTAATAAAGCCACTGCTTGAAAGCATGATCTTGATAGGCATATTTTGAGGCAGGAAAAAATATAACATAACCTTTTTTATTTTTTTTGTTATGAACCCAAGGTGGTCAAAATTTTGCCTAACTTGGGAAAACCTAATTTGGTCAAAATTTTGGCCAACTTGGGCATAAAACCCTAATTTGGTTGAAATTTTGACCAACACAGGGATAAAAACAAAAAAAAGATGAAATCATAGGCCAATATGACATTTGGTCAAAAATTTTGGTAGAAAAACAAGGAAAAATGTACTAGTGATGGCCTTTTACTATTTGGGGTTTTGATCTTATTGGAAAAATCTCACCGCCTTCTTCTCAAGGGCATACTTACATTCTAACTACTACAGATTATTTCACAAAGTGGGTTGTGTATATGAGCAATGTTAGTATGCTAATAGAAACCAAATTTAAATAAAGCTTCTAAAAACTAAACAAAATTCATAAACTTCAAGATAGACTAAGATGAACTCTCAATTGAGAATATGAGCCATTAATGGACTCTCTCAATGAGAAGCTCTCTTGTTGAGTGTCTTTGTTTAAATAGATAGGATGTATGCTCAAGCTTTATGCTTCAAAAATGGCTTCAAATGGAGTTGGAATTTGGGTGTGAGTGTATGGTTTTGATGTAAAATGGCTTCTTAAAATGACATTATGACTTTACTTCATGGATTGTGTTATTTTGCAAAGGGGAAGGATCCAATTTATAGGCAAGAGGCTTGAGGGATTGAGGGCTAAGATGTAAGGATGAGAAAAAGCTCATGGAGGGCTCAGATTGCAGGAGAGGAGAGCACATGGATTGTGCTTCCTTAAGGTCAATCAGGGAGTGACACATGTCACAGGGTGAGAGGATGGAAGAAAGGGGAAGGATAAGTCAACAAAGGAGGATCAAAGGATAAAATATTCATAAAGACCCTCATAATGGCTTGTAAGAGCAATAAAAGGGCTTGGAAGAGTCATTTATGGCCTAGTGGGCTTCATAAAGTTTTATGGTTGGGATATTTTGAAGGAGATGAGAAGAATTTCGACTTGGGCTTGATTAGGAAGGTTTTAAACTTGCTTAAGATTGTGCAAATGATTAGAGGATGGATTAGGATGGTTTAGGATTAGCTTTGGGATAGGCAAGTGGATGGCATTTAATGAGGGTGGGTGAAGGAGGAGATATTTGTTAACTTTGGCTTGGGTTAGTAAGTATTAACCCATTTTTAGGGAATGTGACAAGGTTAGGAGGGGATTAGGATTAGGTTTAAAGACATCTTCTAGAAGAGTCTAGACTTTGGATGAGGATAAAGACTTTCTAGAATAGTCTAGAACTTCCTAGGATGAGGATGAAGACTTTCTAGAAGAGTCTAGAACTTCTTAGGATGAGGATGAATTAGATTTTTAGGAAATAAATAAAGTTTTATTTATTTCAAGGGTTTGGGTTGAGGAGATATTTATTAACAAAATTTTAATAAACATGAGGATTAATATTTAATCTTAATTAAATATTTTGAGTTGGGATTAGGGGTAGGAAATGATGGGATTAGCCTTTAATCAAAATTAAAGAAGGATTAGAAGATTTTGGAAGAGGTTAGTGGTCTTAAGGAAATTGGCCAAGTTTTGGGCAAAAAATAAATTTTTAATTTATTTTGGGTTTTTTGGTCAATTTATTAATTAAATAATTAATAAATAAGGAAATAATGTTTAAATAAGATTCAAACATTTTTGGGAGGGATTCCTTAATTAAATATTTTTAATTAAGATAAAGGGATTTAATGACATAAAAATTAATTAATTAATTAATTAATAAATGATGATGTCATCAAAAAGTTTTCAGAAAATAAAAATACTTTATTTTCTAAAGGATTTTTAGGTGTCTACATTTTTCCCCTCTTTGATGTGATGCTGCAAGTGGCATGGCATCAAAGATAAGAAAATAAGATGCCCAAAGCAAGAACAAAAGAAGAGAGAATAGACTACAAGATGCCCCCTCAAGAAGGCGGCGGGGAGAGAAAGTGAGGCTCGACAACTTCTTGAATAGTACAAGAATCCGAGATGAGCAAGAAGACTCGGATTGGCTTAAGAGAAGAGGTTTAGTTAGCTCAAACTCTCACTACGGGAGAATGATAAAGGGAGAATCAGAGGCACAAGAGGAAGCAAACTTAAGATCTCAAGGATTGCAGAGGATGAAGGAGCAGAGCACTATAAAAGGAATCTAGGATGGGGAGATGGATGAGGGGATTAAAAAGCTAATGCAACTGGATTTCAAAGAGTCAGATTGGTGGAAGATGGGTTTCGAAGATCCCTAGGACTAGGATTGTGGATCTCGAAAGATGAGGCTTGGTGGATTGATTTGGATTGGTGGATCCCTAAGACTAGGATTGCTAATCCCTAAAGCTAAAGGTGAGGAGTGATTCAATGAGATACTGATGCATAAGCTAGGGTAGGAGAGATGGATGCTGGATATGGATGGGGGATAATGGAGATGAAGGAAAACCATTGCAGCTTTTTGAGCGGGGGGATACTTCAAAGAGAAGTACCACCATGTAGTTGAGCACTAGATTTGCTATAGGACTATTGGTTAATTGCTAAGGTTACCAAGAACATCAAGGCCTTTTCACCAAATGTCCAGAGGACCAACAGACTGACTCAAAACAAACACGTAAGGATTGCCCCAGCATCACACATGAATTTTGAAAGAATCAGAGTGAAACCGACACTGGGTAACCCACAAGAAAAAAATAAAAACAAACAAAAGACTTGATCAAGACCCTACGCCCAGATTACCCCATTCGCAATATACCATGATATGGAAGATCGTGGCAACTTTGAGGAGGGAACAAAAATATTGTTTGGAAAAGATACTTCAAGACCCAAAAGGGAAGATTCCAAATCAAAAGAAAGTGAAAATCCAAAAGAGAAACATGTGCCAACGAGATGGGTAGGATGAGGTACTAATGAACCAAGATCAGACATGAGGAAAGCTATATCCTACAAGGATCTATCGGAGAGCACCTAAGCTTGTGGATCTAGATGAGTGATGCGTCTGGCAAGCTGAACTAAGAAGGATAACACTTTGGTGACAGGAGATCTAGCTAAAGGATGCATTGGGATAGCTAACCAAGGGTTGTGTGATGTGTGCAAGATGCTGATCAAGGAGGACCTGACACAAAAGCTAGATAGATAAAATGGTACTAAGCTAAAGAGGATGTACAAGCTGATGGACCAAGATATTTACAAGCTGAAGCTGACCAAGATAGTTACAAGCAGGCAAAAGCTCAGGATGATAGGATAGCAGGATGGTTCGATGTTGTGCAAGATGTGAAAGCTAAGGGTGGAGTGATAGCGAAAGATATGGATTTGGCAGGATGCATCCAATGATGATGAGAGATTTTGTGACCAAGGATAGCTAGAGGAGCAGGATGAGATGGTTGGATAGAATGGTAGATAGCTAGGATTATGATGGATATAAAGAGATGAAATTGGGTTTGCATGAGGATAGCCTAGAGCTAGATACCAATGACAAGGGAGGATGGACAAGACAAGATCTCCAAGGAATATAGTGCCCCCAATCAGAAGATAACATGTGGAAGGAGGTCTTATGATGGATGTCATAGGATTGAAGCTAGGATGGAAAAAGCTAAAGGGGCTAGGGAGATGGATGATAGCTGGGATGGTTGGCTGAAGCTATAGGAGATAAGTGGATGGTGTGAGATGGAAGATGGAGGGTGGAGGATAGGTGGATAGATTGGAAGATGGAGTTGGATGTCAAGAGATGACCAAAAGCATGAGGGTGATAGGCTAAGCTGGGGATGGCGGGATTACGCATGACACTTGGTTGCCATGTTTTCATCATGGTACTTGTCCAAGGTGCTTGAATTGTCAAGTTTTCACCAGTGGACGCTTTATTTTTCTTTACTTTTTTTGACTTTTTGACTTTGGACTTAGCTAGAATGATTTTGGCTTTCTTTAGCTATTTTGGCTTTTTTGGGGTTTTTCACTGGCTGTTCGAATGTTCAATTTTGTTGCTATCTATTGGTACACCGGATGTGTGATTTATGCAATAGATTGGATTAGATGGAATTGATGGTAGGAGATAGAGGGATGAAAAGGTTGGAAAGGAGCATGAGATGGGGATGCTTGCAAGAGCAACATTGGCACATGTTGGGACAGGTGTGAAAAGAGCATATGGGGGATCCATGGTAGATGCAGGCGTGATGGAGGATTTGTGGAAGCGTGCTTGGGGATATAGGCACCCAAGATGGAGTTAGGAGATGGGGAACATGAGTCACTGGATGGAGGATTAGCAATGGTGGATGCCATTATGCATTGGGTTTCAACTTTTTTCTTTGGGATCCACATGGTTTTGGATTTACTTTTCATAGGCTTTTGCATTATTTTGCATTCTTTGATTGGATTTTTCCTTTTTGGAGTATGTCTTTTAGAATAGACATATGATTGCCTAGGATGTGGATTTTTAGCTTTATGCATTTTGAAGTTGGTATTTACATTGCTGTGGTAAGCTTTGGGAAGATGGTTAGGAGAAGCTTTGTGAGATGGAGAGGATATGGGAGAGTGTGTAGGGGGATGATGATGGATGATGTGCCTCAATATGTGCCTTTGCTGATCTTGCATAGGAATGGAGGGAATAGGATTTGAATGATGGCTGATAGGAGGATGGAGGATGGTAGATTTTGGGACATAGGGACCCAAAATGGATTTAGTGGATGAAGGGGGGATATGGTAGGTTTTTTTAGGTTGCAAAGATGGTGGAGGGGGGATGACATAAGATTTCTTGAAGGAGTGGTGGGAGGCTAGCATGGGGGGTTTGGAGATAGGCTTGGTTTGGGGGTGTGGTGTACCAACACCTTTAGATGGTGGGCCTTTGGATACATATCCAAGACCATGAAATCCTAGATTTTTTTGTGCAATAATAAGCTTTCTGATTCCTTGCTCTTGTGGTCCTAAACGTTGACCTTGATAATGCCATCGATTGAGCATTTGAACTAGCTGAGGATACTTTTTGCTTGTAGAAAGTGGTGGAAGTTCTTTATGAGATGTACAGCAATAGGGAGATACTATTCTTAATTCTTCTCCTGAGAGGAGGCCACTATGGATGAATGTAAGTGAAGCAAGAGGGTATATTATAGATGGTGAAATAGGTTGGATAGGTAGTAAGTTGGAAGCATGGAGTGGAGGAGATGGTAGGATAGGATCTTGATTTAGCTGATGGGATGAAAAGATATCCTGTAGTAGAGGAGGTATGGCTTGAGGTTTTGGAGATGGAGGGGATAGTGACTGCACTATGGATGGAAGACATGGTATGATGATATCTTCATTTATTCTTTGGGGGATGTCAACATGCTTTTGGGCAAGATCTTGATAGGATTGGTTTGGAGTGGATGGTGCGATAGGAGGTGAAGGGATGGACTCTTCAAAGGCAACAGATGGATAGATGGGAGATTCAGTAGTGGAGATGGGTGAGTAGAAGATGGATGCATAAGGGTCATTATGGGAGATTTGGGAAATGCTTGGAGGTGATGTGGATAGGATTTGGAGGGTTTTGACAGATGGTGGGATTTTGATGCTTGCGGGAAGTGGAAGGATTTTAAGCAATTTGATGGATGGTATGGGAATGATAGCTATGGGAGATGGAGGTGATATTATAGATGGGGAAGCTTCATTACTAACTACTTCACATGGTTGGATTAGATGACATGGCTTATTGACTGTTGGAGGCAACTTTTCTTTTATTTCCTCTAGGAGATTCTTTGGAGACTCGTGTGTCAGAGGTGGAGGTGGATTGACAGCAATAGCTAGTGTGATGGGGGTGGAAGATTGGGAGCTTGGTTGATTGGGTGATGGAGGAGAAGCTGGGATATCAGATGGCATGACTAGATAGTTTGGAAGAATGCATGGATTTTGTGAGATGCTTGGGGCAATGTTTCTAAGGCTTTCAATATACCCGTCATAGTCAACAAGATTTTTATCATCATTGGAATAGGAGGTGGCGGGAGCAAGGACAATACAACTGAACACATCATGATAGGTTTGGGATTTCATGTTTTGATGACGAGTCAGATGGGGATGGGGTCTTGCATATGGATGAACACAGAAGCTCATGGTTGGATTTAGATTAAGTGCAGATTTTGGATTGGCTGATGAAGGATTTCCTAGGGAGAGTCAAAGCTGTATGACAAACCTAAGGAGGATTGGCTGGAGATTTTTGGCTTTCCTGTGGATGGAAGATTTCAAGGGCATGCTGTCAAAAAGTGAGAGTTTTTCTTTCCTATGCGCTAGATTGGTGGAGATTGTGTCAACTTAAGGATAGACTAATGATCCTATGGGCATGACATGAGATTGACCACTTGTGGATCCCAACCTTTAGCTCAAGGTGATGAGGGATAACAAGTGACAAAGTGAGATTACCCTAGACAAAGCTCTATCAAAGGGATAACCTTGGTGAGGCTGGTGGATTGGTTGGATTGATTGGATAGCAAATTCTAGCAGAATGACAACAACTCTCTAAAGGCTTAGGTGTGATTTTGGATTGGGTTGCTAGCTGGTTGGGGGGAATGATTTGGAGAGACTTTGGATTTTGGATTGTTCTAAAGCAAGGAACTAGATAGATTCGGTTGTAGTAGGGGAGCTTGGATGATTTTCTGATGAGGCAGTGACTACGCTAAGTATGTTTTGAGCTAGGAGATTTTTGCTTTTTTGGGATTTTGACCAAAGTTGGTAAACATTCATTCAAAAGCTATGAACAAACAAGCAGAAAATTTTTTGGAGCAAGCATGTCAAACACACCAACATCTTAGGAAGCTTTCTACAAGGATGAAATTTTTTATAGCTAGGGAGTCCTCGATATACACAAGGTACGTGAGGCCCAAATCCATAGATGAAACCAAAAAGATGTCACATAGCCAAGAGGAGTGGTAACCCACTTCTCCTCTTTTACTTCTCAAGGGTATAAAGTTCCTTGAGTCTTAGCCCGAGTGACAAAATCTTGATTCCAAGAGAGGTGTCTTTGGATTCACCTCTCGATTTTTATACTCCGTTGGAACATTGGAGTTGAGGTCATCCCAAGGGGTGATGAAATCCCCAAGCAAGCCTCCTAAAAAGTGTAAAACAAGACCACATACATGATCTTGGGCTTTAAAAGACACGCGTTCATTCCGATTGATGATTTAGATTTTGTAAGCTATGATTGAAGACACTTGTGATTATGGCATACAATGTTCATTCCAATTTGACAGCGTCATTAGCATAATGGAAGTTGAGAGATCGTCAACATAAGAAATGTGAGCGTCATTGAAAATGCATCAAAACCATGCAATGTTCATTGATTGTTAGGAATTCAAGATTGAGTGTGAGTTTGTTTTAAGCCTGAAACAAAGATATGTGAGACTCGATTTGTCAAGCACGCGCTTGGAGGCCCTCCACGTCAAGAGTTTGTTTAGTTTTAATGTCCAAATGAAGTGTTAGCGAGCCTAATGTGCATTCAAGGAATTTTCTAAGTTAGAAAAACTAATAAAAACACAAGTAAGTGAAGTTTGATCTTTGTGGAGCACTTAACACCCTCTTAGGTGGACCCATCCCCATAGATGGCGCTGAGATTGCAACTAATGGTTAAATTGATGGGTGATTAAAGAGGGTGAGTCCAACTACAAACTCACTTAAAGCATCTTTATTTGGTTTTTATAATTTAAGAAGTTCCTAGAATGTAGATTCTTTTTATGCCCCAAAAGATGATTATTTGATCTATGGCATTCAAGATTGGATTTGTTGTTTTAATCATGCATTTATATAAAAAAAAAACTTGATTTTAATCCATGGCACTCAAGAGTGATTTTAGCAACATGCATTCAAAGACAAGTGATTAAACATTCAAGTTTTTTCCTTTGAGCATTCAAGATTGAGATTTTGTGTGTTGTTTTAAGAACTTTGAAGTGCTTTGTTTTAACCTTAGATCATTCAAGATTGTTTTGGACTCAAAAGTGAAAATGACTCTTTGGACTTTGGTTTTCGTTCAAGATTTTGTGTTCTAGTTTGCATATTTTAAGCCCAAAAATGATATTCCTATATTGTTTTGATGCATGAAAAACCTAAGAAACATTCAAGATTTTGCAACAAGACATTTTTTTGGAAAAAATAACAAAGCTTTTAGGACAATTTTTGGCAACCATTTAGGACTCTTAGTTTTCATGAGATTTTTTAAAATAACTTTAGTGTGCACTTAGTGTTGATTTTGAACCTTTTGAAATGGAAACTCGAAGTTCTTTTTAAATTCCCAAAAATGAAGTGTTCCTAACTTTGCATGAATGCATATAAAACCTTGATGTTGCAAAGATGCAAATGATTGGATTGGTTTAGTTTCACTTGTTAAAAGATTTCTTTTTTTGCAAATTTTTAATTTTTTAATGGATTTAAGTATGATTTGGGGGTTCATTTTAAGCACTAAAAAGAAGTGTGTATGATTTTGCTTCCTTAAAAAAAAAATGGCCAAGATCTCCCACAAGAAGAAGAAGAAGAAGTAGATGAAATAAGAAGAATATAGACAAGAAGAAGAAGAAGAATTCTAAATGCTTTGTCTACCTATAAGCTTGAAAAATCTGCAAACACTATGAGATAGACTATGAGTTCCTTTGTCTTCTTCATGCTCATTTGGACCTACAAAACCAATCTATACAATCCTACCAATCACAAAAATAAGTAAAATTAGCCAAAATTAGCAAATGACATACAACACTTGACTAAAAAAGCTAATGAAGATGACCCATGCAGGGTCCCACCGGGCGTGCCAAAATGTATATGAGCAATGTTAGTATGCTAATAGAAACCAAATTTAAATAAAGCTTCTACAAACTAAAAAAATTTCATAAACTACAAGATAGACTAAGATGAACTCTCAATTGAGAATATGAGCCATTAATGGACTCTCTCAATGAGAAGCTCTCTTGTTGAGTGGCTTTATCTAAATAGATAGGATGTATGCTCAAGCTTTATGCTTCAAAAATGGCTTAAAATGGAGTTGGAATTTGGGTGTGAGTGTATGGTTTTGATGTAAAATGGCTTCTTAAAATAGCATTATGACTTTACTTCATGGATTGTGTTATTTTACAAAGGGGAAGGATCCAATTTATAGGCAAGAGGCTTGAGGGATTGAGGGCTAAGATGCAAGGATGGGAAAAAGCTCATGGAGGGCTCAGATTGCATGAGAGGAGAGCACATAGATTGTGCTTCCTTACAGTCAATCAGGGAGTGACACATGTCACAGGGTGAGAGGATGGAGGAAAGGGGAAGGATGAGTCAACAAAAGAGGCTCAAAGGGTAAAATCTTCATAAAGACCCTCATAATGGCTTGTAAGAGCAATAAAAGGGCTTGGAAGAGTCATTTATGGCCTAGTGGACTTCATAAAGTTTTATGGTTGGGATATTTTGGAGGAGATGAGAGGAATTTCAACTTGGGCTTGATTAGGAAGGTTTTAAGCTTGCTTAGGATTGTGCAAATGATTAGAGGATGGATTAGGATGGTTTAGGATTAGCTTAGGGATAGGCAAGTGGATGGCATTTAATGAGGGTGGGTGAAGGAGGAGATATTTGTTAACTTTAGCTTGGGTTAGTAAGTATTAACCCATTTTTAGGGAATGTGATAAGGTTAGGAGGGGATTAGGATTAGGTTTAAAGACATATTCTAGAAGAGTCTAGACTTTGGATGAGGATAAAGACTTTCTAGAATAGTCTAGAACTTCCTAGGATGAGGATGAAGACTTTCTAGAAGAGTCTAGAACTTCTTAGGATGAGGATGAATTAGATTTTTAGGAAATAAATAAAGTTTTATTTATTTCAAGGGTTTGGGTTGAAGAGATATTTATTAAAACTTTTTTAATAAACACGAGGATTAATATTTAATCTTAATTAAATATTTTGAGTTGGGATTAGGGGTAGGAAATGATGGGATTAGCCTTTAATCAAAATTAAAGAAGGATTAGAAGATTTTGGAAGAGGTTAGTGGTCTTAAGGAAATTGGCCAAGTTTTGGGCAAAAAATAAATTTTTTATTTATTTTGAGTTTTTTGGTCAATTTATTAATTAAATAATTAATAAATAAGGAAATAATGTTTAAATAAGATTTAAACATTTTTGGGAGGGATTCCTTAATTAAATATTTTTAATTAAGATAAAGGGATTTAATGGCATAAAAATAAATTAATTAATTAATTAATAAATGATGATGTCATTAGGAATTTTTCAGAAAATAAAAATACTTTATTTTCTAAAGGATTTTTAGGTGTCTACAGGTTGAAGTTGTTCCTCTTTGTTCAACAACTATGGATGTTACTTGTGATTTCATCCTTAATAATATCATAACATGATTTGGTATACCATCAGTGATAATTTTGGATAAGGGTACGTCTTTGAAAAACAAAGAAATCACAAAATTCTTGGAGAAATATCAAATTCAACATAAATTTTCAACTCCTTATTATCCTCAATCTAATGGTCAAGATGACACATCAAATAAAATTATTGAGTAGATTCTAAGAAAAATAGTTAACAAGCATGAAAAATATTGGCATACTTAATTGACATATGCTTTATGGGCTTATAGGACAAGTAATCATACTGCCACAAGTACTTCTCCTTACAATCTTGTATATGGTATTGGCACTATTATGCCTTTGGAATTAGAAATACCTACTATTATGCCTTTGGAATTAGAAATACCTTCTTTATGTGTTTCATTTGATGGGATAATTGATAAATATACTTTTCGAGAACAACATGTACAAGAGTTAGAAATGTTGGATGAACAACAAATACATGCATTAGAACATATCAAAGCTTATCATAAATCTCTACAGAAGGAATATAATCATAAGGTAATTGAATGAACATTTTCAATTTGTGATTTAGTTTTATTTGAGAATCAATGAAATGTAAATGCTTTACTTGGTGAAAAAGGAAAGTTTAGCCTTAATTGGCTAAGACCTTTTATTGTTATTGAAGACTTTGGTCCAGGTTCTTATGAACTTGCTAATATGAATGGTGTTTCTTTTAAGGAACCTATTAATATTATGCATCTTAAATGTTATTATCCTTAATTTTATTCTATCTTTTCTTTTTGCATTTATATATTCCTTATAGACTTTTTTTTATAGGTTATGTAGTCTTAACAAAATTACATACTGAATCTATTTATGCACCTTCTTTCTTTCTATTAAGTTTTATATAAAACATAGAACTAATTAGCAAGGAAGGTTTTTCATTCATCAAAAAGTGATTTAATTTCTGATACATATATGACCAATGACCCTATCTATCACTATGCCTATCGCTGCACTTTGATGGCTGATGGATTCCAAATATCTTTGGTCTATAATAGGAGGACGTAGATTTGTTTGTCCATGTATGGCTTCTGGATATGCTCATACCATGTGAGCACTCTCGAGCACTCTATAGCTCAGCTATTAGTTTCTCCTCCCTTTCCCTACACATCCTTGACTCTCATTGGACAACTACAAAGATATCAAAATGCCTAATAGGATCTTTGTAGCCAAGAGAGGATGTTGGAATAACAATGAGAAAAGTAAACTCCGAGAGGGGGGGTGAATCAACACTTAAAAATTCAACCTTAAAATCATTCACCACACATCCATCTCACAATCTATGAATGTAAACTGAAATAAAAAATTAAGCATACACATCTATAACTTGAAAGTAAATAAACATTCAACACATGTATGATGCAAGATATTTGATTACATAGAAAACCTCTAAGGAGAAGGGAAAATTGGGGTGGGGATGACACCCATAAATCTCCACTACTATAGTAATAAAGTGTACCTAATGAAGGTTACAATGTTTGATCATGAAACATGATCTACCTTGTGAAAGGAATTCCCTATTAAAGGCTTACAATATTGTTAGGTCTTACCCTATTAAAGGATTTCAATACCCTATTATAAGTGTGCCTAGTAAAAGGACTTTAACTTAAAATCAAGTTAGCACCTTGTTAAAGGATTTACAATAGTTTATTAAGACTACTCTGTTAAGAGACTTAATTGATTCACTTATTATAATGTCTCAACAATGATCCCACAGTTAGCACTTTGCTACTATATAATAGATCACCTCTTTCCTGATGTGTACTTGATCCTCACTAATAAGATGTATCTCTTCTATCCTCTAACTCTTTTCCCATGCTCTCCTTTATTTGATTTTATAATGTATCTCAAATTACCATACCTTAGTCACCATGAATGCTCTATTTGCACATGCAAACTTCTCTCTTTTCTCTTTCCACACACATAAAAAATTTAGGGTTTGTCCTCCTTAAGAAGACCTAGGTGACTTAGGGTTAGGTATGAATCAACAATTTTGATTCACCCATTATGTTGCTTAATCCTTCCCCTTTTCTAATTGGTTTCATGTACTGCATACCTGGATTCTCAATAAAGATTCACCCTTATCATCTAAGATAAAAAAAAATCCTTAAGTTGGCTCCAAAATGATTTACATAGTAATTTGTGCCATTACAAACAACTATGTCAAAAACTATATTACTTGGCACTTGAAGTCCCTGATGCTTGGCATCAACTATAAAATCAATGCTATAACTCGGCCTCTAAATGAATCGACATCCATTCATCACTTGGCATCTTAAGGACTCAACACTTACTATTTTCTCGACACTTGAGTGACTTGACACTTACTAGTTACTCAACACTCACTATCTGACAACTTATGTTCGACATGTATTACTTATTTGGCATGTACTAAGTAAACGAATTAAGTATATTATCACTCATATGTCAAGACAAATCTAAGATTAAAAATCTCCCCTTTTGAAATGAGTGGCAAAATACTTGGTCATGCATGAATGATCTTAACTCATGAGCATAACTTAGATACTCACTATTTTTGTTTTCCATATGTACAAAATTTCAAAATTTTGCAAAAACTTGACTTAATAGTCATACCTCAAAATCCTATAACTCCCCTTGAGTTGTTTGTTCTATTCTGAATTTTAACCAATACTCCTACTAAGTAAATATGCATATGTTGAACTATGTTGTACTCTACTTCTGTCTTTGACTCCCCCTTTGGTTGGTCTCCCACAAAATTGTATATATTCTTTCCTTGGACACATTGTCACTCTCAAAACTTAGTGCTCCCCTTTACTTATTCTTATGTCATAGGGTTATACACATGTAGTGTGTTTATCCAAGAAATATTTATGGATCTTAAGTATTAACTTCAGAGTTGCATCCCAATTATCACAAGCTACCTCTAATGATTTTATTTTAATGGCTAACTTAGAAGCAAGATGAGATAAGCCTTCAAGTGTAGAAAGATGGGGATTTTTTTGCATTAATGTCTCTGCAAAGGCTATCTCATTGTGAAGTATATCCATGTGAGGGGTCAACATGGATTGGATGTTAATTAGTGTAGCCTGAATATTTGCATCTTGAGCATGTAGAGATGCCAACTAACCTTGGGAATTCATCAAATTCTTGAAGTGCTTCTAACTTTGAGTGGGAGAATTTGGTAGTGTAGTACCTGTTAGCTTCATATCTCCCTCTAGATTTGTAATATGATGTTGCACTTCTTGTATAAACAAATTTGCATGACACAACTGGGTGTAAAGTGAGAAAATATTCTCTAAGACTTTCTTTACATTTTCAATCTTGGTTGCTAACTCAACCTAACTAAGTGCAATAGCACTTGATAACTTTTCATTGAATTTTCCTTGAAACTTTCTTTCAGACCATTCAAGTAGTTTTACATTTGAATCCAGGTCTGCATCATTGATCTATTCTACAATGTTTACCAACTACTCCATGAAAGGCTTATCTTCTTCAGGTGATGGTAAGTTGAATGCATCAAGAAATATATCCTTGATGTCTTGCAATGCATGCTTCTACCTATGGTCCCTTCTGAGTAGTTCTTATTCTTTTTCTTCGCAAGTGCATCCTATAGTATGCTCATTTGTTCAATAGTGATTGTTGCAAGGTTAAAATTTGTTAAAATAATCACTTCATCCAATTTGGCATCACCAAATGATGTAACCTCATCTACCTTGGATGTACTAGGACTAGGGCTTGATGATTCTAGTGGTGTAGCTTCTACACTTGGCCTATGAAGTGCTTGACTTGGAGGAGTAGCAATTACTAACAAAGTAACTAGTGTTTGTATTGCTAATTGCTCCTCAGGTTGTGTATTCAAGTCTAACTCTTCAGTCCTCTCCTCTTCTTTCCTTTTAATTTTAATTTTCACCTTGAACTTGTGTTGTAGGTATAGGAATATCTACTTGACCTATTTGAACCTGTTTTCCAACTTGTGCTTCTGTAGCAACTTTTGGTACTAACATGGTGTGCACCAATTTTCTTATGCTTGTCATGGATGCCTCTTTTCTTTGATACACTAAAATGATTAATGTGGGTTCTATCACAATAAATTGAGGGGTTTTTGATATGTCTTGTGCTTCCACCTCTACAAATGACTTCTCTACCTTCTTAAGTTCATCTACACTCACCAATATAGGATGACTACATAGTTGTGCCTTGGTGGTGGTGGTGTCTAGAAATATCTTCTTCATGTCCTCCTTTGTTAGGGGATTGATGTTTTGAGGCTCATTGTTAGAAATATCCTTGATCTGTATAATTTCAACATCTTTTTTTGTCACATATTGTGGAGTAGCACTCAACATCTATATATCTGGTATACTATGTTATGTTTTGTGCTCATCTTTAGTTGTTCCCTATGTATCTTCATTTGTCTTAGTGCCTTCCACATGTGCATCTTTCCCAGAGTCAACTTTAGTAACCTCAGTTACTTCTTGTTCACCTTTTTCATCATTGACTTCAACAAGCATCTTCTCAATTGCCTTAGATGTTGTCAACCCATAAATTACCTTCCATATTTGAGTACTTTTCTGAACAAAATATTTAATTTTATTATGAAAAATATGGAATTCTCAATACTTTGGAGTAAATCTTCCTATGCACTTCTTAATGGCCTTTATCATCTCAGATTTATCTAAATCTAGCATCACTCTTGCAAGTGTAGTTTCTCTTATATTTCTCTATGTTGTGAGACTATATTTCCATCTTTGTTCAACTCTATCATATAAGTTATTTGGTAGAGAAATGGAAATCTCAATTAGATTCATCTCAAATGTTTCCATCATGGCATATACTGACTCTTCTACCTTATCCATTTCTAGCTTTCCAAGCTTATCAAATTCAATACGTGAAAATTTACTTAAATATGCGTTAGTCTTTATATTTTCATATAGATCCAAATCAAAAGAAGAACTATGACTTACCACTTTGAATTGGCTATTATCATCAAATTTTTTCCTCTCCTCATCTCATTTGGCTGGAGCAATGTACTTTCTCCTTTGTCTCTTCTCAGACTCATTATCTTGTATAGCTTTCTTGGCCTTCTTTTCTTTTGGCTTTGCCTCTTCTTGAGCTTTCTTAACAATAGCTCTTGTGTTGGTTCTGGTAGCTAGAATTGTAGGCTTAGGTTTTACAACCTTCTTTGGTTTTTTGACTACTAGGGCTTTAGCTTTCCTCTTCTTCTTCTTTGTGGCTATAGGTGCTTCACTAGCTTCTTCTCCCTTGGCACCTTCTTCAAGCTTGGATTCTTCTTCACCTTAATATTCTCCTTGACCTTGGGTTAGGGCTAGTGGTTCTTGAGCAAGGACATCTTCTTCTTCATCATATTCACTATCTTACTCTTCTTCTTCTTCCTCTGTTCCTTCAACAAATTTTTCTTTAAGCTTCTTAACTATTTTGTTCTTCTTTATTATTACTAATGTTGTCTTCAAGTCCATTGTTATCTTTGATTTTGAAACATCATAATTACCAAAGGTAGTAGCCTTATTATCTACTTCTTCTGTAAGTAAAGTTGTAATTGCTGCAAATGTGTCATCCACATTAATCTCATATCCTAGAGGTCTTAACCATCTTACCCTTGGAATTTCACCTTGTACATATGTGCAAAAATTAGTATCAACTAGAAAGAAAATATCATTAAAATGTTTCTCAACTAGTGACATTGTAATCCTATGTCTTTATTTCATTGACTTCTTAATGTCCTCAAAGTAACTAGTCATAATAGACTCAAAATCATCTCCCATTTGCTCAATGAATTCACCAATTTTTACTGCAATAGACCTATTTGTCTTCCATTGAACTTTACAAAAGGAAGGAAATGTGTTATGTACATAGAAAAATATACATACAACTATTGATCCAAACTTGCATTGTGCACTCTTGGTTTTCCTTATGACTCCCAAGTTTTCTGATAATTGTTGCAACTGTAAGATCATAAGAATGATCCTTATTCACTGTCTTGTAGCCTACATCAACAAAAATACATGGTACACTATTCAACTCACTTGATTGAAATAATTTGCGTGAAAAAATCCTTATTACAAAAGTAATGAGGTGATTTGCGATGGTATCAATTGTCATTCCTCTCTTGTTCCATACTACCCCTGTGTTTTTCTCAATTACCTCTTTTGGTTCACTTCTCATGGTTTTGGGTCTATCTAAGGTTGGATACCTTGTTATCATTTGCACAATCTTCTTATTAATCTTGATAGGTCCATCTTCTAACCATATAGAATTGTCATGAATTCTGCTTAAAACAATCTATATCCACTTTATCTTAAAAACGTTTGGAAAATCTAGGGCATGGGTTATCACTTTCCTTTCTGCAATCTTAAATTATTCTTTTAGTATTCCATTTTAACATAGTTTTTCATATAGGTCTTTGATTTCCATATCACCTATGCTACCCACCATGCATGTGTAACAACATCTCACATCTTGAATCATTAAGGCATGTTGTGGTATCATGGATAACGCATGAGACGAGTCTTGTTTATAAGTGATGTTAGGATTTTCCTTAAAATTTTGTTTTCTAATCTCATTGTCAATTAATTGAACATTTAAAACTTCCTTTCCCTCTTTGACCTTAGTAGCAGAAGAACTAGACACCATGTTTAATACATAGGGTTTGCACAAATTCAAACAATGTAGCGTGACACACGATAAATACCTTCACAAATCTAAATAGTGGTTGAATTCACTTGGAAAACACTTGGAATGATCTCTTAAATTTTCCTTTATCTCTTTGTGCTCTCTCTAGATTCCAATGATGTCAAATAATTCAAAAATTGATTATATAGACCTTAAAACTTCACAATTGATGTTTAGTGTTTACATAGCTGTAATCTCAGATTGAATAGAAATTTCAACTCACTCAGCTTCCATGGAGTTTTCTTTAAGCTTAGAAACCACTAAAAAGCTTAGTCAACGCTATCACTTATGATAGCTTGACATTAACTAGATTTTATGTGACAAATTAAGTGAAACTTTTCATGCTTGACAATAATATGAAAACTAAAAAAAACTTAAAGATTTCTTCCAGATTCTAAACAAAACTTTGCATATTTCTTCATGCAAATATAATCTTTTCAAAAATAAATCCTTGGAACTAATGTATATTATATCTTTTAAATATTAATCCCACACATACCTCTTGATTGCTTCATTGGAGGTGGTGTGATCACCTGACCAATTGGGTGAAGTGATCCCATCTGAACTTGATGTGTTGCAATCTTCCTTTTGCTTCCATGTCTTGTTCATCTCATCTCTAACATTCTTAACCTCTACCTTTCCTTTTCCTTTTTTGAACTCACTACTTGGTGTTCTTGACCTTGTTAGACAATTCCTACTTATGTGACTAGTCTTTAAGCAACTAAAACTTGGACTTTGACTCAACCATATTTTATAGTTACTTCTAAAATGTGTTCTAATGCAATTTTTAGAAACATGTCCATACTCTTGAAAATAGTGACAACTATAACTTGTATTATAGTCCCAATTATAAGAGTTTCCATTATGTTTTACATTTGTCTGCTTGTTTGATGACCATTTGGGCTTAGATCTGCATTCATATGCTTTATGTCCATCCTTCTAACAGTTATAGCAATATCCTTAAAATCTTTGTGTGCTTATGGTCTAGGTTCTGCATTCATGTGCCTGACGTCCTTGTTTGTTGCATTTGTGGTAGTGACCCATGAATTTCTGCTTAGGATTCTAATTTGTAGTCTTACACCTGTAAGCATTAGTAGTTTGACCAATCTTACCACAATTATGACAAGTAGGTTTTGAGTTCTTACCATTGATATTCCTTTGTTCACCACTTTTAGATGATTCTCCTTCTTCAGTACTAGTATAACCCAATCCATTAGTATCACTGTTGGATCTAGGAGATCTCATCAATTTCTCAAAATACTTGATGGCTTCACTAGGATTTTTGAAACTTTCAACAAATTCTTTTCTCTCTTTAGATCATTTCTCAATTGTTCATTCTGCAACTTCTATGTTGTGATCTCAATCTCTTTTCCATTCAATTCATGATTTTCCATCATCATTTGATTTAATGTTTCCAATTGCATGTGTGCAATTCTATTCACTTCTAATGTCTTTTCTTTTAGTCTGTTGGTCAGTATCCTTTTGTCATCTTCAATCATGACTTCATCTTCCTCAACTTCTTTTTTTTCTTAGTCACCTCACATAGCAATATTTATTGGACTTCTTGTTCTATTTTGAGATTTCTAACCTCTTCAGTTAAGGCTCCATTCTTTTTCATCAGATCCTCAACTACTACATCAAATTCACTTGTGTTTCCTTTAGTAAATAGTTTGGCAGTGTCAATCTCTTGGTATTGTGTGTCATCCTCCTCAATGGTTGTATCTTTCCTTCTCTTGAGTGAATGCTTTAGATTATCTCTTGCTTCATTAAGCTAATGTAGGGTAAGCTATATTTCAATCTTCTGGTTCTCAATAGTCTTTCCCAACTTGTAGACTTCCATTTCCAAGATCTTTCCTCAAAGCTACAAAGCTTTACTTACTAGAGAACAAGGCTCTGATACCAATTGTTGGAAATACACTGGGAAAAGTTAATTCTAAGAGGGGTTGGGGGGGTGAATCAACACTTAAAAATTCAACCTTAAAATCATTCACCACACATTCATCTCATAATCTATGCATGTAAACTAAAATAAAAAATTAAGCATATACATCCATAACTTGAAATTAAATAAATGTTCAACACATGTATGGCACAAGATATTTGATCACCCAGAAACCCTCCAAGGAGAAGGTAAAACTAGGGTGGGGATGACACCCACAAATCTCTACTACTGTAGTAATAAAATGTATCTAATCAAGGTTACAATGTTTGACCATGAAACATGATCTACCCTATGAAAGGTTTTCCCCATTAAAAGCCTACAATATTGTTAGACCTTACCCTATTAAAGGATTTTAAAACCCTATTAGAAGTGTACCTAGTAAAAGGACTTTAACTTAAAATGAAGTAAGCACCCTATTAAATGATTTACAATAGGTTGTTAAGACTACTTTGTTAAGAGATTTAACTGATTCACCCATAAGAATGTCTTGACAATGATCCTACAATTAACACTTTCTTGCTAGATAATAGATCACCTCTTTCCTGATGTGTACTTGATCCTCACTGATTAGAGGTATCTCTTCTTTCCTCTATTCTCTGTTAACTAATTTTACAATGTATCTTAGATCACCATACCTTAGTCACCATGAATGTTCAGTTTGCACATGCAAAATTCTCTCTTTTCTCCTTCCACACACATAAAAAGTTTAGGGCTTTTCCTCCTTAAGAATACCTAGGTGACTTAGGGTTAGGTATGAATCAATGATTGTGATTCACCCATTATGTCACTTAATCCTTACCTTTTTCTATTTGGTTTTATGTACTAGATAGGGATTCTCAATAAAGATTCATCCTTATCATCTAAGATCACAAAACAATCCTTAAGTCGGCTCTAAAAGGGTTTACATAGTACTTTGTGCCATTGCAAATAACTATGTCAACAACTGTATTATTCAACACTTGAAGTCCCTGATGCTTGGCATCAACTGCAACTTAAATGTTGTAACTAATCCTTTGAATGACTTAGCATCCATTGATCACCTGGAATCTAAATGACTCAACACTTAATATCTACTTGGCACTTGAGTGACTCAACACTTACTAATTACTCAGAACTTACTGTCTGGCAACTTATGCTCAACATGTATTACTCTTTCAACATGAACTAAGTAAATGAATTAAGTATATTGTCATTCATATGTCAAAACCAATCTGATATTAACAACTCTCATTCGCTCACTAGAAATTGGTAGGATATGCATGTATCCTTCAAAACCTCAGATACAAAACTCCTCCACTCTACTATGCTAGCTATAGAATAAAAGTTACATTTCTCAATTTCATACTTTTTCAAATCAAATTACATATTTTATCTCATTCTATTATTTCATACTTGGTTCTCTCTCTTGAACATCATTCAAAGGTCTAGATGGTGGGGGTATGGATTGACTAATCTCTCTACACACTATATCTAGGCCTCATTGGTGGTGTCTTTGTGGGGGTGCATGGGGGTCATTGTGATCTTAGTGGTGATATGTGATAAATGTGTACATCTACACCAATATCACTACCTGGGGGCATCTCCTCTACTATCTCCTCTGCTCTCTCCTCCTCTCTCTTCTCCTCCATGGGATCTCCCTTAGAGTTATGGTCCTCCTCATCTCTGACATCCTCATTCTCCTCTATTGTACCATCATCCTAGTGTTTCCTCTGTAAAACACTTGGATTACCTATAGGATAATCCTCAGGGAAGATGGGACAAGACCCCTATAGACTCTAGTACCTACTATAATATTGGCTCATGCTTGAGTACATCACATCTGATAGTACCTCTATATCCTCTGTACCATTAGCATCATTTTCCTCTATATCTACTACTGATGGTCGACGTATAATGTTGACTCTATGATAATACTTCATCAAATGCACATATTGAGGTACTGCTCTAGGGACTCCCTACACTAGGCCAAACTATCTCATCACCTAATCATAGTAGTATGAAACTATTATATGATTCTGATGACCCTCTAACAAATTTTTCTACAATGAGTATCTCATTTAGGATTGAGTATCATGTCACTTTGTCATCCAATACTAGGGTCTCCATATCACATCCACACTCAGAATGCAGTCTAGAGATACTCTCCAATACAAGATATCTCCAAAATTCTAGACATTCTCCAATGGATAGAAAAAGAATTTCATTGTGCTCACATCTACCATCACTAGGATTTCCTATGGATTTTCACATGTGAGGTGATCAAACAACAAAATCTATAGGAGAGTGCATATTGACAAGCTCTCTCTTTGATATCTCACCAATTGACAAAGCTCATGGTATAGTTGGGATAACATGTTATGAACCTACAAGAATATAGTCCTCTTGCTTTCCATTCTCAATATAACCTGGGTAAGAGGTGCCACAAACATGGTACCCTTCAAGGTGGGTAATACAACCAAGGATACTATACCAAGCATCACTTTTCATACTAGAGGGGTAGGGCCTGATAGTATGGATGATAGAAGGATGTTATTTGATCATGTCCACATTTGTGGAACATGTCCCAAGAAATACTCCTTGTCTATAAGGATATCCTAATAGACTTTCCATGCTCTAGGACTGATGATCTCACCTCGGATTGGAAGCCACAGGATCCTGTAGACATCCTCTAGTGTAACTGTAATCTCTCTTGAGGGAAGATGCAAGGAGCATGTATCCTCATCCCATCTCTCTATAAGAGTCGATAGAATGGCTTGATTTAGTTTTATCTATGGTAGGACTACTACCTAGTATGGCCCTACATCTCTCAATAATTGCATATCATCCTCATCCAACTCAAACAATCTCTCTTTGACGGTAAAAAAACAACTCTCTAAAGTGATTCTCTTAGAAATGAATCATATCTTGTAACCACAAATAAACAACATATTAGTCTTCTATATCATCAAATCTATAAATTGAACTTGACTAGGTCAAGGTCAAACTTCTTGGGTCAAGTTTAGCCTTACTATGTCAAGGTTTACCTTTCTAGGTTAAGGTTGACCTTGTTGGGCCAAGGATGACCTCATCCTAGAATGAGTGGAAATCTGATAGTCTATGTCGACCTTCTTGAGTCAAGGTTGAAATTATTGGGTTAGGGTCAACCTTAAGGTTTAAGGTTAAACTTTCCTATAGAAATCACATATTTGGAAAGTACAAAATCAAACAACAACAAACTCACCTCGGGAAGTGGTTGTCTGATAGCTAGGCACTATCTCAACAACTCCATGCATATCACTCGAAGTTCGTCTTTCCTTGGCATCTTACTTTCTCTTTTTGAATCTAAAAATGTAAGAGTGAGTATGTATGATTTCCTTTTCATTATTTATAAGTAAAATTAGGGTTTACTCATGGTAAATTAAGATTCCTCTTGTCTCATGTATTTAGATAGACATTCACTCTTTTCATCATAACTTGACCTTGATAACTCTGTTTCAATGGCATTGGAAAGGTGATTCAAATACCTAACTGCTTGAATAAATTTAGGAAGGTTAGAAATATTTATAATTGGTTTAAGAAAGATCTTTTCAACAAACAACATAATCAATGTCTAGAGTTATTCTTATCACCATATTTCACCCTTCAAAAATAGAAAGCTGAAACAGGGGGGAATAAGGGCTTTATCTGCTTCTCAACTATCATTTAGTAAGATTCTGGTGGTTTATGGATTTTTATTAACCTTGTGTGTTTTAGGTTTTAACAATTTTTTAGTAGGATCTCTACATCGAGGACTTGGTTATATCCTTTTTATTTACTATGATGTTTTCTTACTTTAGCTTGCATATTCACTTAGTTTTATATTTGAGCTAAAGTGGGGGTTACATGTATCATCTTAAAATGGAAGCACTTCTATCTTGGTAGGTTTAGCACCCACTTTTAGTAAATTTATCATGATATCTTTGCATTTAGGATGCATTTTGCACTTGATTCCTTCATTTTAGGTGACATTAGGGTTAGGGTCTCGAAGATTCTCCTTAATTTCCTCCTTTATGGTTCTATTTTCTAGGTAAGACTTAGGAATATGTCCTCCTAGCCTTCATCATATTCATTATATGATTTCTTTTCCTATTCTTGGCATTAAATCCTATTATGATATCATTTATAGGTTTCCAGGTATTCTTGGGACTTTCTGCTTTTTGATCCGATTGGGTTTTGACCAATAGGTCGACCCTGACCTAGGGCAAGGTCTATTGGAAGATTGGTTGGAAGCAGGAATGCTGATGATATTCCTATGGGAGAGTACTACTATGGTGATGTGTTACATTCATAACTGAGTTTGTCATTGATGTTAACATAGCATATTTTATGTCTACATAGCAATTTTCTATGGTATTTAACAGAAGAACAACATAAAGATCAAGTTGGTACAAATGGCTAGTTGAGAATGATAACCACCTGAGCTTATTGGAGATACTTCTAAGTATTTGGTATATTTAGTTAATGTTAGAGGAAGAACGAATAATTCTAGAAGAAGTTTTATAAGTTTTGGTGATGTCTGTTATGAGATAGAGTTTACAAAGATATGTTCTGGTAAACTTGTTATATGTCTTATCAAATTTGATATCTTGAGGATTGAGGTTGAGGACATGGAGAAGACATGTTGATAATGATGTGGCTAAGCTTTTTTATCATAGTATTGCATGTACAAAAATTTATTCATTTTGCAAGACAAAAGATTAAGGTTATCACTAAGTGTAACGTGTTCTTAATGTGGTCCCATAATAATTAATTAAGAAGTTCTAACACCTGCTAAGGTAATTATTTTATGGACTTGGTATAAGGGAAGGACATTTTCCTTTATCATGATATGGTGAGAATGCGATGTGTGAGTGTTCAATAAACAATAGAGTACATAATGTGAAGTTGAGCAGAGCAGTGTGGAAGTGAAGGAAACTTCATTACTGAGGTTTTGTTGAGTGATTTGAGGTTTGATATTTGGATATGAGGTTTGTGACCTGGTCTACAAGGTTTGATAGTGATTGGTCTAGTTGACAAGATAGAGGATAGAAGAAGATAACAATAAATTACTTATTTGAGTAGTGAGCTCTTCTTGTAGTTGAAATTTCATATTTGGGCAGTGGTCTCTTCTTGCATACAGTATACCACAACTCCTAACAGGTTTGCCACAACTCCTAATAGGGTTGGAATCTCCTAACATGGATTCAAAGTCTCCTAATAGGGACTCATTGTACTAAATGTTGTAACAGACTCCTAACAGGGTCCATCCTCTAACAAGGAATATTTATATTAGTACATCATCTTGAAGGCATCATTCCCACCAGGGTTTTCCCTCTAATGAAGGGTTTCCCTAGTCAACATATCTAGTGTAATTGTCTATGTGCATCATTATATGGTTTTTTTTACTTTGGTTGAGTGGTTAAGTTTGTTTAAAGAAGATAAATATTTTAATTGTTGGATAACTGATTCACTCCCCCCTTCCCCTCCTCTCAATAATCTTGGTGGACTATTGTTTCTAACAATTGGTATTAGAGCCTTAGGTCCTTGAAGAAAAAGTTTAACAACTTTGGGAGATCCATGGTGAACATGTTTAGGAAAGATAGTTTGAAGTTTGATGGAACAAACTATGATAACTAGAAAGAAAAGATGAAGACACATTTTTTGTGTATGGGTCTAGGATATTGGATCTTGACAAAATCAGTGAAGAAAATCATTGAAGAAAAGGATTTGGAAACTTACACCAAGGCAGAAAGAGATATTTTCATATGTAACATGAGATCTAGAGAAGTACTATTAATTGCACTACCTAAAATTAAGTGCAATTAGGTAAAATCACTTACTACTTCACATTTGATTTGGAAAGCTTTGGAAAATAGTTTCGAAGGTGATGCACTCTCTAAGAAGTTGAGGCTACAAAGTTGAATTTGTGTATTTCAAGATGCTAAATGATGAAATATGAATATGTAAGAACATATATAGGTATGATATTAGGAATTGATGTAGGTATTAAAGCTCAAGGAGGAACCAAAGAAGATGATGAGGTTATGTGAAAGATACTAAAGACTCTAACACCACCATTCAAGTTAGTAGTTCAGATGATACAACTATTGATATAATGTACCAAATATTTCACAAAGGAGACATTTCTTGGAAGACTTGAAGTAGTTGAGAATGAACTTAGAAAATCCAAAGAATTGACCAGAATAGAAACAATTTTATTGCCTTGAATATTTGACCTAACTTATCAAGGAGCGCAAGTGCTAGAGGAGATTTTGCTAGTAGCAACAAATCTGACGAAGACAAAAAGATTGAAAGAGTGGCCCTTCTGGTAACAAGAGAAAAAGGAGGTAAAAAATTCTTTAAATGTTGGACTTGTGATGAATATGGTCATTATACATCTAAGTGTCCTAAAAGGGAGAAAAAATATAAAGGAAATCATAAGCCTAGAAAAGATAGAGATTATTTGTATGCAAATGAAGATAATGATTTTGATGAACAAGCATTATGTGCTAGTGATGATGAAATTGGATTTGTGGCAATTAAAGAAGAAATTCCAAAGAAGGTAGCTTTGGTATCGCAGGTTAAGAAGAAATCTAATTAGATAATTGATAGTGGTTGTTCACATCATATGATTGGTGATATGAACAAGTTTGTTGACTTCAAAAGTCAGGATGGAGGAATTGTCAGAGTTGCAAACAATGTAGCACGCCAAGTTAAAGGTATTGGGTCTATAACTCTTGATGGTAAAACTAATACTGAGGATGTATACTTTGTTGATGGTTTAAAGCACAATCTTTTGAGTGTTGGACAACTAGTAGACAAAGCTTATCAATTCTAGTCCACAGAAAAGACATGCATGATCAGAGATAAAGATGAAAAGGTAATTAGTACAAGAACTAGATCTAGAGGTAATGCATTTTAGTTGAATCCTATTGAAATGACATGTTTGGTTGTAAATGTAGATAACAATTGTTATAGAATAAGAGATTTTGTGATATAAACTTTGATAGTATTGTGAGGACTAGTATAATGTTTTTTGTTAGAGATTTGCTGAAGATTATAAAGCCTAATAACACAATGTGCAAGGAATTTGTTTTAGAAAAGCATAACAGAACTTATTTTCCTAGCAAGAAGTTTACTATTATAGAAAAGTTGGAGATTGTACACATAGATCTCAGCGGTCCTACAAAGACTAGAGAATTCTATGGTGAAAAGTATTTTATGACTCTAGTTGATGGTTTTTCTAGAATGATGTGGGTTGCATTTCTTAAAGAGAAATTTGAGGCATTTGACAAGTTTAAGATATTCAAAAATAGAGTTGAGAATGAATCCAATATGAAGATTAAATGTTTGAGATCAGATAGAGGAGGATAATTCAATTCAAATGAGTTTAACATGTTTTGTGAAGAAAATGGAATTAAAAGATAACTATCAACTTCGAGAACCCTGAATAGAATGGCATTGCAAAGAGAAGGAATGAGTCTATTATAGAAGTTTCAAGAGCTATGTTAGCAGAGAATGATGTATCCAAGACATTTTGGAGAGAATCTATAAATATAGCAATTTACACTATGAAAAAAGTACAAGTAAGGAAAGACACAAACAAGACACCTTATGAACTATGGTTTGGTCACTCACCTATAGTTAAGTATTTCAAAATATTTGGAAGTAAGTGTTACATAAAGATAGACGATGACATTGGTAAGTCTGATGCTAGAAGTGATGAAGGTACATTTCTCAGTTATTCATTGAAAAGTAAGGCATATAGATGTTATAATCAAAGAACTAAGACTATTATGGAAAGTGCAAATTTGAGAATTGATGAGAAGTTTAGAATAAAAGAGAGAATAGTTGATTATAATTTAGATGATGATTTATTTACTAAGCCAAGGAATGATGAGGTATTTCTTGAGACTAATAATGATTTGTAGAATGAAGGAGAGCCAAGGCAAGAAAAAAGCTCAAAATCTTTAGTGGAGCCAAGAGTTGAGATAACAACTCCTACTTGATGAAAGAACATGATAAAGAATTACCCATCTAAACAAATCGTTAGAAGCAAAGATAAAGGTGTGATGACAAGAAGTAGAGTAAATGAAGAACTATGCTTGATATCTCAAGTTGAGTCTAAGAATGCAGATGAAGCATGCAAAGATGATTACTAGAAAAAATCTATTAAAGAGGAATTGGATCAGATAGAAATGAATGAGACATGGGAATTGGTCCCTAGACCAACAAACAAGAATGTGATAGGAACTAAATGGGTATTTAGGAACAAGGTGAATTAGAAAGGAGAAGTTGTAATAAATAAAGCAAGATTGATATGTAAAGGTTACTCACAACAAGAAGGAATAGATTATGAGGAGACTTATGCTCTAGTCACTAGAATAGAAGCAGTAAGATTATTCTTAGACTATGTAACACAAAATAAATTCAAAATACATTAGATGGATGTCAAGTCAGCATTTTTGAATGGAGAACTCAAGGAAGAGGTATACATTGAGCAGCCCAAAGGATGTCCTTTGATAGATGACAAGGAAATAGTATGCAGATTGAGGAAAGCATTGTATGGATTGAAGCAAGCACCTAGAACCTGGTATGTGAGGTTGGACAAGCATTTGACAAAGCTTGGATATAGAAAAGATATGGAAGATAGTAATATGTATTGGAAAGAAACTGATGGTGGTTTGATGATTTTAGTAATATTTGTTGATGACATTATATTTGGAGGAAATGGTGAAGAAAGTAAGAACTTTTCAGAAGAGATGAAGAAAGAATTTGAAATGAGTATGATAGGAGAAATGAAATATTTCCTAGGATTGCATATTGTATAGAATAAAGAAGGAATCTTTATTTCTCAGACTAAGTACCTAAAGGAGATGTAGGAATGTAAGAGAATGATATAGAAGATCAAGCTATTATGGATATCAAGCATTTTTATGATCACGTTATTGTGAACATCTATTTTGAACAAGAGAGAGCCTATCTTCCTTGATTCACCATTATTGATATTCGAGCATTCAAAGATACAATCACAGGGTAGCAATTGTGGATTATGAGTTTGGTAAGAGTAATTTAGCCTTGGGGGCTTGGTATGGTTTGTTATCTTATTCAAGTCTATGTGTTGCTTTCTCATACATATTCATGCTAGGGTTTCAATCTAGTAGATTAGATCTTGGCATTAAACATTCAATACACACACACATTCTATTATATCTGACTATTAATGGAGGTATAAATCACCAAAATAGGGAGTTTTACTAAGGAGAAATCCTCTATAGCCATCCCAAAACTCCATTTTTAGATATGTGTGTGTGCGTGTGCATGTGTGCATGTGTGTGTGCGTGTGCACGCATGTGCAGGTGTTTTTTTGAAGATCAAAGTATAGATTTGGATATCATTTTTGACAAACTTCTGAGATCTACAAATAAAGTTTTCATTAGAGTAGTATAGGTCAAGGTTGACTTTTCAAGGCACAATTGTGCCTTGGGGTAAGATTGTACCCTGCCAACTGGGTCAAGGTTGACCTACCCTTAGAAGGATAATTGTTTTTGGGTTTTCCCCATCTCAACATTTCTAGTTCGGAACGAGTTATAGATTTTTTAGAAACTGTATATAGGCATGAGAAAACAAGTATTTCTAGATTGGTTCTATTTTGAGGTATGTATCTTATTGCGTTTAATTTCAAGTATTTTCATTACTTATTCCATATCAACTCTCTCTCTCTCTCTCTCTCTCTATATATATATATATATATATATATATATATATATATGAATAGTGGTGAATATCTTATGCATTGTCAAAGATCCATTTTCTCTCTATTCAAAAACTTTAAGCAACTTATAAAATAAAGATAAACCAAAATAGATCTTAACCATTTAATCATTCACCACATGCATGCAATGTAAACTTGTGAAATTATAAGTAAAACAACTTACAAAAATATATAGAGACACAAATAACATATAAACCCCAATATTTTTCAAGTGGAAACCCTTGGTCAAAGGGAAAAGCCATGGTGGAATTAGTATACACAAGTACTTTTACTATTATAAAATGTGTCTAGTTAAATAATTAGCCATGTTAGGAGATTACTATAATGCCCTATTAGGAGTTACTTGGTTAAGGGATTTTTCTTTAGACCTATTAGGATCTTTACCTTATTAGGATTGATCTCATTTGAGGATTTTTAACTCAAGATAATGAATCACCCAGTTAATGGAATTGATCTTTAGACCTATTAGGATCATGCTCACCCTTTTAAGATTTACCTAGTTAAAGGATTTATACTTGAGAACTTACTATGATTCAAAAAGGAAAGTGATCTAGGTATAACACTTCTCAATTTCTTGTTTAGATTATAGGAATTTAAAAACTAGCTTAACTACACATACCATTAATGATCATCACACTTGCAACTACAATATTATATCATATAAATACATTCTTTAACATTTAGGGTGGCCACCAGCATAACAAAATAAATCTATAATTGAATTTTTCTTAAGGTCCACCACAACATGTTATCAAACCCTGATCCATCCTTTACTAGATCCACACAATCACCAATTTGAATCATGCATCAACTCAATTAAAGAACATATAACCTTTTACAAATTTTCCAATGAACATGCACAACTTCAAGAAATTTAATCACAATGACCAATGTATAAAAAATCAGATTATAACATATTTACGAAACATCATTTCCACATTACTACCTACCTTTACATCATAAAATATCTACCAGAGTCAACCCAAACATTATTAGTTGAGGATCAAACATAAACTACTCTTAAGTGTTCTTGCACTTTCTCCTAAACATAATTTAATTGAGAAAAACCATTTCTATTTATAAAAAAATCATGTGCAAATGGAACACCGATCACATAACTGACAATATATCATATATATTGAATTACTACATTTGGATCAGTGTAGATATAATAGACCAATCAAATAATTCACTCTATATTACTAATTGTTCAACCCAGTTACACTATCACACTTCAATCTAACATAAATTTCTCCATACTTGTGTATAGTACATGAAATTGTACACACATCATCTTGAGACATTTTTAAGTCTCTTATACTAACCACATGCTCTAATTTAACACTTAGAGTTGTGTTTGAAAAATGTGGATAAATAGACAACACACTTCTATGAATCCTTACACTCAAGATCAATCAATAAAAATCCATGAAAATGCAAGATCCCAAGATTCAACTCATAGCTTCCTATCATGATTATGCAAAGGTTTCTAGAGAGGTGGCTCTCATGTGAACATAGGTCTTGGTCTTCGCAAGTACATCGAATCAATGAAAGATTCAAATGGACATGCAAGATATCTCCAAGTCTTCAAGAATGCTTCAAATTCACAAGTATAGTAGTAGCATCAATTGTGTATGAAAGTATGATCAATCATAAGAATGATTCGATTCCTCAAGTAAATCTCATAAAAAGCTCCAAAAGCCTATAGCATAATGGTGATAATAAAATTACATCATGAAAAATGAAGGAAGAAGGTCTCCTTATATACCTAAGCAAAGAGGCATGAGGAAATTGGAGGGAATTTGAGAATTTAATGAAATGGTGTCTTATACTAATTGAAGGAAGTTTCTTATACTAACCACATGCTCCAATTTAACACTCAGAATAACCACACACTATATTTCAACTTAAAAAATAATAGAATAATGCTCTTGATAAAATGTCAACCAACAACCTTCAAGTTTACATCAACAACAACACAATAAATGATAAATGGAACATCAACAATACATTGAAACATATCTAAAACACAATACAAAATAATTATTCGAATGATATCCCCCTTTGGAATTGATTGCAATACAACCATACAAACTTTGCAACATCAATTATCATGCACTATCTAGTTTCTTCCCCTATAATGATTCATCCTCTCCTTGCTTTCACTTCTCCACTTTACTCTACATAATGTCTTCTTCCCTATTGTATTATTGTACTTCTCCCCCTTTGATAAAAATTCCAACGGTGCTACTCAAACATGATCCAACTACCCATTTACTTTACTTCCAACTACCCCCCTAAGAAGTAGCCCCCTTTACATTAATACACTATGAAATATGTGATGAGTTCACTAGATTTATGTAATCAATAGCATATCACTTCTACTTAGGTAGGGGAATGACCCCTATCCTACCTCCTAGATACTCAAAAGAATTCGTAGGTAACTATTTTATCAAGATATTTTGCAACTCATTCATTTGATTTCCCATAATATATCTTCACCTCTTTCTCCTTCACCTTTCCCATCAGAAAGCGGTACTTAATTGAAATGTTCTTATCTTGGGGTGTTGCACTAGATTCATTAATATGTTCAACACTAGTATTATAAAAAGATATTATCATTGATTATGTGATCTTCTCGTTAATCCCTTCTAAATCTCACTTTATCCATATATCTTGTAAGAAATTATTAGAAGCTACTATATTTTACCTCCGTTGTGGATTGTGAAATATAATTCTTCTTTTCACTAATCCAAGATACAGGTATTTCACCTATAAGAATGCACCACCACTTCTTCTCTTTTAATCATCAATGTTTCTTGTGCAGTCCACATTAGTAAACACTCTTAGAGTAAAATCAATATCATTGGGACACATAAGTCTACAATCAATTATTCCTTTAGACATCTAAATATTCTTAATAATTCCATCATGTGTATTTCCCTGGGAATAGACTAAAATCTTGCAACAATCCCACCTACATGAGAAATGTTTAGTCTTTTATGAATGATATAATGCATCTTTCTAAATATAGACCTATAAAGTGTCTCATTTACTGAACTACTATAATTTTTCTTCGACAAATTGTATTTAGTAACTATGGGGGTTCTATCTGGTTTGGAATCTTCCATTCTAAAAGTGTTTGACACTTCTTCACACACTTGGATTGACAAATGAAGATACCATCCTTGAGTTACATCACTTGTAAAACAATGATTTTTTCTATCTCACCTATCATGTACATTTCAAATTCCTTCTTCATTTCTTCTAAAAAATCCATGCTCATATCATCATTTCCACCAAAGATAGTGTCATCAACAAAACACTCCAACAATTTATAACTTATCTCCTTCAATATTTAGGTACACATTATGACCTTCATTGGTTCTCTTGAATCCAACCTTGAATAAATATGAATGTAACCTTTCATACCATTCCATTGGTACCTTTTTCAACTAATACAATATTCTTTTCAACTTTAAAACCATATTTTGTTCTTCTGATAATGAAAATCCTTCAGGTTGTTCAATATAGAGTTCTTCTTCTATTCCAAAATTCAAGAAATTTGATTTCACATCCATCTGAAAAACTTTAAACTTCTTATAGACTATATAGGCTAGCAAAATCCTAACACTTTAAAGTCTAGCCATTGTTGAAAAGATTTCTCCATAATCCAACCCTTCCTCTTGTGCATATCCTTGGAAAACTAATCTTTATTTTTTTGTGGTCATTGCACCATATTCATTTAGCTCATTCTTAAATAAACCCTTTGTACCTATCACAATATTATCTACAAATCTTGTAACTAATATCCAAGTACCGTTCTTCTTAATTTGATCAAGTTATTTTTGCATAGACTTGATCCGGTCATTTTTTTTAATGTTTCATTGAAATTCCTTGGTTGACACTTAGAAATTAAGCAAGCTCTATTCTCTACTCATGCATCCTTATCTCAAGTTATCTAATCTATTGAGTGATTCATCTTTACATACCTTAGTATTACTAGTATAGGCATTGGAGCTTCGTCTTCTTCCATTGGTTGTATCATTTCCTCTTCTACATTATTTTTCTCATCATTTACTTGTTACTTCATTTTTACATAAACAATCTCCAAAACAATTTCAGATTCATGCTTGTTGGAATCATCATCGACATCATATTTATCTAAAAAATTATCCACCTTTGTATTGGAACTCTTCATAATATTGTTAGTTCTCTTGTTAAAACATTTGTATGCTTTTATTTTGGTAGAACACCCTAAGAATATGCCATCATCACGCTTAAGATAATTTTTTTGATTAAAATAATCCCTTTTAACATAACATCTACTTCCAAAAAAATTTAAATATTTTACATTAGGAGTACGATCATGCCAGGTTTCATAAGGAGTCTTACTAGTACCTTTCTTTACTTGTATCCAATTCATAGTGTAGACTACAATACTAATTTCTTCTCTCAAAAATATTTTTTCAAGATCACCTTGAATCAAAATGGTTCTTGCAACATATAAATTTGTTTTATTTCTTCTTTCAATAATTCCATTATTTGGTGGAGTCCTTAGTGTATAAAATTGTGTATTGATGCTATTCTTGTCACAATAGCCAACAAACTCCAAAGAAGTATATTCTTCACCTTTGTCAAATCTTAACACTTTAGGTTCTTACTGATTTCTTTCTCTACTAGAGCCCTTGACACTTTGAACTTATGGAATGCTTCTAATTTGTCCCTCAAGAAGGTTACTAACATTATTCTAGAGTAATCATCAAAAAATAGCATGAAATACTTATCATCGTGATAACTCATAGTCTTTACAGGACCATACAATTCAATATGCATGAAATCCAAGACACTCTCAAATGAATAAGACTTGCCATAGAAAGTAGTAATGGTTATCTTAGCCAATTGATATTCTTTGCAAACACCATTATCCTAAATGTAGCTCCCTTTAACTCTAGATGATATCCTTTATCATTAATCTAACTAACACTAGGAAAATTATGCTTTAAATCTCTATCAAGATACACATCTTCAACATTACTCTTACAATTGAAATAGATATAACCTTTACCTTTTGCCAAGCATGGAGCATTGTTAGAAAATATGACTACACAACACAAAACTCTTCAATATTTTTGAAAATTCTTCTCTCACTAGTTCTAAAATAGGAAACAAAATCCTCTTATACTACAAGAATACTCGCCTTTGTTTATTCTTGGAGCCTTTCATGGAATTGTCTAAACATTACTATTTTCTCCTTACAGAAAACATGAATCCCTTGGCTATTGATTTGAACCCATGACTATTAAAATAAGAAGGGTTCCTTCAAACCATTCTCTTTTTGCATTAAAAACCTTGTGGTTTTGATTTCAACTTTCTCCATACTTGCAACACATACTTCTCATTTATATTTACAATCACAACCATGAATTGGGATGTGGGTTCTTTGTGTGTTGTTGTCACCTTTACTTCAAAACCTTTATGTATGATTGTCAATATTGTATGCATGTGTTGTTGTCCTGCATTTTGTCACTACAAAATGCAGACAATAGCATGAAACTTTTTCAAGCTAGTTTCGCATTTCTCTAAGCTTGAATTTGATATTCAATTGCTTAGTGTTGATCAATCGATCCATTTCAATTCGAATATCAATTTTTTTTATTGAAGGCCTTCATCAAGTCCATTTTGTTTTGCTTTTTGTCGAGCCTTTGCTTGATTTTTGAAGCCTTCATAGTCCATTCTTTGTTTTTGAGTTTTTGTTTTCTTGTTTTTGGTCCTTTGGATTTTCTCATGTCATGCCCTTAGATTTTCCCTTCGATTTGGTCTAACCTAGAGGTCAATCAGAGTTGTCAGTCAAGAGATATGGTCATTTTAGTGCCTCAAAAGTGGACATTTTGGGTGCAACAACACGAATTTAAAAAAAAATGATGTTATATTTTTCATTTTGACATTCACTTTTTCAAAAATATAACATTTACTCATTTTTTGTTATGTTTTGAAGTTACTTTTCATTTAAATTTATAACTTAAAGTGACTATAGTGCATTTTATGTTATAATTTTAAGTTGAGTTACTTTTTATTTTTTCACTTAAAATGACTATAGAACTATATCGTTACTTTTTAAATTTTTGATTTTTAAATCAAATACTTATATAAATGTCACTTAAATTTAATGTTTATGACTTATAGTGATTAATATAATGCATAAATGTTATTTTTGACCCCTATTGTTGACATTTTTATAAAAATAAGTGAAATGCATAACTTAAAAGCCTTAAAGTGGACATTTTATGTGCATATGCATGTAAAAAACTATGAAAAGTGGAAACTTTTCATGCTAATGCATATAAAAACTCATTTTGAGGACCTTTTTCATGTCGTTACATCAAATGCTTGTAAAAGTGGACCTTTTTGATGCAATGACATAAAAATTTGAGTTTTAATGCTTGTGCATAAAAAAGGTGAGACATTTTAAAATATGTAAGTGACTCCAAAAAGTGAGATTTTAGAGTCTTACACATTTTAAAATATGCAATGAGTCTCAAAAAGTGAGATTATGTCTCAAGACATATTTTAAAACATGTAATGGACTCTAAAAGGTCCTCTTTTGCCTCCCAACATGTCTTAAAATATGTAATGAACATAAAAATGTTCTATTATGTGAAGAAAACATGTTCTTGCTCCAAAAACCTCCTATTTTGATCATAACTTTTGATTTTCTCCATGGATTTGGATGAAATCAGTTACATTCAAAATGTTTTGGAGAGGTGATCATTTTTCCCTCATCAAAAATCAATTTATTGCACTCAAAAACATGTTTGAAACTCCCAATCTAGGGCACAAGTTTGTATAAAACTCCATAAATCTGCCAAGTTTGATCATGTTTTTGTATGGAATCAAGTTGTTTTTACTCATTAGGTGATTACATTGCTTGAGGATCATTATTTTGGTGTTAAATCATCAAAACATTTTACTTGGAAGATCATGTTTTTTGCTTGTTTTGGCAAAAACGTCCCAAGAACATGCAATCTTTAAAACGTTGCAAGGAGGAGCCAATCTAGGGCACATTTTGGCATTTTGCTAACTAATCTCCATGTTTGCTACCCTTCATAATTCAAATTTTGAAGATTTGAAAAGTTCTCACCATTTTAGAAGAAGATTTCAAACAAAGAGCATCTTTTCCTTCATTTTTGGCACATATTTTTCATGTAAGTGGACCTCTTCTTTCTTGCATTTTAATTCATGCTTATCCTTGCTGATTTTATGCATGAAATCGTTGAATGTATGCCATTTGTAAAAATATTTGCATTAGAATGTGCATTTTTCCTTTAAATATGAATTTCTTCTTCATTTTGATGTCTTTGGTTCTTCCCCAAGTTCCAAATTCAAATTTCATTTTTGGAATGCATTGCATCTTGGCATGTTTTGAGTTTTTTTCAAAGGTATGTTTTTCTTTTGTTTTGGTTTTGTGTGTTTGTTTGCCAATTTTTCTCCATTTGGAGAAATTGCAAATTTTTTCCCAAAAACTTGTTTTTCCTTCATTACATGCAAAAGCATTATTGTTTTTCACATTCCATTTCCATGTCATTACATCTCACATCTCATCTGACAAATGTGATTACATGTTTTTCACTTCATTCACCATCCAAACACGCATGTAATCACATTTTCTGCTTCCATCTTCATCCATCTCATTTTTTTGCTTCCATTTGCACAACACTATTACACAAAATGCCATATGTGTAATTGCATCCAAAAGGTCCAATTTGGATCAAAAGTCATATTTTGAAAAGACAAAAAGATGTCATTTTTTCTTTTTGTGTACTTTGACTTCTTTCTTTCTCCAAAAGTGGCTATATAATTTATGATCTCACTTACATGAATAAGTACATGTTTCCACCTCATAACATATTTTACATGTTACCTTTCATCTGCATCCGCATATACACGTAAAGAGTACCTTTCATTTGGACTTACATCTCATTTCATTTTACACTTTCCATTACATATTGCATTTACATATACACATATTTCATTCAATAAAGCCTTGAAAACTTTAAGTCACTTTTGAAATCAGAAACTTTCACTTTGCACGCATTCCCATGCATTTCACCTTTGCACATTTTCATTCCATTCCATTTCATTTTATTTTCCATATCCAAACTCTCATTTCATTTCATTCCACATTCCGTTCATTCCATTTCACTTTTCATTCCATTGCATATGCATATGCTTTCTCTTCGAAAGTCACTCCTTTTCAAATCTTCATTGTTGCTTCGGTATTCACTTGCATGGAGATTCCTTCTAATGATTTATTGGTGTTTTGGGATTTTTGTGTTGCAGTACAAGCACAAGAAATGTCCTCACCTTCCAAATCCAAGGGCAAGATGAAATACCAATATGACAAAGAATTGGCACATGCAATTCCTTCCTTAGTTACGTCTGTTCTTGATAACGTGCTAGACACCAAGATTGGTCATGTAGATGTAGTTTCTTTTCTTCAAAGGATTGATGCTCCAACTACACATGAGATGAAACATATTAAAAGAAGCAACATCCATTTGGTTTCTACATTTCCCATGGTAGCCATAGAACCTAATTTTGTCTATGGATGTGCTCTGCACTTCACTCCAAAGACAAGGAATACTAAAGATGCTGATGGAAAAGTTATCATTAGCCTTGATCTTGAAGTGATTGAACAAGTCTTGAAAGTTCTTCAAAAATTAGAATGTGTTGATTTGACCAAAGGATCATCATTGGCCTATTGGAATGAGCAAAAGGATAGTTATCAAAAGTATGCCAACCTTTACTGGTTAGACAAGAAGAGAAACAATTTTTCTAGATGGCCAAAGACTCTTCATCAGTCAAATTTTAATTAAGAATACAACGATCTCATCATCCTTCTAAGCAGAATCTATGGTCTTAAGGATTCTTTTGATTTTGAACCATGGATGTACAAATTTATGTTTCAAATCATAGAAAACAAAGAACACATCTTTTGGGGAGAGCTTATTAGTACTGCGATCTATTAGTAGATATGCAATGTAGGAACATCAGTACCTTTTTACATGAATTCATATCTAGTTTACATTGATGTTGCCATAGGGTCATTTTTAGGTCTTTCCACCAAAGGTGATCATCTTCAAGTACTTGTTTGGGAATGCTATGACCAAATCACTTTGACTAATAGTAAATACCATTATAGAAGAGTCCAAGATGCTTTCTTTGGACATTACAAGTGTCTGTTCGACAAACAGTTATGTATCAAAAGAGTATCTGATGTAGCATGGGAAAATGTAAACCAATATGGCTGGATTTTTCTTCAATTTCCCACTTTCACATACTTGAGAGTTGGATATTTGAAAGGAGAGCCATATACCTTACCTGGGTATGCTACAGATCGAATCATTCTAATGGAGTTAGCCAAACAACTCATGGACGTGCAGAATGATCAACATGCATCACATAGGCCTGAATTTGGCATCACCTCAGCTATACCTTTAACTATTGGAAATTATTCAATTGTTTCTATGCCTAAAGTGAAGAATATGGAAGCATGGTTGCAATTTATTACATTAAAGAGGTTAAAAGCTAGATTTGATTTTGATTATTGAGAGATGAACTCTCAGATAAAGAGAACCTATACTCATGTTCATCGCATTGAAGATATTTGGATTGACATGAGAATAGAGCTTGATATTATGAAGATGGATTATTTTAGGTTAACCTTGCAACAAATAATCGATCTTAATATGTTGGAAATTCCTCCAAATTTCCAAGTTGAAGATGATGGCAACATTCTTGATCTAGAATTCCATCAAGCTGGTGTTGATAAAATATGCCCTTTTCCTATTCAATGGCAACAAAAAGAAGGTACATCTATTATGGACAGGTTTCAGTCTATCTTAGAAAACACTAAAAAGTGGTTGAAAATTAAAGGCCTAAAAAGAGTAAATCCTAAAATAGGTTTGGATTGTGGAAGCTTTGGTCCTCAGGAAGTCACAACTGGAAATTACAGGGAAAGATGGTGCTTCATCTTCAAATGTCAAGAATACTCTCAAAATAAAATTAAAGGGTGGAAAAGGAACTAAATCATCTCAAGTTCTTGAACCAATTCAAGAATCAGTGACAAAATCAGAAGAAGAATTAGAAACAAAATCTGAGAAAGAAGATTTAGATGAAGAAGGAGAAATTTGAATAATATCTCCTCCCAAGCCTGCATGAGCTTGCATATCTTCTCCACATGAAGAGCCCTTTTTGCATGAGGTTGATGATGATGTATATTCATTTTCTACTATTTTCACTCACTCCATTCTAGTCTCGAAAGTTAACACCATGGCTCTTTTGATTTCATCTGTTGCTCTTCGTGTTCCTGCACATGGTCAGTTTGAACACTTAGCAAATGTGTTTGAAGATTTTCCAATTCTTACTAGTGGTCAAGTTTCCCAACTTGATACATCTTTCATAGGATTTGAAATTTTCATGACATAATCTTCACAACATGTTCCTATGCCTACAATAGTGCAAACTGATTCCTATTCAATCACTACAGATATACAATCTGGATCAATGCTAATGGTCTCCACTATGCCTACTTCTACAGATGAAAGTTTCAGCCTACCTGCATGGTTGAGTAGAATAAAAACAAAGAGAAGGAAGGTGGTTTTTCCTCCTGAAAATCTTCCTATGAAGAAGACTAAATCCAAATCTCTAAAGGACAAGATTGTTTCTAGAATTTTGGTTGATTCTAACAAAACCAAGTATGTTGAGGTTGTTGATCCCTTAGTAGATAAACCCGTTGAAGAACTCACTAGCTCTGATTATAAAATTACTAAGATTGAAGTTGGAAATCAATCTCATTTGAGTTCTTTACAAGATGCTCATGATGCATTGGCAAATGTATCAAAAAGTAGTCATGAGCTTTGGGAAAAGAAGAACCAATTGAAATAGGAAATAGCTCATTTGAATGAGGTCATCCAGAATGAATCTTCTCAAAATGTTGTTGTTGCATCACAAACATCTAAAGAGAGAAGATTGATTGAAGCTGCCAAGTCTTGGATACAGGAAATCATTGCCGAAGGAGTTCAAGCCATCACAAAAACACTTGCAGTTCTAAGGTGTGTTAAAGAGATGAACATAATGGAACTAAGCTTAATTTCTTCTCTGACTTAAGAGGCAAATAACTTGAAGGAAATCCTTGAGGATTGGGATGAAATGATTAATTTTGATCTAAATGCTATGGTCTCATGTGACATTCTTCCATCATGTGAAATGTTTTTCAGATTTCAAGGACTCATTGATTACAAGGAAGAGACCTTAAGAAAGTTGATCGCAAAATTGCAAGTGGCTCTTGAAGATTGTCAAGTAGTTGAAACAAGCCTTGCTTGTGATTTGGAGCAATTGGGATACCGTGTGATTGATAATCTTGGTAATATTTTTGCAACGGAAAGAGTGAATTTAGAATATACAATCAGGATCAATGTTGATGTAGATTCCAAAGATTTTGGTTCGCACACAATGAAAAAATTCATTTTGTACAAATCCTTGACAAAACACTTGTTAGATAATATAACAACAAATTCCAAAGTTGTGCAACCAGCATATGAAAATGCGGTGAGAATCAAAGCCATATCAAAGACTATGGAGATTGCTAATCTTCCTACAGTGCATGATGTCATTGTGAAATTCAAGGCATTAAGAAGCAATCTTTAATAATGTTGTGTAATTTCTATTTCATAGTTGTTTAGAATGCATTACATGAAAAAGTGTAATTTCATGTATGAAAAAAATGTAATGCAAGTTGCATGTAACCCTTTAGTTTCTATAGTTAGACTTGGTCAAAGTTGGTTGAGTTGCTCCCCCTTTTTCCTCCCCTTTTTTCTCAACTTCTTTGCCTAGATAAAGGAGTGCCCCCCTTATTGTAAAAATTTCATTATCTTTATGCAAGAGAGCTTTGGAGAAATTGTGCCAGCAGAACTTTGTTTGTGTAGCACTATTTTGAGAGAAAGTGCATACAAAGGAGCATTTGAGACTTAACTTTGATTAAGTGAAATTGTTGCTTGTATGAATTGTAAGCTTTGTCTATAATTCATTCAAATTTTCTTTGATTCGTACTATCTTTTGTTATTGATATTGTATCTTATGATTGATAGAAAAGAGTTGAGAAACAATTGAAGCCCGTGCTTTGACTAGGAGCAATTGTGAAAATCCATAGCTAGAAGCTTTGTCTGTAGCTTGTATTTTCATCTTGATTCAAAAAATAGTTAGATTGTTCTTACTTTTAGGATTCTTTGTGTCCTAATTGTAAATTCATAAATCTCTCAATTTCTTGCTTACCTTGAGTTGATCCAAGGAATAATGAGAAGGGGGAGCCTTCCCTTTAAGGTAGGAGAGACTCTGTCTCACACATTGTGGCTGGTCATCCTATTTTGTGACTAAATTTTTTACCCAAAACTGTCGGATGCAAAATATCCACCCAACATGTGTGATTCCCTAGCACTTGTTATTGCTAATGTCCCCTACATTTCATAGGCTCTAGTGCTTGTCATCTTACTAGAAATTATAAGTGTCTCAAACATCATGAAGATTTTAGAGTGATATAAAAACCATTGTATCCAATTACATTCTTGACACTTGAATGATTGTCCATTCATGTTGCATATTGGTTTGCTTATTCAATCATTACTTCTAATACTATTTTGGTCATTTCCAGTATTATAAATAGAGAAAGTTGAATAACATGGCTTCATGCAGCTCTTTGTATCTTTTCTTATGCATGATTATAATATGACATGCTTGATACCTATAATCTTGCATAAAATATGAGCATGTACATAAATGTGTGTGTATGTGTAATGCAATGGTGGGCAAGAATACATAATCTAGATTCTACAAGAAGGTTATTGTGACTTTGTCCTCAACCACATTAGACACATCAAATATAAATGTAAAACACACATGCAAGTATGGGGTCAGTAACTAGTAAATCCATAAATATAAATTACATCATAACATGTGGATCATGAAAATAACCATAATCATCAATATAAAGCACATGATGTCTCTAAATTATCTAATAGCTCTTGATATATAAATAAAACCATAATTTAATGGCATATGTATCCTCATATATTATTGAAGCAACCAACACACACATGAAAATAAGATCAATAAAAGAGTTTGATAGTATGAACCAAAAAGAAGACTACAAGTCTTCTTTCAAAACAAATCTAATTTAGATAAATTCAACATTGGAATTCATGGAAGTGTATTACCTTTATTTTATTTTTATTTAACTTCATGTGTTAGCTCTATTTTTGTATATTTGATGTAATTTTTGTACAATGATTAATAGAGGTATTGTTTGTCATCTTGTTAATGAAGAGGATTCCATTGTCATGGCCCATGGTTCATCTTTTCTCATGCACCTAGCTAGTAAAGTGTACAATCTCCTCATAGTGCATTTTACAAAAACTTACAAAATTTCATTGGTTGATTAACATGAAAGTGTTTGTAGGTGGGAATCCCCAATGTCTCTTATTCTTCATATTATGCCTCTTCCTCTCTCTTGACTTGCCAATGTTTGCAAAAGTCACTAACATGTTATTTCTTGCCACATTTTCCTAGTTCTCTAAATCACTAGTACTATGTCATTATATCTATAAGGCATAACAACCCTCATTTTTATATTAAACTTGTCAAAATTGGAGTTAACATTTTTTAGGAGGTTTTATGAGCTTTGTATTTTTGTAGTAATCTTATGTTTAGTTTTCTCAATTTTTGTGCCAAACATTTCTTGGACCACCTCAATTTATGTGTCATTTTTTTGTATGACTACCTTGATTTTTCTACTATATTTTCTATATGGACATCTTGATTTTTTTCATTTGGATACCTTTACTTTTATGCTAAAGACTTTATGCACAATCGCATAAATCTCTATGCCCTAGTTTGTAAAGTTGATTTTATTTCCATGTCATATGTTGTTGGATTGCTAATGGTAACTTGTTTTTTCCTTATCTTTTTTTACACAACCTTGAATTGAGATAATCCTTTTCTTGAAAAAAGGCATTTTTTTATCTACTCCACAATACTATTTTTTATTTTATCTAGTCTCATGCCTAGATCTATGATAAATTAGTATATACTCATTTTGTTAGAATTTTTAAAGGTCACAACTCTCAAAATATTACAAAATCAAATCCATAAATTCTCTTGAAAAAACTTCTAAAGGTATTAAGTCAAGTCTACTTAGCTTTCTATAACTAGTGCTATTGTAATCACACTACTCATAAAATGCCAAACTCATTCTACTTTTGGAAGACTCCTTGATTATAGAAATTGTAGTCATTGAAATGGAAAGTTAAGGAAAAAAACAAGAAATATTTCTTTGTTATTTTTTAATAAATATTTGTAGTAACAAATTTTATTTTCTTTTTATTTCTTTTTCAAAAAATCAAATAACAAGCAAATTTGTGAAGTAAATTTTTTTGTGCACCTATTATACTTGTAATGCAACATTCCTTCAACATATAACAAGAGGAGATAGTTTCTTTCCTTTTCCTTTCATCATTCCAATCAGAGGGCATCATCATCTATTTTAATTTTTTTATAATGTTATAATCTCTTGCACAAGTTCTGTTGTACATACACTAATATACTTCTTTGTACTTTGTCATTAATGTTAAATTTGATATAAGTGTCTTAACTTTGTAGATAAGAAACTATCTTGTGAGACCTTATGCATGTGGCCAATTGAGATTTAAATATATCAATACACTAATTGCAAATATCCGGTTGATGTTCATGCACATGTTTGCATACCTAATCTTCATCATATTATTGTGGGTGATTTCTTTATTATTATTTTATTAACATTGGTACCTAGTATTACCACACCTTGACATGCTTAGTACACTACTAACTCTATTGTTAGTATTTAGATGCATTAGGGGGGGTGGGGGGGGGGGGGGGGGGGGGGGGGGGGGGGTGAATTAGTGTAAATAGGAAACCTACCAATTCAACCATTAAACCAAGAAACTTCCAAAATATATGACATGTAATTACAGAAATGAAATAAATGTAAACAAAGTCAAACATCCACACAATCATCACAAATGACACAATGATTTTTGTACATGGAAACTGTTGACTAGAGGGAGAAAGCCACAATGGGGATGATATCCACAAATCCTTCATTATAGTAAAAAGGTTTCCCTATTAGGAGCTACAAATACCTTTTCTAAGAATTGTACTTTTTAAAAGTGATTTCTATACTATCAGGAGTACAATGAGATCTATTAGGATCTACCTTGCTAGAGGATTTTGGAACTACTTTTGGGAATCAACCTTGTTAAAGGATTTACATAAAGAGATTGGTTAAGGTCCATCCAATCAAGGGATTTCCCTTGTTCCAATTATTAGGGAACAACACATTATATTCTCTTGACGTAGCATTCCTTCCCTATTAGATCTAATTTTTCTTCTTCTCTCTACATATGCTCTCTACTCAATCTCTTCTCAATACTTCAATCACAACTAGAGCACACTAAATTCTCCTCACTAAATTTACTCAACTCTATTACTCATCAATAGTAAGAAGAAGTATATTGAACTCAAGAAAATGTAAAACCAAAAATCCCAAGAATCACTTGCATGAAAATACATGTCATAGAAAAAGAGAAGCAAAGCTATGGAGGTTTGAATTCAAATATTCATGATAGAGGAAAAATTCTCGAGGTGCCAAAATAGATATTGCAATTTTATTGCATGAATAAATTACAAAGAGACATTAATCCCTATAAAAGGAGATCAAAGCCCTAAAATATAACTAATCTAGGTTGCATTATAATAACTAATAAAATAATTAATTATCACATGCCCAATGTTTAGCTTAAGTAAACTAGAGATATTAAGTGACTCAAAAATAATTTAATTCATAAGAAAATAACTTATTACTCTAACACCCTCCACCCCTTAAAATAAAATTAAGAAGTAACTGAAAACCTGGAAACTAATACTAAAAGTAAATTTGGGTCCCAATAACAAGGCCTGATGAGGTACCCAATCACAACCAAATCTCTATAAAGAGAGGAAATAAAGAATGCTACATGGGGAAAACCCTACTAAAAGAAGAGATGGAAAGAATGTTGAAGGAATTAGTAAATGACCATAGAAGCCTCCAAACTAGAGAATGTCCCAGAAGATAGGAATACAAGGATGATCATGAAGGACAACAATCAAACATACAAAAGCCATAAACACTATCAAAATATAGATGTTGATATGAAGAACCTCCACTAAATATAACATGACCAGGTAGAGAAGACTAAGTTTGAAGAGCTAAAAAATCAAATATGGAAGATATCTTCAGGGTCTCCAAAAATAAGAATGAAAGAGTGTCCATATAGTAAATGATCCACCTTACTGAAATGCATAGGTACCTGGCCACTCCATCTACCTAGTACATAGGAATAGATAATAAATACATGGCTCACTCTATCAAACCAAGAAAATATTAGAAGAAATACACTAAAATTGAATGCATAAAATCCCTCAAAATGAAGAACTAGGAACATCTAGAGTACAAAAGAAGAACACACACCTATAAAGGCATGTCTCATCAACACATCATGAGGCTAATGATAGTGAAAGAACACTCATTTGAAAAAGTAAGATGGAAAAAATAGCCAACATGAAGTCCCCCATGGAAAATTATAATGTAGTGCGAGTACAACAAGACACAAAGATGTGAAGATCCTTAAATGCAATAAAGTGACACTTTATCTTAGTCCATTTGCAAAAAAATTCTACAAATGATGTCAAAAAAAATCAAAAGAGACATAAGGCTAATACAATATAAATTACAACCCAAGAAAAGCCATACCATATAACAAAAATGATCTTCGACTCCAATACCATGTCAAAATTGAGGAATTACAATCCATAACTCCCAAGAATCACTTGCATGCAAACATCTGCTACATTAAGAGAGAAGCAAAACTATTGAGGCTTGAATTTAGAGATCTATGATAGATGAAACATTCTAGATGTACAAACATATATATTTTTATTGTATTGAATTAATATATTACAAAGAGAGAGATCAATCCTTAGAAAAGGAGATAAAAACCCTAAAAGGTAACTAACCTAGGTTGCATTATAATAATTGTTGGATAAATGAGAAGGGGGATGGATTAGTTATAACTAATTATCCTCTCACTATCAATCTCCTTCAACTTGATCAACAATAATGAACATTGTGTTCATCCCTTAAATAGAATTTTTTTTAATGCTTCACCAGATCCTTCCATGTTTAGCTAGTTAATCACAATCTTTAAACCTCATCTAGCTTAGATTCATTAAATCTAGAAATTGTTGTAACAATATTTTATCTTGAACTTTGTTCTCCAATTCAAATCATAAAATCTCCTTCATCAGATCTTCTGTGAATTTTTCCAATCGTTGATCTCATAACTATCTTCATCCTTATATTGGAAACTTCTTAAACAATCTTTATTCTCATTAAATGTTGGCCTCAGATTAAATCTTTTCCAAACTGGTCTTCCTTTCCAATGCTCAATTAACATTACATCTTTCTTGTTCAATATTAGGCTTAGTTAAAATTGTAACTACTCGGTTAAAAATACATACCCTTCACTTCTTTACTAGGCGCTCAATGAAAACTATAGTCGTACAGTTAATACTGTGGTTCTTCATTCATTGACCAAGTTGTTTTTCTTATACATGTTCTCAACACTTAACCAAATCATATAAAATAATCAAACCAACATTATACAATTATAGTCTAACTCATTCAAGCACCCATTGAATACCATACTCTTATCAATTCTTACATCATCATTATAATTTCTTCAAATCCTCTTGATCAATCAAATAATATGGAACTCTACTAAATTGGCATAATGCCAAACCAATTTAGGCTTTTCATTAATGACAACATAACAATTGATATGACTCTTTCACATACATTAACAACATTATCAGTTGGGGCTAACAATAATTAATAAAATAATTAATTATTATATGCTTAATGTTTAGCTTACGTAAGTTAGAGATAATAAGTGACTTAATAATTAAATAAAAATAATTTAATTAATAAGAAAATACATTAGTGCTCTAACAAGTTCTATATAGGAGCATCACATTTGCCTCTTAATACTTACCATTGCTTCAAACTTCAACCTTGGCACTCATTTTCCACATTCATTTGAAACATCTTGGTGTCATAATACATTTTCCTTCACTTTCTTAATCTATATTAGGGTTTACATGAGATTTATAAAAGAGCAGTTAAAATATGTTTGAACAACTCTAACATCCTTCAAAAATATTCCCTACACACTTTCTTTGATTGCCAACTACCACCTTAGTATATCTATGTTGATTCATACACATCACCATAACATTTGATCTCGCCACACCGCTTATACTAATTGTTAATCACCAATTCCAAATCAGTAGCTCAAGAAAATGAGTTGTTTATTCTACAACTTTATGTACTAATAATATTCTTTCTCACCTATCATCATCTTGTACTGCAATCATAGCTATAGTCTCTACTAGTCATGTGTGTGTTGCATCTATGATTGCTCCACTTAATTCTCATTGTGCACTAATGTCTATCATATAACTTTTTGTTGTTAGTCCACCTCTATATTGGTGATGTATTTAGTGGTTTTCCTTCTTTTCAATATGATTAGTTTCTTAACAACAATCCATTTATCTTACCAATCAATCTACTCACTTGCTAGGATTAGGTTACCATCAATGACAACCAAATAAATCACTAAATTTGACCACTTCACCAATTTGATCACTTCCCATCATAATTCTAACAATTTCCCCTTTTGGCATTGATGGAAAAATCATATGTGACAATAGGAAATAGGTATGATATCAAAACATCATCAAATTTTGTTTTCTTCATTCTCTAGTGATTAGAGAAAAGAACACAATCCACATCCACAACTCCCCCTGAAACTATACATCATTTTAATTATAGTTTTACATGCTACACTCCCCCTTTTGTCAATAATGGAAAAGATATAAAAACTCAAATATTTACACAGATTATACTCTCCATTTTTTTCTTATACTGACATCTTGTCAAAGACCTTTTGAAAATTTTCTTGGTTGAATTTGATGACATCTCTCACAAAATATTCATACAATTCACGGTACTAACATTCCCATGTAGTTCTATTTCCAACTCTTCCATTCAATCAAAAGTATTCATATTAGGTAATTCAATTAGGATTTTTATGTTCTTAACATTTTGTTGCATCACTTCAATCATGGGGGTGAAATATGACTATAACTATAGCAAAGTAATTACCTATACCATCTTAAAATGGAAGTGCCCATCATTTAAGACCTTTTAGCTCCCTCCCTTTAGTTATTTTATTGAACATGGATGCATTTGTGCTTAATCAACTCTTTCTCTCACTCTGCTTCCTCTTTTCTAGTTTTATTTGTGCAATATCTAAAACCTTGGGGTTGTCTCTCTTTAAGAGAACCCTGATGTAGGTCAACTAGGCCAACCTATAACTAGTATACATTGACCAAGGCAAACTATACTAGTATAGGTGGTAGATCTATACCCTAGACATTTTTGGTCATAGGTCTAGTTTTTTCATGGGGAGTTAATTTTTAAAGTTGGGTGCCTTGTTGGATTGATTTGTTTTTAACCCAAAAAAAAGTATAAAAGGAAGCCCAGGCACCTTATTTTCACATCACAAAATATCTGTACATGCATGAAGTAAATTTTGTCAAGAACATTCAAGGTGTTCATCAAGTTTATAAGGAATTTCTCAAGCTCTTCTCAAGATTCAAGAAACCTTTGTGATCATTTCCTTTTCAAGATCTAGCATTTTGTTGGACATTAAGGGAGGAGATCTACATTGTGGCATTCATATTCTCCTTCCTTTGTGCAAATCTATATCTATTGCTCCATTATTTGGTGTAACCCGTGCAATGACCATAACTTTTAATTCAGCCATTGGATTTTACTCCTCTTTTGATATGTTTTTAATAATCAAAATTAATTATGGCCCATTCAGGGGCTTGTTGGGGTTAATCCAATTTTGAAGAGGGCAACGACATTTTAGACACCTCTAGAGGATGGTTCGATTAAGATTAACTTTGATGGGGTGTCCAAGGGGAACCAGAGTGTTTTAGGGTGTGGGTGTGTGGAAAGAGACCACAAGGGAAACTTTCTCACTTTTGCAGCTAAACATTTGTTGGATGGAACAAATAATACTACAGAATGTTCTGCAGCTAGGGAGACTCTATGTTTAGGAGAAAAAATTAGTTGTAAATGAATTCATCTAGAAGGTGATTTGGAGATCATCATAAATGACATTAAGAGACAGAAGATGGAGGTGTGGCACCTGGATCAATGTATACAAAAAATCAAAGAATTGCTACTAGAATTTGATGACTTTAAGGTTTCACATTCATTTTGAGAAGTGAGTAGGGTGGTAGATATGTTAGCCAATATGGGCGAAAATGTAGCATTAGGTCCACAAAATGAAATCTTTGAGGACTTTCATAACCTTAGGTTAGAATAAAGAGAGCACTATTGTTCAGCCATTAGACACATTAATTCACACATAAAAATTTTAAACTGGATGATTTAAGGGGAAGGCATCATGAGTCTGACTTCCAATGACATTATATCATTCCATAGTAAGAAAAGATTTCCAATCTACTGATGTATCATTTAAAGATTTCCAACCTACTGATGTATCATTTGTGCGTGTCAAAAGGAGTGTTGTTTTGCCTTGGCACCTCATTCCAAAGAGTTCCAAGGAAAATATATTTAGTTAGAAGGTAGGTCAAGTTCATTTATTTTTCATTGTGACAAAAATGGAGGTAAACTTTGATTTGGGCTCATATTCTCATATGTAGACCTATGAAGGCCAGATTACCATGTGACATCTCAAACACATTTTTGTCTTGATGACCTAGCCTTTTTAGACAACATATAGAAAATGTTAGGGCCAGAATATCTGAATGCGTTCTGGAAGAGAAGATCAAATTTAGATGTGGCATCATTGTTTAATGCACTCATGTTGATGGTGGGGGAATCAAAAGAAGAGGTTCACTGGGTTGTTGCTTCATCTGTGGATATGTAGTGACTTCTAGGGTTGGAGGACATAATTGAGAGAGTTGTTCTAGTTATAGGTATTGAGATGGGAACTGAGCCTTGGAGGCTAATTGGTGGAGGGGACTCTTTGATTCAACCACTGGTTGTGTGGCTATCCTCAAATATACAATGTGCCCATATCCCCAAAGTAGAATAGGGGTGGAAAAAGATAGTGGAGCTTTTTACTAAGCACATTTAGGTGCCAGAGGATAATGAACAAGGCTTTATGAAGGCCACACCAAGAAAGAGCACATTCACTCCTAGGCAACAAATACACCACCAAATAGTGAAGAAATTTCACCTTAAGGAGGGTGCATCAACATCAAAAGGAATTTGGGTATGCCTCATTGCTAGTCAAAGAGGTGGGGGGTAGTGGAAAGCATCATTAGGGGAGGAAAGGGAATTTGAAGATGGATGATCATTCAATTCCAACATTCACTCATGAGGAAGTTGTGTGATGCTTTAAGGAGTAACAAATTATAGATAGTGGAGATGGCAATGGCTCTATTCTATTTGTTTTGATCATTTAAGTGTTTGGGTTGGGTGGTATTGTCTTCTTTAGAGTGTTCATACTCTGAATTTTTTTCTAATTGTATGTGTGTGGTCAAGGTATAGGGGGTATAGGAAGAAAGGCATTTAGCCATACCAAAGCAATTTATCTCTCTTTTTATCAATATAATACAAAATTTTACCTATAAAAAGAAAAGAATCAAATTAATTAGGTTCACACTAGAGTGATTTGAAAAAGACTACCAGAGTCAAGAGTTATGTATGATTGTGTAGAGTTCTATATGAGTTTTAGAATGCTGGTAATTGTCATTTGGAATATAGGAAGAGTCTTGGAATTTTGTAAGGTATCTTTATGCTAAGTTGGTTTAATCACAAAAACTAAAGTTATTTCCATCAAGATTCCATTGTAACTCTACATCATATAGGAAGAGTCTTGGAATTTTGTAAGGTATCTTTATGCTAAGTTGGTTGAATCACAACAACTAAAGTTATTTCCATCAAGATTCCATTGTAACTCTACATCATAATTGAAACATGATGTAGAGGTACACCTTTTTTAAAATGTCTTTTGGGATTAAACTCAAGAAGCTTAAAAAATGGACATTTTCAACCAAATTAACGAGCTGAGCAACCCAAAAATGCTTCAAATATTTACTCATAAATTTTAAAAATTAAAGGATATCACAAATCCATTTTATGAGGTTGATTTTGGATGAGTTAAACATATTTTTCCAAATTTATAGATCGATCCAATCAGTGGAATAAAAGTTATTAAACTTTTTCTAAAACCGCTACCATGAAAATCAGGTTTAGACTAGTCTTCACTAAAATAACTATAACTTCTTCAAATCGTGATAAATTTAAACCAAACAAAAACCAAAAGAAATATAACTAAAATAAATTTTCTAAAATATAATTTTTAGGTTTGTATATACTCATATGAATTTTTACCAATAGAAACAATAGTCAAAGTTTAAAAAAATAGCACAAAAAAATTGGTAAAAACTTACAAAATCCAACTTCTTATTTGAAATCTTCTCTTAGCTTCTCCAGACATTACATTGTGAAAACTATGTCCAATACATAATACTTTATAGACTTTTCAAGTTCTATAACTAATTAATTACCTCTTATGACCTTTTAGCTTCTCTCTTACATCAATCTTTTCACATTGTCACATTTTATGATAATATTTTATTACATATTTGATAACTTTTGCACTTTTTCACAAATGACCTCTAAAATTTATAAAATCCTTACTAACATACAAAAGCAGACTAAAAATAATATTTTATGACATTTTATCCTTCCATGGGTTTATTTACATAATTTGACCATTATAGACAACTTCAAAAATCTATTACAAATGACTTTATTTAGCCTTACATATTAACTCAAATAGATTCAAAATATATTTAAAAGATAAATTTTTTAATCCTCATGGATCCTTTTTATTATTATTATCAATGATAGATTCTCCTGCATCATAATCCTCGGGACAAAAGAATCCAAGTCCTTTGGATTGTCCTTCCTCTTTTCCATCTTCCAATTCTTTGGTATTTGTTTCTTGTACTCTTGCCAAGTATCCAAGTCATCAATTTGTGTGTCCTCATAAACCTCCTCTACATAAGTATCCATTAAGAACCCCTAAAAACCTGCAATAAAATTAAGGTTATGAGTGTTTTTGGGGATTGAGAAGGAGGAGATATCGCTATAATATATAGCATTCTTTTCTATCGAAAATGAGGAGATATCACTATAACATATAGCGATCTCTTCTATTGAAGAGGAGGAGATATCACTATAAGTCATGGTGATGAGTGTTTTTGATGATAAAAAAGAATGATATATCAATATAAGTCATGGTGATGAGTGTTTTTAGTGATTGAAAAGAAGGAGCTATCACGATAACATATAAAAATCTCTTCTATAAAAAAGGAGGAGATGTCGCTAAAAGTCATTGCAATGAGTGTCTTTGGTGATTGAAAAGGAGGAGATATCACTGTAACATATAGTGATCATTAGAAAATTGGTTGAAATTTTGACCAAAGAAAAAATTGGTCGAAGTTTCAACAACAAAAATAATGACAAAATAGTTTGTCAAAAATTTGACCAACATGAGTTAAAAAATCGACCAGATTTTGTCAAAAAATGAGTAAAAATGTACTAGTGAAAGTTCCTTGATTGATGTGTAAGAATTCATTGTTTAAGCCTCTTGAGTTGTAATCCTAAAATATATGTTCAAAAGGTGTACCTCTACATCATTTTTGGTATCTCATTTCAACAAAAGGTCTAAAAAAAGTGAGTTGTAAGTTTGTAGGTTATGATAGGTTAAGGAGAGAACCTATAGAGTGACCAAAAGACTAGGTTGAGGGGAGAAAATATAGATAGGAGAAAATGGTCACAAGAGAAAATTTAGCTCATGATAAGATGATATTATTAGATGCATGGGTTTTATATTGATATTTTTAGAAAAAGAAGGAAGAGGCAAAGAAAAGAGAGGAAGAGAAAAAAATAAAAGAGAAGAGGAAGTTGTAATGAAACAAGAGATAGAAGAGAAAATAAGATTCCTAATGAGATAACTTGAATAAAATGAAGAAAAATTAGTGATACTAAAAGAAGAATTGAAGGAAAATATGGACAAGAAAAATAGTGATTTGGAGAAGCCATCTATTGAGGATACAATGGTATGTGAAGAAGGAATCAAGAACATGGTTACCAATAAAAAGAAGAGTTGTCCATTGGAAGGACAAAGTGAAAAAATTTATGTTGATATAATTTTTTTGATGCTGAAAAGGTTCTTGAAGATAGAAAAGATACGGAAGTGGTAATTATTGATGACCCTTATGTTGAAAAGGTTCATAAAGATGGAAATGAGATGGATGTGATGGTTGTTGATAGAACCAAGGGATGGCATATGAAGTTAAGTAAGAAAGTGATATGGCCTATCAAAAGGCTAATAGTAGCATCAAGGAAGGAGGCTCATGATGAATCCAAGAGGATAAAGGAGGCTCAAATAGTAATGAATTTTTCTCCAAGTATGGAGATATGTAGCATGAAGACATTGAAGAAAAGGATACAAGGGTTCCTATGGTGAACCAAATTGATGAATTTATGTATGAAGAAGTCTCATTTCTTTTTATAATCCATTTATTGTAGGTTTTTAGGGGTTATAATTGGATACTTATGTAGAGGAGGTTTATGAGGACACACAAATTGATTACTTGGATACTTGGAAAGAGTAAAAGTAACAAATACCAAAGAATTGGAAGATGAGAAAGAGGAAGGACAATCCAAGGGACTTGGATTCTTTTTTGATGCAGGAGCATCACCTCCACCTATGAATTCAACATTTCCATAGTTTAGTAACTTATTTGTGAAAAGAATCTAAACGTTCCTTGAGAGGTTTAGTTGCTACAAATTATAATGTACGAGGAATCAACTTTTAGGTTACATCAGTAATTTAATAGAAATCGAAAGGGAATACAAAGGGACATGGGGAAGTTAAACGGTTTTGTAACCATCAAAATTGTCTTTAAATAGACTGCATTATGTAATCGAAGGACAAAGAGATATAGGTTACGAGAGGCAAGATTAGAAGAGTCAAAACGGCTCTCCGGCAGTAGCCAGGGAGCCATGCTTTGTAATGGCAGCCATGAGTGTTTATTGGCTTTGGTTATTAATGGAGTGTATTTTTATTGAGTTATCTATGTTTCTTACTATCGATTCTCAGTGCCTAGTCAATCTTGAAAGTTTAGAGAATCAATTATTGTTGGAGTTTATTTATATTCCTACTATCAATTTTGATAAAAAGAAAGTAGATAGCCTCATTGAGTTCGAAATGTTTCTAGTTTAAGGGTTTTAATAACTGATTAAAGACATACTCCAGTCTAATTTGTATTGTCTTTAATGATAATATCATTATATGGTTTTCATTTTATTTCAATAAAGAAAGATAACAGATTTTTGTGGGCAATAGGAGTAATATGCAGATTTCAAAGGTTTATCATCGATACTGTCTGCATCAAATTGGTATCAGAGCTCAGAAGATTCTGAGTGTGTAGAAGACAATCTATACCAGGCAGAGTTGGGTATATGATTTTTGTTAGTGAAGTTTTTGTGGTTGCAGGTGCTAGTTCACTCGTTGCAGATGGGTGGACAAGAGGTCTACCAGGTGAAGGCCATAGGAGATGGTCTAGGGCCAGAGAAGATGGTCCTTTGTGTGTCGCCAAAAGTCTTGGGGAGAGAGGCATGATGGACTCCCAAGTGAGGGACAAAGTTTTGGAGTTTGTGAGCAGCATGGAGGAGTGGATAGTGGAATGGGAGAAGCACCTTGATGGCAACCAGTTGAATTCCATTGATGGGAGTCAGTATGTGAAGAGTCACCATTGAAGAGATGAAGCAGAGTAGCATAAGTGCAGATGAAGAGGCAGAGATGTTATAGAATCTCACCAATACGTTTCCATGAGGACATGGAACATTTTGAAAGTCGGGGAGTATGATGCAAGAGCATCACCTCCACCTATGAATTCGACATTTCCATAGTTTAGTAACTTATTTGTGAAAAGAATCTAAACGTTCCTTGAGAGGTTTAGTTGCTTCAAATTATAATGTACGAGGAATCAAATTTTAGGTTACATCAGTAATTTAATAGAAACCTAAAGGGAATACAAAGGGACATGGGGAAGTTAAACAATTTTGTAACCATCAAAATTGTCTTTAAATAGACTGCATTATGTAATCGAAGGACAGAGAGATATAGGTTACAAGAGGCAAGATTAGAAGAGTCAAAATGGCTCTCCGACGACAGCCAGGGAGCCATGCTTTGTAATGGCAGTCATGAGTGTTTATTGGCTTTGGTTATTAATGGAGTGTATTTTTATTAAGTTATCTATGTTTCTTACTATCGATTCTTAGTGCCTACTCAATCTTGAAAGTTTAGAGAATCAATTATTGCTGGGGTTTATTTATATTCCTACTATCAGTTTTGATAAAAAGAAAGTAGATAGCCTCATCGAGTTCGAAATGTTTCTGGTTTAAGGGTTTTAATAACTGATTAAAGGCATACTCCAGTCTAATTTGTATTGTCTTTAATGACAATATCATTATATGGTTTTGATTTTATTTCAATAAAGAAAGATAACAAATTTTCATGGGCAATAGGAGTAATATGCAGATTTCAAAGGTTTATCATCGATACTGTCTGCATCATTTTTCCCCTAGGAGTATGATGTAGGAGCATCTATCATAAAAAGAAAATCCACAAGGATGAATTTGTTTATATCTTTTAAATATATTTTGAATCTGTTTGACTTAAATGTAAGGCTAAATAAAGTCATTTGTAATAGATTGTCAAAGTTGTCTATAATGGTCAAATTATGTAAATAAACCCATGGAAGGGTAAAATGTCATAAAATATTATTTTTAGTCTACCTTTTTATGTTAGTAAGGATTTTATAAATTTTAGAGGTTATTTGTAGAAAAGTACAAAAGTTTTCAAATATGTAATAAAATATTGTCATACAATTTGACAATATGAAAAAGTTGATGTAAGAGAGAAGGTGAAAGGTCATAGGAGGTAATTAATTAGTTATAGAACTTGAAAATTCTATAAAATATTATGCATTGAACATGATTTTCACAATGTAATGGTTGGAGAAGCTAAGAGAAGCTTTCAAATAAGAAGAAGTTGGATTTTGTTAGTTTTTTCCAATTTTTTTGTGTATTTTTTTTTCAAAAATTTGACTACTATTTCTATTGGGAAAACTTCATATGAGTATATATAGACATGAAACTTATATTTTAGAAAAGGCATTTGAGTTATATTTCTTTTGGTTTAATTTTATCATGATTTGAAGAATTTATAGTTTTTTAACTGAAGATTAGTCCAAACTTGATTTTCATGGTAGTAGTTTTAGAAAAAGTTTAACAACTTTTATTACACTTATTGGATTGATCTATAAATTTGGAAAAATGTGTTTAACTAATCCAAAATCAACCTCATGAAATGAATTTCATGATATACATTAATTTGTAAAAGTTATGAGTAAATATTTGAAGCATTTTTATGTTGCCCAACTCATTAATTGGTTGAAATTGTCCATTATTGAAGCCTCTTTAGTTTTAATACCAAAGAAGCTTTTAAAAAGGTGTACCCCTGCATCATTTTTCAATTATGGTGTAGAGTTATAGTGGAAGCTTGATGGAAATAACTTTAGTTGTTGTAATTCAACCAACTTAGCATAAATACACCTTACAAAATTCCAAGACTCTTTCTATATTCCAAATGGCAATTACCTGCATTCTAAAACTCATATAGACCTCTACACAATCGTACATAACTCTTGACTCTAGTAGTATTTTGAAAATCTCTCTCATGTGAACCTGATTAATTTCCATCTTAACAATATATCAAAAGAGGAGTAAAATCCAATGACTGAATTAAAAATTATGGTTTATTACTTGGATTTGTTCGAATGGGTCAAAAGGGGTCATAAGATAACCTAGGACCCCTAGGGACCTACTTGGTTTGTTTGAATGGGTTGAAAGGGGTCATAGGATAACCTATGACCCCTTTCGACACATTTCATGACAACATATGTCCCTGGTGGTCCTAGGACCCCTAGGGATCTATTTGGTTTGTTTGAATGGTTTGAAAGGGGTCATAGGATAACTTATGACCCTTTCGATCCATTTCATGACAACATATGTCCCTAGGGGTCTTAGGACCCCTAAGGACCTATTTGGTTTGTTTCAATGGGTCGAAAGGGGTCATAGGTCAATGCATTTCATGACAACATATGTCCCCAGGGGTCCTAGGACCCCTAAGGACCTATTTGGTTTGTTTGAATGGGTCAAAAGGGGCATAGGATAATCAATGACCCCTTTTGATGCATTTAATGACAACATATGTCCCCAGGACCTATTTGGTTTGTTCAAATGGGTTGAAAGGGCTCATAGAATAACCTATGACCCCTTTCGAGACATTTCATGACAACATATGTCCCTAGGGGTCCTAGGACCCATAGGGACCTATTTAGTTTGTTTGAATGGGTCAAAAGGGGTCATGGGATAACCTCTAATCCCCTTCAATGGATTTCATGACAACATGTCCCTAGGGGTCCTAGGACCCCTAGCGACCTATTTATTTATTTGAATGGGTCAAAAGGGGTCATAGGATAACCTATTACTCCTTTTGACCCATTTCATGACAACATATGTCCCTAAGGGTCTTAGGACCCCTAGGGACCTATTTGATTTGTTTGAATGGGTCAAAAGAGGTCATAGGAGTTTAATGCATTTCATGACAACATATGTCCCTAGGGGTCCTAGGAACCCTAGGAACCTATTTGGTTTGTTCAATTGGGTTGAAAGGGGTCATAGGATAACCTATGACCCCTTTCGATGCATTTCATGACAACATTTGTTTAATAATAATAATCATATATATAACTATATTATATTTAATAATAATAATCATATATAGTATTATTATTATATTAAATATATAATCATATATATTACTATATTATATTTAATAATAATATAATACTAATAAATACTAATATATAATAATATACAACTTAGTTGTTGCCCACACTTGCCAAATTTTGATTTCCCTCCAAAATTTGGATGATCATTTCGGGTACCCAATAATATTGGATACCCAATATGGGATCAAGTACCTGAAATACTGGCATACTTTTTCCCAAAATATTCTCTGTCATTGCAGACCTAACAATCATGTTTTTTTTGGGTCCATTTTCATGGATTTGGAGAAAAAAAGATTGTTTGGGGCCCATACAATAGAAAACTTTTCTATATGGTTTGATTAGGTGTTTGATATTGTTGTCTAAATGGGGAGTAGTAGTTGTCAAAAGGCTAAATGCAAAAGGAAGGTATCAAACGAAGACATTGCAGCATATAGGGAAAGGAACAAGGTAAATCACCAAAGGAAGAGACAAGGTATGTTAAATGTGAATCAAGTTGACAATGTATTGATCAAAGGAGAAATCATAGTATCAGATAATGAATATGTTCAGTTGAGGAATGAAAATGTACCAATTGATAATGATAATGTCAAGATTGAAAAATTGGAGAATGAAAATTTACTAGTTCATAATGTAAATGTCATGATTAACAATGTCAAAAATGAAAATGTACAAGAATGTTACATATCTCCTAATTATAATCGACATAAAGGTCCTAGAACACCAAAATGGATAATTTAAATTGATGAAATGATTATTACCAAATTGGAAGGAAAAAAATCATAAATAATGATTCGGTTATGGGCTTCAAAACTATATAAGACATTTTTCAGGAACAAGACAATGGTGGAGCAATGTCAAATTTATATGCACTTATCAAAGATGCGAAAGATGAGACCTATGCTTTCCAAATTGATGATTCATGTCAATAAAAAAATGGAAAGAAATGTCATTATTGTGAAGAATCTTTTTAGTGCTCTCAATAGCATTGAGAAAAATAGTAGGGAGAAGGATAAGAGAGCTTCTTGAAGGGTTATTACAACCTCTTTGCTAAGTCATCATTTGAGAAAGGGTAGATATATGAGATAAAATTGTATTGACTTGAACCTAAATCATACTACTTTGAGAAGAGAACTTAGTAGACAAGAGAGAATTGATGATCCTCTTTAGAATGGACTATGGGATTTTGGTTGGAGACTTCCACATTTTGATAAGAAGCTATCCAATAATTTGAAGTAAGAAATTACATAGTTTTGGAAATCTAGCTCAAGTGTATCACCTAATGTTAAAGATGTGTTGAAGTTGAGAATTGGCATCAAAGACCACATGTGACATCCTAAACATTATTTGGAGGTAATTCAAACAATGTTGTTCAAAGAATTTAGAGAGAGTCATCCAATATTGCATATATCAGAAAGGGCTTTTGAATCCTTGAAGCCATTTTATTGTGTGCCACTTAAAATTTGAAATAGATGTTGTTTCAAATATCATGTGGAGTTTTCTATGCACCATGAACTATTATGCTCCATCTGTTCTAATTGCATAATAAAGAAATGTTGGAGAATTGTGGTGCTAGTGGGCTTCAAAAATCATCAAGAGACTAGCTAGATAAATTTGTATGTCCTAGAGTTGATGGTTGTATATTTTATAAAAATGCTTGCTTAAATGAGAAGTGTTCAAAATGTGGTAGCTTATCTAAGCTTGACACATGTTTCCATGAGATGTGCGAATAAGATCTTGGGAGGACAATAGTAAAAAATTGGTATATGAAATAGTGAAATACACATTGAAGAGTGGAGGTGAGGGCTCTAGATGTCAATTGGTTGCAAAAGAATTCAGTATGGCTAGTTTTATTTCTAATTTCAAGACAAATATTTTCTACAAATATGCAAGGCATAGTCACAAGTCTCAGTGGTTGGGTCAACAATTTAGAATGTGTAAGGAGACTTTTCCCATTGGCACTATTATATTAGTTGTTGACTTTGCAGAGAACTACACATTGCATCCCCAAAATGAGACACAATCTCAGTACTACAACTCCACTCAGATTTCTATTTTTGTCCACATAACATATAGGCATGCCTCTAATAGTGTGGAAGATAATCAAAAGATTATTAGAGAGTATCATTTTTACATGAGTGATGATAGTTCTCACTCTCATGAGTTTGTGTAGCATTGATTCAAGAACTAATTTGATTTTGTTGATCTCAGATTGGTTTTGACAAGTGAGTGTCAACACACTTAAGCCATTTACTTAGTTCATGCTAAACTAGTAATACATGTCAAGCACAACATGCAACTATTAGACCATGCTGAGTTGCAATGAGTGTCGAGTCACTCATGTGCTAAGTAGATAGACCATGCCAAGTGATTCAAGAGCTGAGTAAACAATGGATGTCAAGTAAAATAGGTGCCAAGTCATAGCCAAGCACCACAGACTTCATAGGCTAAGTGACATAGTTTTGACATATTTGTTTGTAATGGAAAAAAATTATGTGAACAATTTTTTGAGCCAAAATAAGATTATATTTTGATATTTTGGAGATAAGGACGAATCTCTATTTGGATTCCTTATGAAATTACATGCAGTCAATTAGAAAATGGGAAGGATTAAGCAGCAAAATGGATGAATCTCAGTAGTAGATTCATACCTAACCCTAAGCCACCTAAGTCTTCTTAAGGAAGATGCAAACCCTAAACTATCTATGGAAAAAGGAGATTTGAAAGAGCGAAGAGGTTAGTTTCCATGCAAAGACAGAGCATTCAAGGTGACTTAGAAGTTATGATGAAAGAGTGAATTGCAAAATCAGTTAGAGAAGAATAGAGGATAGAGAAAAGGATATAGCATTGCGACATCTAATCATGAAGGATTCAATAAGACATTGTTTAGAGGTGATCTATTATTAGACAAGCAAGTGCCAACCATAGGATCTATGCTGAGACATTTTTACAAGTGATTTCAGTTAAATCTCTCAACAAAGTAGTCCTAATAGGCTGCATGAAATCCTTTAAAAGGGTGCTTACTTAGTTTAAGTTGAATTCCTCTAACAAGACACACTTCTAATAGGGTGTTGAAATCCTCTAACAAGGTAAGACCTAATAGTCTTTGTAAGCCTTTAACAGGAAAAACCTTTCACAGGGTGGATCATGTTTCATGGTCAAAACATTGTAACCTTCATTGGATACACTTTATTACTACAGTAGTGAAAATTTGTGTGTGTCATCCCCACCCCAATTTTACCTTCTCACTTAGAGGGTTTCTAGGTAATTATATCTAGTTTTATGTATGTGAATGCTTACATGGTTATATGATTTAGATGCATATGCTTTACATGTTATTTTAGCTTACTCATTGAATGCATGTGATGAATGAATGGTGAAAGTTTTATGGGTCCAAGTTTGTTCTCTAAAAGAAAAGCTTTGCAGCTTTGAGGAAAGATCTTGAAATGGAAGTCTACAAGTTGGGAAAGATTATTGAAAACTAGGAGACTGAAATACATCTTATACTACATCAACTGAATGAAGCAAGAGAGGAACTAAAGAAATCCTTGAAGAGAAGGAAATAGGTTTCTATTGTAGAGAATGACATACTATACAAAGAGATGCACACTACGAAGCTATTTACAGATGGTGACTCCAATAAATTTGATGCAGTAGTTGTAGATCTAATGGAAAAGAATAGGGTCCAAGTTGAGGAAATTAGAAATCTTAAGTTAGAACAAGAGTGACAAGCTATATTACTATGTGAGGCGACTGAACAAGAGAAGAAAGCTATGGAAGATAAATCCATGATTGATGAAGAAAAAAGAATTTTGGCCAACAGATTGGAAGAGAAGTCAACAGAACTAACCAATATCTCCAACATGCAATTGGATACCCTAAGTCAAATGATGAATGCAAACTATGAACTAAATGTCAATGACATTGAGATAACCACATTGAAGTTGCAGTATGAACAATTGTAGAGTGACCTAAAGAGAGAAAAGGAATTTGTTGAAAGTTTTAACAAGCCAAATGAAGCCATCAAATACTTTGAGCAATTATTGAGATCCTCTAGATCCAACAATGATACATCAAGACTGGGCTACACAAGCACTGAAGAAGGGGAACCATCCAAAGTTGCAAAAGAAAAGAACACCAAACCTGCTTGTCATAATTGTGGTAAGAAAGGATGTACTGCTAATGTGTGTAGGAGAAAGATTACAAATCAAAATGTTAAGCCTAAGAACATCACTCATTATCATAAGTACAACAAGAAAGGTCATCAAGCACATGAATGCAGAACTAGGATCATGCATACACAAAGATTTGAAGGATATTGCTACAATTGTTAGAAATATGGACATAGAGCTTTTGAATGCAAATTCAAATTCATGTGGTTATCAAACAAGCCAACAAAGGTAAGAAACAATGGGAACTCTTACAATTGGGATTATAACACAAGATATAACTATCATTATTGTCAAGGGTATGGAAATATTCCTAAGAATTGTATTAGAACACACTTTAGTGGTAATTACAAAAGATGGTTAAGTCAAACTACATATTTTAGTTGTTTGAAGACTGGTCACATCAGTAAATATTGTCCAACTAGGTCAAAAGTACCAAGTTGTGAATTTGATAAAGGTAAAGGCAAGGAAGATGTTGAACACATTAGAGATGAGATGAACAAGACATGGAAAAAGAAAGAAATTTGCAACACATCAAATGGAGAAGGGATCACTTCACCCAATGGGTCAAGTGATCACAACTCATCAAACTAGGCAAACAAGAGGTACGTGGGACTGATATTTAAGGGTTAAATCATGCATCAGTTCCAAAAGAAGATAGTACTAAAAAGAATACATTAGTATGAATAAATATGCAAGATGTTATTAGAAATTCAAGACAAGTCTTTAAGTTTTTCATGTTGTTGCCGAGTATGAAAAAGTCTCATATATGTGTTGAGTGGAATGTCAGTTGATGTCGAGCTGTCAAGACTCAATAGTTGATGTCGAGCTAATAGTAGCTATTGAGTGATGGAAATATCAATGGATGTAAGTGAACCCAAAGTTGGTTATTGTTGAGCTTATAGTTGTGTAAGAACTTAGCATCAAATGCAAGGTTTTCAAAGGGTATATGATCGGTTCGAGCTCATTTTTCATCATTTTGAAATCAAGAAAGAGTGAGAAGAGCTAGAAGCAACCTAGAAATTCATCAAAAATGATTGCAAAAGATTTTTACAATGATTCATTTCCAGTCCATCTAATTTTTTAAGGTATTTATCAAGAGTCGAGCTACACAGTTTAAATTTTTATAAACCCTAGCTTGTCACAATGGCATCAAGTTGAAAAAATGGTGAAGGAAAAGAAGTTTTAAATGTTTAGCTAGTTAATAATCAAGTTAAGTAGCTTATATTTAAAGCCATTCCTAACATTGCTTATAAACAAGACCTTTCTGGTGCATTGTCTATGATCTTGCCAAATGTGATAATGGTACAAGATGTGAGGAAATGTTACAATTGCAAGATAGGAAGCATTGGTGACATGGAAATAAGAGGTGCATAAAATAAGTTGTGTGAAAATGGTGTTTGAAGGAAGAAAACAAAATTGTTTAGAAAAAGGCTTTAACACGAGCCCTAGATTTTTCCAATGTATTCAAAACAGAGTGGATACGGATTGTGCTAAGCCAAACTCATGATGGTTCCTTGTGGCTGGAAGGAGGACCAATCAAAATAACTAAGAGAATAATTCATAGGGTTACTAGCTACCCAACCCTAGATTGGCCCAAGACACTCAGAAGTGATTCCAAGGAAATGATTGAGAAGAATATTGGAGTGGTCTAGAATAAGAAAGGTATGATTATAGATACAATCACATACCCTCTTATTAATTTTGTTGTAAGGGTAATCTCATTTAAATTCTATCAATCCAATAGATTGAATAGTGTACCCTGTATAGCTGTGGATTTTGGTTATAAAATTGTTAAGAAAGATCATACATATGATCTAGTAGAACTTCAATTACAACAACTTATGGAGAACCCTGGAGCAATAAGGAAAACCAAGAGTGCACAATGCAAGCTTGGTTCTATACTAGTTTTTATATTCTTTTATGTACAGAATACATTTCCCTAATTTGGAACAGTAGGATGGAAGACTAATAGATCAATTTGTATAGATTGGTGGGTACATTAAGCAACTAGGAGAAAATTTTGAATCCTTAATGACTAGTTACTTTGAAGACTTCAAGAATTCAATGAAATAGAGACTTAGAATACTAGTTTCCTTAGTTGAGAAACATTATAATGATGTATGTTTTCTTGTTGATCCTAACTACACATTTGTGCAAGCTACCACACCAAGGGTAAGATGGTTAAGACCCTTAGGGTGTGAGGTAAATATAGATGAAGCCTCAACAACAATAATAGCTCTACTTGTAGAAGAAGTAGATAAGACTACAAAAGTTTTTGGAAATTATGAGATGGTGAAATCAAAGATTGCCATGGAATTGAAGACTACCTCTACAATCAAGAAGAAGGACAAGCTAGTAAAGAAGTTAAAAGAAAAATTTGGAGAGGATGTTGAGGAGGAAGAGGATGAAGAGGAAGAACAAACTCAAGCTCAAGAACCTCTAGATTTAACTCAAGGCATGAGAGAAGATAAAGAAGAGAAGGAGACTAAAGGTGTTGAGGGAGAAGAAGTCAAGGAAGCATGTACTCCTCCTGACTCAAAGAAGAGGAAAGCCAAGGCACAACCCATGGCAAGGACAAAGAAAATTGTAAAACCAAGTCAACCAAAGCCTACTACACCTACTACAAGGGCCACCACATGTGAAACTACCCAAAAGGCCAAGGAAAAGACCAAAAAAATAGAGCAAGGGGGATAGGAGTAGAAAAGATAGAGAAGGAAGTATGTGGCTCAACCAGATTTTGATGAAGAGAAGATAGAATCATATGACAATAGCCAATTCAAGGTGGCAAGTCACAATCCTCTCTTAGATCTTTAAAATCTATGTGAAAATGTCAAGAACAATGCTAATTTATCAGGTTTTAGTCATATTGATTTTGATAAATTGGGTAAAGAAGAGAAAAACCAAGTGGAAGAGGAATTGTATGCCATGATGTCAAAATTCAAGAACACACCACTAGAATTTTCCAACTTAGTACCTAAAAGCCTATATGATATTGTTGAGCAAAAATGGCATTATTGTTTAAATTTGGAAAGACAAATCAAGGAGACAACACTAGCCCAAGTAAAGAAATATGTAGTTAGGCTCACTAAGGCACAAATTGCTAAGGTAGTAAAGAAATATGTAGTTAGGTTCACACCTAAATATAGAGCCTTCAGCATTCTCCATAACAAAATTGAAGATGTTGTTAAGAAATCAACACAAATATGGAAACTCATTTATGGGTTAACCACTGTCAAGAAAGGAGAACTTGACCCTTTAGAGGGTAAAGATGATGATAAATATAATGATAAAGATGATGATAAGGAAGATAATGAAAAAGATAACATAGTTGGAGGAGAGACAAATAACCAAAAAGATGACAAGGCAACAACTGAGCAGCAACGAGAAGAACAGAGTGTGCATGACACACAATTGCTGAGTGTCAGTCCTCCCCATGACACAACCAAAACTACTAAAACTATAATTGTCAAGGATGTCTCTAATCCATCAACTTGAAACATCAATCCTCTTACTACAGAAGATTTAAAGAAGATTTTAGATCAATCTATCTTGCAAGCCAAACTATGTGGCAATCCTATTTTGGTTATTGTAGAAGAACTACAAAAGGCAGTAATTGATGTCACAAGGGAAAAGGTAAATCCACAAGAACCACCTTTAATCATCCCTTAAGTTACTAATATGCAACCTTTGACCTAAAGGATAGTAGATACATCTATCAAGGGTGATACAATTGAGAAGAAAGTAGAAGAGAAAGACATCACTGCATGGCAACAGAAGGAAATAGGATAGATAGATTGATATGTACCTACAACACAAGAACAAGGTGCAAGCCAAGTCATAGTGATAGACCAAGGAAAGCTTAAAGAGATAGAACCAAAAATGAAGGAATAAGTGGCCATCCAACCACTGGTAGATTTACTAGCATCTAGCACTTCTACACAAACTCTTCATAAGCTGAGCATAGATGCTACTCCATTGCAGATCTTAGTACCAAGCCCAAGCTCATCAAAGGATGAAAAGGTAATACATTATGGAGAGATAAGACTTGATGAAGAAATTGTTATTCCATATGATTCTATGATATTGGAACAAATAGGCATTTTTCAGCAAGCCTTAGAAAGGAAAAAGCATCAAGAAATGCTTAGGAGAGAACACAGGCAGAAGCAAGCACTTCAAGACATCAATGACATCTTTCTAGATTCATTTTATCTACCAACTCCTGAAGAGACCAAGCCACTAATAGAACAATAGACAAATATAGTTGAGAAGGTCAGTAATGAAGACCTTGATACAAATGCAAAACTATTAGAATGGTCTGCAAAGAAGTTTCAAAGCAAGGTAGATGAGAAAATATCTAGTGAGATAACACTACAACAATTTGCATTGGCAACCAAGGTTGAGGATGTGAATAAGGTACTTGAGAATGTATTCTCACTATACACAAAACTATGTAATCCTACATGCTTCACCCAAGAGACTAGAAGTCACATTTTGAGTTTGGAAAGTCAAATATTTGCATTAGGTGCAAGACTACTGACAAATCTAGCTCAGAGTGAGAAGTATTTGAGGACATTGCTTTAGACACAGAGTAAGTTAGCTATCTTAATAGTAAATGAGGTGAACAGTAGAGCCAAATTGATAAGCATACAAGCTACCCTCACCCCACACATGGAGATAATGCACAAGGAACTAGGCTATGTTGAAACTGTACTGAAGAAAGACCCCAATCTTTTTACTTTAGATGGTGTAGTGCACCTTGCTACTGAGCTTGCAATCCAAATTAAGTCATTGGTTGTTGCATGTGATAACTGGGATGCAACCCTAAATATCATAATGGATGTCCACAAATCTTTTCTGGATAAACACACCATAGGTGTATAGCCCATTTGACGTAAGTGTCAAAAAGGGGGAGAAATATAATATGGGGGAGTATGAACAAAAGGGAGTAGGGATAATAAAATAGAGAAGAGATGTATCATAAGGGAGATATATATTTTTGGGGGAGAAAGTAAGAAAAAAGGACATATATCAACCAAGGGAGAGCATATTAGATGAAAGAGTATCATTAACATAGCGCATTGAAGTCAAAGTGTATTAGTAGAGAGACATTCACTCAGAAAGGAACACAAATTTTGGATACAAAATAGACATATTAACTCATGAGGAGTTATCAAATTTTGAGGTATACAAGTTATTGCAAAATTTTGAAATTTTGAAGTTTTTTATATAAGCCGAGTCATGGATATGTTATGCTTGAGAGATTACAGATAATATTGTATATTCAAGTATTTTTGACACTCATGTCAGAGGGGGAGATTGTTGATTTTAGATTGGGTTGGACAAGTGAGTGTCAACACACTTAAGCCACTTACTCAGTTCATCTTGAACTAGTAATAAATGTCAAGCACAACATGTAAATATTAGACCATGCTAATTTGTAATGAGTGTCGAGTCACTCATGTGCCAAGTAGATATACCATACCGATTGATTCATGAGTCGAGTAAATAGTGGATGCCAAGTAACATAGGTGCTAAGTCATAGTATAAATAACAATGTATGCCAAGCGTTAAAGACTTCATATGTTGAGTGACATAGTTTTGACATATTTGTTTGTAATGGCACAAAGAACTATGTAAACCCATTTTTAGTTGACTTAAGATTATATTTTGATATTTTGGAGATAAGGACAAATCTCTATTTGGATTCCCTATGCAATTGCATGCAACCAATTAAAAAGTGGGAATAATTAAGTGGAAAAATGGATGAATCTCAGCTGTAGATTAATATCTAACCTTAAGCAACCTAAGTTTTCTTAAGGAAGATAGAAACCCTAAACAATCTATGGAAAAAGGAGAGTTGAAGGAGTGAAGAGGATAGTTTCCATGTGAAGACAAAGCATTCAAGGTGACTTAGAAGCTATGAAGAAAGAGTGAATTGCATAATTAGTCAGGGAAGAACAGAGGATATAGAAAAGGATGTAACATTGAGACATCTAATCATGAAGGATCAATAAGACATTGTTTAGAGGTGATCTATTATCAAGAAAGCAAGTGCTAACTATAGGATCTATGCTGAGACATTTTTACAGGTGATTTCAGTTAAATCTCTTAACATAGTAGCCCTAACATGTTGTACGAAATCCTTTAACAGGGTGCTTACTTAGTTTTAAGTTGAAGTCCTCTATAGGGACACACTTCTAATAGGGTGTTGAAATACTCTAACAAAGTAAGACCTAATAGTCTTTGTAAGCCTTTAACAGGGAAGACCTTTCACAGGGTAGATCATATTTTATGGTCAAAACATTGTAACCTTCATTGGATATACTTTTTTACTATAGTAGTGAAGATTTGTGGATGTCATCCCCACTCTAGTTTTAGCTTCTTGCTTGGAGAGTTTCTAGGTAATCATATCTAGTGTTATGTGTGTGAATGCTTACATGGTTATATGATTTAGATGCATATGCTTACATGTTATTTCAGCTTACTCATTGAATGCATGTGATGAATGAATGGTGAAAGTTTTATGGGTCCAGTTTAATCTACTGATTCGCACCTCCCTGCCCACCCCCTCTCCCCACCTTAGAATTTTACCTTTCCTATTGTAATTCCAATAGATTTCTTGTAGGAGCATGACATTTCTATGCATAGACATATCATTTGGTCAGATAATTGCACAGGTTAGTTCAAGAATGCTTGCATGTTTTATTGGTTGTATAGGATGCATGTAGATAGGAGAAAGGGGAGCATGATGGAGCACGGGCATGTGTGAAGAGACCTCTAATTAAGGAGCAATTAAATATTTTAGGAGTAGAGCTTCTTGATGCTCATAGTATTGTTGATTGGTGTAGTTCAACATTATCACAGGGGAGGACTTTTGATTCGATAGTATACAAGTTCTTTTGGTTTGTTGAAGAAGGTTTCATAGGTGATAGATCAGATTGTGTTATTGTTAGATACTCATAAAAAATGCATTCATTCTGGAGCTCTAATTCTAGTACTTGGACCATTTGGACATGACAGATAGCTTGCTTTTGTCCTAGTTAGTCAAGTGAGTGGGTGGACACACGGGCTCCACATTATCTTACTCCACTATCTATCATACCCTCTATCATACATGATAACATAGAAAGTTCACTTGAGCATAACCATCTATCAGATATTCTTTAGCCAAAACATGTCTTTGCATTGGTTGCACCATAGGGGAATGATGAGAAATTAGATTATTGGTTAGTGCATTGTGTAAGAGGAAAACAAAAGCTTGCACAACCGATCATAGATGATGATGAATTCACATATCCTACTAGTTTAGTTGTTGTTGTTGGAACATGGTTGTGGACATACATGCTTAGAAGGAATGAAATTCCTGCACTCGAAGACTATCAGAAGCACAAAACAATTCTCATATATTCACATCTTATTATAGCAACAAATGTAACTTTGTTGAAGCATCAAGGAAGACCAAAAGTAAAAGAACTTTTCACTATTACTAATGTTGATCTTGAAGCCCTATTGGAGACCCTAAAATAGAAAGAGGACCCTACATAAACACTTGACTAGGTATATTTACTTCTTATGTTCTTTTGTTCATAATGATTTGGTGAATCGATGATTATCTTATTTAATACAATTATTTACCAATATTTCTTATGATATTGGAATATAGGTACATCATGAAGAGTAGCCATGCATGAAGATAAAAACTAAATAAGGAGCGAAATGAAGAAAAAATTATTCTATTTTTGACACTATGATTCTTAACACTACAATTTTTGGTAGTTGTGTATTAATGTAATAATGATGAAAAACTTGAGATATTATAAATGTAAAATTGTTGATTTAATGTAAGAAACAAAGATGTTTTTACTTAATGTAATTTATGTGGAGGGACCTAAGAATTGATGATTTTAATTAATACTAACGCCAAACTTTGAAACCACTGATCTTGGCATTGACTCATCAATGTCATTAGCTTTGGATGGGTGGGTGAACCCTAGTGACACCCTTATTCCTGCTGCAGAGAGCTTCCATTGTTCACGACCACCCCGTACTGAAGAGTCTCCAAGGTGATTTACATATGTTTGGAGGTTGATCTTCCAAGGGTTGTAACTCAAAGATAATGTAGACTATTGGTGAAACATTAAATGCTATAGGATGGTCATGCCAAGGCCTACAATAACCTATCTCTTTTTTGAGAGAGCACATGCTGTTTGGATTCAACACAGTGATCTCCCCTGATGCCAAAACTAGTAGTGTGCCTTAGTTCATATGTGTCACTACATAACTTTGAAACTATTAATCTTGGAATCTAATCGTCAATGCCATTAGCTCCAAATGGGTGGGTGAATCCTAGTGACACCCTAGTTCTAGCCACAGAGAACCTCCATCTTTCACAGCAACCCCATACTAAAGAGTCTCTAAGGTGCTCTAAGTACATTTTGAAGGTTGATCTTTTGAGGGTCATAACTTAGAGCTTGTGGGGAATATTGGTGAAATGCCAAATGCTACAATTTTTTCATGCTAAGGCCTATAATAACCTATCTAATTTTCAAGAGATCACATTCCATTTGGATTCAACACAATAACCTTGCTTGATGCCAATATTTGCAATGTGCCTTAGCTCATAGGTGCATCATTGCGTAACTTTGAAACCACTAATCCTGGCATCAAATTTGCAGTTTCATTAGCTCTAAATAGATAGGTGAACCGTAGTGACACCCTTGTTCCAACTGCAGAGAGCCTCCATCATTCATGGCCACCTTGTACTGAAGAGTCTCCAAGGTGTTTTAAGTGTGTTTGTAGGTTAGTCTTCTGAGGGTCATAACTTAGAGCTCATGGGGGATTTTGGTGAAACTTCAAATTCTACATGATGGTCATGCTTAGGCCTACAATAACCTATCTCATTTTGAAGATATCACATACCATTTGGATTCAATACAATGATCTTACTCGATGCCAAAACTTGCAGTGTGCCTTAATTCATATGTGCATCACTGTGTAACTTTGAAACCACTAATCTTGGCATCAAATCACCAATTCCATTAGCTCCAAATTGGTAGGTGAACCCTAGTAACACCCTTTTTCCACCCATGGAGAGCCTCCAATGTTCACGGCCACCCCATACCTAAGAATCTTCAAGGTGCTCTAAGTGCATTTGGAGGTTGATCTTTCGAGGGTTGTAACTGAGAGCTTGTGGGGGATATTAGTAAAATTTCAAATGTTATACGATAATCATGTTGAGGCTTACAATAACCTATCTCATTTTTGAGACATCACATTCTATTTGGATTCAGTACATCGATCTCACTCAATGCCAAAACTTGTAGTGTGCCTCAATTCATTGGTGCATCACTACATAACTTTGAAACTAATGATCTTGGCATCGAATCATTAGTTCCATTAGCTCTAGATGGGTGGGTGAACCCTAGTGAGACCCTTGTTCTATCTGTGGAAAGCCTCTAACATTTGTAGCCACCCCGTACTAAAGAGTCTCCAGGGTGCTTTGAGTACATTTGGAGGTTGATCTTCCAAGGGTCATAACTCAAAGCTTGTGTGGGCTATTAGTGAAACATTTAATCCTACAAGATGGTCATGGAAAGTCCTACAATAACCTATCTCATTTCCAAGAGATCACATTCTATTTGGATTCAGCACAATGATCTCGCTCGATGCCAAAACTTGCAATGTGTCTTGGTTCATAGGTGCATCACTACATAACTTTGAAATTGCTGATCTTAGCATCAAATTGTCAATGCCATGAGCTCCAGACGGGTGGCTAAACCATAGTGACATCATTGTTCTGGTCGCAGAGAGCCTCCAATGTTTATGACCACCCTGTACCAAAGAGTCTCCAAGGTTCTCTAACCATAGTGAAATCTTAGAGATAATTTCAAATTAAACATGTATGATATAATTTAGAGTTAAATATTGCATCAAAATCTGATAATAAAGGTTGTTAAAATGTTCTTCACAAATTATTGCATTTGAATCGAATATAAAAAATATGATAAAAATGAATGATATTCCATAAACATGAACAATACACATGATCCACGATAAATTGGAAATACTATACTAAATTAATATGTATATCATTGTGCACATAAATGACAAAAGTATATATCAAAATACAGGTATTTATAGACAAATTACATAAATATATATCAAAGTTCATGTAGCCATAGACAAATTATTCAAATATATATCAAAATACATAGATCCATATTAAAAATGTGGCTGATCATGCCATCAAAATGTGTATAATATCAATGTTTCTGTATACAATGTGGCATATGCCATCTCAAAATGTCTCATGATGCATCCTATGACAACTATACTATCCTATGCTGCTAGTGGATGATCAAAATGTAGCCTCTTTGCTACACTAGGTGGATCAGATGCCTCATATATGAACAAAAAAGGAAAACCCAAAATTAGACTAATAAATTTATATGATTCTATGTATCTAACATTGAATTATTCAAATTCATAATGATCCTTTTTTAAAGGAAGATTTATAGTATTAAACTTTCATCATAAATACCTCTCTCATTGACCTCCTATGCTAGTCAAGAGTCCTCTCATATATCAAGATGCCTGGAACCTAGTTGGTTGTGGCCTGTATATGTTCAATTATGTTTATCAAATGGATCTAAAAATTAGAATATAATATTATAATTCATATCATACTAAATTTATAACATATAATCTATAATTCAAACTACAACTTACTTTTGTTGACTCCTCCACCAGATATAATGGCTACATGAGCAATGATACAAAACTCTAACATCTAGACTCATATGTACTAGGTGTTTCCTATGACATACAAAGGCCTATTTTTTAATATCATGGAAACTAGTTTTGAATTTGTTTATGAAAATAAGGAAAATAAAAAATAAATGATACTTTTACATACAATGGGGCTCTCACTATGAACTGAAAAGCTAGATGGTTTGTGACACCAAATCTGTTTGGAATCATCACTAGTAGCCATGCCCTATACAATAAAGAATGTAATTAAATTTCATTACCACAAATATTTTACAAGAATGCATCAATATTTAATCACTTTAAAAGAACCTAATTAGCTTTCCCTTGTCAATGAGTTGTGCCTTACCCCTTGCACTCTACCTCCCATTGACAAGTGATACTTGTGAGAGAAAAGAAAGATTAGAAACCATATATGCTCCAATATCAAATAGAAATACAATGAAAACACAACATAATGTACCGTAGATGTCTCAAGGCCAAATGAAATAGCGAAGAGCGTGAAATCATCAACCTATCTCAGCTCCTCCTTAGTCATCAACTAAACATTAATGAAGATCACATACATATATAAGTTAGTATTGGTTAAAATTACTCTATTATAAAGATTAACAGTAAATCACATATGCCATAACAAAATTTTTTATACATGTACTGACACAGTAGGCTCCCATGCCTTTGCATGCCCCTCCTCTCTCACGTTAGGGTGTGTAGTCTCTGTACGTGTGTCTAGTGTATTATCCTTCTCAAATACAAATTGATACTTAAAAAGATCACCTGTGGGACCCAAAAAAATATTCTTTCACATTATGCAAGTATGGGGCACACAAACATGTAATGAGCTCTCCAATGATGAACTCGCACTAGCATTATCAACACAGGGAGGCAACACTGACCTAGCATGGGATACAATAGGCTACTCAATCTATGGATGGATCTAATTGTCAGAGAGCTAGCCTCTACAATGATATTAGGATGTTGCACTGGAGGAGGGGGGAGACATTAGTAGGGGGGACAAAAGTGTCAGCTTTCTTCCACTGGGCAAAGGGTTTACCCTAAGGAGCTCCCCCTCCTACACAGATATTGGACCTCATTCTCTAGTAGTTCACTGTAATGTCCCCAATTTAGAGTGTGGATTTGTCAGCTCATTATCATGACCCTCACAAACTAATGTCTAGTTTGGGGGTCTTTGTCATGATATTTATATTTTTGGACTTACTATTTTTAGTAAGTCAGTTTTGTCTCATTTGCTATTTTTGGATTGAGCAGTTCAGGCAGGATGATCTTCTGATTTTGGATATTTGGTCTCTCTCTAGGATTTCTTTATTTAAGTCTTTAATTGATGAACTTGTTGGCTTATTGATTATTTAGTTCACATTTAATAATCATAGTGCTTTATATTATAAAGTGACATAACTTTATATTCTAAAGTTTCCTTTGAAAAGTGTGAGAGTGAAGTTGGATGGCTTAATTAGTATTATAAATTCAGCTTTTTGATGGGGAGAGATCATCTTGAAAATATTTGAATTTTCTCATATTGATTGCCTGAGGGTTTGAAGAAGTTTTTTTGAGTTCTTTCATTTGATAATTGTGCTAAGGTAAACAATTATCTAATCCTCCTACTGTGATTCAATCGTGGCTTGGAGAATTTTGTAATTTGATATATTTTGGAGGTGTGGAGACTCACATCTTTTACCTGAGATACTGAATAGGAGTTCAAAATCAGTATTGTGAGTTTTTTGTTTATATTTACCTGTGGCCAAGGTTATAATGTAGGTTAATCATATTGAAGGGGCTAAGCATCAATATTCTAGGAAGGCTAAATGTTATTACAGCTTGCACTAAGTGGGGATGACAAACCAAGAGCCATGGGGCATTGCTGAAGGTTGATGATAACACTAAAAAAATTGTGTCAAGGTGGGAAGGAATCATGTCTTCCAATTGGTCTCCCTACTAGCCATAACAATCTATTCACCATTGTCAAGAGACACTAGAGGCATGACTATCCTTTGCAAAGTTGGGCTTTAAGGAGTCATCGCAATAAAAAAGCAACAGCTATGAAATATAGTATGATCCAATAAATTTCGCCTATGTGACATATCTATATTTCATGATTTTAAGTATCCTTTCAAAGAATTTTCTAAATAAGTGTTAAATAGATTTAAATCTGGTTATAAATTGATATATTTAAGAGACTACAAGATATTGTTGATTTTTATTCTCACTGAAAAAAGAAGAAGCAATTATAGTATAACTATTTGGTATTGAAAAGAAAATTAGTTGGGTTCAATATTCAAAGTTGGAAACTAGTCTAAAATATTTTAGTGGTATCAAAGTGGTCTCCTTCTAGCCTGCAGGAATTAGGCTCATAATTTTTAGAGGATTATTTTTGTTAATCTGCATCTTGAGATATGGATGGTGATCAAAAGTTTGTGCCAGACATGCACTACACCTGACAAGATCAAAATGTACCTCCTAGAGAGGGAGAGCTAGAGATTCAATTTAGCTTAGTGGGTAGTCTAGGTGGTTCTGGTGGCATTGAGTAACAAGCTACAAATGCTCAGGTTGATAGAGATTAGTTGTAGACATTTAGGAATATTGCAGTCAGGCAACAACAAATGATAGGTGTTCTCCAATAGTTGTCTAATACCTTGCAGTAGTTAGCTTTGCCTCGGGATCAGGGTAGAGAGAGATTGAGATGTTTCTATTGGTCCCATAGGTTATGTGTGGATATGGGCCCCAGGGCTGATGATAGGCACAGGATAAAGGATCATGCTAGGATGGATGAGATAGTGAATAGGACAGGCTATATTGGTGCTCAGGACAAGCCACAAAGACCCACCATCTTGAGACCTGAATTAGATGCAATTAGCACTACTTTTGATGCTACTCCATTTATTGATGATGTACTAACTCATTTTCATGTATGGGATGCTCTTCCTTAGGAATTAAAGGATAACTTGAGTTTTGACAGATATCTGACATAGAATCATGAGCATTCTAGGGGTGGGCCTGCTACTGACAGACAACAGCCTGAGTATACCGAGGTCCAACAGGTAGTTGGTAAGATGGCATTGGTTCATTTTGATGGGAGTGGTAGAGTGACTGCTAGAGTTTAGATCCATAAGCTCAACACCTACCTTGCTTTATGTCCTATAACTAAAGAGGACACCATCAAGTTTGTTATGCTACGCCTTGATGGAGTTGTGCATGATTGGGGGTATCATGGTTTAGTATCTCTCCATCAAAATTAGATCATATCATACCAGGAGTTTGTTGATAGTCTGATAGAACATTTTGACAAGAATGATCCTAAGGTATATTTTAGGGAGTTGGCTTAGTTATGACATACATTTGGTTTGGAGGCATTTAGTATCATGGTTTAGTATCTCTCCATCAAAATTAGATCATATCATATCAGGAGTTTGTTTATAGTTTGATAGAATGTTTTGACAAGAATGATCCTAAGGTATATTTTAGGGATTTGGCTTAGTTATGACATAAATTTGGTTTGGAGGTATTCATCAGTGAGTTTTAGAGGTTTTTAGTGATGGTGTATGATATATTTGAGTGGAGGAGGGTTATGCTTTTCATTAAAGGTCTTGTTGAGCCACTTAGATGGTGGGTTAAGTCATTAGATCCCCCTTCATTGCAGGAGGTAATGAAAAAAGATCATAACTTAGAGGCTTCTACACCTAGAGGCAAGTTTGTCTTGAACCCTATTGTGTCCTCCTATGATAGGACACCACCTTAGAGAGAGGAGAAGATAGAAGGTAAGCATCCTGCTGGAACACCTTTGGAGCAAGAAACCATTAATGATCTATGGAGGATGAAGTTGTATTTCTATTATAGGGGTCCTTATGATGTTGATCATGACTCTCCTATGAAGCCTAAGGGTAAAAATAGGATGATGGAGTGGTTCTATGATGATGATGGTAGTACTAATTTTTAGGTGAAGTCAAGGGATTTTGATCAGGATCAACATAGGAGAGATGAAGTTGATGATGAGGTGGATGATTCCAACCTCAAGGTAGCTTACTTATCCAATATGAGGAAGGAGGGAGCTTTCAAGATGCATGGACTTATAGTTGAATAGGATATTATTGCTCAATTTGATAGTGGAGCTACTCATATTTTTTATTGATGCATGTTTAGCTACTAGGAGAGGTATGTAGACTAAGGATTTTGAGGGCCTATAGGTGAAGGTAGCTAATGGTTACACTTTAAAGTGTAACAAGATGATTACATATCTTCTTGTGAAACTTAATACATACACTTTCTCTATTGATTTTTATGTGATAGACATGAGGGGTTAGATATAGTCCTTGGTATGGCCTAGTTACACATATTTAAGGATATTTATTTAAGTACAAAGAAGATGGAGATGATATTTATTAAGGATGGGCAACCCTAGGTTCTTAAAGAAATCTATAATGATGAGCTGAAGAAGATCTCCCGTAGGCACATGCAGCATTTGGTTCAACAAGAGGATATTATTGATTGGTAGTGGAGTGCAAGATTCTGCCTACTCAAAAGAATATTGAGGAGATAGAATATCATCCAAATATCCAAAATTTGAGAATTAAACACTCTAAAGTTTTTAATGATTTACCCCTTGGTAGGCCACCATACTATGGGATTGAGCATATTATTGAGTTGGAGGAGGGCACTAAGCCTATTATGATTACTCCCTATTAAAATCCAAAGAGACTGAAAGATGAGATTGAGAAGACCATATAGGAGCTACTTGATAAGGGGCCTATTAGGACTAGTAAGTCCCCATTTGCTTCTTCAATTATTTTGGTGAAGAAGAAGGATGGAACACTTCAAATGTGCATTGATTACTAGATGTTGAATAAGAGGACCATTAAAAACTAGCATCCCATCCCATGGAGTGATGAGCTCATTGATAAACTATAGGGGGCCGAGTATTTTTTGAAGATTGATTTGAGATTTGACTATCATCAAATGATTTGAGATCCGACTATCATCAAATCTAGGTTAGAGAGAAGGATATAGAGAAGATAAAATTCAAGTGTCATTGTGGGCATTTTGAGTTTTTGGTCATGCCTTTTGGTCTTACCAATGCTCCTGCCACCTTTCAGTCCACTGTGAATAGGGTGTTCCATAGTCAGCTCTGTAGGTTTGTGTTGGTCTTCTTTGATGACATTCTACTTTATAGAAAGACTTGGGATGATCATGTTGTTCATTTGGATACCAGCTTGGGTATATTGGATAGGGCTTCCTTATATGCCAAGGAGTCCAAGTGTGCTCTTGGTATGACATAGTTTCTTTACTTGGGGCATATTATTAGTGTTGATGGAGTTTTCATGGACCCAAATAAGATCTATGTTATTGTGGAGTGGCCTACACCTATGAACCTAACACAATTGAGACAATTTATTAGACTTTGTTCCTTCTACTACAGGTTTGTGGTTGGTTTCTCATGTCACACTGCTCCCCTTTCAAATTTGACCCATAAGGGTGCTTTCTAGTGGTCAACCTAGGCACATGAATGTTTTAAGAAGTTTAAGAATATTATGACTTCATGTCCAGTATTGGCTTTACTTTATTTTTCTAGGCCTTTCAATTTGCATTTTGACACTTTTGGAGAGAGTATTGGTGTCATTTTATCCTGGGATTGACATCCCATAGCTTTTTTAGAGCAGGAAATTGCAGGGTCATGAGAGAACTTTCAATGTTTATGATAAATAGATATTAGCTATCATGCATGCTTTGGCTAAATTCAAGCAATATTTGGTGGGCAACAAGTTTTGCATTAAGACTGAACTTAATAGCTTGAGACATTTCTTGGGATAGAGCGATTTGAATGAGAGACATTAGAAATGGGCCAGCACGCTACAATCTTATGATTTTGATATCTCTTATATCAAGGGGACTCAAAATATGGTCATAGATGCCCTTTCGAGGAGACCTTACCTTTTTATAGTTTCTAATATTTTATAACATTGGAGACATTTGATTATAGTTGAATATACCAAAAATTAGTGGGCAACAAGTACTTTGGATGGTAGTATTTAGGATAATAGATATTCTCTTTCAGGAGAGTTGATTATCTACTAAGGGAGAATATATTTCATTCTAGAGTCAGATGTGCATAAGATTATCCTATGGACATTTCATGATTCTCCTATGGCTGGTCACCTCAAGTTTTTCAAGACTTATAGATAGGTTCAGGAGATATTTACATAGAAGGATTTGAAGACTGATGTTCATCACTATGTCTGAGAGTATTTAGTTTGTCAGCAGAACAAACATGAAACACATATCCTATTAGTTTATTATAGCCACTTCCTATTCCTCAAAGGAAATGGGAAGGAGTTTCTATGGACTTCATTGTGGTTTTCCTAAAGCCCAAGGATGGGATTGCATATATGTAGTGGTAGATAGGCTTACAAAGTATGCTCATTTCTTCCCTATTACCACTACATATTTAGCCATGTAGTTGGCTGAATTATTGTTCAGAGAGATCTTCAAGTTGCATGGTTTACCCAAAACCATTGTAAGTGACTATGATAGTAGATTTACAAGTCATTTTTGGTAGGTTATTTTTAGATCATGTGGGACTGAGTTGACTCCTAGCATCAGCTTAGACTGATGGACAAATAGAAATAGTAAACAAGTGGATAGAAGGATATCTATGGAATTATGTCTCTTCTTAGCAGAAAGCTTGGGTAAAGTGGATTCACTTATGTGAATAATGTTACAATTCTACTCATTACATGACTACACATATGTCACCTTTCAAGGACCTATACGAGTATGATCCACTGAGTTTTATAGACTTGTTATGTGGTGATCGTAGAGTACTGAGTACAAGAGATTTGTTGTAGGATAGTTAGGATATAGTGAGGTCCTTTAGGGATAAAATACAGAGACCATAGAATTAGAAAAAATAGTATGTTGATCAGAAGAGAACAACTCAAAATTTTTAGGTAGGTGACATGATCTACTTGATATTGCAGTCGTATCAGCAGTCTTCAATCAAAAAAGATGGGGCCGAGAAACTTAAGTCGCGATATTATGGACCCTTTTAGATTGTGCGACAGGTTGGTGAGGTGGCATATGAGTTGCAATTTCTTGATGATAGCAAAGTTCATAATGTGTTTCATGTTTCATGCCTCAAAGGGGCTTTGGGTCATCATGTGAGATCTTCTCCTATTTTGCCTCTTTTGGATGATGAGGGGAGATTGGAGTTGATTATGGAGGTGATTCTTGATACTAGAGAAAGGCAATTGTGATGGAGGACCATTCATGAATTTTTGGTTAAGTGGAAAAATAAACTACTTGAGGATGCTACTTGGGAGCCTTAAGATATTCTACAACATTCCAAACTTTGATTGCTTGAGGACAAACAATCTTGGGGAGGGAGGACTATAATGTCCCCAATTTAGCAAGACTCTGGAGTGTGTGTTTGTCAACTCATTATTGCGATCCTTGTGAGCTAATGTCTCATTTGGGGATCTTTTTTGTGAGATTTCTATTTTTGGACTTACTATTTTTAGTCACTCTGACTCAGTTGCTATTTTTGGATTGAGCAGTTTAGGTGGGATGGTCTTCTAATTTTGGATATTTGGTCTCTCTCTGGGATATCTTTATTAAAGTCTTTAATTGGTGAACTTTTTTGCTTATTTATTATTTAATTCACATTTAATAATCATAAAACTTCATATTATAAAGTGACATAATTTTATATTATAAAGTTGCCTTTTAAGTGAAAAGTGTGAGAGTGAAGTTGGATGGCTCAATTAGTATTGTAAATTCATCTTTTTGATGGGGAGAGATCATCTTGAAAATATTTGAATTTTCTCATATTGACTGCTTGACGGATTGAAGAAGTTTTTTTGAGTCTTTTCATTTGCTAATTGTGTTGAGGCAAACAATTATCTAATTCTCCTATTGTGATTAAACTATGGCTTGGAGAATCTTGTAATTTGATATATTTTGGAGGTGTGGAGACTCACATCTTTTACATCAGATACTAAATAGTAGTTTGAAATCAGTATTGTGAGTTTTTTGTTTATATTTTCCTATGACCAAGGTTATAACACAGGTTGGTCATATTGGAGGGGCTAGGCATCAATGTTCTGGGAAGCCTAGATATTATTACAGCTTGCATTAAGTGGGGATGACATATCAAGAGCCATGGGACATTGCTAAAGGTTGATGATAACACTCAACAAATTATGTCAAGAAGGGTGTTGGTCTAGTTTTTCACCATGCTTTCTTTGTTGCTTTCAGCAGTGAAAAACCCTAAGTGTGTGTTTTGAAAGTCTTGAATTTTGACCAAGACCCTGAGTAAGATTCATGAGAAACCCTAATACCTTATTTAATTTTTGTCTAGCTCTTAAAATTTTCTGAAAGCAATATTTCAAAAGGATCTTGGCAGGATAAATATACCCTAAAAGGTTTTATGTTGCAAGGTTTATTATATATTTTTACCTTATAAACCCTTGCTAGCCCAGCTTTAATCACAATTACTATTTTGAATTGTTTTATTTAAAAACCTTAACTACAACAAGATTTTGATCCACCGTTGATCTTGGTAAGATCGACAGAAAGCACTTCCCCACATTAAGAACATGCAAGAGCTTTAAGTAATGTGGGCTTGTGCCTTTACGCCATGTAGCCCTTCCTAATGTTGGAACCTCAGTGCGCCGCAAAATCTGCAGACTGTTAGATGTGTCATACTCTTTCTACAGAGTTGTCAGTGCTCGTTAGTGCACATTCTAATTTTTAGCAATGTCATTGGTCAGCTCATTTAATAAGGATGACACCTTACATTCAATTTTATTGCACCATTGATCTGTGCTAAATCAACGATCAATGTTTTCCTGCTTGGTGAAGTTGATCAAAGTTTTAATAATGCAGGTAAGCAATGTGTTGACACTTGTCCAAGATGAAAATAGGTGACATGCTATTAGCAGACTTTAAGATTCAAATTGTGCCACCATTGAGCTTTCAAAGATCAACGACTAGCGCTTCCCCGCTACAAGAAAATGCACAATAGTTATACAAAGTGAGGAAGCACCTATGTGCCACATGGCACCTAGTAACATCATGAACCCACTCTTTTAGAGGATATTAATAATGTGTCTCCTATGGTAGTTATCAGGTGAGTTGGATCATAGAAGAAGTATTTCATTGGTCGACATTGTTGACTGGATCCTAATGAGGGAAGATTCTGATTCACCATCGATCTTAGTAAGATCTATGGATAGTGCATCCCCGCATTAAAAAGATGCATGAATTTTAAATAATGTAGGTAAGTGTCGATGCACCAAGTGGCATAGTGGGACCAAGCTTTGAGGAGGACGCTGAGTCACGCCAAGTTGTAAAACCTTGTTGAATTGGAGAACATTCATTGGTGGAACATGACACATATATGCCAAGTTGCAAATGATGTCATGGGCACAGAAATTCTCAGAATTAATATTGCAGTCTGTGCCACTATCAGACTTGTCAGAGCACATTCATTTAAAAGGTGACATCTTATTGGACAAGATAGCTAACTGGACAATATAAGGGTACAAGTTTGTGTGACCATTGATCTTGACTTAATCAATGGATAGTGCTTTCCCGCTTGGTGAAGTTGCATGATAGATAAATAAAGTGGGTAAGCACCTTGGTGATATGTGTCCTTAATGATGTCATTGGTTTTCTCTTAGACTACCAAAAGGGTTTAAGTTATGCTGCCGTTGATCTTTTAGAGCTCGATAGCTAGTGTTTGCCTGCATTATGAAAGTACTCACTAGTTAGATAAAGTAGGCAAGTGCCAGCCTAACACGTGGCAAATGTGATGTTAGAGACCCACCCCTTCAAAAGGTAATAAGGTACCTATTTACATAGATTTTGTCAGAATGTACTACTTTACATGGAGATTTTCCATTGGTTGATGTAGTTGACTGGGTGTTATCATAGTACAATAATCTATGATCATCAATTTAACCAAGATTAGGGATTGGTGCTTGCTCGCATTTTCAAGGTGCAAGAAATTTAAGCAATGTGGGGAAGTGCTAACTTGACAAATGGCAAAGTGGGACCACTTGTAACCAAGGTGAGCTGATGTGTGACAGGTTGGAAGATTTATTACACCAATTGTATTTTTCTTTTTTGCATGTTGTTGTAAAGTTGTTTTATTTCTCATGACCATTGATTTGAGGGAAGATCAATGGCCGGTGCTTGCCCACATTGCCAAAATGCAAGAGATTTAAATAATGTGGGGAAGCACCTATTCAACACATGGCCAAATCTTTAAAGCTATAAAGAAATTTTGCTTTTTGAATTAGGGTAATCTAATATGATGAAATCAATGGATAAGATTCAAATCTAAGTGCAACATGGAAAATAATAGCTAATGGAAGTTAATGTTGCTTAGAACTCATTCGTGTGATCTCAATGCATGAATATAATTCATGAAGCCACCATTATTTGAACCACAAAATTGTAAAGGTTATCAGAGTACAAAGAATTTTTGGAGCTAGGGCATAGAATTTTACCAGGTAATTCAATAAATTGCAGCAAAAATCCTACAGAAAAGAGACACAATTCAGTGGGTAAGTACTTTGCAACTTCTGAAAATCAAGGATTTAGTGTTGTGTAAAGCTTACAGTTTTCAAGATGCCTCCATGAAAGGAATTTTCTAGACATACTGACTATCTTAAAAGTTTTGTCCATGACAATTTTCTAGAGCAATTTCTCCCATTTGTACATGAAATAATGACTAGTAGAGATTTCACTCTTAAGAACTCTAGGTTAATAGTTGTAGAGGTTTTTTATGATAAAGCAAATAATTTGAGAGATACCAATATTTCCATGGGGGGGGGGGGGGGGTTTAGAGTTGTTTAAAAAATAGTTTTCAGAAAGAAAACTAGAGACCCCATTAAGCAATGTCCAGGAATTTGATATTGGAAAGTTAGTAGTCCCAGGGGTTTTTTTTTACAGTGATCTACTGGTTGACCTAGAAAAGAAGTATGATCACATTACCAAATTTGTGAAGAACTATGCTAGAGAAAATCTTTTCAAGGTTTCTCCTGACTTGATTAGGGAGGTTTTTAATCTCAACCCTAATCGTGTTGTGCATGAGATCATTGACATGGATGACCTTCAACCAAGGCATGATACACAAAGGGTATACCTGAGAGTAGGACCTCTGCAACAACATTTTACCAGGGTTAGTACACTATCCTTGGTCACACCTAGTACCCCAGAGCCATTGATGAGGAAATACTTTAGTCTTAGGGCTCAAGCTTTATATTTTTCCTTCTATCAAATCTTTGGGATGGATAAAAGGGAACACATCCCTGACTCTATTGTCCTTATCATGGCTCAAACATTATAGTTTCGAATGAGCAATATTTTAGATTTTGCCTAAGAACAGATTGGTAGGAATATCAAAAGGGGAGGTAAACAAACCTTTTTGATGGTACTCCATGCTCATGCATGTATGTCTTTTCAAAGGAGTTACATTTTTCTCTAAAGGTATGGAATTAAAATTGACAAGGGATGGAGAAAAGAATCTAGTCCAATTGTGGAGCATTGATATGACCTTGGAGGCCAGAAATGCTAGTTTTGTGAGATTTGTAAGGAGATAGACCCACTAATTGCTCAAGCTTATGAGAAGTTTATAAATGATGAAAAATTTGTTCAGTCTAGGGCTTTTTTATAGTTTTTGTGGAGAAAAAATATAGGAAATTTTGAGAAGATATGTGTGAAAATAAAAGTAGAGCAACCTACCAAACCAGGCTTTGTTATTAAGAAAGAGGTAAAATCCAAAATTTTGAGTGGTTTTGCCCAGTTTACACTTGAGGCCAGGAGGCAGATAGTTAAGGAGTCAAGGGTCCTAGTTTTTCCAGAGTGGGACATCGCTAATGCTATGATTTTTGATTCAATTAGAAAAGAGAAAAATGTACAATATAAAATAGAGGAAGAGACACTATAGGCACATAGGGGAATTAAGTTCAGTGATGACCACCAAGCCCTAGTAATCTAGTCAATTGAGAAGAGAGACAAAACCAAAATGCAAGAAATCTCTAGTGCAGAACATACTGGTGCTCTTACAGTATATAGGGCTAGTGAGGTAAGTAGCCAGCAAATTTTTGGAATGGCTTTAGAAATGGTAAAATTTGGGAATGTGGTATTTGGACAAGAACAAGACGGGTTCTTAGAACTCAATGCCAAATTTGAAGAAGTTTTGAAGGCGTATGAGGAAAGTGGTAAGCAGATACAATTACTAGAAAATCAAGTATCTCAAATGGTTAAGTAGCTTGGGAAGAGAAAGGTTGGAGAGTCCAGCAGGCCAAGAATTGTATATCCCCGACCACTAGTTGAACCTTTCAAGTCAAAACAAATTTTTGAAATACTAGACACCCCACAAAGGCCTAAATTCTACATTGTAGAAGAATTTGAAGAAGAGAAGAATAAATTGTATGCAATGCATGTAGAGTTAAATAATCAATATGAAGAAAAAATAAGGTAGGCTATAATGTATTTAATAGATAGAATTGAATGGCCAACATTTTATGATCAGTTGGCAAGAATTGCAGCTATCATTGATGACAAAAGAGAGATGAAGGTACATTGATGCCTATTGTACAGGAATGGACTGAAAGAAATAATGATATTACTGCTATGTGCATATCTATTATCCAGCTGCCATGTCACCAAATAGAAAAGATTTTTGATTTGCTACCTAAGCTGGAGGATTTTGATGACAAGTGGGATTTTATCCAAAAAAGAATAACAAATTGTTTCTCCAAGTACATAGTTGAGAAATTTGACCTTTTTCCTAGTGCTCTACAAAAGGTTGATAGAATAAAGGGAAAAGAAGAATGGAAAAAGGAATTGGATGAGATATTTTTCCAAAGAATGAATAATGTTGCAAATGAAATTGGGCATTTACTATGGGCAATGACCAACGAAGAATTGGTTAAAGTGTAGTTATTCTATAAAGCCATCAGAAAGGACCTCGTTGAGATAGAAGTAGTTGGAAATTTTGTTATAGCGGTACAAAGGGAAATCCTAAATTTTGATTGGCCTGATGACACTGCTTTCAATGAGTGGAAGGAACAAGTTTTGTCTGTAGAATAGATGGTAGAAGATAACAGGGTAGAGGAAGATGCAGATGTAATTATTACTTTAATAGTTCATGATGAGGACAATGAGAACCCTCAAGCTGAAGTGAGCTTGCAAGCAATAGAACAAGACATGTCACTTTTAAGCCTGATAGCTACCTACTTCGAAGAATTAGATGAATAAAGGATCAAAATTATGGAGTTTGTATTTTTCCAAAAGATGTGACAGAAGAGGGGCCTACCAAAAGAATATTATGATGTATAAGTCTTTCTGTTACACACAATTTTTTCTTTTTGTGACAATTATATGTAAATACCTTTTGTAAAAGGACACCTGTCAATTCTCTATGCCTGAAGCTTGTTGCATCTCACATTATATAAGTGAGATTCCAGGGCTAGAGAGGGGTCTAATTTCTAATACAATTATAGCTTTACACTAAGTATGTTTCGGTCCAGTTATGGTAGCAAACTTCATGATGTATCTTCTCTATAAATTTCTCTTAGAATACATTGATATCATATGATCTTTGTGTCCTTTTAGAGTCATTCTAAGTTTTACTACAATTGTATACAATTTTTAAGGAAAATTAATACAAAATTGAGTTGTCCCCATATCTGTTCTTGTTGAATTTTGTCTCCTTTGTTATTACCTGGTTATTTTGATATTGTGTGAGTAAAGCTTGTCCAATTGAATGCAATTCACTTAGGTTGTATGTCAATCCATTATTGCTATTAATTCAATGAATTAAGTAAAGGCTTTAGTGAATTTGATGGGATTGTTATGGTAATAGAAAGGATGTTTGTAAGAATGAATTCCAGTAAGAATTGCAGATAATATTTGTTGTAATGCAACAAATCAAATCTATAAATTGGAGTAGACATTGAATCCCAATGGAATAGGCACTAATCTAATTAATCTAGTCTATAGATAGGTAGATCATGAATAAGCATCAAGTCTAAAATCATTTTCATTTTCATTCCATTTTGTTTGAGGTTATAAATGCTAGCTAGAACTTGTTTATATCTAATTTATGAGTCTTAGGTTGCTACTATTTCTAGAAATATGTGTAAACTCATGGAGAATTGTGACCAAATCTGCTTAAGAGTATGTATATGAATTAGAGAATGTCAGGAAATGAATAAACTATGTATGTGTTTGAAGATAGAAGATGAGAATCAGAATGAAACTAGTATGATTCTCATACAACAGTATACATTTGAATCATCCCCTAGGTATACCCACCTTAGTTCTGCAGAGCCTAAAGAGTAGAAATCTAGTCTTGGTTTTGTTGAAGTTGGTTCCAATCGGTTTACACATATAGTTGTTAATAGCGAATAGCTAACCCTTAGATTATGTGAGTATCATCACCTTGGTATTGAGCATTTTGTTGTTCAGTAGTTTCAAACACCAAAAGAGGGAAGGAATCATGTCTTCCAATTGGTCTCCTTGCTAGCTGTAACACATACATATGTTCACCATTGCTGAGAGACACTAAAGGAATGACTATCCTTTATGAAGTTGAGCTTTAAGGAGTCGCCACAATAAAAAAGAAGAAACTATGAAATATAGTTTGATCCAATAAATGTCACCTAGGTGCCATATTTGCATTTCATGATTTTATGTATGCTTTCAAAGAATTTGCTAAATAAGTGTTAAATGGATTTAAATTTGCTTATAAATTTTTATCTTTATGAGACTACAAAATATTGTTGATTTTTATTCTCACTAAAAAAAAGCAATTACAATATAACTATTTGGTATTGAAAAGAAAATTAGTTGGGTTCAATATTCAAAGTTGGAAGCTAGTCTAGAATATCTCATTTACCTTGAGGTGTAACACAAATTTGGCATACAATTTTTTAATGAAATAGAATGGCACCTCTAAATTTTTGTGTGGAGGTCTATCAAAAACCACCCACCAATGATCCCAAAATTTTACACGCATAGCCTCATTTGTGCACCATTTAATTGATAAATTGGGCTTTATGCATTCTATTGGTTTACTAGTTTTTGGGTCTACAAAAAGGTTAACTATATCATCTTTAGCTATATTTAGGGTTGCAACCTCATCATAGTCCAACCCATCATCAAACATGACATGCATTTGGTCACGCTAGTGAAGGGTGACATTTTGTTCATATGTAAGTGTTTGAATATTATCCATTACGGTGTTTAACATAGATAACATGGGAGCCAATGTAGGTATATTGTTATATGTGGTTTGCAAAACCCTTAGTTCAACAAGATTTACAATATCAAATCTTCAATTCGAGGAGGGTCTTGACAGGGTAGGGGATCACTTGGTGGATGGTTTTGAGGGGGCATTGGATCCTTTGGTGGAGGGTTATGGGGAACATTATTTCCAGGATTAATGTCATCATTTGGGTCAGCCATACCTATTAAATTGCAAAACATTATTTATATTTTTAAAAAAAACCTAAATTTCAACAATTTCTATTAAAAAACCTAATTTTAAAAAATTCTATTTAAAATAACTAATTTATAATAAAATTCATTCAAATCATAAAAAAATACAAAAAAAACATTACTTATATCCAATACTCGTTACTATATCCGATAATCAAAATGGAGTAGCTCAAACAAACAAACAAACCCAAAACCCAAATGCCAAAATCGCTCTTGGGTTTTATTTAAAATTCTATGTCACAAGTTTCAGGTATTTGATTTCATATTGAATATTTGATAACAAATCAGATACCTGAAAAGGCTTGGCCCAAACTTTTTTGCCTTGGTATCAAGATGGGTGGAAAAAAAGTTAGAGTGGATTTTGAAATGCTTTTAGACATTTTCAAACTCCACTTTTTTCACATCACCACTTTTTTGCACACCATGATCCTGCACATACCCTCACTTGAATAGGTTTTCTCTCTATAATTTCCCTATTCATCGTGAGTGTTACTATACATCTTGTATCAATTAATTAACCAATAAAGGTATTTAGGTAAGACATTATATAGTTTATTAGGAGTCTTACAAAACTTGTGTGTACTACATATAATCACTTCCTCCAACTTCTTCTTGTTCTCATCATTCAATAATTGATATCTTCTACCAACACTGCCTAGTCTACCACTCTCAATTATGTCTTTGGCAATAAAATATATGGTGGATTTTTTCTTCTTACTACTTTACTTTAGATGCTTGATCTCCTTATCTAACTCAGTTCAATATTCTTTCTCTTATTTGGTATCCATTTTTTTTCTATCATTTCTTCTTTATTGTTCCTTTCAATTCCTTCTTCTCTTTGGTTGGATCTTCTTTTGCTAAATCATTTTCCTCTCTCTTTTCATGAGGCTTCCCCTTTCTCTTATAAATTTTCTCTATTGCATGTATTTGTTCTATTTCTATAATAGGATTTTATTTTTTAGGTTCTTCAAGGGCTGCATTAGAATTGCCTACTTCTTCACTTCCAAACTTCTCTAACAAGGTCTAGATCATCCTCATTGTCTTCCTTTGTATCACCAATTTCTTTAGTCCATTTGTATCTTTGAATGTGCTCCCTCACAGGTTCCAAACCTAGGCTTGGTCACATCTATGAGTTTATATAATAGAGCAACTACATATATCTTCACTATCTCATCATCTAATTCATAACCCATGGAAGATAGCCAAAAGGTTATTGGTTGCATAACTTGCAAAATAAATGTGTCATTATTAATAAGAAAACAAATATAAGCCTTATATTATTTCACAACATTTCCCAATTTCCTCTCTCTTTTATGCATCTTATATTGAAAATAATTGAAATAAGCCCACACAACATTATTGGATTTATCACCTACTTCTCTAATAAATTCACTTATCTACATCATTACCAGTCTATCAGTTTCCCATTAAACTTCTCCTCTATGAGGAAATACATTTTGTATATAAAAGGATATGCATACTAGAATTTCTCCCTACTTGAAGACTTGTTACTTGTCCATGTTTATCTTTTCCATATTTACCATGGACTAGCTCTTTAACATTTCAAAGAAGTTGTATATAGCACCTTCCTTCACTATCTAATATGCAACATGGATATCTCCACCTGGTACACTGTTGATTATGCTTGATTAATATATTTTGTAACCTATGACCACAAAGTCAAATTGAACTTTATGGTCTAATATGTCATTGATTTTCATTTCTCTAAAGTCTAGTTTGGAATTGGTTAACTGAGTAACCAAATTTGCATCTATTATTCTTAGGGTTGGTATTTCCTTGGTTGTGCCAAACTCTAACTTGATGGATAGTCTCCTTGGTAATCTTGTGTGGTATACCCAACCAAGAAAATTAGTGACGAACTCTACTCAAAATATATTGAATCCATCCTGGATGAAACTTATTTGGGATATCGACAAAATACACCAAACCCTTTGTCTTTAAATGCTTATACTCACTATTCAAAACTTTATCCTCACATAATTTCTCTTCATACACCTTATTAATGTGCTCCACTCCAAGTTCTTTGAGTTCGTAATGGATATATGATCATACATTTGTAGTCAATAGAACTCTTGAAGGAATAGAAGATACGACACTCAACTTATCATTTTTCTCTCCTTCATTGGATGTAACTTGAACATGGGTCATGGTTCATCAACAAAATCAATCAAAATAGGTGTGTCCACTATCTATTCCATGATTCAACACAAATTCACTATCAAAATATCACCATAATTCAAAAGAATACCTCCCTCATTGGTTTGTGTTTTGAAAACATTCACCCTTTTAGTTCGTAAATCATGATTTTTTTGAGTTGATCACTTTAAGTAAATTTTTGATTATCATAAATTCTCATAATAAAGTAAAGTGACAAAAAAATAATTATAAACTTGTTTATCCTTGGAACTAATCATTATGCCTCTTGACGATAAAACAATACTTTTTCTATAATTTTACACTATTTAACCATTGCACCTTTTTACATGACCATTTTGAAAAAAAAAATCTTATGTTATCACCTCAAAATCACATAAACTTTGAAATTTAAACTTAATATATCCAAAACACCCATATGCATCTCAATATTTATTTATATGATTGATTATTCCTTTAGGAGATTAGTGAAATATTTTTCCTTTATGTGCTCCCTCTATACAAAAAATTGACTCGGTTTGGTGATGAATCCTCTACACTAGAGGTTGATAGATTTCTCTTACGTGATTCCACTTCTTCCTTAGTGACTTAATTATTTATCTTGTTACAACATAGGGTATCATTGCACCAAAAAATGAACCTTTTGATGCTTGATACAACTACTAGATTTATATAAAACATGAAGCACATAAGACATGCCATGAATCCCAAAGGGGAATATTGGTGGTTAGTCCACCCCCTGTCATGTCACCCAACAAGATTTAAACTTGTGAATAAGATCTGATACCAATTGCTACAAGAGAGGGTTTCTACTTCACCAAAAGATCAACCTCTTAATACGTGATACAACTACAAAAATTTGAGAACACAAGAGGTGGTTAAGCCATGTGATGAATCCCAAAGGGGGACATTGTAATACATCCATGTATTCTTCATCTCATTTTTTGTTACGATAAGGTGTCTCAACCTTGGATAATTCCTATTCTTATTATTTGTTTTGTAAATGTATTTTTTGCAAATAATATAATTAAGTGTGAGTGTACATGTCTAGTTGGCATGTTGATGTGTTACTCCACTCACATGTGTCAGCATCTTGAATTGTGTGTAAGGAGATCATGGTTGAAACTGTTATGACAAATTCTTATGACACGTAAGAGCTATCTTTGGAAGATTTGATGATGGGTGAAGACGTGAAGATATGTGGCAATTGATCATTGAGTATTGTATACTTGAGTCTCCATCTAGTGCATGGGGTACGAAGCATCGACTCAATTTTTTTTTTTTGAGTTCCTACTTTTTTAGAGAATGGTAAAACCCTATTAAGGTTGTTCTTTAGAAATTGCCCTAAAATGGAAAGTGCATGATATAAGAATTTTTAGGGTTAAAAATAGGAGAGAGAAGAAAGAGTAGCAATGGTATGGTATGTTGCTACTATTTTGGTCTTTCGTGTCTTGAAAGAATTTGCATTGCAAGTGTGTTGTAACCTTTTGTGTTGAAGATAATACATTGTGCAGGTTTTGGAGGGGTGGGATTGTTTTACTGAAAGCTTTTTTTCCCACTAGCATATCTTTATGTTTATGCTCTCTATCTATTTTTTGTATTCATGGTTGACTGCAATATTATTGTTTACATAATATTGAATCTGAAATTGTAAGGATTTAATAGGAATTTGCACAATACTTTCCTTAAGGGATTAGTGTAGGAAGTTGTTTTTGCACTTGAAGTTTCCTTACATTTTAAACTTCCTTAACATCAATAATCTTCTTGCCTTGACCAGTTAAATGAACGATTTCCAAACTTGTAGTCTCTAACAAGATGATTGATCTTATGCCATACCAATTGACTTCTATGATCCAAAAAATACTCTATGTGTTCTAATTATGTAATTCATAACTAGATATCCATAGTTAACACAAATTGAGAATGTGGCATTGCATTATTATTCCCTTAAATAAGGGCTTGTCAAATTGACTGATGGCCTAGGAATATTCATCTTGGACCTGCAATCTTTAGTTTATACCATATTTCTCACAAGCATACAATGACCATCAACTCTAGCTTCACTAGATCTATCAATACTACTAGATCTACACTCATATGCAATATTACCATACTTGTGATAATAGTAGTTGCATCCATTAAATATATGAGGCCTAATGATTACCAATAAAATCCTACAATATTTTCCTACATGATCCTTTCCACAACTTAAATAGATAGGTTTATTAGGTTGTTTACCAATATTGCTCAAATATACCTTCAGATCTTGTTATGTCTCCTTAAATTTGGTTGATTCTCCATCTTCAAATGTGCTTCAATTAATGTTTTTAAGATTGGTTGTGTCTTTATCTCCTCTGACTATTCAGTTGTTCAATAAACTTTTCTTTCTTCATCTTCTTATTTTATTCCCCCAATCTTTCATTCTCATTCACAACTTGCATATCTTCTTCATCAACATCATGCATTTTTATTTGAAGTAGTGCATTCTCTTATTTTTCTTTTAGTGCATCTTCTACAACTTTCAAGTGGCATCTTCAACATACTTATTTACATCCTCATTAACTCTTCTTCAATATTTTCACACATACTAATGGCTTGAATTTTAAGTTACTTTCTCAAGTTACAATGTCCTTGGTCATTTTTTCATTCTCAATCATCATGTCTCTAGTTGCATCTTAAAACTCTTTAGACCCACTAGCTTCTAACAACTTCTCTATGTAGTCTTGGCTTTCACTCAATTGTTGACTTAGTTCCTTTCTTTTCAAAATAATATTTTAGTTTTTCCCTCAATTCCTTGATCACTTTTTTTGTATCTTCAAGTTGCTTTTCATACATGTATCTCTTTATGTTTCCTTTTAGGGATATTTTCCTCAAGCGGTTAAGATTCTCTCCTAGAGGACCAAAAGTATGATACCCACTATTGGTATTTAGGAGAATTGAGGGGGGTTGAAGTATTGCAAATAAGTAGCCTACCAATTCAACTACTAAAGCCAACAAATTCGAAAATATATAACATTTAACCACAAAATAAAAATAAATGTAAATAACATCAAACATCCACATAATCATCACACTAACACAATGATTTTTGTACATGAAAACCCTTAGATATATGGAGAGAACCATAGTGGAGATGACACCCACAAGCCCTTCACTATAGTAAATAGATTTGTCTTGTTACGAGATTCAAATACCCTTTCCAAGGGTTCACCTAGTTAGAAGTTATTTTTTTAGAGTAAGGAGTACAATGAGATATTTTAGGATCTATCTTGCTAGAGGATTTTATGACTCCTAAGAGTCCCCTCTGTTAAAGAATTTACATAAAGAGACTAGTTAACATCCACCCAATTAAGGGGTTTCCCTTGCTACAACTATTAGGAAACACCAAGTTGTATGATCTGGATGTAGCATTCCTTGCCTATCTTATCCAATTTATTCAAGTTTCTCTCTTAACTTCTCTCTACTCAAATATTTCTTTTCAATACCTTGATCACAACCCTAGAAAATTGAATTCTCTTTAGTGAATTCATTCAATTTCATTACTCATCAGTTTACTAAGAAAAAATCTATATAGGAGCATCACTTTTCTACTTAATCCTTACCACTCATTCAACATTCAACCTATGCTTATTTACCACATTCATTTCATACATCTTAATGTTATAATATATTTTCGTTCATCACCTTGACCCATATTAGGGTTTATACGAGTTTTATTCAAGAACAATCAAAATATGTTTGACCAACTCTAACATCCTTTTGGAATCTTCCCTTCACACTTTCTTTTGATTTCCATCTACCACCTTAGCATAGCCTTATTGATTAAAATATCTCACCATAACATTTGATCTTACTACCACATTAGCTACTGAGATCCTTTCTCACCTATCATCATCTTTTGTTGCGATCGTAGCCATAATCTCTACTACTCAAGTACATGTTGTATCTATGATTTGTCCACTTAATTCTTAGTGCACATTGATCACCACAATAATAACTTTCTACAATTAGTCTGACTATATCCTGATCACTATTCTTAACCATTTGCCTTCTTGTTGATTTGGTTAGCTTCTTACTAATCATCCATTTGTCTTATTCATTAATCCACTCAATTGCTAGGATTAGGTTTCAATCAGTGACAACCAAATACATCACTAAATACGACCATTTCAACAATCTAACCACTTCCCAACATAATACCAACATCTATTTCTTCCTACGGAGGAGAGTTGGTAATTATCTTGGACAATCTTTATAGGAGTTTCATTTCTAGCTTTGGGAGGGAGAGGGTCTCTTCTTCTCTCTTGTTAGGGGGCTTTTCCTCACATGCATTTTTCTTCTTTTCATAAGAGCATTGTGTGTTTTCATCTCTATTTTTGAGGATAGTTTTATCAAACATGGTTTTCTCCCTTTCTTCATTTGTGAAAAAATGCATTTTATTTGTACATGCTCACCTCATTAGGCCTAGTTGTTGGTACCCATCTTTGCATTTTCCCCTACATTTTCCCTCAAGTTGTATGCAGAGTGTTCATGGGGTGGTGCTAATGTGAGTAGAACTCTTTAACGTTGTAGTTCTTTATTAGTCAATTCCCTTTATAACTCTCCTCACACTTAATTTAGTTTATTAGGAGTTTTTCCACTTTATCCTACATTGGTTGTGTTTTTAGTCTCTTGGGTGGTAAGTAATATATACACTCATTCATCAGTCTCACATGGAAATTATCATTCATTGGATGGTTTGCGTTCTCTTTTGTTGAATATAGTTAATTATCTCATATAAATGATTTATGTTTTAGTTTTCCTTCATTCATTTGCATCCTTGGGAAATATTCTAAAAGGGTTGCATCAAATTATGAGATGACCACAACATAGACTGTTGAGTTTGCTAAATTACGCTTTTAATGGGTTACATATTATCTCGAGTACCAAACATGGGTTACATAATAAATATTTGTGAAAAAATAAATAGTGTGGGAAAGGAGAACAATACTTTATGATGATGACAAGAAAGTTGTTTTAGATAGTTAAGAGATTTGGACTTCATGAAGCATTTTCTTTATTTTTAGTCCTACCTATCTATAGGTGGAGACTATAGTTTTCACTCAACTCTTTTCAATTAGTTTCTTCCTCGGTAATCTCCCAATTACAAAATATTGTCATTTAAACTATAGTATTGTAAAATTCTAAATTAATTTTTTTTAATATCAAATTTTAATCTCTACTTTCCTATTGGCTCTCTTCTTTTTTCCTTGATGGCCTTTTCATTTTATTAGTTAATAAATTTTGAGAAAAACAACCTCAAAATGAGTGTCTAAGATGTCTTGCGCATGTTCAGATTACGAGGCAACACTTCTAGTAGCCACATGTTATGAACACTTTTCAAAAGCCAGATGTTATAAACAATGAACTTACTAGATAAACAATGACCTTTGTAGATAATTTATTTGCATTGCTATTAAGGATTTCATCTTTTATAATGAATTCTACTGGTAGGTGATATTTTTGACTAAGTTGAATTGCTAACCAAATTAATCAATGCAGGTTCAAGTTCTTTACTAAAAAATATAATTGCCATGCTTGTAGTTGCCATTGATCTTGTCTCTATCTTTATCATTCAAAATTGGAGCATCTATCAAACAATAGAATTTTCTTTCCAGTAAAATTTTCAAAGCATATAGATGCATTGTGAATTCAATTTTATAGATGCACTATTCTATTTTATTTAGGGAAGCAAATATTATACCCTCTGGTAAAACTTCTAAATATTCTAGGATTTTAATAGAGCTATTCCTTTGTACTACAACTAATCTTAGTCCAAAATTTTGTTTTACCTAAAATTATTGTGGCTTACGTACAACGTATTGGGCTCTATTAATTTCTCCTCTATCTTAATTTGTTGGCTTTTACTTAACAAGGCTTGTGATGTTTTAGGGGTTTTATTTGCATTGGTTACTGAAAAATGGGATAAACAATGACAAATGTGTAGATGTTTAACACCACAACATTGAATGACATGGAGATTTCACACCTAGATATATATTTTTAGCCAGTGTTTGATAATTCATGGCATGCATCTTCCCTTCTATTACTTTGACCTGTCACTTGATCAGCTCCCATTCAATTTCCTCCTTGTACTATGTTAGATTTCCTCCCTTTCCCAAATTTGCTTGGCACTAATGGAGCGCCACAATAATGGAAATGATTCATGGTTGTGGCACAAGTTACACCTTACCTTGCTCCTACATTGCTATGAGTGTACAAGCAAACAATATTTTGTAAAAGATGTCAAGATCTGCCATTAAGAAAATTAATTTAGTTTCTTTATATGCTTTTGTGACATCTTTAAATTATTCCAAGTTTTTTTTTTAAATTTCTAAGTTTAGAAATTTGATTTTAGTTTACTTTGTAACAAATTAGAAAGCTGAGTAAGTTATTTTGTAAATTATGGTAGTACCCTCTTTCATGACCTTTTTTCCAAAATTGACTGTATACAAAATTGATGTGCCCCTTTAGCTTGGCCATGTGGATAATTACTGTTTTATTTTATTTTTGTCTTCATAAGAGCTATAGTCATATTCAATTTGTCATAGATCAACTAATACTGAAATCAAGAAGCTTTAAATATTTACTATTGGCCTCTACTACTAGGCCATTTAGTGGCATGGTTGTTTCATTCAATGCATCAAATGGGTAGTACCAATACGTACAATGCACAAAGCACTAGTTTTTATGGTGTCTTGCGTCAAGTAAGGGGAAACTTCAATTAAACTTTTCAGAATAACAAAAAAAATGAAATAAGGTAGTAACATGACAAACATTTTAGGCATGTCTAGTAAGTGTCTAGAGACTATCGCTTTAGTAAACGTGTCTTAAAAAAAATCAGCATCAACAACCTTGTAGTTCTGTATGACTTTTCATATAGATGTAATATCTACATATCTAGCAAATGCTACTAAAGTTTTTCAAAAAATGGTTGAAATAAAACATTTTAGCTTGTAACCTCATATATGAGGTCAAAAGAGAAAACACACCTAAGAATTAATTTACTTAGCAAGGATCTCAATAGAATTTCATCCATAAGTCTTCACATTTCTTGTCCTATAGTGGCTAGGATCACATTATATTCAAAATATTTAAAAACATTCAACCCTCAAAGTTTTTACTGCAGAAGCCCAAAAATATTGGGCCTACATTATCAATAGTTTTAAGAGTTGCTTGTTTTAAAATTTTCAAAATTTTAGCTTTGGTACAACATTTTTAGATTTTAGACCAAAATTTAGCATGGTGTCTAAATGACTACTCAGAAATAAGTGCTTATGGAGAAGGTTGATTAATATGATAGAGATGAATAAAACAAGCTTGTTTTTAATCTAGATGCTTAACTTTGTATTTCTACCTTTACTTTTGCTCATCTCCTCTAATGAACAAATCAACTACTAAAAGTTTAAATGTTGGTAGTGGACAACTTGAGATTAATAATGAAAAAATGGACCATTTCATTTGGTTTTAATGCCATTTTAGTTTGGGTCGATATCGAGTGAATTTTTTCTACATTTAAGATTTGCATTATACAATGGACAATGTCTCAACTCTTACCCAACACAAACACTTACCCAACACAATGTTCAATACAAATATCTAGTTACTACTTTTTTTTTTCACTATTTGGACAAATACTTTTGTCAAACTTTCTTCTTCCCTTCTATTAATTAAGTTGTAATTTTTCATACTTCTACTTTCTTACACAAGGCAATATTATAGCTCAACAAAGCTCTTGTTAAAGTTATATTTCTTTTCACAAGTGAAATGTTGTTACTCCTTTAAGCTAAATTTTTTACTATATCATTCATCTACTTTTTTGGAAAAACTTCCCACCAAATAGCTAACAATAGCCTAAAGAGGTTGATTGCAAATTTTTAATTGCTTTATAGTTTATAGATGCTTTGTAGCTCTGACAATCACACCGCTTTTGATAGTCACGATATTTCATTTAATGTTCTTTGTTTTGTGATAGCTCAACAAAAAAAGCAAGCACAATTCATTTAGAATATTCAAAATTTCTTTAGAAATCAATGTACTTTGACACATCTAGTTGTTGTATTTTAGCATAAAGGTGTTAACAATCTTAAGAATAGTACTTCAATTTTGTTGTAACTTGTTTGTGTTGGTACAAAATTTTAATATAATTTTATAAAATAGAAAAATTAAATTTAAATATATAAATAACATAAAAGCTACAAGAAAATTGTGAATGCAAAATACAACAATAAATATGCATTATATAAGATAATTTAATTAATCAAAAGAACATCATCAAATCAAAAGAACTCTTATATCCTTGATACCATGACAAGACATAAAAAATGAATTTGCCTAACTCTTTATGTCAAGTTTTGCTTCCAACTCTTTATAGAATGAGGTGAATTTGCATTTTATTTGATTGATTTAGATTAGAAGATATCTCTCATCCATTACACATGTACCATACACATTCACATATATTTTCAAATATAGATATACTCGTAATAACCCAACCCTCCCAATTATGAATCTATTAGACCTTCATTTCTTTTTGATTAAGTCCCTCCTTAATAAGATTTTAGACTATATAGATGTTTCTGGTAAAAAAAGACCAATAGACTTTTATTTATTTTTTATTTATCTATAATTTACTGGTCCAAGATATAACATTGATTAGAAAACCTTAAAATTATGATGTCTAAATTTCATAAAAATACTTGACTCTCTACATAACAATTAAAAAGACAAAGGAAAAGATAAAAAGAGTATATAGGTATATAAGTGGACTCAGTCAGGTTCAATACAAAATAAAATTTCATGGTGTCGTCATAAAAGGACTTTGTGACCGTTGAGTGTAAACGTATATAAAGTCAAGTAAAAATACTTAAATTTGACGGCTCAGTCAAAATAGAAATGTCACCTATTATTAAAGAATAACGACTCAATTTGTGGACTATATATTTTCCATTCTTTACCCGGGTAATTATGACGGTTGATTCAAAGGGTTGCAGTAATTTTTTAACGTGTATTTTACGCAAGTAGATTGGCCGTCAAAGTTAAGGGTCAAGTATAGAAGCTCATAAATTGACCGTTAAATAACCGTTACGCGAAATAGATAGCCGTTTGGACGGTGCCCGTTACTTCCTGTTACATTCACTGCGTTAATACAGAAGATCATTGCTTAAAGAATATGAATTAAATTGGTTTACAAATAAAATAGAAAATGGAAAATTTTGAATGGCGTATTCAACTCCGTTTGGTTTGCGCGTTCACAAGCATTGAAAACATCAATTTTTCAACTATTTTATATTATTTAATTTGTATGGTTGTGAACAGGCACATTTGATTGTGAGCAGACCCATTGAATGTCTATCTTTGACCGGGCATTTTCCCAGAATCACGCAAATAATGTAAAAATTTGCCAGCCCATGCTTGTAACGCACTTTGACCAGTACAGTTGTTAGAATCAAGGTAGACCAAGACCAGATCTCAGTTTTCAACACTATAAAGAAAGGATCGAAATTCATTGATGGCAGAAAAGGTTGCAGAGATAATTTGATCATCAGGGGATTTCGGGAATTGTGTTGCAGGAGGAGAGGAGATTCTTATAAGAATCTTCCCCAAATTTATTATGTCTTGTATGACAGTAGAACTTCCGAATAGCCTCAGATGGTTCAACAACAAGCCTCAGGGGTTTGAGTTCAACAAGAGTTCAGCAACAAATATGTCTTGCATTGTGGCATCAGCAAAGGGTTCTCCTGTTTTAGGCTCCTGCAGGTCTCCTTCCGTGGTTGTGGGTCTTCACGATGACATTGAAATATGTAATGGGTCTCCCTTGAGATCACCCCTGAATGGATTTCAAACCCCCAAAGGGGTTAGAATTGGTTGCAAGGACGGCGGTCTTTGCAGATCTCCCATTAGTTTGAGCCATGAATTTGATTGCTGTAATGGTGGTGTATCTCCTCTCAAGGCTAGGGCTTCATCTTCTTCCTTTTTGCGTTCTTCTTCTTCTTCACCGACACAGGAGAATCTAGGGTACAGGTGCCACCAGAACGGCATTTCGGGGTCTAGGCTGAGAGATGTATTGGCTGCCAGAGATGTCAACCATTTGGGACTTGAGGTTAAGAGTAGCAGTCCCTTGGCGAAAACCCAACAGAGAATTGTTTCTCCTCCAGTTGCTCTTACGGTGTGCAATCTTACAGTTAGGGTTGATGATGTGGATATTGAGAAGGGTGAAAAGGCCCTTGATAAGAAACCCCCTTCCCCCCCTCTGAAGAGAAAACGCCCACCAAGGCTTGATATTCCCCAGTCTACCAGTCTGGAAGCACTGCCTTTGAACATGGATCAGCCGTCCAAGGAAATCACCATGGAGGGTTCTCATTATGCCGTTATCTGCAAAAAGGGTAGGAGAGAATATATGGAGGACACCCACAATGCCATGGCCAATCTTCAGGGCGATTCCAAACAGGTAAGGCACCGATAAAGCCCACCGTTCTTTCGCCTTTGTTTATTATGAGAAAGTAAAGCTTCTCGGAACCAGATTTCCATTCTGTATACATTCATTCTTGGGGAATCTATGCTATAAAACTATGTCAGTCTCACAAGGAGTCACAAGCCTAGCTCATCTTAAATGAAAACTTTTCTTTGGAAACCCTGCAGGAAAACTCTTGGCTCTCAAGTTCTTATGAAACCCTATAGGACAGATGGACTAGTTAACAATTAATCTTAAGAGTTCAGGGATAATTTTAACGTTAAGATATTTCAAACTGAGAAATTTGTGAAGTTTACCCATTTCTTCCCACCCACAGCATGTTTTTGTTCTTGGTGTTTGTTTTATAATTGGGTATATGAGACTAGCGTAGCTATGGATAAACTGGGTAAACATTGATAGTATAACTTTGAGAAGAAGAAATAAGCGGTCTTGAAGCTCCTTCTGATATTTGTTTCTTAGGACAGTCTGTAGATGGTAACGCATATATGATTCTGATAATTTTTAACTGCTTTTCCAGGCATTTTTTGGTGTATTCGATGGTCATGGTGGTCGGAAAGCTGCTGATTTTGCTGCTGAAAATATTGGTCAGAATATTATGGATGCCATGGTTAAGATTGGAGATAAACAAGAGAACATTGTTCAGGCAGTTAGAGCTGGGTACTTAGCCACAGATGCAGAGTTTTTAAAGCAGGTTAGTCTTTGAGGATTAATGCTCTGACTCTAGACATTCACTTCGAAAATATTTCTGCATCTGTTTTGTTGTTCCAATTTTTCCCCCTCCAGAAATTGGTTAGGGTTATGAAAATGTTTAGGGCTTTCTATCAATTTTCTTCTCAAGCTTACACTCTTTTAAAAACATCAATTTCCAGGGTGTTAGCAGCGGTACATCTTGTGTTACTGCCCTTATAAAAGATGGCAACGTAGTAGTCTCTAATGCTGGGGACTGTCGAGCTGTAATTAGTAGAGATGGTCATGCTGAAGCCCTCACTTGTGATCATAGAGCAGCAAGGGAGGATGAGCGAGAAAGGATTGAGAAATCGGTAAGCAAAATGAGCATTGTATTTGGTTGTTGCAAAATATCATTTCTTTTTGTGTAGGAATAATTGCTGTTATCTAGAAATGCCAGTAGCTATTGTCAATCTTTTCTAACTATAATTCCTGTTTCAGGGAGGATATGTCGATTGCCGCCATGGAGTTTGGAGAGTCCAAGGAGTACTAGCTATATCTAGGGGAATAGGCGATTTACACATGAAAGATTATATTTTGGCTGAACCAGATACCAAAAAGATTAAAATTGGATCTGATTGCGAGTTTTTAATCATGGCATCAGATGGCCTATGGGATAAGGTAATTTTTTTCCAGCACTCATGGCAGATTTCTACAATCCATTTGAATTCATTGATAGTAATACCAAAAACATTGAAACAACCAAATCCAGAAACATGTCAGTGAATTCATAGAGATTTTTGATAGAAAACTTATAAATTTCTTCACCATGTCAGTGAATTCATAGAGATTTTTGATATAAAACTTATAGATATCTCCACCATGTTAGTGAATTCATAGAGCTTTTTGCTAGAAAACTTATAAATTTCTCCACCATAACATTTAGCTCACAATACTTTTTCTGTAATCTTTCAGGTCACCAATCAAGAGGCAGTAGACCTTGCCAGGCCCTTTTGTACTGGGGTGAAGCCAAGCCTGCACGTGAGAGCAGAAGAGGTACCAGTAGAGAATTCCAGTTTGCCTGAAGGAGGTCCCCTTGCTGCATGTAGAAAGCTTGTAGAGCTGTCAGTAACCAGAGGATCTCTAGATGATGTAAGTGTGATGATAGTGCAACTTGGAAATTTTTGTAAGAGAATGGACTAGATGATGGATAATGAAGTGAGAGAGGTATATTCAAGCTGAAATTGTTCATCAAACATCAGTCTGGATGCATGTATCTTCCTTTATTGTTCTTTTTTTACATGGGGTGTTCCTGTGACCTAGCCCAGCGATGACCTAGTCCCCCATAAGTGAGATCAGCCGCCCGCAAGATGTATCTTCCTTTATTTTGTTTAAATGGAAGATAGCAAGCATCTACTCTTGTACAGCAACGAAGAAGCCAACTGATTCAATAATGCCCTTCAGCACTTTTTCTTCCAACAGTTGTAATCTCCATATGTATAACAATATTTCTTAGTGTTGCAGCTGCCACATTGATTTTAGAAGAGGTGGCCCTGCATTTGGCCCGGTTAACCTTTTTTATATGTTTAATCTAACCAAAGGGAAGAATATAAAATATCCTACTTAATCAATTAGAACCCTGCCAGCTTTCGCTTTTGCTTTGTATCTTCAATGTTTCTGGACCCATGGAGAATTTGTATGATAATATGGTTGAGTTATTTGTCTCAATTTAGCAATCAACTGAAGACAGGTCTTTGGATTCACTCAGGGCATACTAAGGTTTGTTAGATGTGGATTTTTTTTTTGGTTGGAGATAAATTCACTCTGTTTTTTTTACTACTTTCTTTGTTTCATCTGATCATGTTGTATCATTCAGCATATTGATGAAAAAATTATAAAGTTAGAGCCAAAAATTTGCTATACATCTTCATGAACTGTTCAAATAATATAAATTTAATTAAAGATATATTATCAGTAATATCATTCAAAAGTGTGTTATCAAATGATGCATAAATAGAGTATTTATAGTCCTATCATTTAAAGATATATATTTATATTGTAAGAGTTATTTTATTTACTGTTTGGCCAATAAAGGTCAGGAATCATATGTTAATATCAGGATTCATAAATTGGCACCAGATCATTGAAATTGGAATTTGGTAATTAGGGAGTTCCAATTGGAGCTATCACTCACCTTCAGTCCCAACAAATATTGAAGACAGTGTTGTGGTTTCCCTATGTTTATGGTTTTTCAAAATTGATTGTAGGAAATGAAGTGATCAGTGTTATCAGATTTTCACAATCTATAATAAATTAAATGCAACTGCTTCTGGATTTTAGATGTAGAATTTTGTTCTCCATCAATGTTTTGGATCACTCATCGAGACAATACTTGAGAGAGGGTGGATGATTTTTTTTTCTCCAATATTACATTAATTTATAGGTTAGTTTTTTTTTTTTAAGAATAACTAATAAATAAATTGGAACATTTTAGTTAGTGAACAAGTTAAATAGGAAGTTCTGTATTCGCTTCTGGGTGTGATTGTGTATGTTTTTTATGGATTGTGAAAATTTGTTACAATTAATAAATAGGAAGTTATTTAAATCTAAGGAAGTTTGGCTGGATTTTATAACAACAATGGATTTATAAGCTATTGCTGTCTAGGAAAAAAATCATGAAGAATCGAATTATTACATCTTTTTATTTTTGCAACAATGATTTAGCTTTTGTACAATTTTTAATTTTATTTGTCTAACAATTTTTAACATGGTATTGTAGTATGTAATGCCCCGCTCGGAGATCCTTGGAAATAAGGATTCAAATCAAGCCAAGATATTTTTTTTTTACAAGTATGAATGCACAAGACAACATCATACAGGGATCACAAAGATCGCAATGGAAGACTTCAACACAATCCCAGCAACCAACGAATCTCCGAACGCCACTACCCAACTGACACACCCAAACAAAGCCAACAATGACAACAACAAGATGAGGGCATAAGAAATGACCACTCATCAACAAAACACCAAGCTGGGGTAATATGCAGAATCCCAAAATTTGGCTAAGCCTGAAATCCTGAAGCCCTGAAAATTGGCTAAGTCTGGATTTCTGAAGCCCTGAAATTTCCTAGAATCCATAACTTATTTCTGAGAGGTCTGAAACCTATCTCAAACGATTTGTCGCATATATTAAAATATATCTTAAGACGTCAACTTATACTTAAACGATATATTTTAAACCCCTAGGAAATCTGTTTTGAACTAGGAAGGTGTAAAAACCAAAAGGGTGTCCAAAACCAACTTCCGAACTTTCATCCGACAAGCATAGATAGCCTCTGTTTCTCGCGCGAGAAAGAAAATTGATCTAGAGTTTCGCGCGAGATCTTTCACCGCTTCGCGCGATGACTACTAAGCTTCGCGCGAGGATTCACATTCTCGCGCGAGGATTCCTATGCGCCGCGCGAAGATTTACATTCTCGCGCGGAAAGTGTATTCTTTCGCGCGAGGAAGAAACAGTCTCGCACGAGGAAGAAATAGTCTCGCGCGAGGAAGAAATAGTCTCACACGAAGAAACAAATCAGCGCGACACAAAACACAAACAAAAAGCTAAACAAACAAGGAAACCTCCACACCGGGGAGTACCGGATCCACTTAAATCGAGGAATAAACACTCGAGAGCATTAACAGCAAGGAAAGAGGAACATCTAACCATCTAAAACATAAAAGCAAAGCACATACTGAAATAAACATCGCAATGAACAAAATACATTTCAGAACTAAACAACCAAATAAATGCGTGGTTCCTCCCAACCGTCAATAGCATCATAAGACCATCGTGGGTCCTAGCCATCCCCCGCGCGTAACATCCCAAGCCACCGACCAGATTGTCGGTACTGTCGTAATAGGGACGTCACTACTAAAAACATGCAATAATATAAGCACAAGGAAATCTAACATGCTAGTGATAACACATAAGATAATCCTACAGTAGATAACATCACCTATCACATGCTAAATAGCAGTAAGCAACAGATGTACTACTAAATCAAATAACATCATCTAATCATATGCTAAACATCATGATAAGGGAATGCGTCAAGTAAACTAACATCATCTAAACATGATATCCAAGCATTCCAATGAAAGCATAAATCACAAGAAAGCATACTCCGGAACCCGAAGTACTAAGTGAAGACATCCAGCAACAGTCGCACTAGGACAAAAGATCGTCTCTGTACACCGATCCCTAGCAGTGGTGAAGGTAGCTACGCCTCCCAACCACGTGGCAACCATAGGTCCACACCCGCCGTGCTGATGGAGATAATGATCCAACCACAAACACACAAAAGCACAACATCCAAGGCTAACACTCACGCCAGACAGTATGATGGTTGCAACCAAGAACCTAAGACAATGCAAGGAGTACAGGTCCTGGTCAGACACTCAAAAGGCTACTAAGTAGGGGCTGACATCATGGAGAGTCGCTTGGCATCGATAAGCCCAAGCTCGGATCGTGCGTTTCAACTCCTCAACGGAGGGCCCTGCACACACATTTTATTATCTTAAGTTTTATTATCAGTCACACATTTTCTTTAATTATCACTTATTTAAAACTTCCTCTGCCAACCCTATGGGACTAAGGTCACCAGGCTGCGAGATAGAAGCCCCCTCCATATGCTACCCTACCCTACCCAAGCTCATCCTACGACAAGTGCCCGTGGGCATGCATACTCCCATCCCAACCCCAATGATCATAACTTTCGAAAAATTCACGGAAGATCGGGCCTCGCAAGTCACCCAACAAATGTACGCGCACGTACTCGTGTGTGGGGCACCACCATCACGAAGATCATAACACAAGGACAGGAATGAGAACACAATGCAAAGAAAACACCCAATTGAAGGCAACACGGGAAGGATGGATTCTACAGGAATCCCAAAGCCAATAAAATCATACATCATGAAATCACTCAACCGGCCTCAATCCGAGAGTATGGATTCTACACGAATCCCAATGATGTAACAAGACCAAACATCATGAACTCACTCAACCGGCCTCAATTTGAGAGTATGGATTCTACACGAATCCTAGCGTTTACGAAACAAAAGCAAAGGTCTAAAAGAAACAATAACAAGTATAAAATCACTCAACCGAACACAATGTCGGGAGTACGGATGCAACACGCATCCCAATGCAACATAAAAGTGCAATAGTGGTTTGACTAATATCCAAATAGATCATCCAAGTCCACGAACCACAATATGCCAAGAAAATCAGAGAAAACAGGGCGGCACGCAAAACGAGGTGAAAATCCCAAATTTTGGAAAAACTTCAAAATTAAAACCCATTTGGCCTTTGGGTTCAAAACCTCCAAAAATCTAAAAATAAATGGAATCGGACACCGTATGCAAAAACCGCCAGCATAACGGCGTAAAATTTTAAACCCTCATCCCAAAAAATAGAGAAATGTTCATACCCGCCCAACCGGGTAGAACTAGCCTACAGAAACGGAGGGGAACACTAGTTCTCAGCCTCCAAACAAACGGCTACCAAAAACAGAAGCTGAAATGAAGCAGAAACAATAAAACGGGAAAGCCCTACCTCACAGCCAAAAGGGCAAAACGGGAATCAGAACCATAAAATAAATATCCCGTAGAAGTAGCTGAAAATCACGGCAATCCAAGGTTTCCCCGAGCTGGATCCAACGAGCCCAACCTCGCGACGATCCCACGCTCGTAGCTCCCACAACGAACAAAACAGTCAATCCTCATGAAGAGGATTTTGGGTTTTACTCTCCAACTTTCCAATTTGAAAGTGAGAAGTGAGGAATTAAATTCCTTTTTGGATACTTATTCACTTTTCGGGTGAATAATCAATTAGGGCATTTAACCAGCCAATCTAGTTAAACTCCGAATCGACCCAAACGAAAACAGGCTATTCCTATAAATAGGAATTCATCTATGGCAAAGCTGCCAGAAATTAAAATAAAATAATTAAAAAGCCCGTAAACTCGAAAACACATAAATCTCCTTAATAACTTTCGCGACAATGCGAACCTCTAAATGCACAGACACGCTTACTGGTCTAATCACATAATGCAAATGAGTTCGGATTTAATAATCACTGAAAGGTTTAAATTAAACATTTAAATAAAGGATACGTCGACCATATAAGGACGACATTGGTAAAATATGAATGGCTGAATCACTAACTCCATATGCCACTGCCAGGGATATAATCCTGCACACTAAACAACACGATCAAGTGCAATTGCATATAATAACATAGCCGAAGCAATAAATGCATTAAATCACCTAATTTAACCATTTATTTAATTATATTAAAATAATCTATTTACATCACTCACGTTCGCAAAAGGCATAGCAACGCAGGAATGAAGTAAATAACCATAGCATTAAATCCATCACATAACAAAATCAGAGGTATGTCCAAATACCAGATAACCAGATATCATCATAAAACACACCGTCATCTCAAAATGGCATCATCATGCAATATGATTAACCGAACAACATAGTAGTCTAATATCTATGATACTGGAATCAAAGAGTAACATCTGACCCTCGGGTCCTCTCAAATGTAAACATAACATGAGTAACAAATATCTCTCTAATTAGAAATATAACAAGGTAAATGTCTGCAGCACATAACCAAAGAATCCAACATGAATAATCCATTTCTAATCATTAATGCATTTAATAAGGCACTTAAAACACATAAACGAACATAGTCATAAACATGACTAACCACTGCTACAGGAACCCAGTCCAGTGTAGCATGGTAATAGTACACAGTGCAATCTTTGCACACATCTCAGGGTAATCATAGAACAACCTCATGATACCACATCGATCCTGGTAACCACTGGTACAAACCTCAGTGAACCAAAAATCACATCATAATCTCAAAGATCAGTCAAAAGCATAATCAAAGCAACTAATATAGAAACATAAATCTAAACACCTCAACGGTGTAGACCACTCAGGGTCACAATCATGATCTATCACAACAAAAGATCAGCAAGGTTGCATCCATTAGGACGACTTACAAAAGTCAAATGGGAGAGGCACTACATAGTACATTGATTTGCATGTGCTTGTGTGATGATGAAGCACAAAGAATAAGAAGCTTGGACTATTAATATATGTTGAAGCATTTTGATTTCTAGTAAGTTGCAAATTGTAGTTACAATAAAATGGTGATACCTTTTTAGTATTTGTACAAAATTTTATAACTTCAAAATATTTTGAAAAGTTGGCGAAGAGCAAAAAACCTCATAAATATCTTATAGATATTCTTGGTATTTAGTAAGCAGTCTTAAGCGAGAGATTGTTTTGTTCGAATGTTGAATGTCTAGAACTACAAGTTGTCAATCATTCTTTGGAATTTTTAGATTCAATATTATCAAAGGACGCTGAAAATTTCATGCTTAAAATTGGAATATTGTGACACGCTATCATGTAAATAAACTAAAATGTTATATTGGTTGAAGGGAAAATGATTCCAGAGTTATTGGAAGTGAGATAACCAGAAGGTGTGTGGAGAGGTAGATTAAGATAAGATAAATCTATTAATGTCCAACAAAAGACCACCAAGGGTCTAAGGGATTGAGAGCATACAAACAAAGAAGTTGTGGACTACAAGACACCAAATGGTGTTTGGGAAAGAGCAAGCAAGAACAAAATAAACAAAGCAACAAAGGAGCCAATAAGGAGGCAAGAACTAGGGATCCTTCCTCTGTTGAAAGAACTCCAACACCAAACAAGATGAATCTAGGTAGTGGTTTGTCGTTGTGAGTTGTGGGAGTGGTGCAATAGTATTAAACTTGGTGTGGGGTCTCACTGATCTAGGGTGGCCAACCATAAGGATACTGTTGGCATTGGAGGTCCGCTTCACCCCTCTCGTTAGAGGCAAGGGGGAGAAAAAGAAGGTGGTGATGAGGGGTTGATTCATGACCTTCTGGGGGGTCAAGCGCTATAAAGTGAAGTCCTGGAACTGCATCGCCTCCCTGAGATAGAGTGTCAGGGATCACTGATCTATATACATGAAGAAAGTTGTGAGGGAACTACACTCTTTGAATAGACAATAGAATCCCCCTTTGATCTCATAGTAGGACAAGCAACAAAAGATGAAATGGGTCTCTATCTCAGCCTCTGACAAGGAGCATAAGTGATAGATCCAGTCATCTTTGCTCATATGATGATCGGCTTGGATCCGTAACCGATGGGAGCCGACTCTAAAAGATCCAAGGGAGATGCGTAAGGCATGACACCAACATTGTGATAAGTAGCTAGGTTGTGTAATAATCCCATCAATGATAACCAATAAGTGCTCAACATAAAAGGCCATCATAGGACATAACCCCCTAATCGGGTTACTCTAGGTCGTGGTGATATAATGTCTGTAAATAGATGTCCTGACATGCCCATTCAACTCCTATGATGATGGGAGGAGATGAGCAGGAGCATCCAATGAAAACTGAAGGGAGGGAGGTGGTCAATATCAATCCCTATTAAGCTCAACAAAGAGGTCGTCTGAGCGTACCAACATCAACTCTAGGGGTGGGATCCAAGATAGCAATGACAACAAAGGAGCAATAGGCCAAGTAAGAATATCGGTGACAACCATCCACCGAGTTCGCAAAGCCACAAAGATGGTGAAGAAACCAAACCAGATAAAAAATGACACCTAGTCTAAAAGGATGAGCTTTGAATTTTGCCAAAATAATGTCATGGGGGGTGAATCTATGGTATCTGATAATGCATCTGAGAAACAAAGTCTGAACACATTCAATAGAGGCCCAATCTGAGTCGAGAAGAGATGGTTCTCAAACCACTGAACCATACAACACTATCAGTCTAATCAAGGAATCCAGAAGGGACAACTTGGACATCGTGTACTAGAAGTAGCGTTTGAAGCATTGTCTCCCTAGCATAGCAAGGGAGCACATCCCCTTGTTAACTCTGGGTTGGATGGTCAGTCTCATATTGAAGTGATGTCTTGAAAACTTGGCACCAAGGTATGTGTGAAGAGGCGATCTTAATCTCCTATCCTTGGAAATAAAAGTGCAGATCAAAGGTATTTAGTTGGTTGAATACCATAATCCGAGTCTTACTCAGGTTCACAGTCAACTGATACAATTCATAGAAGGAGCCCAGATCGTCTAGGAGCCTCTAAAGACTCTCAAAAGAAAAGTATTGATTTAGTATTCTAAATCTATAGATTGTTGTCAGTCAATTGTTATTTCCACAAGTCACAATGTAAGAAATATGCAAGGAAGTATTTTTTTAAGAAGATTTTTTTTTGTAAATGTTATTGTTAGTCTTAAATTTTGTGAATGTTATTGTCAGTCTTACCTATTAGGATAATGGTGTCTCAATCTGATAATGACATAAGGCTACTAATAATAGTAAGTTATATTTAAAGTAAGTTTATACTCGAGTATAGATTGGTCCAAAATTTTCCTCAAAGCTATAATTGGTTAAATAAGAATGCCAACAATTTTTGTTGAAAGATCATTTTTAGATTTGAAGTATTGAAGTTTCTATTTTTAAAAGGTATGGCATTTGGCATTTGGGTCTTTTGAAATGGAAAATATAAAATGATGAAGGGTACTCCCCTTACTAGTGCAAACACACAACACAACAAAGCAATAAACAAGAAATTGTAAGAACTGAACAATTGCAAGAACTGAAAACACTTGCTTTCTATTATCGTCAATAAAATAACATTACAATATTCAAAAAATAACATGCTATAGTCATTTGGGCATTTTTCATTATAAAAATCTAGCCAAAGCCACCATGTTCACCATCAAAATTGCTTATGGCAACCTCTATTTGTCCTCTTTATATTGGGAGAAGTTATTGTCCTAGAAGGTTTTGGAAATTGTAACCTTCCCCTTTTAGGCTGACCAACTTTATATCATTTTTCGCTACATTGGAATATGTCGAGAATATTCCCCAAATGGGTTTAAGTGCTTATTCAAGTATTTGAAGGATTTTATTTTTCCTCCTAAAGTTGCACAAGTTTCAGAGGTCATATCTTGTGAATTATGTACCTGATTGGTTATTATCACCACTTTTTTCAAAAACATCTCAAACCACTCTACAATTCATACATCAAAGTAATCTTAGGAAAACATTGACTCCCTTTCGAAGCCTAAGACCTCAAAAAATGAGCTCAAAGTTTTTGCACCAACCCACCAAAATAGAAAATTAGTATCTTCAAAATTGGACTTGATCTTGTCATCAAACTTTTTCAGCATGTTTATATATTCAAAGTGAATCTCTAGGGAAGTGATTGGAACAATTTGTGCTCAAATGAAAGATTGACTAAAAATAGTAAACTTTCCAATAACCCTTACCAAAATGGCCCCTTATTGAAAACTACACAATATTTTTGGGTGATGCAAGATCACTATTACACCCTAGATGCTCCTACATCATAAACTGTACTAGACATATAAATGAGTTATAAAAAGGAGTTATGAATGCTGATATTTTTTTGAAGCATAGTAGGGCATATTAGATTGGAAATAAGATTTTATTTTGGTAAAACACATAAAGCATATAATATATTTAAGAGATAAAATAGGTATTTGAAAATACACAGTGGTAATAATGATCTTCTAATGCTTCCTCTTGGGATACACAAGTTATGAAAAAAGAGCTATCCACATTGGTCTAAAGATGTTATTGATGCTCTTTATCGATCTTTGAATTCTAGATCACATTATTGGTTGAATTAGATCTCAGAACTGCCCTAGGGCATGATTGTGAGAAAAAATATATAGAAGGGGAGGAAAGTAATGATGTGCCTCACCATGTTCAATTGCACATGTAAAACATATCTCTGTGTTGTACATGGTTCCACCTGATATACTTGGCATGCATGAATTTATGCAATGTTGATTGAATTCCATTTGTACATTATTGTTTATTGTTAACTAGAGTAGAACTAATGTTCAAGAGAGGAAAATCCAATAAATAGGATTATGATAATTGGATTGGGAGTCTTCAGTTGAAGAAATTAGACTTAGATAGTATAAGAGAGCTAGCATGACTGCCAATAAATACTTATGTTATCAACATATTGCACTTGGTCATGTAAGGACCATGTATGATAGTATGTGAAAGTCAAATTGAGAAAGAGTGGTGTGGTTTGTGACTGGTTTTTATTCAGAATGATTAGTTGGAGTAGATGGGTAAATACACTCTTCTAACAAAGAAACTAATCTTCTATTAAGTAACTTGTCATTTGAATACAATATCATTTAATTATTGACTAAGAACATATTTCCTTAGATGACACTTGCACTATATGTGTAGCAATGTTGATAGATAACGTCTATCAAAAGTGTAGGACTGAAGTAAATGGAAAGTACTTTGAAAAATCTATCACTAATTCTACCAACACAACTTGGGCTATGGGTAAGATATGTGATTGTATGTGAACATAACAAATTACTCAACAACTTAATTAAGAGTAGATACCATAAATTCATTACAAAAATCTTAACATTAATTAGCATGCACTACATTAGCCATGCAATTTAACTAGCTCATATTCATCAAGTTAAAAAGATTTTTCAAAGATAAAATTGTTGAAAATCAACTATGGTAAGATAACTGCTAGGCAATATGAATGAAATAACAAATAACTACTCTAATTCTAATAGAGAATTTCATCACCTCGAACTGGCCCTTGCTTGAGGAGCCATAACTTTGTGTTAATTCAATGCATTGCTTAGCAAAAAATCATCATCCACTTTTATTCATTATAATTGAAATTACAAAATGACAACAAATTGTAATATTAATTGTGATCTAGCTCCAAATCTACAAATATATTTTCTCTATCTTTGGCCATCACTTATAGGAACAATATGCAATTATAGTGAAATCCTTAGAGCAATAGTAAGAAAAGATTTTAAAGATTTATTCACACATGTTATTTTGAATGAAGAAATTTAGTTATTCCAAAAAAAAACCTACTTAAATAAATCTGGAAACATGGAACATCGAGCTAATTTCAATCATCTATTATGTAACATGAAGTTGTGTAAGAACAAATATATCTTCTAGTTGAATAGTCATTGTAAGTCATAAAGTCTCTTCTTCAATTATATGAAGTAGTCAAATTGAGAGCGTTATGTTACATGAAGGCTCATTGATTATGGCTTTGATCTCATCCTCCATCATGACAGTAATTTCTACCCATTATCTGAAGCTCACCTTCTATCCTTAAAATTGAAAGCTAGCTAAGAAATAGGGAAGATACAAAAACATATTAAATTATCTCAAAACATCACATTAGTTATAATTGATTACTTCTTCACACAAATTTATGATTATAACATATGACATTATAATATATAAGTATCATAGTGAATCCATCATAATATGTGTTAGTATCACATAGTCTTTGTGAAAGTTTGAAAAAATAGTATAAAATTGACCTCAAGAAATATAAAGAGACTCTAATTACTAGACTTCACACTCAATATCTTAAGTTTTTTCTTGTCCTCAAGAAGACCTACTATTCTAATACAAAACATCATGTATATAATATACATCCTAGGTAATGCCTATGCCCTCAACCTTGTAAAAAATTTCTACCCTTAATTTGCTCCCTTCTCTGATGTTCCTTGGAAAAATCTATTTTCCATCTAATCAGTGGGGAACTAGATAAAGGAGTAGTAGATGAAATTTTAATGAAAGTCAACTTCTTTTGGTGTCTAGTGTTGTGTGTAATATCTTTCTACTTGTGACTAAATCTATGGAATTGCAAACTGAGTTTGGCTCCTTTTGGGTTAGTTGAGACCATCTTTCATGACAAGAATATTTAATCTTTAATTTACTCCTACATAAAAATATTCAACGAGTTTGGCTCAAAAACTACATAGTTAAATCTTGATAGCAATATCATAATTTGACTTGTTGTGGAAAAATAGGTCCTACTTATCAAGTAGAGAGTAGATAGTAGTAGGAGGAAAATAATGTTGTGAATACTAAGCTAAAGTTAATATACAATTTTCATTAAAAGACATGGTGGATCTTTGTGTTTTGTTTCAATATTTTGCATAGTTTCTAACTTTCTACTTCTCAAGTTTTAGTTGAAGTTCAACGATTTTAATGGGGAAATGTGGAGAGATATGGTGAAATTATTGGTTCATACCATTTGTAGTTTGTTAATTGAAAATTGCAATGTATGGCTAGTCTGAACCCACAATCTTGTACAATAAAACAATCCTTAATCTAATTATAATCCTATAATCTGCAATGATTAACTTTATTCACAACTATATTCATACACATTATATCCACCCATTGATCAATAATTTTCTTAGGTTGTTTCAACTTTTGATACGATGTACAATAGATGGCTTTTATCCCTTTCTCTATTGGCTCACGCCAACTCACCTCTTTATTTATCATTCATGAGATACATGATCATTGCTCTTGATGTAGTCAAGGAAAGATAACCTTTGAAGGAGCTATCTAACCTTGTAGCTAGATATGCCACAATGGAAATGCCCAGAAAAACTATAAGAAATGGACACCAAAAGAAGAAATACCACTAGATTATCATCAAGTGGGCTTGCAAATGCAAATATTACAACACCATTGTCAATACACATCTACTTGACGTAAGAAGTAATGAAGAACTAGGGCCAAAGGCACACCGAGATATCTAAACCACCTTGCAAGAGTTAACACAATGGAAACACAACACAAAGAACAACAACCAAAGGAGGAAAAAGAGAAAACACTTATTGATTCATCAAATAATCAGTAGACATGCCCAACTGTAAGGCCTTTTGGGTTACGACTAGATACAAAATACATTCAAATCCACGATCCAACTTCAATTTAGATTTATAGACACATATGCTTCCAACTTTCAAAATCCTCTCTATTCCCCCTCTAAAACTCAATCCTAAACCTCCTTCAATACTTGTGCAGCTAGAGGTCGGCCTATCACAAAATTAAGCCTTACATTAAATGCATGCACAACCACAAGTCCGCTCACATCAAATATTAACTATCAATATCAAAATTAAATACATGCAAGGTTGGCCTAAATTGGAACTAGACACAGACAACTCAGTCAAAGAAGGACCAAGACAAATACTAGAATTTGACACCAATAGGAACACTCGACACCAACAATAACACTCAGCACCAATAGATGCACTCCTCACATGAAGGAACACTCGGTCAACACTAGATTGCTACATTAACTCAATATCCACTAGAGCTATAGTAACTTGACATCCACTGAACATCACGACAACAACAGAAGATTGGAAACCAATGGCACTCGGCTCCAACATGTAGAATGAACAAAGATGAGTAGGATAGCAAGGCAACCTAGGATGCTCCTGAATCAGATAATCGAGGTTGAAAGAAATGATTCTCCTAGAATCCAAATCAGGTTCAGAAATTCATGAAGCATCTTCAATAGGTCTATTCTTCCACTTCACCAAATATTCATAGTAATCTTTTCCTCTTGTGCTCTTTCCAACTCTTTGATCCAATATCTGTTCAACTTCTTCAATCTGCTTCTTAGGATAATCTTCTAATACAACAACTTCATCATCTGACTCATGATACTTATATAAATCAACAATATTGAATATAAGAAATATATCCATGTCATCAGGTAACTCAACTTCATAAGCATTACCACAGTCAAACTTCTTCAAGATCTTACAAGGTCCAAATTTCTTCATCTTCAGCTTACTATATGTTCCAAAAGGAAATCTTCCTTTCTTTAATGAACCATCACCTCATCACCAACTTCAAAATCATAATGTCTTATGAACTTATTAGCATTCTCCTTATACTTATGATTACTTTGTTCCAACCTCAACTTTACTTCCTTATGCAAAGATTCCATAAAATCAACAAATTCTTCCCCTACAATGCTTCTCTTTTCTTTACTAGAAACATCTCTCAAATCTGATATACCTATAGGCTGCATTCTAGTAACAATCTCAAAAGGTGTTTTCCCTATACTCTTATTCATAGAATTATTATATGCAAACTCAGCTTGTGCCAACACTATTTCCCAATTACTTGGTTTATCTCCAACTAAACATCTTAGAAAATTACCCAAGCTTCTATTCACAACCTCTATTGATCCATCTATCTATGGATGGATTGTGGAACTAAACTTCAACTCAGTACCCATCTTCTTCCACAAAGTCTTCCAAAAATAACCAACAAACTTACTGTCTCTGTCATAAATAATACTTCTTGGTAATCCATGCAATCTCATAATCTCTTTAAAGATAAGTTCAACAACATGCTCAACATCTGATGTCTTCTTATATGCTATGAAATGAGCCATATTAGAAAATCTATCCACCACAACAAATATAGAATCATACCCCTTCACTTAGGCAATCCAAGAAAAAAATCCATATTAATGTCACTCCAAGGTTTCTTAGGAACAGTAATAGGTGTATACAAACTAGTATTTTGACTTACTCCTATTACAACTTGACAAACTCCACAACTCTTCACTAATTTCTGAACATCCTTATACATTTGTGGCCAATAATACTTATCCTTCAGCAAACTCAATGTCTTATCAATTCCAAAATGTCCAACCAATCCACCACTATGCTTTTCCTTAATCAAATTCAACCTCATAGGACTTCTAGGAATATGCAGTTGAATAACTTTGAAAAATATACTTTCTTGAATAAAATACTTAGCATACTTATGTGTTCTGTTAGATTTGGTGCTATGCACTCTCTCCATGCCTTAGAAAAATCAAGGTCCATACTCATGCATGCATCCATAAGATTATGCAATCACTAAAAACCTATAGGTTACTGTCAAATCAACTTGCTGAAATGTAAAGCATAAAACATAACATACTCATCAACACACTTGACACAATGATTTACGTGGAAACCCAATTTGGGAAGAACCACTAGTAACATGCTACTCTTTTCACTCTCATGAAGTGATGCCCTCTGAAAGGCCAACCCTGTTAAAGGTTACAATACACACTGTTAAATGTGACCCTATTAGAAGATTTCAATCACCCTATTAGAAGTGAGCCTTGTTAGAGGACTTTAGACCATTCAATTGGAATTTCACCTGGTTAAAGGATTTACAAATGATTGTTAGGTCAACTTTAATCTAAAGGATTTACCCTAGACTGATACAATTGTTAGAGAGTAATAATAAGAATTTGATTTGATACAACTTACAACTTCACTTACAGATTACAAATCTCTATTCAGTCCTCAATTCTTCTTGGCCTTCATATGTTACAACTCTAATAGCTTGTTCACCCTTCAAGCATTCATCTTCTTAAGCCTTCTTCCTTAACATGCCATTGCAGACTCTTTTCTTAGGTCACTTGATGAAGCAAAACCCTTGACTCCTTGTCTTCCTTAGGTTCTTGCATATGGCAACCTTGCTTCATGACCAACCATTCCTATAAATAGAAAATTAAGATATTTTGCTGCTCATTCTCCATTGTCCAATTTAGGGTTCAGATGGATTAGGTAAGATACAATGTATCTACCCCATATCTCATATCTTTTCTAGAAACTTCTCCTAGAATCCACTTTGAATTCTCCTAAAAATAGTCTACCTTGAATTCTGTGCCACCAACTCATCAACCTTATCTTCCACCTGGTTCACACAATCCAAGAAAACAAACTTGTTGGCTCAAATTCATCGAATCTACGATCTTTTGAATAATGCAATAGCTCAACATTATCAACCTTCTGATGCTTGACACATACTGTGTTGTTTGGCATCCACTGTGAAATTACCCAGTACAAACTAAAGTTTACTAGTGCTCAACATCAACTAAACTAAATACTCAGCATCAACTTTTCTGCTCGACATACACTAGAATGAACTTTTAATTGGCTCTAACTAATTTTCTGCTCGGCTTGTACTGACTTTGCTCGGTACCTACTATCCACTCGGTCAAGCTTGGTAGACAAACTTTGTGTAACTTTTTCTTCTAAACTTTCTAATTGTAACCAACCTTTGTAACCTTAAGTAGATTATCAATACGTCATATCATCATTGTCTTAACTGATCCTTGTACTTCATTACGTAATCATAGCTCAACCTTTCCTCTAGGTGCTATTGTTACATCTTTTGATCAAATCCTCTTCATCAATCAACTAAGTGATAGTACTTGAATCTTATAAGTAGTTGCCTTACCAACAAATAGAAGGTTTGACATCAGTGACAAAATAATGATTGAAACACATAGTCTTCTTCAATAATCTCTCTCTTTTGATTTAGTTCAACAATCTCTCTCAACAATGATCTTTTCAATCAGATCTCGACAACAACTCTTTTATGCCATCAAAATCAAGAACTTCAACTTTCATCTTAGTTAATAAAGAATGTCTTCTACTCAATGCATCAACAACTTTATTAGTAACTCCACTCTTATGCTTAATGATAAATGTGAAATTCTACAAGTACTCAACCCACTTCATATGTCTCTGATTCAACTTATGTTGACTTTCCAAGTATTGTAAAGTTTTCTGATTATTATACAACACAAACTCCTTAGGAATCAAATAGTATCTCCACTTCTTCAAGGCTTGAACAATAGCATAAAACTCTTGATCATACACAAAATACTTCCTTTTAGCATTATTCAAATTTTCACTAAAGAAAGCAATAGGTTTACCTTCTTGACTTAATACAGCTCCTATGGAACTACCACTTTCATCATATTCAACTTGAAATACCCTATTGAAATTAGGCAAAGCCAATATAGGTAACTCATAACCTTTTGTTTCAAAGTCTCAAAACTCTTATGAGCTCCATGTGTCCACTTAAATTCCTTTTTATCTCCTCTCATTGTCTCAGTCATAGCATTACAAATAGAACTAAAATTTTTTATGAACTTTCTATAGAAGCTATCCAAACTATGAAATGATCTTACCTCACCCCCATTCTCAAGTGTAGGTCATTCCAAAATTTCTTTTACCTTCTAAGGATCCATCTTCAAATCATTAACTGAAATCACAAATCCCAAATACACAATCTCCTCTTGCATAAAAGAACACTTCTTCAAATTAATCATCAACTTCTCCTCTTTAAATCTCTGCAATACTTGTCTAACATGGTCAAGATGTTCTTCCTTAGTCCTACTAAATATCATAATGTCATCCAAATAAACAATCACAAACTTACCCAAGAATCTTTTTAGAACTTCATTCATTAACCTCATGAAAGTACTAGGTGCATTAGTCAAACCAAAAGGCATAATCAACCATTCATACAAACTATCTTTTGTCTTTAAAGCAATCTTCCATTCATCACCTTCTCTAATTCTGATTTGATGATAACCACTCTTCAAATCAATCTTTGTAAAATACTTTGCTCCACTCAAACAATCCATTATGTCATCCATCGTCTGCATAGGGAACCTATATTTGACTTTGATCTTGTTAATAGATTTGGAATCAGTACACATTCTCCATTCTCCACTCTTTTTAGGTGCTAATACAACAAGTACAACACATGGACTCAAGCTTTCTCTAATCAAACCTTTCTGCAACAACTCATGCACTTGTCTATTAAGTTCTTCATTCTCTGTAGGTGTCAATCTATATCTTGCTTTGTTTGGCAAACTAGCTCTAGGAATCAAATCCATACAATGACTCATACTTCTCATTGGAGGTAAACCATCAGGTATATCCTCTACAACAATCTCTTTATACTCATTCAAATAATTTGCAATTTCTTTGGGTACTTGGTCAATACTACCAGTTGTCACTCAGTCACCACTAATTGGCACTCAATTAACACTATTTTTTGGCACTCAGTTACTATTGACACAACTCGGTCTCCTTGGAATTATAGCAAAACAAATTTGATTCTTTTTCATTTCCTTTTCAATTGATTTCCCATTAACCATGCAAATTTTTACAATAGTACAATTAGCCTCATCTGGACTTTCAATCAAAGGAAATAATATTTTTTTCTTCCCATTCACCCAAAGAGTATATTGATTCAATCTTTCATCATGTATAACATATCTATCATACTGCCAAGGTCTAGCCAATAGAGTTTGACAATAATCCATAGGCATAATAACACACAAAACTTCATCAAAGTAATGTCCAATCTTGAACTTCAAGGCATTGCTCACTTACCAATATCTTATGCTCATCTTTGATCCATAAAACATGATAGGGTTTAGGATGCTTCAACCTCTACAATTGCAACTTTGTAACCACTTCTTCTGATGCCAAATTTGTAGAACTTCCACTACTAATGATCACTTTGCAACATTTTCTAGCCATCATTTTCCTCATTACATAAGGTTCTTCTCACCATCAAATCTCTCCAGCCTTAGGTCCACTTGGTGAAACCTCATCATCTCCTTGAATCACATCATTTTTGTTACCTTGCTCACTTTCAAAGGATCTACATTCAAAGGATCTATGTCCTTCTTTACTACGTCTGAAATAATTACCATGAAAACCACCTCTAGAATAAGAATTACCTCTTCCTTGGTAAGAATTAGTACCTCCTCGATAAGAATTACCACCTTTTCATTCAACCTTATTTTTGTCATCAGTCTTCCATTCAAATTTTCCTTTATCTTGCATAGAATTATTAGTTCTACCACCTTCACCATAAGATCTACCTCTGCCTATCTGGAATCTACCGCCTCTACCTCTTTGTCTTTGTCCATGCTTCTTTGTTAAGATCTCCTCAGCCTTCAAGGCATATTGGTATGCTTGTTCCATATTTTCCAACTTCACAAAACTTATTTCATCTTGAATTCCAGATCTCAATCTATTTATATACCTTACAATTTTCTCAACATCATCATCCATATGTCCATATCTAATGTCCAACCTAAGAATTCCTTAGTATACTCCTTCACACTCATGTTTCTTTGCCTCAAATTTTGTATCTTTCTCAATAAGCTAACTTGGTAATCAACATGAAGGAATTTATTCTTTACTTTTTTGACCATCTTTGTCAAAGTCTTGATCTTTTCCTTTCTTGTCTTTTGTCCATGAGTTTATAAATGCTCCCACCACAGTGAGGCATGACCCTTTAACCTTGTAACAACAATTTTTACCATCCTATTATCAGGAGTATTTTCATACTCAAAGAACTTCTCCATATTAGAGATCCAATCCAACACAACAATGATATCCAATTTTTCATCATAAGGAACAACTTCTACATCAGGCTTTGAATTTTCTTGAGACAACACTCTCAACAACCTTGCTTCATCTTGGTCTTCTTCAGGTTCTAGATTAGGGTTTGGTGCACTGCTTCATCATTACTTACATTATCAAGATGTTCTCCTCTTTTTTGGGTTGTCTCTACAACATCTATTTTGGTTGCAATTTGTCTCAATGTACCCAATATTACATTATCAACATTTCCTCTACCTCAAACCATCTTTACAAATTAGGTTCCTACAAGATCGTAACCTTCTACAAGTTATAGGTCAAATTCATAAATTTGCAACCCTACAACCCAATTCACTTAGGGTTCTACACCATCCAATCACCACAAGGATGAACCTCAAGCTCTGATACCACCTAACGTAGGAAGGAATGAAGAACTAGGGCCAAAGGCACACCTAGCTATCGAAAGCACCTTGCAAAAGTTAACATAGTGAAAACACAATACAAAGAACAACAACCAACAGAGGAAGAAGAGAAAAAAAACTTATTGATTCATCAAATAATTAGTATACATGCCCAACTATAAGGCCTTTTGGGTTATGACCAAATACAAAATACATTCAAATCCACGATCTAACTTCAATTCAGATTTCTAGACACATATGCTTCCAACTTTCAAAATCCTCTCTATTCCCCCTTTAAAACTCAATCTTACACCTCCTTAAATACTTATGTGGTCATAGGTTGTCCTATAACAAAATTAAACCTTACATTAAATGCATGCACAACCACAAGTCGACTCACATCAAATATTAACTACTAATACCAAAATTAAATATGTGCAAGGTTGACCCAAACTAGAACTAGACACAGAGAACTAGGTCAAAGAAGGACCAAGACAAATATTGACACTTGGCACCAATAGGAACAATCAACACCAACAATAACACTCAACACCAATAGATTCACTTGGCATATGAAGGGACACTCAGTCAACACTAGATTGATACATTAACTCGACATCTACTAGAGCTATAGTAACTCAGCATCACCTAGAGCTATAGTAGCTCAACATCCACTAGAGCTACAGTAACTCATATCCACTAGAGCTATAGTAACTCGACATCCATTGAGCACAACAACAACAACACAAAATTGGAAACCACTAGGACTTGCCTCCAACATCTAGAATGAACAAAGATGAGTAGGATAACAAGGCAACCTAGGATGCTCCCACATCACACTACAAGATACATATATTCATAACCTTTACCAACCTATTTTTAGTTCATCATCCTACAAAATTAAGATACTTCAAAAACCTAATTATCTTGGTTACCATTTTCTTGCTTACCCTAGTAATGGGGACATTATAGTGGTATCAGAGCATGATCTTGCAATCCTATAGGGTAAAAGAGGGTATAGGAAAATAATTTATATGAAAGATTGATGTGGAAATCCAATGGATATTGGAAGAGGTTCAATCATATATAAAATCTAAGATCTTGGACTAAAAGATGTACATCTTTCAAATCAATAGAAGAAATTACCTAATTGCTTGAGGACAAGCAATTTGAGAAAGGTTGGACTATCATGTCTCCATTTATACATAGAACTCTAATAACAATTAGATAATACGATATTATTAAATAAATAATAATAATAAATTCATTAAAATTAATGTTAAAATATTAAAATAAGAAATAACAATTAAATATATATATAATCTACTATCAATAAAATAATATATAGTATAAGATTTAAAATAATTATAATAATATTACAATGATTGATTAAATAAATAAAATTAAATACCTTTCTAAATAGGATTTAATAATAAATAGAAATAAATACAAATAAGTAAGTAAATAAATAATATAATATAGATTAACTAAATTTGTTGAAAAATCAAGAGACATGTATTTAAGAGATGTGACTCCTTCACATTAAGATATAAAAGGGAGGAGAGTGTTGGTCCTACCATAGGTCGATATACTTGTGGGGGGGGGTGTGTGAATTAATATGCTCACTAGTTTCAACTTTTCTCTCTCTACCGCACTTCACACTTGTCTATAGGTTTTGTGCTAGTTGCAACTTAACCAATTAGGATTAAGCAAAAAAATAAGAACATGAAAATATCAACACATAACATAGTATTTATTGTTGGAGTAATATTTTTTTCTTATTAATTAAATCATATTGATTTAATTATTAAGTTATTGATTATCTCTAGTTTACTTAAGCTAAACTTTGGGCATATAATAATTAATTCTTTTATTAATTATTATCATGCAACCTAGGTTAGCTTCCTATTAGGATTTTGATATCCTTTATAAGGATTGATCTCTCTTTGTAAAACATTCATTTACTTTTGATTATAGCAATTTCTCTTTTTGCTCATCAAGAATGTCACATCTGTAGATTTGGGAATTCTTGCTTCCATAGCTTTTGCTTCTCTATTTCTGTGACATGTGTTTGCATGCAAGTGATTCTTGGGAGCTATGGGGTTGATCTTTCATCAACTTTAACATGGTATTGCAACTCTAAATCTTCATGCTCCTGTCCTATTTATGAGAGATTTGGCTTAGCTTTTAGATCTGTAATTTTTTTTTTTTCAATGGGTTTCATTTTCTAAAGGACTTTTGCATTGAATCTAGGGGTTCACTGATTTTTGGTGCACTTTGAGCCCAAACAAACATTACCATTGAGCTCAAAGCACCCAAAATTTCCTATTTTCATATAAAATTTGTCCAATTTGGACATAGTTGGAATCTAAGGCAAATAAATATTGCTCCCAGATTGGACATGTTTCCGGAGGCAACAATTTTATGATTTATTGGCTCGAAAATTGAGATTTTGAGCATGAAAAATGTGATTTTTTGGCTCAAAAGTTGAGATTTCTTCGCACACAAATCGAGATTTTATGACTAAAAAATTGAGAATTTTTGGCATGGAAATAGAGATAATTTTGGTACAAAATTGGCATGCTTTGCGAGTTAATTTTCTTACCAGTGGACACATTTTCAGATGCATTTGGCACAAATCCCAAGGTAGTAATTTTTTTGGAACTTTCAACTTTTGTTTGAACTACGTGTGATTTTTTGGTCTTAACTTACTCATCCAAACTCTATTTTTTGCAAACGAGATATTGTTGGAAAGCTGGTTCTGAGCCCATTCTAGTGGTGCAGATTATTTTTAGTTTTGGTGCTTTTTTTTATGGCTATTTTTTCTGTCAAAGTTAGGAGTTCTATTTTGCACTCCAGGAGACATATCTTGAGACATTCTATTTTCTAGATTCTGTTGAAGTTGATGAAAGATCAACCCCACAGCTCCCAAGAATCATCTAGATGAAAACACTTGTCACAGAAGAGAGAAGAAAAAGCTATGGAGGCTGGAAATTCGAGATCCATAGATGAGACATTCATGATGAGAAAAAAAAGAGATTGGTATTATCAGAAGTGAATGAATAAAATTACAAAGAAATCAATCCTTATAAAAGGAGATCAAAACCCTAACAAGGTAAAACCTAGGTCGCATGATAATAATTAATAAAAGAATTAATTATTATATGCCTAAAGTTTAGCTTAGTAAACTAGAGATAATAAGTGACTTAATAATTAAATCAAAAAGATTTAATTAATAAGGCAATATCTTATTACTCTAACACCCACTTAAGATAAACATAGGGAGTAGCTAAAAACTTAGAAACTATTGTTGAAAGCAAATTTGGGTCCTGAAAACAAGGCCTGATGAGATATCGAAGCACAACCATATCTCTATAAAGAGGAGAAATGGATAAACCACATGGAAAAAACCATACTCTAAAAAGATATGGATAGAGTGTTCTAGAAGATAGGAATAAAAGATGATCATGAAGAACACCATTGAAGCATGAAGTTGTAAATACTACCAAACTATTGATCTGAAGAACCTCCACTTTATAGAACATGATGAGGTAGAGAAGACTAAGTTTGAAGAGCTAATCAATAAAAGATGGAAGTTATCTTCATGGCCTCCAAAAATAGGAATGAAAGAATGTCTATATAGTAAATGACCCATCTCACCGAAATGCATAGGTATCCACCCATTGCAATCGCCTAGTACATAGGATCAAATACTGAATTCATAGCTCACTCCATCAAAACAAGAAAGCAATAGAACCAACATAATCCCCCTCTTATGTTGAGAGGTAAGACATGAACATTGAAACTAAATATAATATCTCATGTAGAAAGAAGAGCTAGGAACATCGAGAGTGCAAAATAAGTACAAACACCCATATTAGCATGTGTCATTGACACATCATGAGGCTAATGTCGTGGAAGGAACAATCACTTGAAAAAGGAAGATGGTGAATATGGCCAAAATAAAACCCCACAAGGAACTTTATAATGTAGTGTGAGTACAACAATACACAAAGATGTCCAAGATCCTGAAATGCAATAGAGTGTCACTTTATCTTAATACGTTTGCAAAAATACTGCAAATAGATGTCAACAATGATCAAAAGGGACATAAGGTAGATACAATAGATGGTACATCCCATGAAAAATCATCTGAAACAACATAATCAATCCCCATACCTGAAACAACCAAGATATCCATAGGATGTAAAAAAAAAACAAAAAAAATGAATCGAATGTGACTGGAGTAGAATCTGGAAAATAAAATGTCTCAAAATATGTCTCTCAGAGTGAAATATATAACTTCTTACTTTGAAATCCAAGATAGGCCACCAAATAACATAAAAAATCCAAATAAACTGCACAATCATGATGGGCTAGGAATCAACTTTCCTGTGCTTCTTTCAGATTGAAAAACAGAGTCTGGATGAGCAAGTTATGGCCGAAAAACCATATGTAGGTCAAAAAAGTGTTGGAAAAGAAAAAAATAAAAATATACCACCTTAGAATCCATGTCAAAATGTCTTGAAAAGTGTTCCAAATAGTACCATAAATCACCTCGAGAAGCATGCTAGTTTGTACCAAAATTGTCTCAATTTGCTTGCTCCAAAATCTTGATTTTTATACAAAAATCTTGATTTTTGTGCCAAAAATCACAAAAAGATCAATTCTTATAAAAGGAGATCAAAACCCTAACAGAGTAAAACCTAGGTTGCATGATAATAATTAATAAAAGAATTAATTGTTATATACCTTAAGTTTAGCTTAACTAAATTAGAGATAATAAATGACTTAATAATTAAATCAAAATGATTTAATTAATAAGGCAATATCTTATTACTCTAATAGATTCTACTCTAGGAACATCCCATTTAGTTTTTTTTCTTTTTTGCACTTTGGTGGATATCTTGGTTGTTTTAGGTCTACGAATCAATTTTTTTTTCTTCAGATGGGTTTTCATGGGTTGTACTATCTCTTGTATCGACCTTATGTCTCTTTTGATCTTTATTGTCATTCTTTTGTAGTATTTTTGCAAATGCCCAAAAATAAAGTGCCACTCTATTGCATTTCAGAATCTTGCACATCTTTGTGTTTTGCTGTACTTGCACTACATTATAAAGTTCCTTGGGGGGTTTTATGTTGGCCATATTTGTCATCTTCCTTTGTTAAGTGAGTGTTCCTTCCATGACATAAGCCTCATGATGTTTCGATGACACATGCCATTATAGGTGTTTGTACTTCTTTTGCACTCTCGATGTTCCTGGTTCTTCTTTCTATAGGAGATATTGCATTCAGTTTTAGTGTTCATGTCTTTCTTCTCAGCATCATAAGGGGGTTATGTTGGTTCTATTTCTTTCTTGGTTTGATGGAGTGAGCTATGTATTCAGTATTTGATCTTTTGTACTAGGAGATTGCAGTGGCTAGATACCTATGCATTTCAGTGAGATGGATCATTTATCATATAGACATTATTTCATTCCTATTTTTAGGGACCATGAAGATACCTTCATCTTCAATTGGTTAGCTCTTTCAACTTAGTCTTCTCTACCTAGTCATGTTTTATACAATGGAAGTTCTTTAGATCAACAATTTAGCAGTGTTTGTAGCTTCATGCTTCAATGGTGTTCTTCATGATAATCTTTTGTTCCTATCTTCTGGGATATTCCCTAGTTTGGAGGCTCCTTCAATCCTTCACTAGTTCTTTTCAGCTTTATTTCCATCTCTTTTTCGATTAGGGTTTTTCCCATTTGGTTTTCTCTATTTCTCATTTTCTCAGAGATTTGGTTGTGCTTGGGTACCTCATCAGGCCTTGTTTTCCATGAATCAAATTTCCTCTCAGTAGTCATTTTTGAGTTTTTAGCTACTTCCTAAGTTTATCTTACATTTGGGGGGGGGGGGGGGGGGTGTGTTAGAGTAATTTTTCTTATTATACAAATCATATTGGTTTATTTATTTAATTATTAAGTCACTTATTATCTCTAGTTTACTTAAGCTAAACTTTGGGCATATAATAATTAATTCTTTTATTAATTATTTTCATGCAACCTAGGTTAGCTTCTTGTTAGGGTTTTGATATCCTTTATAAGGATTGATCTCTCTTTGTAAAATATTCATTCACTTTTGATAATAACAATTTCTCTTTTTTCTCATCAAGAATGTCTCATCTATTGATATGGGAATTCCAACCTCCATATCTTTTGCTTCTCTATTTCTATGACAGGTGTTTGCATGTAGGTGATTATTGGGAGATGTGGGGTTGATCTTTATCAACTTCAACATTTATCTCATAGAAACCATGCTAGGGTAAAAACCACAGTGTGTGAGTCAATCCTCAGAAAGCTTGCACTATCTTGAAGTGTGCCTAGTCAAGATATTATGTTTGTTAGAAGAGTACAAAGAAAGTGTTAAGTAGTTCTTGGTTAATATATTTTGATGAGACCTATTAAAGTCTCGCCTTGTTAAGAGAAACTTGGTTAAAGGAATTTTGAACACAAGTTAATATGTTACCCTATTAGGGGATTTAGGATAAATAATCAATTAGAGTCCACCCTCAATAGAATTTTCCATTGCAAAGATTACTAAACAAAATGGTATGATACAATAAAATATCTAGTACACTTTGCTTGAAATAGATCCTTCTTCAGCTCTTTTTACTCATCTAGAACTATGATCTATCTTGAACTCTTGGCTTTGTAACTTTAGACTTTGATCACTTGTGTGCTTGGCTCTCCTTTCTATTGCACATGATTATGCTTGTGCTTCTTGGGCTCACTAGCTTCTTATAAACACAATCATTAACTCTTTGATAATGACTTTTCTTTGTCACTCTCCTTCACTCTTTTAGATTACTCTTAGCTTGACTCTCTTGACTCTCTGGCTAATCACTAAAAAATCCAATCTTTTCTCTTTCAAGTCTATCTCCTTTTATACTCCCTTCTTACTTCACTTAAAATCTCTAATACATGATTTCAAAATTTGAATTTTCACCCCTACTTCTAGCTTGACTTTGTGTTGTAGTAGCGTGATTCCCTTGTCAGGTGTAGTATTTTTATACATAAGTCATGGGTGTTATGTGTCCTTTGATGGATTTCTCTTGTTGGAAATAATTTATATGTGAATTATTTTGATTGTTCCTCGATAAGTTAACCCATCACCATTAAGTGAAACAATGAGTCCACTCCTACCCTCTTCATGATGTGGCAGTCATAGGTATCCTACTTAATGTTTTCCTTGTTGACTTGGCCAAACCATCTGGTATGGCCATTGGAAAATTTTCTTTCCTTTCCACTTGGTATCCTTCTTCATACACTATTCACTTAGCATGCTTCATCTAAGTGGATCACCTCTATCATTGCCTCTATTGGGCCCACACTTCTCTTCTTTGATCACCATTGTGAACTAGAGTCACACATCAATGTGCCTTACTAGTTCTCATCCCCTACCAATCTTAGTTCCTTGTGTCTTGATATCAATGACACCATATTTGATAACTGAATCCATCGGTTTTTCTACCTATTAGTCTTCAAGGTTCAAGATGATTATGCCAACAATATCCTCCTTTGGCATTGATGGAAACACTTAGGAATTTTTATTCTTTCTTTGGTGCCTTACCTTCTCTTTCTTTTCTTTTTGATGTCTCCCCCTTAGATGATTCATACACATGCATCCATCTACATGCTTTGACCATTCTTCAACTCCTCTCATCTTATTTATTGTGTCTACTCACACTTTCTCTTCTTAACTCCTTTTGTTTGGCTCCCCCTTTGTTTCTTTTCTTTTGCTTTTCTCAACTTCTCCCCCTTTGAAAATAATGCCAAAGGAGACCATCTTCTCTCTTCTTCTTTTCTCTTGACTTCTCCCCCTATGGAGTAGTCCCTTACTCTCATCAATCCATTATTATGCTTCTTCGTTTCTTGATCATGGATCAATGACATCCTATTTTGTCCTAGTTTAGGATGGATAGGTGTAAGAGCCCCATTATTTCCCCCAGATACTCAAAATAATCCTTTTGAAGAGTCTTTATGAAGATATCAACCAATTTCTCCTTGGTTGGTACATTTTCCAACCTAACCTCTTTTTCTTTCACTTTCTCTTTGTTCTTCATGTTGAGCTCATTCTGTTTAAGTCAGTACAAGTTATTGTATAGGTTCCTCCTCTAATAGTACTTTCTCCACTATATCACTTAGTGGGATGTATTCAAATTTCTTGTAGTCTTTCATTTCTTTCTTGCTATCTTCCATGTATTTCTCTAAGAATTCATCCACCCTTACATTGGTAGATTCCACAACCTAATTTGTTTGAAGGTTCAGACACTCGTATGCTCTTTTTCTGGTAGGGTATCCTAGAAAGATAACCTCATCACTCTTTGGCTCAAAATTTCCTTAGTATTCATCTCTCTTCAAGTAGAATTTGATTTTGAATACCTTGAAATAACTAATGGATGATGTGTAACCAAACCACACTTCATGAGGAGTCTTCTTTGTTTGCTTTCTTCACTTTTACCTATTCAAGGTGTACACAACTATGTTTAAAGCTTCTCTCTAGTAGATCTATGCAACATAGTTGTTGGTGTAAACAAGTATTTACTATTTACACTTACTTAAGTTTACTTAGGTTAATACATATTTATTATTATTTATTTATTTTCCACCTAGGAGTATGCATACTCTTGTGAGTTGTCATGTTGACAACATAGGAGTCCACACCTCTTTTATGCACATGGTGTCTACAACACAGGAGTTAGCACACTAATTAAGCACATGGTGTCTAGAATCTTGTCCTTCTTATCCACTCATCGAGAATGATGGATAAGGCATGTGCTTAGTTGTCATGATGCTTATCTTATCTCCTGGTTCTTTCTAGAGACATTCTAGGTGCTTCTTGAGAGGCCTTTATATACAGGCACTCCTAGTGTGTTTGTATATCATATACTGAACAGAGCAATGTATTAGGACATACTCTGATTAATTGATCATATCCATTTTTGGTCTACAATTGTGCTTGTGTTTGAGTTCTTAGTTATTGAGTGAATTTTTCCCTTAGGCAAATTCTTACATGGTATTAGAGCTATACCAAATTCTTACAATAGTTTTTAATCATCAATGTTCTAGCACAATCTATGATGGTTATGTTTCTTCTTTCAAAAACACCATTCTACTGAGGTGTCCTAGGAGTTGGCACTTGTCTTTTGATTCCATGCCCCTCATAGTAACTTTCAAACTCTTGTGAGGTGAACTCATCCCCCCATTCTAATCTCAAGTATTTCAATGCTATACCAATCTCCCTTTCTACTTTTTCCTTGCATACTTTGAACATGTAAAAGGTTGATACTTTTCCTTTAAGTAGATAGTCCAAACCATTCTTCAAAAATCATCAATAAATAACATAAAATATATGTCACAAGATACACTCTTCATCCTCATGGGACCGCACAAGTCAGTTTGAACTAGATCTAGAATTTGTCCATAAGAAGTGACTTGCTAGAAAAACTAGAACTTTCCAACTTTCCTAGCTTACAATCTTTACACATAACATCGTTAGGTTTGGTAATAGGGGGTAAACCTCCTACAAAATTGTTCCTTCCTACTTTGAAAATTATTTCAAAATTCACATGACATAGCTTTCTATGTCACAACCAACTATTATCATTTTTAGCTACCATACAAGTATTATCAGAAATATTGAGGTAGAAAAGATTACCTATGCTTAGTTGTCCTATAGCTAAGATTTTTCCAGTCTTGTCTAATATTATGTAAGAACCTTTTTATATTAAAACTGAAAAACTTTTTCCATTAGTTGGGCCACACTCAACAAGTTATATTTCAATCCTTCTACTAGATATACATCTTCACAAGTAGTAGATTCATTCAAGAATATAGTACCCTTACCTATCACTATGCATGGTGAGTTGTTTCTGAACTTCACCATTCCTCCATCCTAGGCCTCGACCTCATTGAAATTTCTCCTATTACTAGACATATTTTATGAGAAACTACTATCTATTATCCAATTCTTGTTGATATTAGCATTGGTTATTAGGGTCTCTCTACCCTTTCTTCTGTGATATCAAGATACTGTTGTAATGTTCAAATGGGAAGAGTACTTTTGAGAGCGGGGGCAGGGGGGGTGAATTAGAAGTAACAAGTTTTTATCCTTTTAAACCCTTATTAACACATAACTGAAACCAATGTACATGCATGTAAACATATAAGAACACATGAAATGAAAGCATGCATCAACACATAACACCAGAATTGATAACCCAAAAACCCTCCATGAATAAGAAGGTAAAACTGGGGTGGGGATGACACCCACAAAAATCATTGCAACAATCAATGTTCAACCACTTTTGATGGTCTGCCCTGTGAAAGGCTTGGCCTGTTAAAGACTTTACATTGTGTCAATAGTGACTTGGTTAGAGAATTTACAAACACTTACATGAAGTGTCACCCTGTCAAAGGATTTATAATAGGTTGTTAAACCCACCTAATACATAGGATTTTCAATCACCTTCTCCAAAGATTCTCCTACCTAGCTGTTAAGCTAACCTATCAATATAGGATTTTAACATCTAATACAAATGTGAGAGAGTATTAGAACATTTGACCTGATTGAATGCAATCTCAAATTGCTCGATTCAGGTACTAGATCTGTTCTTCTCATTCTGATCCTTGCTTGATCTGATCTCTGTATGTGCTCCTTGTCCCTTGTAGTATTTTGATCAACTTGAAATGAAATTGCTGCTCTGTTCCTCTAAGTCTTTCCTTCTTCACACTAAAATTTCACTATAATCTCCCCATACACTATTCTCATCCTCTTGAAAATGGTTTTTTGACCTCCTTTTAAAGAATGCAAAGACTTAGGGTTAGGTATGGATCTATGATCCACATTGAATTTCAAATTCTCGCTCAGATCCTTTATTTTCACTTATTGGTTGCATGTTGTCTCCAATTTTCTGATTGGCTACATGTTAATTTCATAGGTAATTGTGAGGATTCAATCTTATCTTCTTATCCCTTCGTGAGTTGTGCAAAAATTGTTTTACATCTTAGTTTGTGATGACACAAACTCTTATGTTGATCCTGAGTTACTTGGCACTCACTACATTACTGATGCTCGGCATGAATTGATTCTTAGATTTCTTGGCATCTATTACTTTCCTAGTTTTCTTGGCACCTATTAAACACTATTTTGCTTGACACATGTATGTTCTACATTGCTCAAAATTTGAACATTTCTAGATTACTCGGCACATACTACGTTCTGACTTGCTCGGCACCAACTATGGCTCGACACCTATTGAAATTCTGGCTCGACATACATTGTGTACTTGGCTTATATAGTGAAAATGGTTAATTGTGTTGACACTCAATTGTCAAGACTATTCTTTTGACCAATAGATACTTCGTCCTCATCCTCATGATCATCACTGGTTGACTCTTTATCAGTCCCACCTTCTTCAACAATGTAACATCTTTTCTTATCCTTCCCTTTGAGTCTTTTCCATCTTTTTATGGTCTCCTTCTTCACATTCTTTGAACATCTAGCAATATACAATCCTACCTTTTTGTAGTTAAAACATTTGAAAGGAATTTTTCCTTTGTACTTCCCTTTTCCTATAACCATTCTTTTCATCAACAAAGCGTCCATCTCTTCTTGTTTGACTTCTTCCGCATACATGCTCTCCAATTTTCTTTTATATCTAGATGTGCTTGCCTCATCCCTTCCATTTTTTGTTGCAGCCAATTTAACTGAGGCTTTGAATGTAATTTCAACCTTGAGAGGTTGACTTTTTTCAAAGTTGCTAAGCTCAAATGTGATGAGCTTTCCTATCAAGGCATGAAGAGATACCTCCATCTTGTCTATTGTCCTCAACTCTTGAATGTATGCCACTCTTATACAATATTTGGGTTGAAGGGTTCTCAATATCTTGCTCACACTCATCTTCTTATAGTACACCTCTACATGTTTTGATGGCTAGCATGACATCCTTCACTTGCTTTCCATATGTCTCAATGGCTTCACATTCCTGCATCCTCATTGTTGGTGCATACAATTTTTGGTTGACTACCTAAAAGCTTGCCTACTCTATGGTGGGAAACTCACCATAATTTTAGCCAATAAAGAATATTGAATCTTAACTTTTGTTCAATCTCCACACTTCAAGCTTTGCAAGACCTAGGCGATTGTACCTATACTGAAATAACAAATGGTTATGAATGTAGACTTAATGATACTATTGTGTTGGAAAAAGGTTCTCAAGGAGAAATCAAAATGTTTGAATGATTTAAGAAAGGATGAAAGTATTCAAGGATAATCTATGCAATGCTGATGGATTGAATCTCACTAACCTACAACTATACATATACACTTACAAAAAACATAGGGAAAATAGAGTCAACTCCCATTTAATCTTATTATTTGAACTCTTAGAGACAGTGTGCACCCCATCCACTACTAGATAAAAGGAAAGATAAATGCAATCTAAAGCCTAGATGAATTTAACCCCAACTTAAGGAGACAATGTAGATAAACTCACACAATTATTCTCATTCATTTATATAGTAGTATTAATTCAAGATAAATAATGAAAAACATGAGACACTTAATACACAATGAGCCAAAAGAGATTTAAAGGAACTATCATGGTTTATATTTCTTCATAAGGAAATACAATAGGAGATTTTGGATTCAAGAGCCATTCAATAAACATAGAGAAAATATATTCAATTCATACTAAAAGGTTGTAACTACTATTACTTCTTATTATCAATATATCACATCTTTCTCTATTTTGAATTTGTATTATAAATATAGGTCTTGGTACCTTTTCAAAAAGGAGCCAATAAGCTTCAGAACTTTACATAACTATAACTAATTAACTAATTATGAAAAATAACAACACAAAGCATAATACAAAGATTAGACTTCATCAACCTCTTCTTCTATAGCAACATTTTTGGCTTCATCAGGTACCTTCATGTAAATTTCAGTCCATTTGGCTATCAGAGCATGAGTCGACCATGTGAATGTAGAAATGGTAGGAGAAAAGGTTTTCAAATCACTCCATCTCTTTTCTTGGGCTATTTTAACCTCGCCAATGAACTTGAAAAATTTATTCTCCACGGTAAACAATTTGCTAAGAAATCTATGAAAGGCATCAATCTGAAAAGCTTTGTCACTTTTATACTTTTCTATTATCATAGGTGGAAGCATCTTGAATTCTTTCTTCCAATCTTCTAGTGACTTAACCTTCCCATCTTCACCAAAAATTAAAGGGATACATGTGGATTCCATAGTTTTCATTTCCTTCTATTTATCTCCAAGTTTCTTCTTTTCATGATTCATATAAACTAGATTCTTGGAAACCGTATCAAGGAGATCAATAGCATGTTTGATTTAGGTAGGTGCACCAAGATCCCTTTTGGTAAATTCATATAATCTATTAAATTCAAACTTCAAAAGACTCCACTTCCTCTTAACTTCAGTCATCTTTTCAAATCCTTTAACAAAGAAGTTTAACATATTTGAAATATTATTATATTGTTCAAAAAATTAAATACATTTTTCTAAAAGAACATTTAGCTTGTAAGAAATGACATCTTCCATTATGTTAATAGCACAATCATGGTGATCAACATTTTGGACTATTTTTTCACTTGGAACTTCCTCTTTTATTATAACAGGGGGTTTTTGAATAACCATAGCACTAGAAGCCTCACTGGAACTCTTTTCACTCAACTCTTGTTCTAGTCTTCGATTCTTCACATGCATCTTAATGATAATAGAATTCATATACATTTCTCTTTTTTGTAATCATTTAATCATTTATTTCATATGCCTAATTTGTGCTTGGTTAAACAAAGACTTATGAGTGAGTCTTGCAATAGTAAGTCCTAGATTTGCATTTTTTGCAGTCTAAATTAGGGCCATCCCTTCACTTTTGAAATATCAATCAGTTTTGGCTTGTTTCCTATGAAGGCCACCAAAGTGGCCAATGTATCTATTTTTGGCTCATATTCTATGCCTTATACCTTATCAAGTGACCCAAACTCTTATACAAAGGTGGAATCTTCTTGCATTCTTACCTAATCAAGTAGAACCAATTCTTTGAGAGTCAAACCTGGAAGAATGAAGATATCACTTTTCTTCAAAATTTCTCTATGGTGTAGAGAACCCAAGATAAAACATGAGAAAATTCCCTATAAAGTTCTTAGGAGATTAGAGAAAATTATATAATAGGCTATTTGGTTTCAAAATCCAAAATTGTAAGGCTAAGGGATCCAGTGATGCATTATAAATCACGGATTTCCTTGACTCACCATAGTATTTCAAAAATTTCTTGTCTATTTGGTTAAAATAAATGTGTTAGGATCATATTAAGTCATTTCAAACTTGTCCTAACCGACTAAAATGTCTTAAGAGGCAATTAGTTGAAAAAATGTAAAAGTTGTCAATTTTGCATGGTAGATGGAAGTGAAGATGTTGGGGAGGAAATGCCCTCAAGAGAAAGAAACTTTACCACCACATAGGGAGATTAGCCACTACATAGACCTCATACTAAGAGCCACATTGCCAAATAAAAAGCATATAATATGACTCTAGAGAAGAATGAGGAGATAAAAAGGTAGATAGAGGAGTTGATGAGAAACAATTCACAAGGAAAAGTATTAGTCCTTGTGCAACTCCTGTACTCTTGGCACCCAAGAATGCACATGGAGACTTTTCACTAACTCTAGGGCCATTAAAAAAATTACTATTAGGTATAGATTCCCCATCCCTAGAATTGAAGACTTGATGGATTGCTTGGGAGGAGCCAAATACTACTCAAAGGTGGAATTAAAGAGTGGACATCACCAAATAAGGATCAGAGAGGGGGATGAGTGGAAAACAACATTTAAAACCACTGAAGGACTTTATGAATGGCTAGTGATGCCTTTTGGGCTTTCCAATTCCCATAGAACATTCATGAGACTAATGAATGAGGTCTTGAAGCCTTTTAATTAACTTGTTTTTTTTTGTATGTCTAGATGATATACTAATTGTTAGAAGGAGCAAGGAGGAGAACTTGTTGCATTTGGATCAAGTTTTGAAGAAATTGCATGAGGAGAATTTGAAGATAAATTTGAAGAAATGCGTGTTTTTGCAGTCTGAATTGGTGTTTTTGAGTTTTTTAATCTCTCACAACAACCTTAAGATGGATCCTAAAAAGGTTGAGGCCATACTCAACTGGCCCACACCTAGGACTGCCTCAAAGGTAAAGAGTATTCATGGTATGTTCAGTTTCTATAGGAAATTTATTATAAACTTCAATGATGTTTTTGCTCCTATGATTGACACCATAAAAGGGGGAAAAAAATTTAACTTTTTGTGGACTAATGAAGCAAATAGAACCTTTGAATATCTTAAGACTAGGGTTTCACAACAACCAATGTTGGTGTTACCTAATTTTAACAAGGTTTTCACACTTGAATGTGATGCAAGCAAAAGGGCTATTGGTGGAGTCCTAAGTCAAGAAGGAAGGCTTGTTGCCTTTTTCTGTGAAAAGATTAATGAAGCTGAAAAAAAGTACTCTACTTAGGATCTCGTTATGTATGCCATGGTACAATCTCTAAGAAAGTGGAGGTATTACCTATTGCCTAAAGAATTTATTGTTTTTACTAACAATCATGCTTTGGGTTTCTTGAATAGGCAAGAGAAGTTGAATAATAGACACATCAAGTGGGTGGAATTTCTCCAATCCTATACCTTCATCATCAAGCACAAGAAGGGGACCTCAAACAAGCTTGCTGATGCCTTGAGTAGGAGGAATCTCATGATGTAGAGATAAGGTTGAACAATGATCACATTCATTCCATCAAGGACATGTATCAAGAAGATGAATACTTTGGAGAAGCTTATAAGGCACATGCTGAGAAATCAAACATGTATCATAATGAATTTGTATAATATGTGTTACAAGAGGGATTACTCTTCTAGGGGAGCCAATTGTGTATTCCCAAGGGATCGGTAAGGAGACCATCATAAAAGAGAAGCATTGTGGCATCATGGTAGGACATTTTGGAGTGGAAAAAACATTGGAACAAGTAAGAAGACATTACTTTTTACCCAAGTTGCAGACATATGTGTAATTTTTTTTGATTTGTCAGAAATCCAAAGGTCACACTTCAAGTGCAGGGTTGTATAATCCACTTCCTATTTCTAATAAACCTTGGGATTCAATGAGCATGGATTTTGTATTAGGCTTACCTAGGGTCAAATTTAGGTATGATAGCATTTATGTGGTTGTAGTTAGATTCTAAATAATGGCTCATTTTATTCCTTGTAAGACAACACGTGCTTTGTCATACATTGTAGGGTTATTATTTAAGGAAGTTTTTAGGTTACATGGGTTGCCACTATCCATCATATCAATCAGGGATCCAAAATTTCTAGGACACTTTTGGAGGACAATGTGGAGGAAGCTTGACACAAATTTGTACTTTTCATTAGCTTACCATCCTTAGCCTAATGGACAAACCAAGGTAATCAATAGGTCTCCTAGAAACCTCCTAAGATGTTTGACAAAGAAGCATGCCACAATTTGGGATAACATATTGGGACAAGTAGAATTCTCTTATAATGATTTCATTAATAGAAGTATAGGGATGACCCCATTTTAAATTATCCATGGAAGACTCCCATGAGGTCTTCTTGAACTCAGAGATTTAATGGACGTGAAGAAAAGAGGTGCACAAGTAGAGGAATTTTCTTAGGTAATGAGGGATATGCATCAGTAGGTACAAGAAAGGTTGAAATATACCTTAAACAGATATAAAGAACAAGTATATAAGAAGAAGAGGTAACTCCAATTCCAAATTAAGATATGGTGATGATTCACCTCAAGAAGGAAATAGTTCCAAAAGGAAAGTACACTAAAATCATGATGAAGAAGATTGGACATTTTAGAATAATATACAAGTGTGGGAATAATGCTTACAAGATAGACTAGCCTTTTGACATAGGTCTATCTCCAATCTTCAATGTAGCTGAAATCTCTCCTTACAAAGGTGATATGAAAGAAGCGAAGGAAATTGTAGATCAGTCTAATGAACAAAATCCTCACCAAGAGGATAAACAAGAAGAATAGGATAGCCACTTATTATGATTACTTGATCAAATGGAAGGATCAACGAGATGTAGATGCAACATGGATGATTGGGAAGGATATTTTGAAAGCACATACTAGGTTGCAAACATTCCAACTCAAGAGACTTGAGTTTCTTTTGACCAGGGGAGTATGGTGTAGAGAACCAAATAAAAATAATGATAAAATTCCCTAGAAAGGTCATAGGATATTAGAGAAAACTAGATAATAGGCTATTTGGTTTGAAAATCCAAAATTGTAAGGCTAAAGGATCTAATGACACATTATAAATCATGGATTTTTTTGAGTCACCATAGGATTAAAAAAATTATTGTATGGTTAAAATAAATGTGTTAGGATAATATCAAATCATTTCAAACTTTTCCTAACCAACCAAAATGTCTTAAGAGGTAATTACTTGAAAAAGTGTAAAAGTTGTTAATTTTGCATTGTTGAAAAGTTGCAATTTTGATGCAACTTTTCAAAATATGGTTGTAAATGGCCTTGGTCTATTTTTACCATTGGGGGAGGCCTATATAAGCATATTTTAAATCTCTTAGATCAGAGATGAAGGATTGTGATGATTTGAGATGTTGGAGAGAAAATAAAACAAAGTTTTACCATCAATTTCATCGATTCTTGTGATTGTACGACCTTTTACAGATTGGTGGATTGGATCAACTTACATGGTTGGATAGAGGCTTGAATTATTTAACCATTCAATTATATTTCATGTCTTTGTGATATTTCTAAGTAAATTTATAACCATTTTTGTACAAATTGTTCTAGAAACCCTCATTTCTAGGGTGTGTAACAAAGATGGGGGCCTAACTTGTATTTCCACAAATGGACTTCAAAAAACATTTGGGGAAAGGAAGTTGGGAATTTGTACTAATAGATTCCAAATTTTGGTGGTCAGGTTCATGGTTTTCTATTTTTTCTAGTCAACCCAAGGGTAAATATCTTAATGTATTTGACATTAGGAAATGCAACATCAAGCATTTGAATGAGCAATTCATACCAGTAGGACATGAAAATTGGAGGATAGTGTGAATTAGTGCAGGGGAACATATCCAAGGGATAAGTTTAGTTTTGTAAACCCATCTACTTGCACTTTATTTTTAAACGAAACCTAATCAGGCCTATTAGGTCTGCATACAAGGTAAGGGTTAAGGGATGCTGGAGTAAAGTAAGATCTTGGTCTTTTGGAATTAGAAGTAAGAATGAAAAGGGTATTTGAAAATTTGATTTTTTAGGTTAATCCTTTGGAGATTTCAAAAGTTGAGTGGGAAAAACCAATTAGGGAGGCCTAGTTTCCCTACTAGCCCAATTTGGGTTTGGAGCATTGTGTAAAGTTGGGGATTAAATAAACTATTGGAATACCCTATTTTAGTGTCTAGGACACCATTCAAGTGATAGAAAAGGTCAATGAGATACCTAGGGCGAGTTTCCACCAAATCAACACTTTGAGGGACTTGGGTCCTAAAGCCAAAAGTTGTATCAAACTTGAAATCTTAGCCAAGAGGTTGGGGAGCCTTGGGGTAGGTTGGAGTTTTTTAGAGGGTTACTTTAGAGACCTTAAAAAACATCCTTAGAAAGGAGGAAGTCAAGATCCTCTTTTGGAGAAGTGCATACAGAATAATGAAGAAATCACTTTTCTTGTGGTGCCCTCTACATCACTCTAGCTTCTTCCTTTGTTTATGTGATACTATCCAAGTCTATTTCAGTAATCATTTTCTATATTATTGTAGCATAATGAAACTTATTAACTCCTTCAAGTCTTTTAGCTTTATTCTCCTCAAAATATTTCATCTTGTATTTAATCCAAAAGTCTTTAAACTCTTGTGATTGAACAAAGTTTTCTTATTCAATGAACCATATAAAAACAACCTCTCTCTCATCCTTAGTGTCAATTGGAACATTAGTCTCCATTGTTTCTGCATAATATCCATGCTTTTCTTTTGAATATCTAAGAGAAGGTACTGAATGTCCAGGTCCTCTATCATTCTTCATGCTTTTAAGAACCTACAGAATCTCCCTTGGGGCTTCATCATCATAGTCATAATATGAAATAAGAGATATGTTGGATTCTACCTATTGTTGTAATTGAAATGTGGAGGCACTAGGGATATGCTCTACTTTCCTCTTTTTTTCTTGAGTGAAAGATGATATATTTTCAACACTCTTTTTTTTCTCCTGCTCAACATACTCTTGATATAATTCATCATAATTTTGAATACATTTCTCAATCCTTATTACTTCTAATTCTATGTTTGAATAAAACTAGGGCATACCTTTATTTAATTTTCTCTCTTCGATCCTAGACAAAAAATGCCATCATTTTAGTCTTTGATAAATTTGAGCCAAATCATCAAAATTCCTAATAAGATCATCTTCTAGGTTCAACTGATGAGCATATCTAGCCTTAATACTTTTAATATGCCCTTCATGGTCATATTCTCTACTCTTCTCATTGGTCAACTAGTAGCCATTCTTGATATACTCTTATACTTCTAAAATCATGTTGTATCCGATGACAAAACCATCAAATCTGATAAAATGGGGGAGCATGTTAGCCTTACTTTTGGTTTGTGATATCTCTCTCTCTCTACCCACATCATCTACCAAATAAACTCCAAAAACCCTAATCTCTCTGGGACAAACAATGGAAACTTATGAGGAGGTTGTCTGCATCCATATATTCTTTGCAGTTTATATTTGGGTTTTCAAATCCAATCTCCCAAGTTGAATAAGAAAACTTTATTAGATTGACAATCTTTAGGCCTTAATATGTTCTTTAATATTTGAGGGATTCTTGTTATGGGCTCACTTATCATTTTGATAATCCATTGTACAAATACATCTCTAAAGACTATAAAATCACTATCTTTGGCATGTACATCCCAAATAGGTGATGTAGAAGCATCCTAGGTATGAGAGCAATCTTGCATCACCCAAAAATATTTTCTTTTTAGTTTTTTCTATTTTAATAAGGACTAGTAGATAGGGTGGTTATTATTAATGGGAACTTGCTATTTTTTGTAAGTTTTGTAATATGAGCTTGGAATGTTCTCATTTTCTACAAGAAGGTTCATTTTAGAGTTATAAGCCTGCCATAAAAATCTCATTGCTCAAGCATAAGTATCAAAAAAGTTATTGCAGATTTTTGGTGGAAAAATTTGTAGAAAAATATTCAGGCTCATCATTGGATGCCTTAGAGTGCCTGGATGAGGTCTGAAAACTTGATGTAAGGGTGCTTGTGCCATTCTAAGCCTATAGATTAGGAGCTAGCATTTTTGAAAAGTGGTTATAATAGCCAATCAGAGCAACGATTTGAGAGTTATGGCCTTCTAAAGTTGGGCTAGCTGAAATATCTAATTTTTTTTATCAAAGATGTATTTGATTAACTCTATATGTATTGTTAGGGTTTATTGGCCCTAGGTATTAAGTTTCATTATCTATAACCTTCCCGGGCGGCATAAAATTGCCTATTTAATAAAGGCCCAAACATTGTCTAGGGGAGCTTTGGGTAGTTGTTTGCAGGTTAGTTTTGCAGATTATTGTAATGAAAGCACCCATGTGGGTTAGCATATTGTTCTTGTGAATTCTATAATTCTGGATTTTTGGTGCAAATCAGAAGTCCATATTTTATTCTTGCATTTGGTATTGTATCTTTGTTTTTGTTATGCGTTTATGGTATTAAGGGGAGCACCCTTCATCAAGTGGTGTCAGAGCTAGAGTTCTTGAGTGTGTGGATAGATCACTGATTGTGAGGTAGTTTGCACCAGGACTATGGTTTGGGCTAAGTGTGTAGACAAATCACCAATTGTGAGGCAATTTGTAGTAGGGTTTTAGCGAAAGCACGAAAATGACTCTACAAAGAGAGTAGGGTACAAGAGTTGTAGGTGTTACACCTAAGGGTTTTTGATCCATCCAAAGACAAATGCAAGAATTAGAAGAAAAAATTCATAGAGGAATAAATCTTCTTGTAAGAGATCAAAGCAAGGATGAGAACGAAGTAGACAAAAATGCTGAAGTAGAGGCAGTTCTAAATCTAGAGGAAGAAAGGCTTTTTAGGGCCATCTCCAAGATTGGAAAATTACCTAAGTTTGAAGTTCTCACATTCTCAGGAAATCTTAACCTAGAGGAGCTAATTGATTGGATCAATGAACTGGAGGAGTACTTTGAGTATGAAGATATTGATGATCCTAATAGGGTCAAGTTTGGAAAGGCAAAACTGAAGGGACATGTGAAGATCTAGTGGTAGGAGGTTCAGTTGGAGAGAAATAGAAAAGGAAAGGAAAAAATCACTAGATGGGATTAGATGATAGCTAAACTATAGTGATAGTTCATTCCTATGGGTTATGAGCTTGATTTGTTGAAGAAAATGCAAGGTTGAAGCAGGCGGGAGAATATACCAAAGAGTTCTACCAAGTTCTCATCAGAACCAACCATGCAAAAGCTAATAAGAAGAAAGTCGCTCTTTATCTTTATGGGTTAAGGCCAAGCATTCAAGATGAGTTGAGTTTGGTTCAAATGAACAATATTGAGGAGGCATACCAGTTTTCTCTAAGAGTTGAAGAGAAAATGAACAAGAAGTTTGACAACAAGAATAGTGGTAGAGGTCATGGTGGAAGATCTAGCAGATGATCTTATGGTGGCCGTAATGATGATCAAAAGAACAAGGATGAGGCTAGAAGTAGTAGTCAAAGCCAGAGGGGAAACAATTCCAATCATTTCCATTATCAGAATAATAGAGATCAGAGAGGAAGAGGCAAAGGAAAAGGATCTGGAAGAGGAGGCCTCCATTAGAAATGTTTTTACTATAGAGAATAAGGGAATAGAGCATTTGAATTTACTCAACACCAAGGAAGGAGAAATTGAAGAACTAAAGGCTAGGCTAGAGTTGCACATGTTGATGAAGATGCCAGATCCTCACATTTTGGAGATGCTAAAAGAGGAGAAGTCCTAGTTAACAGGTCCTGCTGAGTGGTGAGAATGAACCTGATCAAAGAAGGAGCTTGTTTTACACAAGGTACAAATGTGAAGATAAGTGTTATGATGGTCACCAAGTTGAAGCTAAAGAGATAGAAATACCCGTGTCCATACCATATTGATTGGGTGCAAGATGACCACAAGGTCATGGTCAATGAGTAGTGCTTAGTGTAGTTCAAGATTGGAAGCTACCAAGATGAGGTACTATGTGATATCATACCTATGGACATATGTCATATGTTGTTGGATAGGCCATGGCAGTTTGACAGGCATGTTGTACATGATGGACGAGCAAATACTTACACTCTGACCAAGGATGGAGTGAAACGTAAATTGAAACCATTGAAGGATAAAGAAGAAAAGGTATGTAGTGCTTCTAGAATATGTTTTGTTGATGGAAAAGAGTTTCTCAAAGGTATGAAGTGTGAGCATGTGTATTTTACTAGAATTCCAAAAGATAGTAAAGAAGAAATAGAGGAGGTACCTGTAGAAGTTACATATATGTTGGGAGAGTTTTATGATATTGTATTAGGTAATGTACCTAATGGATTTCCCCCAATGAGGAAGATTAGTCACTAGATGGATTTGGTTCCAAGACCCAATTTTCCAAACAAGGCAGTGCACAAAATGACACCAGCAGAAAGTGAAGAGTTGAACAAACAAGTTCATGAGTTGTTGTAGAAGGGGTTAATTAGGTAGAGTCTGAGTCCATGTGTTGTACCAGTACTATTAGCACCAAAGAATAATGAAGGATGGAGGATGTGTAGAGATTCTCATGCTACCAACAAGATCACAATCAAGTTTAGATTTCCATTGCTAAGGATGGATTATATTATGGACTATTTGAGTAGAGATGAGTATTTCACAAAGATAGATCTGAAGAGTGGATACCATCAGATCCATATCAGAGAAGGTGATGAGTGGAAGATTGCTTTTAAGACAAAAGAAAGACTGTATGAGTGGTTAGTCATGCCTTTTGGGCTAACCAATGCACCAAGCACTTTCATGAAGCTCATGAATGAGGTATTGAAGGAGTTTTTGGGTAAGTTTATCATTGTTTACCTAGATGATATATTGATCTTTAGTAAGACATTGGAGGAGCATTTTATCCATATTTTCAAGGTTTTCAATAAGTTGAGGGAAGAAAAGTTGCTGATAAACCTAAAGAAGTGTAGTTTTGTAAAGAAGGAGTTGGTGTATCTGGGATTTGTAGTCTCAGCAAAAGGTCTAAAAATGGACCTAGAGAAAGTGAAGGCTATACTTGAATGGCCTACTCCAAAGAGTGCAACAGAGGTAAGATCTTTTCATGAACTAACTAGTTTTAACAAAAAGTTCATAAGAGGTTTTAGCAGTATTTGTGGACCCTTGACTGAAACAATGAAAGGGGATAGGAAAGAATTTAAGTAGACAATAGGAAAAATAAGAGTTTTAATCTGTTGAAATAGAAATTTAATGAGCAACTTGTTTTAACACTTCCTGATTTAGGTGTTTCAAGTAGATTATGATGCTAGTAGTACTGCAAAAGGAGCTATTATGAACCAAGAAGGTAGATTTGTTGCTTATTTCAGAGAGAAAATGAATGATGCAAAAAGAAAATATTCTATTTATGATCAAGAATTTTATGCTATAGTTCAAGCATTGACGAAGTGGAAACACTATCTTCTTCCTAAGGAGTTTCTTTTATATACTGATCATCAAGATTTGCAACATTTGAATAGCCAAGGAAATTTGAACCAAAGGCATTTAAAGTGGGTTGAGTTTTTGCAGAGTTATACATTTTTTTTGAAACATAGGAGTGAGAAGTCTAACAGATTTGTAGATGCTCTTAGTAGAAGAAAAAAATTTCTAACAAAAATGCAGATAGAGGTGGTTGGGTTCAAGGAATTTAGTACTTTGTATCCAAATGATCTTGATTTTTGGTGAAGTGTGGAAGGCCTGTATAGAACCTATTACACTTGATAGGACAAAGTGGTTAGATTTCATGATCCAAGATAGTATGTTGTTCAAAGGAAGCCAGTTGTGCATTCTAAGAAGTTCAATGAGAGAGAATCTAATCAAGGAGAAGCATAGTGGAGGATTGGCTGGACATTTTGGTAGAGATAAGACTATTTCTTTGGTTTTTGAGAATTATTATTAGCCACAATTGCAGCAAGATGTGAAGAAGTTTGTACAGAGTTGTAGAGTATGTCACATGGTGAAAGGAGTGAAGTAGAATACAGGGTTGTATCAACCATTACCTGTATTAGAGAAGTCATGGGAGGATGTCAATATAGATTTTATTCTTGGATTACTAAGGATACAATGTGGGCATTATTCTATTGTTGTGGTGGTTGATGAATTTTCAAAGATGACACATTTTATTCCTTGCAAGAAGACTAGTGATGTTGTTCATGTAGAAAAATTGTTTATCAGAGAAGTGGTGAGACTACATGGTTTTCCAAAGAGTATAGTTTTAGATCAAGATACCAAAGTTGTTGGATATTTCTAGCATACATTCTGGAAGAAGTTGAAGATAGATTTGAAGTTAAATTCATCACATCATCCATAGACTAATGGACATATAGAAGTTTTGAATTGCAGATTGAGAAACTTGCTGAAATGTTTGGTTGGAGACAAGCGAAAAGGATGTGATATAGTTTCCATAGGCAAAATTTTCATGTAATAATTCTTATTAGAGATGCTTTAGAATAACTTGTGTGGGGGGCGGGGGGGGGGTGGGTGAATCAGTTATTCAAGGTCCAAATGTCCAATTCAAACTTTTTCAATAAGTGTAGTGAGCCCATTCAACCATTCATTCATCCAAGCTTTAACTATCCTATTCAACAAGTTATTGTAAATCAACATGCAAGCATAACACATGAAAAGATCAACACATAACACAATGATTTATGTGGAAATTCAATTTGGAAAAAATCACCAGTAACATGCTACTCAATTCTCACTCTTCTGAAGTGATGCTCTGTGAAAGGTCTGCCCTATTAAAGGCTTACAACACACTATTAAATGTGACTTGGTTAAAGGATTTATCCACCCTATTAGAACTGGGCCTGGTTAGAGGACTTTTGACATTCACTTGTAATGCCACCCTGTTAAAGGATCTACAAATGGCTATTAGACCAACCTAAGTCCATAGGATTTTCTTTTACCCTAATTGATACAATTGCTAGAGAGTAACAATAAGGGGTTTTGACCTGATTGTAGAGTACAACTTAACTTGTAGATTTTAGATCACTCTTCTACTCATGACATTGCCTGGCTTTTAGTCTCTACAGTTCTGATAGCTTGCCCTCCTTTCAAGTTTTTTCTCCTTGAGTCTTCATGCTCAATGTACCAATACAATCATCTCTCTTTGACCATTTATCAAAGTAGAGTCTTTGTTCTCTATTCTTCCTTCTCCTAAATGTCTTCTCCTTGACACCCTTTAGCCACTTCGCAATTTGGCACACTAGTAGCTCCTTGCTTCTTGGTCTTTGACTCCTTAAATAGAAGTTTTGGAATTTCTTTTCCCACTCGATCCTTTCATCCTTTAATTTCAATTTGTATGGATTAGGTAGGATTCATTAAATCTAACCCATATTTTGTTCCTTCTAGAAACTTCTTGAATAATCCTTTTGAATTTTCTCAAAAATGGTTTACATAGAATTCTGTACCACTAGCTCATGATCCTTATCCTTCAACTAGTTCACAAAATTCAAGGTAACAAATCTATTGGCTTAGATTTGGTGAATCTTTGACATTTCCAATAATGTAGCAACTCGACACTATTGAAATACTAGTGCTTGACACATACTATGTTACTCAACATCAACTGTATTTTACTGATGCTCAACACCTGAAGTTTACTCAACACCTACTAAGATTTTTTGATGCTCGACACCTGTTACTTTTCTTGGCACTTAAACTTCACTCAGCACCTAAAGTTCACTTAGCACACACTAGATTTTCTTTTTGCTCAGCTCCAACTGAGAATTTTCTCAGCTTGAACTAGCTTGCTCGACACCCACTAATGAACTTAGTTCAAGCTCTGCAATCAACCTTGTTCTAACTTACACTTCTAATGCTTCCAAGTGTGACCAACATTTGTATCTTTGAGTATGTTATGAACACATCATTTAACCATTATCTTAATTGATCGTTGCACAGTTATAGTACTTGGATCTTATAAGCAATTGTCATTCTACAAATAGTAGGTTTGGCATCAATGAAAAAAAAATGATTGAAAATATTCTTTTAACAACAATCTCCCTCTTTCAACCAATTCTCTTCTTTTCAACAATCTCCCTCTTTGATCTTCAACAACAATGATCTTTTCAATCAGATTTCCAACAATCTCCCCCTTTGGCATTGATGGCAAACCAAACTGATCAACTATCGGACCAAACTATTCAACCATGATATCAACATGCTAACTAGGTTAGAATAGTAAGTCAAATGCCAAAAAAAAAGTGTGTTACTATCAATTTTCACTTCTCCCTCTTAGGTACTGTATGGATTACTCATCTTCTACTATTCTTTGTTCTGATAAGCTTCTTGCTACTTCTCTTTTTCTTCCTCTAGATTTGACAATCTCCCTCTTTCCTTGGATTTGATCAGTTTCTACACTTTCTCCCTCATACTGTTGATCAAATATTGTTGATCAGTTTCTTACATTCTCCCTCTTTAACAACAATGCCAAAGACATATTATCTCAGCATCTCATCATGCAAGTGTAGCTTTTGCAAGTTCTTTCATTTTCTCCCTCTGCCACCTTTCTTGTGGCTGGTTTTGTAGCTTTTGCACTTTGATTACTTTAGGCATGAATCCTAAAGTAAGTATAATTTGCATCAATAGTAAGTATCATATACATCAATATGTAATATTTCAACAATCAATTCCTTTGATGTAGGGCACTCTTGTTGTTTCTTAAGTAGCCTTGGCTAGGGGTATCACCTGTAACTTATCTCTAAGACATTCAAAAGAATCTTTAGGTAGTGCTTTTCTGGAGATGTCAGCAATCTTTTCCTTTGAGCTAACATATTCCATCTTCACTTGCTTGTCTTCCACCAATTCTCTTACATAGTGATACTTGATTGCAATATGCTTGGTTTTGGCATGCATTACAGGGTTCTTTGATATGTTGATGGTACTTGTATTATCACAATAGAGTATCATAGGCTCAATTAATTCTTCCTTCATACCTAGCAACAGATGTTTGATCCATGCAATATTGGTGCAATTGATAGCAGGTATAACATATTCAGCTTCTGCTATTGACTATGAGGTACAACTTTTCTCTTTACTAGTCTATATAATCAATCTTCTTCCAAAGAAAAGTGCTCCTCCACTAATGATTTTTCTGTCATCAATGTTATGTCCCCAATTTGCATCAGTGTAGGCTCTCAGTTCAAACTTTTCCCTCCTCTTGTAGTACAAACCAAAGTCATCAATTCCTTTTAGGTACCTCAGTATTCTCTTTACTGCCATTAGATGATTTTCTCTCGGGTTAGCAGAAAACCTTGCCACAATTCCAATAGCTAATGCAATGTCTAGTCTACTATGTACAACATATTGCAACTTTCCAATCATTGATCTATACATTGTCTAATTCACTTCAGTAGACTCATCATTTTTGGATAACTTATGTCCTATTGCTATTGGTGTGCTAATTGGTTTTGAGTCTTCTAACCCAAATTTCTTGAGTATATCCTTTATTTATTTTGATTGGGTCACAAATATTCCATGCTTCAATTGATGTACTTGCAATCTAACAAAGACTTTGATTTCTCCAAACATTGACATCTCAAATTCATGTTTCATTTGATTAGCAAAATCTTTGCATAGAATATATTTTTCTCCAAATATTATATCATCAACAAAGATTTCTAATATCAAAATATCCTTACCTTTTTCTATCTTGATATACAAATTGTTGTTGTCATTTGTTCTCTTAAATCCTATCTTCACAAAATATTTTTGCAGTCTCTCGTACCATGCTCTAGGTGCTTTCTTCAAACCATAGATTGCCTTATGCAATTTGCAGACCATATCCTTGTTGTTGTCATCAAAAAATCCCTCTAATTGTTCTATGTAGACTTCCTCTTCCAGTATGCCATTTAGAAAAGAAAACTTCACATCCATTTGGTAGACTTTGAAACCTTTGTAGGCAAAATATGCAAGTAGTGTTCTTACTCCTTCCATTCTTGTAATAGGGGAAAATGTTTCCCCATAGTCTAATCCTTCTTCTTGTTCATAGCATTTGCAAACTAGTCTAGCTTTGTTTCTAGTTATCTCACCATTCTCATCAAGTTTGTTTCTAAACACCCATTTTGTACAATTACATTCTTATTAGTTGGTCTGGGAACCAGGGTCCAAGTTTTGTTCTTCTCAATCTGGTCTATCTCTTCTTCCATAGCTTTATACTAGTCATCATCTTGTAGTGCATCTTTCACTGTTTTGGGCTCAACCTTACCCAACAGACATGATTCATTTCTTAGTCTATTCCTTATCATTGGTCTAACATCTTTCTCACTAATGATTTGATGTGTAGGGTGATGTCTTCTCACATACTTGGCTAGTCTTGGTTCTATCCTTCTTTTCATGTTTGATCCTTCAGCTTTAGAGTCATTTTTCTCTTCTTCATCTGGTATTTCATCATCTCTTTCATGTGCACTGATTTCAAAATCAGAATGTGCATTTCTTTCATTCTTCAACTTGGCTTCTAAATGCAGCTCTACATTTATTGACTGTCACTCGGTTGATACTAAAAATTGTTGCTTATTCCCAACTTGATTGGCAGCATTGTCTTCAATAGCCATTCCTTCATAGAAGTATACAAAAGATCTATAATCTTCTGGTTTCTTGGATTCATCAACTTGTACTTCTGCATGCGCATCAAAATTTACATTCGCACTCTCCACAATCTTGTTAGTGTCAGTGTTCAAACACTTATATGCTTTGCTTCTAATGGAGTATCCAAGGAATATCCCTTCATCACTTTTTTTTTTTATCAAACTTGGCATTTCTAGTATCTTTAAGAATATAGCATTTGCAACCAAAGACTTTGAAATGTTTAATATTAGGTGAGTGACCATACCATAATTCAAAAGGTGTTGAATTTGTACCTTCCTTGACTTGGACTCTATTCAGGGTGTAAATAGTAGTGCTTACAGCTTCTCTGCAATACTTTAGAACAACATTTTTCTCCATCATCAAGGTTTTAGCATAGTCTATCACTAACCTGTTTCTTCTTTCAGCAATGCCATTCTATGGTAGAGTTCTTGGTGCTGATATTTTCCTTTTGATGCCTTTGTCATTGTAGAATATTTCAAATTCTTTTGATGTATATTCTCCTCCTCTATTTGATCTTAGGTATTTCAGACTCTTCCCTGTTTCCTTCTCAACTCTAGCTAAATACCACTTGAACATTTGAAATGCATCAAATTTTTGCTTTAAAAATATGGTAGTCATCATCTTGGAATAGTCATCTACAAATAACATGATGTATCTGTCTCCTAGGTAGCTTTGTACTTCTATTGGACCACATAAGTCTATATGGACTAGTTCTAGTACTTCTTTGGAAGTGTATGTTTTACTCTTGAAAGTAGACTCAGTCATCTTTCCTAGTTGACATTGCTTGCAAATTTTGTTTTAAGGTTTCTTTAGTTTAGGAAAACCTCTGACTTTCTTCTTTTTGTTGATGCTAATCAGATTGTCAAAATTGACATGACACAGTCTTTTATGCCATAACCACACATCATCAAGTCTAACAACAAGACAAATTGTATCTTCCATATCTAGTTAAAATAAGTTACTCTTAGTTTGTTCACCTTTTCCTATCAGATTTCCATCAATTTCATAGATTTTGGCAGATTTGTTTCCAAATTCTACTTTGCAACCTACATTGCCTAACTGTGACACACTCAATACATTGTAGTTCAATCCTTCAATATAGTATACATTATCACATGAAATTTTCTTTGTAAGTTTAACTGAGCCTTTTCCTTTGATTTGACATGGAGCATCATAAGAAAATCTAACACTATTTCCATCATATTGAGTAAAGGTAATAAACTTACTTTTATCTCCTGTCATGTGATGTGAGCATCTAGTGTCTATGATCCACTTGTCATTTTTGTTCACATTTATTACCAATGCTATTGCTTCATCTTCATTTGATTCATCCTTCATAGCCACATAGACTACTTCATCATCATTCTCATCAAAATCTTCTTCAACAATGTAGCATCTTTTGCCTTTGTCTTTTTAATATTTGCTATCATCTTCTCTCTTGTTCTTGTACTTGTTTCCTTCTTTTTAGTTCTTATTTTGTGTACACTTTGTAGCAATATGACCTACTTCATTGCAATTGAAACAAATGATAGGAATCTTACCTTTGAATTTACCTTTGCCTCTATGGAATCTTCTAGCCGGTAGTGCTTCCTATTGATCTACATCTTCCTCATCTGTGCTGCTATCACTGGATGCATGTTTTCCTTTTCTACTCTTCTTCCTTGATGTTACCTCTTCAGTGTCTTTCAATGTCAACTTAGCCTTCAAAGTAGATTCAAGGTTCTCAAGTTTGTAGTTATCAAAATTTGACAATTCAAATGCAACGAGTCTTCCTACTATTCCTTCAAAGGTTAGTGTGTTTCCTTGCACACACCTCAGATCTTGGATGGCTGAGACTCTAATAGCATAAATAGGGAGCAGAGTTCTCAAATATTTGTTATCGATAGTCTCTTCTACCAATTGACCACCTAGACTTCTTATTGCACTTACTACTTCCATTATGGATCTATATTGAGCAACATTTTCACCTTCCTCCATTTTCATGCCATCAAACTTTCCTTTGAGGCTTTCTCTTTTTTCTCTTTGAACATATTGAATGCAGTATCATATCCTTTGATGTCATCAAATTTGGCAAAACTGAGTGCATATGCAATCTCCAACATTGCTTGATTGTGCTCCTTCCTTTTGTTCAAATCATCTGTAGAGAGGAGTCCAACTGGGTCTACATTCTTTCTTCCAATTGAGGTTTTTGCATAGTCACCTATTGATCCAAGGTGTAGTTTTATCAGACTCTGCCATGCAAAAAAGTTGTCTTTGTTGAGCTTGGGAACTTCTCTCTTGGACATTTGGATCTTCCTGCTTCTAGTACCTTAAAAATAAATTAGCAGATGACTTTGACACCAATTGGTCGAAATACTTTAGAATAACTGAGGGGGAAGGGGGGTGAATCAGTTGTTCAAGGTCCAAATGTCCAATTCAAAATTTTTTACTAAGTGTAGTGAACCCATTCAATCATTTATTCATCCAAGCTTTAACTATCCTATTTAGCAAGTTACTATAAATCAACATGCAAGCATAACACATGAAAAGATCAACACAAAACACAATGATTTATGTGGAAACCAAATTTGGGAAAAACCACCAGTAACATGCTACTCAATTCTCACTCTTTTGAAGTGATGCCCTATGAAAGGCCTACCCTGTTAAAGGCTTACAACACACTGTTAAATGTGACCTAGTTAAAGAATTTATCCACCCTGTTAGAAGTGGGCTTGGTTAGAGGACTTTTGAACATTCATTTGGAATGCCACCCTATTAAAGCATTTACAAATGGCTGTTAGACCAACCTAAGTCCATAGGATTTTCCTTTACCCTAATTGATACAATTGCTAGAGAGTAACAATAAGAGATTTTGACCTGATTACATAATACAACTTAACTTGCAAATTTTAGATCATTCCTCTGCTCATGACATTGCTTGGCTTTTAGTCTCTATAGTTCTGATAGCTTTCCCTCCTTTCAATCTTTGTCTCCTTGAGTCTTCATGCTTAATGTACCAGTGAAATCATCTCTCTCTAACCACTGATCGAAGTAGATTCTCTGTGCTCTGTTCTTCCTTCTCCTAGATGTCTTGTCCTTGACACTCTTTAGCCACTTCACAATTTGGCACACCAGCAACTCCTTGCTTCTTGGTCTTTGACTCCTTAAATAGAAGTTCTAGACTTTTTTTTCCTGCTCGATCCTACCATCCTTTAATTTCAATTCATAGGGATTAGGTAGGATTCATTGAATCTAACCTATATTTTGTTCCTTCTAGAAACTTCTTGAATAATCCTTTTGAATTTTCTCAAAAATGGTTTACATAGAATTCTATGCCACCAACTCATCATCCTTATCCTCCAACTGGTTCACAAAATTCAAGGCAACAACTCTGTTGGCTTAGATTTGGTGAATCTTTGACATTTTCAATAATGCAGCAGCTCAACACTATTGAAATATTGGTGCTCGGCACATACTGTGTTACTCGGCATCAACTATGTTTAACTGAGGCTTGGCACCTAAAGTTTACTCGACGCCTACTAATATTTTATGATGTTTGACACCTGTTACTTTTCTTAGCATTTGAACTTCACTTGGTACCTAGAGTTCACTCAACACACACTAGATTTTCCTTTTTCTCAGCTCCAACTGAGAATTTTCTCGGCTTGAACTAGCTTGCTCAGCACCCACTAAAGAACTTAGTTCAACCTTTGCAATCAACCTTGTTCCAACTTACACTTCTAATGTTTGTAAGTGTGACCAACCTTTGTATCTTTGAGTATGTTATCAGTACATCATTTAACCATTGTCTTAATGCACTTCATTAAAACATCATAACTCAACCTTTCCCTTAGGTGCTTTTGTTACATCTTGTTGATTAAATCCTCTTCATCAATCAACTAAGTGATAGTACTTGGATCTTGTAATAAATTATCATTCCTACAAATAGAAGGTTTGACATCAATGACAAAACAATGATTGAAAACATTCTTTTAACAACAATCTCCCTCTTTCAACCAATTTTCTTCTTTGCAATAATCTCCCTCTTTGATCTTCAACAACAATGATCTTTTCAATCAGATTTCTAAAAAATTCTATCAATAGGAGTACTGGTAAATAACCATTCTATATCGTATATGGGAGTATTCCTAGAAATGCTTTTGAATTACAATAGTTGGATAAAGGAGAGATAAGTAGTGCTGAAGAAGAAGAATTTTCTAAATAGTTGAAGAACATCCATGAGGAGGTGAGGAAGCACATCATAAAGATGAATACATAGTATAAGGCTAAGGAAGATGTGAAAAGGAGGTATAAGGACTTTTAGATTGGAGATGACATCATGGTCCATTTGAATATGAAGTATTTTCCTGTGGGTACATATAATAAGCAAAAGATGAAGAAGTTTGTACCATGTAAGCTAGTGAAAAGGCATGCTTCTGGAAATGTGTATGAAGTGGAGTTTCCTTCTAAATTGAGTATTTCATCAGTATTTAACATTTCATAGTTGCAAGAGTATTATGAAGGTGGTGATGGTGATGAAGTTGTAGAAGCATAGTGGAGTATTCCAATAGCTAGTTCGGCTACAAAGGAGATTGAGGAGATACTGGACAATCGGGTTGGCAAAAGTACCAAGAACATAACTTATGAGGAATATCTAGTCAAATGGAAAGGGAGGCTAGTTGAGGATTCATCATGGCTAGCAAAGGAGGAGGTTGACCACCTTGGTTTTCCTCTAAACATCTAAGATGTGAAGGGGTCACTTCTTAAATTACCTCAAGTGTCTGATGCAGGAGCATCTTGGGTGCAAGAGCAATCTTGAATCACCTAAAAATATTTTCTTTTTAGTCTTTCCTATTTTAATAAGGACTAGTAGATAGGGTGGTTACTATTTATGGGAACTTGCTATTTTAGATAAGCTTATAATATGATCTCAGAATGTTATCATTTACTATAGGAAGGTTCATTTTAGAGTTTTAATCCTACCATAAAATTCTCATTGCTCAAGCATAAGTATTGGAGAAGTTATTACAAATTTTTAGTAGAAAAAATTGCAAAAAAAATCTTCAAGCTCACCTTTCAAGGCCTTAGAGTGCCTGGATGCAAAAGGGTGCTTTAGATATTCTTAGCCTATAGATCAAGAGTTGGTGTTTCTAAAAAGTGGTTATAATAGCCAATTGGAGCAATGGTTTGAGAGTTATGGCTTTCCAAAGTTGGGCTACTTGAAACAGCTAAAATAATTGTCAAAGATGTATTTGGATGACTCTATATGTATTGTTAGGGTTTGTTGGCCCTAGGTATTAAGTTCCATTTTCTAGAATCTTCTTAGGTGGCATAAAATTGCCTATTTAAAAAAGACTCGAACATTGTCTAGGGGAGCTCTAGGTATTAGTTCACAGCTTAGTCTTGCAGATTAATGTAATGAAGTGCCCATGTGGGTTAGCATATTGTACTTTTCAATTCTATAATTTTGCATTTGTGGCACAAATAAGAAGTTCATATTTTTTTTTCACATTTCCTGTTGTTTCTTTATTTCTATTATGTATTAATGGTATTAAGGGGAGCACCCTTCATGAATAGGGCACCACAACTGAATGGGCATTGGAATTCCATCATTATATATAGTCACTAGCTTCATAGAATCCCTAAATTGGTCAACATTCTAATACAATATTAGATGACACAATAAAGAATAAGTCTTGAAGGACTTTGAAGTCCTCGATTTGATTAATTGGTTATGCAAAGTCTTTTCATTTTCACCAGCAAAGTCATGCATAAAAGGTATTTTTGAAAAATTTCATGAAGGAATCTACACTTGATGGGGTCCTATATTATCAACATACATTAGTTTTTTATTATTACCTCTATACATAAAATGGGCAATCTCTCTGAATTTCCCAAACTTCATAGTCTTTTGATATTCATTCTTAAAATGTTCTCTATCTATCTTGGTGAGGGCCATAGTGCTTAATTTAAAACATTACTTAAGACATGATTTAGTTATAACTAGCAGAGGCATTCCATCTAGTTTTCTTATGGTTCTATTAGAGGGCTCACAGTTTTTAGCTAATACATTTATCAATTCAACATCTACAAAGACATTGGGAACCATCACCTTCCCTAGGTCAAGTCTCCCTGGGCTATTTTTGGGTTCCTTTTCTGTACTATTAGCAAAGAAATACCAAAACAAAGAATGATCATGTATATGTAGTTTGGCATCACCACACTCCTTGAATTCATCTTTGAAGAGATAGACATTTGGCCACCAAAAAAAGACCTAGGACAAACTTCTAACAACATTTTCTGAATTAACTTCTCCATTGGTTCCTTTTTATGTTCTTTCCTAATATCCTTTTTCACAAGAATTTTTGAAGAAATTAGAACTTAATAGGAAAGAACTCTAAAACTTACTAATTTGGATGTTGAACATTTGCAGAAGTGAATTTCAATGCCACCACTTTTTTCTTCACTTCACCCTTTTGTTACATGCAAAATAACTCATCCTTGGTAATTTATCAAGGTGAGAAACATTCCATATTTAATGTTTATAACTTTCCCTACATTTTTAAATTCATGCCTTGCTCCATATGTCACATCATCGAGTACTTGATTGAAGTAATTAATATTTTGGTCTCATGATATCTTTTGTTATTAATTCCACTTTTATGGACTCATGTTTTGTATCCTTTCTTGAAACCACAAAAATTAGGAACTTCAAGCTCATGTTGTGCATGTATCCCCAACATCACAAAATTGAGTCATTCTTTCTTTCATTGTTCTGAAATCACATCGAGTTGTGATTTATGACTACTTATCGATTTCACAAAATTGGACTATGTTACTTTCTTCCCATTTTACCAAAATTAGTGCAAATTTGGCTTCTCTTTTTGGAAATTTTAGGAAAATTTTAACATGTTCCATCACTAATGTTATCAAACTATCCTCTTAGGTTTTCATATTTAGCCTTCATGACATACTTATTTCCACCATAGATGATTTTGAGCTTCTTCAACATCTCATATGTTTTTTTCCAAATCTTCAACATATTTGTACTCATAGTAGGACATGGTGCTCTCTACAACATCCATTGTGGTTATGTGTATTTTGTTGTCTTTCATCTAGTCTCTATTGATTTGAATAGTGGGTTCAACATATTTGACCTCTTCATGGGTCCAATTAGCATCACCAATAATTCTTAGGTGTAAACACAAATATTTACATGATGAACTATAGTTTTCCTTGAAAAACTATAGAGCATCTCTTGAGTATCTTTATCTTTTCTTCAAGATGTTAAACTCATTACTTTAGAGCACCTAGGCTCTTATACCAATTGTTGGTCTTACCACATGCCAATTTACTCGGGGGGGGGGGGGGGGGGGGGCGACAGTGTGATGAATTAGTATACTCACTAGCTTCAACTTTTCTTTCTCTATCACACTTTACACTTGTCTACAGGTTTGTGCTAGCTACAACTTAATTTGGCCATGATTAAGAAAAAAAAAAGAACATGGAAATAAAACACATAACACAATACTTATTTCATAAAAACCTAGCTAGAGTAAAAGCCACGAATTGTGAGTTGATCCTCACAAATCTTGCACTCTCTTGAAGTGGGCTTGGTGAAGAGCTTACCTTTATTATAATATTACAACAACATTATTAGGTGCCACCCAGTTAAGGGATTTTAATAAGACCTATTATAGTATTTCTCTATTAGATGAAACATAGTTAAAAGACTTTCAAACACAAGTTAATGTGTTATCCTACTAGGGGATTTAGTAAAAATATCCTGTTAGGGTCCACCCTCAATGAGATTTGTTATTGCAAAGATTAGTAAACAAAATGGAACAATCTAACAAAGTAGCTGCTGCACTTAGATTGAAATAGATCATTATTCAGCTCTTATGACCCATCTAGAACTATTCTCTTCCTTCTCTTCACTATACAACTTCACAATTTGATCACTTGTGCGCTTTTCCCTCTTTTCTCTTTCACACAATTACACTTATGTTTTTCAGGACTGCTAGCTTCTCCTCAACACACTCACTATTTCTTCAGTAGTGACTTTTCTCTATCACTCTCCTTCACTCACAGAGATTATACTTAGGTCATCTCTCTTAGCTCTCTAGCTAATCACTCAAAAATCTAACCTTGTCTTTTTTAATTCTTTCTCCTTTTATACTTCCCTCTTACTTCACTTAGAAGCCCTAATCTGCTAATTACATTTTTTAATTCTCAACACTACTTCTAGCTCAAATTCCCATTGCAATAGTGTGCTGCTCTTATCAAACGTAGCATGTTCATATAGGATTCATGAGTTTCATGTTCCCTTTGATGGATTTATCTTGTTGGAAATAATTCAAATTTTAATTCTTTCGATTGTTCCTCAATAAGTCAAGCCATCACCATTAAGTGCAATGATGAGTGCTCTTGTACCCTCTTCATGACATGGTAGTCAAGGGTATCTTGCTCCATGCTTTCCTTTATGACTTGTCCAAACCATCTTGTATGGCTACATGTCGACCCACTTTCCTTTCCTCTTTGAATCCTTCTACTCACAATGACTTCACTTGGCATGCTTCATCTAAGTAGATCACCTTTCTCAGTGCCTCTATTGGGCTCACACTTCTTCACTTCCCTAATCACCTTTGTGAACTAGAGTCTCACATCAATGTGCCTTACCCATGTTTTTCCCCTACTAGTATTAGTTCCTTCTTGTGTCTTGACATCAATAAAAAAATCTTTGATAACTGATTCTACCAGTCGGTCTATTGACTGGTCTTCAAGGGCCAAGTCAGTTATGCCAACAAAGAGTTCATTTTAAAGAGAAAGGAGGAAGAGGAAAGGAATGAGAACAAAATAAGGAAGAATTTTTTTCAAATGGTTGCAATAATGAAAGGATGATATTCTTCAAAAGGGTTGTAATTATGAATGGTTGTAACTCTTCAAAAAGATTATAATTATGAAGTGTTGTGACTTTTTGAAAGGAATGTAACAAAGAAGGTTTGTGATTTTTCAAAAGAGTGGTTGTTATGAAGGGTTGTGACTTTTCACAAAGACATAGATGAAAAATAAAAAAATAAGATTTATAAATTAGTATTGAATAAGAGAAAATAAGAAGAATTGCATCAAAAGGAGAAAATAAAAAAAGATATAATCACTTATCTCTTTCTATATATTTAACATGAGAAGAAAGGTTGTTGAAAAAGGTAGTAAAGTCATCATAATTGTATGTATATAAGGTATGCTATATATTAAAGCCTCCTTTTTATATCTGTGTATCCATGTACGTGTTTATTTATGTAATTCTATTATATATATATATATATATATATATATATATATATATATATATATATATTCATTCAACATGATATTTAAATTTTTATACATATTTAACAATGCAAATTGATGTATTGATATTTAATAATTATTTAATGTTATCTTTATTAATTGAATATAAGAAGTAACAAATTTGAACTCTCATAGTGAGTGTGTAGGGACTACCCACATCTCTATATGATTATCTATAATGAGATAAATGTACCTCATAGTGCTAGTATGGGGGGTCAGTACAACCTCGTATGAATGAATGCCTTATTAGTGTAAGAGATTATTGCAATCCCATATGAATCATTAGATGAAATTCAATGTCAATTATTATGAGAGATTGACATAATCTATAGATAACTAACATAATGTAGATTGGTATAGTCCTTATAATGTCAGTATGTGATTATTGTAATCTCCATCTGACTAACATGCTTAGGACTAGTATAAGCTCCATGGGCTAGAATTTTCTAATGATGTAAACATAAGCATACATGTTAAGCGTCCTTCATAGATGTTTCCTCTTCTTGGAAGAACCTTAGAGGGAGAACTCTAGAGAAGATTGAGAAGTAACCAAGGATGGTACTAGAATTGATGACATATCATTTAGGACCTAGAGATCCTTAGGAGGGCTAGTAATCTCAATTTGGAGATGTATTCAAGGTTTGAGATTAGGATAGAGGGTAGAATGTATAGTTAGACTTGGTATTTTTCTATCTTGACATTTCTTTTGCAGACTTTACTCCTTGATTGCTCACCCAGTAGTGGGGACATTAAATATTTCTTAAGAGAAGGCTTAAAATTAAGTGCTTCCAGATTGATGCCAATTTATTGTAAACATTATTGGGAACTAAACAAAGGACCAACCACCTTCTTGGAGGACCCAAAGATGTAGCCGCATGAGAGAACTTCATGATCAATTTTGTGCTTCAATTTTCTACTTCTTTCTTTTATAATTCTGTAACTTTTATTATTATTGTATTAATTCAGAATTTCATTTATGTATTTCAACTATTTTTTTAAGACCTTCATTTAAAATTTTATAATAATTAACATTCACATGCAACGACCACCAATCTTGACATAATCAGATCACGAAGTGATAAAGGTCATACATAAAAGAAATGAAAGAAAGGGAAGATATGACATAATGTAGTAAAGAAAATGTGAATGTGTATAATGAAAGATATGATAAAACTAAAATGCACATAAAGGAGATATAAATACCACATCAAAAGAGGAAATGTCACATGTTTGGATCACTGAGATGTGACATATAGAATTTTGATCAATAGTAGACCAACAAATTATATGTATATTTATGAAAAGAGTGAGGCACTCAAATGCACCCCCTTAGAGGACATAAATCAAGTCAAAACAACCTAAATAGATGTAAGGGTGTTAATGTAAAATTTAAGTCCTTTAATGGATGTACCATTCTATGGTCTCTTTATCTCCTAGTGTATGTTGAGATGTGCAAAATGATATAAAAGTAAAGTAAGAAAACATACAATGATAGGCAGTGAGAGATCTAATTTAATGTATTAAGGTAAGTTCTATGAAATGAAAAAGAGAGAAATGTACTCTTCTCGACAGTTAGTAGAGGACACAACTTCAGATCTGAAGAAACCTTCTCAAAATATATAAGAAATATAAATGGCTTGAGATTTGGAAATTTGAGAGTTCAAAATTTTAGCTATGAAAATATCATGCTCTAGGAATAGGTTGGCATAGGCTGACCTATAGCTTAGAGAGATATAAAAAGACATCTTAGGATTGTGACTCAAACTATATCTTTGAATATGCACTTTCAAGTTTAAAATATTGCTAATTTTTACTTGCACATAAGAGAAATAGGAAGCTATTTGTTGAAAGGGGATTTCCTTGGTCAAGGCCTTATATAGGAATTAACCTTAGAATGAAGTAAGTAAAGCATGTAGAGAAAGATAAATGTAAGTATGCCTTGCTATTTTTAGATCCTTTCAAATGGATCTAGATCACTTACACCATAATGATGTCCACCTTCTTGTATGTATGTTGAATGTAGGGTGTCTTTACTTATGTAATAGATCAACACTTTTCTAATTCATAGATCATGGATGTACGAATGCTTGACATGATGAAGGAAAAATAAAAAATAATGTAGATCTACTACTCTCACAACCAACTCCTCTAATTCTTATGGAGAAAGAAGCTAGATCTATAGAAGAAAAGTATTTAATGCTTGATGGATAAAATGCATCTTTCCAGTCTAGACTCATTGAATGCATGATAACTTTCTTGTAGATGCCTTGCTTGAAAATCATGAATTGTGTATATCGTAGAATTGACAAATGTCAAAATGAAGAGAGTGATTTCATAGTTAATTTTTGTTAAGGCTAATTGCATTGGTAGGTAAAATAAAAGTACTTCGCATCGAATCCTAAAACACTTCAAAATTAATGCATTAGGGTATTAGTCACCCAGGTTTGCCTATACCTGTTAGTGTTACTTATGAGGCTAATGTGAGAGGTTTTGGAAAAAAATTGAATATTGAAGAAAAAATAGGTAGATAAGTGGAAAAATGATGCACAAATGCATCTAAGATAAATAAGAGCACTAAAATGGGGTTTGATTTATCCTATAAGTTCCAAATTAATGGGTGCTAACTTTTTAGGAAGTTATATGACGTAAAAAATAGAAAGAAGATTTCAAAATTAGATTATATTAGTAAAGAATAAAATATCAAAAAAATCTTCAAATGAAACAACAAAAGTTTAAATGAATTATGATTTTTTACATTAAAATAAAATGTAGGAAAATTTAAATAAATATAATATAAAAAATAGACTAATTAGAAGTGAAGTAATTAAACATATATTATGTAAAAAAAATCAATCAAGGATATATAATAAAGGATCTTTTAATGAATCACTAGATTTAAATTGTATTTAATATCATGTAATGATATAGAAATAAATAATTAACTAATATACTACTTATAGTAGAAAGTTTTAGTCTAAAATATGTTTAACATTTTAAAGTAAAATAGATGCTAAAATTATAAAATATTAATTATCGTCAGACAAAATTAATATATTTCATAAAACAATTAATTTTAATCATAAAAATCAAAAATTTCAATTAAATAAAATCTATACATTACCATCTACCACAAAAATCAAATCAAATTGTGTCATATGAAATAAAATAAAATTCTTAAATGTTGTCCTATAAATGAGATTGTGTTCCTTGTAAAATCTCAAACTAATATGTAATGGGAGACATAGGTGATGGCTATATTCTTCTCTTTCTCCAAATAAATCATTTCTTACCATGATTTGCCACTTTCGATAAATCCTCTTTTAAAAAAAACTCTATTTGAACTAGTTTTGGTTGTCCCATTAAGAGAAAAATGATGTATGATTTTTCTTACAAATACTATGCATTTTTATCTTGAGGTTCAGTGAGTTTATTTATCAATCTATGCAAAATTAGAATATCTTGGTTGTGTTTGGCTCAATGAATGTTCACTAGAACATAGAATTCATATAATTTTGAGAAGCAATAAGAAATTGTAAGGTTTCAACATAAAATGTGAGAGAGATTAGATTCAATTTGCACCCTTTTACGATTTTTTAGAGTAGTATGCCTCCTCATAACTAATAAGTAGGATATATTTTTCACAACAAGTCAAATTGTGATATTGCTACCAAGATTCAACTGTGTAGTTCTTGAGTCAAACTTAGTAATCCATGTTTCATGACTAGTGGTTCACAAGTACACATATCTCATGAGAATGAGTGGAACACTTAGCACTCACTTCATCTAGGTGAAGCACTAGGACCTCCTAGGAGGTCACCAATCCCAATAATACTCTAGCTTGAGCACACTTAACTATGAAGTTTCCTCCATTGTTAATCCCACTTTTCTTGCAACCCCATTCATAAAACCTTAAACTTGAGTGTTTTTCCTTATGAACTATTCATTATAAATCCTCTTAAGATAAATAATTGAGAAACATGACATATTTTTCAAAGCAAGTCAAATTGTGATATTGCTATTTGGTGCAAGGGCATCATGAAGGATCCTGACCATTTCCCTTCAAATTTTGGTGTGTGCAAAATTTAGAGATATTTACACATGTTAGAAGTATGTTGTGTTCACTTGGTAATGTGTTGTCATTTTGTCATGTTTGTGTTGCAATAAGATATTGTTTTCTCATTGGTCAACCAAAGTCAACATTGGTCAAAGGTTTAGTTAAAGGAAAATTTTGACATGTGATTTAAAAAATAATTTATTAACATGTTTGGAGGCCAAAGGGTCATGTTGGTTATGGTCATTTTTGGTTTTGGTGGAAAATTGTCATAAAGTTGCATTTTTGCTAAAAATGTTGTAAAGTTGCAAAATGCAACTTTTGCATTTTTGTAGAAGTTGAACAACCATTTTGGTTTGTGGGCATGAAGATGCATTTTGGGAGCTAGAAATTTAAGATAAATGAGATAGGGGGTGAATTAGTTATATCTAATTATCTCATAGGCCTTGAAACACTATAATACCAATTGAAAACTCATTAACTTTCTGATCAATAACTCTCTAACCACATCCAACATCTCAAACCAAACTTTTAAACATTTTTCATCAAACCATTATCTTACTATTCCTTACTATACTAAATACCAAAATAATCACTTAGCATATACCGAGTTGGAGCATTGAGTAATTAACATGAAAACAAACTTGCATCACAATATATGTTCACACATTTGACACAAATACTTAACATGGAAACCCTGTAAAGGGAAATAACACCTAGGAACTGACAACCCAAATAATTTCACTCTTATGTAGTGATCTATGTTAGGAGCCAACCTTATTAAAGGTTACATGCATATTTTTAGTGTGATCTTGCTATACGGTTTTCACCAAAGATCATCTAGACTTTATCACTCCTTAACATTTCTAAAGAGTGACCCACTCTAAAGGACTTACAAAACATCACTATTGGATGCTACCATATATGATATCAAAGAATTATTAGGTCCACTTAGGAAAGATAGTTTTCTTCTATCATGGTAAGATAGTAATGATCAAGTGATTTGTTACATTTTAGCACTATCTTGCTTGTCTAGATCTATGCTTCACTCTATCTCTTCCTTCTGATATTTTTCTAGTTGATTCACACACTCATATTTTTACTTAGCACTTCCTCTACTTTATTTTGACAATACAATTCTATTTGGTTCAACTTCTCCCTTCCACTTCAATTAAATCAAATATAATCACCAATGATCAACTACAAAAATAATTTTGTTCATCCCCTTTTAAATAGAAAACTTTACCATTCTATAATCTTCCAGATTTTGCCACTTAACCACAATCATAGATCTTAGATTCATTGAATTTAGTCACTTGCAAAATAGACTCCCTTAATTCATTTCAAATAGTTAGATCTTCACCATTAGATCATATTTGAATTTCTCCAGATCTTGATCTCAAAATAAACTTCATTCTTATCTTTTAGACTTCTTGAACATTCTTAATTTGCATCAAATACTGAACTCAGATTAACTATTTTCTTAACTTTTTCTTCTTGTTCATACTTGATGAACACTACAACTTTACTTGAGAGATACATCAATTGATTAATACTAAAATGAATCAACCAATGCTAAAATTCAACTCTTCTTTGCTAAGCACTTGATGAAAATTTTAGTAGCATAGTTACTACTATGTTCCTTCTTTCACTATGTAGTCCAGTTGGTGTAACTTGAATACACACGATCTTTAATCACACAAAAAATATATGATTGTAAAATAATCAAACCAACATTTCAATATTAGAGTCTAAATCATTCAAGTACCCATTGAATACCATACTTACCATCACTCTAACTTATCATACTTTCTTCAAATCCTCTTCATCAATCAAATGATATGACACTCTACCAAATTAACATAATGTCTAACTAACTAAGGCTTGACATAAATGATAATATAACAAATGATATGACTCTTTCACATACCTTAACAACATTATTAGTTGGGGGTAATAGAAAATCCATCTTCCATGATGATTCAAGACTGATCTAAGACATTTTGAAGGGATGGATGAAGTAATACTTAGAGGTGTGATATTGCATGACTATGATAATCACTAAGTACCAATCTACTTGCATTTTCTATTTTTCACTGAACTATTATCATTGTGGATATTTATGAAGATATTTAAAATTTCATTATATCCTTATTGCACTCTTTGGTAGATTTTTGTAATTGGGTTTGAAGGTTTAAGCTAATTTCGATTTCTTATTGGCCCTTAAAATATTATAGCTAAGGTTTTTGAAGAAAATGGGCTATCTCTCTTAAGTTCATTGTTGGAAAATCACAATTCTTTGTAGAGAAGGAGGTAGGCATGTATATTATAGGATTCCACTATCATTTTAATTTCCACTCAACATGTCCTTGCAAAATCTAGTTTTCTAGGTTAGGCATCCTAATGTAACTAACCTTGTAAAGTGTAGGAGCACATAGAAATATAGGTCATATGAAGTGTGGAGTAGTATTGGAGGTGTATGGGAGTGTTTATGAGGCCTCTCCAATGAGTTCATGAGGATTAGTCAATTGGGGATTAATTAAAATATTTAATTTGTTGAAACCCTACCTTATTAGGTCTCAAACCCTTAATACTAGGGTTGGTTTGGTGCCTTAGAAGAAACTTGGAGATTTGTAGCTTTGGAACATTAGAGAGCTCCCAAATGGGTTCCAGAATGTCAAATTGGTTTTGATAATGTTTTGGAAGGATTCAAAGTTTTTCCAAAAATTAGATTTAGAGGCCTAATTGAATTAGGTCTATTTTAGGCCTAAGTGATAGTTTCATGTTGTGGGTATTTGGGTTGAAGCTTAAAACATTGAAAATGGTTGAAACCATGTTGGGTGAGTTTCCTAAAGTATATATAATTCCCATTGGATGTCTTTTGGGTATTGGTCTTGAAAGATATTACACTAGTACATTTTGACTCATTTTTCAATGAAAATTGGTAGAATTTTTGACTCATGTTTGTTGAACTTTTGACCAATTGATTTGTTGCTATTTTTCTCATAAAAAAATCAACTAAGTCTTGTGAGCATTTGAATTTTGATGTAAAATTTGGGAAAAAATGACCTCCCTTGTTAATGAGAATAGATGTCAAACTTTCCACCAAACTTGGTCGAACTTTCGACTAAAGCATCAACTAGGATGCCAAACACACAACGACATCCTAGTTGATTCGTTGGTCAAAAGTTCGACTAAGTTTGGTAGAAATTTTGACCAATGCTAATTCTCAATTGACTAGGTTGCCAAACCCATGACAACATCCTAGTCATCTAATTGGTTGCAAGTTCAACCAAACTTGGTTGAAAGTTCATCCAATGCTTGCTAGCATTGGTCACACTTTTGACCTACATGTTTTGTTTAATTTTTTTTTATACCTAAAGATAAATATGCAAAGTAATAACTAATAGCAGCTTGGTTGGTGATCATTTTGGATATTTATCTTCATGTGGTAGTGAGCTGTCTACATTCTTGAGGTCCTAACCATTCTTATCTAATGTTTATAAATATGTCAAAAAGAAAAATCTTATCTAGAACATCCTAAACATCCATAATATATAACAAAAAACTCAACAATAGGGTCAATATCCATTTCATCTTTGGTGAGGATATTTTCTACTTTATTACAATCCTAATAGTAGTGAGAAAAAATCATGCTCTTTGAATCATTACGAGTTAATAAGGCCTCAATTAGCCTCAATTAATTGATAAGTTTTCTTACCAATTGAAGTATACCCTTTTAGATAAACCTAATTCACAAAAATAAATTAATGCAATATGACCTCATTAGGATTGTGACATATTAAAAGATATGACATGTTTCATTATCAATATGAATAAGATATTTTTACAAAAATCAAAGATCTTTTGGGTGTTGCATACCTACCTTATTGTCTACCTTGACCTAGAGTAGTGATACTTGAGCTAGATTTTCATTACATCAGACTCTGACCAGCAACTACATGAAAAAATTTAGTCTCCAAATATATTTCTCTCAACAATCTTCAAACTCACATATACCTTTTATGATATGAAATCTAAAACTAGGATATAGGAATGTCTCTTAGAAAGCTACATTAAAATTTTGAAATGAGTAAAATTTCCAAAATGCATAGAAGTTTTTACAGATTGACCTTTGACCTCTAGAGATTCATACTTATATACGAGGATTAGTAATGCAAAAAACACTAAATATCAAATCAAAAGTATTCACAAAACTAAATAAACGTAACTTCAAGATAGACTAAGATGAGCTCTCAATTGAGAATATGAGCCATTAATGGGCTCTCTCAATGAGAAGCTCTCTTTTTGAGTAGCTTTGTCTAATTAGATAGGATGTATGCTTGATTCTCCAAAGGCTTCAATGGTGTTCTTGATAGATTTTGGCTTGGGTGAATGGGTTTTATGTAAAATGGCATTATGGCTTTACTTCATGATCAAAATGGCATTACTTTGTTACTATGGGTGATTGTGTAAAAATGGCTTGGGAGAGGATTCCTTAAATAGGCAAAGGGCTTGAGGGATCAAGGGCTAGGATGCAAGGATGGGAGAAAGTTTATGGAAGATTTAGATTGAATGAGAGGAGAGCACATGGATTGTGCCTCCTTATAGCCAATTAGGGAGTGATACATGTCACAGGGTCATTGGTTAGAGCAAGAGGGGTTGAGGGGTCAACAAAGGAGGCTCAAAGCTCATAAAGACCCTCATAATGGCTTGTAAGAGCAATAAATGGGTTTGTAAGAGTCATTTATGGTTTTGTGGGCTTCATAAAGTTTTATGGTTGGGATATTTGTGAGAGAGTTGAGATATTTTGACTTGGGTTGGATTAAGAAAGTCTTAAGCTTGACTTAGGAATGTGCAAATGATTAAGGCTTGGATTAGGCTTGGGTTAAGATTAGATTAGGCTTGTTAGAGATGGGCAAGTGGATGACATTTAATGAGGGTGGGTGAAGGAGGAGATATTTGTTGGCTTTGGCTTGGGTTAGCAAGTCTTAACCCATGTTTAGGGAATGTGACAAGGTTAGGGGGGGATTAGGATTAGGGTCAAAGATAAGGATTGACATCTTCTAGAAGAGTCTAGGCTTTGGATGAGGATGAAGACTTTCTAGAAGAGTCTAGAACTTCCTAGGATGAGGATGAATAAGGTTTTTAGGAAATAAATAAAGTTTTATTTATTTCAAGGGTTTGGGTTGAGGAGATATTTATTAAAATATTTTTAATAAACATGAGGATTAATATTTAATCTTAATTAAATATTTTGAGTTGGGATTAGGGGTAGGAAATGATGGGATTAGCCTTTAATCGAAATTAAAGAAGGATTAGAAGATTTTGGAAGAGGTTAGTGGTCTTAAGGAAATTGGCCAAGTTTTGGGCAAAAAATAAATAAATTATTTATTTTGGGATTTTTGATCAATTTATTAATTAAATAATTAATAAATAAGGAAATAATGTTTAAATAAGATTTAAACATTTTTGGGAGGGATTCCTTAATTAAATATTTTTAATTAAGATAAAAGGATTTAATGGCATAAAAATAAATAAATTAATTAAATAATTAATTAATTAATAAATGATGATGTCATCAGGGACTTTTTCAGAAAATAAAAATACTTTATTTTCTAAAGGATTTTTAGGTGTCTATAATACCTATATCATAGAGTATCATCCCATCATTCTAGACCTACAGTAAATGAAATTGATTAATTAATGAAGGTATGTCAGTTTAAGCTTCACTTGGTTTCGAGAATACTTTAATATTCTCTACTTAACAAGACCAACCAAGTGAAGGTAGAAGCTCATCGGGCCTCACCCCCACCCCCCTAACATCAATCTAAATTACCCATTAATATCTAACTACATACTTTATTCATTCATTCATCTATTTACGAACTATAACATTCAATCAATACAATCACATAAAATTCATTAATATGATATAAAATTCATTAATACACAATACTAATCAAGACTTCATTAAACCATAAAAATGTAAGGAAACTTGCAAGAAATAATATAACCATTTCCACATAACTCATAACAGATCTAAAATAAATATGCAATTGACATCCACATGCAAGAGAATAGATAACATACCCACAAAAATGTGACACAAGATATACCCTGAGAAACCCTCATTGAGGGAAAAACCCAGCCTCCAAAAGCATCCATCACCATGTATTATTCAACAAAAACACCATTGCAATACAACCATGGAAGCTTTCAAAGCCATAGCCACTATCGAGCAATCTATGTGAACAAGCATGAATCCACACATCTCATGCCACACTTCCAACCTTCACAAATACTCGCTTGGCTAACCTGTCAAGCTTTGTCGCGTTTGACTCTTTTCCTTTTGTCTTCTCACATCAACAATTAGCCTTGTGGCTACTTATATAGTAGCAAGTCCCATAGAACCACCAAGTGGTATTACATAAACCATGTGCTACCTAACTCCTTAAACCTACATTTAATATTAGAATTTTAATTATTTTTCCAATATTAAATTATTACATTAAATATTATCACAATGTTATAATACAACTCATCAAGTATATCCCATGGAAATTTTTACATGTTGCATGTCCATCTAGGTGCAACATTACATAATAAAATAAAATAATACAATATAACAATATTTTTTGCAATGTGTGCAACACCCATTATCTCAACAAAAAATATTCATTAACATGACATAGAAATCAATATTAATATGCAACATTCATAGATAATTACTTAAAATAATGTTCTTTCATTATCCAACAAAGTTTATCAAACAAGGTTTATCAAAGAGCATTTAAAAAAAATTATTATTTCTTTTTGTTTTTCTTAGCTTTGTTGAGGAACAAGCTGATAGGAGCATTGATATCTTCCTCATTCTCCTCCTCTTGTGGCACATGTAATGTCAAATTATGATGCCTCCTATTTTGAGGAGCATGAAGCTATTGCACTAAAGGGGTTTTGTTGCAATAACAAGTAAATGAGTTAAATTGACATACTTTTTTTTATATATAAAATTGCTATTACGAGTATTTCATTGACCTGTAGAACACAACATGCATTTTTCTTACCTAACAATGCCACATCATGTACAATAACATTTTGATCCACCACCACATCAACATGTTGAACACTTTGAACATGCTGCACTCGTTCACCATGATGTTCAACATGCTCTAAAGTATTCAAAAAAAGGTTACACATCAAATTAAAATTGAAGATGTTTTAAATCTATTCATAATTGTGTAATTAATTTCCAATAGAAAATTAATACCTCCACCACTGTGATGCACATCATGGCTTTCATCACGCATAGGTTCTATGATAGGATTTGAAGGTTGCAGTGAATTTCATCACTATATTTTTCTATAAGCTTACATGCCATGAAGATAGGGTCAATGCTACATGTGATGTCATCTACAAATGATGCTTGAGTTTCAGATCATGTTTGATCTGTTGTCATTTGTGCTTTTCCCTATCAATAAGTTTCAAGTTGTGACATCAATATCAGTAAAATTCCATCAAAATAACTCCAAAGCCATAAAGAAAAGAACATAATAATATGACATTTGTTTCTATATAATTTGTATAATTACACTAATTAAGGTTTACCTTTACTGAAGAAGGTCTGTGAGGTACATCCCTATCTATGCCTTGTGGTGTATCCATATCACCATGTGAAAAAGATTAGTAATTCTTAGCAATCAACAATGAAATGAAAGTAATAGACTTACCTCTACTTTATGTGTGGTAGCTATGCAATATCACTGTATATACTCCATGAAAGTAGAGTTCAACACATAATAACTTAATTATAAAAACATAAAAGTCAAACAATTTTCTATAAATAAATCATGACCCTAACATACTTGACATTGATCATATGTCAACATACATTCCATTGATGTTAACTACATGAAAATTCTGAATGAACTTCAAATTTTGTAGTTTTACTTTATCTATTGAAGCCTCTAGAACCTTCAAGGTGGCCTTCTCCAACATTTGAAAAAGTATCAATTCTCAGACATCATAAATTCTCTAATTTAGTTGTAAAATGTCTCATCAAACTCACACAAGTAAGTATAGCACAATTAATCCCCAATGTAATTTGAAAATCTAAAACATCACACACTTCATAACCTTTGAAATTCATATTGATTCTATAGGTTCTTCAAAATACCATTTATGAGGTTGATTTTGACTGTATTCTTCAAAGCATACACAATTATCTATAGGAACTTGGAATGGAAGAAATTCAACAAAAGTATGTAATTTTGTTTAGTGCATTTGGATGCTATTTTAATCTATTCATTATTTATCAAAATTGTAAAGTTAGAAGCTCATGATATGGTTGGAGTTGGATGCATGAAGCAATTATAATGTGGTTCTATATTTATGTTTTAGATTTAGAGCAGATGATAAATCATTGTGGATGGTTAAGACTGTACTGCATGAGTTAGTTAAGCTCTCCAGAACTTTAATCAAGGGCCATGTTTTAATGCTTCCAATTGATTTGGAACCACAACCTATAATTCTATCCTACATTGATCTTAATCTTTAGGTGACATAGCTACATTTGATTTGTAGTTTATATTAATGCAAGAATTTAGACACATGGAATTAGAAACCCTACATTTGCAAAAATATTAATGATATAAGCAAGCAATGTATCATATGCTAAAGTTTTGAAAATTTCACAATATTTGGTATAGACTATGGTAGTGGCTAGGATGTTGACTCCTACTGGGCTAGTTAGTCAAAGTAATTGGGGAGACTGGTGAAAATAGCATGTCTCTTGCAACACATTCTGCAGATGCATAGTTGAAGATGGTACATCCCAGAAGATTGGTTCCAAAGATTTATTAAGTTCCATAAGTTTTGATTTATTTTCTTATTGTTCTTATATACATCAATTGAACTCTTCTATTTTGAAAAAGTAATTGATGTCTTTTCATATTGCATGTTTCCCTTTATACAACAAGAACTTGTTGCAATTTCAAAAAAAAATTGGAGACAAGTAGACTTGTACAATTGGCTTATATGATCTCTACCACATAACCCAACTTTATCCACATGTAAGCTTTGTGAGTGTTTTTATGTGGCATTCATTTTTTCATTTTCATCTGTGCATAGAATGATGAACATGTGTTTCTATACAAATTTAAGATTGACAAATGAATTGTGAATTATAATGACATTTGTAAATAAGGAAATTTATAACTTTTCTTATATGTATTAAGTTATTGTAGGTAGAAATCTTCTCACAACTTCGGAATGCAAGTGAAGCATTTCAAACATACATCAGAGATGGACTAGCACAAGTACAAATTGTCACTAATAATTTCACCTAAATAGTTATTTTGATTTGTGAATGTATAGTTTTTCTTGAACGTTCTTTTTCTTGGTTTTTCTTCTATATAGGTAGAAAGGAATGCAATAACTGGAAGGACACACTCAAGTATTCCTATATCAACACCACCTCCTGTAGCATCTAATTTTTCTTCTCCAAATCTTCCCCCTCCCTCTCCCCTTAATCCTAAACCATAGCTAGCTAGGTTGGAGAATACACATTTCAATTTGCATCCTTTTCCAAATAATATTGACATCAATGGTGGACCTCCATCAGTAACTCCAGATCTGTCGGATATAAAAAGTCTTCCCCATTTATGGTCTTGAGAAGAAAGAAATGAAAATAATGCTATGTCAGGAGGTATTCTACACTAAAAATTTCTTTGATGCAAATGTTTTGTTTTTGGTCTAAAACGAAGACTTTGCCAAACTAATGTCTTGAGCAATGTGCTTTAAGGGCTATATGGAACCTCTTGGAACTTTGGATGCTATTAGAGAGAGAATGAAAAGTATATAGGCAGTAGCTGCTATTGGTGTAAATGTCAAAAATGTACAACTGATGTCCTACTCAAATGGAGCCCTCCCCCATGTTCTCAAACTATTATATCTCATCAAACATAATCTCATTTTTCAAGAAATGCTTCCTCATTCTAGGAGTGTTCCTCCGATGGATGAAAAATATTTGTCTAGTTTACAAGCTCAAATGGAAAGGCTTAAGAGTGGGGCAATTGAATATTGAAAAAAAAATGCAAGTTCTTTTACTATAATCAAGATTTACCAAGCACAAATATGTTATGGATGTTTTTTGTAAGAAACCTTCAAAACCTTTCAAGTGCTACCAAGGTTATGGAAATGAGCTTGTTGCAGTGTATACATGGTGTACACTTGAAAAAATGTAAATATTTAGTAATCAAATTTAAATCTCACTCTTTATTCGAGGGTTCTAACTCAAATTTTTAATTAGTGGGAGCACTAGGAATGGTTCTTATTTGTAAGTTGAGTCATTCGATAGTTCTTTGTGTTTCCAATGCAATCTGTAGATCAATATTTTTTTTATAACAATCCACCTTAGAGTTTTGATCAAATATCATGGCAACATGCCTATAGGGTTGGGAAGGTTGTATAAAAAAGATAATGGTTGAGTTAGAACATTATGGAAGATGGTAATAACTGAAGTCTAAAATTAATAGTTATGCAAGTCAATGTTATCAAATTTCCACAATGGATGAGGTAAATGAGTTTCCAAATTATCCTTTAAACTATTTTGATTGATCAAAACTAAAATTCATTTTGGGCTCCCACACTGCAACCAACGTTCACACACAATTTTTTTAGATATTTTATGAAGTTTTACTCATATTCCAATGTTCTATTAGTAAGATTTGGTCTTATGAAAAGGTCTTCAAAGGTCTTTTATGTGCTGATTATCTGCATTGGTTAAGAGTAGAGGAGAGCCTATAATGACTTTGTTAGTCCTTGCCTTATCTATAAGGCAGGGAACTAATGTTTGTGGTGACAGTGCACAATTAATTTTTGAAATCAAAATCTTTAGTTCAAAAATGATTCATTTTAAAATTAATTTTTAAATATTAATTTCTTTTTTTCCATTGGCTGGTAGTATTTTTACCAGAGGTAAAATTGATTTTTCAAGATCAGAAATTAAAGAAATAAAATTCTAGAATGTTCATGAAAACGAGGAGTCTACTTTAGTGTTTGAAAATCTATCAACAAAATTGTCAAGTGTCTTTTATCTTCAATGTCATCTAAAGGAAACATCGCTAAACTTTCAAAATCATCCTCAGTTTGTGCCATTAAAAGAGCTTAGCTTGCAAAATAGAAAGAGTCTTCTCCCAATATATTTAAGGGCAACACAACAAAACAAAAAGATTGAAGCCCTAATTAATTCATAGTTAGGCCTAATCACACCAACCCTCATTCCACGGACTTCACCAATCACTGAAATTCCAATTTTGATGGTACAAAACTACATTACCAATGAAATGCACAAAGCGACAATCCTTTGCACTTTTTTGAAGCTATTTTTACAATCAATGGTGGCTGACGAATGTGAGGGAAATAAAGGCTTTAATTTTTCCAATGTAAAATTAGGAAAAGTAAAGAAAATATGAGATAAGGATGAATTTATTCTATATTTGAATCTAGAACTACATGTCATAAAGTTGAAGAAATAAATTTTAAAAAAATGCAATAGATGACAATGGAAAAGTAGAGCAGACTTGGTATATGTTCATGAGATAGTTTTTAAGTACAATTTTAAAGTAAGTGATTGCAAGTGAGATAATGCATTCATTCCTTTCATAAGAGTATTGATTTTCCTTTTTCAATTTTTAACAATAGACCCAAAAAAAACAACAAAAAAAATTATACAATTTAAATGAAAACATAGGTAGAAAAATATCTTTTAGTATATTAAAAATGAAAGTTTTAAAAATCAAATTATATATGAATCTAAATATTATTATTGAAAAAAGATTAATAAAAAAAGATTATTAAATTTTAAAGTACTTAAAAATTTTAAACAATTATTATAGAAATAGAAAATATTAGGAAAATATTTTGGTGTAAAAGTTGTAAATTTATAAAGTTTAATAATTTGTATTTTGAAATACCAATTTTAGTATCTTAAATTTAATGATCTTAAATTTTTAATTCATAGATTTTTAAAATTGAACAGAAGGATATACAATAAAAAAATTTGAATGGAAATAATCACTTAGAAATAACTCTTTCAATTAGGTCAACATAAACTAAATAAAATTTTACATATCACATAAAATTACTTAAATATTACAATTTTCTCCTCATGCTTACTAATTATATGTTCAAAAAGTCACATCCAAGCCAATATTGAAAAAAATTAGCCTTGTAGAAAAATGCTAAAAAATGCTTTGCTAGGATGTTTCAAACCTTTGTATTTATATATAGATTTGATGTCACTTGTATAATATGACATTATCCTTGTAATCTTAAAGAAACTTGATTCATCATATATTTTTAAGGGTCATTTAGCAAGTACTTTGGTGAAGTTGAAAAGTTATTATACAGTCATTCATTCTCTGAACATGACACAAATGTCTAGATATTATTTTGTAGACACAAATCAATCTTCTATCTCAAACAAAAGGCAGGGGCTCTTGTTTTTAATTTAATACTCATTGACATGGTTAAAAAGGTGGCATAGGATTAACTCGATGAAATAGAGTAATAGATTTGTACCCTTTCAACAATCAGATTAAATTGATTGGGTGAATTATTTATGTTTATTGACTACAAAATATATTAAGAAATAAACATCTTCCAACATTTTTTGCAAAGCATTATGGTTTGAAAATTAATGTTATATACTTAAAACAGTTATACAACATTCATTTACTTTTTCCAACATATCCACTTGATGATACATGATTATGGGAATTTCTATATCTTGATTCCGTAAGATGTTCCTAATATGGAATGCAAGGAAATTAGTCTCAATTCTTAAATTCTATAGCACAAAATAATGTATCAAATGTGAAAATGCAAAAATGAGTCCAATCAAAATGAAAACCAACTATTCAACTTGGAGAAAGCCAAATTAATAGAATTGCCCAAAAACTATATTTTGAAGTAGAATATAGTGGTGATGTGATGATGGTCATCATAATGTTTTCCAAAGTACTTGGTGTAGAAGACCGTGTCAGTATAAAGTGCACAAGTTTATTCATCCTCATCATTTTTTGTTATAACATCATTTGGAAAGTCCACTAGAGGATTATATTGGTCAAATAAGAGCAAGTATTAGTGATCACTATCTTTGCAAATTTAAGCTGAATTTGCATGAATTTAGAACACATATTTATCTACCAAATTGAGCATACTATGAAATTTATAGATTTGAAAATGTACATCTATGACAAACTAGACCTAGAACAAAGTTGATTGACAAGTGTGTTAGTTATTACAAGGATGAGATCATAGTAGAAGTATGTACTACATCAATGGATAACAGTTTGACTAGAGTATATAAAGATCTTGATAGCTACTAAATGTGGAAATACATTTGTCATAATGTGTTATTCATCATAGACCAAACATACAAAAAGGTAATACTTACAAGTATTGAATGAATTCTACAAGCTATATAAGGTGGGGACGTAGAAAATATTGTGTCTATAGAGAAACTAACATATCCCATGAGGAAATTATAGAATGCTTGGTTAAGGGTTAAATGCACATATAATGTATCCATCTAACTATAGAGAATATACACAGAGTCATGAATATATGGGCAATAATTTTTTTTTTTTTTGTGAACAGTTCATCTGGGTCGATAGGTTTTGTAAATCATTAAAAAATAAATAAGAGGTTGATGTTTGCTAAATAGCAGAACTTACAAGTAGATGATCATTAATAGGAGGTTGTTATTTGCTAACACAAGAGTTTAATGTATAGATCTAGTCACCTTATAAAATAATTAGAGTGAGACTTTCATGGCATAAAAATAAAATATGCATACATTTACTACCTCTTGTGACAACTAAAAAAATAAATAAGAAAATTTATTATGCTAATGCCTGATTAAAAATATAGGGACTGCCCTATGGCTTAAGAATCAAATTCAAAGATTCTTGAGATTTAAATGATGTGTGAAGCTTGGAGTTAATCTGATATAAGGTCGAGGCACAATAGATAAGGCCTAGGGCACTAACCTAAAATGGCTCCTACATAGACCACCGCTAAACAAACTCTGCCAAATAAAAAATGATGAACGCAATTTTTCTTTTTAAAAAAATAATTATGAACCTGATTTGGTCAAAATTTTGACCAACTAGGGCATAAAAATAGAAAAAAATGTATTCAACAAGCCCATTAAGGGCTTTTTCAAAATAAAAGATCAAAAATTGACCTATAATGTACTAGTGTTAGGGGGTTCTAGTAGGGTTTGAAGGGAAGGTAAGGAGTCAAGGTGGAGTTAGGCCGGATTGTGATTATGGGAGTAGGAACAAGAGTGTTTAGGGTGTTTGGTGATTGTGAAAAGAATTTTTCCCTTGTGCCTAGTTTCCTAACCCAGTGGGAAGGTTGGCCATTACCTTGAAGTAACTCACCTAGACCAAATTAGACCTTAAGTTGCCTGCTTATACCATACTTGCATCACTATCAAGATTCAAATATGTATTTTTTTGAGTCAAACTCATTAACCCATGTTTTATCAGTAGTGGTTCAAAAGAACTGGTCTATCATGAGAATGAATGGAATACTTAGCACCTATAGCATCTAGGTGATTCTCAAAGAGGGGAAGCACCAAAACCTTCTTGCAGGTCATCCATGCTAGTACTACTCTAGCTCAACAACACTTAACTACACAGCTGAATCCTAATGACAATATCATAATTCCTTCTAACTACCCTGTAAAGATAAGTCTCATTCTTATCTTAATTATAATCATATTGGTATCTCTAACTATTGTTCTCTATTAGTGTCAAACACATAGTCATATGCTAGGAAGAGTCAAAAGGTCATCATTGTGATTGAGCTACTCTATATAGGCTGCATCATGACATAGACTTGTAAATAAACATGTATATACTGAGTTCTATAGGAGATGAGCAAGTCCTTGGTTGCTGAGTATTTTTAATGTAAGTTGAGTCTAAAGCTTATAGAGTAGTTTGAGCATATTGATGCCACGTTACACAAAAGATGCCGAGCATAGTAGAGACTGAGTGTCAGCAACATATACAATGAATGTCAAGTATAAGAGACAGTAAGTGCCGAGCAATGCAAAATTGACATTCAAGTCAAGAATGATACATACTTTGAGGAAAGCTATATCAAGATGATATAGACAAGATATTTAATTCTTTTAGTGGTTGTTATAGAGGTTATTATGTGTTTTATGATGTGGATCATAGATCCCTATGTTCTTTGATGAACCAAGCAGACAAAGAGGCAAAATTAGGAAGCATCTAGAAAAATCTTTATAAAATCTTTAAATAGATTAGATCTAACCTAGTTTGAAGTATGGTAGAGTATGGTATGGTTATGAGAAGGAGCAAACAAGCTATTTGTGTGATCACAAAGAAAAACAAATATGAAAGTGTGAGCATTGCAAAGAAGGAAAATGAGTTAAGTTTTGTTATTCCAGAACAAAGAAAGTGACCATATCAAAGTAGTGAAGGGATACATAAAGATATATGAAATCAAAGATTAGATCAGATTGAAGAAAGGAGATCCAAATTTTTTTTATCAAAGCAGACTAAGGAGCAAGTACTAAATCAGTTTTAATAGATTGAGTCAAGGATAATCTCTTAATAGAATGGTCTTGATAGATATTTTTAAATCTCCTAATAGAGTCCTTACTTTTTTGTAAGTGTAAACTTCTTTAATAGGGTGAGACATAATAGCCTCAAATGTTTTTAACAGGGAAAACCCCTCATAGGGTAGATCATTAGATATGGTCAAATGTTGTAACCCTAATTGGTTAATTTTATTTTATTGCAATAGTAAAGATTTTGTTGCAAGCATGAATGCTGATGATATTACTATGATGATATGTTACATTCATGACTGAGTTCGTCACTGATGTCAACATAACAATTTTCTATCGTATTTAACAGAAGAACAATGAAAAGATCAAGTTAGTAAGAATGACTAGTTGAGTATTATAACTATCTGAGGTTATGGGAGATACTTCTAAGTATCTAGTATATGCAATTAATGTCAAAAGAAGAAATGATAAGTCTAGAAGAAGTTATGTAAGTTTTGCTGATGTCTATTCTGAGATAGAGTTTACAGAGGCATGTTCTAGTAAACTTGTTATATCTCTTAGTAGAGTTGATATTCTAAGGATTGAGGTTGAGGACGTGAAGAAGACATGTTGGTGATGACATGATTAGGTTCACTCATCATAATATTGTATGCATGAGAAGTTACCAAGCTACAAGGTGGAAGATTAATGTTATCGCTAAGTGCAACGTGTTCTTAATATGGTCTTATAATAATTAATTGAGAAGATCTAATAGCTAACTTAGAGAATTGTTTTATGGACTCAGTATAAAGGAAAGATATTTTCATTTATCAATGATGCCATGAATTATATTAATGCGAAGTAATTGCAAGTAGAAAGAGAGCTGAATGTGAAGTTGAGAAAAGCAGTGCAAAAGTGAAGGAAACTTCATTTCTGAGGTTTTGCTAAGTGATCCAAGGTTTGATATTTGGATCCTAGGTTTGTTACCTAGTCTAAAAGGTTAGATAGTGATTGGTTTGGTTGATAGAACAAAGGAAAGAAGAAAATAATAGTAAATTGCATGTTTGAGCAGTGAGCTCTTCTTATAGTTCAAATTACATGTTTGGGCAATGGGCTCATCTTGCATACATTATACTAAAACTCCTAATAGGGTTGGCACAAATCCTAATAGGGATTCAAAGTCTCCTAACATGGACTCTATGTACTAAATGTTGTAATAGACTCCTAACAGGGTCCATCCTCTAACAAGGAATATTTATATTAGTACATTATCTTGTGGGACATCATTCTCATCGGGGTTTTCCCCTTGATCAAGGATTTCCCTAGTTAACATATCTAGTGTAATTGTCTATGTGCATCTTATTATGGTTGTTGTTTACTTTGGTTGAATGGTTAAGTTTTTTTAGAGAAGATAATGTTTTAATAATTAGATAATTGATTCACCCCCCACCCCCCCTTTCAATTATCTTGGTGGACTATTGTTTCTAACAATTGGTATCAGAGCATTAGGTCCTTGAAAATAAAGTTTAACAACTTTGGGAGATCCATGGCGAGCATGTTCAGAAAAGATAGTCGTACATATGAAAAAAGAAATTTTGACACTTGAATGATGTAAATTCTAGGTGAGTTATGAAATTTGTCTAAAGAGCAGAATATTGAGTTTTCAGATCTAGAATCCTTTTGTTGTATAGAAGGGAACAATAGCACAAGTGAAGATAGATCTAGATCAAAAGAAGACATAAAGATAAAGGAAGGTATTGATCTTCTTACAAAGAGAGAACCAGAAGGTATGCAAATTTTTGTTTGTTGGACATGTAAAAGTTTGGTGATTTTTCAAGCAAGTGTCCTAAAAGAAAGAAAAACTATAAGGAAAACTAAAAATCTAGAAAAGACAGAAAGTGTTTGTATGCAAATGAAGATAATGATTCTAATGAACAAGTAGTAAGTGAGTGATGATGAAATAGGATTTGTGGAAATTAAAGAAGAAAGTCTAGAGAAAACAACTTTGGTATCACAAGTTGAGAAGAAATTTGATTGGATAATTGATAGTGGTTGCTGACATCATATGAATGGTGATATGAACAAGTTTGTTGACTTCAAAAGTCAAGATGGAGGCATTTTTAGAGTTGGAAACAATGCAACATGCCAAGTTAAAGGTATTGGATCTATAACTCTTGATGGTAAGACTAACACTAATGATGTATACTTTGTTGATGGTTAATCTTTTGAGTGTTGGACAACTAGTGGACAAAGGTTATTAGTTGCAGTTCACAGAGAAGACATGCATGATCAAAGACAAAGATAGAAAGGTAATTGGAACAAGAATCAGATCTAGAGGTAATGTATTTTAGTTAAATCCTACTGAAATGCCATGGTTGGTTGCAAAGGTAGATGATAGTTGGTTATGGAATAAGAGATTTTGTCATATAAACTTTGATAACAATTTGAAAACTAGTACTATGTTTGTAGTTAGAGATTTTAAAATGATTGTAAAGCCTACTAACACAATTTACAAGGAGTGTGTTTAAAAAAAGCATAATAGAACTTCTTTTCCCAGCAAGAAGTTTACTACTATAGTGAAGTTGGAGATTGTACACATAGATCTCAGTGGTCCTACAAAGACTAAAGGATTCTATGGTGAAAGGTATTTTATGATTCTAGTTGATGACTTTTCTAGAACAATGTGAGTTACACTTTTTAAAGAGAAATCTGAGGCATTTGATAAGTTTAAGATATTCAAAAATAGAGTTGAGAATGAATCTGGTATGAAGATTAATTGTTTAGGATTAGATAGAGGAGGAGAATTTAATTCAAATGAGTTTAACATGTTTTGTGAAGAAAATGGAATCAAAAGATAGTTATCAATTCTGAGAATCCCTGAACAAAATGACATTACAGAGAGAAGGAACAAGTTAGTTGTAGAAGCTGCAAGATCTATGTTAGTGGAGAATGATGTATACAAGATATTTTGGGGAGAAGCTATGAATAAAAAAGTCTACACTATGAATAGAGTGCAAGTTAGGAAAGACACAAAAAAGACCCCTTATGAACTCACCTATAGTTAAGTATTTCAAAAATTTTGTAAGTGTTATATCAAAAGAGATGATGATATTGGTAAGTTTGATGCTAGAAGTGATGAAGGTATGTTTCTTGGTTATTCATTGAAAAGAAAGACTTATAGATGTTATAATCAGAGAACTAAGACTATTATGGAAAGTTTAAATGTGAGAATTGATGAGAAATTCATGATACAAGAGAGAATAGTTGATTACAATTCAAATGATGATGTTACTACTACACCAAGGAATAATGAAGTAATCTTGAGACTAAAAATAATTTGAAAAATGAAGGAGAGCCAAGGCATGAACAAAACTCAAAACCTTCAGCAAAGCCAAGAGTTGAGATAGCAACTCCTACTTTAGGAAAGAATATGATAAATAATCACCCGTCTGAGTAGATCATTGAAAGAAAAGACAAAGGTGTGATGACAAGAAGCAAAGTCAATGAAGAACTATGCTTGATATCTCAAGTTGAGCCTAAGAATGCATATGAAGCATGTAAAGATGATTATTGGAAACAAGCTATGAAAGAGGAATTGGATTGGATAGTAAAGAATGAGACATGGGAATTAGTTCCTATAGCAGTAGACAAGAATGTGATAGGAGCTAAATGGGTATTAAAAAAAAAGATGAATGAACAAGGTGAATTTGTAAGGAACAAAGAAAGATTGGTATACAAAGGTTACTCACAACAAGAAGGGATATATTATGAGGAGACTTATGCTCTAGTGGCTAGAATAGAAGCAGTAAGATTATTCTTAACCTATGCAACACAAGATAAATTCAATGTGTATGAAATGGATGTCAAGTCAACATTTCTGAATGGAGAACTTGAAGAAGAAGTGCACATTGAGCAGCCTGAAGGATGTCCTTTGATAGATGACAAGGACATAGTATGCAAACTAAGGAAAGCATTGAATGGATTGAAGCAAGAACTTAGAACTTGGTATGGAAGGTTGGACAAGCATTTGACAAAACTTGGATATAGCAAAGGTATGGTAGTTAGTAATCTCTATTGGAAAGAAATTGATAATGGTTTGATGATTTTGGTAATATTTGTTGATGATATCATATTTGGAGGAAGTGATGATGAAAGTGACAAATTTGCTGAAAAGATGAAGAAAGAATTTGAAATGAGTATGATAGGAGAGATGAAATATTTTTTAGGATTGTAGATTGTACAGAATAAAGAAGGAATCTTTATTTCTCAGACTAAGTACTTGAAGGATTTACTAAAAAGATTTGGTTTGAAAACATGCGAACCCATTGGAACACCTATGGTAATTGGACACAAGTTATCTGCAAAAGATGAGACACCTACTGTTGAGAAGAAAAAGTACACATCTATGATTGGAGGATTACAATATTTGACTCACATAAGGCCAGATATAGCAAGTGTAGTTGGAATTGTTGCAAGATTCCATGCTGATCCCAGAGAAGCACATTATGTGGTAGTCAAAAGGATATTTATATATTTGAAGAGAATATCTAAGTTCAAATTATGGTATGACAGATCTAATGATTTTACTCTAAGTGCTTATACTGATGTAGATTAGGCAGGCATTATGGATGATAGAAAGAGCACTAGTGGTGGAGCCTTCTTTCTTGGAGGAAGATTGGTTTCTTGGTTAAGCAAGAAGTAGGATTGTACATCACAAAGTACAACAAAAGAATAATAGGTTGCAACAACAAAAAATTGTAATCAAGTTGTTTGGATGAAGTAGACACTCAAGGATATAAGGACAGAAATTAGTGAACTTGTTGTTAAACATTGTGACAACACAAGCATAGTAAATATGTCTAAGAATCTAGTATTGCATTCTAAGACTAAACACATTTCTATTAAGTATCATATGTTGAGAGAGAAAGCTATAGAAAAGGAAATTAGATTGGAGTATGTAAGAACTAAAAAAAAAATTGTAGATATATTCACTAAGCCTCTTCCCAAAGAGACTTTTGAGTATTTGCGAGGTATGCTTGGGGTTATGCCCCTTCCTACATCAGAGTAAAAGATGCAAGAGTACATTAGTCCAGTGTAATAGAACACCATTATTGTCTAGACTAAATGCTGATGGGTCCTATATGGGGGAGTATCTCTAATGGACAAACTCATCTAGGACTCTTGTTGGATATTGTTTTGAACAATGAGTTTGGATACTTGAGCTAAGTAAGAATTAATTGTTGTAGAATTTGATGCATTAAAGTTAGTTGCTAAAACCTTTGGCATTGATGTCAATGGGGGAGAAGTTTGGCATGAGTACAAAATGTTAGGAAGAAGTACAACATGGAATGACAGTTTAACAGAAAGCACATTGAGGTATATCAATGGTGAAGAATGATTGATGAAGAGGGTTTGAAAAGATGAACAATCTTTTGTTGGTATTTGTGGAAGTATATATTTTTCATCTATGTTTCCATCAATGCCAAAGGAGGAGATTTTTACAAGCATGAATGCTAATGATATTACTATGGGGGAGTCTAATAGATATGTTACTATGATGATATGTTACATTCATGACTAAGTTTGTCATTGATATCAACATAGCAATTTTCTGTGGTATCTGACAGAAGAACAATAGAAAGATCAAGTTGGTACAGATGAGTAGTTGAGTATTATAAATATCCAAGGTTATGGGAGATAATTCTAAGTATTTGGTGTATGCAGTTAACATCAAAAAAGAAATGATAAGTCTGGAAGAAGTTATGTAAGTTTTGGTGATGTCAGTTCTGAGAAAGAGTTTACAGAGGCATGTTCTGGTAAACTTTTTATATCTCTTAATAGAGTTGATATTCTAAGGATCGAGGTTGAGGACATGAATAAGACATATTGGTGATGATATGTCTAAGTTCTCTCATCATTATATTGTGTGTACGAAAAGTTATTCAAGTTGCAAGGCAGAAGATTAATGTTATCACTAAGTGTAACATGTTCTTAATATGGTCCTATAATAATTAATTGAGAAGGTCTAACATCTAACTTAGGGAATTTTTTTATGGACTTAGTATAAAGGAAGGACATTTTCCTTTATCAATGATGAAATGAAGGATGACATGAATTATATTGATGCGAAGTAATTGCAAGCAAAAAGAGAGTTGAATGCAAAGTTCAGCAAAGCAGTGCAAAAGTGAAGGAAACTTCATTGCCGAGGTTTTGGTGAGTGATCCGAGGTTTGATATTTGGATCTGAGATTTGTGACCTAGTGTACAAGGCCTAATAGTGATTGGTTTGGTTAACAGAATAAAGGAAAGAAGAACATAATAATAAATTGCATGTTTGAGCAGTGATCTCTTCTTATAGTTGAAATTGCATATTTGGACAATAGGCTCATCTTGCATACATTATACTACAACTCCTAACAGGGTTGGAATCTTCTAATAGGGATTCAAAGTCTCCTAATAGGTACTCTATCTACTAAATATTGTAATAGACTCTTAATAGGGTCATCCTCTAACAAGGAATATTTATATTAGTACATCATCTTGTGGGCATCATTCCCACCAGGGCCTTCCCTCTGATCAAGGGTTTCCCTACTTAACATATCTAGTGTAATTGTCTATGTGAATCTTATTATGTGTTTTGTTTACTTTGGTTGAATGGTTAAGTTTGTTTTAGAGAAGATAAATGTTTTATTTATCAGATAATTGACTCACCCCCCACCCCCCTAGTTATCTTGGTGGACTATTGTTTCTAAAAGATTTATGGGTGTCATCCCCACCCTAGTTTTATCTTCACATTGAAGTGTTTGTGGGTAACCAAATCTTTGTGTCATGTGATTAATTTTCATGCATGTGGTTGATAAACTAGATCTATACATTATTACAATTTGATTTTACAAGTTATGCATGCAATCATGTATGAGATGGTAAATGTGGTGAATAAACTATGAATTGTAAAAAGGTTAAAAGTGTTACAAATCCTTATTCTTCCTCCTCTCCGTATCTTGGTTTCTAATTAAGACTTCCAAAAAATCCATCATGTCAGATTGCTGTAATGATTTGTCAAAATTAAGTTATTCATGATAATATATGCCATATAAGATTGCTAATATTACAAGTACTTTGTTTTTGTTGGGAAAAGTGGACATAGCCACTATAATATATTATTTATAAATAGGTTCAAACACTCATGGAGGAAAGAACCTGAAAGAAAACATCCAATCCTTGCCAAAAAAAATAAATTATAGGGCCAATCAAGACAAAAAAAGATTGACCAATCCTAAAGACTTAACCTAAACAAAAGTGGACTCAAAATTGATTGTTATATATTAGGCCAAATATAACATACAGAACATGAAACCCTCTCCCCATTACATTCAAAATTTGGCATATGAAAAACTACCATAGTTACAAAAATTAGAAAATCCAACTCCCTATACATCATGTTATGAAACATATATTTAGAAATACACACTACATCACTAGAAGGTATAGTACCAATTACGTTTACAATCCAAAGTTACTAGCATATTAAGTTTCCAAAATTGCCAATGCCACCATAATTTATAAATAATAATGATAAAGAAGACAGAACCAAAAACACCAAATGGAGCCACCAATAAAGGGTAAAGATATGCCATCTAATCCTACATGTGAAACACAAAATACTGCCAATCAATTAGATGCTAATTAAAAAGAAATCAATATTAACTAAAAAGTTACTCATTGCCAAACTCATTTGGCCTATGCAAAACCTAGGAAGTCTCCCCAAAATGAGAATTCAAAATAATCCCTCAAAGTTTCCAAGGAGACTGAAGTGTTCATGACGAACAATAGCCATAATAGAATACACTTTTCAGAAAGCCCTACTCCGAGTAAATGCATGAAACATAAATGCCCTAGATAAAATCACATTTTATAAATATAGAAGCAACGCCATCACCCAGAGAAGAGAAGAAAACAAATGTACCATCAAATAATCCATTGTAAGGAGATTGTTGCCAAGACTGATGAGAATGAAAATCAAAATATATTTAACAAGAAGTAAAGAACATATATCAAAACTGAAGCATATACTTCACAAATGTAAATCAATGACAATTGGGAAGCCATTAATAAAATAGTATGAATGAATAATGACAAAATATAAAGCAAGTGATGCCAACATTGTTAATATTACAAGTATTATAATTTAAGATTTAACATGTATTAGTCCCTGCCTTATAAAGGCAAGGAACTAATGTTTTCAGTGAACCTTGTTCAATTTAATTTCTTTGTCTAATCCAATGTCATAGGCTAAGTTAGATATGTTGTATTTTAAAAAGTAATTATTGGATATTAATTTTTTATTTTTTATTGGTTGAATCCAAATTTCTTGGGGATTAAGTGTTTTTTTTTTCAAAATTTAAAGTAAAGGAATTATGTGAAACGACAACTGGATGAGATAAAGCAACAAGCATTCATTCCAAGAAGATAATGCATTTAATTTGCATTAGAGGAGTAAGATGAAGTAGAGCCAGAGTTTTTTGAAAAGTTGAAAACTTGAATTAGGTGATTTGATGAAGCGACAAGGTGCATTGCAAATGAATTTGAGGCAACAAAGTGAAAGTTGGGAAGGGTTTTTGCTTGTTTCTGCTCATCTTCCAGCTTTTATCTACAACATTTTTGATTTATTAGTATTTAATTGTTATCCTTAGGAACCTAAAAAATTTTCTTCTAGTCTCCTCTTGCTTATTTTTTTCATTTATTTTTGCTTAGTTGTTAAGTGCTAAAACTCTATGCTATTGCGTGTTTGTAGGCAGATTTTCCCAGATGATTGAGGAAGCAAAACGAGTTATACCAGTGGTTGAGATTTGGGTAGGAATCTCTCTGGTATATTTATAAAACCCTAATCTCTAAAATCTCAATGTCCTAGCCATGCCAGGCATCGTATGCATCCAACAATTTGACCTGTCACAATAAAATCATTGCAACACCCTATTTTGTTAATTATGAGTCTTTTCTTGTGGAGAGCACAAATATGGTAGAGCTAACCAGTACCATACACTTTTTCACAATGTGCAATATTGTTGACCAAGAGTCCTTTTTGTAACTTGAAGTCAAACTTGAAGTTTTAACCTACTTCAAGTTCAAGTTCAACTCTACCCACTTTTCATCACTCCAGCAAGGTCTTTACCTGTAGGCCCGAGTTCATATTCTCAAAGTTGAAGTTGAAGTAGGAGTTGATTTGAAACTTCAACTTCAACCTTGACTTCATGGTTTTTTGACATTTGCTTGTTTTCTTGGAGGTTATATATTAAGAAATCATAAACTCATTTGTGAGGCAAGAAAAGGGTCCCACCGAGTGGTGATCTTGAAGATGTGAAAGGCAATAAACATGATAGATATGAAAAATCATGCCAAAGTATGATTACTTTTATGGGAAAAGGTGGCATTTAGGTTTTGTGATATCATGAGATGTAGAGCTACATGTGGATTTGTTGGGCATTAACTACAAACAACCTTGCGAGTCTTGTCAGGTACATGCGACATGCTTGTTATAAATACTTCCATCGACTCATATCTATCCTGAGATTTTCAAGAAATAATTTCCTACAATTACCCATCTGGCTTGTATAATTGCTCATTTAATCATTTTGAGCTCTCGACATCAACTAGTAAGCAAGAGAAGTGGAAGGTTGAGCTCTATCAAGAACTATAATTGTATTATCCTCTACTCTATCATTTTTGTGCCTAGTTTTCGTTTAAGTGCTTCAACTTATCTTTGTAAATCTTCATCTTTCAAATTAAACCATGACACTTTTTCGCCCTAAGATGCCTAAGCTAGAAAAGCCATGCCTCTTGAGTTCCCTACCTAAAATTTGGGATACTTTCCTGGTAAATTAAAATCTAGCTGATATAGTCAAGCAGGCAAAAAATGTTTAGTCTGAACCCATATATCAAAAATTAGCCAGTAACCAATTACTCGAAGCGGCCACCTTCCTATCAGCCATAAAGTGTCTAGAATTGGTTGTTGAATGTGCAAATCATTATGACCCTAACACCAGGTGCATAAAGAAGGCTTCTGGAGAGGTGTTGGTTAGGATAAATAGGGCTAGTGTTAGTTTGGCTCTAAGAATTCCTCACAAAGAACCTTATGAGCCCTGGACATTTGAGGAAGCATAATGCTTGTATGGTGATAGAAAGAAGGACTATGATTCTATTGTGTCTCAAACTTGGATTTTAAAACTGACTAAATGAGGCTCTAGATTGCCCAAACCCTTGACTATTGAGCATTTCATTAGGGATATTTTTGATATTGTGTTACTCTTAAATAGAGTCAAGGGTAATGACCATGCCTTCCATTGGGAGAGTTGGATGTACCTCTTTATTCAAAAGATTGTTGAAGGTGAAAAATTCATTAATTGGGTTGATTTAATAGCTAAAAATTTACATAAGGGCCTCATAGCTATGAATAGTTTTAGTTCATTCTTTCTATCCTCCTTAATCTACATTTTAGCAGCATCTAAGGAATGGGAGGGACTTCCAAACATTCCCTGGACTGATGAAATGACCATCTATCAATACTACAAAGATCTCTAGGCAACTGAATTTTGCAAAAATTTCAGGAGGGTTAATGATGTATTCCTTAGGAGGTTAGTATTTGAGCTCCAAGGACACAAAAATCATAGGTTATTAGAAGAGTGAATGCAAGCTATCAAAATTTGTGGTTGTTTCTATATTCAATTTCCTAAATTTACGTATCTCAGAGTTGGAGGTTTTTTTGGTGAACCTCTTAGGTTGCCACTCTATTGTTTAGACAACATTGTCTTATTTGAGATATGTAGGCAATTCGTTTCTTTCATATTTCCCATTAAAATTGGCCATTACAGATGCTCAAACTTCAAGTAAGCCATGTTAACAAAAATGCATTGTCACGCTTATGCCTCAAACCCTACTCTCCTAGAGAATATTTTAATTATACAAGTTTTGCTAGGGATAATTTCAAGCATGAATCTTCACTAGTCCATGTTCCACATTTGGAAGATTATTAGGCTAATTGTCTTGATGAATTTGAAGTTAGAGAAAGATTATGGTTTAGGTTGACAGTTAACCAGATTAATATGTTTAAAGTTAACCTTAGCACCCATGGGATAATAGAAGATGAAGTTGAAGAAGTGATTGACCCATTTTATGTTAATCAAATTGAATGCATGCCCATCTCTAAAATTGGTTGGACTAGAAGGGAAGAGGATGATCTATTTTCCCATACCTCAGAAGTGTTGAGAAGAACTGAAAAATGGTTGACGTCAAAGAATGTTGAATTAGCTACCGCTAGGACCCTAGACAAATACTCAAGATCCAAACACAAAAAGGTACACTCAAAGTCAAAGGCTATCACTAACCCTAGTATTGGTGATCCTATTGCAGGTTTCCCTAAGGTTGAGGCTGAAGTAACTTCGCAACCACTTCAACTTCAAGTTCATAAGGAGGTGCCAAAGGTCAGAAGAGTAACTCGCTTGAGCACTAAGAAAGCAACACCAAGCAAAGAAAAAACACAGTGACAGTTGATCTAGATCTTGCCGAAACAAGGTCAAATCTAGACCGGCCTCCTAGTTCTCCCATGGCTGATAATACTTCAGATCCTCAAAAGTTACTTGAAAGCATTGGTACTCAATCAGGTATCCTTGCCTTAACTAAGGTTTCTCCCATGGAAGGAAAAGTCCCTGCCATGCCTAAGTGGCTAGAAACTTCCATTGAGAAGAAAAGAAGCTTGGTGCCCCTATCAATGCCTATCGATGACTTAGTTAGAAAGTGCCTAGGAAAGTCTTTGAAAACCAAAAAGGCTAGAATTGACTCTAGGATAAAGTTTGATAAAAGTTTTGGACATTGGTTAGCTAAGATAGTTAAGCCACTAGAAGGTAGTTCGCATGAGGACCTCACTCCTCAGGATTATCAAGTATCAAGGATTGATCTTGAAAAGGGGAGCCATGCAATGGACATGAATATTTTTGAAGCTTCAAACAAAAATATTGTAGACAGGATCTAGAAAGATGCTTAGGATAAGCAAGATATGAAAAAAGCAATGAGGAGCATGGCACAATACATCAACGCTATCTTACACCCAGAACCCAAGCCTCTGAATGACATGTCAACAATTGTGGATGTATCTTCCTTAGCCAACAGGTAGTTTTCTATAATTAAAATTCTATAATACCCTTGTGCAACTTTTCTGTTTTACTTTACAGTTAATGTAAGGTTAGCCTATATATGTCCTAACTCACTCTTTATATAATATGTTTAAAAGCTTGTGACAATACCCATGGCCATGCTACCTATTGAGTGAGTTTTTTTGTTGTGCCAAGATCTTTCCGTTTATATACATACATACACACATATATATACATACACATATGTATATATGTATATACATACATACACATATGTATATATGTATATACATACATACATACATAAATAGATATAAAGAGATCACAAGCTCACAACAATAGGATCCTAGATCTCCACTGATCTCCACAATCCACAAGATCTGTCTATGGGTAAAACCACAAACCTGTGTCACCCTTTTGTAAAGAAAAAGGCTAACAAAAGTATACCTGTTCTTGAAAATGAAGTAAACTAATGTAATGTGTAGAAATGGATGAAGTTTAGGATTATCATTTTTAATGATTATTTGGAATAAGAATTGATATATTTTCCTAATTTTTATAGATAATTTTTTAGCTGTTGAAAAATGCTAAAAATTAGGGGTCTAGTTCCCACCACAAAACTATATGAAAATAAAATTATTTCCCTATGATCTCAAACTATGTTGTAGATAATGTATAAATCTAGAACAATAAAAAATAAAAATAATCTTTAGACCTATATTTTCTCTTTTATAATGATTCAAACTTCAACTCACTTGAAATTGATAGTTTTCATCTCCCACCACATTTTTCAAAACAAATCTATTCTAACTAAGAGAAAAATTATACATTCTAGAACAAGACTCTCTCATCTAGAATGTCATATAAATTTTAATTTTTTAAAAATATGATTTAATATTTTTTGTTTCTCAAAATCAACATCTTTTCGAGTGTTAAAATACACGCTTGTATAATTTTCTAATTACAATATACTATATCTAATTAAAACACTATAAAATCTATATGAGAATATTCTTGACTATGAGCTCTATAAAATGGTTTTTATATGTTATTAAAAAAAATCATAAAAAATAGGAAGAGTTATTGAAATGTCACTTTTCTAAAATAATTTTATTTTTTTAGTAATTGGATACAAACTAGTATAAAACATGCATTTAATAGACATTTCCTATTGGAAAAGTGTGAGACCATATATAACTTAGCTAGAATGAATTTATCTAGATCGTATGTTTGAAAAAAATTGAATTTTAGAAATAAATACTCAAATTTGGTCATTCTGATAAGTTAGCCTAAAAGGTGACACAACTTTGTACTTTTACCCCTATATATACATACATACATATATAAATATATACATACATATATACATACATATGTACGTACATACATCTACATATGCAATTTTATCACCTTGAAAAATTGTATTTGATCCTGCTAGCAGGGAACAATTGGTTGTTCGTTTTAATGTACCCAATTTGATGACAGTTCTATAAGGATTTGTAATCAACCCAACTAATCAGAAACTACACAAATTTGAGTAGGTTATGGCTTGTTTCTTTTTAAAAATATCTGCTATGACATGTTTTTCTAAAATTTCTTGCCCATTTTTCCTTGTTTGCATTATTTTTGTGCAGGATCTTGAGCTAAGTTAGTTAGCATAGGTTGAGTGAGTTTTATTGTTTTATTATTTGGATTCTAGAATATGGGCTTTGTTTTATCATTAGCTTTGTTCATGTCATGATTTTAATGAAGTAACAAAGTGGTTTTTAGGGCGGAAAGGACAATATAATGAAGAGGAAACTTGAAAACTTGAATGTTGAAATAAAAACTATTGAGGATCAAGCACCTATGACAGAGTTACAACACAATGTGAAGTTGATTTTAGAGAAAAAAAGAAAAATGACATAAATCATTCCCCATTTGCTTTGATTGTGGAGAGCTACATGCAAAAGAGGGTGGAGAGTTCCAAACGAGGGTGGAGAGCTCCGAACATTGGTGGAGATTTCATTGTCGTGCCCTTGTGATCGCTGCATTTTGTTGTCATGCCCTTATGATCTCTGCATTTTGTTGTCGTGCCCTTTTTGGAGATCATTGGAGATCTAGGATTTCATTTTTGTGTCCTTGTGATCTCTAGATTTCACTATCCTGCCCTTGTGATCTTTGTACCCTTGTGATCTCTATGCCTTTTGCAAAACTACAACATTTGGGGTCAAATTGCGATGACAATATGCAACGACGGTGTAATTTGTGGTGTTCATGCCCAAATGTAGTAGTGCTTGCTCTGCATTTTTCTTCAAGGGGAGAAGAGGTACCTATGTAAATGTTGTTTAGAGAAGGTTCTCTTTATGTATATGTATGTGTATATATATACACACACACACGTGTGTGTGTGTGTGTGTGTGTGTGTGTGTATGTATACATATAGATACATATGTATATATATACACACATACAAACATACATATACAAAAATCACAAAGGCACGACAACGAGATGCAGAGATACATACATACATACATACATATATATACATACATACATATACAGATACATATAAACATATAGAGATCACAAAGGCACGACAATGAGATGTAGAGACACATATATACATACATACATATATACATGCATACATAGATACATATACACATACATATATACATGCACACATACATACATACATCTGCATATGCAATTTTATCACCTTGAAAAATTTTATGTGATCTTTACTTAATTATCAAGAGATAATATAATTTGTAAGTACAAAATTCTACATACTTAGTTTGGTATGAATAGTTTTGATTGAATTTGTTTGAGGAGAGTGAGTCTACTCATGATGATAATGACTCCACGTATTGAGTCTTTATAAGAGAGAGACTCGCAGAAGATTAGATATTTTTTATGGATATGGGATGATTTGTTTGTGTGAATGGTTGATCAAGCAAGTTGTAGAAAATTAGGGTGTCAGTTGCAAGTAGTTTCATTAATTATGGAATTAAATTTGAAAGTGGGATGATCAAAATTGGCATGTCCATCCTTATGCTAGATGTCTCTATCTCATAATAGAAAATTACCTCAAACGAGAAGTGATAAATTATTAAAGATATGGAAAATCAGAAGAATATTCACCTATAATATTTATGAAGGATAAAAATATAATAAGAATATAATTTGGTGGAAAAAACCATGAGCTATGTGGCTCCACATTGTGGCTATTCCACTATCCAGTAGTGGAAACTCTTCATGTTAAATATGAAGATCCTGAAATTAAAAAAAGATAACTATCAAAGATCTATATTTGTGTTTTAGTGATAACAAATATACAGTCTAATTTTAAGAAAAATAATAGTCTTAAATTTATATGATTAAATAAAATAAACAAAAGTACTAGTTGTAGCTGTATAATTCTAGTATTATTGATTATGTTAAACAAAATGTTCAATAAAATAAGTATGAAGTAACATAAATCGATCATCTAATCGATCCTATTATGACTTAATGTGAATGCATTCAATCATTACCTGGACAATATTATGTACAATATCTTTACTCAATCACCAAGAGATAATATAATATGTAAGTACCGATTTATGCATACTTAGTTTGGTATGAATAAATTTGATTGAATGCAAGGATAATTGCTTATGTGAATCCAAGACATGAATGACTAATTTAATTTAGCACAAGTACTATGCAATTGCGTATGTATGCATATAAAGTAATTCAATAGTGAACTGGTTTGCATACATGCACATGCACATATACATACAATCATCATAATCAATTATCCTTGAATCTGACCAAAGCTATTATATATGAACAAGAGATACATGTTTAGAAAGAAAAAAAAAGAACATATACATAGGTACCTCTTCTCCCCTTTAAGAAAATCACAGAGCAAGGACACAAATATCACAAGGGAACAACAGCAAAATCCTAGATCTTCACTGATCTCCACCAACATTCAGAACTCTCCACTCTCATTCAGAGCTTTCCACCCTCTTTTGTGTGCAACTCTCCATAGTCAATCAAAACAAATGGAGAATGATTAATGATGTATTTTCTTTTCTTTTTTGTTTATAATACATATTCCTTATATATACATACATATATACATACATAAATACATTCATATATATACATATATACATGCATGCATGCATGCATACATACATGAAAACACCAATGCACTTTCTAAGAGTTTACAATTATTCAACAAAATTAATGTTTTACAAGAAAATGCATTTGAAGAACTATTAGCATAGAAGCAAGAACATGGTAATGATATATTTTTGTAAAATTTCTTGCGAACTCTACCCATTTTTCTTGGTTTGCAATATTTTTGTGGAGGATCTTGAGGTAAGTCACTTAACACGGGTTGAATGAGTTTTATTTTTTAATTATTTTGATTTTGGAATATGTATGCAATTGGATCAATTTTTCTATTGTGTAGCTAATATGTAATAAGCACCTTAAAAAAGATTTCTAGATATACATTTTCAAAAGGAGATATAAAGATATACATGTTTAGAAGGAAAATATGCCAACATTTACATACCCTTGAAGAAAATCACAGAGCTAGGGCATGATAAAAAAATCATAAAGAAAAAGCACAACACAATAATAAAATCACATAGCAGGGGCATGGCATGACAACAAAATCATAAAGCAAGGGCACGACACCGAAATCATAGAGCAAGGGCATGAAAACAAAACACAAAGATCACAAGGGCATGGAAACCAAATCGTAGAGCAAGGACACAACAATGAAATGTAGAGATATATCAAAAGAAAGAAATACACCAAACACATGTATGCATAATCACGAGGCTCATTCCCTTGTAGATGCCATAACCTAGTTAAATATATGTATATATCAACCCAACTAATCAGAAACTAGACCCATTTAACTTGTTATGGCTTGTTTCTTTCTAAAACTATTTGCTATGATATGTTTTTGTAAAATTTCTTGCAAACTTGACCCATTTTTCGTGTTCTACATTATTTTTGTGCAGGACCTTGAGGTAAGTCACTTAGCACAAGTTGAGTGAGTTTTATTGTTTTATTATTTGGATTCTGAAATATGTATGCAGCTAGATCATAATATGTAATAAGCACCTTGAAAAAGATCTTTCTAAATATATAAAGAGATACATGTTTAGAAGAAAATATAAAGACGTACATGTTTACAAAGATTTTTTTTTTTTTTTTTACATATGTACCGTTTCTCGCCCTTGAAGAAAATCGTAGAGCTAGGGCATGTAGATTACATGGGCATGACACGATAATGAAATCACAAAGCAAGGGCATAACACGAAAATGAAATCACAAAGCAAGGGAACGACACAACAATGAAATAGCAGAGCAAGGGCACAACAACAAAGTGCAGAGATTACGAGGGCACAACAACTAAATGCACCGATCACAACGGCACCACGACAATGTTCATAGCTCTCCACCTTTTTCGCATGCAACTTTCTCCAAAATCAAAACAAATGGAAAGCGATTGCTGTGCTTTTTTCATATTTTATGCTTGCGAGGGCATTGCAATTATGACGTCAACGTCGATATTGCGACGACATTGGGATAATTACAATAAAAAAACATGTAAACTAATGCAATATGTAGAAATGGATGAAGTAAACATTTTCAGAATAATTATCATACTAAAAAAAATACTTAATATACAGGTTTGATATATTTAAGGACCATCTTCAACAAGATTTTAAAGGCATTATATCAATGTGGTTGTTCAGAATTTGCAAAAACTTTACAAAATGAAGGGCACTTAAATACTATCAATTATATTAGTAGTTATGTCTTAGAAATCAAGGAATGCAAAATTTGAATCAAGAGACAATTTGCATTCTTATATATGTATATAAATGTTATGTGGCATTTCACAAAATTTTCTTAGATTTTTATGAAATTCTTTACTTTTCTATTGATCCAATGTTACTTTTAAATTTATGTGATGTTTTGTATAAATTACAATACATATGACCGTTGAACACTTGTTACAATCTTTTTCTTCTATTACCAAGCTGTTAACAAGAACTAATAGACTACTAAAAGTATGACAAAATCTAGAGAAAGAAAATGATAGTTGTTTGAAAATGAATCATAAGCCGTGTGTCAAGATTGTATTACACAAAAAATACTATTCTATACATAAGATACATCATAAATTAAATTAATGTATCTATTATGCACATATATAATTGTACTTTTTAACCTAATAGTTTATATATAATTTTCTATCAACATAACTGCTTTATCTCCTTCTGCTACAATTACCGGTTGGTAGTTAATATGAATCTCTTAATATAGACAAAAGTGACGACTATGCATTAATCTCACAAACATTACATTCTCATTTTCTTTTTCCCTTTTATCGCTCTTTACTCAATTTGATGATCTAAATTCATGTTCTTTATAACTTGACAATGATTCTCTAGCAATGATTTAGATTTCCACTTTAGAGCAGCGGTAGGTTTAGCAACTTTAACCTTGACTATTTCAACATAGTTTATATTCTGGCATTGAACAAAAAGAGTGACATATAACCAAATTAACATATCATATTAACTGTTTCCAAACAACATGACACTCATATACAAACCAACAAACAAAAGACTTCATACACCTCTAGGCATATCATCTTGCCCCCCTTATTTAACAAAGGAGAAAAAACCCTGTGGGTCAATTCACACACCAGCATTACTCACATCAAACACTCCCATATATTTTACTGAACTGATAAACTAGAAATATAATAAATGATGTAGACACCCGGTTCAGAAGAGATGGTGATGCTTCTTGCCATGGGCTTCCTCTTCTTCTCTCTTGTCTTCCTTCTTCTCATGGTGTTCATGGAATGCAAACCCACCACTGCCCACAGCAGCTGCTGCAGCAATCTCCTCCTCTATCTTGTGCCTGTGAGCATGCTCTGGATCTTTCTTTGACTCATGCTTCTCATACTAGATCACATCACAAATCCAAAATTTTAGCTCTAGAACACAAAAATCAGGCATTGAAAAAGCTAGTTGCACATACCCAATGAATATATATCAGCACATCACATCAGTAAACCAGCATGTGGGCTATAAAACACTAAAATCCAGACCTTAACAAGGCTATTTGCAGATAGTCATTTAGTATACATCAACACATCAGAAAACCAGTGTTAGCTATAGAACACAGTTTCCGACCAAAAAAGAAAGCTACTTTGCATCTACTCACTGAGTAAACATCAACACATCACAAATCCAGGAATATTAGCTATAGAACACACAGATCCAGGAAAAAAATGGTACTTTCTATATATTGATTAAATATAATCAACTATAGATCACACAAATTGAAACACAAAAATGCTAATGCGCTTATACCCATTAAATATATAGCAACACATCACAAAGCCGGACTGCTAGACATAACACACAAATTCAGACATAAAAATGGTGGCTCTCTTCTGTTACACCTCTTTCTAAAACTTTAATGTTAAAAATATACACAATCTAATTTTAGAAACTACTAATTATAAAAATAGAAATGTAACTCGCATATATCCATTGAATATATATGAGCACATCACAAGACCAAGAATTTTAGCTGCATAACACACAAATCCAGACATAAAAAGTGCTACTTTGCATATATACTCATTGAATATATATCAACACATCACAAAACCAGAATTCTAAGTATAAAACACACAAATTGAGGAATAAAACTAATTTGCAAACACTCATTGAATCAGAATGCTAACTATAACCAAAACAAACCATTTCAGGCATGAAATTGCCACTTTGCATATATATGAACGCATCACAAAACCAGAAAGTAAGCTAGTGTGCCTATACTCATTGAATATACATCAACACATCACAAAACGAGAATGTTACCCACAGATCACACAAATTCAGACATAAACATTCTACTTTGGATATACCCATTGAATATACATCAACACATACCATAGCAAACGCTCCAGCAGCAGCAGCACCCAGTTCACCACCATGTTCCATACGCTTGTGGTGTTTCTCCTCCTTTTTGGCCTTCTCATACTCCTCTTCTCGGCCATAATCATCAGTGGTTTGTTCTACATACTTACTCTCAGATGCTCCATACCCACCTCCAGCGGTATACCCTGGCTGATCAGTTTGATAATCGGACGATCCATATGCAGTCTGAGATGCTCCATACCCACCTCCACCGGTATTCCCCTGCTCAGTTTGATATTCGGACGATCCATATGCAGTCTGAGACGCTCCATACCCACCTCCAGAGGGATTATAGCCGTCCGATCCATAAGAACCAGTCTCTGGATAAGCATTATCTTCTTCCTTCTTGTGGTGGAAAAGGTGGTGATGGCGCTCTTCAGACATGTTTCTTAACAACGTTGAAAAAAAATCCCACAATTGCAGAGATGATATTGAAATGCAACACAGATCTATGGATTATGTTTGAATATACACAATGTATATATAGCAGCAGAGGTGTTGGGATTGGTGTGGTAACAGTGAAATGATGAACATAGACAAAACTTTAGCGAAAGAAGGGCAACCACATAATAATGATAGTCATTTATTGTGCTCTTTTATGTTGAGTAACTTTAGGGAAAGAAGGGCAAGCTTACAATAATGAGAGTAATTTATTGTGCTTTTTTGTGTTGTGTATGACTATTTTTGTATGGGATGAAAGCTCTATGCATGAGAATCGTTGGTTAGAAAAGTAGATGGAGTGGGTATGTATAGTTTCAAAAGAAAAGGTAGATGCAAATGTCGGCAGAAATAATGTTTGTGTTCTTGATAAAAATATAGATAAGGTTGGGACACTCTAATTGGGAGATGGTCGCTTGAGGAAATCAGACAGGGTTTTGTGGGTTCAAATTTCAACATCATTACTTTATGGGCCCAAATTCGCTTGGTCTTTTGTTAGCCACGTCTCCCACATTTAGTGGAGGTAGGTCCTTTGTAGGGCACATGGTACTTTTAATTGACCAATTATACACTTTCTACTATTGTCGTGTCATAAGTAGTTATGAAGCGATAAGTATTTTCATTTTTTTCCAATATGGAATAGGCGTGTATACACTTTTCATTGGCTTGGAAGGGATGGTATACTTTGGGCACATAAAGGGTATATTCTAACTCTCATTTTTTAAATGGTTGTGGAGATCTTGTATTTTGTCTTGATTTCTCATGGATACATTCAAAACCATTCAACTTTATAAATAGATTAACATTATTCAGATAAGAAGAAATGTATTTTCTATCATTTGGATAATAAATCGCTTTGAGGCTCATCACTTAGTGTGTTAGTTAAGTGGTGCTGTTATTGTCGTCCCTACCTAGGGTCAAACCTTCATTGAGTCATTGCGATCATGGGCTTGTGCTTTCACTCATCTAACACGCTCTAGTTTGGGCCTCAGTTGTGTAATAAGGGGATGCGACCCCCCATCCGTGTTCTCAATGGTTTATAGCTCTAGGTCAAAAGTGTTTCATGTGGAACTAAAGGGCATGTTGTGTTAGTGTTATTGACCATGTTAAACACTTTACATGTAATAATAATTACTTGTCTTAACTTTTGGTAGACAATCTATAATTGTCCATGCCATGTGTATGGTCATCTTTCCTTATGCAATGTGTCCCCCTCAGTTATTTTCATTTTTAATGCAACATACATAGTAGATGCCATTGTGATGGAAATTAAGAGTACTAGACAAATCCATAATTATTGTTAGGATTAAAGAGACACAAATATAACCATATCAGAAAATAATAAACCACATAGAAGAGAATACAAGACTCAAAGATTTAACGTGGCTCACCCAATCCCTGGGCTACGTCCACCAACAACAAGTCCAATATTTTATTATCTAGTGATTTCAACTTGATTACAATCTACAATCCCTTACAACTCAATAATGTCACAAGAAGCTACTAAATCATCATTCATAATAAAACCCTAACCCTAAGCCATTTTATACAAGCTTTTTTCCACTTACCAAATTAGGGCTAGAATAAGTTGACCAATGAATAAATATAACTCTTGACGCCTTTTACAATAGTAAATTCATTTTTGGCTTCAGAGGCACTGCCCCTCAACCCCATTTTTGTATCGTTGGACTTGGGATATTTGACCCCAGGACTTCGCAAGGGGCACCACCCCTTGACCCCGCCTAGGGTGCTACCCTAGGACCTTGCAAGGGACATTTCCCTTTGACCCCTAGAGCACGAGGGGACTGCCCCCAAACCCCCATAATAAAATATGAGGGGAAATCATGCTGAATGAAGTGGAGAAAAAAAATCCTCCAAGTCTGATTAGGCTCCACATAACACAAAATTTCATGAACCAAGGCTTTAGTTAACTTTATTTACTTTATCTTATACCCAATCACTAATACAAATGCACATCATCTTGTCCAAGTTAGATGTCATTTAGTTGGGTAAATTTCATTCCTTATGGTTTTAGGGATCTTTAATTTACCTTGGTCCTTGGTGGACACATTCAAGACCATTCAACTTCACAAATGAATAGAAATTTACTTTGATAAAAAGTTTTCTATTTTCTATCATTTAAATAGTGATAATTTATTATGTCTTGACTTCTAGTGGATGGTCAATAATTGTCTATGCCACATGTATGGCTAATCTTCCATTGTACAATGTGTTCCCCCCATAAATAAGACACATTCATTTTGATAAAAATAAAGAGTACTACATAGATCCATAATTGAAGGCCTATATCAACTCTATTTATTTTTTCATATACTCACTAATAAACAATAAGGGGTATCGTTTGGGCATAATTATTGTCTCATTCCTTATGGTGGGGACCTTATACCCACCTTGATCCTTGGTGGACACATTCAAAACTATTCATCTTTACAACAAACCAAAGGAAATGTGTTAAATTTCTTTTATTTTCTATCATTGAAAAATGATAATTTTCCATGTTTGGATGACATCCAAGTGGGTAAATCACTTTGGATCTTCAAAAGTAGGAATAAGACAATTCATGTCTCAAGTTGTAATATATGGTAAAATTCATTTTTAATGCTTTTAGATTTAGTTGTGTAATAATGTTTACATCAATATTTCAAATCACACTTCTTTATGATCTAATGGAATACTTTTGGACTATAAAATGTTATTTGAAATATTATTTACAAAAAAGTCATGTACAACTAAATCCAAAAGCATAAAAATATTCTATTTGATTGTGAAAGTTTGTCTCCCAATGTATCTATCTATTCATATAATTTTATTCCATGTATTGCACAAATTGACTTAAAACAACCAAATATTTAAAACAAATATTTAACTTAAATTTGTGACATAATCAAAATATCTTAGATCCCATTTATAAGATTGAAGGGTAGATGTATTCCCTACCATGGATCATTATATAGACCATCTAAAAGTTTAAAAAAATATTTTTAATTTATATAGATCTATATAGATATATTTTGACATTTCAATTTTTTTCCACAAGATGTCTATAATGCCCTACCTATGCTAACTCATATACTTCTCCTTTTATTAAATCATAATGTAGATCTATTTATCTTCAGAGTCAGTGCATGTGTAAATATGCTTATTGATGGTTGTAGTTATATTGATTAAATATGCATGTTTTTACAATTGAGTCATGCTTTTTATAAATTTCCTTAAAGAATCTATGGGCACACACACACACACACACACACACACACACACACACACACACACACACACACACACACACACACACACATGACTAAATGCAATTGGATAATATATGAAACTTCATGTGTATATATCTTATTAGTAAAAGTTATTCAGACACAAAAAAATGGTATTCATCTATATATAGAATATATCATCCCATATTCACATGACATGGTGTGACAAGAAAGGCTTGTGTAGAAAAACATAGATCTAGAGGTATGGAACTAGATGACTTAATGGTAGATGGTTGAGGATTACACAAGATTGGATGGATTGAATGGTAGACCATGTTTATGCTTGTATTATTATATCATGCTGAATTTCATTTATGCTTGCATTTTGGGTTTTGTCACTACCAGATGTCTTTTTTCCCAACTATTTTGTTATGTCACCTTTTCCCATCCTCCAAAATTGATTAAAAAAAACCTGTACTAGAGGTAATGGAACATTGCTTATATTATTCTCCCTTACATTGTGTTGCAAGAGAAGGGTTTTCTAGTTTTCAAGATCTATTTGGAGGGTTTCAAATTTTGAAGTTTCTTAAAACCAAGTTTATAGTTTTATATAAGGTTTGAGGCTCCAACATTGCTCTATGAATGAATGTTTCATAAATAGCATATTAATTTTTGATGTGTTTTACTTTTTTCCATGTTTATGTCATTTTTATCATTAGAATAGACATCTCCTTCCAAAAATAGGGGTTTTTAGTTGTCAATTTCTATTTTAAAGAGTTTCTTAAAACCTTGGGATAAATTTTACATAGGGGTTCAGGCTCTAACATTTCTTTGTGAAAAAATGTTTCATAATTTTTTAAATTTTTTTTTGCACATTTTCCCCATGTATCATGTCATTGTTTGCATCCAGACATATCCATCTTTCATGAGTAGGAATTTTTAGTAGTCAATCCCTATTTCTAAGATTTCATACTCTAAAGTTTCTTAAAACCAAGCCATTAGTTTTTTCTAGGGCTTGAATCTATAACATTTGATATGCAAGAGCATCCTATGTGTAAGGGTATTCTTGAATCACCTAAAAATATTTTTGGTTTGTCTTTTTAAAAGGGACATCTCAATGCTAAGTTATTGTTTCTAGCAGCTTACTATCTCTAGCATGTTTTGTATTAGAGCTTAGAATATTTTGATTTCTTCCCTAGAGATTCACTTTAGAAACATAAGTTCCCAATAGAGTTTCATTGCAAGATCAAGTGTATTTTTGAAAGCATTGATTTTTTTTTGGTATTGGTAGTAGGGTATAAAGATTTAGAATTTAGTTTTGAAGGCTTTAGAGGCTTTGAAAAGGGGACAAACCTTGGACGACTAGAGCTTGCATCAGTTAGGCATGACTGATGCTATAGATTAGTTCATGATATTTCCAAAATAGGATCATAATAGCAAATGAAAGAAACTAACAATGAGTTATGGCATCTGGAAGTTGCGCTACTTAAAATGTCCATAAAAATGAGTTTCCTTCAAAACTTTATTTTGACTTCCAAAAGTTGTTGGGGCCTACTCTAATGTAATAAAATATGGATAAGAATAACTTAAGGTTGGTTGACCTAAAAGTTTGGGGTTAAAATTTCTAGAACCTTCTTGAGTGGTTAAAAATACCTTTATAAAGAGGGACTGTAGGGTTGTTTAAGATAGATCCAAATGGTTTATGGTTTTTCTAGCCTAGATCCTACATAATATTATAAGGCAACTACCCATGTGACTCTACATGTCAATTTTTTGAATGTTCCAATTCTATTTTATTAGAGAAAATAAGAAGCCAATTTCCTGTTCTTGCAAATTTTTGTCATTTCTCTATTCTATTGTGTGTGTTTATCTTAATAAGGGGAGTACCCTTCATCAAGCGACATCAACACAAAAGTTCTTGAGTGTGCAGATAAATCACCAAATCTGAGACACTTTCCACTAGGACTATGGTTGTTATTTTGAGTGATAAGTGTGAAAATGCATCCACAAAGGAACTGTGGTGAAAGAGATAGTGGTGTGATAGAAGAGTGTTTTAGAGCCCTCCATAGACAAATACTATAGGTCCACATAATACTAGTTATACTGAGAGGGGGTTGAATCAATATAATAATGGTAAATTTAAACTTTTATGTTGAACTTGTTTATTGACCTACATGTTTGCAACTTAACTGGTTAAAATAGATAAACAACAAAGAATTCAAGAAAAAGGTAACAAAACATAACACTAATTTATCTCATGGAAATTTTATTAGGGTCAAAATGATAGTTTTAAGGTGATAATCACAAAGGTTGGACTCTTCTAGAGTATGCCTAGTCAAGAGCTTATCCATGTTAAAAGATTACAAAGTCACTATTAAGTGCCACCTGGTTAAGGGATTTGAGAGAGACCTATTAAATTTTTTAACCTATTAAAGGTAACATGGTTAAAGGACTTAGAACACAAATGAATGTGTTACCTAGTCAAGGGATTTTATATAAAGGACTTGCTAAAGTCTACCTTCAATTGGATTTTTTTGTTGTAATGATAAGAGAAAAAAATGATTGTTTGACCTATAAAAATAACTACTTAACTTAACTTGATTCAGATCATATTTATGATCATGAACTAGTCTAAAAATTTCTTGGTTCTAGAACTCGAACATTTTCACTTCCATGCTCAACTCTTCTCTTTACTAGGTGTTTGGCTTCCATTTTCTTTACTTACCACCCACCACTTTAGCTCTTAATACCTTCACCTTTTCTTCTTCACCTTTTTCTTCTATGATTTCAATCATCCTAGCACTATGGAATTTTAGCTTCTCAAATGTGCAATCCCCCTTTTTTATTAAAAAATGATCAACTATATACAATCTTTACTCAATCTCATTCAAACCTTAATTTGAGAATTTTTAATTTGAACTCTCATACCTTAGTTCAACGTGTACTCTTATCTTTGTCATGCATTGTTCTTGTAAGGTGTGTGTGTGTGTGTGTTAGTTGTACCTTTCACTAATAGAGAGTCACATATATCTTATGCATCATCCTTCCTACTTTCTATGAGGAATTAAAATTTTAATTCTCCTGCCTATCTTCTTGTTAGATCTTGACATGATAATTCCTCCACCATTCTTCAAAATATTAGGTAAAATCTACTTGTCTTGTGATGTGTTCAATCAAGTGCTTCTTGCCTTTGGTCTTTGACCTTGATGAATTCTCTTAATCCTTCTCATGTGACTACCATTCACTACTTCCAATGTGCCTATCTTGGCTTCTTTCTTGATGTCAAATATACTTATCCAAATTTTTCTAAGTAGATTATAAAGACCACTTGTCTACAACTATCTTAACTTCACCATACTTTGGTCCCATTGGAGACTAGAGTTACACTTATGTGTATCCTTGATTTCACCAACTACATCCTTATAGCGATCGATACTTCATCTTAGTCTTGACATCAATGACAACTAGAACATAACTGATCTTACCAATAAGATCCATTAGTCTCAATATTTTCTCCTTCTAACAATTATGAAAATAATCTCCCTCTTTGGAATTGATTACAACCTCAACTTTTTAACATTATTCCATGCCTTACCACAATCTTCACAATGTCTAAAGGAAATTTTTTGACTACTACATATACATAGAAAATAATAGCATATTCCATTTCCTTGCTCTCCTTTTTCTTGAACATCTCCCCCTAGGATCATTGATTCCATTTGGTGTGCTTTTCTTATCATGTTTCCTCTTTTCTCTATGGAGGTTCTCTACTCATTTCTACACTTCCTTGCTCTTCTCTACTGGTTGTTTACTTCTAACTTTTTCTTTCTTTTCCTTGCTCATGTTTCTTTGCCTTCATGTACTTCTCCCCCTTTCACAACAATGCCAAAGGTGCATATCTATGATCTTTATCTCTATGATTTCTCCCCCTATGGATTAGTTTGACTTGGTCATCAATCTAGTGTAAATATTATCTTTGAGGATCATTGATTGATGCCTAACCTTTTTTGTTCTACTTTAGGCATAATAGGTTTATCGCCCCTAACTTTCCTCTAAGATAATCAAAACTATCCTTTTGAAGATGTTTCATAAAGATATCTACCAACTATTCCTTAGTTGGGACATAGTCCATCCTAAACTCTTTTTCTTGCACTTTCTCTCTTAGAAAGTGATACTTAATGGAGATGTTCTTTTTCTTTGAGTGCATAATTGGGTTCTTTGATATGTTGATGGAAATTTTATTGTCACACCTTATAAACACCATTTCTTCTACCTTTTTCTAAATTCCTTCTTGTATCTATTTGATCCAAATAATATGAGTATAATTTTTTATTTTAATTAGATATATTCAACCTCTATTGATGATTAATAGATACAATTTTTCTTCTTATTGGCCCATTCTACCATTCTTTATCCAAGAAAGAATGCACTTCCAATTGTTCTCATACTACCATCTATGTTTCCTACCCAATCACCATCTATAAATACAATGAGTTTAGTGGTTGCCTTATGAGGATACAATAAACCATACTCTTCAATACCCTTCATATATTCGAGAATCCTCTTTACAACAACCAAGTGTGACTCTTTAGGATTGGTAGAGAATCTAGCCACAACCCCTACTACTTGTGCAATGTCTGGTCTACTATGTACACACATTGTAATTTACTAATCAATTTACTAATCATGGACTGGTAAAGTCTTTAGAATCTCCCTCACATACTTTTTATGACTTATGAAGATTCCTCCTTTCAATTTAGGTACTTTTAGTCCAATGAAGAGATTTAATCCTCCAATCATGGACATCTCAAATTATTCCTTCATTTATTTAACAAACTCCTTACTCATTTTATTTTCTCCTCCATAGAAGATGTCATCCACATATATTTTTGCAATCAACAACCCAACTCCTATCTACTTCTTTAGATAGATGTTATTTTATCACTTGTGCTTACAAATCTAATATTTATTACATATGAGTAAATTTTATCATGCCATACAAGAGGTTCTTAGTTTAGTCCATAAAGAGATTTCTTCATTTTAGACACTTTGTCCTTACCATCTTTAGATAAGAACGTCTTAGGCTTTTCTATGCACCCTTCTTCTTCAAGGAATCAATTTAGGAATGGAGATTTACATGCATTTGATTTAATTTGGATCATTTATAAGTTGAAAATGATAGGAGTATCATTAATCCTTCCAATTTGGCCATGGATGCAAAGGTTTCCCCATAGTCTATCCCTTCTTCCTATGCATATCCTTTGCAAACAAGTCTGGCCTTATCACTAATTACTTCTCCATCTTCATCCATCTTTTTTCTCAATACTCATATTGTATCAATGACATATTTTTACTTTGTGGAGGTAACTAAGCTCTATGTCTCTTTCTTTTCTATTTGTTCAATTTATCCCTCCATGGCTTTCATCTAGTCTCCATCTTTCAAGCCTTCTTTTGTATCCTTAGGCTCACATGGGAGAGTAGACAGGTAACATCTCTCTCATTTCTCCTCATCATCACTCCTGAATCTGTATCTCTTATAATTTTATCTATTGAGTGATGACTTCTTACATACTTAAAAAATACTAGTTCCTCTCCTAATGCTTCAATTTTTGGCTTGTAATGTTGAACTGCTTCTTCTTGTACTTGTTCCTGTGTAACTTCTATAGGTTCCTCTTGTTTATGGGTAAAATGGAGATGCTTTAATATGATGTAGGACTCTCCTTTGTTATAAATTGGTTAAATAAAAATTCCTAAACCTAAATATTATGTGCAACCAAATCCCTAAATCATTGCTGAAATAAAATAAAATAACAATATAAAATTGATAACACAAAATATACGTGGAAAACCCCAACTGGGTAAAAACCATAGGAAAAGGATTAGAAGCCTTTTATTAATCACCAAAATATACATCAAAAATTTTACAGACAAGCTTGAAATTATAAGCTTATTATATAAATGTGGAAACTACCACATAAACTATTTATTGAACTGCTTATGAAAACTAAAATGGTTCTAAACCTAATCTTCTCATTTAATTGATTTATCAAATTATTTGATCTCACAACTAACAATCTCCCACTTGAGATTAAATAGAGGAAACTATCTATATTTTCTTTTTGGTAATCAAATTCTAGGCTATTTCATCATGTTTGTATCAAACCAACCGAGGATCTACAAAGACACTACTTATCCGTTAGTAAAAAAATTGTTAACATATCGACTAGATTATCTTTAGTGTGTATTTTATCCAATTGTAAAAGACCATCATTGAGCACTAATCGAATACAGTGATATCTAACATCAATGTGTTTTTTTATATCATGAAAGGCTAAATTTCTGACAAGATGAATTGCACTTTATCTATCACAATTGAATACACAACTTTCTTTATTCAAACCTAGTACATTCAAAACCTTCTCATCCATAGAATTTATTTTCTTTCTTTAGTCAATGCAACATATTCAACCTGTGTGGTAGACACAACCACTACTTTATGTAACCTTGATACATATGAGACTACGGTTCCTAAAAATGTACAAATATATCCTATTGTAGATCTTCAAAAATATATGTCAGATCTACCTTATCAACATATGTGTATCCTTCCAACAACACATCAACATCTTGGAAACATAGGAAATAATTCACTAGTCCTTTGATGTATCCAAAAATCCATTTAACAACAAACCAGTGTTCTTTGTCTAGATTTACCAAAAACATTCTTACATGTCCCATTGAATATGCAATGTCAAGCTATGTACATACCATAGAATACATAAAACTTCCTACTATAGAGGCATATGATTTTTTTTACATATCTTCTTTGTCTTAAATACTAGTAGGACATTAATTAGATGATAACTGAAAGTGAGAAGTAAGTAGTACACTTATAGGATTTGCATCAAACATATTAAATTTTTCCAATACTTTATCAAGATAATGTTGTTGTGATAGCCATACATTTTTATTCTCTCTATTATGGGTAATTTGCATCCCTAAATTCTTTCTTGCTGATCCCAAAATGTTTCATTGCAAATGTCTGACTTAATTCTTCTTATAACATTTTTGTCATCAATTTGTCTTTTTATAACAATCAACATGTCATCAACATACAATAATAAGACAATTAAATTGCCATTTTCTTCTCTTTTATTAGATACACAATGATCTACATCTAATCTTTTAAAATTATTATTAACCATAAAAGAGTCAAATTTCTTATACAACTGTCGTGGGGGTTGTTTCACCCCACAAAGACTCCTTTTTAATTTGCATACTAAACTCTTTCTACCCTTTTCAATAAATCCCTCTAGCTGCTCCACAAAGATCCCTTCATCTAAGTCTCCATTTAAGAAAGTTGTGTTTGTTGAAGTTGATGAAAGATGAACCCCACAGCTCCCAAGAATCACTTGCATGAAAACACCTGTCATAGAAAGAGAAGCAAAAAGCTATGGAGGTAGGTATTGCCAGATCCATAGATGAGATATTCTTGATGAGCTAAAAGAGAGATTTCTATTATAAAAAGTGAATTAATGAATTACAAAGAGATCAATCCTTATAAAAGGAGATCAAAACCCTAATAGGGTAAAAGCTAGGTTACATGATAATAATTAATAAAAGAATTAATTATTATATGCCTAAAGTTTATCTTAAGTAAACTAGCTCATAATAAGTGAATTAATAATTAAATCAAAATGATTTAATTAATAAGGCAATATCTTATTATTCTAACAACCCCCCCTTAAGATAAACTTAGGGAGTAGCTAAGAACCTAGAAACTACTACTAAAAGGAAATTGGATCCCAACAACAAGGCTTGATGAGGTACCCAAGCACAACCAAATCTTTGTAAAGAGGGGAAATAGAGAAAACCACATGGGAAAAACCGTACTCCAAAAAGAGATGGAAAGAATGTTCCAGAAGATAGGAACAAAAGATGATCATGAAGAACACTACTGAAGCATGAAATTGCAAACACTGTCAAATTGTTGATATGAAGAACCTTCACTATATAGAAAATGACCAAGTAGAGAAGA